>MNCL01000031.1:0-1303072 GCA_001932985.1 Proctacanthus coquilletti | reverse complement strand
TTTTTTTTTCTGCTATGGTGTACAATTATAAATATTGGCATTTTTTAGAGTGACACTATTTTTATTATTAAGTTTGGAAGTAGATTCCGTACCGTCTGAATCGGTATGTGATGGAAACTTACCTTTTCTTTTGTTTCATTAAAGGATTTTGCAATTCCCTGTTGATATTCACGTGAAAGGTAAATAAAATTAGATTAAAAACTTAGTACCTTACAGTTTATAGCATTTTTTGTTGCTTAATGTGGAGGAAGTTTAGATTTATTACATCAATTTGAAAGAATAATTATTGTTTCAAGGTCCTTTTATGGGACTATTTATAGATTTTATTTGATTAAATCAATATTTAATTTGTTTTTACATTATAACGCTTATAACCTCCAAGTAGAATAATTTGACTTAACGACAATTTAATAGTCTTTATCTTGTAAACAATTTTTATAGGTAGGTTTTTTTTTTACATAAGGATGTTTAGTTTTTCTTTATAAAGTTCAACTTATAAAAAGAGTTCATAAATATAACAATAAAAATAAAGAAGAAATACGCATTTAGGTAAATGGCGTTAAATCCTCTGATGTTACATACTTTAATATTTGTAACCTCGTTATTTTATTTGATGTTTTGTGTTATAATCCTGCTGGACACAAAAAAAAAAATATTGCACTTTTAATTGCTCGAAACCGACATCAAAATGACTTCCACCTTCACCTTAGTTCACTTGACACGGAGACATTCAAGTCTAGCAGAGTCAAGTCATTAAATCTGTTAACAATTCTAAGTCACCGTGTTCTGCTCGACAGCCTCTTTTTGTTCCAACTTAAATTCTTAGCCAATCCACGTTTCGA
The DNA here is from genome assembly GCA_001932985.1 of Proctacanthus coquilletti. Lineage (NCBI taxonomy): Eukaryota > Metazoa > Arthropoda > Insecta > Diptera > Asilidae > Proctacanthus > Proctacanthus coquilletti. Next base: position 1,302,230 of record MNCL01000031.1, on the reverse strand, counting down.
GCAAGTTTTTGTTCTCCCCACAGAGGGGCAAGATGTCCGGGCCCCCGCTGTCGTCATCTCAGCTTCAGCAGTTACGTAAGAAAACGCTAATTCTTGGCTGGAGGTCAATGCTGTTCCATAATCGCCGGTGCGATTCTTCATTTTCATTTATCTACTTCGCGGAGATAATAAGAAAAACGATCTGCCGGTCGGCTGTTTCTTTCGTCTAATCGTCTTACTACTTTTCCTACCTGTTCAAGAGTTTTTGGTATAATTATGGAATCTTTAATCATTCCTTAGCCCCCTCCATCTCTTTTTCTGTTTATTTGTCTGAATGTTTGCGAAGCTCAGTAGATCTTGTGTTTGCTCAGGTCTTGTGTGGATTTCGTTGTTCGTCGACATAGTTAGCGATTTCATGCAGCTGGAGATCCTCACTTAATCTCAGGGAAGGGCATAGTGATCTTTTTTACAAAATCACTTTGTTGCATATTTATGAATGATGAGTTCATTCATATTAACTTTTGGTATTCTATGGATTTTAACGCACACTCTATTCGAACAATTGTCACGTTTTTCTGTTTTTTTTTTTTTGCAATTGAAAATATTACTTCAAGCTAAAGATCTTCTGATGTACAGAAAAAATAATAGCGTAATATTAAGAAAAATACTTTTTTTCAAAACATTAATACGGTGTCCAAAAATAATAGCGTAATATTAAGAAAAATACTTTTTTTTCAAAACATTAATACGGTGTCCAATTTTTGGGTTATTGTAAAGTGAAAAACGATAGGATATTTTAAAATATAAATTACGTTCCAAAAGGAATGAGATTTAAATTACACATATTTAAATTAGAATTTAAAATAGAATAACTTAGAGTGTCTTTTTCAAAGTTACTACCTTGAAATGTCTTACATGGACACGTTCGTTTTTTTTTTTTTTTAATTTTAAAAAGATAACTTTTCAATTTTGAGTAAAAAAGTTTAAATTCTAAAATTGAATTTCAAATTTTCAATAATAAACAATTATTTACATAACAGAAGTACAAAAATTTTAAATCTTTTTACCTTAAATCGTCCGTATATTTTTAGTTTAACTGGGCCTCATTCTAAAGTCAAAAATCCAATCATAATCAAAATACACATTAAAACTTTTAAAATAAATAACCATGTCACATGAATTGTGCAACATTGATAACTTTCTTATATAATTCAAGACTAAATCAAAAAGGGAAAATTATAGTAATACTCGTGTGTTTAACTATTTCCGGCGTGGACATGAAAATAGTGTTCTTAATAAATTTAATACGTCACATTCATTTTCTTGAGAACCTCACGTGTCACTGAGATGATCAGGCGATCCATTTAGAGCATAAATACGAAATTTAAAAAAATATGTATAATATATAAAAAAGAAAATAACAGAAAAAATTAAGATTAGTTTCCTACAGTCTATAAATTAAGAAGAAATTAAAAATCAGAAAAAGATAATAATTTACGAAGTATTAAAATAATGAAGTGAATAAAAATCAGAAAAAAAAACTTATTTAAAATAGAAAACAATTGATAATTAAATACCTGAATTGCATTTTGGGTAAACAATTTAATTTTTTCAAATACATACGTGTAAAAATCATAGTTTGATAGTTACAAATGTTTAATATCTTCATCAAATCATCAACATTTAGACTTTCAATACTCTAGCAGTGTTGATCGAAACAATTCAGACAAAAAAATTGTCTAACACTTGAAAGTTATCATATACTGAAATTACGTTTTATTATTCTGATAATACAAAATTTATGATTACTGATAACAGTTATCTAGCCAAATTTTGCAATAATATATATGCACACGCACTTACGTGGTTGACAACCACTTCGCTACTCACGTGAAAATTAATAAATCGTTATTTAAGAGTGACTTTCTGTCATAATTTTCCTTAGTATTACACTAGTCCTCTTCGATTTTAATGTCATCAATGTACTACTATCATATTTGAATGAACTTACATAATTATAGTACTTCAAGCTAGAACTAAATAAATTTCAAAATGTCTTATATATAAAAAAAAGAAAAAAACTCCAAGGATAACCAGAGTGCAGGGTTTTATCAGTAGGTACAATAAAAGGTTTAGTGCGATTTTAAATGCTTGTGTAAATTTTAAGACTACTACAGAAAGAATTCTTGACGAAGCTTAATTGTTGTTTACTTTGACTGCTTTTTAAGTGTTGAATTAACATTTATTTTAGTGACTTGAAAATATTGGGGAACGGAAAAAAATTATGTTCATAGATAAAATTGTTTGCTGTCTGCTAGTATAAATGACAAAAAAAAAAAGAATAAATGCTATATTGTAGGATATAAGCGCGTAATTTTATGGTATCATAGAAAATACCCTTATTTATTTATATTAGTAATAAAGGAAAGTCAAACAGGATCGCTTAAAGATGAAACAAAATACCTACTGAGCTGAGCTACATAATTTTAAATATTTAATATAAATGTTTATGAATTTTATATAACCTTATTTATTATATAGTTTAATAGATAAAAACATACTGTACCAATTTTAAATGTCCTAAAGCAACTAACTATATAAAGAAATTTCAAGAAAAACGTTAAAAAATTTATTACGAAGAATAATCATTAAAGGTCCTTCGTTTGTACCTTGTGGTATCCCATCTATTATAGGAAATAAGCTTTAAATAAAAATGAAGAGTTACTTAAAATGACACAAAAATGAGAGTAATTGTAATTTTACAAATTGTTTTGTGGAAAAAAAGTATATCTATACACAATAAGTTTCGATGTTTAAACACATGGGGAAACCTTACAACCTTACCATTTCATTTTACATCAAAATAATTTCCCATTCACTGATCAATCAATATCAGCAGTCTTCGCGCGGTGAATGACTTTCTTTGTCAATTTGTGCATTGTGTTTTTCAATAATAAAACATCTGGCAAGCGACCTATACGAAAAGGTGATTGGAATTCAATACCAATAAGGCCAGACAAGAGAGACAACAATGTAATGCAGTCAGAGTGTAAATTAATTTTATTTTAAAAGTTTTCTTATCATACCTTAGCATTAACAATTAATTTGATGGTATTTTTCAATGGGAAAATTGCCAATATTGATGTAATGTTTCGAAGAAACAAAACTATTCGTCTTCTTCCCTTTGACATTGATTGTTTTAAATGACAGAATCAATTGGATGCAAAGGAATGAATGTTAAATTAAAATAAAAGTTTAACTCAATGACATTCCTATTTTAGTAAATACTAATTAAAAATTTAAAAATGATTTTTATAAAATTTAAAAATATTCATATATTTTTACAATTTTAAAATAAATTCAAATAGAATAATCTTACAATAGTACACAAATAATCATAATGTAATCACTATTATTATATTTCCGGTCCTTTAAACCTAACTAATATTTATTTTATCATTCGATAGTACTATCAATCAATTTGATAACCGGTAAAATTTTTTTTTCTTTCTGAAAAAAATAAAACATTTCCTCTTTTATTTTATTGTCGCGCCGTCGTGCTATCATTGTTATAATTTTAAAACTGAGTCACAAAATACATAAATCTAATTCTATACCAGGATCTCTAAAACATCTGCATGAACCAGTTTTAGTAAGATCGCTACACTTGTTCACAAAAAAACAATCTTATTTATAATGAGTGCCACCAGTTTTGTGACACCTCTTAAAATGGAATAAAACATGATTATAAATTCGATAAATGAAAACCGGTATTAATTTAATTATAAAATTATATACATTTTTAAAACACTTCAAATGATTATTAAGATAAATTAATTTATCTATCATCAGAACAAACAGAAAAGTTTTAAAAATCTTTTAGAGTCCTTGAAGAAAAACAAAAAAAAAAAAAAAAAAGAAATTAAAGAAATAAAATCATTTGAAGGAAAAACAGAAAAGAAGAAAATATACAAAGAAATGTTGGATCATTTCAAGTTTATACCTCCATAAGAAAATGCGAAATATAAATAGAGCGGAATCTTAATAATACTGAGCTAACCAAAAATAGAGTAAGAAATTGTTCACCGTGTGCTGACTTTTGGTTGTTTTTATTTTTTATTTTATTGTTATTTATTTATTTTTATTATTATTATTATTTTTTTTTCTTATTAATACATTTTTAATTGTCAACGTCTCAAAAGTGGGTTGATTAGAGCATTGGTTTATTTTAAGTATTTACATAATGCTATTTCATTTTAATGAGTATCTGCGCCAATGACAAAAGTTTATTAACACTTTGACTAGCTTAAAAGAATTATATAAGACGTTTTAAAGTCGAAAAGCAACTCTTGAGGCTTTATAAATGCAACGCAATGGATTCTAATACGGGCTTTGATAAAATGATAAAGTAATGCTTTCAATGAAAAATGTTCTTGAGAAAGGTGGTATTATGTTGTTTTCCTTAAAAGATAAATGAATGTGATAAGAAATAGTGCAATCGTTAAAATTGCGAGCAATTGCATAACTAAGAATTGTATACTTAGAATATTTTTCTAAAATTAACAACAACTTAACACACGTTTAATAAGACGACTTTAAATTTTAGCTGGGAAAAATTTATCTCATAGTTAACTTACGCGTGTTCTTTTGACGCCATAAATACCAATTTGCAAGTACTTATTATTTCCAATAGAAATTTTTGTGTCCAGTAAATACTCGAGATATCTTGTTTTTCTTCAGTCAATACCTCAAGTAGTTTTTGCAGTTAATACAAGACTTTTCAAAATTTCCGTCGACCTTGGTTTAATCAAGAAGCGATTAAAAGGTGATATATTTCTTAAAATGTTAAATTAGCCGGAAAAGTGTTTTGTTCTAGTAAGAGCTATTACTAAGACGTTTTAGATTTCTTCCCTTTGTTTTAGTTTTAGGATTAAAACGTTTCTATATGTACCTATTCTAATTTTTTATAAAGCAAACAAAAAAAAAAAATAAATTCCAAAGATGTGAAAAAGTTTACATAGTTGTTTCGAAATTTTTTTACGTACTTATTTTGAAATAAATTGTCAATCAAAACCTTTTTTTTTGAATCTTAATCAGATTATGGACTTTAAAAGATTTTTTTTTATACTTTTATTTTAGTTTCTAAAAATTTCGAAATCTTAAAAACAATAAATTTAACTTGTAAAACATTAAAAGGTTTTTATTTTCTAAAACTTAAAATTTTGAACGTATAGTGGAGAAAAAAAAAACAAAACAAAAAGGAAAATAATTCACAAAAAAGTTTATTTCAGATAAAAGTTATCATACAAATTAAAAATATTTCAAAGGTGAGAAATTTTAATAGTTGAATTGAAAACATACCCTAATTTGCTCTTTAAATACTGCAATTCAACATATCTTAAATATATTTTTTTTCTTTTAAAAAATTTTAACGTGACTACAATTGCACTATATGCAAATAAATAAGTCGAGATGATTAAGAATTGAATGATAATAAAAGTAAACGGAAAAAAAATAAAGGTTACCTAAGAATATAAAATAAGGACAGGTCAAGGTTTGAAAACAAAACCAGATAAAGTTGGACTGTTATCAATCAAAGTAATTGAATTATAGATTAATTCTCTGTTATATACGAATTTTTAATAGAGTATAAGAGTGGAAAACGCCATATAAGATTTTGCCAGACTTCTTGTTTTCTTCTTCTAAATAGGTATATACAAATAAATAAAAAAAAATTAAATATACTAAAGAGAAGTTAAAGTAAACGATAAAAACCCTTGCATTAAAAACCATTTCTATTTTTATCTATAAATAAATTTCTTTTAGAGGTTAAACAGGAAAAAAAAGAAAAGAGACTCCGATTTACCCAAAAACAAAATATTCCGAATCGTCACAAAATAGTATGTATGTAGAAAAAGCCAATATTCAATGAGGCTCGGTAATCATACATATTCTATAGGTATCAGTACGGGCGTTTGGCGAGGGCACTACTGGCTGCATTGGTCGTTCCCATCGGTCGTCTCGGTATCGAATCGCTTGCCAACTCCAATTGGCATTTAATTTACATAAGACATGCCTTCAAAGAAATGTCAATGCCGAATTATTGGACACTACGGTCAGTACAGGATAAGAGAGCCAGGTGCTTAACCCCGATAGGTCATAAGGCGTCTGTTCGGTCTGAATAACTTCTTTCGATTAAAATATATTTTATTTTCTTACTTTGGATAGTACGATTTGTAAAATTAGGCTGTTTAAAATTATATGAAAAAAATTAAATAGTTTATTAATTTGAATAAAACTATATGATTTATATTACGTACGTATTTTAACATATCCTAACACTGAAAATGTTGCCAATTTTAATGTTATAAAAATAGAGTTTTAAATCTGTCTATAGGTCAGTTATACGTCTACCATACATTTCAAAATATATTTTTAGTTAACGATAGAACTTATAAATAAATTAAATTTTGTGAATAAAATTGAAAGTGATAATTAAAATAATAAAAAAAAATAAAAAATAAACAATACATTTATATAAATTGTGTCTAAAATCTGCAAAGTATGGGGTAGTTTTACGGTCCAAATTTCCCATCTTTTCAAGATTTTAAAAAAAAGATAGTTCAATTAATTTCACATCGTCAAATTTATGTATTTACATAATCATTTCTAAATATTTCTTTTACATAATTCTGAAAACATTTATCAGTTTTCGGAAATAATTGTGAAAAATTTATTCTAAAAATATTTAAACAATATTTTTAATGTTATTTTTAGTTATTTATTAAATTATAGGTGATATTATTTTAAAGATCGGGATGTATGTCGATTATAAAAACTATTTCTTTCAGTGTTAAAACAGATAAAGCCGGTTGCAATCCTATTTTTTTCTTTAACAAAATTCTAGTCATATTAAATGTCTTTAATAAGCTAAGGATACTTTAATTAGCATTTTATTTAAAATTTATTCAAAACAAAAAAACAACACGTGTGAGGAAAGATATTGCTCAAATTTTATTTAAATTTCATCATTCAAATTTCAGTTTAATAAAAATACTAAGATAAAGAACAACTTTAACCTGTTTATCAAATAAAAATAATATAAAACTCACCAAAAATATGTAAGAAATTATCCTCTAAATGCATATTGTTAGAAAGGAAATAATTCTGATCCTCGAAACTGGCGTTCGTTATTTCACTTTTCATTTTGAGCATTTCACTTGACTAGAGAAGATTTTTAAGTGATTTCTATTCCGTTTGTTTAAATAGAACAATAGGAGTAAGTACTAATTAAAATATCATAAGATCACCACATAATTGAACACAAAATTGGATTTAGAGATCAGCACAGCCTACTAGCCACCAACAAGGTGTAAGTTTTGAAATAAATTTATGTTATTAAAAACAAATTGCACCGTAATCACTACTTTTATTATAATTAATAGTATTACACAAAAAAATAAGATTATTTAACTTGATCAGGATTTCAAGATTAAAAATCCTGAAGATCAGTTTTAAATTCGACCAAAAAAAATTGGCCCAAATGATCAAAAGTTTATGATCTGTACCGTCTTACACAAAAACGACATTTGTCCTGTTTGCTCTTAAAACTTTAAAATGTATTCAAAAAAACTAAAATGAAAATAAAAATTAAAAAAACGAAAAGTCAAATTTCGATCACCGATGCAACTCTAAAGTGTCGAAGAACTCGTACCGTCCGAAACATTTTCGTTACTGAGACACGTTGAGCTGGCCAGTTTGCGCGTAACTCCCGGAACAGCATTATTAGCCATTTTTTGACAAACATCGTCAGTCGATATGTTATCAATAAAATTCTCGGGCTTGTCGAATAGCAAACAGCAACAGTAGTAACAACACAACGTCAACTTTTATGACTTGAGAGAATATGACTATCCTCGTTTGCTTGGTGTCTAATTTTTTGCGGATTGTACTGTACTCGAAGAAGTGTAGAAGACGAAAACGAAGACGACTAAGTCAACTTTAGCAACCGACTCTTAGAACTCTTCGAGATTCGACGGATTGCTGATACTATCGGAGGCCATCGCGCTGTCGCGACTCAGTGCGTTCTCCTGGTATACAACTTAAGAAAAACGTCTTGCTAACATTGTTTTTTTTTTTGAATACAAGTCACTCGCGAGATATGAAACAATAGAAATACACAGGAGCGCACATTTGCTATCAGCTATATTATCACGACTGTGCTCACTGCGCTCTAGGCGGGGTAGTGATGACTGTGCCTTAGTCATGGATAGATTGCTATCACTCTTGTTTACAAGAGAAGGAAATTTTCGAAGCGATCACAAGTCACAGTGTGACCTCACACGGGAATTTTTCAACGAGCGGCACGGACTGGTCCGGGTTGTTCAAGAGATATACGCGCGAAATGTTAAGATCACCGATCCTCGTCTTCTATACTGTGGACAGCTTCAGGAGAGCTTCTACGATCTGCGCAGATAGATCTTTTTTTTTTTGTCTGATACTCAGAATATACCAGTATTTTACGAGATCACAATTTTCCTCCTTATGTATTTTTTTTCTCATTTTAGTATCTTTCTTTTTTTTTTTTTAAACATTCTTATTATAAGTATCTTTTTTCATTCTTACAAAACCTTTAAAGACTTTTTCTGTTATCATTTCAAATTAGCTTTTCTGAGAATCATTTAACGACCGGTTATTGGTTTTTTTTTTCTACTATAATGTCGGTTACTTCTCTTTCTTACGCGGTTTTCTAAAACTCGTAAGTAGCATGTCTTCCGCAATGTCAGTAATTGTTGCTTTCGCCCTGACCGGTCAGAATAATAATTCTTTCTTCTTCTTTATATTTTTTTTTCTTATATTATTTTTTTATAATTCTCCATTGAATTTAATTTATTACAGGCACAAATTGTTTTATTAAAGAAATATTCCTCGTACACTGCACGGAAACAATTTTTGTCGTCTACGTGCGATAATCATTCTGATATTAATTTGTACTTTAAGCGATTTTAAATGGAAGACATGTTTTAAAGCATTCGATTTAAATATGAATAATCGTTGAGTTAAACAGAGTAATTGATTTAAGAGGTGCTATTGCTTAGTTAACTAGAATAGACTAATTACTTTGATCATAGTGGTTTTACGTGATATGGACATATTTCCTTCCACACATTCTTAGTTATACTTAGCTATAAGACTGGCTGTGAATATTTTCAATAAATTAAAATTCTATCAACTATAGAAAACGTAAGTAAATTTTCTTAGTAATTGCATGTGAAGGAAATCATAAAGTGGATATAGTGTGCGTTTTTTCCAGTAGTGTTGAATATTAAAAAAAATTTACTTACATTTCTTTAAATTTTTTACACATTTATTTAAAAGCCTTTAAAATTTTAGTCTAAATTATCTTCTTGCGTTTTTTAACTAAGATAATTTTATAAAGCATAATGTAAAAAGATTTCTAAGATATGAAAGTTGACTTTTTAACCAGATTTTTGTAAAAACCAATATACTTAAGTATTTGATACCGTATCTGTTGTACTTTTTTAAAAATTTTTTCTATCCTAAAAAATGCGCTTAGTCCATATAAAGAAATTTAAAAGAAGTTTTGATCACTAATTTTGGAACATCAACCAAAATCTACTATAATTATCGAACCCGAAAAAAGCCAGTAGTTCACCTCGTGAAATGATAGCTCTAATCCAGGCATCCTCCTGGATTAAATTCTGGGTGGTGACTTGTACGACAACCACAGAAGAGAGAATCCTACTTTTTAAAAGATCTGGGGACGAATGAAGACTTATCATTTTCTTTATCATAAATTACAAATGATCCATAAGAAATAATAATGTTCATGTTTTTAATTTTTATAAATGCATTTAAATATAGCTTACAGCTTGAAAAATGAATGCGTTTGAATATTATTTGAGTATACTTCGACTTTAATTTCGAGACTTTTTATTTAGTGGAATCAATCCCCGTTTTTATATAAAATTCTCATTTTACACGGTTATTACGAACATTCTTTGATCCGATTTACACGGTCTGAGATTCAATTGAACCTATCCCACTTTTTTATATGCATACTGCGTACCATTTTATACGATTTCGATTTGCACGATTTTTCGCGGAACGTATTTACCGTATTAATCGAGTATTGGTTGTATATTTAAACTTAGAGGTTTTTCCAGATAACAAATTTTTAGTTTTAAAGTATTACATAACTTGGCTTGCTTGTAAAACTTAGAAAAACAAAGAAAAAAGCCGGATAAATAAGACATTTTATGTTGATTTGAATAAATAAATGAATTTTATTTATTTTAAATTAGGAAAATCTGAAAAGTATTACATTCATTTTTTACCAAAGTTATTATGATAAAAAATAACTTTTTGCTTTCTTCTAACGTTTTTTACGTTTCTTGAAAGAAAAAGTAATCAGGTTGATTTTCCTGTTCTTAAAACACGCAAGACAACATTTTTTTTTGGTCTCCTCAAAACGATGTAAATATTAAAATATTTGAGTTTTTTCTCCTCTATAGCTTCGTTGTAAAATTGAGCAATACGTAAATATTTAATAATTGTATACGTATTTAAAATTGTTAAAACATCACTCAAATTTACATTCATAAAAAATACATCACAGAATAGAATACTTCTAGCTTATAAAAATTACTTACTTTTACTTTCCTTCAAATTAAACTCAAAGAAAAGCTTTAAAACTTGCGATAAATCTAAATATAAATTTACTAAGCACTTCGTTTTTAGTCATTGTTATTGTTTCATACGTGATTCTGATTTATACAACGATTATTCCATCCATCAATTTCATGAAATGAATGGCATGATGTTAATTAAAATAAATTCTAATCTATTACACGTATTCACAATCATTCTGCATGTATTTGATCTTGTCTAAATGCAATAGAATATAAAGTACAGATAAGCACTTTTATAAGTTTATCATAAATTTACTGAGTACCTTTTAAAAGCAGTTTTAACTAGTTTTTAAAGAATAGGTCATTATCTTATTTAGAAAATTCGATTTAAGAGATATAAATCAACTAGATTTAGTAGTATTATCGCAACTAGTAACATAAAATTAATTAAGAAAATTGTACAAGTACTTTTTACTTTTATTTAGTTAAAAATACGATTTTAAAGTAATGATACTAACCGAGAGATTGAGGTTATCACACCAAAAGTTTTCTGTTGATAGTAATCGCTTAACACCATAGTTAGATATGATAGGACATACGGTTCGTGAAATTGCTTCAATTTAATCTTACTTTTACTAATTATAAATTTTCTCTATGCTCTAATGAATAGAACCTTTGTCTGAAAAAATAATAATAATAATTTCAATAACATATGTCTATTCATCCTTCATTTGAATTGATAATTCAAGCAATTTTTTTTTTTTAAATATACAATTCATTTTTTCACAATATTATTTAAGGTTATCAATTAGAAAATTTTCTTATCATTTGATTTTCAAAGAAAAAATTTATTAATCTTACTAGTGACAGGTGCATTTCCACATTTATTGCAATTGGCTATAGCTCTTAATGCGTTAATACTTTGGAAAATGATAACAATACTTGATAAATGTAAAACAGATAAAATCAAGGGTATTTTTGTTTTATAGAAGTATATTTTAAGTAGGACACATTTTTCTTTAAATTTAAAAAAATATTTTTAATTTCATAAACAATTCAATTATCTAAAAGTATTTGGAAAATTTTCCATACTAGGGAATTTCGATTTAATTCTTTTGTAAATACTTAAATATCTGCAAATTAATAATACTCGATGAGGAAGCGGGAATATTGATTTTTTTGTATTTTCATAATTTGGTGCAATAGATTAAAATGTGAACAAATGTGATAAAAATATTCAAGCACATTCTGAACGTTACAGCTCTCGACTTATATAAAAACATAATTCTGTTGACTTTTATTATCAATATCATAAAGTTTTAATCTATCTATAAATAAAAATAATGAATAAAATTGAACAATAAAATAATAGGTACTATTTACTTAAATATTATATTTACTTTTTTTGGTTAATTTCTCCACAATTAATTTGTATAAACATTACATTTGAAACCCTGAAATTACACAAGGGTCACCTCGACCTTAAAATGTTTTGTGAAAGAGATGATTTTTGGAGATAGGTCCAATTTCAATACATTTTTTGGTATTAAAAATTAGTTTTTTCTTAATTAACGATGATTCTACCGAAAAATACATCTTCTTAGAAAGCATATGTCGCCAGATATAGCAGTTTGAAAAAGTTCTGGGGTCAGCTTGACCCCGTGTATGCTCCCAGTAGTTCTGTACGGAGATGTATACTCTCAATGTACACATAACAACAAATATTCCAATTTCGAACTATCCAATTCAAAATGTTTGCGTCACCCTGTACAAAACTCACTAACTAAAGCAATCTTCTACATTTTACGCACTATTAAAAATTTTGCTAATTTTATGTTACAAAATCACAAGGTATAAAACATCATACTACATGAATTCCGAAATTACGCCATTGAAGTGAAAATTATTCTTTTATATTTTAAAATTCTCTTACATTATATTTCGCCTGGATTTAATTTAAAATATTAAAAAAAAGAAATACACAGAATAGCAAAAACCAGCAGCTAACTTTAAATATGCAATTTCATGTGGCTTTCACAATTTTTAGTGGCTTAAAGAAAAGAAGGAAACTTTTTTTTTCTCAAAATTCGGGGATTAGCGAGGATTATTTTTTAATTTTAACCAAGAGCTTACAAGAATACAAGAATAATAATGACCTTAAACATTTTGTGAAAAACATTTCTTTTTTATTCGTGTACACTGTGCACAACGTGACGGCAATTCGTGTACATGTCACAGGTTAATAAAAGATGAAGGATCTATTTGCTAGTAAAATATTGAAGTTTGACAAAAAAAAAATATGACTTTGAAGTTGTTGTTAAATAAAAACAGGGAAATTACCGGCTTAAATAAAAACAAATATACATAAATATAAAATTTATTCTCTTTAGCAGTTTTGGCTAACAAAAACAACATTAAAAATATTCTCCATTTATAGCCCATAATGTAAAAATCTAGCTAGAGTGACCCACCTTAAAGTCTTTATTTTCTTAAAGATCTAAAGATTCGTCCGAGAGTTTTAATAATATGTACATACATAGGGTTTCTATAATTAACTCAATGGTAGTGCGCCATCTCAGGGTGACTGTGTTAAAATTTTGTAGATAATTGTAAAATACTCGGGGTTATCGCCATGGTGTCATTCCATTCCGATATGGAGCTCACAGTGATATGGATTTTATTGAACTTCTAGGGACTGTAACAATTTCTTAAGACTGGGGATTTGAAGATTATGCGGTTTCATGATATAATTTCTTCTTCTTTTTTTAAAAGTCATTTAAATTTTAAAAGAACTAGAAGATTTCTTTTTAAAATAAAGAATCAAATAAGACAGTTCAGATCAAAGAAGTCGTGTAATTTTAGAAGAAATACATACCTCAAAGACCTTGAGGAAGTTTAAGACAAACCGTCCGTCCGAATATTATATAAAGTGATCGTCACATGCATTGCCTTCCTTAACAGATTATAGTGTAAAACCGTTCTCTGGCAATTAAATCGGAAGTGAAAAGGTAGAAAAAAAAATCTATTTCTGATTTGTAATTTAAATAGACATCACATAAGAAGTAAGCCAAGAAATTCCCTTGTCAATATGTGGTCTTCGTCCGGCGAGTCTAGGGTATGATACTGTCATTGCCATGCATTGTCGGACGCCTGCCTCTCAAGACGACAGTCGCCCGCATTATAAAACTCGAAAGTGATAGCAAAGTAATTCTGGAGTCTCTGGGACTCGATGTCTTTATCACTAAGTCAAATCGAATCGCATACCTTTTATGATAAAAACGTTTTGGGTAGCCATTAGTTCACACACTTGCGTCCTCATAAATCATGTCTAATTTTATATAAATGAAAAAATAAAAAATAAAAACAAAAAATTCTTAACATGATTTTGTTTTCACACAATTTTGTTTTTGCTAATAAAAGTAATAGCAACTCGTTATCTATGACAACTCGGAAACGTTTTTGTGATTAAAAAGGAGAAAGCCCCAAGAAAGTCAGAAAAGGCTAGAGGTTTTTGTATGGATGGATTTTTTTTGATAAGATTCTTACAAACGAGATAGGCATACTATCTTGACGGTATGGTATCAAATTATCTTGTCTACAGTCTACGGATTAAGTAGTGGACTTACCGTTTATTTGTCGTCTGGCAATTTTAATTAGTTCATAAAATAAAAATAAAATAAAATAAAATGGATAATATGAAAACTTACCTTTCTTATTATTACTATCGTCCTCACGAAACACCCTCTCGGTTATCTGATCCGTTTTCATGGCAACGTTTTCTTGAGGATCCTTCATTGTATCTCATCTTCCAAGATGGTATCTTTTTGATATCTGTAACATCTGTAAAATAAGTACACATATGAAAGTAAACGATAAAACAGAATTTTTATTTTTATTTGTTTTATTCTTTCTCAAGGGAAAATTGAATAGATATTTTTTTTTTTTTGTTATCGACAACATAATCAGGGTAAACGTTGACATTTTTGAATTAGGCGGAAATTCTAGTGAAATTTTATCGCCTAAACTGAGGATCGTAGAAGATTTTGTTTTATTTTGTTTACTTGTCAATTTAGAACTGACGACGCCATTTAAGAGCTTTCATGTGTATTTAGACCATGACTAGCTGCGATAATGACTGGCATTAGGAAGGTCCTTGTTGTTGAAATAAGTGAACAGATTTTAATTACAGTGTACAATTTATCAGTTTTTTCTTTTTTTTTTCCACAGCCGGTATAAAGCCTTTCATGTGATAACACAACTGTGTATTTGGAAAAATAAATTAAAACTTATCTTTTTAAAATAACTTATGATCAAGAATTCTGTGAAAGTATTTTTTGTTTTGCTTGTTTTTGTTAAATTATGGTAAATTTTTTCGAAAAATTTTAAATTATTTATTTTTCCTCGCGTGTCAAACACATTCGTTTACACCGCTACATTTTAAAAAAACCAGTAGTAATTGGTATTATTTTTCATATTAATAAAAAATAAAATAAAAAGTAAAAACAAATACTAATTTGTTTTTCTAAAGCCTATAGATTTTCTGTTTTATCGCATTTTATTTCTTGTTACAAAATGTTAAAATTATGTTCTCAAGTACGAATTTGTTATATGCATATGAACTCTTTCCTTGTTTTATTTTTTCTCACCATATTAATCGCTTTTTTTCATATTTATTTTGTTTTCTAATTAAAATTTTCCAAAAATAATATTTTAATAGATTCCAAATAAGCCAATATCCTAGTTAGTATTATTATTATACATTCTAAAAATACAAAATCATTCAGATTAGATATTTGAATGAAAAATTCTATTTGTATTTACATAATTTTATATAATTGTTCATGCATCTTTTGGCTAGATTAGGCATAGTGATTACAAAAGCCACAAATTGCCCATAACTTCCCAAATTAGCTGCCAAAACACTTCTGCTAATTAATTGCCACCATAAATATCTAAAATAAATCTTCTCTACATCGTCTACATCTATGTACAATTACACGCAAGATCTCCTTGATCATTTTACGACCAAGATGGGAAACGCAGATCTTTACTTAACGAAATAAGATGACTTCTTCCTAGACTTAGCAAATCCAATTTCCTGAATAAGCCTCTAACTTCGTAAAAGCTCAGCGTCACGCATCTTAACGACAAAATTATAGAAAATTGCCCAAAGTAACACTGTCACCCTTAGCATGTCGTAATCAAATTATGACATCCCATTTCGCTTAAGATGGCGACATTAGTATGAGACTTTATGATCATACCGACAACATGTTAAATTGGTATCTACAATTGCACACTATCGTTTCAATGTGGCCGCTAACTCAAAGAAGAAAATCACATGACAAGAAGTTTCTATTTTTTCTTCCCCCTCCCATCATACACCAATTGACCAGCACATCTAAGAGTGCATCGTCTTGAAGAAAATATTTCTGTTCTTATTATTATACTTGTGAGATTCGTTGATACTCTCCGTACAGAACACGCCATTGCAAAAATTCAACGAACAGCCGAGTCACATCAATTAATTTGCGTTTGAGCACAAGTTGAGGCAAAAAGTTAAGAATCAAAAGAAAAGTTGTTAAGTCATGCATTGCAGAGCAAGCAAAAAAAAAGGTAGGTGGTGGAAAAGTGCGATCCACTGGCGTCAACCACATGTTGCACTTGAGACAACCACACATGCTCCATACAGCCCCCGGATAGGCTGCAATGAAACTTTTTGTACTGGTTTATTTTCTTGGAGCTATCTCCGAAACGAAAGTAAAATTTCTCAAGATTCTCCAATTGAGGTGGCCGATCTTGCTATTTATAAATAAACATTGCGACCGTCAATATTCTCTTCGAATCAGAGCAGGAATTGTGTCTAACTATGCCAAACTAATCGTGCACGGGTTCACTGACTTCCCTATATCGCTCCCATTTATGAAATTAAGAAAACTAAGGCGAAACAATAGATCGCCGATCGTGCAATTAGCGCACTTCTAATGGAACAAGCCGAAGACTCACACTATAAGAAAACTATACTATACCAATGATTTTCTCAAGTTATGTAACGTAAGAACGTCTATGGGAGACCGTCGCGCGCCAAAGTTTTGAAACGATCGAGCTACGATCAGGGGCAATTTTTGCACATTCGCCCAATGGTAACGTTTGGAATATTTTCTTTGCGATCTTGAATATTTGTTATGTCACTCAAGGATACTTTTGACGATAGGATTATTTTAGTAATTTGTTTTCTTTTATTTTTTTTTTTTTCTTTCCTGGCGAGCTGCTAATATTTGTTTTGATTTTTTCATTTCATATTGTTCAGTTTTATGATTTCTTCGTGCCTTATTTTATCCATTACATAAATGTTTAAAAGTCAAAATAATTCTCATATTCTTTTGTAAAATTGCTGAACAAACAACAAGTTTGTAAGTTCATAAAATTGTTTCTTCAACAAATAGAAAGTCATAGTGCATCACTATTATTAAAATTGCTTCAACATATTTTTAGAAACAAAGAAAATATATATGTATATATATATCCTGTGTATTTTGATTTAGAGAAAAAAGTGGCTGCTATCTACAGTCAAGATGGGGATTGAAATTGTAAACTTTGGGATAATGCAAAAAGTCGTCTTACCATTGATCCTAAATTCATTTTTACTTTAAAATTTAAAAAAGGGATATCTTAAGAACAAAACATGAATATTTTACACATTTAACTGAGATTTTTTTTTTTAATTGAGAGTTCTTAAAAATTAATACTCAAAACAAATAAATAATTACGTCAATTCACTCGGAAAACAATAAAATATAAATTTATATATTTTTGTCTTTCATACTATGTGTTTTGTAATTTTGCATTTTATTTAAATAACTGTTTACACCTGCCGTAAAACTGATTAAAATTTACTTTTCCACAATTAATGGAAATTCGTTTTAATTTATAAACAAAAGCTTATACTCTCGGCATAAATGTAAAAATATTCCATTTTTTTTTTTTTTTTTGTATACATATATCATTACATACATGTGCACTTCCTCGGTTTTAGCTTAAAAGCTTTCATGCAAAGCAAACATGCTTTATGAGGTCTAGAATGGATCGATTAAAATTCCGTTCAAAATGGCTGTTTTGTATAAATGAAACCAGTTTTTCTCAATTAAAGACGACAGTTGAATAATAAAGCATTTAGATTTAAGATAATTCCGAAGAAATAGTGCATGGGTATTTTAGTAAAAATGTTTATAATACTTGTCTCCATCAGAGAATGCAATTTGCGTTAATTGAATGCCTTAAGAATTAACCTCGATTTTAATGTAAATGCAATAATTTCACGATTAAAAATAGTTAATTAATAAAATTAAATCCAGTTTTTTTTTTTTTCATACAAATATTTAGTCTGTAATTAATTCTATTCTAATATTATCGTCATCTTGTGTTTCCTTCATTCAATAACATAACAATTAAATAATAATGATTTTAATTAAATTATATTAATATATAAAATCTAGCAACAATCAAACAAAATCTAGAAAACAGGAAAATTGATTTAATTCTAGATTTACAATCGCTTCTATTGCTTAAAAATAATTTGCCAAAATTTAAATTTATGTGGGTGGTGAAAAACACATGTCTGGTACGGTTGCAATTAAAATCGTATGCATTCCATCAAAAGTTTATAAATATGATTAAATAATACATTTGACGTACTATAACCGAATTTTAAAATTAGAACAAATTAATATGAGCATTTTCACAAACTGTTCGGTAATTTCAGCACCCCGTAAAAAATAAAATTTATGTATTCTTATCCGCATCTCTTTATTTTAATTTGAAATTAAGAAGAAAACACGGTTTTAAGTAAAAACATGTAGTAAAAGATTAAAATCAATTAAGAATTTTTATTGCTAAACTAACAAATTATGATGGCAAATTAAAAATCACATAGCATTTGCTTATTTTACTATATAAAAAAAAGTGTTTTAGTGGTTTGATAAAATCTCCGTGTTTAATTACAAAAATATGGAAACCAGATTTGCACGTAAATTGGCTAAAACAGCTCAAATACCTTTTTGCTCTGAAATCATAATTGTGTATATAAAAAAAAAAGCTATTCAGATATTCAAATTCAATTGACTGTAAATTGCAATATTATGGTATAGCTAACGAGCAATTAATTAAGAAATAAAAAAAACAGAAAATCTAAAAACTCATGTTACGCCTGAAAAGCTCTATCCTGAAACGCAGGTAGTAGTTATCTTAACAACACAATCTCTCTCATTTTGAGTGGTATGTTTTGTAGATACGTTCATTTCGTCATCAAGAAGTCGTTTTGCAAGTAAATTACGAAAACTCGTTTTCATTAAACATTAGTTCTACGTAAGTATTATAAATTATTTAATAAAAAGACAGTAAACATTTACCTCAAACATTGTTTCTTTTTTTTTTTTGTTTGGTTTTTACCTGTGTATTAACGTAATCGCAAGTGGAATGCTGCTAATCAGGGTAGACGCATGAAGAGTAGAATTTATTCATATGCATTAATATCAACCTAAATTTGATGTGTTAAAAAATAATAAGAAAAGAATAAATGAAAGTAAGGAAAAAGATTATATAAGAGAAATTGCTTGCCTATTTAGGAATTCAATTTTTTTGTTTTTGTTAACTACTAATCTTAATGTTGTTTTTTTTTATTTCTAATTACATTTTATTTTTTTTTTGGGTTTACGAAAATAAACAATTAACAAAAACAAGATATTCAAGGTTATAATGTGGCTTTCAGGAAATTAAAAGCATTGAAACAATAATAACAAAATATAAACAAATTTTTATATTTATCTGTTTAATTAAAACCGAAAGTATAAGGAAAAGTGTGCACGTAAAAATTGAATATTTCTCGTATTTTTTACAGATTTTAAATAAAGTCAAATCAATAGTATTCACCAGCGGATCAACTTCTCTAAGTCTTTTGAATGTTATAAGATAAACGAAACTCATTTATTTATAAAAATGTAGACCGGAATCTATTGATATTAAATTAATTATTACTAAATGGCGACAATGATTATCATTTTTATCTTTTATTTTTCACTAGGAAACTCGTCTGACCGTCGAATGTCATCTGGGGTATTCTTTTTCCTTTTTTTAAAGCCACATTATCGAGTTTTATTCACTTTAAGCTTTCTTGTGAATGCACCGAAAAACACATACAGAATTACACCTACAAATGCAATGGGTTCACGTCGGTGTGCATTTGTACTTCTTGATGTGATATGTGATCAGTTTGTGACCCACCGATGAGTCACGTTGGGTAACGCTGACATAAAATTATTATTGAGAATAGATATGCAAACAAATTTGATTTCAGTGACTTTGACTATTTGGAAAAAAAACTTTTAAAATTACCAACGCGATCGTTCTTTTCGGTTTATTTGAATTATATAGACGCAGTTAGGATACAATTTGTTGATTGAAAATTGCCGCTAGTTGATGTAGACAAGTGTGATATATGACAATTCAATAAGAATTAGATATTGCATAATTCCAATTTTCAACAGAAGTCCTCTTCAAAACCCTGTTGAAATTGTTTATAATTATTCAAAACACTCTCTTCCTCGTGATCTGGCAGCACTGCCAATTTACGTCAGAGATCACTTTCACTCGCTCGCTGTGGTCGTGTTCAATCGCCAGTCCAATGAAGGCGGCGTGTATTGTGATCATCGGCCTGGCTGTGTGTGCGTGTGTTTGCTTACACAACCACACCAATGGAGGCCGCTTATTGTCGCGATAAAATGCCTCGAACGAGGCAATTGCTTTTAATTGAAGCCCCCAAGAAAAAGCAATAGTTGCAGCGGTTGTTTTTATTATTGGCGAATTTTCCGTACGCTTCGATCACCTTATTGGCGATCGAGTACCAGCTGATCGCCGATCTAGTGGAAGATCTTTCGGGACGGAGGGACAGAATAGGGGTAAAAAAAACTGATGACCGGACGAGAACATTTCGGGAGTTTTTCTCCAGCGGTACTCTTTTGAGGTTATGTCAATTTACATCAATTCTCTGCAATTAATGGCGCAGAGGTATTTTTACCTGTTCCGTTGCGGAGCTGGTGATTACTAGTTTTTCGGTACCTGAGAGCAAGTTTTTTTCCTTTAGCCGTCACTGCAATTCGACCAAGGATAGCCTGATCATTTTCGTTACGAGGAGGTCAGTTGGGAACTTGCGCTTCGAATTTTATCAAGAAACGGGTGATAGTGCGCAGTCAGATCGGCTGTTTTTAGGGCCGCGACTTATCACAAGCGGTGGGGATTTAAGGGAGCTACAGTGGGACAGAGACGGGGTTTTATAGAATGATGGAACGATGGACAAACTTACCAGATATGATCTGTCTGTTACCACCCCGGCAGCAGAGATGAAGCCTATTTATTGGTCTGCGGGCACATTAATTAATGCGGCAGAGTTTACGGGGGGGAGGTGGCAATATTGGCGCTGACACTTGGTTCTTTTGCAGCGGGACACACCACTTTTCACTTTCCACAGGCACACAGAACTGTTATCAGCCCAGAGTAAATAAACATTCCGCAATGTAATTGCTCCAAACAAAACGATCTTCGCTTCGCAAATTCGCCAGAATGGGCGAGAACGGCCGAAGGTGGCGGCGGTGTCGGTGTCGACCACCTTCCTCTATCGAACGAGGGGGAATAATTTGTACACCACCACAGAAAATCCCCCGAACATGGGAAATTTTAATTTGCCTGTTGGGCTTTTTGCTTATAATGATCCTGTCGAATTGCAGATCGGCAGTCCGTTTGACGTCAGGAAGTCCAGCGGGCCCATTGACGGTTATTTCGAGTTCAGGAAGCCCTGCTCTAACGGTATCTGTCGCGTCTGATTAGCTGTACGCGACCGCGCAATCACTCTGCATTTCTCACACTATCCACAACAAGTCGCACTTCAGACTGTCAAAGCTGTGGGTCGGGTGAAAAAAAAAAAATGATCGTGCTGACGGCATAAGCATCATTCGGAGGCCAAGGCGGAAAATGTACTCTGGTCACCCTACTGTTTTACTGTGCCAACGGGACTTTCGCGGTATATTTTTAGGTTAAGTACGATCATTGCATACTTTAGGGCGGAATTATTGTAGTTGATCGTGATCGTATTTCTCATGTACCCGAGTAAAGTATTTTGAAAAAAATTACAGACTGGTTCTTTTAAAATATATAAACTTTATTTTTGGGTCCGTAATTTACTACATAATACTTTTAAATTTCCTGTTTTTGTCGACACGTGTTTTCACAGCACGTGCTTTTTGAATAAAATTGTACACATTTAACAACAGCATAGCTTGATACCAGCTCTCATGTTTTGTTTTCTAAAGAATTTAATATCTATTTTATTTTGGATGTTTAAAAAGCTGTAAAAGTTTATAGAATGTATGAATACAAGTGCTTCTACGAATAACACGTTTAGAGAAAATAAAATAGAAACATTTATCTTTGTGCGTGGTCTTTTGCTTTTCTGCTGAAAAAAAGAAACAATTAGAATCACGAGTTTTTTCTGTAGTAAATGAAATTCTCTTTACAAAAATTTACAAATTTTTTTAAAGTGCTATATAAACAATAATTGTCAGTAAAACAAATAAGATCAGAGGTTAGTTGTATAGTAAAATTGTAAAAGATGATTTAACTAGTCAGGGAATATAAATAGCAATATTAAATATACGAAATGCTGTAAAACCCAAAGTTCTTAAAATGGTAATTTAAGCAGTTTGTTGTTTTCATCTCTTTTTAAGATCGTTTCGTATTTTTTTTCCCTTTTACGAACAGAAAAAGTAGTTTTTATTTGATAAAATTTGTTTTTATTAACTCTGTACAGTTTAAAACATGTAAACCTACTTCTGCCGGTAAATTAACGGCCATTATAACTGTGAATTCCCACCATGTGCCAAGTGTCAACCAATACCACAATTGTGAATTATTTTGACATTTCTACGAGAAGTCTGTCAGTCGGAGTGGTTGTCAAACAGTTTTTCTTTCAGTTTGCGGGTGAACTGTTGGGTATTTTGGTGGTGCTCCGCATGTTCAGCGTCCATGCTCCGTTTTTAGAATTCTGCTCGATCCGTCAACATTCCGCCAACGGTTCTAAGCAGTGAAGTCGTTCTATCATAATCCCACCTGAGAGCGGAATGTGCCTGAAATGTAAGTGACCTCCGGGGAGCAGTGCATGCAAGTCCCCCCATCTAGCAAAAAATCGATCCATATTTTGTCCTTTTTCTCACAATTTCGCGCTTACAGTCTTTGCTGAAGTGCCCACTGTCTTCTTATTCGCGAAAAACCCGTTCCGTAGAAAGTGTCGAAGTCGATTAAAGTCATTTACCTCGTTACAGGAGTGGACGCTAACTATGAGGATGGTGAGGGAGTTCATCAGGTAAGTTATTGTTGTATAGTACCTGTCTCTCAGATGTACTACCCTCATTGCTGTATACTAACGCTACGTGCCCCAGTGCAGTTGTTATAAAATCTAAATCAAACGATTAACACCTTAACTCAAAAGGTCTTCGTTCTTGTCTTGTGATTGTGTCCCATTAATCCCTCGTTGTGATTACGATAAGAAGCCACTATTGGCGGGTGACGTCATAAACTGTTTTCGGGAGGACGTTGCGCCGTTTTTGGGAAGTCAACTTATCGTCGTCGTGTAGCTACCGACGTCTGCGAAGACGTTGATTTTCAGATTGTGCAAGGTAAATCTAGATTTGCTGCTTCCGGACGGCTTTGTTTTGTGCTCTTTTTCGATATAAAACGAGATTTTATTTGAAAGCGGTAAACATTGCACTCCCCAGATCTCAAGACTGATCCAGTCCAGTTTAAGGTGCACTGGAGGAATCTAGCTTTGTTTACCTATTGCTTTTTCTTAATAGTAACAGGCTTACCTTGCTTGGAATTGCTGCTTGTTTACAGGTTGAATGTTAGAGCTAGAAAGTTTAGATGACTATTTTCCTGGCAGGTTTCTTCGATTAAAGTTGAACGTGCTGCGAATGATAGAATAAAAGTAAAGGTCTCAAACTCATTCTACGCCAACTCATTTTATTTTCGCTACAGCGTCATCTTTATAATCTACTAAATTAAATATAAATAAATCCCCATCTGTTTTAATATATTCTTCCCTTTGTTCGCGAAGAACATAAATAAAATCCTTGTAGAAGGTCATGGCCTTATATTTTAAAAGATATCTTTGTCTTTTCCCTTCGCTGTCCATGACTCGAAATAGTTGTTATTATAGAAGAGATCAAGAGAAAGAGGTGGGTAAGAAAGAACTTCCCTATATACTTTCTAGCATCATTGAAAAGGAGTGCTATGTATTCTTTCTTTAACACATGCTACATACTGCTAATATTTTTATGCACTTGTTATTTATTTTGTGCTAGGAACTCAGATGGATATAATAGTCCCACAGGTAGACCATCTTGCATATGAAGGTTCAACGGATCAAGGGAAAATTATGGGGTGAACCTTTTCCTCCAGTAAGCATAAAGGGATCCCAATTGGTTCATACTTTTAAGGGACTATATTATTGCAAAAGTTTTGGTTCTCATTTCCCACAAAAAATGACACGTTCTAAATAGGTACTTCGGCTCGGTTAATATTATTGTACTTATTTCAGACATTTAAAGCCCAAATTTATTTTTCGATACATATTTTCGCGCAAGTTAGAAAATCTGTTAAGCGTATTTCATCGATCCCATAGATGCGCAGTATCACAATCCTTTCATATTTTATACTGTGGAGAGAATGTAAACTGTGTACAGAACAAAGATATCCAATTGAAATTTCCCACGTTGAATTGCGTCAAAAACAAATCTAGAATACTCGTGCTCTCTTCCCCAGCTCTCACAATTATCTAAAGGTCAAGAAATCTCGCAGAATCGCTGCCACCACCCAAAAAGAAAATACCATTTGCACCACGTGAACTGGTTGACACAAAGTGGCTTAGATCACGTGCTGTCATATGATTCAATTGCGGAATTAAAAGCGAAATCACGATTTCCCCGCAGCCAGTCATAGCCCCTCGTAGTAATAGTAGTAGAAAAAAATAGGAGGATGCGAAGAAGGCTGGTACATCACGACATTGGTTCTTTACTTCTTAGCTCAGCGAAGCCTAAGCCATGCCTTTGTGTCTCCTTGAAAGAAAACGAAAAACCGTTGAAAGTCGTCTTGCTTATTCCTCCTCTGCTTCGACTTTCCTTATCCCCTCGGGATTTGTAAGAAACTTGCCCAGAAATAAATTTCTGACATCACACAGAGCCACTCAAGTGAATCAATAAACTCTGGGAAATGGCCCCAAAAAGCAAAAACCCATGCACACGGTTCGGCGCGACAAAATAATACGGGGCCCCCGCGGGACTCCTTTGAAGTCGCAGCTGGGTTTGGTGTGTTTTGAAGCATTGAACTTGCAGTTTGATCGATACCACCTGACGTCATCGCTTCTTTAAGGCATTTACGTTATTTCGCTCAGTTGTTGTTAATTTCTTTTTCCAACGCTCGTAATTGCGTGGTCAATGCTGGCGAGCTGACCATTGTCCAGACCAGGCCAAGTCGAGCTTTCAGCAGTGAAACGGCGGACTGTCTCACACCATTCACTGCGTGATGCGACCGCATGTTACGGCCACATCACCCCCAGAGCGGAGAGATGGGGGGCTCAATGGGTCTCCAGAGCCACAGAAGGGTCTGTGGGGCACAATGACGCACTAATGGCTCTTTAATGGTTTCGGTGTGGAAACATCCGGCTGGAAGTCGTTTCTGCAGGGCTCGCCACATCACCCAACAGAATTAAAATTAGTACGGAAAGAAGTAATTTTACAAATAGACCCAAATGAGCAACTCGTCATCGTTATTTGTAAATGGGGTCATAGGTAAGCATGAGTGCAAGGAAGCAATCGATTTCTTGGAATGCACACCGTTGAAAAAGATTTTACAGAATATGAAAGAAGTATAACAATAAAGCACCTGGATTACAATAAACTACGTGTCACTTGTTACCTGAGAAATGATATATGATATTTCTATAGGGATTTTTCCGTAGAATTCAAATTTATCACATAAAATTTAAAAAGAAATAGATTTCAAAACTGAAAACTTGTGTATTTTTCTTAATTCTGAAATAAAAAAATTAATTAATAGACAATGGTTCGATAAATATTTTCCTCTTCATAAACTTAATAAAGATACTTATCAGAAATTTTTTTATATTTATTAATTTCTGCACATTTTTTTAAATTTATAATTGAGGATAATTATAAATGCATTTTTAAAACTTTTGGAGAATTATTAAATATTTATGAAAACACGTACTACAATTTTTTAATAGACATATTAAAAAAAAAGAATGTTAAAACACGTTTTCAATTTTTTTAAATTATCAAATTGAATATTCTTACATAAAGAAGTTCCTAATTCAAATATTTCTTTTTGTTTCTTTAATACAACAGTGGCTATACAAAAATTTACCATTTAATTTTAGGATACAAAATGAATTTTTAATCATCAGGAAATATCTCCATTTAGTCTGACAGTTTTTCGTCTGTAAAATTATAAAAACTATCGTCTATGTTTTTCTTTTTAACGAAAAGGTTGTATTTTATGAGAAATATTAATATTACTCTAAAAAAAAAATGTTTAGAAGGGAAAGGCCTTTCAATTTTAAAGAAAATTCTAAAATTTAATAGTCTCTTAAAAACAAAAGTAATCAATCGATCATCTTCCACCTTTACAATGTTCAAATCGTTCGCATAAACTTCTTACTCAGCTCCCAAAGAATCTACCAAGAGCCATTCCACTGATAGAAGTGTTTATGAAATCAAAAACTGTAATTAATTGGGAGTAGGATGATTATTGTCCTAATAAGAAGCCTCCGCCTCATTTAAATTCTTCATCAAGACGCTGATGTTGTCTTGAGACTCCAGGTCGATCACACGATCGAGACCAATGGAAGCGGCCGAGACGTTCAGCGTGCGGTGTGACCCAAAGAAATCTCTATATATACATTTGTTTTTTTTGTTCTTAACCATCTTAAGAGCGGTCGTCCCACTAAATCCTAATCTTACAATTTTCTTAATTCGCGGGCTGCTATGTCACACGCAATCTTGAGACCTAGAGTTCACACAGCTGAGACAACAAGAACGCGTCAAGAACCTCTATCGACAATGGATGGTTTTTATGTCGCTGTTGTAATCCATTTTGGGGGGATGACATAATTCAGAAAAAAATAAAAATATTTATTTCCCTAGAGGGCATCCGATAAGGGGCGTATCGAAATTTAAATCGTACTCCGTCGCAGCCACGGCTGCAGAAAAGATACAAAAGATGTCCGCACCGACGGAAGACGCGAAAAAATGATCGAAAGAAAAATGCTGTTCACATCTAAACAATAAGTCGAGACATGATGTCACCAATCGTTTTGGCGTTCGATTACTTTTAGCCTTTTTTTCTTTTTAACTTCTCATATTTATTTTTGCGGTCTTATCGCGGCTTTGCGGTTTGCTTAACACGACCGTAAATATATCAATTCAATTCTCAGTGGCTTTAAGGCTTGACTAGAGGAGTAGCTATACGGGGACGATTGGGTTGGCTATAGCAAATAGAAATCTAGTACTTTGGTTTCCATTCTAATTTTAAGTGCCATGCGAATTTGTTTATCTTATCGGTCCTAGGTAAATCCAGGTAGCTACCACATGCTCTTGTTTAAAAGCAAGCCGGTTACATGTTTTTCAATTTTTCTTTCGATAGACTCGTTAGAATTGCAATTACTGGGTAAAATGTATTTAAACAGGGTGTGTGGGATATTCCTGTTCGTACACCTTTCGTAAGTAATTCATTGAAAATAATGCACACGTGCGTGCGTGGACTAAAGGAAATGAAAGTGATGAATCGATATCACTAGGATATCGAAATTCGAACACATTACTTTTATTGAAAAGGTTATATCAGTAATATAATCGTTATCAGAAAGAATAATATTGATAAAATATATAATTAAGGTGAATTCGTCTAAATAGCTTCAAAAATGCTAATTAATAAATTTTGTTATGAAGAGGTGAAACATTATACCAAGAAATATTACACTTTAATGAATTCCCATAATAAAATAATTCGTAGATATTGATAACTCTTTATTTATTTTTCTCTTTTTTTTTTAATTTGTATAATTAAAATAAGTATTTTGAAATGTCTGGTGTTAAAACTGATCAAACTAAACTCAAACTATTTTGAAATTGAATCAATAAAAATATATTTGAAGAGCATTTTGAAGAATATCTCGAAAACAGTGCAACAGAAAAATTAAATAAAATCGGTTTTTGAATCCTTAAATAAAGTTACTACACTTTTGATAAAAAAATATTTCTTTTATACATTCTTATTTTATTTTTTATTTTTTGAGCTGAAACTAAAAATACATAGAAAGAATTTTATCTTTTAATGTCTAACCTGGACTTAAGTTTGCAAAAAAGTATGAAAAGCTTTAAAGGTTTTTGTATTTTTTTATAAATACTATAGGATTTAGATTTACAATTAAATCAAATATGTAATCAACTTTTATAGTTTTACCTTAAATTGTAAAACAATTAAAAGAACTGCAAAAATTTAGTTTTTTTATCGCGAAAATATAAACAAATTAGATACTTTTCGAATTCGTATTTTACAGAAATAAATCCCTTTAAAGAATAGTCTGTATTTTTTCTCGGATATAAAAAAGTGTTGAAAAGTTTTATGTAGTATTGTTGATAAGGGTCAGATTTTTCTTTTTAAAGCTTTGAATTTTAAAGATATCACTCATATCATATA
This sequence comes from Proctacanthus coquilletti, assembly GCA_001932985.1. Classification (NCBI taxonomy): domain Eukaryota; kingdom Metazoa; phylum Arthropoda; class Insecta; order Diptera; family Asilidae; genus Proctacanthus; species Proctacanthus coquilletti. The sequence continues at coordinate 1,273,779 of MNCL01000031.1, read as the reverse complement.
TGAATTTATTTCTGTGTTATAACTAGATTTAATCAATATTTTTTTTTATCAATCTAATCCAGGTCTGTCGATCAATAGTAGCATAAAATGCGACTACTGCTCTGTTCCACTTATCCACCTGTGAATGACAAGCTAACATCAATTGTTTAAAGAAAAAGTTCCCACAGAAGAGAAAATTTGCAATAGAAATTGTTTTGTGGTTTTATCTTCTCTTCGAAAGCTTCATGGTATTAGTTAACCAGTATAAATTAAGGTATGATGTAAGACAAATGCCGTTAGTCCATCTCATTAGTAAGGCGGTAAGGTGTTCGTTAACTCGTGCGAATAGATAAATCAAAGTTGAAATCAAAGCAGATCGGTAAAAAACAAAAGGTTCTATAATGAGATATTCTTAGAAATCGACTTATTAACAAATATGACTTTCAATTTCAACTGAAATACAATTAGTAACTAACATGAAATCAAACCGCCACGAAATAGTAGTTAGTAGAAGAAAAAAAAAATTCACCTGACCGCGATGGTGGCACTGACATCATGACGATCTCACCACAAACCACGTGTATTTGAATCTAAATAATTATAGTGATCCATGGCAACTGGTAAATCGAAATATCATACTCTATGATCACATCCATAGCCTGAGTCGTTGTCTCGTCTCGAAGCCAAAGCTCTATTCCGAGCTCTTCTCATAAAAGGAGCATATCTGATCGTACTAGGTAGCGTGATGTAGGATCGTCAAAAAGTCTGAAAGTCTAGCGAGTTTTCATGTCTAATAGGCGAATCGGTAGACGACGAACGTCCGCGCGGAGCGGGTTTTAGTAACGTCGGCGACGGATCCAAAGATCACGTAAAGCCAATCAAATCAAACGGTCTATCGAAACAATAAAATGAAATCATCAGTCCTTAAAGAACAAATTGCGAAAATGACATGCCAACATGACGATTCCCCAATACAGCCCCTATGGAGTGTAGAGAGTGTCGATCGTAGGCCATAAGTGGCAGGTTTTCTTCAAGCAGATTTTTTCAGGCAAAAATCTAGTCGTCCGGTCTGAACCGATGCAGTCTTTCGCCCGACTTGAAGATAGTCCGATGCACGCGAATAAAATCGCGCTAAAAAGTTGACGAGATCTTTTCATATTTTCTAAACTCGGCCACTTTGAGATCGGACTTCCTGCTGCTTGATCGTTTTTGTAGTATTCTTTTTTTTTCTTCTATTTTTCTTTCTTGTTATGCTAACAGCTGTAAGTGGAAGAATTTCGATTGTGTCTTGGACTGTTATCGTGATGGGAAAGAGAAATCAGTGCCTTGAAAGAGTATTCAGTAGAAAAATGAAGGGTGGATTTGCACGAACAAGAGCTAAAAAGAGGTAAGTCTTTTTGTGCAGATCGAATAATTTTATTCCATATTTTTCAAATTAAAAAATTCTAGAAGTTGTAACATTCCGCTAGTAGTTTAAATTGTAATATCAGAATTCTTGATTTTTTCAGTATAAAATACGTTCACGATCAATTCTTATTGATTTAAAAAAAAAAATTTAAGATATGTAGCAAATGATCTAATCCCAATTTTGTACTTTTTGAATGGAGTACAAAAAAAAGAGTTTGAAATGGTTATTTTATCATAAGAATTTTTCAAGTTTCGTCGTCAATGAAAAAGTATGTCAAATATAACTTTAATTAAGAAAAAAAGATCGTTAAATTTTTCTCTGAGGTCATTGTTAATGTGCAAGTTGATTGACTCATTGTCCAGGTAGAAAAAAAAAAGATTCCTTGCTCATCTTTGTCTCTGTTCTCAGATTTGAGGTCATTGTAAATCGATTTTGAATGGAACGGCTTTCTTTCCTTCTTCTTTCAACTTGTTCTTTTAAATGTTCATAAAGATCTGTTTAAGAAAATAGAACTAGTATCATTCTTCGGTATTTTATTTTTATTATTTTTTTAATCAACGTTTAATTCAGAGTTCTTATTCTCCGAAATGAAGAAAAGATAAATTTTAATTATGGTCGAAAATAAAAACTATAGTTCGATATTAAGTTCCAAATTCAATTTTTATTATTTACTTTTATTATAACCGACTTTTATTTATATCATAAACATTTTTATTTTTATATTGGAAACTGTTGCGATTCAACAACAACAATAAATAGGAAAATAGACCCTCTTAAAAATTTTAAATATAAATATACAAATAAATAATTAAAACAGATACAAAAAGTATTTTATTTTAATTTATAATCTACATGAAGTAGAAAGAAAAATGAAGTTATTTTACTGATGTTCATTTTTAATTCATATTTAATAAAATTCTCTACTATTCGAAAATTAATTCTCCATATTACGCATATTTTTTGTACACATTATTTACGTAAATATTGATAAATAAGAAAAGTCTCCAATTTGATTAGGAATTGAACCTGACTTGACTTTTTTTTTCTATCCATTTTATTACTGATCTCTTTAAAATTAGTTTTTATTTGTTATTTTTAAGCCTATAAAACATGTGATATTTTATATAAATTTTTGAAATTGAAACTTTTATTGTGATTAAATGCAAATTTCATTATTCAAATAAAAAGAAAAAAGAAAAAACGATTTGATCTCTATAGTCCCTATTCTCTCACCTGTAATCACGATTTTCTCGATTTTGTTATCCACCACCCACGCTCCTGTACTTTAATGTTGTCACGATACTAAGCCAAAGTTGAAAGTCTAAGATTTCCCAGTCGAAACCCCTTATTTAATTCTAGTATTGAATATTTTGCCTCATTGGTCACGGCTGGCTGTCCAATAGCAGCCCCATTATCTTTCCAATTCATTTGTTGGCCACTCCTTTGATGCACGCAACACCGTGATAAATTCATTGAATGTATCTCCTGCACGTTGCCGGACAAGCGAACATATCGCGACTAATTGGACACACTTAAAGTGATGATTTATTTTATATTTAAAATTAAAATTTTCTCCAAGCGGATATTACACTTTTATGTATGTTTAGATCACAAAGAACTGCGTCTTGTTATTGTTAAATAATGTAAATTCTTTAAAATATCTACTGGTTTATGGCATTAAGAAATAATATACGAGATAGAAAATAATAGGAAATTATAATTGTAAAAAAATGGGATGAAATTAGCACTTTTCGCACGTTTGAAATTCTGATTCTGAGCGCTAAAATCGCTTGCGACAAAAAAAAAAAAAGGGTTAGTGTTTCGAGCAGCTCTACGTGTCCACTTTAATTCCGCCTATGATTTTTTCGGGTAAATAAATTCCACGGATTGAGGCATGTGGAGTATCAAATTAAAGAGCGCCTTCTGCAGATCGAATTTGATTAAAAATATCCAAGCTAGCACTAAAAAAAATGCTTAAACGTTAAGATGTGTAAGGTGAAATGGTCGTTATTTTCTTATTAAAAAGTAACAAACATTCTTGAATTTAAAATATAAATAAATCAGTAGTAATAGATAATCATACACCATATTTTAGATATAACACTTATTTTTAATTGTTCATTCCTTATTTGATATGAAATTTTATATTAATACTTGTGTTTTTCTTCAAAAACTTTCTTAAATTTTGTGAGCTTAATTTTGTTTTTACGAACTTGATTTTATAAATTTTAAATTTGAATGAAATGCGATAATTAAATTTAGTATTAGTAACTTTTTTGTTTCATATAAAGCTCATTATTTATGTTTAAGGTTTTACAAATTGTTCACCTACAAGCACTCTGTAAATTCGACATATTCGTAGTTCTACTTTATTCAGAAAATTCAGTGTGAAAAAAATCTTAAAACATGTTAAAATTCAAGTTGCGGTCGTTTAACAAAAGATGAAATGAACGTGACGAGAAATATGTAAAAGTCTCTTTTTAATATTTAAATGAACGTTTTTTTTTTTTAGACTATATTTCTTTTGTAGTTTTTTTCTGAGACTTATTTATAAGGAATGTAGTGCATAATTTTGTGATGCAATCTAAAAATATCTGATGCAACTAATAAATAATAATTTAAAATAAATAAAAATTATTCGAACGAAATTGTTCACGCGCAAAAAAATTCCCATTTCCCATAATCGCAAAAATCGGAAGCGGATATAATTGCCATCTGGCTAAAGTGATATCATTTCTATTTAGTTGAATAAACTGCGACTACGCGGCCGGCGTCGAATTTATTACAAAATTTTAAATAGTCGAGAGCTAAATCGGCGTTGACTTCTTTACTCTTACATTTCAGCGATAATTTTCCGTGCGGTCGAGCATTCGACGAAGGCCTTTCTCTTCTTCTGTGGAGCGCGCGAATAAAATCCACAGGCTAAAAATTTTCTGGCGAATGCGCAATTCGCTTTCGCCCGATCTTATCGGAGCTTTTCCTAACGCAATTTCCTAGACATAAGAAGCCTATACCACCACCACCGCCGACGTCCAAGTCGTTTGTCAACTTTCTTAGGGTTCTCACGAAAAAATACTTCTCAGTGAAGTTCGATTTTCAGACAGTATAAGATTAGTCTTAGCGATTGTTAGCTAGTTGCTCGCGAAATGTACCGCATAAAGGTAGTATTCGCGAAAATGTCGATCGCGATCAAACCGATCAATCGCATACCTCAGTGTTGTGATCATCGAAATAATAAATTCAGTTCGGCTAGTACTAGCACCATTCTGGAGGTGTTCTGAAAAATTCGTTGGTTTCTGTTTTCTTCTTCTTTTTGTTCTTTTTTGGGAATCCATATAACCATCGTATCTTTGGACGATCAGATCTCGATCATTGTTCGGTCTTTACCGTGGATAAAAGCGTGACCGCGACTTGCGGAAAAACGCCGCACACCGTCGTATATCCAAAGACCAGAAGTATAAGAAAACTTCCCTCTCTCCCAAAAGCCAGCCAGCCAGCCCATCGAAGATAATGCTGATGATGACAAGCCCACAAAACAAGCCTATGTAGGAGCTTGGCTTAGTCTACAAACAGTTTTGCTCGCGTCCAGATCTAGATAGTCAAACTCTTGTGGCTAAAAGAAAACTAGCTCAGTGGGTTTCAGAATTTAGCCAATACCGGCTGTTCGTGATCCCGTCTCTTCTGGAGTATCAGTAGCAGATTTTTCTTCAAAACGATCTTTTCTGGGTGAAGCAACCCTTCTTTTCCGGATGGAAGTGTAAAAATACACCTGACGGCAGCCGATGTATGGGATTTTTTTTTTTTTTTCATTTCCCTCTTTTATATAGTGAATTAGAAAGAAAAAAGTTGAATTGGCTTGATACTAAGTCCGATATCTTATCGCGTGTGAAATTGATTTCCTACCGAGGTCATTCGATTTAGCCTCTGGGTTGTGTTACGTCGGGTCAAGTTTTACATGCGCTTTTTAACTTTCCCCAAAAATAAAAGATTTTCAACGAAAATTTTTTTGATGTCGTTTTAAAGCGTTTTTGTGGTCAGTAATTACGACAAAAAGTGACTTTGAACGATGGTGGCAATGAAAGATAACGAATTTGACTATTTTTATGGAAATAAAATTTTTTTGGGAGATCGAATTTTCCAAATTGGACATCTTTGGTAAACACCTTTTATTTTTATTATGGATTAGAATGTTAAATTTATTACTATTTAAAAAAAAAGGGTTTGTAAAAGCGCTGTCACCACTTATGATATATTTCTGCTTACAATAAAAATTCAATTTTGAAAAACTGCTTTCAGTTTTTTTTTTTTAATATGCATCTTTATTTAAGAAACTTTTTGTAAAAACTTCCAATTATTCTCGATCGTATTGTTCCGCCTTCTATTCAAACAGTTTTGCAAACGGTCGAAAGTGATCTTGTGAATAAATTCAATAAACCATTAAATTGTATTTAAAATCAGTGCATTAAAAGACGCATTGTCTATTTGTTTATTATTTCATTGTATTGACTTTTCAAAATGATCACAATTGTTGGAGTCCAGTTTGGGATTTATTTTAAATTGTAGTGATAGTTAAAATTTTATAATGCTATTTATATTTTATTTCGTGTGAAACTTTAAAATTTGAAAAAAAAGCATGGTTTTGATTTTAGAAAAATACGTAATGAAGTTTATGTTCTAAAAATCAATTCTTAGACTACAATTGCATTTGCATTGTTATTCAAATCATAGGAGATAAATAGATCTTTAAATATGTTCCCTCTATAATTCCGCTTCTATAAACAAGTACGCCTTAAATTTAAGTATAAATTTATGAAAATGGTATTTTTTATTTAAGCACGTTAAATTGAAACCCCTGTAACTTGAAATACTCAGTGTTATTTAATTTTCTATTTATTCCTATTATAGAATTTCCTTCTTAATTCTGAAACAAGGTATAATTTTAATGAGTAGTCCTTCAAATTTACACCTTTTAGTATCTCATTAAATCGAGTATAAATACGTCTAATTTTTATAGGCAATTTCCGCTTGTTATCACCTTAACAAAGTAGAAATCTTGATAAAAATCACTTCAAAACTTAATTTAATTTCAATTAATCATGAATATGTCGATATTTTGTCTATATGAAATTTAAAACTGGTTATAATAAGAAAAAATGGTATTTTAAATAATGCGACATTTTAAATTTTTTGTTCGTTTATTTAAAAAAAAAATTATTGAAAAATAATGTGATCATATTTGGCTAAAATCGATGATCGAATTGTTTGCTGACCACATCTAATGGCACTTAGGACACTTTAAGTTTCATAATTTAAATCAACATCCGACTATTTTGCATACAGAGACTAGTTCGAAACAATACGGTCAAAATATTGAAAATCAATTTATTTGCATAATAATTGAATAATTTTTACAATATCATCGAAAAAAAAAGTAAAATATTCCAGGTGACTGCATGCTTTTACTAATCGCAAAATGTTTTTTTTTTTTTTTTTTGTACGATTGCCCAAAAAGTGATCACACAAATTGGTCAGTAATAGTTGAACTCATCTAAATTTGTTGCATTACGAATTGGCACACGAGATGCTACTTTATCAATGAAAATCATCACTGACATCACTTTTTGGGATAGAATCATAATTAGCACGTGTCCCCGTGTGTTTCTGCCCGTTGTCAACACTCATCAACAATTCAACAGCACAGAAATAGGCGGGTTGCTAGCGTCAACTGTTTACATCCCATGTTTTGATATCATTTCTAATTATAAACAAATTTTCCTACTTTTCGTGACAAAAAACAAAAATGCAATGAGGAATTTTTGTATTTTGTATAATTTGTTTTTTTTTTTTTTTATAAATATAAGTAAAAATTTTGGCGTTCACTAATTTCTCGTGTTTTGTGTGAATTTTATAACAAAAAAAAAAAAAAAAAAATTTGTGTTTATATCGTCCCCCTGTGTCATTTTTTTCGTCACTTTTCTAATAATTTGTCATCTTTTTATTTCTAGAAATCTTTTTTGTCGGGAAAAATAAAAGAAACAATATAAAAGAAAAAATATATATTCGCACAGCGCGAGAGTATATATATGTATATATATATATAAAAAAAAAAAAATTTGCTGAAAAGATAAAAGACACATTCATCAACCGAAAGAGTTAAATAGAATTTCGAAAAGAGTGAGTCGTAATTAAGACGTTTGTCAACGACTTGTTTAATAATTCCCTTCATTCGCACTAATATTGGAATAAAAAATAAAAATAAAAATAAAAATAATATACACATCTATTGAAATTTAAAAATTTTGTGCTCATTTTTTATATATCTAGAGTGCATGATTGAGTCACTACTATTATTTTTTATATAAAATATTACTCAAAAGTTTTTTTCAAAAAAAAAGGAAAGTAAAAATAGTGCGTGTATGTTTGAATAAATAAAAAATAAAAAAAATAAAAATATATAGAAAATTCAAACTATGAGTGGAAAAGTTAAGACGAAATCACCGTGGATTGCAATTTTTAATGGGAACGCGAATGGTATTCGAAAATTAAATTGTATGCCAAAAATGGCTAGTGCATCGAATAGAAATAAATCAACAACGACTGCTACTTTAAAAACAACAACAACAACTAAAACAAAAAGCAGTTCATCGGTTATTGTAGTTCGCCCGAAAACATTGAACGTTACCAAGGATGACAAAAATGCTGAGGCAAGAATATTTACTGGGTATGTGGAATATTTATTTTTCGTTAATATTTTAAATTAACATTAATTTAAAACTAAGCAAAATCATAAATTTAAACTTAAAGTAAGCATATTACAAGTAGTTTCTATGATTTTTTTTTCTGTTGTATGTTTTTAAAAAGAACTTCTATACGATGTATAACTTTTTCAACTACCAAAAAAAAAATATATATATATTTTTAATTTGACAATATATTTATAAATAATTTTAAATTGCATTTGAAATTATGTGGAATTTGAAAGGAATTCGGAAATTTAACATTTTTGATGATTTATAAAATCCAAACAAACATTTTTCGTTGATTGTTTGAATCAAAATAATTCTAATTCCAGTAATTTAAATATTGATAATGAAATATTAGGAATTTTTATAGCACATTTTTAAAATTAAATGTTAAAAAAAAAAGAATTATACAATTAAAATTAAATTCTGCTTCAATTTTTAGATTTAATTTAAAAAAAATCATTTGTTTTTACTCTAAATTTTACTTAATTGCAATTTTTAAAGTAGGAAATTTATTGAGTGAATTATATCAAAGACGATATCGTTAAATAATTTAAAAATATTGCCAAAAATGTGAAAAAATTGTACATTAAAAGATAAGTTAAGAAAAAATCATCATTACCCTTACATAAAAAAAAAAAAATTTGGGAGAAAATTAACATTTTTAAATTCCTTCCTGACCTTTAGTTTAATTTGTTTATTTTCTCTACTATTTAATTATCCTAAATTATTTAAAAACTTATCTTCTCGAATTAAATAACTTCTTGGTTCCCATTTATCGCTAAATCAATTTTTAAATGTTTAGATAACATAAAATTACGTGAAGCCGTGTTCTTTAAATACCTATCACTTTATGGTATCCATCACGGAGCGTGATAAAATTAGACCCATTCTCACCTCGATAAAAACTCCTTTCCACACCTCTGCATTAAAAAATCCTATTCATATATTCGCAGTTGGCCAAAAGAAAGCCAACAGTGTACCACTCCATTTAGCCTTATTTGATTATTTTGCAAATTAGCCGCATGTGAATGGAGCGTTTAGGCGTCAATTACAGGTTCCCTCTCACGGCATATATCGCCGTTTTATTCATAGTTTTATTTGTTGCTGTTTTCTTATTTTTTATTTTTACACTAAATGTACCACAGCCAAATAAGTAATAAACCCACTTGCGGTGACTGGCCACCCACATGTAATATTATTATCGTCTCATACCCATATGAACATGTGAACTGTCCCATTGAGGCACCTTTCGTGAAGGCTCTACATGTGAAACAAGTGCTTTTAACGCCTTTTATCTGGCATTGTTGTTGTTGCTCAGTTTTTTTTTTTATTTTATTTTTTTTATATACCTTTTCAGTGAGAGATATACAAAAGTCAGTTTTGTAAATATTTGGGGGAGCTGCTTAAGGCTTTTGATTTATTAAGATTGTGTCTGTCACACTCTTTTTTTGTTTTCAAGCGCGAGTTGGAAGGAAATTATGTCGGAGTATTGTTGTTGAGCTGCTGTTGTAATTTTCGAGGATTTTCATTGAATTTTCGATATTTGGATAAACAAATAGCGTTGTAAATCTGCACCATGTTACGTCGCAAAATTTTACCCGACACGCAAATATTTTTATGTAAAAACGTTTACAGGAAGTGTAATGACGGCATCACTATTTATTATTTTGTTTATTTTAATTTCTGGTAGGTGTGGTGTAAAAATTAAGTTGTCTTTCTTTTTTAAACAAAAATTAAGGAAAATTTTGTAAATGTGTGTAAACAATTTCGGTTTAACGCTTAAATTGATTAAACAAAACGTTTTAAAGCCATTTTATTAAAAGTGATAATTAATTTCTTTTAATCATCACTCTATACAAAGTGGTTACATATAGTGACCGTTTTTCTTGTAATTTTAGATTTTAGTACGTAGGAGAAATCACATTTAATTCTTCAAAATCTTTTAGTTCCACGGAACCTTCAGTGCGCGAGTAACACTCGTAATCGATCAATTGATCTTTTTTCGCTGTATTCCAAGAAATTAACTATTTTACTGTTGTTGTAAACTTATGAAGCTCATAAATCAACAGTTTAAGAAAAAACAGAAATTGCATTGATTTTCATTCAATAAAAATGATTCAGAAACGATCAAAAACAGATCATGAATTTTAAAATGCTTTTTAAAAGGAGTATGCTAAAAAAATTATTATTAGTATTAAAATTCAATAGAAAAGACTTATATAATAAAAATCTTGGAATCATTGTAGAATTAAATATTTATATTAAAAACTTTTGATAATGAATAAAATATCGAAATTATGTTATGGCATCTAAAAAAAAAATAGTCTTGTTATTGAAAGCTTCTTTTGCAAAAATACCTTCCTTCTTAGAAATGTCAGATAAAATAAGACCCTGAAATATCAACAGAAGCCATAGTTCTTTTATGAGTGACTTTGTTGACTATTTTTCAAGTAAACACTTCCATTGAAATTTCCGCGTAATATGACAACTAAGGGCTTTGGTTCTGAATCATTTTGTGGCTCGAATTTCAATCGTGTTGGACTCTTAGTAAATAAAAAAAAAAAAAAAGTAACAAATAATACAAAATAAATTGTTATCAAAAAATAAATAATTTCTAAGAATTCACTTCAAGATACTAGTTAAAATTCAAATTTGATTAGAAACTTCCCGGATGGTTATAACTCAACCTCTTCGATGGTGTCATAACCCAAAAAGTCAATAGACTGAAACAGCCTTAGTCTCAATTCACACATTGGCTGTATCGAATCCACCGGCACAGGTCCCTTGCAACATCCGCCAACTCGCGACTACGGGACTATAGACTTCATACTGAAATTAGATTGTAGTTAGTTAGCTTAGCTTCTTTATGGTCTTCTGAACGAGCTGTTGGCACATAAAAAGCGTCTATGGGCTCATAAATTCATTAAAGTAACCAATTTGACTGCGTCTTTCTGGTAAATAAATCGCGAGCATTATAAAAACTGAAAATGATGTCGAAGTGGTGGTCACTTAATTCGTGAATGCATCGTCATTGCAAGCAGTGTATGGTCTAGCGTCGGACACAGACCGATTTTCTTCATCAATTATGTCTGCCGCTAGATGAACACTAATAGAGTAATTTAAGTATTGTAGGCGTGATTGAATATTCCATAAAATAAGCGGCAATTGACTTCAGGTAAAAGATATATTACAAGTGATTTGAAAGACATTCAAAATGTCTTTTTATCTGATACACGAGACCTGGTAATCAACGGAACGCGTTCATTCGTGTGATACTGTTTAAAACAAGATTAAATAGGTGATATTTGTATTATTATCGAACAATAAAATATTAGTTCAATGACGCAAGATACTTTTAATGGGCTTTATCGGTCGGAAATTATCGAAATCAGGAAGCTTTTCTTTTCTTTTTTTTTTTTTTGTATAAAATCGATGAGAAATTTAACACAACAACTTAAGAAAACCATGGTTCAATCGGCTGTTGAGCCAAAATGCCAATCTCTTAAACCAATTGACTTTAGTTCAAGGAAAATCTGTGTCAGTTACGATTGAATGGCATGAAGTGATTTATTGCCTTCAGAAAATTAATTTAAAAGAAAATAATTAATTCACATATCCGAACTGAGCTTAAAGAGACGATTTAGCATTTTTATCCTGTGTCATCTTTTTTCTGTCTAAAAGCTTTCAAAATCTAAGGGAACTAATAAAAATTTTTTTTTCATTTTTTTCGCAAGTGAATAAAAACGTTTATGTAATTAAGCGTTTCCTTATGTTGCGATAAATTAAAAGTGAAGACCTTCATGCATTAGATTACACTTGAGTATCTAGTCTTACATATCTTAAAAACTCTCTTCTTACCAGGTAAATGTTGCGTCACGAAAATTTTTGTAAACAATTCGATTTGACCTTCTTCGAGTACGAATCGAGCCAGTGATCTAATCGACAATCGGCGGACAAGCGAAAGAAAAAAAAAAATATTGCTGTAAGTCCGAAAAAAAGAAGAGTACACCGCAAAAAAATAAATCAAAAAAGATACTAGACAGTCCCGCTGTAGCATAAGCTAATCGGTTAATTAAGATGGAAGTGGATCAGATCTTCCGATCTTCGGATCTTTTGTAGATTTTTTTCTTTTCTTTTCTTTGTTTTTTTTTTTTTTTTTTTTTTTTTTTGTTTTGAATCTCGCTAGAAGCCAGATGGTCCTCCATCCAGACTTTCGACCTCCAATTGAGTAAAGCTTCCTGTTTGTGACTGTGAAAAATCTCGTTCCGTTGATACACCGGAAATTGAAATAAAGCGAATTGGCATGGCCTTAAGGACGGTACAAGATGATCGTAAGACATTATTAAAGATGCAGATTTAGAGGCAGTGGCAGATGCACTACCAGCCGGGATATTTATAGCTCTTTGTGGGGTTAGAAGTCGCTACAGCCGCAATCAGTCAGAGACAATGTAGGCTGAACAGACGTTGCTGTCGTCTTCTTTAATGTGTGTATAATTTTCAGTGACGGAATAGGCTATCGGACAGATTTTCAACGTCAGTAGGCATGAATGCCAAATCGGGCAAATCAGCCCGCCAAAATAAACAGTGTGGTTCATTTGCATGCACTTTTCCTTTCACCCAAATAAATGCACTTTAGCGATGTGTGCGGCAAATTATCTCATTTAGCTGAGAAATATTTTTCTAAGGGATATGATGATTGTCTTCAGTCAAGTCATGTGGTATTTACTTTTTTTTCAAAAATAATAATCTATCACGTTGGTGATAATCACTATGTTAATTTGTACAGGGTTGAAATACTCTTAAAAAATTCCTTTTGGACTTTGATGTGGACTTTAGAAATTAAGAAGATCTGATCATTTGAACGAAATATTTTCAGATATTTTTAAGACCTTAATAAGAGTGTAATTCAATACAATTTATAAATGACTAGAAATATCGTAGGCTTAGAACTTTTCAGGCATTTTTTTTTTTGTTATTGGAATTGTATTTGTTTTTCGCTAATATTCTTTTTACGCATTTTACTTGGTTACTTAAGAGTCATTGATCCGATTTTCAATAATCCTTATTGGAAAAAAATAATTCTGTTACAATTATAGACTATAAAAAAACATCGAGTTAAGTATTTTTAATAATGGGAATTTTATTTCCAAAAAAAGAGACTATAAAGTGTTAAATTTAATGAGATTTTCGTAAAAAATGAGTGGGCTTTTAAAGGCAGTGAACCCAACTACGTTGTATAATCATTTTTAATTAAAAATTACCTCTAGATATATTCTGATCTCTGGTTCGTATTAATTTACAAACATTCGCATTATATTGGACTGTGGATTGTAGACAAAAGCATTTAAAAACTTCTTAACATCAAGTCAGAAGTGTGGGATTTTCAATTATGAGTTATTGATCTATGAAATAAAATTATTACGCTCTATTTCAATAATATGGTATTGATTACAACTGAAGTATTAAGCAAAATCCATGCAAATGCTAGAGTTAATTTGTGTAGGTTTATGCGGTTTATTAGTAAGCAATTCATGGATAAATTTCAAATTCACATAGTGCTTGTCAATAAAAAACGAATATCACCTTTAATTCCTATATGCAAAATAAATGCTTAACGAATGATCGAATGCTGGCAAAGCTACTTCTAAAAAATAGTCTATAAAAACCGAAAAGTAGGCAACCAGTTGTAGGAGGAGGGTATTTCAAAATTGCTTCCTCCACAAATATTTGCGATCGGTCTAAACCGTCTAATGGCAGGTAAAAACTTTCAAAGGCAACCAGTCCATCGGCCAGAATATATAATCAAAAACGTACTCATCGTTTTTTTACCGTTATCAAAGATACGTCCAAGAGCGTAGATTGATCTTTGAGCTATAAGTCGCGCTAGTAAGTAATCACTAATCCACACTTAAAAGAAGGCCAATCTCTCATGGTTTTCTTCTTCTCCTGTATATACCGAAAAGAGAGTATCATAAAGCCGATGGCCTGGGAAATCTTGCTAAAACATCTTAAGGAATCTCAAGTAAATTTCTAGAGGTCTCTTTATCTCTGAAAAAAGCTTAAAGAGCATGTTTGGGAACTCTTATCGTACTGAAAAAGAGTACCCAGTGAAGTTGTTTACAAGAGAGGTCGTCTGGCTCGAGGCAAAGAAAAAACTCGGTGAACGTACGACAGCGTTATTGCGAGAGAGGTGTGTTATTATTAGTAATGACCTCATCGATTATTTAGCGGCTGTTTTTATCGACTATCGATGAAAGTGTCGAGGCGGTTTTATATTTCGCATTTCAATCTTCTCATGCCCATGTGTTAGACTCCCCCCACATTTCAATTTCAATGATCTTTCTTTGGGATATTTGTAGAAATTGGTAAGATCTTAAATGATCGTAAAGAAACTTCGTCTGATCTTAAGATCGCACGTTTACAACAATTTATCCTGATGTTTACTAGATCACAACCAGATCCAATTCTGGAATAAATATAATTAAGTGATCGTAAAATGTGGCAATAAATATCGCAGCATTTTTTTCGTTCTTTCCAGCTGATCTTGACCTTGTTCACAGCATTATTAGTCAGCACTGAGATTGTAGCATCTTCCCCCCTCCCAAAAAAAAAAGAAAAAATGTAAAAATATTTAGTGTTAGGATTCTCAGAATGAAGCGATATTGCATGATAAACTGTCTGACTTGGCTGCTGGAGCATTTCCTTTAATTAATTTATAACGCTTGTCTTTTCGTTGAACATGAAGATTCATTAGCCATTGGGATAGTGTACATAGCCTGATCAAAATAATCTTGATCTTGTCGTCCGTTTTTATGGCGTTCAATTGGCTATTTCTTGGCAGTTAGTAGGAAAGTTTGTTTGTTTTTCTTTTTTTTTTTTTTTTCTACTAAACTTACCGTCGTTTAAAGAATTCTTGGTGGCTTTTTCTATAACCTTCGGGGTATTGCGGAAGTTGTTGTAAGATCTTTGCCTTAGATCTGTTTCGGGGAAGCAAAATGTTTTGTTTACGTTATGGTTCATGAGCTTGTTTGCGGTTATGTTTCACAGCAATTGACCAAGAAATGTTTGCTAACAATGACTTGAATATTTCCTCAATTCTTCAGCGGTAAGATGTGAGGGATAAATCAATTTTTAAGGACAAAAATGTGACAGTGTTAAGTGAACAATTGTGTCAACTGTCAGATTTTATTTAATAAAACGTTCTTTAATTGAGAATTTATGATATTAATTATTATTAACGTAGATTTGATTCATCCAATTATACCAATCCTTGGATACTACTGTGTGTGAGTACAAATGAAGGACTAGCCTTACAGTAGAAGACACTTGCCTTTTCTTATAATATACGATTGTATGTATTAAATGTATTTGTTTTTTTTTTTAAGTTCCAGGTTATCAAATTAAATGATCAATCGCAGATCCTCTCCAACTAAAAGTATTTTTCCCATATTCCTTATTTTATTTTTTAATTTTAATGAAATCTGGTATTTAAGAGAAAAAATAAAATAATCCTATAACATTCTTGGTAGATTAGGTTTTTAAATAATGAACAAAAGGTCTAAGTCTGTTCAGTGCTTTACAAGATCTGTAAGAACAAACTAAGATTTATTTTATATTTAAGAATATAACAGAACAGGTTTAAATTGAATCACTTATGAGCAAATTCCTATAATTTATTAACCAAAGTATTTTAAAATTTCTTTTTATTTTTATAAATGAGCTATTTGTGGACAAATTCAATCTACTTCAACACGTGCTTTTAATTTTTTGGTCTGCTGATTTTTATTAGTGCTATTTAGCAAGATTCAAGGTAAATTATTTTAGCACTTTTTGTTTAAAAATCAACCGGGGAAAAAAAGTACACAAATTCAAAAGTAGTTTTTTTAAGTAAATCTGTTGGTATATTAGTTCAGTTTTTTTTTTTTTTTTTTTTAGTATACCCTTAAAATAATTTAGAATCATTTTAAACATTTTGTACCCAGCTGGAAATTATCTGGTCGTTGCTACGCACTTAAAATGCTTTGGCACTGATTCAAAATGATTTGGTTTAGTTCACCAATGATTTTTTAAATACTCATGTTTATTATTGTGTTTCCTGATCACGCCTCTCATATTTATAGAAGAAATTCAAAATTAAATTTATAATATGGAATTTATTTTTAAAAATAATTCTTACAAGGATTTAAATGTATTTTAATATTAATTAATAACGTGTAGAAAAATTAAGATAATAATTAATAGAAATAAATGTTAAGATACATGACATATTAAATCCTAGGACAAAATAGTCTTTAAAGAAATATTCAAATTGGAAAAATTCTAAATCAAAGAGAATGAAACATTAAAGTCGACATTAATTTGTGTGTTTACAGTGCCCCGCCAAAAGCGAATTATAACGTGTGGGTTCTCCTGATGAATAATTTGAAAATATCTTAAATGAGTACGACAATTGTTCTTTGGTTTTTTTTAGGAAGATACATCGTAAGAGTCACTTTAAAATACATATAAATGGAAATTTAGAGAAATTTTTATTCAAAAAGGTCAACAATCGAGGAAAATAAACAAAAGGAAAACAATTTGTTTCATTTTTTCTTGGATGATATTTTCTAGAGGAAAAAAGTCAAGGCTACAATGTTAATAAGGTCAGGTGCGATTTATGGAAGTAAGATTGGCATATGATGGTCAATATTGCGAATATTACGGAAATAAAAAAAAATATGTCATACTTTTTAGTCATCAGGCGTTGTATCTTTTTGACTTCCGATAAAAAGAAAATACCTTCATATGTAAATCAAGAGTAGATTCATTTTTCATAAGATTTTAGCCATAATCTTAAAGAAGTTAATTTTAGCAAATGGGAAATGTTTTATAGTTTAAAATTGAAAAAAAAAAAACTTTTAAATAGCGCAAGTTTCAGTAAGGAATAGCAATTTTAATTAATGTCTTACGTGTTTAACAGAAATTGTTTCTAATTGTTTCTTTACTTATATAATCCAAAAAAGAAAAAAAAAACTAATTTACTGATTAATTGAATGACTATTATTCAATTCTTAGTATTAATTAAATTGAAGATTATAAATCAAATTTTTTTAAAATCATATATAGATCATGCAAGTGTTTCTAGTGAGAAATCATTTTAAAACAGTTTAAGACAATTAAATCAATGGCCTTCTAATAGTTGGTAATTATTGTAAAATTCAGGCCACTTGAATATGAGTCGATACGAATTATGCAAACTAGTTTTTTTTTTTTTTTTCTTAAATTGAAAGATATCATTTCATCATTTAATCGACAATTTGTTGCTTTGTATTTGTAAAACACACGACTAGATGGAAAGTCTTACTTAACAGCTAAGTACTATTAGTGTTACTATCTGAACAATGGTTAATAAAGAAATAATGAAATCTGCCCCTAATTAAAATTATTTCTATGCAATGTAAAAATATACGAACAGTAGAAAATTCTTACCTTTGAATGATTAATAAAGTAAATATATCTATAGATAAATCAAAATCTTTTTGTCGCTAGTCTTAAGACAAAACCAGTTGTAAAATTCTTAAGTGAATTGATTCAATTAAATAAATCATGGTTAAAGCTTAATCTTCTTAAAATATAGACGTTATCATACCAATAATCAATCTACGCACTTCTATATCTTTTTTTTTTTTTTGTAAAAATTCCATCAAACACCTTTGGGTACTCGACACGTTCACCGAATATCTTAAATTCAAATCAGTAATTCAACGCCTGTAATTAGCATAACAGCAATTTTTGAATTCCACTTTTTATCTAAATTATCTATCGACTTGTGATCGATAAATTTTATTATATCTATTACATAAAAATATTTCTAATTTAATTTGCGTCAGATAAAATGACAAATGCATCAAAGTAATGACCACTTTTTCCAGATGGACGTTGAATTTCAACAAGAAAATGCTTCGGGCGACAACCATTTACTTATTTATTTCAATTACTCACTGTTCGCTGTGATTGAGGTTTTTTGTTTGTTTATTTGTTTTTTTTTTATCATATGATGGTCGCTTTTTATTCCTCCAGCTTTCGCAATATGAAAAACCACGTGGTAGCCACTAGCCGCTCTAGAAGTTAGCAAGTAGAATGTCATTGCAATGCTGGAATTATTGTTCGTATGGCTTGACGACATGACAGGCAATCGGCCTTGTCGCAGTTCCATGCTGAATCAACGGATGGATGTGATTGCTTTTATGAATGACGACGACGACGACCACGTCGTGCTTCAAGAGTCTCAGAGCAGTTCTGATTACGAATATGCCTGCTATGCGGAAAAATTAAAGATGATTTTAATTTAAATATTCGGGGTTAATGGGGTAAATTGCTACTGCAGATTTATTTTCTTGCATGCTAAGTCGTATGGTAAACAAATTAATTAAATGTGAGAGAATAAGGGGATTTAATCGGAAACAATTTGGTTTTCCCATTACATCAATAATCCTTTAAAAGGAAAATATAAGAAAAATTAAATCATTATCTCGGAAGTTAATTAAATTTATTTATTATCTTTTTTTTTTAATTCGATAAGTAGGAAGACAAGCTGGAAAATATCAATCAAAATGTCATACACAAGTCTTCCGTTGAAAAAGGCAAAATTTGAATACAACTGATCAAAATATATACTAGATATTTGTAAAGAGTCAATTTATATTGTTTTTGAAAAGAATTTGTTTGAAAAATAATTTATTAAAAGCAGTTTTGATGTATTTTTATATTCATATTGAATAAAATTGATCAAAATATTTATTTTCTATTTATAATATGTCAACAAAGATTATTTTCAAACGAAACAATATACAGATACCAATTTTGATATATTTTTATACTAATTTTGATTATAAAAATATTTAAAACTTGTAATGATTTTTCAAACAAATATTTTAATTGACTTGTAATTGAAAGAGAATTCTTTTAATAGCTTATGATAAATCACAACTTCAACGAGAACAATTTTCAAATTTTTTCTTAGAAGTTATGATATTGTTTTTTCAATCAATTATATCACTATATAAATTTTCCATGATGTATTTTTACATAACATGATGTATTTTTTCTGTCTGTAGTTTGTCCTCACTAGACATCGTTTAATCGCAATTACATGTAAAATATATCAAACTTCAAGTGTGAAACATTTTAAGCGTGCCTTTAAAATGAAATTAAATTCATGTATAAAACTGTGAACAACAAGTTTTTGTTAAAACGAAAGCTGTAATAGCACTCGCGAAATGAAATATTGAACGTATGAATCACCAGAGGCGGTTGGCAAATTGGCTTACTAACTACGATTCGATATATTCGATATCAATTAGTTAAATAACATCGTTTGGAACATGTAGTATGACTTATTGAATGTATATCAGGGACATTTCTAGACTGTAGCTAATGAACAGCCGCGGCCGGAAGTTAGCTTCGGGGTAATATGAATCAGATTTATTGAAAAATTGTTTGCCTTTTATGTTTTTATTCGTTGGTGGTCAATCAGATGTGGCCTTAAAAGATTCGTATTTATAGAACGTTATGCATTTAACTAGAGAAAATTTTAAAGTCAGTGATAGAGTTCGTTTATATTTTTAAACAAATTTTGTGGGTAAACTAAAAACAAAAAACAAAAGAAAAAAAAATTAACACACAATTTAAGTGATAACATTTTTAGTTGACCGAAAAGTATTATGCAGGTAATTCTGATGTTGATGTTTTTTTTTTTTTTTAATTTAATTTTGATATTTAAGTCTGCCCATATCTTGAGCAATTTTAAAAGTGATCATGCAGATGAGCTATAAAAAGATCTCATAAAATTTGTTTATTTACCTAATTTTTGAAAATGCTACTATTGCTATGTTTATAAAACCATTGTGATCTAATGATTTAATAATTCCTTCCATTAAAATCGTAATTACAGAAAGCTACAAGTAGTATTTTTATCTTACTAACAACGCAATCAACACGCTTAATTTGCCTTACATTAAGAAAACAAAAAAAAAAATCTCCCAACTTCCATTAGAAACGCGTGTTAAATTTTAGAAGTGCGCAAAAAAAAAAAAAAAGAAAAAACAAAATTTTCGTTATAATCTGCGCTCTCCCGTCTTTACAACTTTAATCGGTTCAGAATAAAAAAAAAGATGATAAAAGAGCTCGTGTGTGGAATGATGTCACCATCGGCAATTTCATTCATAACGCGTCTGCATCAAATAGCATTAATATGAAAATATCAACAATCAGCAGAAGTCGCGAAAAATTAGCCAAAAGGCTAAGCTGTACAAACGAGCGGGAATAACTTGATCTATACGATCTACGCATGCGTGTCTGGATTTGCCAAGTGTTTTGATAGAGATATACGTATTTTTGCCACATATATGCCATATGGGTTTCGCACTATCATCTCCACCATAGTACTGAGCAAATTGACTCACATTAAAACAGTTTTGCTAATTTAGTGCTATTTTAGAGATCGTTTGTCTTGACCAGACATCACACACTGTGTACACCCTCTACGGAATAGTTCGTACAGTTTCTCCATAGAGAAATCTGTGAGGATCACTGTTTTTTATTAGACGCGCGAACTCACTGCGACCATTTTCACATGTCATATTATTTTGATTGTGATTTGTTGTCATCTTTCCCTGGCCTATGCACTCAAGATGGCCATAATTCAATTCGGGGTAATAAATTTAATTAAAATGTGCAAATTGATGTGGTAAACATATGGACTACTACTGTTTAAATGCGTATATATGCGTTTTAGACTTTTGAAGATTCATATGTTTATTAATAGTAATCTTGGACAAATCTTTCGTTCGTATTATATTTATAAAAGACATTCAATTGGAAGATTGCGATCACGATCATGATCATACTCAATAAGGCGAATGAACGAATAAAACATTCTGAAAACACTTTGATGAATAAAAAGTGGACGTTTGATTATACAGGGTCACGTCACAAGTATTGTATGCGTCGGAAACATCTAAAAGCTTCAATAGATGATCGTTAATATTGCTACTACTGAATAAATGTCCAACAATGATTTGATTAGGTCAGTTTGATTGATTGAGACTTCAATAAACTGACTCGCATGATATTCTCTGTTTTGACTTAGGGGCCAATTTTATGACTTTCCGTAATTAGTCACATTTATAATTGACCGGTTGCGTGTAATAGGCTATTATTTTAAAGTCCTGCCTTCATTACTGTCATCTGTTTTTATAAATTGATGGGTTAAGATGTCGACTCACCGGGGTTAAATACATATTTTTTAAGAATCATGTTAATTAACGTATGTCATCTGTTGATGAACATGCAATGACTGGATTCTTTTTTTTTTTTTTTTTTGTTTTCTTTGGTAAATTTATTTTGTCACTAAAATGACTAATTTTCTTGAAATCATTGATAAATTGCAATAATTGTAAAAATTGGAAATAAGGATATTAATCACGAACAATTCCAAGGAAGGAGATTGAGTATAGAAGGTTATATTTGTGATGTAGAGTCACTGGCATCATCTTAATAAGGTTAATAAAAAGGTTGAATGTAAATTGGTAAAAAGTATGAGAAATTGCAATAAACAGCATTAGGAGCTATTAGTGATGATTCTAGCAGTTCTTTAAAGAAGGTTTAGCTGCACATTGGCTCTCCAAGTTAATCTTCGCGATGAAAAAGAGTATAATTAAGCAAATTCAGCAATTTAAAACAATAGACTCTTAAAATTATTAGAATTTTGATAAAAATGCTTTCATTCATATTTAAAATGCTTAAATAAAGTCGTAATTAATCTTCACACCATTTTTAAAAGGTGATGTGATGAGCATTTTTTTTATCCTGTGTAATTGAATTGAATTAAATGCCTCTCATCTTTTATAACACTTAATACCATCATAACTCATAAAATTATTCGAATTTAATATTGATTAGAATCTTAAAAAAAATTTGTCTTTTAAATTTACCAAAATTGGCTTTTTTTTTATAATGATGCATAAAATTATACGCGTAATTAAATTTTCGTATTATTTTGAAACAAGATCAAAGTTTGATAAAATTACAAGTGGCATTTTGAAAATTTCAATTAAAAAGCCAATTTTAATTTTATTTTAGTCAGAATTCAAATTCCTTTTAAAAGATATTTTTTTTTTTAAAAGAAATAGAAATTTTTTTGTTGTTAGAATTTAATTTTATTATTATTTAACAACCCACTTTTTTCTCCTCTATCCTTGTAATACGAAAAATCACTTCCAGTGTTACGCCGGACTTAAGCTATTAAAATTATTTTCTAGCGACATTCTACGTATCGCCGGACGTGTCGTACGTTGTAAGGCTAATTAGTAAATAGGCCGGGAGAAAATGAAGTATTGAAATTTTATGCACATAACTATCAAAGTCAATGAGTAGTAATGTCATTAATCATAGTTCAGTGTCCATAGTACCTTATTGCGAATAAGTTTGATTAATGGCTTAATTAAACGCTAAGCTGTTGTTCAAATCCACGTCGTTTTTGTTTAAAACATTCCAATCTTTAAACACTTAAATAACAAAAATCTCTACTTGCTAATTATGCGACAGTTACAAGAATCGTATTATTTCTTTTTAATTCTTTTTTTTTTACAGGTAAGCATGACAATAAAATTATGTGTTTCATTACTCACTGATTGCAGTGACTATTTCATGTAAGGTCAGTTGATTCGATTAAACTTTAACACGATTAAAAACAATAATTTTTCTGAACAATAAACTTAAAGAGTGTAGCCATTGGTCGTTAATTATAAAACATGTGATTAATTCAAATCTGCAATCGCATCAAATTTACATTTACACCATTCCATTTTCGATTAAATCTTGGAACAACAACAATTGTTGTTGGTAGTAAAGAAAAAATAAAAATAAAGGAAATGAATCGCAAGATAATCAGCGACCATTAATCAACAAATTATTGCTATTCACACCGCGATCGCGAGACCATCGCGGTATTTTAACAGGTCCATATCCACTTTGTCATGACAATCCGGTGAATTGTAGAAATTCATAGCCAATCATAAATATGCTTAAAAAGTACATGTATAAAATAAATTACTTGGAAGTAAATTAAATATTAAAAAGAAAAATATAAAAGGAAATAAAATAAATGTAGATATGGGATCTGGTACGGTGGTGTTGTGCGTTCCGTTTCGAGATAGTTCGAGTGTGAGGTAACCTGCTATAATTAGCGATTTCCTTATAAAATGCTCTCTTGCCCAGAAGCAATAAAAAGCAAAACAATTTCAAAAGCTGTCAAGAAAAAGAAAATCTTGAAAGAACAACAACAACAATAACGACGAATGCCGACGGTACTGACTACCACCAAGACGTCAAATCGCCGCTTATAACGCCTGCTTTCAAGAAATCCCACTTCGATCTGAGGAAGACTTCCGAAGTGGACAAGATTGGTATTGGGTAAAAGATTTTTTTTCAACTTTTTCAACTGCAAAAACAATAATTGAGGAATGAAAAGTGGTGTTTTCGAGTTATCGAAGGGTGTCAGCTTAAAATCCATTTCGAAAAAGTACTATGTAAATTTTTGGGGCAATCTTTGGAATACGTAGGCAGTACACTAGAGGCTGGTGTTGTAAGAGTAGTATCTTTTAGGTAAATTTATATATTTTATTGTTATTATTTTTCATGTTTATATTTCTACTAAAGTTTTTAAGAATATTTAACAATTTTCAAGTAGGACATATTTTAAAAAATTTCTGGATATCTATAAAAAAATAATAAATTCGTGAGTTAAAAAATGAGTTCCTTTTTTATTTTTTTTTTAATTTTTAATTTACATCATGTTTTTTTCCTAAAATTTTATATTCTCAGTAATTCTTTTTTGTCCAGTTCAAAATAAAAGAAAAGCTTTTTTTCTGTTTAAGAACAAAATGATTTAAAGAGTTTCTTGAAAATTCTGAATCTATCAACTTAAGATTTTTATATTTATATCTTACTAGAACTACATTAAAATTGGAAAAAGGATTGGATTCAACAAAAAAATTAGAAAAAAACCCATAACATCACAAACAATTGTGCTTATTATTTTTTTCCTATATTATAAATATTTAACGAAATCTTATTGTTGTTATATTCCATTGGAAATCCCGAACAGTAGGTAGTCATAACTTTTTTAGCTGATGGAGTCATCTTTACCTTCTTGGGGCCAGGTACAGTACGTGCTGTCTTTTACTTGCAATGATTGATTCACATTTCACTAAAACGACGTAGAAAATGTGCTAATGGAACGACGTAAAAAAAATGTTTATTACATCAAAGTCCAACATTAAATTTTAAAGTATGATTTCATAGAACAATGAACTCCTCATGACTTAAACGTGTGAGACGTAATATGAAAGACAAAAAAAACACAACCAGTTTCTATTTATTTAACTATTTTAAATTTTTAAAACTTTTTTTCAATCATTTTAATCCTGTTCTTGTTTTTCTTTATAAATCCATGCTCCAATGCTCTTTATATTCGCATCATATGCTCTATAAAAGTAAGTAAATCTACAATTACGACAGTCCCAAAATATTTTAATTTTATATGTTAATGCATTCAACATTTTTAACTAGAAATAAAGAGTCAATACCGATGATTTTCTCATAGAATTTAATCTTAAGACCGATTCTAAAACGTCTCTGAAAAACTAATTAAAATCCTAAGCATAGATTTTATCAGTGACTTTATGTCGTGAATGAATTACTTGATCAAACAATAAAAATCGCGAAATCGTAAAAGGATAGAATGCCATTACTAATGTTTCATGAAAACTATAGATAAATTTACCGAATCGATCGTGACGTTCTGTAGATTAATTGCCATTTTATCGATTCTGCCCATCACATTTAATTTGAAATAAAATAAATCGTTCGAATTACACCGTGTGGCATTTTACACGAAATAGCTTAATTAAAATTGCTAGCAACTAACTTGAATCTACATAAATTAGTCGTTCTTTTTAACGCTTGCCGCCATTAAGTAATCTCGTATAGTGCACCTGAATACCGCATGATCAATTAGCCAGATCTATGTCCAATAATCGTAAAATTTAAAAAATAATATTCCGGAAATATCGTAAATCATATTTAAATCGTCATCACCACCGATCCTTACGTATTTAAAGTTGTTTTATTATAAAGCCTCTGAAAAAAACTTCTGCAAGACTTTTTTACGACTCTCTGGAGGTGATAACTTTCCCATAAATTCTTTTCCGTTTAAGGCCCGGTGATCGGGACATTAGTAAAACTTGGTCTTTTAAAAAGCCGTTTAAGAACACACCAAAATGGCTATAAAATGCAAACAAAGCACCATATCATAACAAGACATAAAAACCAGTCGCGAATTATGACTTTGTCGCGGAAGGGAAGCCAGCAGTCAACCTCGATTAACCTGATTCAAGGTAGATGTCAACGCCGGCTCTTAAGCTTCCATAGAAAGGCGAATGCGATCAGTTCTTTTGGACCTATTCAAAAATAAAAGTAAAAGATATGAAAACAAAAAAAAAAAAGAAAAAAAACATTTAAACACGACATATTAAACAAAATATACCCCATAACCATGATTAATGAATTAGTGACCATACCTTAGACCACCTGGAAGATCCTGTCATCTTCTTAGAAAAGTGAAGATCTTTTGATCATGTTTATAAGAATAATAATAATGACAATAAAACAAATCTTACACTCTTAAAGTTATTTCGTCTATGATATCATCTCTCAGGTTGTAAGTTTGAAATATTTTAAACCAAATTACAAATTTTAATAGCATACTTAAGAGTTAGATTTCGTAGAAATATTAAAAAAATTTTGTTAACTCATGTTGTTTTCGGGTGTGTGAAAAGAAAAAAAAACCCCACCAGAAGCTCTCTAGAGCGTGTAAATCACCATGTCTTTAATCACTTCTTATTTTTCATTGTGACAAGAGCTGTCAATTATTCATCTACTTAAAAAAAAATGCTATGTCCGGCACTACAAAGTGATGGGACAATGGCACATACGCCAAACCAGATGCCAGATCCCTCCCACATCGTTTTGATTTTCTTTTATGATCTTTGGAAATATTTTAGTGGAAAATTTTGCAGTCACTCTGGAAATTAACATGACTAAAAATTGTGTACAAGAAAAGTGATTCTCACGGAAGATAGAACCTTCTTAGGCCATTAAACTGCTGTACAATCTTCAGGTGTAGTGTACAACTGTTTTCGAAATTCAAAATTATGAATTATGAGTAATTATTAGTAATTTTTTTTCTTTTAAAATTAAAACATTCATAGTTAGAAGAAAAAAGTTATAAAAAGTTAAACAAATTAAAAAGTAAAAACATCCACAGGAAAAGTAATAAACATGTTTTTTTTAATATTTCATATAATTTTTTATTTTAATATTTTTATATAAAATACAGTTTACTTTTAATTCCTAAATATTATTTTGGAAAAATTCATTTTTAAAATTTACTGTACTTACTAATAAAAAATTAAATAAACAAAAATAAAATATTTTAGGACATTATGTCGTATAAAATAATTTTACTGTCAATATGATTTGTTAAAATTATTATTATTTTGCATTTTTTTTTATGTTTTTGGAATCACTACTTTACGATAATTTTTGCAAGGACGCTTAGAGGTTAACCAAAAATCTATTTTAACTGGGAAAACATCTAAACTTGTTGTCTTATAAATAGGTCAAAGGAGGCAATGTATTAATTGTAGTATTCAAAACTTTGAAAAAAGCCGTCCATAAAAAATGTTTCTAGAACAAAAAATGCATTAAAATAGCTCCGTCCGCTGAAAAATTTGACCTTGTCTTGGCACAGATAAATGACCAAACAGACAGACACAAAATTCAAACACATAACTCATCCCTTATTTTTATTTGGGGATAGTCAAAAAAAAAAATTGCATGATTTAATCCCGCGAAAGGTACGTAACCTCTAAACGCATCAATTTTTGGACGCAAAATACAATAATAGCCCAAAATTTAAAAAAAAAACTCTTTATTTTCACTGTTTATTCATATCTGAATCAAGTTGTAAACAAGCATTTCAGATTTAATTATAAAATTAAAGAAATTAAGTGGGCAAATTGCCAGCCCACCAAAAGTATAAGATGCAGTCAAATAGCGCCAATAAAAATACCATACTTCGACAGTAACAGACCAAAACGGAGCTAATTTATAGTAGAATGGTTGTGTAATTGCCACGGGGCAAAAACTATCCACTATAGCTTACATCGTACACCCGTCGTAAACTTTCCTTCATTCGCGTGAATGAATTTTTCTCGAATTATATTTTTGCTAGAATATTAATTTATGTCTACGATCTTGCAAAGATGAGCTCACATCTAAAATTAGTATCTCTTCCATGTCGGAAAACAATCATTCAAACTGATGGAGTCATGAACTTACGTCTGGGTCGATAGTCCAACCTGGACAGTATCGTCACGGTGAATCTCCTGATTACGATCACTGATCGCATACCGTCATGCCCCAGGAAAGTTTTCCACTCACCTGCACACTAATCGAGCACATTTTACACCTTCGGTTGAATTTTGATGTCCTTTGTTGCGGCAAAGATGAGTAGCCACAAAAAGATCAATGATCTTTACCCGAGGTGATTGTAGAAATAGCGCTTTTCGGTAATTTTTCGTTTAATTTTTGCATAGGGAAACAAATTAAAAGCGCGAGATATTATAAATAAATTATGATCTCACCTCCCCTTGAACGATCATGGGGATTGGTACAGCGATCGGTGGCGGCGTCTTTTTTTTTTTTTGTTTTTTGAAAAAAAAAAGGAAAAAATGTTTCTTTTCTTAATTTTCTCATATTCGTTTTTTTTAATGTGTTTAAATTTTTCAATCTCTTTTATGATCTGCAGCAGTTAAAAAAATTATTTAAGCTTCGTCTGCTGCACAGAAACAGTGTACAAGGTCGCAATAATTTTTTTTTTAGTGCTTCGTTTGGGTTTTTTTTCTTTATTCCGTATTTTCGCATCAGCGTTTCCTTGCAATGTTTCTGTTGGAAAATGATGCGCAGCATTTTCTGGACTCATCCCGTTGATAGAAATTTTGCTTTAGATTAGCTTCCGTCAGCATCATTTGATCAAGCTTTAGATACTGCAACAGGAAATAAAGTCTTGAATGTAATTTCTGCTTATCTCTCGTAATTTTCAAGGTTTGATAAGGTTAACTTAATTTAAGTTATAAATGGTTTTAATAATTCTTTTAAAAAAAAAAACTCCAGAAGGAAATTTACTGGAAAATTTCGTAAGAAATTGCAGTAGTTGCGTCTCTAAAGACGTCATAGTACTGCAACAATTAAGCATGTTTGTTAATAACTTTAAAAATAAAATTGAAGTTTACTATCACATTAAAAGCTTAGTTGTATTTCCTAACAACTTTAATTAAATAGATCGTTTTACATTTTATAATTTAATTTATAATGTTTGTTTGAATTTATCATTTCGATGAAGAGTTTTAATCATTTTGATAATATCTTCTGTATTTTTATACATTTGTAGGCTTCCTATTTTGTAGAATGTAAAAATTTTTATATTTTCGGAAAATGGCATAACTTTTAGAAAATTTTTTATATTATCTACTATACAATTAAAAACATGATATATCTTAATTTTTTTTAACAGAAATTCTTGAAAATATTGTATATGAATTATTAAATATTTTCCACATTCGCTCTAGATTTTTTGGAAAATCGATATCCACAAACGTTTCTTTTAAAAATAAAAACTAGGCGCAAGTTTTAAAGTAATAGTTAAACTCTATAAAAAGAAAACAAATTTTAATAATTGAAAATAGCTTTTGAAAATATTAAAATTAAAATGTGCTTAAAAAAAATGATTTAAACTTTTATCAAACGCTAAATTAACTGCATGGAGTTAAAAATAGACTTATATATATTTTCTTTGAAAATTGAATTGTTTTTGTACTTTTAATTTATTATTTTATTGTCAAAAAATATCAAAAGAACATAATTTAGAAGTTGTCTCTTCTAATAACATTTAAAATAAAAACTTTTTTCAATGCTATTTGATGGTATACAAGAGAAGTTTTCGTAAATTCTAAAACGATTTGGAATGGATTTTGTCTTGAGGAAGAATATTTATCGCATTACGTATTTTGTTAAAAATAGAGTAAACGTTATACGATTCGAAATAGATATATAAGGTCTTTGGCTACATTAACATTAAAAAAAAAAAAAAAAAACATTCAGCTGAATATCCAAACCTTCGGACGGACAGAAATAAATTTTGTCATTAAATAGTTAAAAAGCTTCGTGTGGGTTGTTAAATAAATGACTACAATAAATGGCTACCTACCAAAATACATATTTTCATATATGCAAGCAAAACCATCGAAAATAAACTTCTAGAAAATTGTCCACTGGAACAAGCGAGGACAAATATTAAAACAAGACTTAGAACCTATTTCTATTCATTGTCTACTTTTATTAATGTTTTTTTTCTTTTTCTTTGTTCGAAATGGCGCCCATTGAGAAACACATTTATTATTTGAATAAAAAAAAAACAAAAAACACAAGGAACCTTGTCATAGTAGTGCTATAACATTAACAACAGATTCGTTACCTTGAAATTTTTATTGATTTGATGAAAAATTTCTCTTATTCTATTCTTCCGTGTCACATAGAAAACAAACAAAACGAATTTTTTTACATTTTTATTTTTAGGATGGTCCCACATAATAAATCGTGTCTACTTTTCTTCCGAAAGTAAATCGAGCATTTCAATGATTTCATTCATTAAACATATTGAGATCACCCACCGTGCAGAAATAGAAACATTTCCATAATTAGCTAGAGCCAGAAAATTTCCCTATCTAACAACTAGCAGAGCACAAGCCTAGAATTATAACTAAAGTAATTTAGCTTGGCTAATTTCTATGTCATTACGCCTGTGTGTATGTCTTATAAGTCGAATTAGATCAGAAGAGTAATTTGAGCGGTTGATTTTTCAATTAAAAAGCCCTCCTCCGATAGCTTATTTAAATATGGTTAGTAAACATAATTCAAGTTTGCTGCTGCTGCCCACCTGTAACTGTGTCACATTGCAATTAGATAGACCACATAAGGTGATAGTGTGCCCGGGTATAAAACAAAATTAGACAACATTCATAAATAAGCGATATTTAGTCCTACATGATTTCGTTAGGGGCACGCTATGCTCAAATATGTTCACAATCAATGAGTCCACTATCGCGGTCTAACCGGACTCTGACGGAACACCGAACTCATTACGCTGCCCGTTGGAAACGCCGAATGGCCGCCCACATCCGGACTAATGTGTACTCCAACGCACATATGGCGAAACCGCGAAAACAGTGGAAAAGGCCACCACCATCCGACGTAGACTTGGACTCGCGCATAGTTACTTGCATTCATTACCAATCGAAATATGCGAAAAATTCATTTTATTTTATTTTGATTTTTTTTTTTTTGAATGAATGAATACCGAAAAATCACGATTGAATTCTGGACAGACCGGACCCCATGAAGATAAACACATCCAATTAAATCCCACGGAAATTTTTTTCCATGATTTATATTGTTTTTTGGATAATTACATTTCACGTATAATTTATTTTTTCTTTTCGGAAACATTTTAAAGCCGATGGCGCTTAATAGAAAATAAAATAGAATTTGTTTTTGTGAATATCTAAGAGCGGAATATCCAAGCAGACAAAACTGACAAAATAAGATGAAGAGGTGTGCGCGCTCCTTAAGATCTATTTTAGACGGTTTGAGTCAGCGGTCCGAAAGTGTTTTGTCGTCATTTTCTTCTATGGCAACTTTACAGCACCCTATGCCCACATATACAGACACTAGTGAAAATTTTCCCCTGAAGGTTTCCTTGAGGCATTTGTTTCACTCTATTTAAATATGCAAATTTTCGAGGGCTTCCTGACACGATTTTATTGTTCACGCGATTGCAGCTACCTGTACAGAGGTCATCTGTTCTGATTTGTGGAATTGTTTGGTTTCTAGAACAACTCGAATGCATTTGGATGTCTATTCTTGGATTCGGTGTAGTTCACGGGAGTCCTGGTTAAATAATTGGAATTGTTTTCCATTTTAAACTTTCTTAATTTCGTAACCAGAACGTTTTACATAAAATTTTACAGCCGTAGACCACTGAGAAGTGTTTTTTTTATCGAATTTGCAAAAAAAAAAAACTATTAAGAAAACTTGTCCTCCTCTTTATTGCAAAATATTTAATTTTTTTTTAGTTACTACTTCACAATATGGAAATTCCTATATTAAAATTTAAAAAAAAAAATTTGTCTTATATAAAGTTCAAATTTTGCATTTATTAAAAAAAATTTGTTAATACAATCTCATATTGCTTTTTATACTTATACATTAAAAATAAAGAATAATTTTTTTTCTTTTGCATAGTTTTTATATTTATTTCAAATTCTTCTAGTAAAACAATTTTCAAAATCAAAGATTAATTAAAATATATTAAATGTTCTAAAAAAAAAACATCTTTTAAACAAAAAAATTGTAAATAAATTATTTTTGTGCTATTAATTAATGAACTAATTTTAAAATATAAATGATACGGTTTTGTTTTATTTTTTTTATTTAATCCAAAAACTTATAAAAGCGTAACTTTAAACAAAAATGAAAGAATTTATAAATGTTTATGCTCTAAATGTTATTTTTTATTTACAAATCGAAATATTCAAAATTGTAAAATAAAATATAATGCAAATGTCGTAAGACAATCACTAGAAAAATCAAGTTCGCGCTCTTGGATATTTCAGTTACAGATCTTACTGGAGCTAGTGTGGCTAGCAGCACCTGACAGGCTCTTGAAAATGCCGACTCTACCCCTTTAAGGGACCATGTGGCCTCTCTGCGGGAGAGGTGTCCATTGAGCTTCATTCTAGTGAACATTTAAAGTACCGATCTTAATGTGGTTTGATCAGTACCGAAGTGATCGTGGGATTGTCTATTCTATTTTCTATTTTACCATCGATAGAGAAAAGATTTGTCTTTATCTTACGCTGTTTTATCTAAAACAAAGCCTAGGCACTTAAATTCGCATTTTTTAAATATTTATCGAGAAATTGATTTAATATTTATGTTTATCTTTTGTTTTTACTATTTCATAGCGATTTATTTTTTCACTCTTAAATTACATCTGTTTTTTTTAAATTTAATTATATCAAACAATTCTCAGGAGATCAAAGTCAATCAAAAAGTAAACTTTTTCTTTTTTTTTTATTATTTTTGTATTATGCTAACTATTAAAGTTACAAAGCTCAGAAAGAAGGTATACTAGACGTTTCCTAACATTTTTTAATTTAATCTCTATGTAAATGAGATTATAAAAAAATATTCGATCATTTAATCAAAACTTTAAACTTTTTCTTTTCTAAATATAAAATTTATTTTGTCTTGTACTAAAACTCTTGATAGTTAAGCTTTCAAAAAAATTGGACTTATCTTGCCTTCAGCTCTACCGTTTTAAAAATAAAAACCATAAAGATAAATTATACCCCTTTCCAAAAATGTGATTTTGCAATTCGAATTTCGTCACACCAATCGATAATTATGTTTAATTTAAAAAAAAAAAAATTTTAAAATAACACGTCATAATTGACCTTCTTTGGCGGTGTTACGTTCGTCTAATACCTCGTCTTGCCTTTCGACGAACCTCTTTTCATTCATAAAACGCAATAGTGGTCAGGAATGTTTTTATAACGATTTCCGGCTAGAATGGGCTTCTAGATAATCCAGACCACTTTTGAACAGAGTCAGACTGTGCATACCACAATAAATAACGCATAGTGTAGACTGCGAGTAATTTCACCATGATGACAAAAACTGATATCGGTCCTATCGCAAGTGAGAAGTTTTTTATTATTTTTTTCTTTTTTTTTGTAAAATCGAATCGATTGAACCGTGTTTTATGTGCTTGAGTTACGTTATTTCACGCCTCTGTTGTCTCACATATCGCTCCTCATAACTTTCATATCAGTAAAATAATTAATTTTCTTTAACCTTTCAGGGAAGCCCTCAATGCGTGGCGCGCTAAGGCGAGATGCAGCGTTGTACCTGCCGAACGACTGAGGGACCTTTTTAATGAGCTCCAATTTTATCCAAGTGAAAAACAAAGTGAGTTTTATATACATATATATATATATATTTTTTAAATTAAGTTTTAAATATTGTTATGTAATTTTAGTCAGTGAAATGCTGCAAACCGCAAAGGTGTTCGCACGCAAAGGTAGTAAACAACTGAATGGTCTTACTTTTGGAGAATTTTGTGTACTCGCCGCGGACTTGAAACGCTTCAGGTAATGAATCAAAATCAACATTGATTAAGTAAATAATAAAACGGAAAGTTACAATTAGAGTATGATGTAATTTACTTTATTACTCTAAATGAAAAATTCTGAATTGAAAAATAGATTCAAAAAATTATGGAATATTAGAATTTGATTTTATAATGTAAAATACTCTTGTAATTAAAATTTTACTTGGTATTAAATTGTGATTATTGTTGTTATCCATTTTTCAAGCACAAAAGCATTTTATAATATGTAATTAAATTTCATAAAGAAAATTAAAATGTTTTGGATCCTTTACAATGCTTTGAACTTTCCCAAAAAATTATATGAAAATGAGTTTTGAAAAATAAAATTATTTTTTTCTTTTTTAGAATGTGTAACTTTTCATCATCAAATGACCCAAAAACCCCCAGCACTGCTCCAGAAGTTTTTTTAGGAGGCTCATGCAATCCAACAACTTGGAGGGCAGACGTTGCAATCCCAACACTACAAAAACTTGGAATATCTTTTTATAATCCCGTAAATTTTATTTTAATCATTTTTAATCAAATTTGTTAATTTGATTTAAATTTTTTTCTTTTCACAAAAATTCCCCCTTTACAGCAAGTGTCAGATTGGACACCAGACCTCATCGAACTGGAGCATCGAGCCAAGGAAAAGGCGCGAGTTCTATTTTTTGTTATGGATTCTGAGACCCGTGCCTCAGCCGGAGCTATTGAAGCTGCTCACATAGCTGGTCAAAATGCGCGGCAATTGGTGCTCGTCCTTCATCCGTATAAGCCAGATCAATGCATTTTGAATGAACCGATCACACCGCAGTAAGTAATTTTTTATTGGTATTTCAAAAAGCGATGTTTAGGGATGCGATTTACGTACATTCCAAATTTATATTCATCGCATGATCTTTTTTAAAAGTGGAATGAACTTTAAATATAGGCTATTATTTTTGAAAATAAGCTTTTAAAATGCAGTTGCCATATGCATAAATTGCTCTATGAATTTTGTCACATATTTCACGACTGACTGAAGTGAACATTTCTTTCAAGATCACATCAAAAGGCCACACCCAGCACTCCTCAAATAAGAGTCTGGTAAACAGAAGCACTCGTAAAGTCATATTTAATTTACATATGTCCATTGATTGAGTACTTTATGAATTCAAATTTGATTTAATTAAATTTAAAAAAATCATACCGGAACTAGTTTCATATTTCATTCCAAGTCATATTTTTCGTACTTTTTTTTTTATTATGGTATTGAGTGGGTGTAAATTCGATAGAACATCGGTGAAGAGATTACTGAAAAATTTTCTTTTATAGCATAGAAGTTACCAGGGTTAAGAACTGCCTATCTGAATTTTTTAAAGAAGTTAGATTGTTACAAATGCGTAAAATTACTATTAAAATGCTTTAATGATTTTTTTTTTAATAATTCCAGAGAATTCCTAGATTTAAGTAGAAATCAGCAAATACTAAGAGAACTGGTTACATGGCGTGGTCTTCCAGTTCTCGACAATATTCCATCTGGACTGCAGCGAACAAAACAAATATTGGCGGGTTTTAGAGACCCACCATTGAAAATTGCTTCAACCCTTCTGTAAGTTTTTTTTTTATTGTTTTTCTTTAAACAAATTTTTAAAAAATATCTAATGAAACTATTTAATTTTTTACATCACAGTGAAGTTCGTCGAGCATTTAATCGTGTCGTGAATTCACTCGACGATGAAATCACAATGGATCAATGTCAGCGGGCCCTATCCCTGCTCGGTTATCCCAATAGCCTTCTATCGACAGAGAACCTAAGTACGGTCATTTTGTCCCAGAGGGAATCCTTAGAAAATTCTTCATCCACCTCTTCGGGTAATGTTAGTACAAATTACAGTCCAAAAAGGGACTCAAAGGAGACGAGCATCAGCTTTGATGAATTCTGTGTCCTGGCTGCGTACTTGTCGGTGTTGCAACACGAAAGTGGCTGCATATCACCAATTAAGGGGACAAATCTGCCGCCACCACCTATCTTTTTGGCCAACATGCAAGGTATTTCATCATTTGGCTGACTTAAGCAGATTTCTTTAAAATTTTTATTTTTCTTCAATTTTCAGAAGACTTTCGAAATGGTGACGAATGTGTCACTATTACAACAAGTTACTCGAAACAAGTGTTGCGTACTAGTAGTTGTACAAGTGTTCCAGACGATCGGCAGCTGGATTTTTACAGGAACAGGGATAGTGGTACATCATCGCCTCAACCCCTGGAAACTGTTAAATCGAAGTACATTCATATTGGGAAAAGATCGAAGATCTCGGTGAACATGGAATTTTTGCCAAATGGTGATCTTCCCGGAGACGAGAGTGATTCAAATGATTCGGTATTCTCTAGCGGAAGTTCGATCAACTCAAACTTTTGTGATTCATCATCTGGTCTCGAATTTCGTCGCGATGTATACTTAGGAGGCAGTTGCTTCCTTCGAACGAGATGGAGACAGGATTATGCTATTCCGTACCTTACATCGAAAGGTATTACCTATCACCTGCCGTCTCTGCATGAAAGCATTCCACAAGCCCATTTGGATGGGTTGTTCAAAGGTGATAGTGAGAAATTACCCTATGATACCCGGACGGGTTTGAAATTGAAGTCGTCAAAGTCAAGGACAAAACGAAAAGATTGCTCAGTGAAGAATACTCAAGTTGAGGACGAAGAGGAGGATATCGAAGAATCTTCGTCTGGTTCACTGTCCACTGTCCGGCCGAAACTCTTCAATCCCGATCTGCTCGACTCCAGTCGAGTACTACTGTTCGTTATCACCAATGAAACACGTTCCTTGGCCCCCATGACACTGGCGGCGCACTGCATTGGACTAATGTACAACGTTGTCCTCTGTGTTCAGATGTTACCTGAATTTTGCAAAATTGGCGAGGATAGGGTAAGCAATTAAAATATTTTAGAATTTTTTAATAAATTTTAATTTGTTATTTAGAATTTTGATTTAGTTGCTTGTGTGAAGTGAGCACGTAATAAATTTTAAGGATGATCTTTATCTGAATGTTTCTTTTTTTGAGTATTTATCGTAAATCTCTGCGATTTCTTCAGGAATTGCCTAAATTGGGTATAAGCCTTATGTTCAAGTGTTTAGATGGATTTAGATTCACGCGAGTTCTATAAAATAATTTCATAAAGGGTGTGTATGAAGGTGTGAAACTCATTTTGTTTTATATATTTTTTAATATTTGTTAAATATTCAATATGTTTTTATTTCCGAATACTTTTGGGGGCTACAATCTTTCTTACAATTTTGACTTTATGAAAATAATGTTTAATACTCAATCATTTTCAGTTTTCATGCAGTTTTAAGGAAATGTTGCCTTTTGACTTCGATTCAATTCCACTGTTTTTTTAAATACAAAAATAAGATTTTGAAAAAATTCCGTCTTAAGAAACTATAAAATACAATTTAAAATTGTTTTAAAGACAACAGAAAGGTAGAAAAGAAATTTCATTGTGTAATTTGTCGATATTAAAAAAAAAACAATTTTTTTACATTGTTTGGATGTAGAGTGTGCCCCATAAACGATTATTAACGTGTTTTGTTGCGCTCAGTGTTGTTTGAGTGTTTGATAGTGTAATTTAATACGATAAGTGAGAATTTATGCAAAGGCACAGTTTGAGTGAGAAAAAAAATCACTTATTTAATATAAATAAATTAAATTACTAGTGATTAATTTTTTTTCATTTGTTTATCTTTCTAGTTAACACCAACTGCAATTAAGGACTACAACCGTGGCCGATCGTACTTGATAGATTTAGCTAAAAGACAGGGTATACCCGTATTTAATGATCTCAAATCAGCCCTTGAATGTACTGTTGAAAAAATACGAGCAAGCAACTCCAGAAATTCAGTATGATAGTAAAAAAAAAAGAATTAAAATTCTTACCTATTAGCAAGTAAAATTCTGTATGGATCGTAAGACGACGATCAAAACATGAATGTATGTAGTAATTGTAGGCACAAAATTACAATTGCCTAGCGCGAAAGTGTAACAGGCTATTGAATCAGTTTATGAAAGTAATTGCGAGAAAGGGATTATTTTTCTCACCTGCTATTACAAGCCTAAATAGTGCCGGTGGAGATGCAATGCTGAGAGCGGAAAATAATGGAAAATTAATTTTTTTGGATTTTTATTCGGTTTTAAATCAATTAGATGTGCAAAAAAAAACAAAACAATCCTGATAATCGAAGTATTTTTTTTTTTTAGAAAAAGAGAAAATATTTGAATTTTTTAGATAAATTTAACGCAAATGATTTTTTTTTGTTTTTTTTTTATTTACTTTAATTTAAATTAAATTTAGTGCAAATTATGCACAATATGATGGCTAACAATAATCAAATTATTTCAGCACTAAACAATTGATTCTGTCCTCATGTAAACATTTAAACTGATCTTAAAAAAAAAACATTTTATGTTAAGAAAAATTATTTTTCATTTTAATTAGTTAAAATTTTCAGTAATTGTATTTTTGTTTTTTAACAGTAATTGGCAGGGAAATTTTTCGGTACTTTAGGGCGACCCAGTGTTACATTAGAGTTAATTTGGATTTATAAAGAATTTTATTTTTGTTTTTATTTTATTTTATTTTTTTTTAATTAAAAATGAAAAAAAGAAATTTTAATTTATTTTCCTCAGCTGTAACGTATATTCAAAGCGCCCTCCTAGCTAATAACAAATAGAACAAATTTGTGTAATTTTATATTAGGCGCCAATAAAAACTACAAGAACAACAATACCAATTTGAGTTGTTAACGTTCGGCTCTAGTTTTACTTCTATTTAACAGTTCTGTAGATAAAATGTATATAGTAGATAAAACAACAGTAAATTAATTCAAATAAATTCATTTCTCCTTTTTTATCGATGGTGTTTTAATTAAAACTTTCAAGAAACAATCCCAAGAAAATTTTTAAATATGAATTTCTTTGTCTAACATTCAAATTTTTCAATTCCCTAATTTTTTTCTCAAAGTGTTAACAATCTAAAAGATTTGTAATGGATATAAAAAACACAACTATTAGAATTATTAAATTATTTTAATATGTTTATAAATATTTCTTAAAATGGTATTTTAACAAACTGATTAAATTACGAGTTCGGCTTTCACATGGGCGTACTCTTCCATTAATCTAAAACGATCACTTTATATTTAATGTTAAGATTATTTCTTTAAATGTTTTTATCAATATCACGTACAAAGTAATTAAAAAGAAAAAGAACTTTTTAATATACGTCTTAATTTTTCGAAAACAAAAACATTTTAAACTAGTAAATAATTTATTTTAAAATATATTTTGAAATCTGAAAGTGTTTTCTAATTTTTAAAATTCACTACAATTCGTGAAACAGTCGTGATTGTTTTTGTTTATTCAGATAAAATGTTTATTTTCAATATTATTTTTATATTTGTACTTTTACGATTCGCACATTTTACGTTAGTTTTGTTAAAAATTGAAATTCTTAGAAATGGAAAAATTGGATTAATTTTTAGATGAAAAATATTTAGAATTTGTGATTTATGATGGCTTTATTGAATTAATGGCTATGGAATCCGAAATGGAATCAAAAATTGTTAAAATGAAAAGGCCAAATATTAAAAAAATCAAAAAAACAAAAAGCACGATCCCTAAGACTAATACAACAGAATTTTTAGAAGGTGAACATTTATAATGGGTCATCCTTAATAAAAGACGAAAACCTGAACATATAAATACAAAAAAAAAAACATGCTACAAAAATTGCCACTACAAGGACAACTGTCGGTCTTATGAGGATGATCGCGATATTAGCCTTTGGCACTTCCATAGTAGTTCATACAATTAGTAATTAAATACTGATTAATTCTATCGATTTTTAGCTATAAGAAATATTTTTCACGCTGCCAGATGACGACACGAAATATGGAAAAGCAATATCGCCGCAAATTAAAAATACACGAGATACTGCAAGAAACTCTCTTATATAATTCCATATTATCCTACCCGAGCAAAATTAAAAACAAAAATGTAAAAAATTCTCTATTTTTTTTTAAATTTTAATTTTCGATTCAGAGAAAATTCTTCAATCTGTTGAATTTATGTAAAAATTTTTCCTTTCCAGTTTTTTCTATTCGCAATTTGTAAAGGAAAAGCGTCTAACAAATAGAAGATTAACACCAAAGCAAAAAAAAGCGTCTTAATTTTTTTAATTAATGAAAATTAAATATGATATTAGAAATAATTGAATCGAAAATGTCACATGAAAAACGACAAGAATTTTATAGTTTTAGATTTTATAATAAATTTTAAATAAGTAGTCCTCAAGTTTTTACTAAATTTTTTTTTTCTCTCAAACACATTCAAATTTTATTAACATTGTATTCAAAATTATTTTTTGAAAAATTTAACAAATTATTATATCAAGTGTGCTTACCAAGTTTTACTACTTTAATTGTTCTAGTAAAATTCCATCTAGCAACCTTCCACTTATACCTTTCATTAGTATTTTTAATAATTTTATATTTAAATTAATCTTTGTTCTATTATATTAATTTTAAATTCTAAACTGAAGATTCCTCAAAATGGAGAGACCTAGTAAACGTGAAAAAGGTTTAGAATTTGTAACCCATGGCAGTCTTCCCGAACTTCCACGCGCATCTGTGTCCGATATGGACCTACAAATAAAAAAGAGGGAAGGCAGTAAACCGCATATAAGAAGACAATCACGAGGTCTAAAAAGGACTATGAGTTTTCGTTTATTAAGTAAAAGGAGTATTATGGAATTGGCTACGTTCCTATTTCCTGTTACTAGTTCCGACTTCTTAAGAGCCGATGAATTCAACATGGAACTAGTCAATTTACAGCGGGATTTTGAACATAGAATGGGTGAAAAATACGATGCTTATATTAAAGAAATGCAGAAAGGTCCGTTTATTCCTCCAAAGCCGGAATTCGCACCCGAACCCTATTTGAATTTATTAGACCATATTAAACGCCAGAAAGTACATAATGATGGTCGTGACCTTAGCGTTCATCCTAGTTTTACTAATTTCGAAATACCATAGTAAGTGAATTCTGTAAATAATTTAAAATCTTTTGAAAACCATTCAATTTGCAGTAATGTGCAATGTTTAAAGCGTTATCAAAAGATTAAACACAAATATGAAATGCAATTTCGTCATGAATTGAAAATGCTGATGTCAATGCAACCAAACGCCTATGAGGCAGCGAGATTTACTTTGTAAGTATTTCTAGTATCACAATTTTATACCCAAAATATTAAACAAAAAATACAGTCTATAGCGTAGCCGACTTTCAAAATGTTCATAAGAAAATAAAATGTAATTGTTAGATTTTAAAAATGGAAACCCACTCCTGGCTTTCGGGAATGGTTTTTAATTATAAAGAAGCTAACAAATAATCGTATTTCGTTTTTTCTTTTCAAAATCAGTTCAGTTGAGTTTTTAAAAATTATCGATGACTTCACAGACATTGATTTAAAGAAAAAAATTGCGTATAAATGAGCATATAAATTGTGTAAAAATAGGATTCTTTATGAAATTTTTTAAATAATTTTATAAAATAGAAGGTAACCCTAATAACATTTTTGTTATTGCTCTCATTTTAAGGTGGTTTTTCATTCAAAGATAAACGAATAATTCACAAAATTACTAGGAGTTTAGCAAGGATCCCTTAGAAAGAAAAAGTTAATTCTTATAGAGGACTTAAAATCGCAGGCCTTGTTTATCTGAAAACAAAATCCAAAATTTTCTTAAGAAGTACCGTCGTTGAATGTAGCTGTTCCGTATTCCTTAATTTTTTGAAAAAAATCCAGTGTTTGGTCTGTAGTTTTTATATTCAAGTCTATATTTAACGATGGCCACTACCATTACGAAAATTTCTATGAAATAGTACCCTATAAGTCGAAAAAACTAGTTTCGAAAAAAAAAACTTTCTCCGCCTTTTAACGCTTTAACAAAAATGCGAGTTTCACTATAAAAGTCTCTATTCTTGAAATTTTAAGACTAATAAAAAATTAGTTTTCAAAAATATGTTAAAAGGTGTATCATTTTTAAAGTTGAAGTTAAAAAGTAAAAATACATTTCTTTTAGGACCAGGTGCATATTGAAATTTGTAGCTTTGAGAATTCTTGAGTAAAATTTTGTGAAAACATAATTTAAATATAGTATTATAAAAAAAAAGTATTCTTAAAATATCGATGTTTTAAATCGTCTGATTGTACGATTACATAATTAATTTTAACATTTTCTTCAATATTTAATGCTTCTTAAGCATATTTTGAGATTGATGTTAAGAAATAATAATTTAAGTTTTTTGGAAAATTTCACTTTCCCTTTTGTCCATTTGTTAAATCTACATGAAAACTTAAACAATTGTCTTTTAGATTTCTTGGTCCGGAAGCCCTAGAAAAATTGGTATTACCTCCAAGGTATCCAAAACTTACAAAAAAAGAAGAGAAACGCATACGGCACTTGCTTTTAGAAGTACAAAATTAGTACTTGATTACCTGCCTATAACATTTAATATTTTATTGATAATGTATCATTTCAAAGAATAAGTTTTTTTGTCTATATGTTCACTATTGTTTTCGTAGTTTTTTATTTTAGCCTTTTTATTTTTTAGTCTGGTAAATATTAAAATGTTTTTCTCTCTATACAAAAGTTCGTTAGAAATCTCGTATTTTATTAAAGCTTTTATATCATTACTCTATCCCATCTAATCGCGATCATTGTTCCTATTGATTAATTTGAGAAAAATATTCCACTACTCCTCGTGATCAACGGTCATTTCATTCACGTTCACCCCAGTGATGTCATCTGTGTTGTGATCTGAATGAAACTCCTCTATGGACTTAACGTAACGACCAACCGACAACTCCTGGAACAAACAAACTCCAAAAGACGACAAGATCATAGAAATGTTGTAACGATCGAAAGTAATGAGTTCATCAGTAAATTAAGCGCTTAGGTAGACCATCATCGTCTGTGATCTCAGCGGCGGCCAACACACGCCGTACACTAGACAGACAAAGTGATCTTATGAATGCGAAAGCAAGCAGGGAATTACACGCAGTTTCTTGACCCAATCAGATCGGTCAAGATCAAGACTACTGTCTTGAGTCAAGTTGTCAGGTTTTTACCCTCGCGTGAAATTCATTGCACTTATAGATCTATGATCCGTGTAGCTCGTGGGGTCGAGAGTGTCGCCTTTTTGGGTATTTATCAGTTCTAAGATGAAATTTGACCTCGAAACGAGTTTATTTAGGAGATTGAGGCAGAATTGATAATGATATGTAGTGAAGTAATGGGTAAGGTCACATATGGCTTTTAGCTTCTTTGATAATGTCTTATCTCGTACTTCTTCAAACGAATTAATACTTCTTTTAAAAGATATCCTAACAGTATTGTTTACTATGCGCTGCCAAAGTGTTAAAGATAGTTATAATTGATTAGGTTCTCGTCATAAAATCAGCAAAGAGACTTTTACTATATCTCCTCTTACAACATTTTTTTTAAATATGATGATACGATGGACGATAACACATTGTATATATTTTTTTTTTATATTTATAGTAATGTTTTATGTTTATAGACACAATTAAATTTTTAATAGCAAGATTTTCTTTTTTTTAATAATTTTTATAACACTCTAGAAATATGTATGTCACCTAATATAGCATTTAACAGAATTTTAAATAATCTGCTTATAAAATCTTATACATTTTCATCTCCGTTCAAATTATTTTATCACCTGGCGCTTGTTTTGTTTTTTTTTTCCAAACTACCTTATACAGCATCTCCGTCAAGGTGTTCGGGCAAAGTGAATTGCATCTGCTGGACCTTTTCTTAATTCATACAGTTCTCGAAAAAAATCTATTCGTAAAAAGACAGTGCTCCACGTTCCTATACAATTCTTTTCTTAGTCGGCATTAAAGCTCCTCAAGAAAAAAAAAATGCTTGATCACATCTGCCGTAGGCTGATATAATTTTTTTCTCTTTCATTTAGAAAAATCATAAAAGGAGCGATTGAAAAAAAGTCATTTGATCGCATCAAAGCAGCATGAGAGACCTGCTTCCTTAATGAAAAGGATACAAGTCCTTGTGCACAGCACTCCGACGCAATTACCTCGAGATCAAGACGACGCCGTGCTAGAACAGCTGACTGGAGTCGGAGTCTGTGCTGTTGGGCTTCTTGGAGATCAAGTATATGGTTAAGATGGACGCGTGCATCTGTCGCATGGTCGTCGAACAAAGGACCTTTTCTGATTCCTCCCAAAACATCTGCCTAAAGGCTTTCATCTAGAACTGAAGTGAGATTTTTTTCTCTTTGTGCTCTACTGTGACGCGATCGACATTTCGACTATGCCATATGGAAGATCACCAAAAAAAGGTAAATTTTTTTTTCGTCGTTTAAATTGTCAACAGAAAATTCGTGGGTGATGCCCGGAGCGATGCCAGTAGCTTCTTACAAAAAAGAAAGACAATGGGTTGTTTACTTTCCTGTTTTTTTTTTTTGTTTCAACTTATGAATAGCAAGATTGACATGATCAGCTAGATTATTTAAAAAAAATTGTCTACCTACTTAACGAGTTTATTTTCCCTATTTCTGAAAAAAATGTTATTTATTATCATACTATAGTTTTAAAACTTTACGCAAGAAGAAATAAAGGCGAATTATTTTAGTTATTTCTAAGGAAAAAATAAGTTCAGCGAAAAGATAAAAAAAACAATAATATTTTTTAATATTACAAGCAGTAAATGTTCAAAGAAATTTTAACTTCTATAGAACTTTCTCCTCTTTTAGAATAAGCAAAAGTAACATGAATAAAAAACTAGAAAATGAATATTTTGATAGATTGTAGTTTTTTTTTAAATAAAAGTAAACTCTTTAAAATGAGGAAACAAATTAATATTTATAAAATATGATTCATAATTTCTCCAGTCGAATATTAAAGACCTATTTTACCATTAATTGTAATAACTAGTATTTTATTTTATTTGTTTTATATTTTATAATTCTTTTATTTTTATCTATAATTTTACAATAAAACTTTTGCTCAAATTCTTAAATATTTCCCACAAGTCCAC
Source organism: Proctacanthus coquilletti (assembly GCA_001932985.1). Lineage (NCBI taxonomy): Eukaryota > Metazoa > Arthropoda > Insecta > Diptera > Asilidae > Proctacanthus > Proctacanthus coquilletti. The sequence goes on along the minus strand of MNCL01000031.1, from coordinate 1,229,149 downwards.
TGCCCTTACAACTTCGGCTCTTAATTAAAATAAATTTTCTCATAATCGGGTGTAATTGATCGTCATTTGTAACATAACTTGTTACGCCACATACCAAACAGTGCCACTTAAGTGGCGTCACTAATCGATCTCGGGGGACCTTTAAAATAGTTGCACCCGTATCCCACATATGCACTAGCCCGTAATTCACACCCATAATAGTGCACATTGATCGAACGTGTGACCAATTCGAGACCACATATCTTCCTAATTAGAGTCATTGATCGCGATCACTACGAAATTCTGTTCCAGCCCTCCGCACACTTTTATTACATGCAAGAAATTCATATAGCAAACGACGGGAGGTTGCAACAACTCCACTGTCCGCAGTTGCTCAACACTTTTGTTGGTAATGCCTATTTAGACAATTATGACATGATCATTGACTCCACGATCCGAAAGGTGAATTTTTGCACAATGGGCTTATACACGGATCCAGATTGTTAAGCATTCATGCAAAGTTCAAGAAACAGAAAATTGGTGTAAGTTAAGCAAGTCTGTTTAATTTTGGATTTTAAATATGTTTATTTTATATTTTTTGTATGTTTATTTTATATTTAAAATTACAAGTCTTAGAATTTTTAATAAGGCGGTCTTAATCATAGCTCAATCAAAAACATCTATTTCTTTTTTTCCGGTAGCATAAACATGAATTTCTGTAAAAATACCCTTGTTTTTTTCCCGCCTCCTAATTGAAGTTCTCATAAATCACTTTATCTTAATCACATTTTGTAAAGGTTAAGCATATTTAAATAAGTATCTTAGTATATTACTTCTGACCTGATCCCCTTATTATCTTACTACAACTGATATTGCAGTTAAATTGTTTTTACCGGATAAGACTTGAAAGTATCTTAAAGACAATTTTTAAAATTACTCATGCTCAGATTATGAAGACGAAAGAAAAATATGTAGGCCTTGAGTCATACGCTGATCTTGGTCATTCCCTAGGGACAATGAGTCCCTTTGATGAGTCACGGGATCGCTACTCAAAGAGGAATGTAATAAAAGCAAACACGCGCCAGATTTTTTGATTGCAGCAGTGATCAACAGTGCTGATCGTGAAGATTTTTATCAGGTAGCAGGTAGTGAAGATCCGCAGCTTTTTGAAGACACCTCTCGAGTTCTTCCCAGCTAAGAACGACGGTAGGCATGATGGAACGTGTTGAGACTTGCGATCTTAACCGACGCTTTTTCGAGATATCTGTGATCGCTTTATAAAAGTGAATATTGATTTTAAGCTTGCAAGAAATAAATAAAAATGTTCCAATTTTGCTGAATTTACCAAAATCTTTTTTCCTTTTCTATGATTTAACGTTTATCTTAAATTTTAATTTCAAAATATATTAAATTACAGGTCATCTTTTTTCGTATGATATAAATGTTTCTATCGAACATAAGGCAAATATAAAAACAGTTTGCTAATATACGGTTACAAGACATTTTTCAATCTAAAAACTAGAGTTTCGAGTCTCCGTTGCAGCATAATTTGAAATTTCAAAAGCCCTAACTTAAATTGTTCAATTTTTTACCCTTTTTAACCCATGTATCCTCGTTTGATAAAAAAAAAAAAACAGCAACGTAACAGTGCTGATAACCTCGATGATATCACTGACATTGATACGCGCGCATCGTTTTGATCGATCAAGTTCATTAAATTCGAAGGAAAAGTATTCAAAATTAAATTTTCATTATCCATCGGACGAATTTCTTCATAGTGTGATAAATGTGATTTATTCATCATTGCATCTCATTAAGACAAATCGTTAAATCTTGAAAAGATCGTCCCCAGCTGATCACTTCCGATCATCTTCTTAATTTCTTTTTCCTATTACCGAAAGAATCTCCTCCGATTTGGAAACTCTCCGCTCGTGGCCAATAAACCGCTAACTTGACGATCTCCAAAATCTACCTGTGTGATTGTGAGATGATCTTGCAATAGTGTAAAGCAATGCCAACCTACTTGTGTATTGAGCAAGTTTCTTTTACACAGTCACTCGCTCACTCTCTCTCGCCCACAATTGCACAAGTGTATTTCATAGAGCAAGTTTGTCAATCCGTCCAACAGATCATTAGAACAGGTAGGAAATCTGTCGATGTATTTGTGAGTGTTTTGTTGATCGCTGATCTTGGCTTCGTTTGGAAGTTAAAAATTTAAAATTTAGCGTTGCCAAGATCAGTGTGATTTGTAACGCCGCTGGGGGAAGATCATCACATTTGATCGGTCGATATTTCAACACGTGTGGGAAGATCGTTACAAAATTTAAATTTGACGATTTTTGGCGATAACGTAGATTTTTGTTTATTTGATCAATATGGACCCCAGTGATGTGTCGTCAAATTTTTGCAACACTAAAGTGAAATTAAATGAAATTAGTCCAAAAAAATCTTTAGCTGATGAGGCTGTGATCAGTGAGTCTATCGCTGATTCGGAGGTTTTAAGGATTGTGAAAGATCGTTACCGTCTTACTGACGAAAAATGTGGAATTGCATCGCATTTTAAGTGCTTGGATCTACGAACTGGAGAAGTAACGTTGTGCAGGGTCAGTTTGAATAGTTGTTAAAATTGTTTTTTTTTTATTTTTAACGATATGTTTTTTTTTAAATAGATCACTCAGGAGCGGTATGATAAGATCATTCAAGCCTACTTCAGGCTACAAGGAGCTGACTGTGAGGAGCAAGGTTATCAATTAATTCGCCCGTTAAGAAGTGCAATACCCATGGATAAGAATAGTACCTACTTATTGATCCCACCGCCCTCTTTCGGGAATTTACATGCCTTTGTTCGCGATCGACGATACATACCGGAACTAGAGGCTAAATCCCTTTTCCGACAGATTGTCCATACTGTAGATCTTTGCCATCGAAACGGAGTTATCCTGCGTGATCTTAAACTTCGAAAATTCTTCTTCATTGATTGTGACAGGTAAGGCGATAAGCTAAGTGGTAATCTGGAAACTCTTATGCCTCCCACTCGCACGACATAAGGTACCTTAAGCAACCAATTTGCTCACAAGCTAGCAACTGATGCAACCTATGCTCTGTTGTGGTACCTCTGTGTACTTATCGTTGTCGAAATGAGTTTCGAATTATTGAACTCCTCGTATTTGCACAATGTTTGTGGACGGGACTGTTGTAATTACAACATTTACTAATCAGGGTCAGTGTGAAGTTTCTCAATGGCCGAATTTTACTTTTCATTCGGAAATACTGCCCCGGGTACTTCATTGAAGTGACGTGTTGATGACGAAGCCTCCTAGAGCTCCATGGGCGGTCAGCTGACATATCTTGACCGTCTTGGGCAATGATGGAAGGTTTCAAGAGCGATTGCAAGGCGAGGAGTTATGGCACTTACTTAAGTAAATTACTTAATTGATCAAGTGATTGATCAAGTTATCGGGAAGTGATGACACAAAACATTTATATATTTCTTAATTTTTTTTTTTTCCAGAACTAAAATCCAGTATGAATCACTTGAGGGATGTGTTGTCCTAGAAGACCCTATGGATGATCGATTGAGTGAAAAAATCGGGTGCCCATTGTACGTCGCGCCTGAAGTGATTACCTCCTGTTCAACTTTCGGAGGAAAGGCTACCGATGTCTGGGCCCTAGGAGTGATTCTTTACACTATGCTTACAGGAGCTTATCCCTTTAACGAGCCCAATGGAGCAACAATGTTTGCTAAGATCATCAATGGAGTTTACTATCTACCAGATGTCCTAAGTGCGGAAGCAAAATGCCTTATCAGATGCCTACTGAAGAAGAAACCATCCGATAGACCTCTGGTGGATGAGATCCTGTATCATCCTTGGTTTATACATAGAGATCAATTTAATAATGGCGACGCAAATGACCAGTTGGTTCCAGATTTCATGGAAACTGAAGACATGGACTACACATGACAATTTGAATTTTTAAGAAAAAGGAATTGAATAATCCCTTCGGAATACTAAGGATCAGCTCAGTCATTTGACTGACTAGAAGTTAGCCATCAGGAATGGCAACTATTAGCAACTGCTGAATAGAGCTTTTTTTAAAAAAGAAAAAAAAACAGTAAAACTGGAATCATGAAGCAGATGTGCTATTTTTCCTGGAGGATAGATTTTGATAAAGGAGAAATGTGGGTTGTTATTAAATATCCATTTATTTTATCTTCATGAATTCTTTGGCCTTCAAATATTATATTAAAAAAATATTTATGAATTGTTTCTAAAATTGTTGTACCGATGAATAAATTGAACCCTATGAAATTTTAAAATGTTAAATTTGAATTGAATAAATAGTTGATGAATTTGACTCATGTTTTAGACTTTATAAATCCCATTATCGCAAAAATCCTTAAGTATATTTAAAATACATCAAAAGAACGGATTCTAATCTGGTTCTTGCTTACACTAGCCAAGACGCAAACGTGCTCATCTATGACCTCTAGATACGTGCTCTTTGGGTATCTATGGTCAACTATTGTCTCCTCGACGTTGATATCACACGGCAAATTGGACGCAAAGCTTTTAATCAGATTTCGAAATTCTATGTCTATATCTTCATTCGAACTCGAGTGGTGTTAAAAAATAAATTTTTAGAAGTAGAAATTATCTGCAATAAGAAAAATTTTGAGATTAAAGACCTTCTTTATTCGTATGTTGTTTATTTTTGATATAATATTTTTAGAAAATCATTTTTTAATAAAGTAAAAATAAGTATGATAGGAGAAATTTTATCATTTGCAAACATTTTTTTCATAAAATACTGTTTCTGTGAACACTAAAATAATCCATCAGACCTGAGGGTGGGCAGATCATAGTAGTTTTAATTTGAAAATTTTTATAAGAGTTTTAAGTTCTGTCGAAATTTGAAATGGAAGTGAAAATTTGAAAAATTACAACTTTCGAAATTTTTATGTCACATGTAAAAAATTACTAATGATTAAAAATGTTTAAATAGAAATATTGAAAATTCTATGAATTCTCTTTTATTCTGGATAAAGGGACGAATTTACAAAATCTAATTTAAAAACAAGAAATCCACAACAGCACTGAATAAAACTAAGAAGATTAAACGAAGGCTTTAAATTTATTTACTTCAATAAAATAATTTAAAACAAAATATGATATCAAATTTGTTTTCCTTGGAACTTTTCTGTTTCAATGTTATTTTTTTTTAATTTGATTTTCTGAAGCCAATTCAGCTTCTTCCTTTTCTTACAGACTGTGATTAAATACTTCGATTATGGTTGAAGCCCACGACGTGGCGTTATCCTTATGGTTGGTATGTCTAGAAATGTGCTTAATTATGATATAAAATAATTTTTTTTATTTTTTGCCAAAAATGTTACGCTTTGATTAAAAAATAGGTCCAGTATTATACTTTATTCAATTTTTAAATATTTATTGAAAATATTTTTAAAGGTAAGCCGAGTAAAAACTCCCAATTTTATAAATTTATGAAATAATTTTCGGAAAAAATGAGTCATCGTACACTTCTCTATTTCGAAACTATAACCGCATTTTTCTAAGAACTTCCACCTGAGACGATACTGAGTCTATTTTATAAATACCATTTCCGAGTACATAATAAAATTGTAAAAATAATAAAATTGGGAGTTTTTGCAAAATCCCAAAGATCAACGAAAAATCCGAACCACGTGGTCCCCTCCTGTACCTCAAGAAGACTAAGGATTTCTTTAAAGTCTGTAAAACCAACGATTAAGGAGTTCGACCTGGAATTTAGCAAACGACATGGGTTAGCCACTAAGGTCATCTCAATTCAATTACTTCCCGTCGAATGCCAGAGGGCTTTTACAACTTCCGAGAACTTTGGATAGTATTAGAGATTAGGGTAGGTCAAAAGTGTCCTTGGATTAAATCCGTTTACCTGAACTGAACTGTTAATGTAAAAGGGTACTGGCAATTAGCTTAGAGTAGGTTAGGAAACGTAAAGGCTGGTCATGGACATCACGTACTCATACTACGCTTTGTACCTGCAGCTGAAGCAATAATTTCTAATAGAATTCAAATTAGAAACTCCTACGGATCGCCACGATCACCCTCTTGTTGGGAAATTAACATCAGAATCATTTGCTTAGTGATAAACGATGAATGAAAATGTTTCTAAGCGCATTTTAGACAAAGTGATAGTATTTTTATCTAAAACCAAGCAGACTGTCTATTTTTATACGATCACACCTACTTTCAATTATTTTTTTATAAACAATAGATTTAAAAAAAATATAATTATGGATAAAAGCCAATTTGAAACAAAGTGATCTTCAGTTTTTGATATTTTCAAATGATCTAAAAATAGAATCGTTTAGTAGGCCGTAAATAGGAGGCCAAGCGCCAAATAATTCGACTTTCCCAAAAAACACACGTTCTTAATGCTTTAGCCCGAATTTTACGTCGAAAAGAGCAAAGGTGATCTTTACGAGCACCCTGTGCGTCAGATCGCTGACGTCCGTATGTGTGTGTGTGTGTCGGCTTGATGCTGGCGTACACAGCGATGCCGCCCTTGATTCTGCGTGCGGATGTGTGCCTTCGTGCGATCGAGTTCAAGATCGTTGTGAGAAAAACAACTGTTACCAGCCCGGCATTTAAAAATGCTTGATGGCGTCGAATACGATCGCTTGCAAAATTAACAATTGAACACATTTTCTTTCGCGAGTATTTTTATTTTTAATTTTGCAATTTACATTTTATTTAGTAAGTTTTTATTATTTAAAAATTCTTAACGCTGAAGTTTTTTTTTTTTAATTTTAAATTCCAGAAAAGGTAAATTTTACGAGGGAATTGGGAAAATGCAACTACCTTTAATATAAGTGCGAATAAATTTAAAAATTTAAAATACTAAACGAAAATTTATATAAAATGCTTTCCTTTTTTCTAAACAATAACAAGTTCGGAAGTAGTGCAGAATTATAAAAAATAGATTTCGAATTTTCAAATTTCGAATTCTTAACGACTACTGTGAAATAAAAAAGAGAAATTATAACACAACTCCAAAGCATTTCCCCACATTATTTTAAAAGTTAATATAAAATAATGTTTTTTTTGAAAAACTGTTAAATTAAATACTCTTCTTTATAATTTTGTAGTAATATTTGTTTGGTTTTTAAATTATTGCTGGCCGAATTATAATTTGGGAACCGTATGCAAATACAATCAGATAATATTTTTATTTTTAGATATAATTTTATTTTTTATATTTATGTTTATGTATTTACTTTTATTACAATTTTAATAATACTCACCAATTTATTTTTTAAAGCTTTGAAAAATATCTTGAAATTTTCCTCTTTAGTTTTTGAATAATGCGAAAGAAATTCACTTTTTTATGTTTGGGTTAGGGATTAATTAATAATAAATAAAAATTTTGAAGGTTATAAGTAAAAAATTGTTTATATATATTACAAGTATTTAAAAATATTTAAGCCCTACAATTTAAAAATTTTGTCAAAATATTTATACTTTTTTTTGCTTTCATTTTTCTTTTATTTTTTATATTGCATTTTATTTTCTTTTAATTATAATTATTTTAATAACATTTTTTTATTTTATATTGTGATATTATATCTTTCTTGTTTTATTTATAATTATTTTTTAAATATGCAATTGAATGCTGTTTCATCTTGTTTTTCTAATTTTTATTTTACATGAAACTATAAAATTTATATTTATGTGCGATATTATAAATATTTTAATAGTTTAAAATAAAATTACCCTATAATTAATTAAATCTACCCCATTTAATGTAATTCTAAAAACACCCCGATCTAATTCCCAAATTATAAATAAATAAAATTATAATCCACCTGCCTTTTATTTTTTGCGAGTTAAACTATTAATAATAACGATTTTTTTTTCATAAAATTAAAAATGAATGTCCAGTGCTCGGTGCAGCATGTTGCTGGGCAGCATGGCCATCAATCAAACGGCGTAGCCCCCGAAAAATTTGAATTTTAACCGGCGACAGCACCGCTTCCAGAGCGTGCCGCGTTTCGCCGTAATTTCCCAGGAAATTCGAAAAAATCTTATCTGTTTGTGCTCGGCTGTACTCCGGAGGTGCACAAGCGAAAACCGGTTAACGAGGTTCCGCGGCGTTACCTTCGCCAGTCCTGAACCCTCGTTTCACCTCATAATCGAAGAAAAGACGAGCAAATCAGAATCAGAACTGGTGCGCATTGCAGGCCGCAGCAGTCCAGAGCATCCCAAGTACCTGGAACAGGGGGACGAGGAAGCCAGGTGGTGTGGCGTCCTACGCATCTAGGAAAAGGATTCCACCCCGATCTGCTGTCGCGTACTTGTCCATCGCAATCCCGGCAACCCATTAAGGTCCCGAGGGTTAGTTGTGTTGCGTAGATATTTCATAACCGAAAAACCCTGATCCGTTTTTTTCCCCTGGAACGCACCCGAATCAAGCCAAAGTATGCTCGAAGGAATGGGCTCGGGGTGGGTTTCAGAATGCACCTATGGGAGTGCAGCTATGTCCTTGTCCTACTAGAAGCCTATGTTCCCGGAAAGGGATGTATAATGCCCTAGATCCACGACCTGGGCTAGAGTGGGATGGAATCTCCTCAGCCCAGTTGAGTCCACGTGCTCTGCTCGTTGCCGATTCAAAATTCTTCCAGCCCGGGCTGGTCGGGGCTAGACGGGACTAGACGCTACTTCTCGTCGGCATCATCGCATGAATGACGCCAACTTTGTTTTCCGTGAGGCGACTGTACTAGGGCCTCAGGAATCGCGATGTGACGCGAAATCCAAGATTCCCCTCCCAGACGATGTTGCCAGTATCCGCTCTACGATTGAATCTTTGGATACTCGGGGTGTGTTTACTTATTATTCGATTACTATCATTTCTTAACAAATCACTAGATGTTTTTGGAAAAGTAAACGGTTCGTACATGTTAATACAGTCCACGAATTGACCAAAATATAGGCTTTTAAATGCCCAGCATAGACGAATCTGGTAACACTGGTCACCAGGGCCGGCGCAGTGCTTCGAACTCCGGAGTTCAGAGCGTCTATGTAAAAGTTGATTTTGTTAAATAAAAATTCCGTCGTGCACTCGAGAAATTGGTCTTCTTTTCGGGGCAGGGACGGCACAGGGGAACACGGTCTTAGTTATCTCCTTCGCAGCGATAGTCGGAGAAGAAGAAGAACCTGTGAGACGCGTCCACACCAAATACGAAATACCTTCGAGCAAAAAATATTCAAGTTCAGCTCAGCTCGACAACGATATTTTATTCAGTAGTTCGGCGAGTGGTTCGTTCGCTCGCTGCTAGCAGCTAGCAAGTCTTCAGTCTAGTGCTTAGCTCAGTCGCGGTTAGTTGAATGAAAACCGTCGACTCGTAACGTTCGTTCCGCGAAATTCGCTACTCGATAAAAAGCGGATATTACGACTACGGCACGTGCTTTAAGACCACCTCTCCTATTCAAAACGACGGATACGAGATTCGACAATAGTATTTTGTTTTTTCTTGGATCGACGACTGCTGCTTAAAAGATTCGTCGAGTGTGTACGCTAAAATCTTACGAGTTGATAGAGTATATTTCCTTTTTTTTTGGGAAGAGGAAATTCAAGTGATAGAGCGTACCGTGAAGATTCTACGAAATTCTTAAGAGTTCTGTGATAGTTTCAAGTGTGTTTTTGTTAAGTAAAAAAGGATAAGTCGACTCCTAAGAAATATGGATATATCATCACAGTCCACCACCGCTGGTTACATCAATAGCCCTACTACCAATAGTGGGATCCAGCAATTGAGTGGCGTTAGCAATTTGAGCAACATTAAGGCCCTACTTGCGTCCCCTGTGGCGGTTCAGAGTCATCAATTAGGCAATTCCCTACGGGTTGTCCATCAAAAGCGCCAAATGAGTCCCAGTGCTACTGCATCGTCTGGGATGATGTCGTCTGGACCGAATGCCTATGGTCAGAATCCTGTGACCACAGCGACATCATCATCGGTGATCGCCGGAAATGATAGTAGGGTTCCAAATGTTTCCTGTGATCCCGAACTGGTCGCCGCGAATGCGCCACTCCTCGGGGAACGATACTTGTTGCTTAACCAGATCTCCGGGAGCTCTTTCTATGAGTGTGTGGACGTTAGGACTGGTGATACCCTCGCGTGCAAGGTGAGCACTTTTTTTCGCGATGTATCGCGATTATGTTGGTTTTTTCTTGGATAGGTTTTTGTTTTCTTTTTCGCAAAAATAAGCAGCGACTTTGGACCATGTCCGGGTTGTCGTCTCTTTTAGTGGTTTTAATGTCAGAAAGTTCGAATGCAGGTGGAAGCCAAATAAGCAGGTTTAGGTTTCCAAAATTTCCCCAATTTATAGTTATTAAATTTTGTTTCGTTATATTCTGGTTTCTGGAATATTACATGCATTAAGAACCTGTTCTGTTCCTTAAGGTTCAAAAACAAAAGTTGAACTATAGACGACATATCAGGTTTTTATATAAAACAGAATCGCCCTGAATTGAAGAACGCGATAAACGCGCGATTTATTTGAATCGAAGTTGCGCGATTTGTTTCGTTTTATTTTGTTTGTTTTTCTCGCGCATCTTGTCTGTCTTCTTCAGAGGTTTTATGCCTTCTCGGTAGTCTTGAGTCTCTTGAATTTGCAATTCAATACCTCGTATTAAATCACAACGACGCACTGTGATAGCGTCGTCTTTTCTCCAGCCATTGATGTCACGTCTATAAAGAATAGTGTGCAGGGGTGTTATCTTGAGGACTTCTTGTTTGGAGTATCAAATTATGATTTATTTTTATTTTTACATTGAGACATGAATGCATTGTTTATAGTATTGAACAATGGGAACTCTGTACGAATGATAGGGAAAAGTTTAAATTAGTTCAATGTATTTTTGTTGTGTTGTTGCGAGATATTGTTAAGTATATAAAAGATAAAAAAAAATTCCCTTAGTGAATGTGTAATTTCTAAAAATAAACAATTATTCTTAATTATGTTGAAGTCTTATAAAAAATATATTAAAAATAATACATAAAATAATAAAAAACTAGTCCAGTTTTTTTAAATAAAAAGGAAATTGAAGACACATGGGGTCAGAGTGACCTTATTTCATCTTCAAATATCTTCATAACTTCGTCTTTTTCTGGATATGTGTTTATACAGACACTTTTTAAAGGAGCTATTGGTTCGACTAAAGTAATTTTTAATAGTAAATTAATGTTAATAGGGAAATTCTGCTGACCTCAAATGTATTTCTGGGCTTTAAAGTGTTAAGACCCTGGTCTATTTCCTATTTATCTATTACAATTTAAAAAAAAAAAAAAAACTACAGCAGAACCTCGATAAATTGAATGTGCTCAAGTCGAAAATCTTTTTAGTCTTTTAGTTCTTTTTAATTTTAAATTAATAATCTTGATATTTTGAAGGAACATCAAACACTTTTAAAAATTTCAAGCGGTTATATCGACCTCTGTAATTCGAGTCCTTCTAATGAAACCCCTACAAATCAAACTTGAATGGAATTTATTTTTTAATTTTTTTTTTTTTTTTAAATTTTATCAATAAATATAAATAATAAAATTTGACAGGAAACCTCGATAATCCGAATTTTATTAAATATAATCCATTATAATGAAATTTTTCTTATCTTTTTTAATTTAATTTCATCTCTTTACAATCAACAAGTTCTTATTTGCTTTATTGATTTTCTCAAGATGTTTTTTAATTTTAGAAAATTCTTTGAATCATCCGGATTTTCGAAAATATTTCTAAAAATTGCTCAACCGATAAGGTTTATTATTAATATTTCTTTTATTCAAAAAATAAAGCACGTAGTCACTTTGTTTCCATGACGAAATGTTGATTGTGACTTCCAGAAAACACGTAATACTGCTTACAATTCTGACTCGTTAGCGATTAGTCGGCTTCTTACTAATTTCAAGACAATTATTGAAATCATTATTGTTATATTACGTGATGTTTCATTGTTATACCATGAATTTCTGTATGATTATCATTTTTTTTTTTTTTTTTTTTTGATTTGTAATGAAAATCTTTCAGGAAAATGTTTCATCAATTTTATAATGAAATACGTATGAGAAATGTTTATGAAATTCTTTATTATAAAAACTAATTTTTGTTATTATCTTGTATGAGAACTATCAGCAAGGTTACAGGGCGTTTATTGACTTTTGCAAATATAAGAAATAATAATGCAGTCTTTGTTTGTTGTAATTTGTTGGAATTTTGAAATTTCGAGATAAATTAAGTGTAATAATTATCAGTAGAAGATTCGCCTGAAGTGTGTCAAGCTTGTTTATAGCTTCCTTTTTAATGGGAAATCATAAATATTGCATTTCATGCATGTCCGGGAGAGATTACATCTTGGAATTTCAGGCTTCTCTTTAATTTAGTATTAGTAATTTAGTTTAATTATATATATTTTTATTAGCTTTGGCCGGAAACTATTTGATTTAATATATTACTTTATTATAAGTAGACATAGTTTTACATTAGTAATTTAAAAATAAAAATCAAAATACTGCATATAACTAAACTGTTATACTACTGTGATAAAAAAAAATATTCTGGTCCATAATTGTTAATGTAATCATTAATTAATTTAGTAGACTCCCTATTTATTATACTTATAGCAGAAGAAGTGAAATATCATTAAATATTTATAAACTTCCATTGCAATTTATTTGGAAATTTAAATTTCATAGTGCACTGGTTTTTCCCATAAAAAACTCTAATAAAAATCATAAATTAAATCTTGTAATTTTTTCCTTAATGAAAATGCTACGTCATAGAATTAAACGAATATAAAAATGCACAGAACCTTGATTATTTCATTCAATTCAAAGAAACGTGTTAATTGCCATAAAACACGTACATTTATCCCCTATTTTTTCGGAACCAGTTTGACTTCCTTAATTCCGTCACTTAGCGATTCACTCCCAGTAAATTTGACTCAAGTAAATCAACAGCACCAGACCTCATCAGATCAGAACCCCTTCTTTCTTATTATTAAAAAAAAAAAAAAAAAACGGTAGTCCAAGTCCAAGGCATGTGCAACGATTCAAGACGTTACTCTCAAATAAAATCTTAAGGAAGTAAAAATACTAGAGTACGGTTACAGTTTGATACCTGGAACCCCTCAAGATCTTATGAACAGCAATTAATATCAATCATTGTGATTTTTTTTTTTGAATTTTTTTATTAACATTATTATTATTATTGTTTTTTTTTTGTCTATGTGCTTCCACTGTCGTGCCATTCGTCGGTCGAGTAGTGTAAGTTTCCGCGTTTGATGCAAAAAGTTCACGGATGAATTCTCTCAGGTATTCAACATCCGCCTCATATTTATGAGTTTTTTTTTCGTATTCAAAAACGTCCAATGATTTGTATGCTGTAGCCGTGTTTTATGGTTTTTTTTTCTCCACTTTTATACTGAGAGCTTAGTTTATTGTTATATTGTAATTACATTTCAATTCAATTCCGTTTTGTGCAATTGCAAGAGAATGGAATGGATTTTGTTGCATTTAGAGGGTCATATGCGCTTAATGCTGGTATCTGTGCTAAAAGTGTTATACATGATCAATAGATCTGAAGAATGTTAAACTAGTTGAATTTGATTTAAAATGTTAATTAAACGTTTAAAAAATTTAAAAGGGTTTATAGCATTTTAAGTGTTATATTCAATTTGTATAACAGTTTTCATTATACCCAGTCTTAGTAACTGTTTCATACAACGAATCCCGATGATATTAAAAAGTATTATTTTTAATATTTTGACCATTTGAGCACGTTTCTGTGCAATACACGTGCATCCTATTCCCCATTAACATTTAATCCATGCTTTGCAGATTGAATCGATTAATTTCTAACAATGATACAGAAGTTTCACGTTTTGCGCGTGTTTCTTCACAAGTAGTAGTAAATGGATTTTTGCACACGTGATGGATTTATACAGAAGACAACCGCGATAATCGCAAAAGATGACAAAATAAATGATAAAATGGAACATATCCAAATTGCTACCAGAAAATATGACGCAATTCGAAAACTAAGTAACACGAGATAATTGCTATTGACCTTAACATTCGTTGTGCACTTCTGTTCACTTTCCTATTGATATTGCATCACCCGCGGGCTGTTTATGCCTTTTCCACTTGACCATAAAATAAATAGAAATCATTCCCGCGACAGCACACACACGCTACAAAAACATAAAACTTGTTTCTTTAACTTAAATGAATAATAAAAAGAAAGTTTTTTTTTTTTTTTGCCTTATGTTTTATGTTAATAAAATTTCACCCTATGATATCTTTCTTTTACAGGCTGTTGGAAATTCCTATTCAAAAATTTTATCAGCATATTTTCGTGTTGACGGTGATCCACACATAAAACCATTGCACAAATTATTGCAATCAGCTGATCAAACTTACCTGTTGTTACCGCCATCGCAATATGGTGATTTGCATTCATATGTACGTGAACATAAACGGCTTGGTGAAACTGAAGCACGTCACCTATTCCGACAAATTTGCAAAACAGTCAAATCGTGCCATCAACAAGGAATTGTTCTACGTGATCTCAAGCTTAGGAAATTTGTTTTTAGTGATCGTGAAAGGTAAGTGTGAAATAATTTAAATGTTTTTCTATTTTTATTTTTGCATGTCATGTCGTTTTGTTGTTCAGAAGGTGATAAATGTTTTATTCGTATCGTTGTAAAACATTTTCTGGAAAATTTATTGAATTTTTTGTCCGACAAGAAAATTGTATTGTTTGTCAAATATGTAAGAGACAGTTTTGATAAATGAGCTCTAATTTGAATGAATTAAAATGCTCGTTAAAGTTTGTATTAACTTGGTAAATTTTCAAAATAACACTTATATAAGAGATTTATATTAATTGTTAGATTTTTTTCTTTTATTTAATTCATATTCTATGCGTTTTTCATGAACTACCTGTCGTTAGATTTATTTTGGACTTTTGAATGTCTTTAGTCGTATAATAATAAAACCGAATAAAATAAAATAGAAAATTTAGAGGAGAATTTTGTCCTCAACTAAAAAAATTAAAAGTGTTCAAAATCTGTCGTGTAAAAATATAAATAAATACATTTTTAACATGTTTCTTACTAAAAGAAAAAAAAAACGTTCAAGGCTTGATGATGTAGCATAAATGAGGTGGTTTTGGAATATAATACACCTCTAAGTCTAGAATGATGCTGTTTTTAAACGTTAATAAAGATTAAAATTACCCAACTATATAAGAACAAATTACTCTTAAAAATTCAATTTTTCTATACTCTACGTAAAATTGCACTTATAAATATTTTAAACGTAACTCTTATATGATTTTTTTTAGTTAACTGTTATACTGCAATATTTTGATTTCTATAAAAAAAATTATTATGACATAGCCACACGTCTATGATGATTTGTAAAACAAAATTTTTTCATGTACTTATTAAGCAAAACATAAATTGATTTATAATTTCCTATGCTGAAAAAAAGGTGCTGCATCATGATGCTCATTACTTCATAAACCTCTTAATCTTTCAATCTGTAAAACACCACTCAGCAGGTAAAAGTGTGAACAGCAAACTTCCGGCAATAGAGAGAAGGTAACTGCCTGTACAATTGATTCCACTTTTTTGCTTACATGAATTTTGCAACATTTTTTCTCTACACCTGAAGTACATGTCAAAATGGTCATCTTGACCAGCTAATCCATCAAAAGGATTATAGAAATTCCCAATGTATAACCATTTTGCGTTTTAAAAGTGATCATACACGATCTCTTGTTGTCTGACCCATTGCTAGCTCCACAAGGGTCAATCACCTTACCTGGCGCTTCATTTGATTCTATTTTTAATCAGTTCCAGAAAAAAATGCACTAGAGAAAAGCGAAAAAAAAAAATATGTAGACAATGCCACAAAAAATAGAGAGCGAACCTGGCTGGAGAAAAAAAAAACAACAATGAAATAAAATTTTAAATTGGAGAAAGGTTTTTGTTCTGACGGTGCACGGCAGCGAAAAAATTACGCAAGGTGATGATTTATGCAAGACACTCGGACACTCGTGGAGAATTTATTAAGACGTCTGGAAGATTTTTCTTCTAAGGCCCTATATTCGATTCTTTCGCTGCCTACAACGTAGTTGCGCTAGTTAAGCGTTTTCCGTGTTAAATGGGGGGCAGCAGGGAGGAGGTAACATTCCAATCTGAGAATTTATTGGGTCATCAACCTTCCTTTTCCGCTACGGGTGCGGATCGTGATTGGGTAAGAGCCACACAAGTCGTTATAAAAAGTTCATCAAACTCCGATTCCGGAATGAATTTAAAGAAAACGTTTTCATCAAGAAAATGCGCCCGAGATCGCATTCATCTTTGGAAAACTACGGAAGCATTTCAATGCGGAAGACGATGATGATATCGTCAATGATGGTAATGATGGAAGATACTGAAGAAGTTGTTGGCCCAGCGCTATTTCTTCGTTTTGTTTAATAAAAATGCTGACGAAAACTTTCAGCGATCATCACCAACTTTCTCCATACTCACTGTGTGCAATTTCTTAAGATGTTTTATGTTGTGTATGATTTGTACAGTGTACAGTAGAAGACTTGTGGTGGTCCGGGTCATTGACCAACATACCTTTCACGCAATCTTGCGCTTTCCTTCCATTAGTCTGAGATTCATTGACCTCACAGCGAAAGCTGATGGAGATCAGTAGCTTATCTTTTAAATGCGATTGCATAATAATCGGAAGTTGCATTACTTGGAAGAAAATGATCTTAAAAGACGGGACGGGGGCTCTACCGCATGTCGCGCGAATGGTGACCTCAAGCAATTTCAATTTCCGCACTAAAGCGATTTAATTGAATTTCTTCACCGCCGTCGGTGACATGTTTTTAATGAAAAGCCAATTTGACAAATTTGATTTGTTCAGCGACTACCGTTGCGGTCCTTGACTTGAGCCTCATACAATGGAACATAGCGCGGCGTCTTGAGTTTTTTTTTAAGGTGGCGGGTATATGGGCACGCTTTTGAGCCGCACCCTGTCTCCTCAGGTACACTGGTATTGTAATGGTTACCTGAGTCTTGGGTGCAGTAATAGATTCCCCCATTATCTCAAAAAAAAAAACAGGGAAGACTATGGTCGTCGCCTTTGAGCCATGTTCGTATAGGAAAGAAGTCGCTTGCGGTGGGCCAAGATGGGCTCGGGGATGATTTTTTGCTTGGTCATAGGGAGAGAAACAGCAGGTATATTTAATTAGCACCGCATGCCGTAATCTATAATTTGATTTGTCTAATAAAGAGGAGAATACTCGCGCACAGTAATTGAATTTAAGCGGTTAAATTGTTTAATTCGATTTCGCGCCTCTTGCACTTTTCTAGCACGAGAACAGGGCCACAAGACAAGGGCATTGGCCACATGCATGCAAATTATAAATGCTGGTAACTAATTACTATCACATTAAAATTTAGATTAAGGGATGTTCATATGCGTACTATTAAAAAAAATGTAGAAGAACTATGGTCGTCTATGAGCTTACATCACGCCAGGTGATGGAATCAAGATTTATTGAATGATGTAAATAATGCTTACTTAACTTACTGATGTAAAATAATATAGACCTATAACCTTTAACAAACCTTGGTAAGACTTTGGAAAGTTTTAAAATATCACTAAAGAATATTGGTACGACGTTTTTGTTGAACCTTTTTGATTTTAGTTTCTAGCCTGAGAGAGTTTTATTTTAGTATTTAGCATCTAAATCCTTAAAAAGGGTTCCCTACTAATTTCAGTCTACTCTTTATTACAGAACTCAATTGAAATTCGAATCTCTGGAAGATGCCGTCGTTTTGGATGATTCGGACAACGACATCCTCAAGGAGAAGATCGGTTGTCCCGCATACGTAGCACCGGAAATTCTTAAGCCGAACTCGGATTTCTCGGGCAAGGCTGCTGACCTCTGGTCGCTGGGAGTGATTTTATACACGATGCTCGTCGGACGGTACCCTTTCAACGACCTGGAGCACTCCTCCCTGTTCGCGAAGATCGCCCGCTGCCAGTTCATCATTCCGGATAGTATCTCGTCGAAGGCGCGATGCCTGATCAAATCGCTTCTCCAGAAAGTTCCTAAGCACCGGATAACCGCCGAGGATGTTCTATACCATCCATGGCTACAAGAAGATACCAGCTATAGCAACAGCACGAACAGTAGCTGCAACGATTTATCCGCTGATGACCAGTGTGTCCCGGAAGTGGACTGTATGGACTTCACGTGAGGCCCACCCCCGCATTGACCATTGTTACGATGACACCAAACCATCAGCCGGAGCGCCTCAGACGAGGCACTCAAGTTCGGCCAAGACGTCCGCCAAAACGTCGTCGGGTACCTGTAGTGACTTTCTCTGGTCAATGGGTTGCTTAAAAGTCGCTGTCCGTCGCACGACTCTCGCACGGACCGGGCTGTTGTGACCATCGTTGTGCTCTGACCGAGATGACCATGTGCTGCTGGATGAGACTGTTTGTTACCACCTGAACTGGAAAAATCTGACCGGACAAAAAAAAAACATAAAACTTTTTTTTTTCTTAATAAAGTAGAATCTGTTGATTTCCTAATTTTTAATCTTTTTTTTCAAAGTTTTGTTGAAGAATTTCTAAATATTATGAAGAGAAGAAAAATACAACCAATTGTGATAAAGCTTTAATAAATGTTAAGTCTTTTTGTATTTTTGTCCATTTGTTTTTTATTATGTTCAAACGAGCCCAATAAATTATTTTCTTATCTACTCTTTGAAAGTAAAGTAGTTTTCATCAGAAAACGTCGAGACGTCTTAATGATTTAAAAAAAGAAACTATGCATCAAAAATTCGTCAACAAGAGGTAAGTATACCAAAAAATAAAGCTAAGAAAATGAATTTGACAATATTTCACTTTCCCTACTCAGTGAGAACTTCTCATCCTCTATAAACTCAGATAAAAAATATTTTTTGATGATCAAGCCTTGAAATGGTTTCGAAATTTGAAGTTGGTTTAATAAAAAGATTAAAAAAATTAAATTTTTCCCATTTTCAAGTCAAATTCTAATTTAATTTTTCCAAATTTCAAAATTCTTCTGTTCAAGAAAACATTGAGAAAAATGAGATAAAAGGGTGGTTATAAAGGGAAATTTTCACCAAAAATGGCGATATATCCAAAAAAAGAGTTACCTTTCTAGAGAAGAATTAATTACTTTATTAAGTTAGTACTAACAAAATTATTAAATAAATTTAATCTTATCTTACTTAAGGCTTAAACATGTTGCCTATCTCCAGTGCAATTTCCTTTTTAAATTACTAAAGGAATAAGTCACAAAAAATGTTTATTGGATTTTCTTTTCTACGTCTTTAAATCGAATAGTTCAACATCCTGCCCGAAAATTCCAAACTAATCTTATCTTTGTTTGGATTCGAGAGAAACACCTGTGATAAGTAGAATCTTCCAAACGAAGCTGATACAAAAATCACTTAAGCCGCCCCTGTTGACATAGAATTCGAATTTACAGACCACAGAAAATCGCTCTATATCTTTAAAACAAAGAAGCCACCATCGCGGTCATTTACAGCCAACAAAAATAAAAACGGGAATTTTATCACCAAGAATTCGTCGGTAGTTTCCTTATCACCTTTTTTGGCCTTCTTATTATCTTGGAAGTCAAGAGGGTACCCACCAACAGACGGGAGTAATTTGTTTCTCCTGCCCCAAGAAAAAGAGGTTTCGTTTTTTTTTCCTCTTAAATCAATGGTAGAAGAAAAGCTGAAGTGTTCAATTCCGAAGACGAAAAAGCCATTTCCTTAATTGCGCAGACCTTTTGGCTTCCTCTCGATTGTGAAAAGGATGTTATTATATTTCGGCGTGGTACATTACCGGACGGACGTACCACTTGAGAACAGAGCCTCAGGCAGACCTGGGTCATAGGCCAAAGTCTGGAAGTAATGAGAAACCTTCGGGCCGGAGACAGGTGGTGTGAACAGGAATTCTGGAATTATTTCAAGCTTGAGCAAAAAATAGGTGTTTTTTTTTTGTAATGAAGATCAGGATGCAGATGCTTTGGATTTGGTCTGATGAGTTTTACAGTGCCCTCAAAAGTACGAAGAGTTCTGCAAATCGATGATTCCAATCTGTCCATCATTTCTAAGGGACAGATGTTTCCTTTCTAAAGCCTTAGTTTTGTTTCGAAGGATTTGAATTTCAATCTTTAATTTGATTTTACTGTCTCGGTTGAGATTCTTGCGTGGGGAAATGATCCTAATTTGAAGTTACAGAAAATACGCATATATTTAAAATTACTAAATATAGTTAGACTACTAAATTCAAAAGGGTGTGAAAAACTGAAAACTTGATTGTAATATTCCGGAAAAAATGTTTATTATATTTATATTTCTTTTTGTAGTGTTTAAGGGCATGTAACTTATTTTATAATAAAAGTTTCTGGTACAAAAACTCGACTGTTTTCTGTGTTAAATTTCCAAGAATGCAACGGAATACGCAGAATTAAATGAGAATGCCTATAAACCTACATACTAAAATAAAAGATAAGATAAAACTAAATTCTTATAATCGAAATTGTCACGTAGTTACATACAAACATTTTTAACTATGCAGACGCAATTACCAATTTTCCTAAGTGTTCCGACATAAATTATACCTTGTTGTCATGTTCATAAAATATTTTTTTTTTGTTTTTTTTTTACAAGTCTTGTGATATAACAGATCTAATCTCAGGAGGTTGACAACCTCTCTTAATCCCAAGCCCACCAATGCTACATAATTTAGTTTATCTTGTGTTATTTTCTTACAAGAACTAGTCATAAATGAGATCACCGTTGCCGGAGAGTAAACACCTTTCAATACGCGCAATTACCAGGTATAAACAAGATAAAGGAGAGCTATAACCTACCTCAATATTCTGGGATATTCCTATGGTCTGGTAAGAAATTTTCCTAGAATTGCGTCTAAGAAGGAAAAGTAAATGCATAGTCACGAGAGTAACCACAAAAGGATTTCCAGTGATTAGATAATAAGATATTTTTTTTCTAGAAGTTAAACATCTTGTTTCTACGCATTAATAAAATTATTCCAATTGTAAAGAAAGAAAAAAAAAACAAATATTTTACGTTTGATATTCAATTTCTAGTTTATTTTTCTCAAATTCAGAAACCTGAATATAAATTAATTAATTACTGACGTCACTTTTTGTAAATTAATTAAACATAGGAATTTCTAATTTTTAAACATATTCCACTATTCTTCACCTTTTCATCCAATTTGCAAAATTAATTCTACATATTTTAAGGATTCAAGAACATTCCTAGGGTAATATTCAATTACAATTCAAAGTAATTACGAATTCCTAAATGAATTTATCCACTTCTGATCCGACAGGAAATTCTTTTAATTTGTTAACCAAGTCCTTTCATGCGTGTAATTAAAAAATAAAAATAAAAAATAATTATAAATAGAAATTTAAATTATTAATTACTTTTATCGAAGTAAAAATATCGAACATTATGAAAAAATTTTAAATACAATTAAAATTGTATTGAAAAAAATATTTAATTATATACACAAAAAATTTTATTGATAATTTTAAATAGCCTTTTTTTGTTTATACAAATTAAACTGAATCAATTAAAATATTAATTTTTAAATGTATAAAAATAAACTGCACGTAGTTAATAAAAGCAAAAAATTAGTGAGTTATGTAGTCTGAATCTTTTATGTTATATTTTTTTTAATATAATTTCGATTGTTTTATAAGCCGGATATAAAAATATCATTAACAAAAAATTTAATAATTGCAATTACGAGGGTGTCTATACAAATTGATTTTAATTTTAGTTTTAGGTTTTAGATTTTTATTTAAAATATAAATTGGTTATACTAAAATTTTTCAAGTATAAACGTAAATCTCTTTTACGCGAATTCGAAGTTACTCAAATTAGGATATGAAAAATAATTTTTTTACATGATCTTTATCCACTTTAACGCGATCAAATTAAAGTCAAATTTAAGAAAAGATCCATAATTTAAGAAAATTTGAAGAATGTAAATGCATAGACTAAATACATGGAGTATTTCCTTCTATGTGAATTCTTTTTAGGCGTATTTTTTAAGAACGTGTCTATCGCGTAAAAAGAGTTTTAGGTGTTAGATATAAATTCTACTTACAGATAACAACGAAAATGATTTACTAATTAAGTAACAATACATGAAATTAATTTCTAAATTTTCTTTGTATGGTTAAATACAAAAATCTTATTACCCAAAAATAAATCTCAAACTCACTAGAACGTGAGACTAGTTAAAAAAATTCATAATGATACGATACTTTTAAAGTATGTTAATGAGTGTAATTTTCACTAAAATAGTTTTACTGGACGTACAATCTGAATAAAAAAAAAGAAACATGCAATAGTGCAGGTGTCAGTAATTTACAGTTTCGTAATTTACCTGATTATATGATGGTTAATTTCACGATTCAGCTTAGCTAATTTCTTGTCTACAAAATTCAAGCCTCTAATTATAGGAAATAAAGTTTTAAACATTTTTAGACCTCTAAACGTATCGTTCATAATTAAATAAACTTCTAATTAATGGACTTAAAAGTAAATTAATTCTGCAATAGGAAACCTTGTCTAATCTCGTTTAGTAATTAAATGAAGGTCTCTAGTCGTGCTCTATCGCTGTAAGGTCCAGCTAAGCGGCCATTGCTATTAAAGATAGTAGTGGTCTATTCCACCGACTGTTTCTACATTGGCCGTTATCATACCCGGCTGGCTTATGCATCAATCCCACGCTCTACACCTGTTCACGGAACCCGCCCTCGATTGATATCGCTCCAATTTGAAATTTCACAATACTAGAACAACGTGGAGCAATCAGGATGGCGCAAATCAATAGTCCGGAAATCCTTCAAGCACACTACTCTAGATCTAGACTAGAAAAAAAAAAAAACTGAACTAAAAAATAGTTGCTCCACTTTGTACCTTGTTGTCGTGCTTGAACTGATAAGGCCGTATTTACAGATCATCCCCGCGGCCCGAAAAATTGCCATAAACAAACGCTCCATTATCGGGTTCGACCATGGACTCGCGGGAGCCGAGAGGATCCCGAGGGCTGCAATTAAGCCACATGTGCTAATGAATCGGTCGATACCCAACCCGCAACCCGCGCAGTCCGGTCGTCGCGTATTTTGAAATATTGCGCAAGCCGCACGGGAGCACGTAGAACGCTCGGCATAGTCTACGCCGTCGTATACCTTTTAGGTTGCGACTTGATGGTAGCTTTCCACCGGGAAACTGGCCACACGATTCCCTCCGACGATTAATCATTATCGCTAATTAATCCGCGAACTGCAGCGGTTAACTTCTAGTCTCTGAGCGGTGATTTAGTGCTCGCCAGTGGTGAGGTCTCCGGGTCTGTCGAGAACCTGCCTGGATTATCGAGAGTGATGAAAATGCAATAGCAATCGATCTTGTTCCCGAAGAAACAATTAAATGTTTCGTTGTTGCTGTTGTTTGACATTTTTTTAAAGAGGAAACCCAATTATCAGTAATGTCGTTTTACTATGGAATTTTTTTAAAATTTTAGTGGTCAATAATTTAAGCAAAATTACACTTTAAATGTTTGTTCTTTTTTTGTATTTTTGCTCAAAACGTGAAAAGAGTGTTAGAGGTATATTTCGAAATTTTTGGAGATTTTTTAATCGAAATTTCAGCAATTTATAATAAAAATTTTTTATTGCGCAGTTGATTGCTGACATTAGTTTTTTTTTTTCTTTTAATTTTAAAAATTTATTATGTATAAATTTTATAGCATCGTGAAATTGAAAATTAAAAAAACTCTATTAGAAAAAAAACTGCAAAGTTAAAAACAATTTTTAAAATATTAAAAAAAAATGTATTTGAAAATATTCAAATTTTTAAGAATTTTTATTTGGAAATTTTAATAGTAGTAAATAAATTCTAAGAATTTGTGTAGATTGCCCAATTATTTGGAAATTTGCATAATTTTAACGGCTGTGCTTGTACTAAGATTTCTAATATTAGGTACTGAGGATAGTGGTCGAGAATTACCCCCCAGCTATCGGATGGGGTCCAGAGCGGATGTTGGACAGGGGGCTATTGCAATTATCCACGACAATTGCTCGCGAAGTATCCATACGGATAGATGAGTCTCTCTCGCGAGAATTTCCGCCATATGCGACAGCAAGTCAGCAAGGCAACAGCTACATCTAGATCCGAGTGGGATAGCCAATTCCGCAAGAAATTTCATCATATTGCTTAGCGCTGTGGAAAGCTTCTCGTGCCGCCGCGTCGCCGGCTCAGATCTTTCTCCGAAGACCAGGCAAGGCCAAGAATACCCGTGGAGACCGCGACTTGGACCGTAGCTGGCGAAGTAGCTGACGAAATAGAAGGTTCGTACGGGGTGTGGAGTGGAGACTGCGGAGTTCCACTCAAACACACGGCGCACCTATAGACGCGTTGAGGCGCGTCCATGCTCCGAGCTCGGCGCTCAGTTGATATGGCCGTGGTTGGTTTGTACGTGTGCTCATAGCTTTAGCTTTTGTTCGCCATCGCCGAACGAAACTTGTGAAATTCTTTATAAAATATTCTTTCCTCTATAATTTTGTGTTTTCATCGCCGGAACACAGGGATTCGGTTAAATCGGGATTCGGAAGGGAATAGTACCATCTTGGACTAGAAACACACGAGAAGAAAAAAAAACGTAAGGAGTTGTTCTACATCTTTTGAGTTTTGAGTGTCTTCCACCCCCCTGGCAACCGCCAGCATAATGAAAAAGCTCCCGCGTGTGAGTGATACATAACCACATAAGTGTCGATATTTCTCCCGGATCGATATGCAGATTTGCAAAAGTTGCAACAGTGCCTAAAAGGAAAAGTTCCACAAAAGTGTTAAGTGAAAAAAAGTAGACCTACGGGGTGCAGAGGTAAACCCTAAGTAGCACCCCCCTCCGCGAAAAGAGTATGATGCTGCAATCTTGTCCCGTAGATTGGGTCAACGATAGCAAGTAGACCCCTGCTCGCTCTTCCAGGGGCTAACTAGCTCATGAAAAGCAGTGTCGTAGACGTTTAAAATATCTTCTGCAGTTTTTTTTTTTTAAGATTCAGATCAGAAAAACCCGGAATTCGTATGTACCCCTCGCAGCAATGGCACTATCCAAATGTTCGCAATAGAACACCACCTGGAAAGGGTCACCTGAACATCATCATTATGAAAATATGTTTATTGTTTACATCACGTTGCCAACCCGCCGCTGGTGTAGGTGTGAGACGGAGATATCCACTCCATAGTCATGCTCAAGACGCGTTACTTGGGAGACGCCATCACCGCGAGTTTCGCGGTGTTACATCGATGCAATTAATTTATGGTCGTGCACACACCCTGACTATTGATTGGTTTTGGGGTGTTTGAAATTCCCACCCCACTACCCAGACAGAGTAAATGTTGCTAAACGGATCTACGACTGCGAAAAGTTCTTTCTTTTAAACTCCTTTAAGAATGAGCTTGGTCAAAACCACCTGTTGCTAAGTTGACACTTTTTCTTTGCGGTAAGAAATGCTGTTTTATGTTGTCTCACCTTTCTGAGGTAATCGTAAGAAGGATTTCATAACCCTACTGATAAGCCTTACCATCTCACTTTCGCGACATCGGTATCATTCCGCGAATAGTTCTATGATTAAGTGAGTGTCGCAATAGTGGCCTAAATTTCCGCGGTATTATCTCCACATTGTAAACATTCATTGCACATAACCTCAAAAGCACAGTGGCCTTCGTTGTTTAAAGTTAGTTAAGGTTTTAGCACATTTTTGTTTCGTGGAAAGGTGAAATACATGGAACCCTTTTTAATCGTCATCGTGTTAAATTAATTCAGGTGATTCGAATAAAACGTGTCTAGACTGAAGAATTTCCCATGACACACACGTGTACGATGTTCGTGTGTGTTAAGACGGAAGTAGATTTCTTGGGGAGTTTTTCTTTTTTTTGGGAGGGGGGTTTTACGTATATTCAAATGTTTCTTTAAAAAAATGTTCTTTTCAATGACAAAGCAGGATTTTGTTTTTGTTGATAAGAAAGTCGAAGGGGGGAATCCCCTTGTGGCTTTCTTTACAAAGAATATCTGAATGTTAATTTAATTGTTGGTGAACTTACTTTTTTTTGTATATGTAAAAAATTCTACGGGAATTAAAAAGAGGTTTTAGGAAATTCTTGCAAGTATTTAATGTTTGTGAGTAGTGTTAGAAGTTCTAAGAGCCAATTTACTTGTTTTGTCTATTTTAAATAATTGATTTTAATAATAACAAAGTAAATGCAATAATTTTAAAATACTAGCAAAATTTTCAAACGATTTTAAGGATAACAAAAAGTAGAAAATATTTTCAATTTTACTTAAACGTAAAATTATTTAAAAAAGAGGGTGTTTTAAAATTCATAATATTAAAATTTGTTCCCATTAAACATTAAACCCGTGTAATGTTAAAAAAGAAAAGTTTATTTCAAACAGTATTTTTTTAAATTTAAATATAAAACTGATTTAAAAAATGGACCGTAAGAATTATTATAATAAAAATAATAAATTAAAAGAAAATACTCATTGATGTGTTTGAGGTAAAGGTACATGTTTTTATGGAAATATAAAATTCATTTATTTTGAATATTCAAAAAGAAGAAATTTCTTCCAAATTTAAAATCGTAAATGGCACACTATGCATTTGTTCAGTTTTTAAAATTTCTTTTAATTCAAGATCAATTTCTTCGAGTCGTTAAAATGTAATAAAGGTAAATAGAGAAATTTTATGAAATATGATTCTTCTTTTAATCCCGGAAACTTTTCAAAATCGTATAAATTAAATTAATCTATAGCACTTATTTTAGCACGCGTTAAATTTGTACTTTGGAAATTACTCCTTTAGTTTTTTTTTTTAGAAAGCATGATATCAAAACTAGATGAATTTAGATTAATCCATTTTGAAGAAATTGGCATTGTCTCAGAAAAGTTTTTTAATCACATTTAACTCTTAAATTACGCAATTCTTTTAAATAAAGCAAATATCTTCAACATTATCTTTTCACAACAATTAATTCAGACTTTTAAGTGTAATAGTTACGAAATTCGAGATTAGGGATAAATTGCGAGAGTTTTTGAGAAAAAGAAATAAAAATAAATTCTTTTTTATTAATATTTCAAGCCCAAATCAACTCAGTGAAGTGTGCTAAAATTATTTTTTTTTTTTTTTTTGTATTTTTTCCAAAAGATTTTGATTAGCCTGTTGCTAAAGACTTTTCGGGAAGATATGGATTTTTAATTCTATCAGTAGCAACCAAAGGATTTTATAGAAACCTTTTTTTTTAAAAAAAAAAAGATATTGTTATTTTTATTGTGTGCGGGAATTTTAGAAAATCAACTTAAATAAATAAAAATTTTAAATAAATATTTAAATACTTTTGTCTAATTAAAAGATTGTTGTATTAAAATCGGTCAAGATAAAACAAAAATAAATATAAAATTTTGAAGTGTTCATTTTGATACTTAAGAGTTAAAATAAAAGTTTAAAAACAAAAATTGAATGCGTCTATATTTTAAATTCAAGTTTTTAAAGTTATTTTAATATGCTTAATAATTTTATGTTAAAATACCATCAATGCGTTGAATATTTACTTATAATACTTATTACTTAAGATTATTCTAATTGTACTATAAGATTAAATAAAAACGCAAGGAAATAAAAACTATTGTTGATACTTTTCTGATTTTTTTTATTTTGTGTATATAAAATTGTTTATGTACTACTATAACATTTATAAACATAATTATTTTTTCCTTTATTTCGAAAGATTTTATTAATTAATTGAAATTAAAATTACATTGACTTGAAAATAAAATAGAATCATTTTTTACTGAAATTATAATCATTAATAAAACAAATAGTTTTACAATTAAAATATTAAATGATAAAATATTTAAATTTACATTATTATTCTCTTTTAAACATTTTAAATCATTCACGTAGAATTCGTCGTTCTGTAGAATTCCATTGCTATTAAATTACAAAATAATTGTAAAAAGGGTTACAGTTATTGCCCCAAGGAACATCCGAATGTTAACACGTCGAATTTCTCTTCCGACAGCGCCAAAAATTAAACAGATTATCACAAGAACGGTGTAGACGCTCAAAAAACTTAATAAAACTACACAAGTGAATATCACTGAACAACACGATGCTAGTGTAATAACCATTTTTATTTTTATTTTTATATTTTTTTTTTTTCAAAATACTTTTTATTGTACAAATGGCTGCAAAGCGATAGAGGAGCGTGTGATCACCTATCCAATTATAATATTTTTCTAAATGAGGCTTTTCTCTTGGTACGGTCTTCCTAGGACCGTATACTACGACGTCGGTGGAATACCCTTGTATGTGTATAAATAAGTATACAAAATTAAATTCTATCCGCTTGTCTATTATAAAATTAATTTAATAAGAATTTTGACTATTTCTTAAAGGTACATCGATTTTATTAGCAAAGTAATTAAAATATAATTTGTCACTATCAATTACTAGAGTCATTTTACACTGTACTGGTCATACCGCCGATGACTGTCAAGGTAAACAATTGATTGCTAACAGTACCGCTCATTAGTTACGCGCCAATCAGTGTAACATTATCTTTGCAGTCACAGCAGAAATTGTGCTAAATTTTTTTTTTTTTAAACTCAGATAGGTTGGTTAAGAAACGGTTTCTGTGCGATATTTACCCTAGAATTAATGATGACTAATCAAATGTGTCTTGATTACATTCCGTCAAAGGTGATATCTGCCAACTATAATTTGATATTTTTCGTATCAGTCTCATGGTAGAACTGGTAAACAATTTCTGCAAGGTTATCCGAGTAAAAGATATTTTTATTTATATGGATTTTATTAAATCCAATTTTATACATTCAATTTGTAAAAATTTCTTTTTATTTTCATGTATTGATCGTGTTTTGTGAATGCTTAAAATGTCTGATATGATAAAAAAAAAATATCAATCAATTTTTGAATTTATTTACAAAATCACAAACACATCAAAATAATCAAATTATTATTTTTTTGTTTGTTTGTTTTAGTAATACGATTTGTCGTTTTAAATTCTTTATACAGAAATTTGAAACTTTGAGAACTAAATGGGATTTATTTTTATAGTTATTTTTTTATTGTTATTACAATCGATTGATAACAATAACACCTTAAATTTGTTTTATTTTGAAAATCTTATAAGTTAATGTTTTAAAAAAAATTTTCTATTTAACACACTTTTATCTTTTACATAATAAAAAAAAAAGGCGAAAATAATATGAAATAATAAATTTGTTTTTTTTTTTTTAATGAACTTATACCACTTTCACAAATTACAAAACCCTTGGTATTTTAATTGAATTTATTTAGAAGTTTATTTTATTAAATATTTATAAATTGACGAGTGAACCATTTCTACAAACCTTTCAAAAGTATGGTTTTGTGTAAAATGTACTTTAAGCCTTATGATCCAGTTTAAAATCAATTGGATCATAAACAAATTTTAAACCTCAATTTCTCTTAATATCGAATTAGAATTTTAAAATAAAAATTCTCGTCAAAAAATAAAATGATTAAAAATGGTTGAGGTATATCAAACTTCAGGTACTTTTCATGGATTTATCAAGAAGTAAACACCTTTAAGGGTTAAGTTGTGAAATTACACACGGGACTTCCACCGATTTTGCAATTTTGTGTAATTAATTATTAAATTTAAAAATTCAATTTTTTCATCAAAATAAATAAAAAATCATTTTGAAACCATATTTGTTTTTTTTTTATTTTAATGTTAATAAAAAAAATTCATAATAATTCTATTAATGGAAATTAGTTAAATATCGTATTTTTCTTTTAATTTGCATTAGATATAAAAGGTGTTTAAATTCCTAATTGCCTAATTACAGTCTACAGCTTATTTTACAGGTATTTTTAATAATGAACCAAGTTCCTATAAAAGTTTATTAATTTTTAAAATATTTTTAAGATTTATTTTTTCATATTTTGATCGAACTTTTCTCGTAGACTATTCCACATTATGATTTTAAAGAGTGTGTGGGAGGTTTTTTATTAGAATGATTAAATATTTTTATAAATTAGAATGTTTGTGTTATTTCAAAAGATCAAAATTTACGTAATAATATTTATTTATTACACAGAAATAATTTAATAATGATAATTTCGTATTTTTGATAACATCTTTTGAGTAGTTGATTTAAAAATAAATATTAGGGATCAAAGATTAAAATCTTACGAAATGTGATAACGTCCTTTTCATAAAATTTAAAAAATTAATTACTACTACTAAAAGTTTAAAAAGATCGTTGTGACAGTTTTCGAGGATTTAGAAAACACTTTCAAGTACGTCAGTAAAAGTGAGATAATGGTTTTAGGGGGAATTCAGTCCACTAGTATTTCATACTTTTACGAAATTCAGAGCCTATCGCTTAGTCAATTTTGATTGGGTGAAATTGAAAAATCATCGTGACTTAGGTCAACGGCGTGTATTTTTGTTAGATCGGTGGTTTCAATTCATTCCAACTTTTGTAACCACACTGCAACGACGAGTTGGTGAGTGCTATCAACGTATTTTTTTAAAAACCAGAATAGTAGACTCTTTGAGCTTGAGGTGATATTTAATTCGTTTATACAAAAGAAAAAAAAAACAATTATTAAGCACTTAAAATATTTTTGGGATATATTTTGGAAATTTTTTTGATTGAAATTTTTGAATTTTTGTGTTTGGTACTAATTACAAAATTGAAGTGAAATATATCGCATTTATTTTTACTCTAAATTTTTCCATCAGAAGAAATTGTCGTCTATTGTTTTATTCACTTCTCTTTTTATAGGTTAGGTGTTTTTTTTTTAAACATTTATTTTTAGAATTTAGAAAATTTGGTACCAGAAAAATAAGAAAACTGTAGTATTGTTATTTAGTGAACAATTTTATTTGATGTGCGATCGAAATGATCGAATACGATCTCAGAGCGCGAGTCTAATTCAACATTTTCAATTGAACATGGATGCATCGATTTAAAGCACAGATATTTGTAAATTACTTATAACAATGAAATTATTATTTAAATATTTGAAAAATTTCTCTACAAAATATTTTTACATATGATTCAAGTGATAATTTAAAAGTACTTTTTATTATGTAATGAAAGTTTTTCATTTGAAAGTTAAAACTTTTTCATTAAGTACAACACAAGATTTGTTATAATTGCTAAAAACAATTAAACAAAGTGAATTTCATAATAATCAGGAAAAACATTAAACATTAAAACATTTTTTCATTGCAAATTTAAATGTAAACAACTTTGCAGCTGTTCTGTGCATGAGCATGTGCCACTAAAAAAACACTTATTTTTCTTTTTTTTTTTCTTTAATAAAGTTGTAATAAATTTTCCAGAACGTTTTTCCGCACTTGCGATAAGATTGCGAAATATTTCAAGGTAAAAAGTAATGCTTCTTGTTCTGGAGAAAAAAGAAAAAGCCACAGTTTGAGGAAATAAGTGTGTTAACGCATTGTGATGAAATGTCTACCATTAAACAAAAAAAAATGTTTATTTAGAAGAAAGAAAACAAAAATATAAGAAAAATCTAAATTTTGATGTATTTTAATATTTATGGTATAGTGTTAAAATTTCTTCAATAATACTTTTTAATAACAATTTATTCTATTGCTTTTTTTCAGTTTAAGTACAATCTGGAACCGCTAACGATTAGATAACCTTACCCAAAGATCAACAGACAAAAGTTCGAAATGTATTAACTCAACTTACGTCGTTTGTCCAAAGATTTACAAAGTCGTCTTTCTGATTTAATAGACCATCCATAACTATAAATAGTGTTCACGTAATATAACTAACATACCCATTGTCTTCGGTTTAAAAAGAAAAAAAAAAATACAAGTTGTAAGGAAAGGAGTGAAAATTGTAAGGTCCCTTTAAAGAAAAATGACGACAGTATTGGAAGAAGCAAAACAGAAATATGATCTGGAAGGACAACGTGTTATACGAAAAGTGTTCGAGATTAAGAAACATGATACTACGACGTCTGTAGTAATACAAAAATTAAAATGGATGGCCGTAAGAAAACGTAAGGCTGATCAAATGGACGGATTTCAAGCGAAACGTCTTCGACATGATGGTGGTAGTGCCTGGACCCAGGATAGAGAAACTGCTATGCTTCCCAGACAGGGAATTAGTAAATTGGTGCAAACTGATACTAATTCTGGGAATATAATTGTGAGTGTGAATGAACTGCCACAAGAGGATGAACCGAATGCGACTGGTCAAAGTGAAAATGCATCTTCATCAACATCTTCATCCAATTCGACGATGTCTGTGATACACTATGAGACTGAGGTTCGACAGGCCGAAAATACACCGCAACCGATTTTGAGCAGTCGAGAAAGAGGTGAACTTGACTCGGCGAGCATTTTCACTATAAATCCAGACAAGAAGGAGGATTCGTTCGTTATAACGAGATTCAGGAAACCGGAGGATAGCAAAAAGTGTATTAATCTAACTATGCTGGAATGGAGATATGTCTTCATCGACAGGATTGAGGGGACACCGTTCTTCTATTGTTTCGATATGAAGGACATGCAGCAGTTCTATTGCAAGGTAAGTGAGATTTACTAGTTTAGTGATCATTTCAAGCTAAGTCCATACCAAGGCGATTTATGTATTTTTATTTATTTTATTTGGAATACTCTTGAATTTTACGATATTTTTTTATCCCTTACGAATTGATGCTCTTTTTCATAAAATCTGGTTCGCTGGTTCGCTTCTAATTAATCTACTTAATGATTTTGATAGCAAAAAACAATCAAAAAGTGTAATAATAGAGACAACGTTGACTTTGGTATCTGCGTAAATTTATTTAAAAAAAAAAAAAAAAACAATATAAAAAAAATGCTATGGAAAATCTTTGTAAATGCAATAAAAATTCCAATTCAGAAAATTTTAAAATAGGAATAAGTGTTTTTTTATAGTTTTATTTATAGAATCTTGCACAAAAAAAGTAAATGGATAAAACGAAATTTTATGTTGAAATTCATTTTGATAAAAAATTAAATTCAAAAGTGGCCTATAATTTTTTAATTTTTTTTTCGAATTGTTAAACAAATGATATTTTTTTAATGAAACTTTTTCAGTCAATTTTGAATCTGTGGCATGTCGGGTTTTAAAAAAGTATAGATCTGAAAAATTCTATTGAAAAATAATATTTTAAAATCTACCAGAAAAAAAAATAATAAATTGTATTTTATATATTTAAAATAAAAAAAGAAAATCGTAATTATATTGAACTACTCTGGTAATTTTTATTGCCTTTTTTTCGATAAAATTCTACTGAAAAATTAGAAATATTGATATTTTAAAAATGGAGTTTTCAAAAATTTGAAAAAAAAGAAAAGAAGGGGTAAAATAAAATACAAAATTTGTTTATGGCATAAAATCGAAATCGCTTTGGTGTGAACGCAGCTTTAGACTTAAGGTTCTTATCATTTTATTCTACGTTTATTTTATAATTAATTACTTAAATGCTCACAAACTTTTGCTTTGAATGAATTTTTCATTTTTATTTTATAACTTCGAAACGCGTGCAGGCTGTTTTTTTTTTGTTTTTCTTTTAAATACTCAAAATAAAAATTGGCATTTATTAATTTTCATGCTGCTTGTTCTCTAAATGTTAATTTCAAAAATTCTATTATATTTTTCTTATTTGTGAGCCAAACTCTACTTTGTTTTAGTTTTTACCTATCTTCGACAATTTTCAAGTTATGTTCAACTAATTTATAGCATCGATTTTAAAAATAAATATTTTTAATAAAATAAATAAGAAAAACAAAAATCAATAAAAAAAAAAACTTGAATTGAAAATTTTGAAAAATAAAAATTTAACACTTTTTATAAAATTTTTATATTTTTCATTGCAAGCTTCATATACCATCGTCAGATGAAGAGATGGGGAACAAATTTGCGAGATCACGTTTGGTGAGCTCTTGGAAAAGAAAAAAAAAAAAACACAATTATTTTTGTTGTAACTGAAATAACTTGAAGAATTCATGTTTCCTATTAAAATTATTTTCCATTCATTTAATTTTATATTTTCAATAATATAAAAATTTTTGCTGCTTATTCTTTCAGGTTAATTTTATTATTATTTTTTTTCCCCACATGGTTCAAATTGTGTTAAATTTTAAATTGCCTCTGTGCCTGTATAGATATTTTTTATTTTTTTTTTAATTTTCTAAAAAAATTTCGCAATGCTCCAATGAAAACCCCTTGGACCGAAATAGAACAAAAGACTGAAATCTTTGTCGTACTGTCGATATTTCATTGATTTTATGCCACAACTGGCTAGTGAACACTTCATTGGTCTCCCAATAAAGCCTAGATTTTTATTGTTTTATTTATCCTTTATTTTTATTTTTTATTTTTATTTTTTTTGGAAATCACGCCCGCACACAGGGCTCATGAACAATGGACACAGCCAGAGTACTTTAATATCTTTGAAACAGAAAAGTCCCATAAAGCATAGTATAGGTCTTGTTCCGGCCTCGAATATATTGCGGTCGATGCGGACGATGTCTTTGTTTTCTTGGACAACGTTTTGGATACGTCAGACCTAGCTCCTTGCCGCGATCTTGGTATGATGACATGTGACACAAACCGCAAAATATACGATGCCGGTCTGTCTCACAACGTTAGTCATCGAAGTATTTTTGGGCGCGTCCACGTCCGTTCCTTGGCTTTATTGGAGCGGACGGTATCGCTAACGAAAATAATGGAAACAATTGAATATGACAAATTTTATGACTATGACGAAAAGATGACTGTAACTGGTGACACTGGCGAACAACCCTTCTTGTTTTTTTTTTGTAGTCTATGTTCAAATTCTTGTGAGGATCCTTTTTTTCTTTCTTGATCGTTTCTTTTGCCTTGTTGTGTATTGTACTGCTTGTCGTATGTGCTTATGATCATTTGTTTGTTTTATAGTGTAAACTAAGTTGGGATTTTTTTCTCTTCTCACAGGTATCAAATAACTCCTGCACAAAATTGATTGAGGCTTATACTCGCCTTAAAGATCATACTAATATCAATCAGCTTCACAAGGTGATTGCTCTCAATAAGAAGACTTATCTGCTATTCCCAAGGCCACAGGTATGTATTAGTAATATTTTCTTTTTTACACTATGGCGTATAAAAGTTTTAAAAATATTTCCATTCTTGTTTGTTCGACAATTCAAAAGAATTATTATCATTGTTTTGTCTTTTTTATATTTATTTATTTATTTTTTTTGCAAAAATGACAAAGTTTTGGCCTAATTAATTTTCGAAATATCTTAAATCACGTTTCCAGACTGTCTAATCAAATTTTTATCTCAAATTGCTCTTGAGAAATTTGATCTATTTCATATTTTCGATAATTTTTCTACTTACAAAATTTATATTTAAGCTTTTACTTATTTCTACAATTATTTTATAATTTTTTTGTAATTCTAAACTTGCGTGTGTTTGGCTATGAAAATAAGCGTCTGAAATGTTTTGTCTAGCCGTTCAAAATTTTAAAATTGTGAAAAGTAAATTTAATAAAAGTTTGTAAAATGCAGAGTAATATAAAAAAAAAAAACTTTTAACCGATATTACACTAAAAGGTATAATTTTTTATCGTGTGAAACGATTTTTAAAATTGGTACACTATTTTTTGAGTTTAATGCGAACAAACTAATAAATTAACACTGATTTCTTTGAAGGTAATTTTTTTTAATTCAGCCGTTTTGTTTGCTTAAGCCAATCAAAGGTAGTACTTTTGTGTTTTCTTTTATTCAATTGAATTGTTAGGAAGAAAAATATCAGTCATAAAAAATCAATGTTTATTTTGTTATCCGAAATTCCCATACGTAACAATTACCCTAAAGGGTATAAAAGTGTTTATTAAAATCCCTTGGGGAGTTATTATGAACGAATTTTTGGATCAAAATGAACATTACCTTGACAAAGTCGTAGTCACTGAATTTCTTTAAGAAAATCTACACCGGTATTCAGACAATATAAGGATTTTGAATCCTTTGGCATATGGAACAAAAGGGGAAATTTTTATGATTGTTTTTACGATCAATCCTTTTCTCCTTTTGTCCTTTTGTCTAGTTGACCATTGCAAGGATGTCCTGCAACCTATAAAATTGCTGTTCGCCATTGTTGAGGCTTAACTGTGCTGTTGAAAGAGATATAAATCGCCAAGAATAGTTGAATGCTTTCATCGTACAATCAGGGTGAATGTTGTAAGGATGCAGGAAAGGGTTTCCGAAAAGTCGGACTGCACCCTTAAGGCGTTGCACTCACAAGTACCTGTAACAAAGGTAAATAGTGTTTCACCCGAAAATGGGTTCAACGACCCTCTCTAGGAACTTCTTCGCGAATCGACCGTCAGCGTCTTACCGTCTTACTTTCCCCCTTTAAGTGAAATCTAAACCACGCACTGATGCGTGCCATTGTGCTTTCAGGTGATTGTCTTTGAAGGGCGCTTTCACCTCACCCCAGTTGAAATTTCGCGGATGTAATTTTATGCATTTTCGAATTGTTCAGGACCACAATGGGGCGATAGTATTCAATTTTTTCTCTTATATATATTTTTTTTTTTCATTACAAAAGAAACTTTAACGGAAACAGATTTTATTGGATTTTTACCTTCACTGGGTTTTCTTGATAATGAGTGATATTTTTCATACCCTCAGCATGACGTCGAATACTTTATCTATCGCGATTTTTAATTCAGAACAAAAAAAAAAAAAAAACAAGTATAACTGAACAGAGCATAAAAAATAAAAGTATAATTTTCAGGTATTTCGAAAAACAAGTGATAGCGAATTCAGTTGGAAATTTAAGTTAATTAACGTCAAACAATAGTTAAAAATCTTTTTTTTTAAATTATTTTATAAAATTATTTATAAATTTTTTTTTTTTTAATATTCTTACATAATTTTGGATTGCCTATAGTACTCAGAAAAATGTTTAATTACGTAATTATAATGAATTCTGATATTAAAAGAAAATTGGAAGTCTTTTGGGACGTAGTTAGTTAAAAGTTTTAAAAATTAAAAAATAAAGTAAAAAATTAGTAAGTAAATTTATTGTTGAGTAGTACTTCATATTCAAGAAACTACCCATTCTACATTTTTTTCTAAAATGTAATAAAAAATAATGATTCATTAAAAAAAAATTTATAATATTAATGCAATTAAGAATCGAGTCTAAAATTTAAAGTTTAAAAAAAAAATTAAATCAAAATTAAAAATTAAATTAACTGCGGAGAAATGTTTACCACATGTGCGGATTTTATGTATAGTGAATGCCAAAAAATCATAGCTAATAATAAAAGGTAGTAATAAAAAAAATGTGATAACATAAATTTCAAACAATTTAATAAAATAAATTTTAAAGAAAATCTAATAAAATAAATTTTAAAGAAATCTAATAAAATAAATTTTAAAAAATTTAATAAAATAAATTTTAAAGAAAATCTAATAAAATAAATTTAAAAAAATCTAATCGAATAGATTTTAAAAAATCAAAAGAAATAAAGTGTAGTATTTTTACTGAAAAACATGCTGTCGTATGATCAGATTATTTACGATGAATTAGGAAAAATAAAGAATTCTAGGTTTTTCGCCACTTTACTAGTAATTGATATAATTATTTTTTTTCAGTTGTTTTTTTATTTTATTTTTTCAGGATGACATGCTTTCATACTTGCGGAACAAGAAGTTCCTGCCGGAGGAAGAGGCTCGATTCCTCTTTCGTCAGATGTGCGATATCGTCAAATCCTGTCACGAGAAGGGTGTCGTCTTGCGTGACCTGAAGCTGCGAAAGTTCGTCTTTGACGATGCTGAAAAGTGAGTACCCTTGTGTTTGTTTTTTTTTTTTTTTTTTAGTTTCCTGCCTTTACCTTGAAAATGTTTTATTTTCTTCTGAAGACTTTTCTTTTTTCTCAAGAGGTGAAAGTATTGTGTGCTCCAAATGGGAACCCGTTTCAGTTGCTTGTATTTTACGTAGTGGCCGTGCTCGAATTCTTAAATAAAAGTGGGTTAACTGGCCATTCAGTTCAACTCCTCTATAGGGCACACTATCCGGACACTTTAAGGCATTTTGTTTTATATTTTTGTACTTTTTGTCCCCAAAGACGTCTTTTGTGAACTTTTTGATCTGAATGAATAGTCGTAGACAGGTTTAGACTATTTAAGATTAAGGTGAATAGTGAGAGCGAAGAAAGTCGGACAAAGTTATAAAAACTAATTGGGATGCACTAGATCAGAACGTTACAGCATTCCATGAATAAGAGGCGGTGACTATTTTCTTTTGGATTGCTTTCATTTCATTTAAATGCAAATTTTACTTCTTTATTTATTTATTGTTTTTTTTTTTTATTCTTTATTCGTTCCTAAGAAATAGTTAAGAAAATGTGACGGGAAATTGGGAAACCGGAGACCGCACTCTGTGCACATTGTGCGACTTACATTTGACCTTCGATAGCCGCGGAGACAATGAATTACGAATGCAGTGACTACCTTTACCTGGCCGTCGTCGC
Organism: Proctacanthus coquilletti; assembly: GCA_001932985.1. Classification (NCBI taxonomy): domain Eukaryota; kingdom Metazoa; phylum Arthropoda; class Insecta; order Diptera; family Asilidae; genus Proctacanthus; species Proctacanthus coquilletti. The sequence continues at coordinate 1,190,405 of MNCL01000031.1, read as the reverse complement.
CAGCCCCGTGGGCTTTTGAGTCTTTGCATAATTGTTTGTATTATGAACTTTTGTAGACAAAGCAAAAATATCATTTTAATGCAGCCAGTGGTTCACCTCAGCTGCAGAGCTCGGTTTTCGTTTTTCACCTTTTGATATTATCACAGAAATCCGCACGAGTTGTTGGTTTTGATTTCAAAACTTCTCTTGCCTTGGTGATAACGAGAAATGTTTCGAGTGCAGGTGAGATAATTTTACAAGTAAATGAACTGTTGAAGGAAATCCGTGAATATTTTTGATGGTTAATTATTTTTTTTCCTCATTTGTTTTTTTTTTTTCTTTTCGGGGGGAAATGAACAAAAGTTTTGGTGATAAGAAGATTTCCTCAATCTTTAAAAGGTTGTTGTTTTTCTGAATTAACTTCCTTTTTATTAAATATCTTTTGCCGGAAGTAGTTTCTGATTGCGTTTAAAATGTTGACTATTTCCTAGATCGTACGATATTCGATTAATTTGTTACATAATTTAATTTAATTTTAAGAGTTTAGGTCGTAGTTGCATTCGACGACATCGGGTAGTTTGAAGTATATACCTCAAAGAAAGTGGATGTACTCAAATCCAAACATGAAGAACTCTAAAATTGATATAATTGATGAACTATAGAAAAACAAATACGTAATGAATTTATGTTATACGCAATTAATTTCTTAATTAATTTACTAACATTCTCAAATAAAATCAAAATCTTAAGCTCTATATTCTCAATGCATGAAAATTGAATGTAATACTTAAGATTTCAGGAACATTTGTTCCATCTTTAAGGGATTTTAAATAATATGTTGGATTGATTGTAATGTTTTGGTTATTTAAAGCTTTAAATGTCCTTTGAACATACTTCAAACATCTTTTAAAGACTTTTCAAACATCCAAACATTTTTCCAAACAATTTTTCAAACATTTTTTAAACTCATTTCGAAAGCCTTTGTAAGCTAATTTAAGGGCTCTATTGCTTGATGAACACAATTTCTGGGAGTCTTTGAACACTTTACGTACTGTTCATAAACCAGGCCAAATTAGAAGGTGCTCTAATTCTACTTAATTAAATACTTCTTATTAGTAGCGAAAAAAAAGGCTATAGCAATCATAGTGAATGTCCATTTTCTTAATGGGGATTTTTGAATCCTATTTTGTCGTGCTGTAGAGCACTCCAATAGTGTGACTTAACTACTAAGGAAAAAAATCAAATCCGGCAGTGTTGCTTTATAGTGATTTCTATTAATAAATTAATTAATCACCGTTACTCAATACCTTCCTTCTTAAGGCGCCATAATCCGCAATTACCTCAAATTTTCATGAAGGCAATCTAAAGGCGACGCCACTACCTTGATTTGCCTAAGAAAACGACAAATCGAAGCTAGTTATCATAATTACGCGGATTACAGTGCTAATGGAACTGCTGCAGCTTGCCCAATAATATCTTTGTGTCACAGTGGCAACGTTAAGAAGAAAAACGTGTCGCCTTGCACAACACACACAAACCTCACCTCAAATGCTGTGCCGTGTTGTGCTGCCGCCGTGCAAAATAAGACTATAAGAGAGAGAGAGATCTTGGAGAAGGTCACCGTCATCAGCAGCAGCCACTTGATATCAATTTCATCACCACGACATTGTTTTAAATTTCACTGAGACGACGGTGCGACGGTAAACCGGTAGTGCATTAGGCACGCGTACGGATGCTCCAATTACTTGTGGGGTCTGAGACGTGCGATTCTGGCACCAAAGATTAAGATTAAGATGGAATATCTAAAGGTGGCTTCGACGGTATTCTATTGACGTCCGAATGGAGCAATTTTGAATGTCGATTTCTCACAATTTCGACAGGTAAAAAAAAAAGAAAAGAAAAAAAACCCAAGGGATGTGGCCCAGTGTCGAGTCAAAATTTGGCCGTCGAACAAAATCTAGCACAAAACCTTGAAATCCACTCAGCAATGACATAGTACTTCAAATTGCCCCAGGTGCCCCCAGGTGGAAATCTTTAAACGCGCTGTGTGATGCGACATGATCCGCGGGCGGCGTAAGATGACTATTTTGTTTCTTTTTGGGTAATTGAATGTTGGGACACGGGTATAATGGCACTTTGTGCAATTTTTGCACCATTTGATATAATTTTTTTTTTTCTCTGCCGGCTTGACAGTCGATACTACGCGAACCAGTTTCCCAGGTATACGAGAATAAGATCTAATAGTCGTGAGTCGCGAATAAATCATTAAAAAATTGGTAACTTGTTTTCTTGTACAACGTCGGTAAGGTGTAAGTTCACCTTTATTACTTTTGCAGGATACGGTGGTCTGTTTTTTTTTTTTTTCTTCTTTTTCTAACTATTCCTTTTTACCTTTTGCAATCAAACAACTAATTTGCTTGATTGAAAGCTGACTTAAAGGTAAACGGGCGATAGAGATAAGGGTCACACCCCGGCATATGCAGTCTTTTATTGGATTTAAGTGCGATGGGATCCATTGATTTCGTTAACACACGCTCGATTGAACTTTATGATGGTCTGAATAGAACCGAGTGGACATTCAGTCGGCCTGGTCACCGCACCTTAGTGGACACGCTGATTAAAAAAAAAAAAAAGAGTTCTAGAGCTCTCAACTCGACTGGGCGTGGTGTTAAACGCATGTATTTAATTTTCTCATGCTCTAGAATAGACTGGCTTTTCACTGTTCCAATTTTGTTAGATTAGAAAGGTTAAAGTACAACACCGTCATGTAAACTACTTTCAAATTACGTTCTTATTGAAGTTTTTAGGGTCTAGTATCATTTAATGTACCTACAATGTCTGAGTTTGTTTTTACAAATCTTCAGAAATACTTTGACTAAATTTTGTCTATGTAACCAGAAGAAAAAAGCATTGAAATAGGATGCAATCTTCAGTCCGTGAGTCTTAGTCTTATTTATCTAGCAATAGTGATAGTAGTATTAGTTATACGACTATTTTTATTAAACATTTATAAATGTTTAGTAGTATTTTGAAAATCGACATTTAAATAATAAAATTCACTATTCATCCCATACGCAATCTTTTTATGAATATTTTTCAAATTAAAACAGCAATTTTATTTGATTACAACGTTGTCCCAACTTTAATTATGCGTGTATCTTTTAATTTGTCTTCATTTGTGATGATAAATTGCTGAAAAGTTATAAAAAGAAATGATATACTATTTATAACTAATATTAAACCATTCCATCGAATGGCTTTCATTTTTAATTGTATTTATAATAATGAAAAATATTTTTTTTCTTTCTAAAATAAAAAAAATTAGTAATGTAATAAAAATTGTTGTCAATTTAAAATATAAATTTTATTAGAACTAGAATAATTTTGTAATTATACTACAGGTTTTACATTTAGAACGGGTTTTTTTTTCATAATTCTGCTCTACTTTTTAAACTCATTACTTTGTTAATTACAATACCTTTTATTAATTTTATTTTACTCTAGGTTATATAGAAGCAATGCTAAGACCAATCCTACACGAAATTCTTTAAGTTGTTTCACGCAACATTCTCGGGCCTATGTCTTAATTATCTGTGCGCGCACCGTATTATGTCATCGTAGTCTAGTGTAGGCCTAAATTCATTCGTTCTAGAAAACAAATTTTCTGCAAAATTCTCCAATGGCTACCGGCTGACGGTAATAAAACTTCGTCGCTCCCGTTCCGCCCTTGTGTTCTGCGTGATTAATCAATTTTGCGGCGTAAAATACTAAACTAGGCATGCGTAATGACTTTAATTCAGAATGAGTGTCAGCCTGAGTAAGACGTACTGACATTGCCAGCCCGTGATTTGCGCTTATATAAAATTCGCATCGAATTTGCAATGTTAATGTTCAACCTGACGACGACGGCCAGGTAAGTGGCCACCTTATACGCACCGTGCCACTAGACCGCGTGCAAGTTTTTAAGTCGAACGTTCGCCGGACTAATTAGAGCATGCAGGCGGTCTCAACTTGGAGTTGTTTTGTTCTAGTATGAAAATTGCGCATTTCGTACGCTTATTTTTCATTTTATGTTATCGACTTGACTGGCTGTCTTTTAGGTATTTAAATTTTTTTTTGTCGGAAGGTTTGAAAGGCAAAAATTTGTTTTAAAATTTAAATTTTATCCAAATTATTAGATTTTAGCACATTCTGTCTATAGATGTCTAGAATTAATTAAAATCTAATCTAATTAAATTTAATATTCTTCTTTATGTTTATTAAATTTTATAAGTTTTATTTTAATTTGTACTCTGACTCATCAGTGCACAGTGAAATTATGAAATGTGGAGGTAAAAAATATTAAGAATGTACAACATTTAAAAATTTCATTGAGTTGAAAGAGGTAAAGAGGGGTACAATGGGGTAGAGTGTAAGTTATGGAGGTTTAGAGTATTTCTTAGTTATTCTCGTGCGTTTTCCTTCAGATTTGTACTCAAATTACTGAAAAGATAATTTTAGAAGGCTTGGAAATTTCAGGGGTATAAAGGGGTAAAAGGTGTTTTTGCAAACGTATTTAAATTTTATAGCCTTTAATTAGATTTTTTTTTTCTGAATTTTTTATTTCAAAAAGTTGTACTAGTGACTTCGGGTTAAAGGGGATAAATAGGGGTAAGGTATATTTTATGACCTTAATACCAGCGATAATTAGCTACACTTTTTTTTTGGCTATTGAAATGTTTAGATATTATCTAACTTTTGATTTTTTTTTTTTCTGCGGGGTAAAAGGGGTTATGCTCGAATGTTGTTGACTTTTATATACGCAACTATTCAAAATTGCAAAACAAAACGTTTACTTTGTATTACTCTTCCATCTGATCTTTTTGATTAATTGACAAATTGCCCAGCATCACAAATTTATTTTGTATGTTTGTTTTTGTCCCCGTCAAAGCACATTCTCGGCATCGTTACGTCGTCGTTATCACAATGAGATACACCGGGGGATGTCGCCTGATTAGGAAATTGCACAACGCTGCCAACTCCGCGCGCCGATGATTGACGCAAGATTTGTTTCTTAAGTTTCGACGAAAGCGAAAATAATAAAAGAAAACAACTTTGGGAGCATCTATGACGCGATAGCGGCTGAAGACGCGTGACTCCTACGCATTTGAAGAATCGGATAAATTTAGTAAACGCCACAAGGGGCACCGCAGCGAATTCGTTGGTGCGGTAACCGAAAATAGATCATTGCGATCGTAATTGCTTATTGGCGGAAATTGTTCGATTTCAATTCAAAGGTGATTCTGATAAGTATGGGGATTGCGAATTGCTGCACCAAAAGTCGCGAGGTACGAAAAGAAAAAGTTACATATACGAAACGAGATAAGGTGGCGGCGCGCGGTCGGCAGCGATTTTGATTTCGATTACTTAATTGCGCGGTAAGCACTCAGGTGCGAGATGTTACAACAACACCTCTTATCGCGTCTCAAGTTTTATTTTTGTTTTTTCTCATAGTGCTGAATAAAAAATAAGCTATGAAGATTTTGTCTGTAGGATTGTTTACACATTTTTGTTTGTTCTTGTTTACTTTTTAGGAAATTTATCTTTAAACCAAACAACAAACTTGAAAAAGAAGATATGAACATGAGGTATTTTTAAATTTGTACTATTCGGGGTATAGAAGAGATTCCGATTAAAATCATACATTGAATTATTTTTATTATCTTTTTGTAAACTTTGCAATTTCCATTGACAAAAATAATTATTTTATGTAAAATTAAAATTAAAATTCAATTAAAGAAGAAAATCTCTTAATATCAATTTTTGAAATTTTTTTTTTTGTTAAACTATCATAAAAAATAGAATAACATGTAGATGTTCGTATCAATATTTTTTTTAAATGGCAAAGTAAGTAAGGTGTTCAGAAATTTAAGAAAAAATAGATTTTTAACCTACATAAAGTTCATTTTTGACCTCTCGCACGAAATGCTTCAGTTGTTCCTAATAAAAGATCTTCATTTTTATTTTTTTTTTAGATAGTCATACTTAAATTTAGACATACATCACTTTGTTACTACTTTCATAGTTTCCAGAAAAAAAAATTCACATTAAATTCGCCTAAAAATTGTGATACCTTTTGATATTTTATTTTTAAAATTATATACTTTCCGATTTCTCGATATACTTAATAGACAAAATAATTTCTTTTTGGAAAATCTATTAAATTTGTTCAAAACTAAAAATTAGGTATGGTTTTTTTTAAGTCTGGTAACATAAATTCAAAAGCATGCCGCATTCATGCGTACGATTTTTTGGCACTATAATATTTTTCCTCTGTTAAGCAATTTACACATTCTATGGCATTTTAACACTATTTCTAGTTTTGTTTTCGATTGTGACAAACAAGCATTAATGAGAAGGTATATTAGAAAAACGGACTACTTTTCTGACGACGACAGAAACATACACCAACGACCCATAAAACCTTCATCAGCACGAGAATTAGCCAATTTTTGAAATTTACGATCATCTGATGGCCTGGTTGAAATCAGCAAATGACCACTGTATGAAAGCAAAGGAATTCGCATAAAATTTTCTCGTCTACTGTTGTTGTTCTGCAAAATTAATGCACCCACGCTATTCGCGAATGTAACGTTCTAGAGGGTGCGGCAATTTTGCAGAATTATATTATTTTTAGATTTTCGATTCTTACAAGAGGCGGGAGTACTTTAGTCGCGTTGGAATTGTGCTTTGTATGCAATAGCAAATTTTAATTTTAGACTGACTTGAATCATTTCGAGAATTTCGCGATTAAATCTGTGACGCTTTGATGGACCAACTTTAATTGCTAAACTATTGCACTGTGAGGGATGTGCAAGCGGAAGTTACTTTGAGAATTGAACTCATCAACGTCTTTAGAATACTTGAAGACTTCTTGTGGATCTTCTAAATATTTTATAATGAGGCACGGAAGCTAATTTTAGATCGATTCTGTGTTGCGTTTCCTCTACTTTATTGGTAATGGATGAAATTTGATAGTACCTATGTCAATATGGATTTGAGAAAAGATTTGTTTTCAAACTTAATATCTTATAAGTACTCTTCTGTAATCGGATTACTACTGGAAATTAGAAAACATAGTATAAATGCATTCAACATACCTTGATTAGGCAAACTCAGTTTTAGATGAAGCTACGTAGTCTAGACGGAGTCAATTCTGGAGGGAGTGAGAATGATTGAGTGAGCTAAGTGCAGCTCTCATCAGAGATAGCCGGAGATCTTGAGGGTACCAAGCCAGCTTAGGTTCTTGAGGGAATTCTGAGCTTTGAAGAAGCTACGGACTATGAAACTAGGGGGTCAATATTTATCACACACTAGGGAACCTTTTCAAGAGTGATCTCTGCTGAGTGCCTATTGATTCTTATTTAAAGATAAGCAGCTCTTATCGCCTGGTCAGTTGGAGGATGCTTATAGGAGATTACACATCATTGCTGTAAGTCTGCTTGTTAAAAGTCTTTTATCGAATTTAAATATTCTCAAACGATCTTAAGTTCACAAACGGGCGGATAAAAGATCATGCTACATTTTTTCCTTAAAGGTTTTTTGATAATAAGATTGAATGGCTCAAGTTCATGTATTACTTAATTATCCTATTAAACAAACACACCATTAATCACAAAATATTTTTATTTATGAATTTCGAAGAAGTAATCACTCTCTTACACTGTTCCTTTGTAGAGCCTTCAGGGACAATACAATAAGTGAGTGTACCTCCAGAGATTTTATACAAGTTTTTCCAAATTCCCAGGGAAAATGTTATGTCTTCATTGAATCTGCCATTACCTTTTTATCAGTTTCTTTGCAACAATAGTTAAAATTTCCAATGAAATACTTTTAAAAAAATTACAACATTTCAATCGATCATTGCCAAGAATTGTTCACAAATAAAAGAAAGACTTTTAAAATTCGCTATCCTAAATCAACACATATTGAAAATTTTTGCGTTCTATGAAGTAATAAAAATTCCAAGACCTCACTCATTACCCTTGTCCCCAAAGAGAGAGGAAAAAAAGATTACGGAGGTGTATTTTTACCTGAATGAATGAATAACCCGATTTGCTAATGCCAGGTAATTTCACAGGTAAAAATTCTGTAACCGAAGAAATTTATGTTTTCTTTCTATTGGTTAAAAATTGTGTAATTGATTGCAACGAACGGTATTTCATCAAAAAACTTATTAAAAGTTGCATCTTTACCTAATGTTGCATACTGCCCCCAATAAATTTCAAAACTGGTCCAAAATTAAAAGCTAAAAGATCAACACGATCACAAGAGCAGCTTTCAGAAATTCATCAAAATTTTGGCATTACTTAAAGTTATAGTGAGGAAAAAAAAATTGCGATCAAAAATGATCGATGAAAACCGAATTGTCCTTGACCTAGATCGTCGATCGAAGAATTCGCAACATGCAAACAGTTTGCGATAAGTTTGGATTCTGCGTCTTTGAAGACAGAGAGAAAAAAAATTAAGAAGCACATCTTACAAGGTGCCAGAGGTAACGGTGACTTCGCGACCATTGACAAGGTGCCCTAGTGTCTGTGCAATCTTGCATCTTGACACGCTTCCAGCAGCATTAGATCATGCATATTAAGCGCTAGCAGCGGATCGCGGATCGGCCTGACATTCATACACAATCATTGTCCGATCGCCCCGGCCTCAACACAATTTTTTTTTTTTTTATATTTTACTCAATTAGCGAAGGTATCATTTCATGGATCGGATAAAGCACCGCACGCTGTGTGCTATTGCCTCAAAATCTCTTTCTCAAACTTGATCGAATATGACACGAATTTGGCGCCTTCGGTGATGTTTTATCGTAATATAAAGAAAAAAAATGACCGTGTTGATTGCAATTAAAAACAGTTATATGACAATTAATTGTAATGTCATATATAAAATAAATCGTTGGTGAAGTTTTTTTAGAAAAAGAATTAGTGGGATGAAGGAGAAGTATAAAACATTACTTGCAAATAAAAATGTCTATACAAATTCTAGTTATAAATCGAGGTTTAAATGATACAAAATTGAAAGGAAAGCTCAATAATTGTTGTCGAATTTTATAAATATTATAAATTTCTTAAATAAATATTATACTATTTTCGCAGATAGCAAATTTGTTTGTTTGTAACTTCATTACGTCGAAGCGACTGAGCTAATTTCTTTGAAATTTTCCAATATTGGGGTAGTTCTCAGATTAATTCAAAATATACACAATGTATTTCCCTCGTTTGTTAGTCTGTTTTGTCTGTTTGTTTTTTTCAGATTTCAATGGTATTACCTTACTAGAGAGCTCATAAGACAAGATATAGTATAGTTTACAGATTTTTAGTAGTTCCATCGGAAAGACAAGAAATGCCTATCTATAGATCGGTAGAACAAAAGAACCAAAATTGTATAACCACTGTATGATGATGCATGGCTCTATAACACCAAAACTATTGGATAAATTTTTAAATGATTTTGATAAAATGTATTAAATTATTAAAAAATAATTCTGTTCGCGTTTGTACAGTACAAGTAAACTTATTCTTATTATTTATTAAAACAAATATTGATCCTGTCTGAAAAAAAAATTGTGATATTACAAGAAATATATCAGTCAGACATTCTAATCTGTGTTAAAAATAATTTATTTTAGATTTTAATTGCTTTTAGTCATAAAAACAATTTATACCATCAGATGGCAAAAATACTTCATGATGATTGCACATAGTGAACCTTGAACAACAATCAGAATTATATTTTGAAAAAAAAAAAACAAGAAAAAAATCAAACCAACATTCACCTTGGCGAATTTTTCATGACTTCTAACGACTCATTCAAAATTTCGTAATTTTCTTAACTTCTACTTAGAGTCATCGAGGTGTTTCGTTTACCAAGTTAAAAAAAAAGAAAAGAAAAAAAAAGCAAATAAAGTAAAATGTTTCTGAAGGTCGGAAAAGGAAGTATATACCATGGATATGATAGGAAATTGGCAAAATTCCCATGCAGCCCACATGCTCATGCCTGAGTTGCGCCGGATCGCGTGGTATAATTTTTTTAATGCAATAATAACCGCCATTTACATTTCGCAAGTTCTATGGCCAGTCTGGGCCCCAGGCCGACCCAATCGCATTCTCGGTTGCTAAATATCACCTCAAACCATCTAAAAATGCCTCAAATCGAAGGTAAAATGCTGTTGAATGAAAAGTAACAATAAAACAAACAAAAAATAATGATCGCCGATATAAAAATGAAATAAAGAGAGAAAATTCAAAACATCGTACCGAATTGAAGCCGCACCTTGAACTACCAAAACGAAACGTGTACATGAAACTGAAAGCGTTTCGTCAGACCTCCGTTGAAATGAGTCGGCTAAGTGACGCTGGTGTACGTTTACCTGTTTACACGTAAGTCGTAACACGATCAAAGATTCGAAAATCAAATTAGAAGGAAAGAGGTGTAGTAGAAAATTCAAAAGACGGGCGGGGCAGTAAGACGGTGCGGTATAAACTCTGCGCGCCAAAAATGCTGAGAGAACAAACCACTCGGGCATAACCGCCGCCGCCGGTGTTACCTTGATTTTACCTGTAAAATACATGCCCATGTTCAGCTATTTCTTAAGCCATGCGCACCTTGAGAAGATCAGGGCCAACTTTATTGAATGACGCTGTCGGCAGGAGGTAACGGGGCACCCGCGTGCAACCGCATGGCTCTCGGTTTGTGGCAGATTTTTGCTATAATGCGAGAATCGCGTTTTCGTGCCGCGTGCCGAACTCTTACCTGCGTAAATTGAAGACTGTTGAAGATCACTAGAAACGTTTGTATGCAAAGTAGGTTCGGCCACCGGTGTGGTGGTCACAACCTTCCGCGCACAGCTTCTTCAATGCTGCCGATGCTTCTACGATGGCGAAACACCTGAGCAGTGTTGCAAACGCGACATATACTACGTGTACATTTTTATTTACCACTGATCCATAACTTGCCGTTTTTAAAAATTTCAATTTAATTTTACTGTCAACATAAAATTTTTTTTTGCCTATTTTTTTTGCTTTAAGTTAATTCAGTAGTGAATAGTACAAAATTATCTTACTAAAATTTAACAAAAAAATCCGACTATCAGCGCTAATCGTGAGAATTTTTGCAAAACTGCAAACATGGGTCATTTATGTCCATTACATTTCAAGAGCTTAATATTGTTAAGTAATTTTACATGTTTCTACTAACAAAGTTCAAAGAGATTTTTTTAGAATTTTTATATAACATTAAATGTTTGAAAAAGATAAAAAAATAAATAAAAATGAAAAATGTTACCATTCATTTTCAATAATGCCACAATTTCTATTAAAAAGATCTGACTTTTATCGCCCAAAATAACAAATGTAATATTTTGCCTTTCTTGTTTACTTATGAACATTAATAACAATAAAAATATGCACAATAAAAATAACAAACTCAATATGAAAACTAAATTAAAAGCCAAAGAAATTATAAGGTATGTTTTTGAAATGTATTAAAGTAATAATTAAAAGAAACATGTCTGTACATTCTACAAAAAAAAGAAAAACAATATGATAAATATTTTATTGTTTTTTTTTTTTTTAATTAAAATTTATATACGAACAGTTTTAATTTTTCTTCTGATAAAATTTTGCACACCAAAATTCTCTTAATTTTCATAAAATTGAACAATTTCTGTTTAATTTTTGTAGCTTCCAGGAATTAGGAAAACCTTATATTTTAAAACTTAGGGTATACTTTTTCAAACATCTTACCAAACGACTTAAGACATCGCTCAGTATTCTTAACTCTAATCTAAGATACTTATTTGTGACCAGAAACGTAAAAGTAGCCAACAAAGTGTAAAGGATAGATTTTCCTAAACTAAAATCCATCGGATACTTGTTCTCCACAGATTTTACAGATTATTCCCTACTAAGCAGATGTCTTACTGAAAGCGATCCTGCTTAAGTCCACTCTGATCAAATTGGTGAGAACAGAGGGTTTCACCTAGTGTAATATCTAGGACATGTCTGGCGATTTCCTAGTTGAATTTATTTTGTACTATTCATAGGAAAAGGCGTGATACAGAACACCACAAAAGCACGAAAAGGGCCAGAGCTTGTAAAATGCATTAATACCTTAGTAATTCTTATTATTTATATTTGAAATCCGATTTTCCAAAAAGGTGGGCATCATAAATCAGACGGTCTCTTTTAAGATTAGTTAATCTATTTTTTTTAAATAATTCAAAAAGTGTTTATAAGAGTCGAAATTAGTCGTTAAAGTAATGAGAAAATAGTTGGATTTTAGAAAAAAGATAAAGATGAAGATTTAAATAAAATCTTAATATGATTTTTTTTTTTTAGTTGAAATTCATATATGATTTTTTCTATATTTAGAATTGTGTACTAAAAATTTGATATTTCGCTAAATTAAAAGTTATTTTTAATCTATCCCTTGAATTCATTTCCTTTGGTTTTTGAATTGATGTCAATCCCACTTTATTTAAATTGAAGACATCAAAATCATAATTTAATATGGCATAATTTTGGGGACATCATCGTTGAAAGCAAAAGCGATCACAAAAGCGAAAACGTCTCAAATTCAATTAACTTAAATCGAATAAAGGTTAATTAGATAAGACCAAGACCAAGAGCATAGACCCGGACTGTGCGCAAATCCAACAAATTGAATAAAAGTAATTCAATAGAGGTAAATTTAATTTATAATGATGACAAGAGCACAGAACGTATGACACCGAAAGCGGATTACCTAACGCCATGGAAAAAGGGGTGACATTAATTTTGAAATTTTATCTTATTTTAAGTTTTATGAAATTTCCCATATCATGAAAAAAGATAAAAATAGTCTAGACCAGCGATTTATAACCGTTGACGCTATCTAACGCTGTCACCTATCACTCCCTTATGAGGGAGGGTCTGATTTTCAAGGGAATGTGTTCAGGTAAAAATTTCATTATTGGTACCTTTCTAGACGCATACAAAAAAAAAGTGGATGAAAAGAATTTAAAAAAAAAACCATTTCACCTGGTCCTGTTTACAGTCCCTCTCCCGTATGCAGCCTATTTTCAGGCAATGTGTTTACGCAGCCGGTGTGTGTTGCGATGTGTAGGAGAAGACGAAAAAAAAGATTTTTTTTTCTCTTCAATGGAAAATGCACATCTTCCCACCGGGTTCCTAAAGGTACTCCTTTGTGTCCTGTGCACGTTATTTTTTTTTTCGTTTTTCGTCCTGTAAGGTTACTACCTTACTCATTCGTGCGTTCAATGCATGGTAGTAAAAATCGTTATAAGGACACCAACCTGGAAACATCTGCTACGCTTGATCCTTCTGATTCTTCGGGAATTTTTGATTCTTGAACCGTGTTGTTGCCCTTCACAAAAATTCTTGAACCACACACCACTGTTGATATAATCGTTTGGTGCAAGGACAAGATGATGTGGGTCTTTTCTTCAAAAAAAAATCAAGCGAATCTTATTTTTTTCGGGACAATGCAATAGATGATAGTTGAAGCGGAAAATAAATTCCATGAAAAATTTTACTTTTACTCGCTTTCGGGGGCACTATCATTTTTTTTTTTTTTTAAAAAAAGGGGGATAATGAACTATGACGTCTGGGGTGATAAGAGATTCGTGAGATAAAAGGGATGTGTATTTTTTCGAAGATTTTTAATAGTTCACCGATTTTTTAAGATGTTAATGAGATGCTGGTGCAGCTTAGATGCGCGTGCTTTAGAATTAAAAGTAGTCACAGGTACAAAGGATTTCTGTTTAGAATATGAATAGGATACGTTTCTTCGTGGTTTACGTTTTAATACGCGACTTTACGTTTTGGTTCTATTCAAGAATAGTTTTACTTCTGCTTTTGTTGATTTTCTAATAGTGAAATGCTAATTAGACATCTTTTAACAGATAAAATGCCTACCGTATCTTTAAAAGCATTATGATGAAATGATGAATAAGTCTTCAGGTGAAGGATTTATGCGAGAATTTTAGATATTTCGATTCTATGGTTCATTTTAACCATAGACCCATATAACCATGGTTCATTTTAACTATAGAAAGTCGTCTCGTAAACTTAACTTTCATCCTTTTTAATTTATTTCATTTCACTAAGGTAAGAAAACACCTGCTTTTCGAAAGGATCAATGTCTCCACGAATTTTAAAGGTTTAATAATGGTGATTTTTATACCTATTTTTACGATTCACATAAATTTTCTGATACATTTACAGTACTCTCGTACCAAGTGCATTTATTTTATTGCCTTGTATTTTAGTACATGTTTTATTATATCGTGTACTATTTTATGACTTTTTTAAATTTTATGGTTTTGACCGTCGGACGCTTGTTGAATATATTTTTTTTTTTTTCTTAAAACCCATTTTTAACGCTTCTTAAATAAAGAAAAACAAAATAAAACAAAAAATACCGGATAAACGAAATTCGTCTAAGTATTTAAACCAGGTAATTTAGATAATTTCCTAAAATATGATGATTATTTCGAATGTCACGTGTGAATACCTTGCGTAGTTAAATACTCTAATAAATTAAAAAAAAAAAAAAAACTGTAACGTCATGGTAATACCACTGATATTAAAACAATGAATCGTTTTACCGATTAAAATCTTTTTCATTTGTACCATGATAACGTATATAATTTTCCTGATTTTTGTTGTTGTCTTTTTTTTTGTTTTTTTTTTTTTTATTCTCTTCGCGGATTTTGCTAATCGCTTTCTGTGGAAAGTTCAATGTCATATCTGCAATACCTTTAATAGCCTCTGACGCAAAAAATAAGATATTTCATCAGTTTATGTGACGCCCGCTGAGGCGTTGAGTGTAATCATCTTTATCTGCAATGAGATCACACTTGGGCTTTTCAGGGCTAGAATTATTGCAAAACTTTGCGCGCTTTGTGCGACAAATATTCACGAAATGTGTTTATTGCATCAGGCGTGGGAAATGGAACTCTTTCGTTGCTAAGTGCCTTAGTATTATAAATAATTTTTTCTTTTGGTAAGATTTTTAAGAGCTTTCAATGTCGATTGTTTGATATCAAACACGATTTTCGCTATTGTAAAGTGCTTAGGTTAATTACATTCCTACATGCTACCGATCAGGTTTACATTTCACGCCTATAGAGAGTTATTTAAAAAATAAAAAGAGGAAATTCCCAATTCGATGCGTTTTAGGCAGAGCTTTATTAATCGCTCTGTTTATTAATCTGGGTCGATCGGACTGAAGTTTGCACGTGAACATTTGTTTGCAGATTTTTCTAAATTTATCGAATCAATTTCCTTGCAACTTATTTTATTTGACTATACGTTTCTTAGCTTAGGTCATAGTTTAAAAATTATTAAAATTTGATGAGTAGTTTAAAAGTTACATTGTTTTTAAATCAATCAAGCAAAAAACTTTTTTTATTAGGTTTTTTTTCAATATTAATAAATATTTTTTGTTTAAAAGAAGATCCTTCACATTAGGTCTTCTCTTTTTTAAAGGTTTCTAGTATTTATTTTTTTTTTTTAATTTTTTATTTTTGTTCGATAACTAGTGAGAGATCTTTAATGAGATTTTTACCCTACTATTTTATTATTATTATTGTTTTATTATTATATTAATTAACTTCTATTGCTTTTTCTACATTCCTTAGTAGTTAGTAAAACTTTTAAATTCTCATATCAGTCCAAGGAATTTTTTTAAAAATAAAAATTATTATTTTAAATAGAATAAAAAATTTTTATTTTAAAATTAACCTTTAGTTGGTCTGAATAAAATCTTATCACTTTATACCTTTATATCATCAAGATTTTTAAATGTAAATGGATTTAATGAGTTTTCATGTCACTAACTACCTTACAATTAACTACCTTTGGCAAATGTTTAATTTGTATAACCTCCCATTACAGAATTTAAGGAAAAAAAAAGAAAATGAATTCTCAGAACAAATTAACCATCAGACTAATGCATAATTTTGCAAGTCTGGCATTTTACAACTTGCAAATCGCACAGAAGAAACAAATTCTTTTTTTTTCTTACTTATTTATACTAGTTAACCTCTGCCGGGTCTTGTTAACCTTCTACCTCTGAAATAACGTTGATAAATCGTTTCGATTTGCGGAGGTGCTCAGGTGTAATAATACCTACCATTTTAACTCTGTTGCATCTACCAGAGTATTATTCACAGGTAATTTCATGTTACTCAATTAGGTCTGGGTCTTTTTTCATTGACCGAGTGTTCCGACCGTTCCGAAATGCGCTATTTCTTCAATGGTTTCTTCAATGGCTCCCAATAAAGGTGCTAAAATACTTAATTGGTACGAAATATGTTTAAAAAAAAAACGGACCACAGGTCGCAAGTGTATACAAAACCAGGTAACCTTCAAAACACGGTGGTGATGACTCAATCGAATCAGACAAATCGCAACCTGTACGCAACCTGTGCCACCACCTCCGCCACCGTCTCACATGTCACATCCATAGAGTGTATATGCGGCTAAATTCATTACGAAAAAGACGGCCTATTGCAACGAGTGTCATTGATGTTGTTTTTTTTTAAATTTTTTTTTTTAAATAAGAAAAAACAAAACATACTACATTTTCCCACACCTACAGTCCGCATGATCTCGATTTATCCGCGGCGGCCCAGTCGTCGGGACTTTCGAAACAAAAAGCGCCTAATGGAGTCTTGCACCAAAAATTGCTAAAACCCGAAACTCGCCAAATATCTGGTAAGTCGCGCGGGTTTACCGTGCCGCCGCCATTCACTTACCTGTAAGACGTTGTGGCCGCGTCGATCAATGCCTTGCCTTCGGCAGAACGTTGCGCGTGTACCTGTACAGATATATACCTGCAAGATCTTCTAGCCATACTCGCGGTTACCTTGTTAGCCTATCGGCGGCGCGGTACCAAACGGTTTAAGCAGCAGCAGTAGCAGCATCTGACTACGATCCGACCGTGTGTCATATATGCAATCGAATTATTGTAAAATGGACGGACGGAAATTTCAAAAGAGCCCTAGTCGCCGCCGTAAAGGCGAAACTCTTATAGACGTTGGCGGTGGCGGGGACAGACAGATTTTAACACCATAAGAATTTGGCAATAGACAAAATCCCCGCGGTTATACCGTACGCCTTATCTCGCATGAATGGGGGTATATCTATTATTGCGTTTTTGTCGCCGCACCGTTTTATACGACCAAGGTGCCTTAGACCCGTGAACCGTCAACCGATACCTTCTTAGGTGATGACGAAGACGACGACGACGACCAAGACGATGACTTATGTATCTCATAATTGCCAATTTGCGCAATCGCCACGATATCAACATGACGGGTTCTTTAGGTTCTTTCATCGCCGCCGGTGTAGAAGGAAGCCTTGACTTCGTACACTTGGTGCTCCCTTACTAATGCACCTAATGTTACTCCGGGCAGCTCTCTCCCCCCGTCTTTGTAACTTGAGATGCAAAAATGAATTTCAAAATTTTTTTTGTAGTTTTGTAGTTTCTTTTTTTTTTTCTAAGGCACTATCGTGCGGTTTTCTTAGGAAATAGCCGTGCTGGCACTTATGTAACACTCTCCGTTAAGAATCAAGAATGATGGTTTGCAACTTGACCTACATTGGCTAGAAAATTAATTACTGATAGGTAACCAACTTGACGGGACAATCGAAGATAGTTTTTCGGTTTTTTTTTTTTTTTTTTTCTTTTTCCAAGTTCTTGAGCTATTAAAGAGGATAGTAGTGATGATACTGCCTATCTCATAAACTCTTTATAGCCAAGGATCTTTGGTGTCAGTTTTTAGTATGTTAAGTGTGTCAGCAAGCATATCAATGACATGCTGGATTAGAATGTAGAGGACAAGGATCAGTCTTATCAATAAAAAAAAAAAAAAACTTAGGCATAGTACACATTTTAAAAAGGATTGAAAATAATTAAGAACATCTAGAAAGTCGTAAAAATTTTTAATTTTAAGTAAAGATTTAACAGGAAATTTCAAAAATACTTACATCAATTTCATTGAATAGTAATTTTTTAAATTTATTTATTTTTAAGTTTAAAATTCAAATAAATTTATATGGAAATAATGTTTACATTAAATTTTACAGTACTTACTAAATCTAAATTAGTTTATAGTGAAAGATAAAAAATACTACAGAAAATGTTTACATGGTTTTTAATATTTAATTGAATGAGTTTTGTATTCAACTAAAAATATCCCTTTTTGAAAGTCAACTAAAGGAAAAGAATTTTTTAATTATTTAAAAAGTCTTTATCGTTTAGTTTTCTGTTATACTTTCATGTAATGAATTTTAAAATATTAAAAAAGTAAGATTTACTTGCTGGGAGATGGTGCTATTTCGAAATTTGTCTTGCAAAGTACTTCCTAAGGTTCAGTGGGTAAAATAGTGCCTGTGAAGTAAGAGATCCCATGTTCGAATCTCGATCAGGTACTAGACATTCTCTTTTAAGAATTCCACGTATTTGAATGAGATCTCATTCCTTTCTAATGTAATTAATATTCATTAGTAACTGGCATCATAAATGATATATGTATTTTAAGAGACGGTCTCTTGCCACATGCATTCTGGTCACTTTGTTCATAATACCTCTCAACCCACAATCGTACTCGCAACAATATTTCCAAACCTTAGCTGCATCATATCCGCATTTGCGAAACCTTCTTTGACCCATCTGTTGTGACCCGTTGGTTAAATCACATCAGCCCACAAGTTCTGGTCGGCCTTACAACAGTCGAGCAACTAACTATGCAACCTTAAGAAACCATCGCAATCACGAGAGCGAACTTGCAACCAGGAAGTAGGTGCATTGCACTGTCGTCGTCGATGAAATGCAGCTCTCTCTGGCCACTATCCAAAGACAATGTTAAGACGCTACGATACTTTCGCAGCAATAGAAAAGTACACCGAGCCAGCAAGGTAAGAAAAGCCAGGTTGTATATCGTACGTATTGTCAGACGGTCGAAGACGACGGCAACGTTTGGGCATTCAAAATGCAACTGCTGTTGCAATTCGCATTTTCGCGTTTTAGACGTCTTCGCGACGTCTTACGTCGCTGCCGCCGTCTTCTACGTCCATGGTGTTGCACCAGTAGCTGCTATTTTCAAATCTCTCGAAATTGCTGCCGTGTTGCAACCTGAGGAGTGTGTGCCCACCGCGGAAAACACCTTCCCGCGCGTTTCGGCAATAGAAAAGCGAAAGTGGAGAAATTTTTGCACTTTTCCAGGTATTAAGATGGATGATTCCATTGCACACGGCATGGTGAACACAATCTTAGAATAATTTTGTAATGGTTAGATATCGGTCGGTCCCCTGGCCCGGGGGAGATTCCTTTTGTTTACTTTAAGATATTTGTAGGTGGATTCACCTTTGTGGTCAGAGAACAGTGAGGACGTAATTAAGGTGTGAAGCAATCGTAGAAATAAATCGCCATGAAATAAATTGGCATTCTTGCTTAGCATCTTAAAATGTTTACTAGCGGTATGCTAGCTAGCGAATTTTTGTTCGTATGCCAAGAGGACTTTCAGATGAGATGAGGCTTCCTGTCCGAAACTAGATGGTTATTAATGTAGAAGGAATTCGGTAAGAACGCCAAAGACCTGGCACTTTGAGGTACATTGTGTTGGGCTACTTACGAAATTTGTCGTGATTTGATAGTGACATCATAAGTCAATGCTGTGAGTACTTTTAGACTTGTGATTCAATTGTTTATAATAAGATGAAGGAAGATAAATTGTAAAATTTAAAAAGTTTGTTGTAAAAACTGGGAAATTTTATTTACTGGCATGATAAGATATCTAAGGAGTAGTGTTTCTTATCGTCTTTTAGCTTCGTTTCGAAGTTCTTAATGGTATTATCTTGTATTCTTGTTTTATCGAAATGGGAATTTGCCATCAACTTTACATGGAAAAGAACAATGGAAAGTACTTTAAAAGTTAAATAAATGCGTGATATCAAAAAAGCAATTCAAAAGTTTCATAAATGTGTAAGAACATTTCTGGAAAATATGAAATTGAATTGTTTTGTACATTTAAAGTTCATCTGCTTCGAGGGAACATAAATTCAGGACTTTGGATAAACTTTATTTGAAGAAAGACCTCCACAGACTACCGAATTTTATTTATATTTTTTGGAAAACATTTTGGATCTATGGTTTTTATTATTATGGAAGAAAATTAGTCATTAGAAATAATATAGAAATTATATTTATATCTTTCAGTCGAAGAAAAGTTCAAATTCTTAATTAATAATCGTTTAAAGCAAAATATAACGAAAAAGTAATTATTTATTGATTTATTATTTGATTGACTCTGAATTTTCAGGCCCCTTGGTAGTTCGCTTTCTAATTAAAAAATTAGAGATTTTAATTCTATACTGGAAAATAAAAGTTATATGTCTCTAGTTTGTATGGGTATGTGTATGTTACGAAATCAAATACAATACCTAAAAATTCCTCATAACACTTTTCCTTTCTTGTTTCCAAACTAATTATCTTTAAGCATAACTTATGCCTATCTAAGCAATAGTTAACCAGTAGGTATTCATTATATCATAGTTATTTCAGTATGCCATTCCTTCTAGCATGGAAACCAACTGTCCAAATTTGGTGTGCAACGACAATCAATTTACTGCGACAGTTCGACATTTACTTATTAAATTTTCTCCTACTCTCATATTGACCGAGATATACTTTGTAGTATGTCGTTTATCCTCTCCTATAGTGACAAAGTTGCCTTGGGCTTCTCGTTAACAAGAAAATCCGATCAATTTTCCCAAGTCTTTCAAGTAACGCCCCAAAAACATATGAGAACGTACTGTTCGACGTTTAAAGGTCTTAAGTAGTATAAGACCAGGAAAGAACGTCGACAATATCGCGATATGCCATCGTTGAAAATCATGTGAACATTTAAAATGAACTGCTAAAACGTTAAACGGGTTCACGTTTGTCTGTCTATTTAAAAAAAAAAAACGTTTGCACCGCCCGTTTGCACTATCGATCGCGCGAATTTTATGTTTTTGTGTTTTATTTATTTTTATTGATAAAGCCGCAGCCTAAGTCGCGAGCATGGTGCACGAATTGCGAACATGTTAAAAAGGTGCGCACGTAAGACATTTACGATCTGTGGCCCACTATTTGTGGACCAGTGTCTCAGCGTGCCCAGTATTGCACAAGATAACAAACTATGCATTTTTATTTTTATTTTTTAATCGTTTTTAGTGTGTGCAAATAAAAAGAAAAAATGTCTGTCTGTCATATATGCAATCATTGCCGCCTCACCTTATATGCACCCAAGGATGGTGATCAGAAGTCGCACATGGTCTTAAGATCAGCTACAATTCGACTTCAGAAGTCGATCACACATGGTCGTAAGATCACCGATCGCGAGTACGGAGTCTGTCTCTCGTATCGTCGATCAGTGATCTTGCTCGAATGCAATTAGGCTTGGAGGAGATTGCGATCGTACTACGACGAAGACGAACATCTTTTGGGTCTCCCAGGGTCTTAAGATTAAGTCCACTTTAGTCGAGTTTGTAGCGTGTGCACGTTAATATTGCGACATGGGTGATTAATCGATTGCATCTCTGTCTGAACTGTGGCGGGAGAGCAAGTGCAATGATAATTGCACCAAAGTTGTCTAAAGTTGTCTGAATTTTCATTGCGTTGTTGCTTTACATGCAATCACAGCCTTGATGTGTAATTGCCATTAAACGATTAAATGGCTCTGGATTCGATTGAGTAAGGTGATCGTTCGATGGATCAATTTTGTACAGTCGCGCGGATCGTGGAATTATGTCGTTTTATAGTATCTCCACGATGCCGCACCAAAATCTATGGATTGTCGAATATATAGACAGACGAAGGAATAGAGTACGACGACGATGGCTGTATGGCGTGTTCGATTGCACTTGACATTTTGTAATCGTTCACGCCGCGAATAGTCTCGCGGTATGTGAGGTGAGAATTATTGAACTTTGACAGTCAGTCGTGCCGACGCGCGGTATAAAACTCCCGGGAAAATCGCGCTTTCGAACGCGCGCGGTATTTTCGGTTTTGTAATTGAAATGTTTACACGCCTCTATGGTGTATGGTGTACGGCACAGACTGGCGGCACTGTGGGTGTCCTATTTTGTTCGAATCTCATATGGACGTGGTGTCGAGCGACTGCAATTAATCGTCGACGTACCCACTACATGGTGGTGAAACAATGCAAATGCTAAAGAGTTATGAGTCGTTTAATTAAAAACGATACCATCTGGAGGCTCTGGCCTGGACCCCTAAGACTAAGAGAATAGTTACTTTTGTAAGGCCTTATTTCCAACATTCTGATTTTTCAAGATGATTTTACAAAAGAACCTTGATGAAGCATATTAGAATATAGAAGTTCACTATGTTTCTCAATAAATGAAAATCTTCATTTAGTCAGGAATGAAGGTGAGGGCATTTTCTAGTGCATTCCTAAGTTATACCCTTGATGATCTTATAATTAATTAATTATATGTATATTATCTAAATTACCTATTTTTCTATATTTATTTCATCAGTTTTTCCAATCATGAGCCATGATGTCTAGTTAACTAGACATGTCTAGGTAACATATCTCACGTTACGTGTCAGACGGTATGTGTTTATGCTACTTTTGTTTGTGCGTTAAGCTAAAGAGATAGAGCGAAAAAAAAACAAATTTAGGATATCGTAAATATCACTACAGCTCATTAAATTGTCTACAGAACGAATTTTTTCGAAAATATTTTTTATCTATAGACTTTTTTTTTTATATTTGTGGATTTATTATATTTCGATTATGATTCTTGCGGCTTCAGATTTGGATCTGAATCTTCAGAGTTAAAAGAAAAAACCTTAAATTGTAATTTTATTATGCAAGTTTATAAATTAAAAAACAAAACTCTTTGGAGATGTAGATAGGTGTTTCATTTTTAAATAAATGGCCGTTTTTTTTTGTGTTCAGGAAAAAAGAGCCATGTTATTCTGGTTTGATTGGATAGTTAGAGTAGTACAATCCCCCCTTGATACGCATATGCAAGGCTTCATATAACTTTTCAATATTTTTATATAACTAACATGCTTTCTCCGTGCAATTAATGGCGAGAGCCATTCATATGAGTTGTTACATCAAATCATAATCATGAAAGTAGTTCATTTGCAGCAATACCGAAATCGACCAGCAATGAATTCCTGGATTTCTCAAGACACATAAAGTCTATTTATCTAAGACTCTAAGACTGGTAGCTAATTTCCATAGAATGCAACTTGTGAAGACGATATACATCCATTGCATGAATTCAAATACTTCAAATGGTTTAAATGTTGAGTGAAAGTATACTAAAATGTAACTTATTACGTGGCCCAGGTAAATAACAGCGATCGATTGAAGCAAAAAGTCTTAGATAACTTGCACTGATTCGTCCCGAAAAAAGCAATAGCAAAAATTTGCGGAAATAGTTGCGAACACCTCAAAAGAGAGTTGAAATACAAAAAAAGTAAAAACATCTTCAATTGCACCTCATACCTGGGCATGAAGAAAATTTGTGAAATTTTTTAGGAGAAAAGAAAGTACGAGGAGGGTACACCTCGAGACTGCCGTTCACGCGAATCTGTGGGGTAATCTGTGCTCCGATATCGCGAACTTCAATTGCGTTTAAGAAAAAAAGAAAAAAAAAGAACTAAAAACAGCAGATTTTGCAAGACAGACAAGAAATTTCTTAGCTGCGAATAAAAGGCGCTATTCAAGACGCTTGTTGTGAAGACAATCGAAAATACCTTTCAGCCCACTGACGGTGGTTACCGTCTTCTACCTCCGCAGGGGAATTCATGTAATTGCCTGCTTCAATTATGGGCAAAAATTTCATAACTCGTCGATTCAACGAGTGCAATTTCTCCATGAGCTGGAGAAAGTCGACAAACATCGATGACAACCGGGCGGCCAGGTTCACTGACTTATCCGGGAGAAGGTTTCTTGTTTTGCCAATCGCAACAAAACCGACTCCCATCTTGAAAAGATCATTGCGACTATCTTTTCGTTCATTTTTCCATGAATCTTGTAGTACTTACGACTTTATTTTGTCCAAAAATGCAAATCAGGTAAAAGACAAGATTCCGTTCTCCGTCGTAGAGACAACTATCCCGTCGTAAGCCGTAGATCGCGAGGGACCCGCTAAATCGACTTATCGCAAACAATTGATCCGAACCTGGGTTAGGTAATCAGCCATGCAAACATCGGGAATTTATCCACGAGCCCATCAGCAATTGCGTAAAAATCTACAACAAAGGCCCAATTCGGTCTTCGTTTGTCGCGATTAAGTAACACCCGCGCTATTGCTGCTGTGCGAGTACCTTAAGAACTGGTGTACCGCCGCCACGGCAATCGCTAAGGTGTCCCGAAAATTTGAGACATGCCGGCGATTTAATAGCAAACCAAACCCAGGTGAGCTACTAACTATCAGGAAGTTTGCCTTGAGGTCATTTCTCACGTGTGAACCGATCGATTGTAATCGCTCGATCAATTTGGTGGCATACAGGATTATTTCTACTGATAAATTCCAAATTGATCTTGTGTAATAGAACGAACGAGTACACTCCCGGAGCAAATTGTTTTAATAAATCATTTGCCCATCAAAGTTCTATCTAGCCAAAGGTATGCAAATTAGTTCGATTGCAAGGAATATTGCTTAAGACATTCGCCTGCATAAATCACGCGGTGGCTGGTGGGATCGCGCGCGATCGATACCACCAGCTGATGCAACGATCACGTCGCGTGAACGATAAGTGACAGGGTGCGACGCGACGGTGACGGCAGCAGTGTTATTATTCAGAGCAAGGATGCAATTTGAACACTATTTTAAGACGATCTTTAATCGATCCATACGACTCTTAAAATGGCCAAGATCGGCTAGATCGCAATGCAAAATCATACGCAATTTGATGGTGACTTGACATTAAAGAGATATTCCAAAATCACCCGATGCCAGTGCACGAGGTGACGAAACGTATTAAATTTCGCATGCAGTTCTATGGCATAATTCTGCTGATTTATCGATCTGTGAACGGTGCTGCCCCAGGTAAATGATCTTGGTGGACAGTCGCATGAAAATTTATTACGCACTTCAGCGCTTGCCCAAGATCGTTAAATAAAATTTTTTGCCCATTTATGTGGTGCAAGAATTCTTTATAAAGTCCGATTGCCGACGCACTGCGACCGCTCTCGTATACCGGACGGCTGAAATAAGAAGGTCTTATAGTAGTATAATTAGGCCTGAGACTGCGTGAGGGATCGATGTATGGTACACTGGCTGTAAATTTCAATTAATAATTTGTTTAGAGTTTTGCTCCGTGATAAGCGAATTTTAAATGCGATTGCGCACACGGGTAAATGGCATTTTCTTCGAATGGCTTTTACAAAAGCAACTGTGTAACCAGTTGAATTTATTTATTTTACGTAAAGGTCCATTAATTTTGTGAAGTAACATTTCTGACTTCTAGTTTGCTATTTTACCAGTAATCAGACATTTTATCGCATATAAGAAATTATTTCTAGACTGCTAAAATTATTGATAATCTTATGAAGTAATCAAGGTGAATTTTATTTTTGATTATAGTTTTTGAATTCATTGATGATTGTATTTATTGATTTGATTATTTGCATTTAGAAAATATGCAAGATGAGCTGAACCATTTACTAACGCAAAAATCAATTCAACCTCTTAATTATTTTTTAATTTATAATTTTTGAAGATTATGTAATATGAAAATTTGTTTAAATATTTTTTCTTTAAATTAAATTTTCAAAATTAAAAACTACAATATTTAATTTTAAATTTATGCGTTCTTTTTTCCTTTTTTGTGGTAAAAATATTTCTTGGTAATAATAAAACACTAGAATTTTATTTTGAGTTTTAGTATTTATTTAAAAGAGATATAGTAACACTTAGTGTTTTTATAATTACAATCTATAAAGAGATTAAATTTATTATTTATTGACAATTAAGCAGAGAATTTTATAATCCATTAATTAATTTTATTAAAGTATACACCCATTTTTATACTTATGAACAAACTTTAAAATTATTTAAAGTCCTCAGAAGAAGTATAACTAATAAAAATATGATAAACATTAAACAAACATTAAAATATTTCGAAATAAATTATGTTAGAAAGGAGTTATAAAAAATAATAATACTAAAAAATATTCCTTACCAAAGCATGATTTTTTTATAGTTAATAGTAGTATTTTATTTAGGAAGTTATTCCTGATGTTGCAAGCTATGTCTACATTAATTCATACTCCTTATCTGTTACTCACTTTCCCTATTAGATTTAATGGTTTTGTCTAGCATACTAAATCCAAGAACTTCTGTCTCTGACTAGTGTTTGAATGGGATTGGAATAGGGAAATCAAATAGGGTTTTGTATTGTACTAAGACACGCCACCCCACTTTAAAGGCGTGGTAATTAATTTAATAAAGGAAAACACTGCCCAAAAAACTCTGTATTAGACTCGAAACTTTAATATAGGTAAAACGAAAGTATTTTTTTGTTCACTTGTTTAAATTAATAAAATTTATCTTCCGACACGCACAACAGTCGCACGAGCGTGCACGACATCAACAAATCTTAGCCTATTTCTTTTATCTCTCAATCCACCTTCACAAGTGACACACCCCCGCAGTGTACTGTCACCATTAAAACAATTTTCTTTTTTTTTTTTTTGGGGGAGAATAAAACATATTATCTTATTATTACTTATTTTTCAGACGGCTGGTGCTCATAATGCCTTCCAAATTTCTTTATGTGACGACGATCAAGAAAAAAATTGTCTTTTTTAAAAAAAATTAATTTGTCATGGAAAGTTGGCAGTAAGAAATTTCGCGCATATAACAGTTACCCAATATCTTCAATTCAATTGTATAGTTTTTTTTTTTTCTTTGAGGTGAATAGCAAACAAAAAAAGATAGTTCCATAGGCCGACATTTACCGGGTCTGGAGAGAGAAAGCTTATGCTAGACATCAATCAAAAATCATGGCAGCGAAATTTTTTGCGAGGTCGTGCAGGGTAAAATGGTGGCAATTTCTTACGTACAGCCCGGAATTAGATGAAAAAAGAGAAGTGTGGTGGTCGTGCAGAAAATTTCTTCGAAAGTTCAGTTCAAAGACCTTTTTGCCGGACTAGTGCGGTTTTATCCTAAGTAATTGGCCGGTGACCATTTGAATAGGTCTAAGTCGTGTGGTGGCGGCGGTATCGTCTACCGTCTGGTAAAAAGCCGCCAGGTACTTGCTTAAAGCCAGTCCAATAAATTTTATGCGAATCGAAGAAAGGAGGAAGAAAACCAGGCCTCAGGCCATGGGATGGTGTGTCGTGGGCTGTAGATTTTGTCACGGCAATTGCACCACATATGCGATAGTATGTAACAAGTAAAAAAATGTCGAAATCGAAGGCGCGATGGTTTTTGCACTTCCAATGAGCCTTCATATGTTGCACGGTTAAAAACCGCGTGTGCCGACTTCGCCAACAGGGCATATTACTACAGGCCTACGAACTCTTGAGAGTCAAAGACCTCACCAAAAAAAATAAAAAAATAAAATAAAATAAAATGGTAATTTAAAAGTGTAAAAGAAAGAAAAAAATACACACCAGACCATGTTTTCATCGTAGGTACAATTACGTATGACGGCCACATGTGTTTCCCATTATCGACTCCATTCGCGAAAATTAAATCATTGGAGGACGACTATTATCAGAATCCCCAAGTAGTACACATATGTGTACTTACGTAAGTGGATTCTCTTACGTCTAGTTGTTCTCTATCCCATAGTTGGAGGGTTTGTCTAATAAATCACCGTCTGTATTGCATCAACAAGACGGTTTCTTTCGGCAACATTTAGCCAGTAACATACGTCTCTCACTAATCCGACATTTCAACACCCAATTAAAGATTTCATTTTATGAAAATAAAAATAAAGAAAATATATAAAATCCAGACTGGCGCAACTGATAAATGCAATTAATTGCTGCAGTCAAAGAGTTTCGCATTGAATAGGTAGTTGCGGCCAACATGTTGCCACCGTCGTTGTAGTCCTCGTCGTCGGTTCAGCCACCGCATGGCCGCACCGCAACCACTTATTTTTTTTTATTTTTTTTATTTTATTTTATTTTTTTTTTGCAATGGCAAGGAAATATCCAGGTAACAAACAACAATCGATTTCTGCTGTAGTTATTGTTTCTAACTGAGAAATCCATGAGGCCGTGTCGCAGCTGCGATTTCATAGATTTATTAGGGAAACCTCTACAACGTATTACTTAGCTTATATCTGGCTTACCTCTGTGTCTACCTGCCCGGGAGCAGTTATTAATAATCCCTGGAGTATTGGTAACTGGTCGCTTAATCATAATTGAGCTCAGTGCTCGAGTGAGCCACAAAAGAGTTGCAATGCAAGGAACGCGTCAGCGCAACCCACTTCTTCTGCGAATTGCGTTCACGTTTTGTTTACTTAAGAGGTGTTACGAGGTGGAATTTCGTTTCGATGATATTTCTCCTCTAATGAAATTTTAAGTGCATGCTAAGTTGGCAGCTGCAGTGATTTCTAGTAGGAAAGATGCAATCCTTTTCACATGGAAAAATTATTTCAGGTGTGTGAAAAATTTTTTTTTTTTTAATTTAAAAGCAACGATTTATTTCCATTCATTATAATTTTTCTAGTTTAGTCTGTTTATTGTTCATTGTTAATTTTAGCTGTTTTTCCCATTTACGCGAATGATCGTTATTATCGCTTTTATGATCGAATAAACTAAAAAGGGTCAACATTATTTAATTAGTATGATAAAGTAAGAGATTCACTATCACAATTCCCAGTAGGTTGAATTAAAGATTATAGAAAAATATATTTTTTGACCGTGTAAAATTAAATCGCGTAAATTAATATCGCGTGTAAAAAGTATCGCGCAAATAGAAGGATAATTTAATAATTATTTAATAGTTTGAGTAAATATTTTATTGCTTTAGAATAAATTAATTCAACAAAATTAAAATAAGAATGTGTGTTTTTTTTTATGGAATCTTTACCTAAGTTGTAACTACTTGAGTCCCATGTCAATATCAAATTTATATTTTGTAGAATAAGAAAAAAAAAACAAAGATCGATATTTGCTTACAATTTTTCTTGCTTTTAATCTGCCCATGAAGAATTTGAAAAGATACATGAAATAATTTTATAAATATTTTTTGATGTTGATTGATTGCAGTTTTTGGCATAGTTTTTGTTTTTGCGTAACGCATGTTGATCGAACTTAATTAAACCTTACGGTCTATTAGTAGAAAATAAGGTTATTACATAGGTACTATTTTAATATATCTAGATCTATTCATGAAGTGTTAACTCACGATTAAATTATTATAAATAAATCATCAAAGATTGTGCCCACACATCGGAAAAACTGTTTTCAAAATTTAAAAGCAAAAATCATTAGTTCTATTTTACGAAATTGATCATCAAATGGATTTGATTCACACCTAAAAACTAGTGAAAGTTGTAGTGATTCATGATTATGCTATTAAACAGCACTGAATCATGATAGCCATTAATTCTTAATTTAGTTCAATTAAAAATAGCTAGAATTATTTCAGTAGTATTAAAAATTTTATTAAATTTTTGTGTCATCGAAATTGTGTCTATATTTTCTTAAGCTTCTATAAAAAGCGTCTAATTATAATCCAAAATCTGAATCTGAACTCATTTTATTAGGATTTTCTAAGAGTTAAAATCACTTTTTGCAAGAATGGTCTACAATTGTCGGTATTGTTGAGCAATACTGAGATCCTACACATGCCACGGTGCCGTGCATATAGGCGCGGTCTAATTAAAAAAAAAAAAATGAAACAACTATGACTAGCATGAAAACTGAGGTAATCTATCTCGAAATGAACCTGAAAATCTAAAATTCGAAGTTAGTAGACTTCGGCCTTCAGGTGTCAGAGAAAAAAATAAAAATATAAATAAATGTATACAAAGAACTCAAGTTTTTTTTTCTTGAGCACTATAAGAAACCGTAAACGTCTTGATACTCTTGAATCTGAATTAAGATATGTAATCGAAATCTATTTTTGAGAGTGATTTTCACGACAAGAAGCTTGAGAGACTGTACTAAATTTAAAGCGACATTGAAATTCTTCAAGGTTCCGACGGTTGCAAAACTGCGCGCATTAAAAAAAAAAAAAAGTGTTCGTAGAAATGTTTTATAGAAATCACGAAACAATGAAAGCCTTGAGTTTCTTAAGAATTCATTCTTAAGGCCTTTTTAGAATAATTATTATTACGAAGTTCTTCCATTGATCGAGGAATCCATTGAACTTCGCGGATTGCGCTTCTGTGCGCGAGTGTGCGCGCGCGCGATTTGCTCAATAGTGCGCTTCCGGAACGATCCGTCCGTCTGATCAAGAAGCAATTTTCCGCCAATTTATGCAAGAAGCCCACCTCGCGGGCCTGTCTTAAATATTGCAAAATCGCACGACTATCGCGCGGCGGCGTCGGCGCCTTCACAAGATATTCTAAGACCGTCGTCGTCGTCGTAGTCGTCGTCTTGGAATTTTGCTTACTGCTTCGCAAGCTGCTGGTGCTGGCCGTACGGCTAAGATGCAAAGTTCAAATCGAACGAGGCGAGTACATTCAATTAGCTTGCCCAAACCGATTGATTACAAAACGAGAGGAAATCGTCGGATTCGTCTTAAGACGTTGTAGTCGAAGGCAAAAGACTGGCTTGGCGAATATGAGAATTAACTCAATTTGTACTTTGGGGGACGTGCAAAATGTTGTAACGATTGACGCGCGGATTGCGCGGACACCTCGACGCTGTTGCCCCTTTCGCGCGATCTAATCCGCTCGCGCATAGTCTTCCAAAGTTTTGCTTGTTTGTAGTACACTTCTGCACATTCGACGTCTTGTTGGATATCTCTTCAAACTGTTAAGAAAAATACAAAAAAAAAAAACATATAAAAGTAGAAGGAAAAAAAACAGTGCCATGGCAGAGAATCTTGCGAAAGATGCCCTCGACTAAGTAGTGGCCGCGACGAAGTTGCTTCGGTCGTCGTCTTAAGAAGCATATACAACACCGTCACCTTCTTCGTAGGTAGATTGGTTTCGTCTTAACTAGTAGTCGACAATTATTACCTAACAAATGCTAGAATTTATCTGTAAAAAAGCTTGGCGAAACACGGCGAGCTGTTAGCACACTCTCGTAATGCTAGAATACGAAACCATCGACCACCATGGTGTTTGCCCGTTTGGCTTCTTAAGAAACTATACTTGAAACGGCGGCAAGACGTTTTGCAAGACGACCATAGCGCGCAAATGAAACGAGAATAGAATTAGAATTTCAGTACAGAATTTCTCAATATATCATTCTTTTAGGGGGGTCCGTGATACGTGGACGCGTGCGGGTTGCGGTCCGCGGACCATAATTGTGCAATTAGAGTTATCTCAATGTAATGAGCGGACGCAACGCACGCTCGAGCCGCAGCATATGGAGCAACATGCGCATAGTTGCGGTCCGAGGATCGATGTCGTCAATTATGGATGACTGTGTCTTTTAAGATTGTTGTCGTCGTCGTAGTCGTCTTATGGCCATAGTGAGGTGTCGAAAGAATTTCTTAGTTTTTATTAATGCAATATTCGAAGGCTATTGCGCTCAAGCGTGATAAAGGTTAGTCAGCTCTACTGCCTACATACGTGGATTAAATGTCGTTCAACAGAAGCATGTTAGTTTCACCCTGTAATACTGCTGCCGTCTTACAGCATCTCAATGACCGTCTTAAGAAACCGCAAAACCATATAAAATTTTTAATACTGCAAAATCGTCTATAGAGAAGACCTTTCCATGGTTTCAACCAAGATTGAGTTAATACGGGATGAAGAAGCAATGCCGCAATTGTAACAAAACTTTGAAGAAAATTTTTCTTTGCGCAATTATGCCACTGTTGTTGCTTCAGTCCTAGATATCTTCTCTATGTCAACGCCTTGACCTAGAGATGGTTACCTTCATTGATCTTGCAATCCATTGGGGCTGCCATTCCACACATAGGCCGAAAGTTTCTCGCGCGCCAATCTTTCCTCAGACATCTCAACACCTCACCTCTTGTTTTATGTCTTGTGCTTTTGTCTTCCAAGACTCTAGTGCCAGATGCTGAGATGCCACTAGTGGCGCTCTTACATCAATATCCGAAACGGAGGCAAATTTCGCGTTTTTTTTTTTTTTTTGTTTTCTTCACGTCCAAACTAAATTAGCATAGAGGAGAGCACTTCAGGCTCTATCGTGGCCAAGGTGTTTCCTAAGCACTTCTTGTCTTTTCTTCACGTCAAGCGGCATCTCAAAAGAAATGTTTCTTTCGGTGCTTTAGGTGAAGTGCAAGAGCAAATTTGATTTTGCATTTGTTTGAACTTCTGGCTGCCTATGGAGTTTCTGGAGGACAGCATAGGATAAGAATGACTTTGAAAAATTAAGATAATTTTAATAGATTCTGATAAGGCCTTATTGACGAGCCTGTTTGCATAAAATGGGAAGTCATATAAAATCACGTTCGTACTCTCATGTGAAAATACCTTAAATTCTTTCACTTTGCAATTTGAATTGAGGCTGAAAATCAGATGGTTGTACAATTTGTAGGATCACAAATTTCCACTTTAATAATATTTTTAATTTTTTGTTTCAATTTTTATTGATATTGAATTCAAAGTCTTTTTATATGGCCCGACTTTAGTAATAAAATAAATTTTTACGATGTGAGAAAATGGAATAGAAATCGATTTCAGAAGTAATCCCTTAATATTTAATAAACCAATTAATTTGTCTGACAGAGTTATGGATGGATCTCGTGGATTTTATCAGACAAACGTTAAGATTTATTTTTATTATAGTCGCGTCGCATAAAAAATGTCTTTTATGAGATTATATAAATATGCACATAAAATCGATTTAGTCTCTAATAAATCTTCAGGTGTACCTGTTTGTAATTAGTCACAATTCCCAATTCTTCAGAATGTTTAGTTTTTGGTTTTTTTTGGCTTTAATTCCCATAAAAATTTACACCTTTTCATAGTGTCGATTTTATAAGCAATATTTTTTTTCTTCGTTTTTAACTAAAGAGTTACCGGAAATTAAAGCATAAAAAACTAATTTGTTCTATTAATTTTTTATTAACAGAATTTATCATTTGTATTTTTAGTTAAACTAACCTTTAGAATTGGGACTGTATGCTTATTAAAAACCTTTTTAATTTTATTTATATTTGTACGTATCGAATTTTCAAATAATTCTTTAAGAATGTCGTTTAAGGACAGAAGAAGTAGTAGATGTGTTCTACAATTTTGGATAAGATTGCGGAAGATGAAATCTCAGCCATCATCTGGTCCTTTGTATACTGAGATTTATTTTTTATGTAATTTGCGGTTGCATTAAACTCAATTAAAATTGAATTAACCTGAAAACACGTATCCCTTTTTTTTTCATTACAGGAAACACGTTCAGCTGGAATCCCTGGTGGATGCAGTAGTCCTTAAAGATTCTGAGAATGATCTTATACACGAGAAGCGCGGTTGTCCTCTATACGTTGCACCGGAAGTCCTTAAGGCGAGTCGCCCATATAACGGCAAAGCGGCGGATATGTGGTCCTTAGGAGTCATCCTTTATACAATGCTCTTGGGAAGGTATGTTACCATAAAATCCTCTTTTATATTCTTTATTATTATTTAATTACTGCCTATACACGTACTACACTCACAGTATCCCTTCCGGTCCAAAATATTTTCACACACACACAAAGGTTCCCTCGGGAGAGGAAATGCATCTTTTTTTCTTTTTTTTTAAAAAATTTAAATAAATAATCCCTATTCGATTCCGTTTTGGGTTTCTTTTGGGTTCTGTGATGCAACAACGCATCTTTTTTATGCTAGGAGATGTAAAACGGCCCTATTATACGCATCTCACCTTTGTCATGTCTCCATGTAAAATTACCTTATATGCACCTGCCGATTTGTTCACATGTCCAAGAATACCTTCCCAGAAGGTTGCCCGGACCGACATATGTTGGAAGCTCGTTACCAGGAACCTTCCCGTGCCTGCCTGATACGATAAGAATACGATTGTGGTCAGTTATGTGGTCATTCTGTCCAGCAGGGTCTGAGGACGTGATGCGGGTAATTCTTCTAAGGAGAAAATCGATGGGTGTGATTATGTAATTTAAGATCATCGCGATAGGGGGCAAGGAATCGTCTTATATGCGTAATGCGCTATTAAATTTAAAAAGCTGCTAATAAATGGCCTCTTGCGGGTTATGTCCTGCCGTTTATTTTGCATAAATGGCGTTCGGTTAAATTACGAACCTTAATTTCTATATTTTTTGAAACAAAAAATGTCGATTTACTTTCATATTCAAATCACATGTTATTTTATCTTCAATTAGATATTTTCAAAAATGTTTTCAGATTTAGAGTGCATTGAACTTTTAAAAAACAAAAAAAAAAGGATTTGGTCACAATTTTTAACAACATTATGAATTTTATCCTGGAAATAAAGCAATGTTTATAAATTTGTTAAATGATAGTAGAATTAAGAGAACGATTTAGATTTTATTAATAAAGTATAAGTTAGCAGTTTTATAAATTAATAGAATGAATGAATTTAAAATTTGTTTATTATACAAAACGTACACTTCTAACCAAATAACTAATAGTTTTTAAATTTTATAGAATGGCTGGTGTAAATTTCACTCCATATTGTTTATAATAGAAATTTGCAGTATTAAACAAATTTTCAAAATCGTTTTTAGACAAATTAATAATTTTTGAAATGTGATTTTGTGAATAATTTTTGTTAAATAAAAACGTTTTACTAGATAAAATCAAAACTTTGACAAAAAATACATTTAAAAATTTCTTATATATGGATCTACATATTTATCATATAATTTTTATTTTTTATTTTTTATTTTTTATCTTTTATTTTTCAGATACCCTTTCAATGACGAGGAACATTCTCATCTATTTATGAAAATAACCAGTGGGAAATTTTTCATTCCGAATAACGTTTCACCGAAGGCTCGTTGCCTTATTCGAAGTTTACTACAACAAGAACCAAAAAATCGACTTACATCAGAAGACGTCTTTTATCATCCCTGGATAACTTCGAGTGATACGGTGGAGTTTGATGCAGATAAAACCGATCAATGTGTTCCGGCGAGCGAATATGACCAAAAGTAGATATCCCATAAATATGAATTCGATGTGTCGTCGTATATTTAATTATAGATTGAATCTCTTTATGAAAAATAAATATTTAATTGGATCTAAAAGAAAAATGAACGCCTTTTTGCTATTATTTTGTGTGTATGCTTTCCTAATTTCTGTTTATATTCTTCTTTTTCAGGCTGGATATAAAATCATAAAACTTTGAACGAAAACATTCTTAAGAAAACATAGTTATAGTTTTTTTTTTTGAAAAAAAGAAAAAGAAAAAAAATCGATTGGCTCAAGAAATTATAACCATCCAGGTATGTTTACACTTTCACGTAAAGTTCATGCAAAATATTTGTGTAATTTCTAGATTTTATATTATTAATTATTCTATTTCTAAAATACAACTTTTCTGATAAAACGAGAAATTTTTGAGAAAGACGAAATAATGCTGTTTTCACTTTCAAACTTTTAGACTTAGTGACGCTATTACAAATGTTAACCCTTAATTTCTTAAACCTTTCAAAAAACCTTTCCAATTTATCTGCAATTTTTAAGAAAAGTCTAGAAGTAAATTGTCATAATGTGGACTTGTAAATGTAAACTTATTACAGCATCCAATTAATACGTGAATAGTTACGGAATTAGTAAAACAATTTCAACTTACGTTTTCATGTTCAAGTTAACAAATTACCAAAAAAGTAAACCTTCCCGGGTCTTATACCATCTCCCCGGAGGGCAGGTATAAATATTTGTCGTTATTCTTGCGAAACATAAAATAAAAACAGGCGGAGAGCAAAAATCAGGTGATAACCGAAAATCTTCAGGTTACGTAAGTGCCATACACACGGCGCAATTAGGGCACACCGAGGAAGGTGATGTATGACAAAAGGGCAGACGACATTTTGAGGCCAGCCCCAATTACCATCGAAAAACAGTGAAAAATTTCGTAATTGCCACAACCATGTGGTCCTTCACATCATCCCAAAACACACCTGAGAGTCAAGCCCAAGCCTGAAGAACTGCAGGTAATCCATCGTCGCAATTTTTAAAGCTCTTTTCTTATTCGAGACACCAAAATACAAAAAAAAAAAAAATAAAAAAACCTGATCACAATTCCTGCTCCACACAACTTTCCCTTCATTGTCCTACCTGAGAGTCACCTTTAGCCCGGGCTAGGCTCATTTAAAACAATCTGGTTCACCTGAAAACTGCCACCTTAAGGGAGGAGCTACCTGTGAAATGGTTCTTTATTTTTGTTTCAAGAAAACCACGAGATCGTCTTGGCTGAAGGTGAAATTAGTCTGGGACATTGAAAATGTGTCGCCGTGAACACCTCTCAAGATTATCTGACCGGGCATTTCTTACCTGGGCGCGCGGTGCAGTTGCAACCGGATTAATGCTAATTAACATGCAAGCAACGCGTGCAATTTATTGAATTAATTTTTCGTGATTTTTATTTTGTTCATCTTAAGGATGCGTGTGTGCACAGCGGTCGACAATAAGGTCGACAGGTATTTGCAGGGCAGTTGTTGCACGAGTGAATTCTTAAAATATAAATCCCTGCGAGTTTATCATGCCCCGGGGCCGAATTTTATTCAAATTGTCCCATCTTCGAGACACCGTGTGCACCTGCCTGATCGTTTCATTTTCGAGTAGCCGAGGTGCGCCCTGTAACAGCATAAAAACCTGAAGAGGCTTCCAACGTCTTATGACGAAAGGGTCGGCCCATAAATTATTGGCGAAATAAATCAACCGTCACGATAAAAGAGGGGCGCACCGGAGGCCCTTCCTTGAACACGGTTCGGATGGAACCGATCAGCGAAAAACACCTGCCCCAATTTCGAGGAGGATATTCGGCGCGGGTCAGAAACAAGACGTCTTGGAATGAGATAAAATTTTAAGGAAAGACGAAAAAAACTTATAGGTGAACCTGAGGTAGCCTAAGGAGGCGATTAAATTTGATGGTTTCGATTTTTATGTTTTGGGCTATCCGCTGCTGCAGATGCACTTCATACTGTAGGCTTTTTCTTTTCGGACAACAGACGATGGTGTCTTGAGTGGCTGAAACAGAAGAAAAGAAAATGCTGAAGGCACTAACTACAGGGTGTCACCGTGCACCTGCCACTGCGAATGTGGGCATCAATTAATGAGGTCCTCGTCGTGGATTTCGTTAATTTTGATTTGTACACTGTTGAGGTAGTTTCTGAATTGTAGCATCATCCCAACACAAGGATCTTAAAAATATTGGAATAAAAAACTATGTCGAAACTTCAAACATACAATTCGTGTGCTGGTTTTTTATTTAAAAAGCTTTTTAATTTTATTATCAAAGCAAAACAGCAAATCTCCAAACATTGGAATTGGAGACGCAACACTTACTATCGATATAAGAATAAGATCGACCAAGTTTTGGACCATGGAAGAATTCTTTTGATCTATCGAAGGTATCGAATTAAGTATCACGAAACTGGAACAAAGTTAAATATCCACGCTTAGGATGTGGACAATCTTTTAAGTCTGAAGACGAACATTTTTCCTGGCTAGTAATTACCTAGCCCAATTGGGCAACTTGACTTAAAAGACCCTAACCTAAAGGTCACTATTTTTTCGGATGAGTTAATTTTCTAAGTTTGTAAAGCGGGATCTAGCTAAGGGGTAGAATTTAGATATTCTTTTAAAAATATAAAATTAAAAATAATATTTATGCAACTTTTCAGTATATGTTTTAAGAATTTTGATACACTAGTAATAGTATTTTTATATAGTAAAATTTATGCTTTACATCGGGAGTAATGCGTTGGCGTAAATGTAGAACTTTAAACATGTAGTTTCTGTTTTTTGCATGAAAAAAATTTTTTTTTTGGGACTGTAAATTGAAAAATAC
Source organism: Proctacanthus coquilletti (assembly GCA_001932985.1). Lineage (NCBI taxonomy): Eukaryota > Metazoa > Arthropoda > Insecta > Diptera > Asilidae > Proctacanthus > Proctacanthus coquilletti. Next base: position 1,152,250 of record MNCL01000031.1, on the reverse strand, counting down.
TAGAAATTTTTTTATCAGAGTTTAAGGAAACATGCTTTAATATTACTACTTAAAATCATTAAAATCCAATAACTTAACTATTTCAGATTCCTGAACTGTATCTACTTATAATGAGGTTGTTTTCTCGGACGTATGTTAAATTTTTAATTCGATATTATTTAATTGGTAAATAGGAAAGGTTCCCACATATTTTCAATAGATTTTCCTTTATTTGTAATAAAATAGTAAATTAGGACTTTGTATTGGAACTTTTTTAACACAACTAAGCAGTTGTTAGTACACAACATACAGCTTCGATAATTTCTGAATGTACGGTCCTTCGTATCCATGCCCTATTCACGAAAATCCATAACATTACAAAGTTGAAAATTGTGCAATTGAAAAAGTCAGTTACCAACTACAATTCCGTCTGGTTGCACTTCGACGTGCTAGCATTAATTATGAACCTAATCTTATCACTAACAGCGAACGCATTAACCCGCGAACACATAACTCACAGTCTTCGACTGATACTTCTCACTAATTTGCTAACCGCTGAACAACAGCCTCCATGAGTGTGCCCAGTTTTCGTGATCGTGCTCCAGCAGATGTACATGATCCCCTCTGATCTTAGACTTAGTGTATTTATCTGTACATCTTACAAATACGTGAACCCAGGTATCAATGATGTATGCAAACATTGTATAGCATCTTATACCTAGATGCCTGAGCAAATTCTCACTTCTATGAGGTGGTTGAGTCACCTCAAGATGACTTATGGTAACACGGCATGATAGAGTTTGCCCGTATTGCACCATAAGTTGGAGACCCCTATTCGGACCCCATGGTGCGTTAGCAGCTGATCTAATCGCGCTATTTGCCAGTTTTTAGGAGGAATTTACTACGTTTAGTCGCGGAATGCTATAAATATTGTCATTCGTATGTTGTTTAAGGTCTACGATCGCACTGTAACGTACCTGGCCAATTTCTTGCCATTTGTTAATAGAATGATGCGCGACATTTTCGCATAGTGATCGCGCGCCAACTCTTAGCGCATGGCACGATCACTATGATCATAAATCTAAGAAGACCCCCTCGAGCAGAAAATCTTGAGTTGGCGGATGGTGTGGTGGTGGAGCGCCAGGTTTATAAATCAGATCGTGACATATCCATCTCTATGGAAAAAAAGATAAATGGTTGAACGATCTGTTGAAACAGCTCAATTGCAAGAAATTACAAAATACCCCCGGGTGCGTTTTAAAAGACCCCAGACGAGAATGTCGACGGCAACAGGAGTAGTTTTGTTGCATAGTGCAAAGACCTTGCACGACGACGGCGATCTACTTCACCGATCGAATTGAACGCGTAAATTAAATAAAATTATTCACCTCCGGAGTACCTGAGAGATTGTTGCCGGTTGGTATGTGCCCGTCTGGTTCCTTCAGATTGCGGATTTACGCAACTTTACGCAATCCAGACTTAAAATTTCAATTCAGATAAGTCACATTCATATACCGTCTTATGAAGGTGGCGGCGGTATGGAGCTGCGAAAATATGCCAATTTAACTGCCGCCAAGTTTACACAATTCAATAGCATAGCATAAATACGGGGCCGCGTATGAGCAGTGATCGCGCCGCGGTATAATCCAACAAAGAAGAAAGCAGGGCGCGGTAGCCTAGTCTTTCTTAAGTCTTGCGTCTTGGAGCCTTTTGAGAGACCGCTATAGGCCCATACCTTAGTCGGGGCCTGTAAAAGGTTGTACGACCACCAGCGCCCATTAAACTTCGTGTTTTCGTCAAAAAGTACTCAGTACCCAGATTATCGGTGGTACTTCGTTTTGTTGGGTTGACGGTTGGCTTGTTGCAATATTCATTGGAACACAGTCGTCGAATTATTCGATTTTGTGGCGGTTGCCGTCTCCCAGGCCCGGTGTGTATTGCTATTAATCGTGACTGACATCGTGTTGTGTCACTTCACAATTTTCAGCCCGAGAACGCGCCCGTTTTCGTTGCACTTTGCGAAACACAAGATACTACTATTTTTCATTTTTTATATTTATTTTTATTCTGCCAGACCGTCTCGCGCTCAGCTCATAAATATAGTATGAAAGAAAAAAAAAAATTATCCCAACCATGGTACCAAATGTCGTCGAGTTATTGATCTCGACAAATAAACGACAAGTGCTGCACCGATTAAATGGGCAGGTAATTGTTACCTTCAGTCGTTTAGCGCTGCGTCGTGTCTAGGGATATTTTGTGATAACCTTTGTACATTGCATAACTCCGTAGTATTTAGAACTTAGAAATAGTTGACCATACGAATTTGGCTAAATTCTAATATCTAAACAATACTAATACGTTTTGTTTAAAAAACGAATTAAAAAAAATACTATTGTACTACATGTTTTGAAAATTATTCAAAATTCAATTAAAATATTATGGATATTCTTCCATAGTCTTTAGTAAGCCTTTTTGATGTCTATTTTTGTTCAGATGGAGCTCATTCTAAACTTATTTTTCAATTTTTTTGAAATTGCAATTTAGGAAAATGAAATTATAGAAATTCAAATCATTTCGAAAAATTCTGCTAGGTTAAGTTTTTAGTTGTTTGGGTAATTAAATTTTAATTTAATTTTCTTATAACTTACTAACTCCAAATTCGAACTCCAGAATTTATGAAAAATGAATTGTAGATCATCCAGTTTTCATTTCTTAAAAAATTCGAACATTTACAAAATGGCTCTTTTAAAATGGACGGTGTACAAAAAATTATTCTCAACAAAAAAATAGTTACTATTATTTTATTATTTAACATTAAATTTCAAGTCCTTACAAATGTTTCTTATTAAAATTAATGAAACAACTTGATTACATCCTATATTTTTTCTGTATGCGGAAAAAAAATCTTAAACTGCTAGCTCTAAAACGTAATTTTTTATATTGTGACTTTAAGTGACAAAAGGTAGTTTTCTTTTTCTTCGCTTTCTTATTTTCTGCATAGGCAAAACGTTTTTGCCACAAACACAAAACTATTCAAGGTGAAGTCCAAAGAAACCAATCAGCCTTGACGTAGACCTGTGAGTGCCTGGCTAGCTATCAAGATACGACGACTGAGGTGTTCATTCACCTTATCAAAAACTCTCGAGTGGCAGCATAAGAAAAAAAAACATAATAAGAAACTGCGGAAAACCGTACAACTGGAAAATGTTAGGCAAAACCATTGAACCAAGTGAGGCAGATCAGCTGAGAAGGCGAAAAGCAAAGATCAGCACAGTTGCGGTAGCCACAGATCAAACTACACTTAGCGGCTGATCGATAATTTTTTACCTTTTATCAGTTTGACCGGCCTTGTTCGGGTTCAAGTGTTCTTGAATGGGAAATTTGCATCTGGTAGTTTTTTGGGGTCCTCATGGACCATTGATGGCCATCTTGGGACTATCGATCAATTCCCACGTAAGATCGGATTGCTCCCAAGAAGGTTTGGCTAGTGGATTATGTCATCTGCTATCTAGATGGGTATCTTAAGGAAGGCGAAGCTCCTTATGCAACCGAAGGTGCAATTCAGGTAAGCAGGAAATGCAAAGTCTTCCTGCAATTCATGCGATCGAGTGATTTGATAGACGCGGGGGCTGAAACGGCATTTGGGTTGTGGGTCGCAAAAGTTGCCGCTAGCATGAAACCTACCTGTGAGGCAATTGCCCCGATCGCTGGAAAACAGTTAGCCAGGTAATCAGCGAACCAAACGACTGCCAGACAGACAGACGATGGGAGTTGAATGAAGGAGTGATCACGGCACACGATCACGAAAGAAAGTTGGAGAAATGTTGGATTCGCCGTTTCGTTACCATTAACCGATTTCCCCACAATAGTGTCGCCATCGTTGTAGTATAACTTGCGAGTTTTAAGACTTGACGTTGTATAACGGGTCGTCGAATAGAGCAATCGAAGTAGGAGAGTAAATCTTGATAAGAAGACGAAGACCTCTTGGCCTGTACCACGGCAGTAGAAGGAGTCTTAAAGACATCTGAACCAGGAAGTCAGTGTGATAGATAGGCAAGTTGGGCAAGTTTCGACTTCGCGTAATTTAAAGGTAGAATCAGTAAAGCCAATTAAGAGTTTGAGTGATTATCTAAACCAAAGCCCGCTTTCTCTGGCGGCATTATTTAATTTTACCTTATTTGAAATTTTGACTTACTTTCTTCATTAATTTTCTCGGACCGAACAGTTCAACTTTCCAATTTTAAAGAAAAAGAAAAAAAAAATATACTTCGAACCTAGTTATGCTAAACACTTTGGCATTCCATAGAAGCTAGAATCTAGAAGGTTAGATGGTTATAGATTTAAAAGAAGGTCACAATATTAGAAACATATTTTCATTTTTGAATATTATTTAATATCAATTACATAATTTTATAGAAAATTAGAAGTAGTTAAGTAAGTTTAATAAGGAGAAAATTTATTTTGAACCGAAAAGACATTTCCACAAATAAATTTTTAAGAGATAAAAAACTAAACTATCAAATCGTTTTTATTCAGAGCGAAAGAAAATTTCCTAGAATTGTCTTTGTATGAAACTGCAACCGTTTTTAAAAATAAATTTTTCGAAAAAAGAAGTAAATAATTAAAATATGAATTTTTAGCATTAAAACTTAAATTGAATTAAAAAAGCTACTTGTTTTTCTAAATTTGATATTTCACATTTCTTTGTTTTGAATTGGAATAATTTATTTAAACAATTATTAATAATTTAAAATAAAATTGAATTTTCAGTATTATTTTTCGCTGTTATTAGTTTTCACTTTATCTATTTATTCCCTATTAATTTTATTTATTAAATTATTCTTCATTATTAATTTGGAATTTGGGAAAAATTTAGTTAAAAATCTCAATGATTTTCTTTAATTTTGTTTGTCCTCTCGTATATAAAACTCTACATGTCTACTATTACTTTGAAAATATAGGATAACTAAAACACCATAGGACGTTAATGCATTTATTAGGATATATTCATAAAATGTTTTTCCTAGTTTGATATAATTAAAAATTGTTTGGTATTGTTAAACAGTACTGAAGTCTAGTCTAGTCTATACTTCCAAATATTTCGAAAATAACAAGAGCCTTCTAAACGTAATTAATTGGAAGTAATGAAACATTAACAAGATACTAAAAAAAAAGAAAAATTATTTCACATGGAATTCAAGATATTTATTTATTTTTTAGTATATTTTTAGAAAGATAAAACCAGATCATCAAGTACACGGAACTACTCGCACTCGCTGTACAAAAATGAATTCAAGAACGAGATGTTTTCTAAAAAAAAACCCTCCTTGAACGCAACAATTTGCGTATTTTCAAGATGTAAGGACATTTCCGTCAGCATTTTCAATATATCTTTTAAAATATTGCCGAGTGCAGTAAACAAACTGAATTTAATTGAATTTAATATCATCTCTAAGAAGCTCAAATCGAGGGCTTTCATCTGGTGCATAAACCAACTCGCTTCTTTTATTCACATATCGTTCCTCTAAAGTCTTATTGGAAAGCTTTTCGTATAGTGCAGGAGATAAAAGAGACCTAGTTTTTGAAAAATCAAGAGTTTTTGATTTTTTTTTTGAAAAATTAGGCCAAAATTATGAAATTTGTTTTAGAAAAAAAGCATTAACATATTCAAAAAATTGAATATTGTCCCATATAATTTTAGGGTCACTGAAACTGATCCAAAGAAAGAGAAAAACAAAATTAAAATTTCTTAAACTTAAACTAATATTTTAATTTTTATTAAAGTTATTAGTTAGTCTAATTTATTCTTAAAATTATTACGTATAATTAAAAATATAACACTTAATACGTAGCAACCCCCCCAGGACTAATTCCTTAGTGCGCCACTGACTGATTTTTAAAACTTTAGTTAGATCTTTATTTTTTGTATTACAAATTTGATTAGAATATGCATTTTTAATTTTTAATTTAAATCTACTTATTTCTAGGGAAAAAAAACACTTCAGACGAAAAAATTGATTGTAATGTAAAAAAATTATCTAGAAGTTGTATACAAAGTAAAAGAGTGCCCAAGCAAATTGAAAAAATGGAAAATAATTGAAATTTAAATACGAGTAAGTGTCTTTCATGCAAATTATTAAAATTTCAGTTTTTATACTTAATTAATGAACAAATTAATTTCAAAGCAAAAAATTAATAAATCAATAAAATAAATTTGAAAATATAATTCAAATTCTAATGCTACATGTAAAGTGAAAAAGCGTTTTTGTTTTTTTTTTAATTTTGAATAAAACAAATCAACACTTTTATACTTAGATTTTTCTATTAAATCAACTAAACTTAAATTTAAAAAAAGAAAATTAGTACGTGCGCAGAATTAAGCTCGGAACTTTAAGATGAAAATCTTTCTTTTGAGGTTCTTGAGCTAAAGACAGGTCATATTAAATTAAATTTAAGGAAAAATTACGTACTTTTTGAATGATCATCTTATCTGAATGTAGGTGTATGTAAATAAGCACATTTTCAGGTTTCGGTTCTCACGCTAATTAAAAAACGTTGAAAGGAATAAGAAGTTGTGTTTGTTTTGATATTCTTTCAAAATACTAATCCTACAAAAAAAGCCTTTTAAATCTTTGAATTTTTATACGTGTGAACTTTTGTTTAAAACACGTGCTCTAAATTTTTAAGTTACAACAAAGTAAGTTTAAGTTTTACTTTTGTTCAAAACAAGTTGCCTTTTTTTATTATTGTTTTAGACATGTGAAGTTGCTTTTTTTCTTACAAGATTAAAGTTCAGAAGGGAAACTCTTTCCTGCACCAACAACAACTACAACGATTATCTAAGAATTTCTAAAGTGGCAACGGAGCGCATCTCAAGATACTGGTGTACGGTCCACTACGAATAATAAATTCCTATTCCCTGCGAGTCCCTTAAGAGAAAATCTGAAAGCTTTGAGTCCTTAAGGGTTTGTTAAAGGGTGTTAGGATAAAAGGGAAGCTTTTACACCCACAACCGGAAAGAGAAACAAATTGATAAAGTTTTTTAGGACGAAAACTGCCCGAAAAGTTTCAGTCCTTGAGAGAAAATCGTGGGAATCGTACGCAGAAGTCCCGGTAGTGATTTCTTAAGGATGAAAATCGCTGTGTAATTCCCAAAATTGAAAGTGGGAAAATCGATTTGTTGCCTGGCTACGTTTTTCCCTTCATTTTGCCCGCATCATAATTGAATCGGTTGCTCGCGATTATGTCGATTAAATCATAAAACCAAAACTCTGTCGCAATATCACGAAGGGTCCCGATTACTAGTCCTGTGCAATTATTCTTAAGCAGTAGGTGCTCCTCTAAAAGACAGACGAGAAATTTGTGCAGAATCCGGGGACTGTCTCAAGATTAAGACGACGGAGCTAATGGTGATGAAGGTGGAATGTAATGATATTAAATATTTGTCGTTGTGTTCGAGTGAAAAGTGTTGTATAAATTGTTTTTTTTTTTTTTTTGGTCCACACATTGAACGGTGCGTGGTCGTCCCGGCTTGAATCCAGGGAGATGTTTTAAGGGCTCCTTTTAAAAATAAGGAGACAATCGTGGCGCGCTTCTTTAGTGGGTGGTGATAAACGGAAGTGCGTCTGAGGAGCTGCTGTGCACAAATACATACCAAAATTCTCGACGTGCTGCCAGCAGAATCTGAGAACAGTCAATGAGTGGTATTTGGACCGTCTTATATCCGCCCCATTCTTAGACTCCTTCAAGAAGAGCAAAAACGAAGAGCGACCGGAGTGATAAAAAGATTGAATCCTTAACTGCGAAGAACACCTCATGAGATAATCGAAGGCGAAGGATATCTCGGTCACATGTCCTTTAAGTAGTCGAACAGCGTGGGAGGTGATAATCAAGGCTATCTTGGTAATGACTCTTTTTAGTTTTGGCTCATTTCTTAGTTACAATTTTAGCGCACCATTAGCCGCCTTTTCCGCATTTCAATTTGTACTCTTCAATTTTTGGAAGAGGGAAATCTTACAATAGTAGTTATCATTGTAGTTATAGTTTAGTGTTATGGTTTTGCCTTAACTAGTTTTTTTGCTAGAAGCTATTGAACAACTTGCCTGCATTTATGGCTAAAGATAAATAAAAAAAAAATAAGCCATCAAAAAACCAATAAAGAAATTTATTGGGTGCAATGTTACACGATCCTAACTTTCTTAGAGGGTTGGCGTACGGTTGTAAGATACCTAAATAACTGTGCAAAAGTTTCTTTTTCTAACTTTATAGACTAACTTTTCAACAAGAAAAAAAAAAAGAATTCTACAAAAAGTCCTCGAAAACGTGTGCGGTGATAAAATTTCCTTAAAACCTTAAACTCGTTGATGTCGAAACCGTGGCTAAGAAAAACTTTTCCACTCGGCTTACCCGTAGAAAGGACTTGAAATTAGCCGATACTGAGAAATGGGACATGGTGCTTTTAAAGCTGAATAAATGCTATACAAGAAAGCCATTACTCTACCCTTCTACGTAAGAACATCATAAAAAGGAAACCATATTTTACCCCAAAGCAATGTAAAAATTTCGCGTTTTTTTTTGTTTTTTTTACGGAGGTTATCGAATATTTGTGGGCTATAAGTTACGAACTTTGAGTAAAGGATTTTTCAATTTCCTTTTTTTTCCATATGTTTCTTTTTCCAATATTTTTTTAATTTTTTTTATCGTTTGAAGTCCAATGTTTTTACAGTCATATTTTCAAATTAATTTATTTCATTTCAATGTGAAGATATCTTGATTTTTAAGTTTAATACTTCAATTTATGTTCATAGGTCAATGATTTAAAAATACTTGGATGAATATTAATACTTCAGATATCAAAATACGCATATTAAAATTCGCGTATCAATACAGTCCATATGGCAGCAGATACATAGAATAAAATTGATAGAACTTCTGTCCGGAATACTCGAAATGTAATTTTCCATCTTTCACAGAAATATTGAATTTTTTAATTTAATATTTTTTCATTAAATCGCACTTTTGAAAATAAGGATTTTGGAAAATTTAATAATATTGCATTTAAATTAAATGTAAATAAATTTTAAATTTTAAATATTTTAAAGTCTCAAATCGAATACTTTTGTTGATATAAAAAAACAAAAATATTATTAATATCTTGGAGACTGTAACATTTCTTGAAAAAAATTAACATAAAGACTGTAGACTATTTTTAAAGACTTCCAAAAATGGACAATGTGATCCAAGAGTAGTATTCAATCATTTTGGAGTCATTTTAAATACGTGTCAAATTTGAGTGAATGAATTTGTTATTTTATTAAATAAAAATATAAGTTTACAATTAATTTCTAATGATAAATTGAAATTTTATACAATTTATGTGTTAATTGTAATTTGTAATTTATTACACCCGGATCGTATGGGAATTAGAACACTGAAATTTTAAATGGTAGGATAAAATTTTAATTGTAGCTTTTTAGATTCCTATTTTTATTTGAAAATGTTTATTGGAGAATTAAATTGTAAAATGTTTTAAAGTGACAATAATTAAAGCTAAAACTGAGTAAGAGAGAATTTTTTCGAATCGGCTCATCGGGTGAAGGAATATGAATTTAATCAAAGGTAGGAGGGGGTGTTTTCTTAAAGTAGATTAAAGCAGTAGAATAAAACCATTATTCCACCTCTAGATTACTTTACTCTACCTTCTAGCCAGTCTCATAAAAGGGAAACGATACTTTGCCTATTCTGTCGAGCAGAGTACTCAGAAAATTCGTCATTTGTCGAAAGCAATTAAAGTTCCTAGGCTGTGGGGCTTTCTTCGACCAATTTATTTTTTATGGATGGCAATTTTTGTTGTAAAAGTGCCAACCCATTTTTATTGCCAAAAGTATTCGCTGGCATTAATGTTGTGAATTATTTTGGCATTGTAAAAGCAATGTCTACTTGACCTTTTTATTTTTTCTTTCAACAATAAGACAATTTTTTTTTTTTGTTTAGCTAAATTCCACTGGGTGAAGCCATGCGATTCAAACTTAATTTCAAATTTTGACCCGGATTCCAAGAAGGACATTTTCATGAATTGTAATATCTCGGAATATTGGCGGAAAGATTGGATCCTCCCCTGAATTCTGAGGACAAAATATTTTCTTTTATTTTTCTCACGTCATAAATTTAAGAAAAGAAAACTTTTATATAAATAAAAAAAACAAAAACTCTAAATGGGATGTGTCTACCGAAAATGATATATTTTTGTATTATTTCATGGGGATAAGACGAAATCATTATTGTGGTTCATAGAGCGTGAATATATTTTGAATAAACTTATTTTAAGGGTCTAGATTCACGAAATAGAAAGTCCAATTAAATTATTTTTTTTTTCTGTTCAAAACACAATTTCACAGAAATTACCTTTGGAGTGTTTTTTTTTTATTGTATCATCCTACGTAAATAAAAGGGACTTTAAGTAATTTGCGTGTCTCGGACATATTCCGTGTTAATTTAATACTCTTCAATGATTGTTAAAAAAATTTTAGTACCTATAAATTGAATTCAGGCAAACATTTGAATAATTACAGAGTTATGATTATGATGCCAATTTTACTACGTAATATTGTGCTTGCATATTTTCTGCTTAAACAATTGTTTCATTAATATTCTATTTTTATGAATAGGTCTAGGACGTTTATTAGTGAACATAACATTAAAGAATATTATGGCAATATCATAATATATTGTGATTTATTTAACAAATATCTAAACTATTTTCCAGTAATTAATTAATAAATCAATTAATTTATTCATTTTATGATATAATTTTTATTTTAACTTTAAAGGATTCACTAAAAACAGTATTATTAATTACAAATAAAGATGAAAAAAACAAAACTGATATTTAATAAAATACAAAAATTCTGGTTCTAGCTTTTCTCAAATTATAAAAAGAATTTTGTAGAATATCTTACATTTTATATTTAAATATATTTACACATTTTTGACTGTTAAAATTAATACGATAGTGAAAAGCTTTAATTAGATCAAAAATAACCCGGAAAGAGACAACATACGGTTTTTTGGGAAAAGTAAAATACAAATCTGGAAAATATTTTCTGAAAAGAGTTGACGAAAAGACTAAATCGTGAAAAATATTTCCTACCATTGTGAAAAGTGTATTTTTTAATTGTATTTGTATTGGACTACTATCAAATTCATCATAACTCCAAATACCCTTAGAAGGTAAGAAAAAAAAATGTTGTTGAAGAACCTTATGATAAATAACTTCTTTCTTCCAAATCTTCTGGCCTTTTCCCCATTACACAAGAATATTAAATAAGTGTCTGTACACTATTTGGAACTTCTCCAAGACGCGTCTATCTCCGTTAGGAGTTGTGCTCTCACAAAAGCAATTTACTACAGACACTGTTTCAAAAAAAAAACAAAAAAACGAAAAAAAAACTTTTCTTCCTTACGAAGAAGAATATCACATCATTCACGCCGTAATGGCATAAACTAAGAAGTACTTTTAATTTAATGAAAAACTTCTCTCTGCGATTTAACAAGAAAATATTACTTGAAAATTGTGCAAGAACCAAATCTTATACATTTCAAGTTGAGCGTGTAATTTTTCGAAGTCCCAGAGTGGCGAGTATCCGACATCATCTTTAGGGGTTAATAAGAAAACATTTTGCCAGAAAGTCCATATTCTTTAGCATCAAAGACAACAGAGTGGTATGGAGTAAAACTTTTGGACAGGCATTATAACGATGATGGAGAGAATGGCTAAGGCTATATTGACAAAAGTTCCTTTTGCCCATTTTATGAACTATGTATACAAGTTTTCCAATTTATCTATCCGTTCTACCCAGGACTATAAGAAATGAATGGGAATGTGAGAAAATGGCGGGACTAGAGAGGGATACCTGATGGTATTATACCGGGATTCTGAAAACGAACCACAAAATATGGGTCAATAAAGTCATTAAGTAAAAAGCCATTGATAAGGAACGAATTACTTGAGAGATTAGACATCGTTCTGATTTTGTCCTCTGTGACCTTTTACCTTTTTCGAAACAAAATTATCCTTCAGTCAATCCTGTTGGTTGTGTGTAGGGATAAGAAAGTGATGGTATTATCACAATCAAAAGTCCCCAGTAGTACATGGGATTTGGATTGGAAGAGATATTTAATTAAGCCAGTGATATAACACTTGCCCTAAAGAAAATGTTAATTTACCTTAGAAATCATCAAAAAGGTTTTCTTATGATCAAGGAAATTTTATATGAAGGGGGTTTATAAAACGGATCATCTTTAACATGTGTGCTGAAGCGTGCATTAATAAAATACACTAAATCTTCCTCAGAGATTTTCTTATCAACAAGAAGAAAAAGGAAAACTTATCAAAATGTTAGAATAGCTCGAGGGTCAAGTTAAGATAGCCATCAGTAAAGTGGCAAGTTGCGTGACAAGAGAGCATATCTGTAGCCTAAAAGAGAGAAATGTGTACAATAAAAAAGTGAACGCATGTCCATACGTGCGTTGAACATTAATTTATACCTATGATTTTTGGGTATCGGGGAGAAAAAGCTGTACTTCTAGGTGTATACCTCCTTCGGTTTTAGTGTGTTCTATAGAATTCGGTTTGGATTTTGATTTATTGCATATTACTGCATTATAAATATGATTAATTATTTGAAAATTACGTTTTTCCATACCAAAAACAAAACAAAACTGGAATTTAATGTAATAACGTATTTAACAAGCAAACATTTAATGCAAAAACAGAAAAAGTGGGAATACTTTCCCAAAATATCCCCAAAAAATCGAAAAATAAACTTCAAAGATTTATTTTTCTTTAGTCTGGAATAATTTTGCTGAGTATAATAAAATAACGCGTAAATAAATCATCTTAATTGATCTGCTTTGATGGTTTGACAATAATTGAAAAACAAATTGGAGTGCAGCTATTACGCATTAAATTGATTAAAAATTGATTTTACTTTATTTGATTTTATTCCCTTAAAAAATCATTCATTTTTCCATTTAAAAATATCAACAAAACCGGTAAATGAAGTCTACAAATTTTATTTTATTTTTAGAATTTCGGAAGGGATTTTTCATAGAGTACGAAGTTTTTTTTTTTTAGTACAATATTTTTTTAAAATATGTCCACAGTAGTAGCCGATATTTTGAAAAGTAGCACTTAGTTGATTTAGACAGCAATAAAAAACTACTATCAGTTTAAGTAAGCTGAGAAAACTAGTGGGTAGAGAGAGGTATTTTTAGTCTTACGAGAGCTTATCTAAACTCATCAGAAAGTTAGCCGTAGGTTGCGAGCTAAGTTAGGTCGGTTGGGTTAAGGTCGGCCCTCATTATAAAGAGGTAGTGCTATGAGGGAGCTGCTCACTGAACCAAGATGATTGCTCTTTAAAAATAGTGACCTAGTAATTGCTTGGTCAGTTCAAGGATGAGTCTGTTGCTTCAGGTCTACTAGGGAATTGTACTCTCGTACATCAGAAATAAAATATTATGTATTTTTTATATTTGTTGAGCAACGCGTATTTAAAAAATTTTTATACAGTTGAAGTTAAGGTTTTTTTTTTATAAAAATACCAACCATTTTTTAGCCATCAAAGAGAATATTCTATACTACTTCAGTATATCTTTTATCCTTCTAAACCTTTCACTTCCCATAGAACGCCAAAAGTGGTCCAAAAGATCAACCGATAGAAACAGTTCGTCTAAGGAACAGTTCCTCTAAGGAATAATTGGATCAAATGTTCGGTCTAAGAACTTCATAAAGATAATTTATAACTATACTTAAGGCCATTCTATTTTCAAGCAGAAAAGGAAAATCCTACGCGTCACAGCTATTTTCATCTATTGAATTTATCCAAATATAGTTCCGTGGGATAGCAGCAGGGCGTAAATACATGTGTATGTATAGAACTCTCTATGTTTGTGTCCAACTCCCTGGACTAACTATCCCATTTCCTTATCTGCAGGAGTTTAAGGAGTGCTTTTGTATGGAAAATCGGTTCGAACGAAGTCATAGAAAACTCCCCATGTTAAAGAACTGGCAAAAATGGAAGAATTTTCCACCCCGATGGTGGCATTCGACTGTTTTATAGAGACGTTAACCCTAAGTAGTCATCGTGTGAAATGACTTTGTAAATGCAAACAGAATTCCCACGAAACTACATAATTCTAGATCTGCTGCTAAGATTCGCTTTTATGCTTTTTATTTCCTATATTTCTAGTTGAATCCCATATTCCCATAGGAAACTGAAAAGCGTGCACATATTCGTCCTCCCCTTCCGACTTAGCAATCTGTTCATGCTTTTGATGGAGACCAGTCCCTTTGTCCCATTTATTTGAAATGCAAATCACAGTTGAACGATTCCTAAATTTTACCCCAATATAATACTTCTGCTCGTAAGGGAATGTGTGGACGGTTTTGGGGTAATGACTGCAAGTTTTTCTAATTTGCTTCTAGTGGGACGGATTTACATATCTGCTTTTATCTAGTATGAGCGATCCTTAATTATTTATAGAAGCTAAACTTGGTCGACCTCTCGAACTGGAACAGCGGTTATATAGTTCTTTCCGTCCGGCTCCCCGACTCCCCGAGGTCCTCTCGTCAGGTTGCCGGGCTTAATTGGATTATAACTAAATCTAATAATCTTCGAGGGAGCCAAGTTTTGGAACATGCAATAAGCCTCTTTTCATTACAGTCCTGGATGCGCATTCGACAGTAGATGGCAGTTGTAATGCAGGTACCCTTGTTATAGCTGGGACCGATGAGATTTGTAGTGGCTTATTTTTCCCAAAAATTGATTTGATGCCAGAATTGTTGGACATTTCGAAATGTACCCCGAACATCACTCGAATTATACGGGTATATGAATGAGTATAGATGGTCTTTTGAATTGGCGTGGAGAGGTGGATCTGAACGTGAACAGCAAGAAAAGAGTAGTATGGTCGTTTCTAACGAAATGATGAATGTACCTGTAAATTTGCATGTCTTCTTCTTCCTCAATTTGATTGGATTTTCTATGGTCCTTTAGTGTTTAAAATATAAAACAATAAATTTATACAGAAATTTGAATCCAATGGAATTAAAATTTGAATGAGAAATATAAATTAGAGCCATAAATGAAAATTATGGATTTTTGAATGCTTGTTTAATTAATACTTGTTTTTCTATTTCAATTTTCTTGCTAAGACCATTTTATTAAAATTGTTGCAGTTCTTATTCCTTATTCATTTGAATATTTCCAATTCTTTACTATACCTACTCTAGTTTTCTAAACCTTTCATATTTTAACTTTAATTTGTTTTTAGAATTTAAAACATATAAAAAAAAAACAATTTACATTACATGTCCTAAAATTCGGCTTTTATAAGAAAAATATTGACATGATACTTCTCCTGGAAAAGTCTTAATTCTTTTAAAAGAAATTAAACTTATAACCAAATTTCACTTTTTAAACTCGTATAATTTTTACGAAAAAGAGTGAAACGATAGTTAGTGATAGTAATAAAAGTAAAAGACCTATAAAATTCTTATTAAATAATAACGCTATACTGTTTAACAAGATATGGGAATTATTAACAATTAATTCTACGTACAGAATTTAACTTGGTCATCGAGAGAAAACTGCTAAACTTTATAAAAATTAATGCCACATTTTTGTAAATCAACAAACACAATAAGAGAAAAAGTATTTAATTTTGTATTGAACTTATTACAGTGAAAAATATTGAAAATAATTTGTACTATTTTTAGTCGTTTAAAATTAATATTATTTATTATATAAAAATTTGCTTTATGATTTTAAATTATTAAATTAGTCATATTTTAACTTAATATCAATGCGGTGTTCTATTTATTTCGTTTAAATTTTTTTTGTACAGATATTTTCCAAGTTCTATACTCTTTCTACAGTCTTACTATTTTTTATTGTTATTTATTTTTTTTATTACAGACAGGGCAATTCGAAATAGAAATTATATCGTCATTTTCCGTAACCCAGAAAAAAAATCTAGATTTATTTCTTTCCCTTCTTCTTCTTCTTTATCAAATTCAAAAGTGAGAAATTGCATTACGCGAACAATTAAATGGAAAAAAAACAAACCTGGAAGTAGATAGGACGATGTTGTGCGGTACCATGTTGAAATTAATTGCTTTATGGGTCACTTTGTCACAGTTCGCATTTGTACGTGTTCTGATTTTAAAAGACATCGTGTAAGGGGTTGTTAGAGCACCAGTTCCTCTGGGAAAGGTTGTGAAGGTGTAGGGATGAAGGGTACTTGCAGACTCGCTGTTCCCAGTGAAAATCGCCCGCGAAAGCCACAAGGAAAACTTTCCCTAAAATCAAGAGAGAGAACCTGGCTAAATCATCCTGGGACCGAAAGAGAAAATTCTGGAAGCTTTTTTTTTTGGGAGCTCTCAGTCCCAAACCGAGGACACGAGCGTCCAACATTGCAAGAAGCTGTCCAGTTCGCAGAGAGCTCTTAAGTCTGTCGGATCCTTGCGTCTTAGGTCAGGTGTCCTTGTAACTAGTGGCCTCCTTAAGGACACACTAATCCAATTTTAGTTTGGTCTTGGTAGAATAGAAATAAGATAAAAAAAAAAAAATAAAATAAATTACCTGGAAGCTTTTCACGGATCAGTTACCAATTTAACAGTGAACATTTTCTTATCACCTCCTTCGTGATCAAGAAAGACTCCTTTAAACGGTCACCGGTCGCAGCAAGAAAGTCTCGTGTGGCGCGTAATTGGGTCAATCAATTAGACCAGTTAATAATTTAACAATTGTGCGGTGTGCGGAATAATCGCGAATGGACTTCTCTTAATTTATGGGGCGACATTTTAATTTCATGAAAATATACGTAAGTAAATGCGATCGCGAAAAATATTTCAATTGCATAGAAATAGGTGGAAAAAAATCACTTTTTTTTGTGGAGGGATATTAAAAAAAAAAGGCATCGCTGAAATTATTTTATTTTCCTTATATAAATCGACCGCATAAAATCGAGAATATATTTTTCTTATGTGTTGATTGTGGGTGGTTTTCGTAATAAACCCGAAAAAATAAAATAAGAAAACGAAAGTAAGAAGGCAAAAAAAAAAAAATATATAAGAAAATTGTGGCGGTGTTGCTGCTTTTTCTGGATCTAAGCGTGTCGTCCATAAATTTAGCTCGACTCTTTTCCAGTCGAGTGGAATATTTCATGAATTATTAATTTTGGGACCTTCTGACGGATTGAGGACTAAATAACCTGTGCACGGATGTGGTAAGAATTGCACGAAAACAGTTTTCCGTACCATTTCATTTTCCCATGTCCTACAGGTTAGAGGTGGTGGTACCTAATTCTGAGCATCTCTAAATATACAAATTTTTTTTTTTTTTAATTTAATTTTAAATAGCACGTCTAAATTGCGTGAAAAATATTTGTACTGTATTAAATGAAAGTATTTTAATATGCGGAAAATACTTTTTTTTTAATGGTACCACCAGAGGAATTGGGCTTTTTTGATGGTGACTTTTTTTCTTTTCTTATCCTACCGTCGTTCTTGTAATCATTCCTTAACTTTGAGATTGTTGTGTTCCTTGTGCGGGGCTATTTTTTGAGCACAATGAGCTCTTTCAAGGGTGATAATAGACGATAGCGTGGAAATTTTATTTACAATACGCTTGAATATTTTTTTTGTTATAAAAGAGGCCCTTTAAACGTCTTCGAATAGAACGAAGGCCACGAAGGCAAACATTTCAATTGTGCCATTTCTAGTTTCTAGCACGAAATTAGAAAAGTTTTCCGGCTTTTTGTTAGAAAGTCTAAGTCTTATATTAACTAGGATAAATACTGTCGTGAGCCTAACAAGCGGGTTACAAGCCTTAAAAGGTTCAAAAGTTGTGCCTTTGTGGCTTTTCCATTCCTCCCTTACTTGGAAGCAAGCAATAATTTTTTTCTTTTTTATTAGAACAGGAATAAAGTTACAAACTTATTTTCCAAGAAGTTTATTGCAATAGATTTTGATTTGATTTTCAGTGTTTTTTTTTTTATTTCTCGGAAATTATCGAAATAAGTGCTTTTATTGTTTGTTAGCAAAGGCTAGATAAGCAATTGAAGGCCGTCGCTGTCTAGAAAGGACACTTTCTTCGTAGTTTTCTATTTATTGAATCTATTTCCGTAGTTGGTTTATTGCCTTCAATGTTTTATTTATTTATTGACTTTGTAATCGCATTTATTTTTCTATTGTGAATATCTCATCGATTTTAATGCTATTTGATTGCAAACTATATTTAAAAAAAAAATAAAATAAAATAAAAATATAAAAATAAAAAAGAAATTTAGAACGAAATAAGAAACTAGAGTTTTTCTATATTTTTCTGTGCCACAGTCCCTCAGGACTCTAAACAATTTAATGAATAATTAAATGACTTAACAAAGAATTATTTTGTAGAAAATCTATCAAACATTTTAATGATTAAAAAAACAAACAAAAAGAAGAAATTTTGATTAATGTTATTAAAGTCAGCTAGTACGTTTTATTTCTACAGCCAAACTTAGAAATTTATGAATCGCATCAAGTCAGGATTACCTGAACCTGAGAAATTTTAAACTTCCTTTAAAACCGGATCTTTAAGTAAAGTGATGAAGTGACTTAAGTTCTACTTTAAAAGGAATGAATATAATCTCCAGACTAAGATGGTTTATTGCTATTATTAAATATGAGTTCTACGTCGCAGTTAAGGGTATAAACTGAAAGTAGTCTCTTATTTTGCATAAATCGCAATAGAGATTACGATGTTAAGTGTATCATGCGCCATGCCCAACAAAATTAAATTCCGTTGGCATAAACCTGCGATGTGCAATCAAATGGCAAGGACAGAATAGGCATTTTTGATATTATTGAAGGGCATAACTCGCATTTGTTACTTTCATGGATTCCATTCAAGCGACTTCTGTCCAAAACGCGAACACGAACGCGACTATCGACCGCCAAGATTTAACGTGCTGTCAATCGGATGAGTGAATCAATAATTCATTCACTGTATCGGAACACTCGTGATATGAGTTCTTATAAATAACTCCGGTTGACATTTCCTGATTCCCTTATAGTTCTCCTTCTGTTCATTTTCCAATACCGTAGACCGCAGATAATACAAAGGCATAGCATAACATTGAACGACTCCAGAGCTGTGGGTTTATGGAGCGTCCAACATCCATGATGATTTAATTTTAGTTACCTGCACCTTGACGGTGTGGAATGCAAATATAATTTTATCGGAAAGAAATTGATAGTGTTAGTAACGGGAAAGAACTTGTAATGTCTTCATTGATATGTGTAATTAAATATTCGTGAGGTAGGTCTTCTACAGAGTAGTAAGTTTCATCTATTTCCTGTGGCTGATACCTAAAATTATACCATCTCGCCAGGGAATGGATATGTTTTTTTTTTTTGCACAGTTGGAGATCAGGAAACAAGCTCACATGAAGCTTCTAAGAAATACCTTCCAAAAGGTGGACAAAACGGAAATCCCAGAGATTCTGGGGAAGTTAATTCATCTATTAAAGACCAAAATCAAAATGCCGCTCCAGGCTTGTATCTAAGCCCGAGGTCGGGTATCTGGTTAAAGTTTTTGACAACACAAAATACTTAAGCTCGACTATGATTAACTGGGTTAGAACAGTACGGGGTGTGTCCCTTTAGGATTCGAATTAGGTAAATATTGGTTAGTTCGGGTTGATTGATTGAAGACAGCTATGAGACAGTGGGATTAATTAATGGATATAAATTTCACAAAAGGTAATTTAATTCGATACTAATTTTCCTGAGGTATATGCTGACGAAAGAAAATTAATGCGTTCATTTGTGAAATGTAATACTTTAGGGAAACAAATCGAAATCTTATGTCATTTTCTAATCAGATTAGTAACTGAGAAGGATCTAGATATCTATGTCAAATCTAATATCAAACTTGTCGTGATGTAATCTCACGTTTTGTTTTATATTTAGATACTACGACACATAAAGCATGAAAAGTTTCCTGAATAATTGACGATTTAAATTTATCTATTATAAAATAAAAAGGTTTCAATATTAGAAATGCATTAACTAAATTAAAAATCTACATACATTATTCTAATACACTAGATATCAGTTTTTGTATTGATTAAAATGTTTGAGTATCCATCAACATAATAGAACACTTGGCAACTACTTGAATCAGCCACTGGTTGCACACTAGCACCTTTGAAATAGAAATCAATTTTTATTTTTATTTCAGTAGATTATCAGAAATAATTTGAATGTTTTTGTTTTTCTTTTAATTCATTTTTAACTTAATTACTTTTTTCAATTATCAATTATTAATATAAAACTTGCCTTTAATGAATCTATTTGTTTAATATTCAGAATTGGATACATTTAATTACATTACAATTATAAATATTACACAATAAAATTGTAATTGATTTGACTATTTTAATTCTAAAGAATTGTAATTATTAATTGTTTGTGTTTAAACCAATTGATTATATCAATTGTAGTTGGAAACAATGCATACAATCAATTACATATTGGAATAATTTAATTACTAAATGAATAATTACCATCCACAATAGTTTTCCATTATCATTCAATGAGCATTTGGAAAATTATTATACAAAAATATTAGATTTTGTATTTCAATTGAATTTTTAATATAAATCTCACTTCATGTTTTAACATTTAAATGTAACACAATATTCAATTATTTCATTCAAAACGAAATTTTGTCTATTTATGAAACAAAATGTATGTAAAATAAAATGGAATATTTTGTTAGATTTTATGTAAACTCAAAGTTACAGTACTCAGAAACCACAAAATCCACTCAGTGGATATCTCTAGCTAATTCAGTAAATACAATAATTGTGTGAACTATCCGAAATAGCAATTTATATGCAAAGTTCTTAGAAATTTCATCTACATACGGAGATTAAAGGGGATTTTGTTGCCAATACGTAAATGCAACGTCGGAGTTTGTTTTGGATATAAATTCCATTTTAGGCAAACAAGTTTATTCCACATACACCTGGTGTAGAATCCTTTGAAATGTACAAGGTGACTATATCATGCATGAAATATGAACTGTTGGCTTAGTCAAATAATTATTCCGATAAATCCAAAAATTGTTACAATGAATCAAATTTTGTGTACGTATTTTTGATATTTATTTTTCAAATGTATTTAGATATAATTGTTTTTTAAATCAACACTAGATTTTGCTCAGATGTAAATTATTGTATATTGTTTTTTTTTTTTTTTAAATTCAATGATATATTTCCATATTTGGTTAGCATACAAAGAGTCTAAAGTAATCCATAGTAACTTTAAAAATGTTTATCTAAAAAATGGAGGTAAATTATCCATTATTTTAGAAGCTGAATAAAAGAACGCACAATGGCACTTATTAATTTTGGCTTGTATTTGAAAAGTTAAATACCCTTACAGAAATATGCAAGGAAAGGAAAAGTTAGTGTGAAAATTCTTAAAGTTTTAAATATTTCTCCTTTACCCTGACCTACAGAATTTTTACAATTTTTCCGTAAGAAATAAATGGTTTTATGGGAATATTTAAAAAAGGTCTGTACTCCGGCCTATTGGGGCTGTCTAAGAAAAACTTCAGCAATAAAATTCCATCATGAGGAAGTTCCCAACGGCGCGGAATGATTCTCATTTGCATAGCATTTTACAAACAAAATTTTATAACAAGAAAGTGAATTATCTGCGCATAAAAACAGAACCACAAAAGGTACTAACTTCTCGGTAAAATAATTTTACGGACGAGGGTTCTTTCGCCGACGATTGTACGATTGCTAATCTAGTCTAGCTGGCAAGTTTCACGTTCTTTTAAGGTTTAGGAAAATAGAGGGAACCTTTTTTTTTCTTTCTAGACAGAAAAATTTCAAAATCCCCGATGAGGAGGAACCTACTGTTTCTAGTCAGAAGATAAAGCGTTCGTAATTTCAGAAATCGTAAATTCTCAAATCCCTACAGGATCTGTGGGGGAGGACTACAGAAAAAAAAAAAGAAAAGTAATAAGTCGGAGGAAAAAATCAGCAAAAAGTTTATTCGGATTTTCATAGTCATTTGCGAAATTCATTTCGTTTCGCCTTTTATTTAAATTCATTGGCTTGTATACAATGGAAAGAAGACAAAACCGGTGGATGACGACGACGACAGCAGAGCCTATATCTTCCTTATCTTCTTACGTGTTCCGATTTCTCCCTACCTCCGGCCAAAATCTTAAGGATCATCGGAAATTTTCTTTCAATAAAATAAACTGATGTAAGTTTCCCGACTGATTTCGTCGTCTAGTGATTTTTTTGAGAAGCATGAGTGCTTGAAAGATTTGCGAGAACGATTTTCGGATTGATTTGTTCGATTAATTTTTTTCCTTTGTTTTTTTTTTTTCGTAAAGAGAGTGCACTCCGATGGTAATAGCCCACATTTAACTTCCTTCATATTTTCCGTGAAGTGTCTATGGTAACATGACGCTTTCGTAGAATTAATGAGACAAAATCAAATACACTCCCGATTGGGGTTGTCGGGGTATCATTTTCTGGTTGCTTCTGATTGCTAGGGTTAACAAGGACTTAGCATTTCCAATTCAACCATTATTCAAGTCATTATTTGTCTGAATTGATATATAATTTACACTATGAAGTAATGATATGGAATTTTGTACAAAGTGCTTTTATAAAGGTTCATTAAATCAAAGTCAGTTTCAAATCTCATTATAAAACATTAATATTTTTGTAAAACAGTCAAGTAACAGAATAATTATAAAGTAGTGTAAGCAAAATAAGTCTATTAACAACATACGTTCACTTTATAGCACTTTTATTCCTTTTTTAGTTTAAAATATAATGCAACGTCGATAGTTCGAACTTCCATATTCTGGAATTCTTGTTAATTCACAAATCTCGCATAGAATATTTTAAATAATTGTTAATTTATTTTTATTATTGATTATCAAAATTTATAAAAGGTATCAGAAATGTTAATATTATGTATAAAATAAATCTGTACACTGCACACATCAATTAAAATGGTTTTAATTCGTACCACAGAGCAAATCTGCTACGCCACAATATTTTATTACAAATTATGAACTCTGTATGAAAAAGATATTTTAACAAAGTGCGTATAACCCGCAATACTGTCCATACGCATTTAACACTAATGCGAACATGTCACATAGAAATGAATTTAAAATTTTAAAGCTTTGCGGTTCGACTGTTTCAAATCAATAAAAGAGCATAAAAATGATGACATGCTTATTATCATAATTCAACTAAAATACATGTACATACTCAATTACGTTCTGGTGTTTTTATTTATTTACATAAAAAATATCCAATAGAATATAATTTTAAAAAATTCGCCAATATTTAATCACAAAATGGTGACCTATTATACGAAATTTAATTTAATATATGTGATAAGTCGTCTTTATAATATTTCATAAATTTTTTAATTAGAAGGATAAAAAGGTTTGAAAGTGAATAAATTTAAAAATGATTTTCATGCTTTTTTTTTTTTGAAAACGGATCCTATAAATTTATTCATGTGATAAAAATATATAAATGGAAAATTTTAATTTATAATTGTAGATTATATTACACATGAATTGGTTTTAAATATGAATTTAGTCTGTAATTTAATTTTTTTTTTAAATTTTTTACATAAATTTAAAAACATGTGTGCTTTTGCTCAATTTACTTTAATATTAAAATATTAGTTAATTTTTGTCGGCTTTATTTTTCGATATACGATTAAATTTGCATGTGTTTACAAGTATTTGAAAACAAAATTTTTAAATATTATGTTTATACAGTACAGGATATAAAATTGTTGTTAAAAAATATTTTAGATTTTAGGTACTTCTATAATTCATGTAAATATAAATTTACATGTATTAGTTTATTTTTCAAGATCCAGAACTTCTCTTTGTTTTTACTCTGTTGTTATGATTTAAAATCCTAATCTCTTGTTTTAAACACCATTTACTTATTACATGAAGCAAGATACGGAACTTTCCGCGCGCTAGTCCAACTCTTGTTTTTTCTTCATATTTCTCTTTGTACAAATGAACATATTTCAATTCATATTTGAACTACTACTATTAAGAATATTACAAGAATTTTACTCTAATACATTAAAATAACCAGTAGCAATAAATTAATCGACAGATTCTATTAGATATGTAAATAAACCTCCTGCTTTATTTGATTCCCTATTGTTGGAATCGATAAATTTTGTTGGATAGCAAAGATTAATCTTCTACGCTCTGGTTTCACAGAAATGTTGTAATTAATGCAAATCCTTAAGGATTCAATAATACCTCTTGGTATAACCCTCTCGAAGTAAGTGATTTGCTCAAATTTACTAAGCCCTAAGGTAGAATTCAAGGTTATTTAAGGAATAGGCAGTTACAACAGTCTAATAAACGAAGTAGTATAATTTTCTATAGAGACATTTCAGATCATTTATTGTGTGGGCTAAATTCCAGAAGCTTCTTAATTCTTTTAAGTAGATCATAAGGAGGAATGGAAGCCATTTATCTCCCACTCGATTCATTATCTAGTTCACTTAACGAAGTGGTGAGTATTTTTCGTTTTTCTTCTCTAGTGAAATGTTTCTCTTCGGGGTAAGTTTCTTTTCTATGACTTTAGCTAAACGACGACAACGATGATAGCAACAACTTGAGCATATTTCCGTGGACGACTGCTATTAATTACTGATTGCCTATAAAAGAGTTCCCGCAACATTCCGACGTTAGGAATCGAGCACCGAATCGTCACTTTTAACACGAAAAAGGAAATTTGCACAATCGTCCTTCTGTTTTTCTTTGTTTTCTCCTTTTTTTTTATTTCTCCAGGTAATAGAGCAGCTAAGCACCAAGAAATTAGCACGACAAGCAAATTTACGTCCATTGAGTGGAAAAATTTTTTCCGACGCTACTACATAAACCATGACTTTAATATCGAAGAACTTTCAAATTAAAGCTGACAAATATTTGGAATTTCATGTTTAATTAAACCCTACGAAGACCACCTGCCTGTAGAACGTAATTTCCGGTTAGTATTAGGATGGCGATAGGCCTTTTTTCGTGAGATCTTCCAAGGGAACATTATGAAACCGCATCCTACCAGATCTCTGGCACCTTACTTATAAATCTCTTTAAGGTCGATTATAAATTATACGCTTTCCACTCTAATCTTGTACTCCATAATTCAGGTAAACATTTCCTTCGTAAGTACCTTAAGACGCCCCATGACAGTGCTAGCTGGGCTTACCGACATTAGATCGATGAGGTGCTGGTGAATGGACCTCTCTACACGTTTAACGTTTCGTCCGGACATGTGCATTATTACTTTACTGGCACGGTGCACGTGTTGGAGTTGACCACTATTGGGGCATAAAAATGAAAAATCACCGATATGAGCATTATGCCATGAGTGGGATTTCTTCATTTCGAGGAAAATTGAATTTTTATTTGAGGAAAAGTAATTTTTTCTCCTGATGATATATTACTTCATCTATTACTAAATTTATTTGGGTCATTACTTATTTTTAGTAGTATTATTGTGTATAAAGTGGATTGAGAGAGAGAATTTTTATGAATTTTCTTAAAATAACAAATTACAAAATAATTTCACCTGTACAGATTTATTGTCTATAGGTTTTAATAAACGTTTTCAATATTTATTTTTAGATTCTATTTTTAATAAAAACTATTATAACAATTTTTAAAAACAACCCCATTTTAACAAGTTACTTAAGATTGCGTACAGAAATTTCGCTACCTTGAAAAAGTGATAAAAGTGATTTTACTCGCGGCAATTTTGAATGCGCTTTTTCTTTTGTTTAAATAAACAAGAATTAAATTAAATTTGCTGGATTAGTATTTGTATAATTGTAAGGAATAAAATTACAATACTTTTATGATCATTTAGTTTTAAAAAAAGTACATAAGTTCCATCAAAAACAGTCAAATGTGAGGTAGACTCGTGCATGAGTGTGCCCTACATTTACTTAAATTGGTAGGACAAGAAATTTAAAAACATTTTTTAATTTTTTATTTTTGATAAAATATAAATAAAATAAAAGTAAAAACAACAATCTTAAACAACATCTCTAAAAGATCAAATTGCTTTCGAAAATATTTAAAAACAAAAAACAAAAAAATATTGTACCATTGAAAAGTAATTTTTTTTTTTCTTAAAACAAAAAAAAATCATACTACAACCTTACAATGAGTATTTAATTTAAGAACTCACTGTAATCCTGCTTTTCCCTGTATGATAAATATACCTTTCACGGGTGTAGAGCAAAGAAACTTTTATCTAGGTAAGTGGGCCATAGCGTGGCATGAGTGCATATCTAGCCGGTTCTTTAGGTGCAGTACTACAAAGGAATTTATTTTTTTTTTTTAACAATATAGATCACATTTCTCTTCCCTGGAGTTGGATGATGAATAGACTTGCTAGCCTGGTACTATGTTCATATTTCATTATGCGTAATCAAGATAAGCTTCAATCCTAGCGTGAATAATGTCGAGGATAAAAACTACTGCTGCAGGATTCATTGCATTTCATTGGATTGGAGAGATTTATAAAAGTGTGAATCTGTGCCAAAGAATTAAACCAATAGTAGGGAAAATTGAGTACTACTAGTATTATTAAACATTTTTTTTTTACATTGTTCCACAAATTAAAAGGAAGAGTATGTAATTATTCTGGAAATGAAATTTTTTATGAAGATGAATAACATTAAAAAATCTCTACATGGACGGAAATTTCGAAAAACATGTTAAATCTAGTAATTACTTTTTGCACACTACTACATTTTCTCAAAGTCTTATGCAAATTCTAACTTGAGTTAGATGTTAGAATTACTTAAGAACATAAAATTGTATTAAAGTATTGTAAAATGTCGGCATATTTTTTATAGTATGATCAAATATTGACGTCTTTCGTGAGATAGGATATAATTTCACAGACTTCTATTTGCTTCAAAATTTAAACATTAATTTTCTTACTGGACTAATTTATATAAGGTTTATTAAAAATTGGGGAACGAACAACACTTTAAGTGAAAATTCTTTCAATTTTCATCAGACTTGAAAGTGGGAATAAAGGTCTCCCATTTAATTGAAAAATTTATAACATTCCCCACAAAATAATCCAATCAATTTCCATAAACTAATTTTCATGCCATCACTTCGACTAAGGTATGAAATTTAAAATCACCCTTCCCGAAAATCTCAGCTCGTCAAAACTCTAAGACTGAAGGCCACAGTTTCTCAGGAAGGTTATTAAAAATTTTCAAGAAAATCTTTAACCTTTAAAGAATTCCTTTTCTATTTCATTTACCGAGGGTCTGACAGGATAAAGGGGAATATTGGCTCTAGCATCTTCCCGTCTTCTATCGACGGTCGAGCTAGCAATTAATACAAAAGTGTAGAAGTGAGCATGCTCTCATAATTCACTGGCTGCTATACATTTCTACATACGTAGCACAACAATTGGCTCATCAATTATCCTGGAGGCCGTTCCATAAATCTCCCGGAAGCCGCTGTTCGAGCGGAAGGGATATTCGGGCCAAATGCTGAGGTGTTCATCCAACCGCTAAGAACCTTCTCTTTGTGTCTGGGGAAGGGTAGACAATTTAGATTATGATCCCTGATGCGAATGGGGATCGGCTCCCCATGCATTACGTCGTTGTCGAGATGTGTTTCCATTACCATCAGTTTTATTAAAAACTATTGCAATAAATTTCTGGCATTTCAGGAACCTCTTGACGACCAACGGTGCTGGACAGGACATTAATCAAAATGCTGGCGTTGTTGTCAGTTAGGAGAATTCGAAAGAAGACCAGAGCTCCCAGAGGAGATAAAGTCTTGAGCCTGAAAGGTTCACAGTAGACATAAGGGGTATAGTCTTTTGTAAGACAGACACCCGGGGTCTTCGAAGCTCCTTAAGGGCGTTTAAAAAAAATAAAAAAGTATGAACGAAAAAAGTCTTACGACAGTCGAAGGTGGGAAGCATGGCTTCGAGCAAAACGGGACAAGTGTGCCCGACGGGAGTGCAAGGACAACATCAGAAAGTGGCGGAGGAAACATTAGCACTGATGTTACACTACCCGACTCCGTTCTGGAGAAGCTCTACCATAGCTACTCCATAAAGCAGCGTCGAGCAGCACTCGTCTGGTTCCTTGTAGCATCGATTCTGTTTGAATTATGGGCCCTGGCAGTTCCCCAGGGGCAGTCCCTGGGAGCATTAGGTAAGTCATAACAAGATTAAATAAATCTATGTCGTGATTAAAGTCAACCTGAGAATATTATCCCCCATTTTCGCCATGTTCCATGAGGAGAGACGTTTTGAGTTAATTAAAACATTTTAAAGTGAACTGAAACCACTGAAATTAACATTGTTAAATTTTATCTTTTGAAAGTGTAGACGTTTTAAATACTCACTTTAACATTTTCTTCTTTTTTTTACCTATTTTATTAATTAAGTGGTTAAATTTTAATGCAAAGGTTTTTACTTGTACACTGTCTACACTATTTTAATTTTAGTGATATTTTTAATAACGATCTATCGGTCTAAGGATAAATATCAGCGGTATTGAATGGAAATTGACGAATTTTTACTACCGGATTTCTTGAAGCTGTACATGGAAATTTTTGAAAAAAAATCTCTTTATCACTTTTCTTTCAAATAATCTTGATACATGAGTGTTAACTAACTTAAATAAAATTTTAAATTAAAGATATAAATAAATATAAAGTACGAGGTACCTTTCTAAAATTTAGAATTCTGAAAATTTTGTTCTTGTGTGTATATTTTTGTATTATAAAGAAAAAATTTTTAAAAATTTTATTTATAACAAGCAGCTGCTTAAAATTTGGTTTAAAATTTTAATTTTGTTTGCATGTGAACCAATTGGAAACCGATTATTTTATATTGTTTTTTCCAATATAATTTTTGGTATCAGTGTCGGAAATTTTCCCAAAAATTTAATGATTAATGATTTTAAAATGTAATTAATAAATAGACAAAAATTTTAATGGTCTATAAAAATAAACTTTTCAATAATCTTGCCTTTAAGAAAATTATTTATACAAAATATAAAAAGTTTATTCACTAAAAAAAAAAAGGAAACTTTCGGAAACTGCTTTTGCCTCATTAAAAGTTATTTTTAGATAAATTGTTCCATTAAGTACAAGCGAAAAAACTCAATTAAATGCATTACAACTCGAAACTCAACTCCTCCTTGGCTTTCATTTAGCATCCTATTCCCGTATTCCCATTTAGAAACTTCCGTTTGTACGCCGCGTTTTCCTCTGTGATATCCTGGCTCTCTTTAAGTGGGACATTTACTTCCCGACTTAATGAAAAGACAACAAGAAAACGTCGGGCATGTTGCCCTTTTGTCTTCCTTGGGAAGCTTTCGTGTCGTCCTGGAGACATCAAAGACCTGGATTTTTTTTTTTTTCTTTTTTTTTTTTTTGTCTCCTGTATTCCTTGTGTGCGAATAAATCCCGCCACCATGGGCTTCCTCCAGGAACCCCTCGTAACAATTTTTGTTTGTCTAAGATATTAAAAATGATATAGCCCTTAATGTCCTTTTAAAGCCGTCCTAGAACAGGACTGTTAATGTGTGAGTTATCGTTGTGTTTTCTATTCCTTCAGGATGCACCGGAGTCATACTCATTTGTAACATTGTCCTGTTCGTGCTTATCCGGGTCTCTGGAGATTCAAGGGCATGGCAGATGATGTGGGAGATTGCGCCTCACCTGGTCTGGTTCCTGGCGATTATCCAGCTCGCTTCCTATCTCATTCTGAAGAGCTTTGTTCTACCAAGGTAAATCGATTTTAAATTGGGTAAATCACACTAGAACTTTAGACCTTAAAATGCATAATCTTAACCCGGTCAGTAGAGGTCCGGTTTGTTAATCAACAGAGTTAGTGACCTGAATATGAATTTATATTTGGAAGTAAATTTGGGATGAAGGATAAATTTTTGAGAGATGCCACAAAATGTTGATTTACCCAAAGTTCATTGATTAAAATTTCTATTAAGGGGTTTGTTTTGATTTTAATTACCATATTTAATTATAGCATTAATGCGATGCTATGATCAAAATAAATTTAAAATTATTCTCCTTTTGTTAGGATTTACCTACACTTTATACTTTTTTATGTTTAGACTTTGAAATAAATTCAAATTAAACATTGTTTTGAAAAATTGAAATCTTTTTAATTAAAATATTGTTTAATTCGTTATTTTCATCATTACATAAAATTATAATTAATTTTTAAATTGTTTGTACCTAGTTTTCTGGTTCATAATTAGAGTTGCTACATCGTTGGACTATCATATTTAATTTCAATAGGGTTTTAAATTATACTTTTCTCATATTTGATTAAAATTTGAAAAAGAAAAAAACAAAAAAATTGAAGAAACTAGTTTATAATTTTTGAATAAGTTTTTAAAAGGAAAAAGTCACAATTTACACTGATTTTTCCATTATTATAAATAAATTAATATGTGTAAAAATCACGTAGCACTATTCGAACAACTTTTATAGAAACCAGACCACACGTTTGTACCCTAACCTCAGATGGGTGTTTTAACAACTTCAGTAAACCTAAACATATTTAAAATTTAAAAAACAAGCACAATTTTCTCCTTAATGCAAATATTTACGAAAGTCCATTAACCAACACCGATAGAAAATTCCAAAAACAATTTGAACATTATCTAAGAAATTAGAAAAGCCCTTGTGGTGCTTTTCGACTTTATGAAGAAACCCTCGTATCCAAGGTCTTGTTTCAATTTATAGCATTAGCGGGGTCATAATTGGCCCGATATATTATAAGAAAGTTTTCCTCCAAAAATTAAACACATTTTTCTTTTTATCGTTTTCAAACAGGGACTTCCTCGGGTGGGCGATCCTCCTGATTTTCCTCGTGTACGTAACACTTCCCGTGCCCCTCGTCTACACGGGGATACTTCTAGGCGTTGGCTCCTACACGATATATATGAGTGCCCTAATAGGACTTGCGAAAAGGGACCCGTACTTCTGGGAGCAGGTGAGTTTTCTTTCGTCGTGTCATTCATTATATTCTCCCTGTTTACGGAGAATGAAAAAAAAAAAATTCCCATCGAGATCAGGTGCAAAAATTGCTCTTTTCTGGATGTTGTCTCTATAAAAAAAAAAAGTGTAAGTAAAAAAGATTCTCTTGCTCTTTTGGCAAACAAAAATATTTTAAATTGTGGAACGGGGATTGTAAGCAAACAGACGAGCAACTAAGGGGACTAACGCGTTCTCGGTAGAAGTATCACCTGACTTAATTGAGACTGAATAGGCTCTGGTAAATGGTCTTGAAAGTGGTGGTTCCGGAATCTACCGCAAGCCAAAATTTCAAGATTCCCATAAGATGCTTTCTGTTAGTATTACAAATTTTGGTAAATCGTTTAATGCTTACAAACTTAGTACTTCTCAAACAAAATTTTCTTAGATAAACCATGGAGCCTTCTGCAAATGTTTTAATTAACGATCCTTGAGTCAACACAATCAATCAGGTCTTCCTCTTTGTATCCTATACGCGTCATGACTCATGCAGTCGGTTGGTGATAATCCACCTATCCATAGGTCCGTATATCCTAAGTGGTAAAACCATTTGGCTAGACATAGACGGGGCTTAAACGAAATATTCAGAGCCCGAAAGTTAACTTTGTCAAAGTCTAATTTCAATTTTACGGAGGAAGCATTACTCGTAGGTTAGCATCAGTCTGGGACCCATTTTGGGTGGAGTCCTACTACCCTTCAATTCCATTTAGCTTTAATTGCTAATGGGAGGTTATTTGCTTTGATGTCCCTTAATGAAATGTGCCATAATCAGCCCGGATTAACTCGGGCCAGTCTAAAGAAACCTCTGTATTAAGTTAATTGTAGAAGCTGTTGGATGTGTTCTTATTTTGAGGTCGTTAAAATAAAAATCGTCTACTCATCCACTTTTTTTAACTTTTTGTTTATTCTAGAGCTCCCGTCGTTCCCTGGATGAGACTATTTTTAGGTTGTCGAGACTACGAAGGCGGTTGTCGATGAGGTTAAATCCTTAAAATTACCCTTGAATTGCTGAATACATCAAAAGCTTGTTCTATCTTAAGGATACTTGGGAAAATGTTTTTCTTTTACAAATTTGTTGTTGTGATTAATTGCTATAATAAGATTATAGGGACATAGAAAATTTCTGCAAATTTATCGAAATATTGTTTTAATCGATTTTTATATTATGCCTTTAGCTCGAATTTTTGGTAATTATTTTAGCCCAAGGTTTTCTAAACAAGAGACTGAATTATTTGGAATATATAATTAATGAGTGTAAACAATATTTTTTAAATTAAAATTTCCAAAGAAAGTAGAATCACGTATTTACCTTTTAATAAAGCTTAAAACGTTTAGGTCCCAGAAAAATTTTCCATTTGAATTTTGTTAGAAGGAAAAATTTCATAATAAAAAATATTTGAAGAAAGTTTTTTAAGTAGTATTTTATAAATCAAATTAAAACTTATAGGATTTTTTAATTTTTATTTTGTTAAAAAAACAAATAGAATTTTCTAAATATTACACTAATTTTAGTGTAATAAAATAAATTTTTTTTGAAGTAGAAGTGGGTCTATTAAAATTTTACTAAGAAAGAAATTTATAAAATACCTTTAAAGAGGTCTAAATGGGTAATAGTGCCTATAATTTCTGGAAATCTTCCAAACTTTTAAATCTAGATGAGATCGTGCTGAACAAACTAGTTCTAAAGTTTTTCTACTTTTTCTTTGAAATGTTTATCTATAGTGTATAAATATAATATTTGAATAGAATGAGTGCAACTTAGTTAATTGGAATAGTGTTTTAGAAACAGAAAATCCAGTTTGCCTTGCCCCAAAAAGCTGCATTCAAGGGAAAGGCGGTGCAACAAATTCGGTTTCTAGTAAAAGATATGTTAACAAATGCAAACCATAAACTCTGACGGGCATGGTATAAACGTCGACAGAACTGTTGGAACTGCCAGAAACACCCTGTGAGTTATATTCCAGGAGCAGGGAATGGTAATACTATCTCGGTTGCATTTATGCCTGCAGTTTTCCTCGGGATTACACAAATGCTGAATAATTGCATGGAATGGGAGGACTGGGAATGGGCCATTAGAGACAATTATTATTTACCAGACTTGCACTCATTAATGGTAATTTCCCACAAAAGCATGCGACTGTGTTTCATAGTGTGTCAGATGCACGTAGAGCTGGAAGTTAATCCCGGAGGACTGTAAAATTTATCAGGGATTTTTCGTGCTAAATGGAAATATCGTTAAATAGGGGGATTTGAGAAGTTCTCCGCAATTTTTTTTTTTTCATATAATTTACGCCAATTAATGCAGCATTTAATGCTTTAGTTACTTCACTTTTTCCAAAAAATTCATTTTACCAGGGAAAAAAGTTTGTAATTTATCAATTAATTGCATACAAACATTTTCGCAAAATTTTAGTTTTATCGACTATTTCGAAAATGATAAAAGCTATAAAGCCGCTTATGGGGAATTTAATAATTTAAAAATTTTTAATTTCCATGATACTTTAATAGTGCTATTTTTATTTTATAGTTCTGTTTTCATACTTTAATTTTTGAAAAGCATATTAAGTACTGAAATAAATACATAAATTATAGAAAGTTCAAGATTTTGGAAGACTGTGCCAGAAGCTATAAAATTAGTAATTGAAAATTTACTTTTAAGATAAAGGTGCTTAAAGACTGTAATAGACTCAAAAATACTACAAAAATAGTTGCGTTTTTTTTCAATTTTGACCCATATCTCGGTGGTTTGGTAAGTTTTCTATTTAAAGCACAATTCTGGCTCTGAGTTAGTTAATATTATAATTTCTCTAGTCTAACGCAAATTCAGACGTGATCTGTACTTATAAAAGGAGTTCAGGAGATTTTAAAATAAAATGGTCAGTTTATAGGCCAGAGAAAATGAAAAACCTCTTGATAACGAATAAATTTTAACTTATAGTGTTATTTTTATGTCAATAAAATATGGCGGATATTAAAAATATATTTATAAATATTGGTAGAAGCTTTCATATAAAATGACTCGTTAAGAATGCCTATATTCACTTTATACATGATTCCTCCAACCTGTGTATAGTTTTAATGAACAGTTTTTTAGAAAAGTATAGTCAATAAACGATATGAAATTATTTGCAAGTTTTAAGCGAAATAAGTTCGCTAGATGGCTCCTAGAACTGGATCGACATTAAAACAAACAGGAAATCAATTATGAAATTGTTATCTATCAAAATGTTGACCCATATACCTTCAGCACTTTGACACGGAAGCATCAGATGCCAGGTATGGAATGTAGGCTACGGTGAGTGGTACTACATCTGCACCGGCAAGGGCCATTATACCACTGGCTTCGACTTTGAATAATGTTTTCCATGGGTTTTTTTTTTTTACAGGAAGTTCCTCGACCGGAAATGTAAAATCGCAATATCAGCGCACTGAAAAGTAATTACACCTGATCCATTAGGTGCATAAATATCTCTTCTCCGCGGATGGGATGCATGCAAACATAGCCCATAGCACCCACTCCTTCAAACTCTTCTGCGATGGTTGGAGCCACGTCAGGCACGTAACCTTTCTGCACTTTGTACAGTCTGTTACCAGTCTGTGGAGCACTCGAGTAATTCGTTCCTAACTTTTCGAAAGCTTTTAATTAAAATCCTCACTAATGGAGACCAAGTTTTGCCCCCTTATTAATCTTCCGATCCTCTTCTTCAACAATGTGATGTCTACCAATTAATTTTCTGCAGAGATCCTTATTGATGGACCAGCAACTTTTAACTTCTACTTTTCAGTTTTCACTAGTGAAAATTGTTAAAAATCCTGAGAAAAGACGATGTAAAAGACCATTTCGAACAGGTGCTATGAAAATTTTCAAAAAGCCCTTGAACCCTTGTTTCTTTAGTAGATATGCCCCTTCTTCAAAATGAGGTGAAGGTTGTTGTTCCAGTATCGTTTGTTGATGTTACTTGCTGTTGATAAAATGTAAAATGGCCTTTATACTTTCGCACTGTTTTTTCTATAGAAAATCATTTTATGCAAGATGTTTTAATTTTAAGGAAGTTTTTTAAGCTTCAAGTCATTTAAAAATGGAATTTCTAAGTAAAACACTTTTAGAATTTAAAAAAAAAAATAAATTATATAGATCTTGCTTTTAAAAGTACTTTCTTGTCGTCGGATTTCTGCTTTTTAAGTAAAGACTTTTCTTAAAATTATAAAATGTTTTCAAAATCGAAAAAAAAACAAATTACAAAAAAAAACAAATTTTTTGTTATTTTTAAAATTAACTTTATTTATTAACGTACCTTTCAGATAGGAGCAAGTTCAGTTTTGATATTAGCGGCTGCAATAATTGGCCTTCTGTACTACTTTCTAGGAGAAGCTAAACAGAAACGAGCATTTCTTGAAGCTAAAAAGAGTCTAGAAGTTAAAATGGTTATCGAAGAACAATCAGCTGAACAGGTAAGCGATTTATTAAATTCTAGAATTTATTTTTAATTTTTGACGTTGAAAAAAGATAAAAAAAATTTTGTTAATTAGTTTAAGCCTATTCTTTGTAGTAGTTTTTAAAATTTAAAGTTTTACAATTTTATTTTTCTAATTTTTCTTAATACAACTTAGAAAATTGAAAAGTGTCCATTTAAGAAATTTTTAAAAATCGCGTGTACATTTTCTTTTTCGTTCCCGAAAAAAGGCAAAATTTAATAGAGTAGCAAAATTAATATTTCGGGAAACTGCTAAAAGTAATTAAAATTTGTTTTTAAATTCCCTGAATGTGAATTTGTGATATAAAAATTTACTTAAAAACTCTCATAGGAAAGAGGTCAAGGAAAATTCTTTATAAATGAGTTTCTATCATATCACATTTATTTTTTATGATGAACACAAATTTAACGAAAACTCTAGTGGATTGATTTTAAAACATTTTTTTTTCATTTATATCAAAACAGTTTTGATTTCCCAACAGGCTAAAGAATCTAGAATCAAAATTATTTGTGGATGATGCGTAATTTCCACTTTAATTAACTTTATTTCCAAGGAATGCTTTTTAAATAATTTTTATTGCTTTTTTCGGATCATATTTGAAAATTTGAATTTTTTTTTTTAAAGAAAAAAACTAGATATATAAAAATAAATAGGTGCCTTTTATAAAAACAAAAAAATGATAAAAATGTCTTTAAACTAAAGGAAAACCTCGTTGAACTAAATGTTGATAAATAAAAAAGAAACTTAATGTTTCGAGATTTCAGTCCTAAAACATTTTCAATTTTTTTAAAGGCGCCAAGAAAATATTTGAAGGACCACGGGTCAGAGGTGACTAACCCACTTAATTAAAAAAAGAAGTAAAGGCCTATATTTATATCATTCTTTATCATGACCTAACTTGTATAACAATTGTAAATTTTGTGAAATTTTTCTGGTATAAACACGTTAAACCAAAGATGGCTAACCCACAAATAGCCACGCGAATTTTTCTCCTGAATATCTACCAGAATATTAAGGCAGTATTTCAGGTAATTACTTATTAAATTTTTTTATAATTCACTTGTATGAATCTTGAGGTGCTGAAAAGATTTCTTATCAAAAGATGGCACCTTATACAGTTTCGTTTTTTTTTTTTGGAATCTGAGGGTGAGGATCAAATAGAAATTTCTTTTTACCTAGTTACTCAATTCAAAATTATTTATATCTAATTTTATTTCAGGTATTCTAAAAAAGTATATTTATAAGTATTTCATGCCAGATGTGATTAATCCTCTATTTTAAGTTGCCAAAAATGGCTATTCTTTTACAACTTTCGTAATTTTAAGAAAATTCTTTCTTTTCTTATTTAGTAATTGCTTTCCAGCATGTTAACTCTTCGAATATCGTCTAACAAGTGTTACAATCTCTTTATTTATTTTTTAATTCTTTCTGCGCTCAATTATCCCAGTTTTTATTCTTTGTGGAATCAGTCGTGTCTGGTTCGTAGCCCTTCATTTAACTTCTATAATTGAAATTTTGTAGAAGAAATCTTGATTCGAACCTTGAAATCAATTTCTGCCTTCCTTTTGAACATCTGAAGCACGTGTAGATAAACATGGCTAGATAAAATACCACTTCTTTAACAAAATCCCGAATAAATTGTATTTAAATTTTTATAAATTCGGAACATTTCGAAATCTGTACTTTTCTCTTCTAATTCGATTGATAAAGATATGATTATATCACTAAATCTTTATTACATAAACCTCGATAAAAGATTCATCATTTTTTTGTTGTTTGTTTGTTTATTTTTGCTAGGCTCTATTTACCATAATTTTACCAAGAACAAACAAAATCAATGTTTACAACAGCAAGTCTGAAATTATTTCTGCTAACGTCATAGAAAATCCCAGCATGCTTTAGTCCCATCTAAAATTCTACCGGCGGTCATAAATCTGCAAACGATAGAAAAATTTATGAAAATCCGTCTCGGAAAACAATTTCGAACTGAAATGAGCTGAAAGCGAAAAAAAAAATAATAAATAAATATACAAAGTAAAAAATTCCCTTAATCCTTCCAGTCATAGCTGTTTTCAACGGTTTCAGCAATTTCCATAGGCATGAGATTTATCCAAACAATTTCTCTGACGCGTGCAAATCCTCGAGGAGTAGAACGTTAAAATAATAAAAAGATTACTTTAGTGTTTGCCTTTTCACCTGATGTGTAAAGGTATTTTTGGTATTTCAGTTCAACCTGTGCTGGTTCTGTATGTCCTCTCGCAAAAGTGTAGGATTTTCTGGTATGTTGCCTGTTTCCACATCTACAATAGGGTTGTGAATGGGTATCTGGAATACGTCGATAGAGTGGTATATAGAGGAATATAGGCTGTAGGTATCCATAATCTATATCTCCTATGGGGATTCGGAATATGGGATAAACATGATCCCTATACGAGACGGGGTGCCAGCGTGGCATGGTATAGGGGCATACAAGACCGGAAAAATCCGGTAGAGAAAAACAATTTTGGGTAAGTTAGAGAGTGGATTAAGCTCGTCGAATTTTTCCTTTCCGATCCTTTTTTTTTTGGGGCTTTAGCGCGATATTTGCATGGGCGAATGTTTCTCATAATTCATGCTTATCACCGACCGTTGGAAACTAATAAAGAGATAAATTTACGAAAAATAAACCTCATGCGTCCTTATCTTCTGCCAGATCTCTTTCATATGAGCCCAGATGAAATTTCAAGACTTTAGGCATAGCGTAGAAAATATTCCTGTCAAATTTGGAAAAGTATTAAAGTGTCTTGCAGACAAGGATTCCTTATTTTCAGATACGACAAATTGGATTATAAGATAAGATGGAAAAATTGTTATGTCTGTGGTATGTCTGATAAAAAATACATTAATATAATTTAGGTTGTCTAAATTTTAATACTATTTTTAACCCAGAAAAACCGAAAAATTTAAAAAGCTGGTAGTCTAGTATTTTACACAAACTCTGAAAGGTGCAATTAAATTTAAATATATCAATTACAATTGCATTTCCTCATGAAAAAAATTCAAAATTCAATCATCGTACATTTATTATAAGCATATTTAAATCCACAATGGACTTCTGTTCGTAATTTTTGAAATATTGTATATAATTTTTATTTTAAGGTGATTTTTTACACTTTTTTGTTTTTCGTATATTTGAACTGTTGACAAACAAATCTTTTTATTTTGAAAATGTCTACGTACAGGCTACTAAAATTAATTCTATTCTATTTTTTTTTTGAATATTCCAGGAGCGACTATTGCTTTCTGTGTTACCTGAACATGTCGCAGTAAAAATGCGTCAAGACTTAGGTTCAACGAATTCTGAACAATTCAAAAAGATTTATATGAGCCGCCACGAAAATGTCAGGTAAGATGAATGTACAGGTGAGATAATAAGCGAATACTCGAGACTTCTCTCATACGATGATTACTTCGGGCTGTTTCTCAACTTACTTAACAGGTGGTATTCATTTTCATGTAATCACTTTTCCTCCATCTTGTGGTAATTTTAAGGATTTTTAGAGGTCTTAATGGTCTTGTTGATGGTTCTTTATTTAACACCACCGAAGAAAGTGAAAGACGCTAAATTTACTAATTAGAAAATGGGGGGCAACAATTTGTCGGATGTAATCTTTGTTTCGAAACATTTTCATGGTTTTAATAAAATTGAAGTACTGCGGATAACCCTTGATTGGACCGTTGTCCAAATTGGAAATTATGAACCATTTCAACTTGTCTATTACTACTTTCTGTATATGTTTAGAGCTCAGAAGATTCCACTGTCGTTACTGTGGAAGGAAAACACCATAAATTCCAATAAACGGGGGATTCCACTTTTAGTGCAATATCCCAAGTTATTTCGGAATTCTAGCTTCCGCCAGTATCACGTACTAGAATCATCTAGGAAATTCTGCCACAGAATAATAAAATAGTAATCCTAATTTTTCCCTTTTGTCCCCAATAGCATCCTTTACGCGGACATTGTCGGATTCACGGCCATTTCGTCGACTTACAGTGCCCAGGATCTCGTTAAGATGTTAAACGAGTTGTTTGCCCGGTTCGATCGTTTAGCCGAGGTACTTTCTTTTTATTATGCTCCGGCATTGGAAAATTGAAAAATCTAATTACTTTCTATCTTTTTGAGTGAGTTTTTTTTTTTTACTATTGCAGAAATACCAACAGTTAAGGATAAAAATCCTCGGCGATTGTTACTATTGCATCAGTGGGGCTCCGGTCGAAAGACCAGATCATGCCGTTCTCTGTGTCCACATGGGTCTTTCAATGGTGAAGGCAATCAAGTGAGAATCACTTTCATATCATTGATATCGATTTTTTTCCTATTTTGTTTTTATAGAATCCACCCAGATGTGGAGATGATGTTTTTTTTTTTTTTTATTTTTACTCTTGTTTCATCCGTTCCACCCTTTTTACCCTATTTGCAGATATGTTCAACAAAAAACAAATTCACCAGTCGATATGAGGGTTGGCATCCATACGGGCGCTGTTCTGGCAGGTATACTCGGCCAAAGGCAGTGGCAATTCGATGTTTACTCAAAGGATGTTGAACTAGCTAACAAGATGGAATCAAGTGGAAAGGCTGGGTAAGTCAAAAATTGGAAAAATCAAAAGGTAATTAAAGAGGTACCCTTTTTTCTATCCTATCCTTTTTTCTGTACCCTCTTCAATCGTGGATTCGATTTGTTGCTATAGGATAATTAAGAAAGCTACGGATGAAGTGGTCTTTCTTCTTGTATAGGAATATAAGAAAAATAATTTTTTCATAGAAAAACCTAAAATGTGGAAATTATTTTCTTGTTTCCCTTCTGAAAATAAAATGAAATTTTGTGATAATGTTTTAAATAATAAGCTAGACATTTTTAGCTCTTACTGCTGTTGAAGAATAAAAATTTGTAACCTGGGTACCGATGGATACCCCGATATCTATTTTCTGGATTAAAAACAAGTTATGCTTTTGAAATACTAGAAGGATTTTAAGTCAATGTATAAAATTAAAAATGGTGTAAATGGAAAAGTTCGTAGAACCTTGTAGAATTTAGAATATCGTTAAAATTTTGTATGTATTTTCCTCGAAATCGTATTCTTCGAATTATTGGACGTACAACGATTTAGCTTAGCAATTTTTACAAAAAAGGTTTCCAAAACTTCTGGTCTCTTTTTTTATATTAGAACACAAAAATTTGCACTTTCTACAAACGAACTTTTAAATATAAAATTTAAGAAACAAGACGAGTTTGATGCCTAAATGTACGTTATTTATTTTCCTATTATTTTTTTTTATTAGAAAGAGCAGTTAAACACCGGCTTAAATTAGAATTAAAAAATATTATCTTACCTTTTTCTAGTTTCTAGCAAATTATTTTCAGTCAAAAAGTCGTCAAAAATATTATGGTTCAAAACTTAGTCATCAAAATTAATTTTTTCTCCTTTTACACAAGATGTAAAAATTTGAACTAAAAATAGAATGAAAATTTTCTCTCGCGGACTATTTGTGATTTATTTGCATAGTAACCACTCCTGGCACAACATTTCATTGAAATATGAGACGTCGGTACGAAATTTCATTTTAAGTTTTAATATGAGATGAAAAACGAAAATGAATTGAATTTTCCCTCAATCCAGAAAATGAATCTTTCTAAAGCAAGAAGTTTAAATTCCCTTAAGAAATGTTCAAAGATTTGTAGCCGGCAATTTATCATAAAGTCTACAAATTTGAAAGATGCTCTATCCAATTTTTGATTCCATAACACTAAGGAATTTCTATTTGCGTAATAATGGACATCTGATGCATTTATCTAGAAATAATAATAATCTTTTAGTAGAAATTATTCCTAAAAAAGGAAAATTCATCATAGCCCGGTACTGACACCCTAAAGGACCCTATTGTTTGGGCTTAAGTGTTAGTACGACAGGACCTGCTGATATTCCTGTCGTCTGATTTTTTTTCGTCTTTTAAATTTTTTTTTTTTTTGGGGGAGGGGTTCATCAATTCTTAATTTAAGGAAATTTTACTAGCGCCATATTTTTCTTATGTCCTTTCATAATTTTTCAGACGGGTCCATATCTCGGAAAAAACCCTGGGCTTCCTAAATGGCGAGTTTGAGGTGGAGCCGGCCTACGGTGAGAAACGCGAGGAGGCACTTCGGATAGCCGGACTAAAGACGTACTTCATAACAAAAGTATTGAAACCGGTAAGTATTAAGTATTCACCTGATGCCGTGAAAAACTTTTGTGGGCTCGCAAAGTTCGCGCCTAATGAGGCCACATGAAATGGCCGCGGGGAGCCGCAAATAATTAGAAATTCCGTCTTTCGCTTTTAAATTGGTGTTTTGGAAAATTTCACCAAAAAAGATCCTTGTCCGTGTCTTAACAGAAAGTTGGTGAGGTTCAGGCAATTACTTGGATTGTAAGAAAACCCCCAATCGCAATTGAGAAATTTCCATTTCCTTTCATTAGGATTAAGTTAATTGTGCGAAAAATTTGAATTGAGTGTAATTTAATTTCTGAACACCCTCACACCAGTGTTAAGGTTTTCAATTTTATTATTTAACATTTCGTCCCCTTTCCTGTTATAGAATTTCATCTATTGTCTTGGTATTTTTTTAGGAAAGTTTGAACAGATTCTAGTTCATTTCTAATCGCTAAGAATTATTAAGAAATAGATTTATCTATTGTTCAAACTGCCAAGTTGTTTACTTAAAAATGAAGAAACTAAAGTAAACTTTCGTATCTTAGACGCTGTTCAATTTAATGAGGCTCTATTGTGTTTATTCGATATTTGTCATGAAAATTGTAAACCTTAGTCTTGTGCTTGATTAGCCCCTTGAAAATCCATACGAAAAATTTTATTATATTTGATTTAACAACTTTAACAAATGAATGGACTTAGATAGATGTATTTTTTTTAATTATAGCATATTTCTAGGTTTCGTCGTTTGCAAAATTATGTTTTATGCTCTGTAACTTTTCGATAATCTTGTTCAAATAATAGGAATTATTGTGCAAAGCACCTACAACTGGAATACTACAAAACGTACTATAATATTAAAGTTAGTAAATTTCCGGTAACGCTATTACTTCTTCCGAGTTATCTTAATTCGATGAAAGAATTACCGCATCGTTGCCGTACTTTTTTTTGAGGTCAAGTAAGAGACCTTATTAGATTCGTCCTTAATTTCCTGTTGTATAAATAAAATAAGCAACTGGAAATGTCCTTTAATTATGCAAGTTTTCTACGTTCTTCTACCCCATTTGGGTAAATGTATCCTTAATTATTTACCTCAATCCAACTAACTTGGATGAACTTATTACAAAAACAAAAATCTTTTGTTTGGTAAACAATCCACGACAAAACCCGTCCTCCTGGGATCCTGACGACACTTGTACACTGATAATCCTGACGTGTTCATTCGGTGATTGGGAAACAAAACAACTCATGGCCAATACCTGTCACTGTCCCTTTTGATTAAGGTCTGATTAAATTCTGTCGTGATTTACAGCAGTACATTGCACTAGTTCCACGTGCGGTGGTTCTACAATTCTACTCCATTGGAGCAGGGATATGGCACCTGACAAGATTTTGATGTTGAAGTTTGGGTTTCTACAGGTCATTTTAATTCCGTAGGACTGAATCTAATCATTATTTATTAAAAGTGTTAAAAAAAGTTCATAGCAATGAAAATACATGGTAAAGTAATGGAATGAAAAAGATCAATAGGTAGTTTTATTTTTTAGACTGTAAACAGTCGTTTTACGTATTGGAGGAGTATAGAAAATTGTTATTAATTTATAAATTGAAAGGATAAAAGAAAGTTTTACACATACAGTTTAATTTTATATTTAATTTTTATTTAGAAGAATATAAAATTATAGTAGTTCGTGTTAGTTAAGTTTTTTTTTCATACTTTCGCTTAAATTCGTACCTTGGAAATTTGTATTCAATAAATATAAAATAAATTTTAAAACAAGTGACTTAGATTTGTTTTTCCATTATTACGAAAAGAGTAGCTGCATGCTTTATAAAAATTATACCACACTTTTTATGCTCCTATTTTGAATTAATGAAAAATATTTATAAATTAAACTGAATAGAAAATAATGATAATTTAAATTTTTCAATGTGGACGTGTAAACAAATTATCATACTTTTTGAGGGAAAAAAATTCAGCTGTACTAGCAAAAAACATCTAGCCATTTATTTAAATCTAGTTTTCCAAAATTAATTAGAATTAAGTAGGATGCAGGTTATACCTAGATAGAGGTATATCTAAGTTTAAAAGTAGATTCTGTAATTCAAAATTTAAAATAGCCCTTTAGAAAGGGTATGTCAAATTTGGAGGACCCTCATTTAAAATGAAACAATTCTTTATAAAATTCCACTTCTAATTAAGTACCGAAAATAAAATAAGACCGTTTTCGACTTCTTCCAATAATTAAGTAGATCTGACTATAAAATTCCAGTTTGGCTTGTAGTTCTTTTTATTGTCTGTGAAAAGTTTGAGGTACATTTTCCACTTCGTTGCACCAGGGTCTTGCTAACTAATTTATCCTTCTTTGCATCGGTAACAATTTCCATTTCGGATGGTAAGAAGGAAAACTTGGAAAACTCTGTTCTAAAGAAAATTAAATTCGCCGCTTCATTACGAATGTCTTGCGCTTTTAAGATAAGGAAGTTTATCTGCAGTTCTTAATTCGTTTTTATCAGGATAATGAGATTGATGCTCAAGGGATAGCTTGTCGGGATTTAAAGGATTGTCCTACAAAAAGAAGAAAAAGTAGTGAAGAGGACCAATGTTGGCCGTGACATGATTTCAATGAAGATTTTTCTTGTAATTGTTATAAAAGTCGGCTAAGAATATTTCAAAGGAAAAGGGACTCTTGTTTATGTTCTATTTTTAAAGGTGTTAAATTTGTTTTCATTTATTTGACTTTAACTACTTCTGGTTATTAAAGGGACAAAGGTGATGAAGGAGTATTGATTTCAGGAATAAAGTCTAAGTCTTTAATTTAAAGAATTTTACTCAGAGGCAATTTTATAATTCCATCAGCCTAATTTGATATCATGTAGCTTTTTTTAGTTAATAATGGGTTATTCAAAACCTCCAGATATTGATATAATATAAAAATTATAAATTTAAAAAAGTTTTTTATAGTTACTCTCTAAAGGTCAAAACTAAGAAAATTGGCATAATTGGTACAATTCAATTATTAAAGATATAGATTTATTTAGTGAGTTATAATTTTGAAAGATATAA
Organism: Proctacanthus coquilletti; assembly: GCA_001932985.1. Taxonomy (NCBI): domain Eukaryota; kingdom Metazoa; phylum Arthropoda; class Insecta; order Diptera; family Asilidae; genus Proctacanthus; species Proctacanthus coquilletti. The sequence goes on along the minus strand of MNCL01000031.1, from coordinate 1,107,312 downwards.
AAATCAAATATTACACACAAAAAATACTCTTTTATTTTTGTTGTTGAGTTTTTTCTTCTTAAATGCAGCGTTCCAACCAAAAATCTTTCATTTCAAACACATATTTATTTTTAATTAATCATCATTTCATATAATAACTTTGCAAACAAACTCCGCAAACCTATTCAATTCCTAATTCTGGCAATTTCGAAATCTCAACTGGAAAATCAACACAATTATCAGAAATTAGATTGCTCACAATGTTTCCGATAAAACCAACATCCTTTCATAGTTCCATAGGATCCAATTCTCTTTCAAAAAGCAATAATCATCCCAAAAATTCCTGATACCATACTGAACTTTTCGACAAACTCGAACTTCAGTAATTACCTAATCGAACTAAAAGCAAATCACGACCTGAACCCAGAGAGAGGAAGATGAGGAAAAAAAAAATTCCTTTTATCCCCAAGAAATTCCAGGAGTTAGGAAAGAAACTTTGTCCTCAGGGCATCCCACAACTTCAGATCGTTGTTATTCTTTTTCTCTTATCTTCCTGAAAGTATCCCAATCTAGAGAAAAGAAAGGTTGCACAACTGCGCCACAATTTCCACACAGGCTTTGAAGTGTGAAACAAGCAAAATACTTTCCGAAAGAATTCATAACAAAAAATAAAAATACTTATAGAAGTTTCTATTAAAAAAAAAAGACTAGATGAAAACGTTAAATACCCTACGAAGAAAGTACTTATAGGTTAGTACATAGTTGAGGTCTTGCGGTATATAACACTAGGGCATTATGGAGCGTAATTGGACCACGTGGTGTACCCAAGACAGCCACTAGTAAGACTTTCTATCTTGAACTGGAGAATTCTCTGTTTTAAGTGTAAAATAAAGTTAGTTTTGTGGTTTCTTCTATTTGCAGTTTGTCTCAGCCAGAAAGAAGAATGGAACAACGAATGCAAGCCCGAGGCCTGAATCTGTGTCACAGGATGTGACCGAAGTGGATTCTGTGGAAATTATTCCGGACGAAGACTCAAAGGTACGTCCATACAATTGTTTGCAACACCTTGGCGAACGGAAACGTCGTCAAGACGTGGGTTTTGTTGTTGTTCCTCTAAATTCAGCCAAAAAATCGATACGGTCGGTTATTTTGGGGTTGCATAAACGGATATTTAATAATTTTCCGCCAAAGACTGTCATCTCGCAATTTCCGTTTTTAAATCCTAAGTTTAGCAGAAGCAAAAAGGAAACCGCCTTTACCTCAATTTTAACGAGTTTTTCCAAGTGTATCGAAATAGCTCCATTTCAGAGCTGTGCTTATGAGATCATAATAGGGGAGTTTTTATTAGTTCTTATTTAAGACGATTTTTTTTTGCTAGGATTGGATATAAAAAAGGGAAAATATATCCTCTCTCTTTTCGAAATATATTTTTATTTTTATTTTTATGTCTACTACTTCGTCTATTCAAAAGAATTTATATTAAAAATAGCTCCCAATACGGAAGAAAATTTATTTCCTCATAATGAATCTTTCCACTACAATTCCAATTGTGTCTTCCTTTATGAAGACGCTAGGGATGAGCGAAACCAATTTTCTGGAAATATTAATTGAAATCACTCATGCAACTGAAATACACCGGATGCCTGAAGTTAAGGGCCTGGACCTTGTGTGCACCATCTAAGGATGCTCGCTCGAGAGGGTTGAGGACACATTCAGTTTTGCGATCGATGGATGTGTGATAAATTGCAGAACTATTTTCACCTCGAGCTAAATTGCATTCTCGTTACTTTTTGTTCCAGGCAAATTCTGGGGATGAGGATGGGACGACAGCTGCTGACAAGGAGAAGGAGGAAGACTTCAAACAGCGCCTCAGAAAAGAATTGGTGTCACGAGATGGCCACGGGTAAGTGTACAAGTTCAATTGTATCTTACAGGTGAAATTATTACCTTCGCTTTTTTCGGTCTCTTCCCTAGAGATCTTTCCAAGGATACAACGATATTTTTGACATTCAAAAACAATGAACTGGAGACGGCTTATTCAGCCCATAGGGAGCCGTACTCGTCGGTGCCACTCTTTGCGGCGCTTTTGGTGCAAATTGTTGACCTTCTTTATTCCACTTTGATACTGCCAAGGTGAGTTCTCCGCTTTCTTCTTAAGAAATCGATTTTCACACCTTTAAATCACCCCTCACCTGGAACTCTCACATTTCTGTTGTTTTCGAATTCCCTTCCTTGATATAGTCCCCCTCAAATCAGATGGGATCCTATTTCAGACAACTTTTAGGATAGGGGCGATGTTGATTCAATTTTTAAATATGCTGTAAAGTGTTGGGAGTCTACGTATTTCACTCTTTTGTGAAATATTTTACATAAATTGTTCTGTTGTTCTACATATTAAAACCAAAAAAATAAAAATAAATAAATACTGAGAAAAATAAATTCTGTGAGTGATCTGGAATTGGTTTATCAGAATGTAATAGCAATCAATTAAACCATGTATTTCTAATTGGAATCTAAAATAAACTACAACCTTCTAAGATAAAAGAATTAAAATATTTCCTAATGGAATTGTAATAATGGTAAAGTACCCTTGAATTTTGGAAGTTTTAGATCTTTAAATGACTTGAACACTGAGCCAGATCGAATAGCTCAATGTTTTGGAGACCTCGAACTAGATTAATGATATTTTTATTTATATAATGTTACTTTGGTGACAATTATTATTTTATAATATCAATAAGATTTAGAAAAAGTTCCAAAAAGAAGAATGCCTAAATTTTTTTTAAGAATGTTTGATCTTGGAATTTTATACATAAACCATCAACTCAGTACATTATTAGATTTGTGTGAAGTGGTTGCTTTAAAATGTTTCCTCTTCGAATGTTCTCAAGGGTTTTAAACAGAATTTTATAAAGAATTTAGGAGTAAAAGTGGTAAGTTAATTTTAACATGAGTACAAATTTCTTCAAGAAATATAATCATGTTTAAACTCCATACAAATTTGGCGTATTCAATTTAAAAAGACCACCCATAATATGACCATTATTCCAGAACAATTGCGTGTATGTACCTTAAATAAATTTAAGTACTATGTCCGAGTTTAATATTTTTAATAGTGGAGAAAATATGCATTAGGAAAGGCATTAAAATTTTGTTCATCATCTACTCTAAGGAATCTTCATTTGCTCTTATTTTTTTCAAGTTAAAATTCAAATAATTCCATGTATAACGTTGTCATTGTATTTCGTATAGACTGAAAATTGCATTTTAACACGAATATTTTCGCTTGCATTAAAATTTTTATCTAAAAACACTTCCAGAAGCTGGCATTTGAGATACCTGTACACTACCTGCGGTCGGCAAATGAGCAAAATTTATGGGGCACTGAATTCCAAATAAAATGGAACAGCTACAAATCCCTCCGGAGTAATAATGCTATCCTCCCAAGTGACAATAAAATTTTAATGTGAAAGCTGAAGAGTAGCGAAAAGAATGAAAGAAATGGCTTCTCATTCGTCTGGTTGTATTCAAAAAAAAAAAAAAATAATAATAAAAAGAAAAAAATTCGCCATACTTGCTCTCAGCTTTAAATAAGACATTATGTTACTTACTCCTCCAGGATGTGAACAAATAGAAAAATTTAATTTTCGAGGAAGGCCTCGAAGAAGAAAAAAAAATAAATAAAATCCAAGAAGTGTACTAAATAAGGAAAAATAAAATGAATTTATACTCGCACCTTACACATCTAAAGAAATGGCACTTCTGCGTGCGATGGATGCCTCGAGTGGATGAAGAATGAAAGTGCTTTTTGGTTAGGTGCGTGAATTTCAACAAAGAAATGTAGTAATCCAATTTTCATGGGATCTGAAGTAGGAAGTGTAATAAACATGCATATAGTGAATCAAGGACAGTGCCATGTCAACGAGAAAACACTCTCCTTTTTAAATTTTTAATAGCGTAAATTTGTTTATTTCCTGCTTTTATTGGCGGCGCAGTTCCGGAACTTGATCCTCTTTCATTCCCAGAAGGCTTTTGGTTGTTTACATGTTTTTATTTTATAACTTCCGGCATTCTGATTTTATTTTATCATTTATGAAAAATTTTAATAACATGTTAAATTACTTTAAATTGGTACACGTTGTTTCGCTTCAACCAATGAAATTAGTTTGTGCTCATTCGTTACAAGAGAGGAAATTTAAAAAAAATATGATATAGTCGAAAAATCAGCTCCATAACAATAGTACGAATTTAATTACATATAAATTATATTTTTCCTCATTATTTTAAAAAATATATATATAAACAATTTTATTTAAGTTTCAGATTTATGACATATTGAAAAAATTGCTAAAACTTGAATTTTTAAAAATACCCTTTTTATTTTTCAACATGAAAGAATTTAACTCGTATACTATCACTTAAATTTATGAAATAATAAGTAAATGTTATTGTGGCTCTATAGTTTCTTTAAAATTTTTGTTTAAATTTTCCTCGATGTGCAAATGAGCAAATGGTTCTATAAGGCTCTCATTTTTAAAATACTGAATCAAAAAATCATAGGTTTATTCAAAATAAAAATTAAATTCAAGTTTTTTCTTTAAAAAATGTAAATTTAATATTTACAATTATTTAAAATTATTTCTTTTTTTTTTTATTTGATTGATAAATTTTTGAAATTGTAAAATTTAAAATTGAGGAACATTTTCTTGCAAAGTTTATCAAAGAAATAATGCAGTAAATTTAATTTTATTATAGGTTTATATAATTATTTAAGGTTTAAGTTTTTGCTTTTATAATATTTACAAAAAAAAAAAAAAAATAAATAGATAAATGTGAAATCAATTAAAGAAAACAATTTAAAATATAAAAATACTTTTACTCAGTACGAGACTTTTTTAATAACTTTAACACCATAAATAGAGAAATATTTTTCTTTTGCAATATTAATAAATATTTTTTTAATTAAATCTACCCTCAAGAAAAGTTTTTATATTTTACGTAAAATGCCATGCGAAACACACTAATATTTTTCATTGCTGTAATGAATTTTACTCAAAGTCTGTAAATTAATTCATTTTATTTTGAGAAACATTTTCAATTACTTGGATTCTTTGAATTAATAAAATCTGAGATGAGTGAAGGGAACTTTTAAAGGTATTTTATTTACAAATTGTACTTTATCTAAAAGGAGAAACTTGAATTGAAAAACAAAAAAAAAACCGAATTGAATGAAATAAATGAAAACAGTACCAGTAGTAACATTGATGAATAGTAAAATAATTTGTTCTATTGAATACTTATTAAATAAAATTATAAGTTACTAGACTTTATTAGATTTAATATACTCGATTTGTTTGGAGCACACAAAAACTGAAAGGTTTATCTTACTTGTTTCTAAGATTTAATCTGTGAAAGCAGACTGGTAGTACTGGATGGTAGTGCCTTTTAAACATTGTAACATAAGTCCTATGTATTCATTCCCATATGTTAAAGTGACGATATTATAGGTACTTAAATCTCTCTTGAATTCCACAATGTTTTATTGTCCAATAAAAAAAATCCGTCCGTCGCGTGAAGTTGTGCAGCAATTTGGATGGAACGTAATTTAATGACATAGTATAGTTAAATTCAATGACTGTTTAATCGTAAATTTTATGGCAATAAATGATAGAGTGTCGGTCGGATTGTGTTCGTAAATGGCATGAAACAATGTCGACAAAAATGTGTCCCCATATTCCAATTGCTGACTTAACAATTCTATTCATCATTCTGCATTATCTAGCAATTCTAGGGTGTTACGTCAAATGATCAAATCATTTTTAGGGCCTTTTAAGCAATGACCAGAAAATTGGATGAGCAGAGGAGTTTATTTATTGAGGATTTTAAAAACGTTTAGGTGGAATATCTACGATTAATTTGCGGTTTTCTTATCTCTGAAAATTTAAGTTCATATTGTCCAATGATATTTGTAAAAAAAAAGATTTTAAAGGAATATAATTTATTATAATTTTCCATGAAAATTCCATTTAAAATGAAATATGGTCTTGTAAAACTTTTCAACCTTTCCAGATTTTTTTTTTTCAGAAAATAATTGTCGCATAAAGTGGACCTGTATCAACCTTACCTGCCTCACTTAAATATTTTTCTTTTTGTAAAAAGTCATTTTGTTAAATGTTTCGTCCTCTAGAAAGAAGTACAACATAAAATGACTTTACTTGTGTACCTTGTCCATCTCAAGGCTTTTACGAGTACTTTTAATCCTTTTTCGTCTTTTCTGTTTTTTTTTTTTACAGGGTGTGTCTTCATTATGCCATCGTCAGTGCACCATTACTACTAATAGCTCTTTTGGTTTTCATTTCGGTGATAGAGAGCTTCCCATCGGTAAGAAAACAATTTTCTAAAAAGGAAAAATAGTAAAAAATAAACCTTAATGGAAGACATAGTTGATTTTGAATTTCTGTGTTTAGAACTTAGAATTCTAGAAATGTTTTTTTTTAAGTTAGATCTTGTTTGAACTGATAGAAAAGGGTGCGATTTATTTAAAAAAAAAATCTATGAAATTTTAGTTGAAATACTATGAAAATTTTCTAGAGGTGAAATAAGAAAAATAAATTTTAGTACTTACGAAGTGAAGTTTTAGTTTTAGTTGAAAATCTATTTCTAACACATTTTTTTTTAAATTGAATTTCGAAGATTCTTCCAAAAAATCGAAATTTTGAAAAAAAAAAAATTATAAGAAATTCCTTGAAAATACATTTTGAATATCTTGCAATCTTTTGAAGTTTTCGGATAATTTTGGTTTCGAATCTTGAATATTTTGTTAATTTTTTAAATAAGTTAAAAAATTATCTACATACACGTTTATATAGTACATTTTTGTTTTTCTCTTCCAGATGATACCTGGTTTCCTGGTGAAACTCAGTCAGAAATTTAACGACACGCACTGTCTGAGACAGTTGGCAGCAATAATAATTATAGTTTTTGTCGGCTTAACTAATGTGACTGATATGGTAAGAAGATGCAATCAATTAATTTAAAAAAAAAAAACTGTTAAATTAATAAGAAATTAATTATAAAACTTAATAGAAGTTTAATGATTGAACCTTAAACTAATACTATCAAATACAAGGCACTAAATTGACTAAATTTGAAAACTTTATTTATTAAAAAATTTAAATTATTACTTAATTTAGTTACATGTATATGTTTTTTTTTTATATTTTTGTATAGTGCTTTTTCTCAATATTAAACACGTTAAAGACTGACAATTCGACAAATACGACGGCAACAACGGCAGCATACTTTTTACCACTTCTATGGAACAATACTTCAGATCTAGACCCACCGATGGAAACTTTGTTCTATCCCTCCTACTTGAGTAATTTTGCAGTCTTAATTTTGATAGCAATTGCTGTGATTGCCCAACTTTCTCATATGTTGAAAATATTCTTCATGTTACTTTTCACAGGTAAGTAAATCAAAGTTATCTTTTCTGCCTGTTTTTCACAAAAAAACAAAATAAAATAAAATTTTTTTTTCTTACCACCTTTGAGTATAGACGATTTATTACTATTCGTACCTCTTTTAGTCTTTCACTGTTTGGTCAACATATTTCTCCTCGATGAGCAGTTCGTCTATGAAGACCAACTTGCCTGGAATATGTAAGTAGAATTTTTGTTCTAGAGGATTCTTCTTTGCCGTCAGGCTCCATCTTTTACCTTTTTTGGATTTGTTGTTTTGTTTTCACATTTCATGTGTGTCACGTACAGCGATAAAATCTGCAAGGTAAAATTATTTTTACTTTTCCCATAAGGGAAAAGTTCGTAAAAAAAAAACATCTTAAGAAAAAATATAGTGTAACTTTTCAGTAGTTATTTTTTATTTTATTTTCTTTCTTTCATACTTGAAACTTTCTAAAGTTGGATAAGTTTAAAATTGAAATTCTACGTGGTAGAATAGTTTCATTCGAAATGTTTTACTTCCATCTTTTTGTAGTAGTTTAAATCGTATATTTTTGCTGAGGTGGAATCATTTCGCTCCAATGATTTTCTAGAGTAAAAGTTAATAGCAAAAATTTTGTCTTTTGAGAAAATTCTACGAATGTTTTGTCAATTGTTTCACCAGTGCATTTTATATCTTACTTTCCTCCTTATTTAAAATTTTTATTATAATTACCATTTAAAGCAGCCTTTAAATTAAAGCAAGGAATATTATAAAATTAAAACGTTTTGGAAATGCATCTATTTCATTATTTAAAATATGTACTCAATATTTTAAAAACAACTATGGGAATTTAAGTTTGATGTTTCACTTTTATGGTTTTATAATTTTCCTCTTAATATTTAGCAGCAATGTTTGAATTGGAATTATTTCAATTCTTGATGAGTATGTAAGGGAAGTTTTTGTTGTGTTTTTCACTATTAGCAAGATGTTTTTACGAATACAAACTTTCAAAATCCTCACTAATTAATCTGTCTTTACATTGTTTAATTCTTGATGCACTCCTCTAATTCTGTTTATGCTCTTAAGAAGTCTTTTATAAAATCCTTTTTAAAGTTGTTCTTTCTCTACTGTAAAGATTTCTTTAAATTTTCCGGACACAATTTTCTCTCTTATCTAATTTTCTAGAAAATCCACTAACAGCGAGAAATATTTAAAAGATCTTTAAATTTTCATAGTACTCATTAACTGAATTTATATAATCACTTGTACCGTCCTTGTTTTTTGGTATTGTTAAATTAAAAAATTGAATAGGAGAAATAAATTCAAATAAAAATAAAATTGAAAATATATTACTAAAGTTTTATTACAAAATTCCATATTTATGTTATTTGAAAAGAAGAACAGCACAAACAAGGCCACCACCATGGGCTTCATTTTAATAGCTTCAAAGTTGGAATAAAAATGTCATTGAGGCATAATTTATAAGAAGTCTAGTCTAGTCTGCCTTAGGTCCTCTTGCTCTTTGTACAACTTGTGCTTTAATTTATTACTGTTCTGAACAAATAAAGTTGCGCTGAGCAGATGCAGGTGATACTCCTAAATTGTCTTCAATCTTTATATTTACACATATTGCTCCTTGCTGGCAGTGTATGTTTCAGCTATTGGCTTTTTTTTTGTCCCTTATGAACAACATAAAAATTTATATTGAAATAATTTTTATACATCAGACACACCACCAGTGGGCATTTTTTCTCATCTTTGGATCTTTTCAAATAATACCAACATAATTAATTTAAATTTAAAATGAATAAATAATTTTAATTTTAAAAGAATTTTTAATTTCATTTCTTTTTCTTTAAAGTTATATAGATGTAATTATACTCTATAAGAGGATTTATATCAGAAATCAAAGAAATTATATCCTCACAGTAAGAATAGTGAAGGTTGTACATGGTCTAATATTTCTTTTATTGTTTTTATGCTTTTGTTTTTTCATATTATTAAATATGAAATTTACGCTCAATACTTTTTTAGTGTGCTGTACCTTTACCACACTTATTTTTATAATTGCTATTAATAAATTGTATTTTAGTTTTAGATTTTTAAAATTTATTATGAACCGTCAAAACCATCTTTCTCTGTTTTTTTCGGAAAAAAACGAATGGTGGAATTATTACCTGTTGTTTTCCAAAATATTTCATACTTTTTTTTATTAATAAATAAATTTATTATTATTAAATATTTTTTTTCAGTTTTTCTATAATCTCTTCAGATGACCTTTAAATGTTTAAAAAGTTTTTATTCCAATTTTAGTGGCCTACCAATGAGATATAATGTCTCATTAATTCTTTTCGTGGTTGCATTATCATTGGCGTGTCTTACACGACATGTAAGATATACTTTTTATATTTTTAAAAAGATTTTTTTTTTAGATAATATTTTCAATAATTGTATAGATGGATAAAGTTGATCGAGTGATTTTTAAATGGAAAACTGAAGTAGCCGAACAAAAGGAGAAAGTTAGTGATATGCGTCGAAGAAATGAAGCTCTTGTCTATAACGTTCTACCAGTTCATGTCGCAGAACATTTTATGAAAAATAAAAAACGTTCGCATGATGATCTATACTCTCAAAGTTACGCTGAAGTTGGAGTACTTTTTGCTAGTATGCCTAATTTTTCAGGTAATATAAAAATAATAAAATAATATTAAAACAAATTTAAAAAAAATAATAATAATAATGAAATTAATTATTTATAGTATATTTCTGTAATATTTAATTTCTTTTAAATTTTCGTAATAGACTTTTATTCGGAAGAGACTGTGAATAACCAAGGTCTAGAATGCCTAAGGTTTCTAAACGAAGTCATATCAGATTATGATGCTGTATGTTTAATATTATTATATTGAATTTATTGTATACATCAAAATTTATTTTTTAGCTATTAGAATTGCCACAATTTCAGGACATCATAAAAATAAAAACAATAGGTTCGACATATATGGCAGCAAGTGGTCTAAATCCGTCACGACAAGTTAAACCAGACGATCCCATTATTGTTAGATGGGCACATCTAGCACTTCTAGTAGAATTTGCTTTAGAACTTAAAAAGGCCTTGCAGGGCATTAATGAACAGTCATTTAATCACTTCGTACTTAAAATGGGTATCAATCATGGCCCCATTACTGCTGGCGTTATTGGCGCTAGAAAGCCTCATTATGATATATGGGGTAATACAGTTAATGTTGCATCCAGAATGGAAAGTACTGGAAAGGCTGGAGCTATTCAAGTTAGTCTATTTATAGCTCTTTGAATTTTACCTCCATAATTCTTTACATACAATAACAATGGCTTAAAGTTCTGTTCCATTTAATTTATTTTTAATATCTGACCTTTAAATCCAGTATGAACTTTGTTTTTCTTTTTTTTTTTTTAAATCCAATATGGTCTGCTTTTTTTCTAAATCCAGTATGGATTTTATGTTTTTTATTTTAAGTAGTTATTTAAATTTAGTGGTAATATCTTAAATACAAAAAATATTTAGGTAACCGAAGAGACGTGTCAAATCTTACAAACTTTTGGATACACCTTTGAACAGAGAGGTTTAGTATCAGTTAAAGGAAAAGGACAACTGATGACATACTACCTTCAAGTAAATAAAAAAAAAAATTTAAATGAAAATTATTAAATTTAAATGAAAATATCCTAAAGGGTAAAATATCTCGGCCAAACCCACCGTCTCCAATGTTATCAACATTGAATACAATGGAACCTCTTCCAGAAGTGGAAGAACCCACCGAAAGTCCAAAATTAAAAACAGTTGATGAAATAAAAGAGCAACAGACATCACGAAAAACAAGTTTAACATTAAATTTAGATAAAAATACTCCTCCAGAAAATGTAACACCAGAAAATGATCCACGATCACCGCGGAGCACTAATCCACTTTTAAATACGTTAAGTGATGGCTTAGATAAAGTCGAAAAACTTTCAACGTTAAAACAAAATGGCATCGATAACACAGATGTAGATGTAGATGTAGACGTTAAAACACCATTGCTTAATCTAAATAGTACTAATTTAGAATCTAGGGAATTTAGTGCTAGCGAAAAAGATTCATTGATAGCGAGGGATTAGGAATTTTTAGTGAATGAGGGAAGAAGCTCAATTTAGTGAGATAATAGAAAATGTTGTAGTCGTAACCCTGGATCGCGGTTCAAATTTGGAATTTTCTATTTTTTGTACTCAAGAAAAAAAAACAACAATCTTTTTAAATATTTATAATTAGATAAATGCAAAATTTATATCCTTATTTAACTTACAATTTGGATATAATTATTTTGTTAGTTTTTCGTTTTTTTTTATGTACAAATGAGTTCAAAAATTCAAAACAATCATAAAAATTGGAATTGATGGGTTTTCAAATTTATATTTTAAATTTGTCAGATATTTGGAAGAGGGCAAAAAAAAAAATAGTAAAAAATAAATTTATGGTATGAATTGCCCCTTTTAGCGTAGAAATTAGAATTCATGACATAAAAACAAAATAGTTTTTTTTTTTTTTTTGTGGAAAGCTCATCAGTTCCTGGGAGCACAAAATCTTTTAGTTAAAATCCTTAGTTCCTATGGGACCATTTAATTAAAGTAGAATTTAGCAGAGTTAATCAGGACATTCTTGTTTAACGTAACCAATTCATAACGAATGCAATTTTAATTAGTGATTTAGTTAAATTGGGGTGAACAGCTTATTTGGAAAGGGGCACTTAAAGGGAGGCGGGTTCTACTGTAGGTAAATTTCAATGAGGGGTCGAAATGGGATTTTATGCACAAAATTACGTGCTAAATTCCCTATGCATAACTTGACACGTAATACAACTATTAAATTTAATATTGTGTAGGTAGAATCAAATTGTGTGGCATACCATAAATTAGGGATACAATGTTTTTGTTATATTTCATCTAGGGTTAGTAATTTTAGGAAAATTGATTTGTTTCCGAAAAAGAAAAAAAATATTTAAAAGAATGATTGAAGGGCCTAATAACAATACATTTTTTTTCCATATAAGCTGTTTTACCATTAGAAAAATTAGTTAGCTTCTATTAATTTTAAAATATACTCTTTCTTACTTCTTCACATCAAAAAGGAGCACAAATTTTTGAAATAAAATACGTAAAAAACTGAAATACAACTTTATAACAATGGATTAAAAGTAAAATATAAAAAGAAAATCTAGGGAAATAGTAGCTTGCGACTATGGGAAGTTGTGAACAATTGTGATTTATAAAAAAAAAAAGAAAAGATTCCAAATCAATGAAGTTATCAACTTAGATGAAAGTGAGTATTACTAAATAAGAAAATAACAATTAAAATTAAAACCAAAAATTTATTGTAACATAATGTAGCAAATGATGAATAATCATTAAGGAAAAATATCCTGATTAATATGAAGAAAACAAATAAAAGATAAAAACATTATTTATAGTGGTTTGTTTTAAAACCTGCCCTTTTTTTCAGACTTTAATCTAGTGGATTTAGTGACTACTGTGGAAACAATGAATCAAAGGTTTGTACAGACTTTCGTTAGAAAACTAAGAAAGAAATAAGTCAATTAAATTACCTTATTTTTATTTATATAATTATTCCTTTTAAAAAAATATGTTTAATATATAAAACCATATTTCTTAGACCTTTATATTAGTTATAAAAACTAACGTATTTAATAAATTGTTTATGCATTTTTTTTAAGTTAGTTACGTTAAACTCTAACTTATTTTTTAAAAACCACTTTTTAAGATTATTTTAATTTTAGTATTATTTTAATTCTTAATTTTATTTAAAACATTTTTTTTAATTTCCTATTTAACTTAGGTGAATGTAGCAAAAGTTAAAGCGTACTACATTCATCAATACACACCTTGGAATTTAATAATAATTATTTTGATGTTTTTTGTTTTAATTTTTGTTTTTCTATTTTTAGTTTAGTATTTTTTGTAGGCTTCTTTAAGAATAATTATTAAAATGCCAAGAGTTCTGACGTTTTATGTTTTCCACATTTTAAAATACAACTTTATGTTGGAAAACTTTTGGAAATTTTTAAATCCAATTTTAGATAAAAGAAAAATCATTGAATTGTAATTTTTTTACGAAATTTAACAGATCTTTCCTCAAACAAATACAATAATAATGTGCATCAAATAAAATTTATTGCACGTTGAAAGCAATTGCCTTTATCCAGACATATCAATCAAATTAAATTAAGCGTGTATGATGGACACTTTTCACTTTTATGAATTCATGGAGATAAGCTTAAACAATTTTTATAAGCAATTGCAGTTGAATTGCGTTCATGCAAATGAAATGTTGCTTTATAAAATTTTAGTGCTATTTGTAATAAAAATTTTTTACTTTAATACTATATTTATCTATTCTAAATGTGTAGATATAAAATCAAAAGTCGAATTATTTAATCTTGTAAGAAGATGCCAAAGATCAAATCAATCTGTGGTTGGACTTGGAAATTATGAACATGTTAAAGAATGTGCAAATATGACGAAATATTTCCGTGGATTAGCGTTCAATTTTTCAAAAACTAGACAAAGATTGTATTTTGAAAAATCAAAAAGTGAGTTATTATGTGTTTTTACTTAAATTTAAAAAAAAAATACTAAATTCAATTTAATCGTTGGATTTTAGACAATTCAACTTTGTTACAAAGGAATAGGAAAAACCTTTCAGTTTTGGATCAACCAGAAGAATTTTACAATTGCATTGCATTAAAATGTCCAGAGTTTTCGAATTTTTCTACAATAGTTAACGACAGTCGTTTCGACTACTACAGTCTATATGCAAATCCACCACGTACGGGAAACTTTAGAAACTTAACTTTTGCCTCAATAACATTTAATGATTCTCATCTATAGCACCTCCGAACGCTACCTGTCTACCTGCGGTGGGAATATTCCATTACTACTCGACCTCTTCCAACTACTCAGAAGCTCTTAAAGTCTGCCAGACTCAGTCTAGAGGAACTTTGGCTCATGTGGTCTCTGAAGCTCGGACTTTAGCAATCTCGAGATTTTTGGAGAGTCTCCACAATGAAAAGCGAGGTGGTAAACTTGCATATGTTGGATTGAAGTTCCCATCGGGTGTGGACTATGAAACCACATCGGAGAGAGAAAGTTTGGAATGTTTCTCATATAGAGCATGGGCGCCGGGCTATCCAAGGTAACATTTTATAGAACTTTTGAAAATATTTATTCTTTAATAGTATAATTTTATTTATTTTTATATTCAATATAGTCCACTTGATTTTTTCTCTTATTAATAAGACTTTTGTAAATTGTTCTCTAGAAGCCGTAAAAACAATAGTTGCGTTGCAATAACCACTGAAACTTCTTGGATAGATGTCCAATGCCATCAGAAGCTTCCTTTTGTTTGTGAAATTTACACATCTACTGAAAATACATTGGAAAATTGGAGTTTGTTTTGTTCTATTTAATAATACTTCTGAAATATTTAATTTCTTGGAGTCATTCCTTCCTACCCCATGCATTTCACCAATATTTCCTCATTGTAGTAATATTAGTACTTTAGAAGTAGAAAAGTAGTAAAAAATTCTAGAAATTGACTTTGGTATTTTGTAGTTGTGTTTTTAATTACGTAATAAAGGAAAGAATAAATTGATTATGTTTAGTAGTTTAACCATTTTAAATTTAATAAACTTTTATTGAATAACCACTATTTAATTAAAATTTTTTTGAAAAATCCTAGCGTATTTTAGAAATAATACGGAAACGAAAAATTAGGGCTTTTCTGAATATATTTTGATTTCTTTTCCAGTAATAATCCTACAATATTACAAAAACATGAATTTTAGTCCATTAATCTATCAGAGGTTTCGAAAAAAAATCGAAAAGCCATGTATTTTTTGAGTATCACTGAAATTTTGAAATATGGTTGTAGAGTAGAAAACAAATATACAGCCATTAGGTTTATCAAAACCTAAAAATTAGTGGTTAAATCGGAAAGGGGTAAGAATTGAAAAAAATAAAATAAAAATTTTGATCAGTTTTCAAAATAATTTTTGATTTCTCACTTATATAAACAAGAACGTATATTTAAATTCTAGATATTTGAATAATAATTTCTAATAACATTAACTTTATATGGATGGAAAATAATAAAACAAATCATTAAAACAATTTTATTTTATTTTATTGTCAAAAATTTAAAAATTTGAATAAATAATTTCTGTGTGCTGTTCTTTCATGTTGAGCAATAATCCTTAAGAAATGAACTCAACGGATAAAATATTTATTTATAATTAAAATTATATATTTTCTTTTATTTGTTCTTTACGAGCAAAATTTTAAAGCCTTTTTCATAGCATAAAATCACTTTTTGGTGCATTGGTACTTTTAGGCTTTGGCAACTTGTTCACCCTTTTTCTTGAGAGCAGCATCAACGGCTTTAACAACATCTGCGAAAATTTCTTCTACACTTCTTTCAGCATCTATCTATAAATAGTAAACAATTTCTTTTTTAATTTATGTCCTGTTTAATAAAATATATATAAATATTTTACCTTTGTCGTTTTATTATTATAAAGAGCAATAATTTCATCAGTATTTTTCCTAAAAGTCTCAAGTCTACATTTGATGGTCTCCTCGTTATCATCAGCCCGTACTTCGGTTGCTTGTTGAGCTCTGTTTAATATTCTTGCAACCATTGTTTCCTTAAAAACATAATTAAATATTATTTATAATTTAAAATTTTTTATAAATTTATTCTTGATATATATTTTGAAATGTTTATTCTTATTTTTATACTTACATCTTTACATTCGAAGTATAGGATAAGATCAACAGGGGCGACATATTTTTCAAAGGCAGTTCCTTGATCTTTTTGGCGCGGATATCTGAAAGAATAGTCAAATTACAATAATAATTTCAACAATAATAAAATTAAATACGAAATTTATTGATCGTTTAAAGAGAACCATTTTTTTTTTACAAATTTCGTTGTTGTAATTTACTATAAATAAAACTAATCTAAATTTTGAAAGATATTACACATTAAGGTTTCTTTTGTTCATTTTAAATTAAACATAAAATTTAAGACGTTCAGTGTAGTAGGACATACCCGTCAATCAGAAAACCTTTAGCATTTTTTGTTTTATAAATTGCATTCTCCAAAAGTTGTAATACATCATCATTAGAAACAAGTTTGCCTTCTTTCATAATTTCTTCCAATTGTTTTCCCTTTTCTGATCCAGATGCAACCTAGAGATTAAAAAAAAAAAAAAGTTGATAATATAATTTATCAAACTAATAATTGATAATATAAGTGAACCTCAATCCGTAGAAGGTCTCCAGTACTGATGTGGGTAAATTCATATTTTTCAACAATCTTTTCACATTGTGTACCTTTTCCACAGCCGGGTCCACCAAGTATCCATAGAATAGGAACGTTTACCTGAAAATTTCAATATATTTTTTTGTTTAAAGAAAAACCTATATCAGATAACTTATCTTTAGTATACCCTTGGAGATAGGTAGATATTGCATGTAAAAAAAAGCAGCGTTTTGAATCATTTAACCTACCAAAAAATTTCATTAGTATGCGTCAATGGCAAAACAAGGATTAATTTAAGCGCAATAATTCATTTTATTTTCTAGAAGCTGAATTTTTGCATGAATTTTGTATTAGTGGATCTTTGGACGTCGCATGCGACTTACATGTGGACGCCTTGCTTCTGCCGCTTCCATTTGCTGCTGTTTTTCTTCGGCCTCCCTTTTCATGGCCAGTTGATGGCAGAAAAATAACTATAGGTATTTTTTTTTTTTTTTTGGATTTCATGTGTGTTTTGCATCATAAAATTTTGAAAAAAAAGGAGAAAAAAAAAGAAAAACAATCATCTTAAAGCTTTAAAACTTTAGCATACTATCCGAAGCAATAAGAAACGAACTAATCTTTCAAATAAAAACGAACAAAAAAAGAAAAACGGCCTTGTTTAGCAAATCCACTCATTTTCTTGAAAAAATTCTAAGATTACCTTCTTGCGACATTTACAAGTTTCTGGTTTTCCACAGTGATGTCCCTTACATTTCATCATTTTGAATTATGCCCTTTGCTTTTAAACCTTTCCGGATTGTTAAATGTGTGTGACACGGTTAATTTTGACTTTGAATTTTGATATATCGAAGCTACTAATTTTTTTTTTTTTTTCAAAACGTAAGATTGATTGATTAATTCGATGGCCTACTGAATACCAAAAGTATTATTACCATCATAAGACAGAATATCACACTACATTTTCACTCTTGTGTGAACAATTGATTACTATAGTAAAAACACTGTGTCAATTTTAGACTTTTTATATCTCACACTCATATCTTCATGAAAGGTGACAAATAATAGTATATTACTTTAAATTTGAAAGCTGGAAGGATATTGGACATTTTATATATTTCTACTAACCCTTTTTTTGTTAGACAGAAGTTTTAAGAGGTCCTAAAATTTAATGTATCTTTTAGAAAATTGATTTAAAGGACGTTTCAAGTGATTGTAGACAGGAATAAGGGTCCTAATGAAGTAAGTAATGGTTACTATTAAGGTCATTTGGTTCTTCCCATATGAATTACTTGGTTGTGAAATTTAGTGAAAATTTTAAGAAATCCTTTTTTCTAAATACATTCAAGAAGTTAACCCTATGATTTCTAATATTTCATTTACATTTCCAGAATTTTTTCATGTTAGAAATTATCAAGATTAAAACTGAAAATAAATCGTGCATAAAATCGAAACAATATTTTCTATCTAAAACACACTTTGGGGTTTCGTTTAGAAATGAGAAATTAAATTGACAATAGTTTTCAAAATATTAGCTCTAATTTTTTTATTAACGAAAAATTGTTTTTTTTTTCATAACGTACTATGATAGGTAACAAATTAAAAGATACCTATTTAAAAAAAAAAAAAAAAAAAAACAAAACAAACGTTTATTATGAAAGGAAATTTATAATCAAAACAGATATTCCTACATTTTACCTCATTTTATATGGTCAACTTTCAGTTTTTGTGACCTTTATCCAAATGCCAATATTTCAGAAAATGTTAGAGATATTTAAATGTTGTTTATTTAGTCCGACTAGTTACATCTTCATCTATTAAACTAATAAATTCCTTTGGATGAACCATTTCAGTTGGAGATAGACCAAGATAAAAATGAAAATCAAAACAAAAGTTTATCTTTGAACATCTGTTTCTCTTTACTTAAAATAAATTTCAGGAAGAACGTAAATAACTCTGTCGATTTTATAAATGTTTATTTTGATTCCTCCTTTTTTATGACCCAAAATCATTCAAAAAATAATTGTAAGAAATTTTCGATAAAGATCCTTATCTCGTTCGTATGTTTTCTGTGAGATCTATAAACAATCATTGAATTGGATTTAACGATTAAATTAACGATAAAATTAATTAGATAGATTAAAGATAACAAAACTGTGATAAAAGGAAATTGATAACAGGCGGGAATAAGACAAATTAAAAAAAAAAAATATTATTTTTTAAAATTAAATTTTACCTGCTAAAAACAAGACCCAACACCCTTTTCATTTAAAATTCCACTTTAATTATACCCTTAGAGTGATGAAACCATCAAATTGTCTCTTAGGTAAATTTATTGTTAATCCATTCTTAAATTATGGGAAAATGCTTTTGTTGGGTTATTAAAAATTCATAAACCCACTTAACCTTGGACATGGATTTTAGAAAATCCAACCAATTACGTACCCAAAAATCTAGTGCTTCATCGTCATAAACCCTTTTCCACGAAGGAAATATTTTCTTTTCAGGATCATTTATACCCCCTTTATTGATTTTTTGTTGACACACTTTTCACGAGAAGGCGCGTGCTCCCCTTCCCTCCGTCGGCGCCAATCAAAACCGCCAAATATCCATTTAATATCAAATAAAACGTGGAAAATGGAGCATTTTCCATTCGCGTATCAAATGCGTACGAAAACGCATATCGCTGTCAATTATTAAATACTTCTTGGGATAGACACCAACCCAAAAAGAGCGATGCGTCTAGCGGCGGGCGTTGTTCTTTTGAGATCCGGAAATAAGCGCTCATCACGCAACAGAAAATAAGAAGATAAATTCTAGCCTAGGAGTTATTTATACGAAGCAAATTTCAGGATAATTCGCGATTTAATCGGCGGGAATAGTCGCGACCATGATTACTCTTGTTCCCCCGGATTGTTTATGATGACCAGATCGACGTGCTTTCAAACAATTCCCCCTAGGAATTCTTCTTAATTCTTAAACACGAAGCACTGAGGAAATATTGCTAAGAATAACACTCGATTACATAAATCCACCCCAGACTGCAAAGATACTGTCGGTCGGGTTCATTCACTGCGTCATACTCCAAACGAGATGGGGGTTCCCGAAAGGTCATGTTCAAATTGGTGATGTGGTCCAGCACTTACCACCGACAATTTTTTCCTCGCACCATCTTAAACTCTTTCTTTTGGGTCAAGGTCAAAAAGAACTCTTATCACACGGCACAAAAGGCGTTTTTGTTTTCTATTTAAACATTCTCAAATAATTAAAATAATAAAAAAAAATCATTGCCCTTGTTTTGTAGTAGCTGCACTCACCATTATTAATTGCACTCGAACCCCGGTCTTGGACACCAATTCAAACTATACGTATCTCGACAACGGCGCTAACCCACGACCCGCCCTGACTATCTTAAGACTCACAGAAGACTGCTCTTCTCAGCCAGAAGGAACATAAATTCGGACGCCTACAGTCACCTACTGCCGTCTACGTTCAGAATGGGGAAACTTTCGAAGCTCTTGGCATACTGCTCACTCGATAGATTCCGATGGTGGTTCGTCCAACCTACAATAGTACCACAAATATACAAACTAGAAGCTTTCACCTTGATGCAGCCATGGCCGCAAAACTACCACCCGTATATGGGCCACCAGGTCAGATTTGGTGCAGGTCCCAATTTTTCTGGGGTCAACTTCTAGCCCATTTTCCATTTGTCGTTTTTCGTTGGACGTTTGGTTCTCATGGGATTTCCCTTTCCTTGTGACCCATTTCGGGGTAGTGTTTTCTCTGGGCCATGGGAACCGTGAACGTGACTCTATGATGTCTAAAATTACTGTAGGAGCTTAAGAGCCAGGGGCTATAGCAACAATGGCCTAGAGCTTTTCAAGATCACACTCGAGAGTACAATTGAGCCAATTCGAGTGATTTAATCGCAAAAGAGCTCAATGTCAAATTGTTTAGTGTTACACGGGGTGATGGCATTTTATTTTAAATTAGTCGGTTTCTGTTTTTATTTGAGATGAATAAAATTTTATAGGATACGAGCATATCTACAAATTATTTAAGAATCTGTGTAGGTATTAAAATAATTGATTGATTTTTCATTAAAAAATTTGTTTCAAAATGAACTTGAATTAAAATGGTCCATGCAACGAATGAATCCTTTTGGATTGTTTTTTTTTTTTCTTTTTAATGTTTAAAAAAATAAATTAAGAAAATAATATAAAAATCCATTTTAGATAACTCCAATGAATCATTTTTCTAAACCGTGACAGATTTTGGTATAATTTTAATTTTAAAATTAATATCATATGCAATTAAAATCTAAACTATAAATTTTATTAATTTTATAATTTTATTAAAGTTACAATACAATAAAAAAGTTCTATAACAAAGTAAAATATGGTCTAGTCCTTAATAAGGCTTGGTTTTAAAAAAATGCTAATTGTTACATACGCCCGAAAATTTTACTAATCTAATTTATGTAAACGTGGATGAAAAAAATTACTACACATTTCTGGATGGTGTTAAAAAGTATTGTTAATTCTTCCCGAATTAGATAAAATAATTTTGTGTCGAGCCTTTTTTGAGCGAAGGTATTTCTAGAAAACCCTACGATTTTAGTTTATTAAAAATTTATTTAAAATTTAGTAATATGTTGTTTTTCTAGCCCGCTTTACATTTTTATCATATTTAATTAAATAATTACTATTGTTTTCTAGTCCATCTTAATTTTAAATCACTTACCTTAATATTGCAAATGAAAACACTTTAAAAATTAATTTTTCAAAATTCTATTATATCTTCTTTTTAATTAATTTCATTTCTGATATTTGAAAACTATTTTAGTACCAATTAAGAAGTAAATCGGTCCAGTTTAAAATGAATTGCCTTAAAAAATGTATTTTTGTAAACAACGCCTCCAACGTTGTGTTTCGAAAGGTAATCAGGGGCAATGTAGAAAAGTTCAATTCTTCCTCCTTACCGTATCTTACAATTAGTAAGAAAGTGATCAGGCAACGCATAGAATTTTAAGTTTCTCACGGAGTCCAAAATGAATTCAGATGGAAATGGTTTTTTGGGCTATTTTTAAATATTTTATGGGAATCTTTTTTCCCCCCCAAGTCTGTTTTTGTTCCGTCTCGTACGAGGAATTACGAGAGATTCTTATACGTCTTATATTTTCATCTTAAAAATTACTTTCAGTATCATTTCCAAGAATATTTCATTAGTAAATGAAACGTCTTTTAATAATATATTACTTTTTGTATATTTTATAAACCTTATTTCAGTAACAATCGCAATTTGTGCTGCTTACGTTAAATGTGCTCCTTAAATAATATTGTATTTCGTTTCATCAATAAAATTTAGTATCATTTTCTAATTTAACTAATACTACATCAAAAATCGTGGATGATGCAAAATCTCATCGTTTACACGTTTATGAAAATATATGCGTAATGTGTCCGTCTATCTACGGTTGCTACATTGTTCAAGTTGGCACTTGGCCTCTTTATATATTCTTTTTTTCTTTAGAAAAAAAAATCTTTTAAAGCTTTAACACGTCATAACCATTATTATTGTTCTACAAAGTAGCATCTTATGAACGCCTCAAGTAAAATTCTTAATTTACAAGAAAAAAGGGTTCGTAAATCGATTTTTAAGTGCTTTCTTTTGGGGCACTACATAAATGTGTCCATGGTGTTTCTTTCTGTCTCTTGTAGCATTTGTCTGAAATTGAATCCACCATTTGGAAGATTACCATTCATTTGGGTCTTAACTGGATTTGTATTAATTTGGCCAGTATTATTTCTGAGGTATCCATTCGCTAAGCTAACATGATGACTTATAGTGGGTACTACACCAGGAACATTGTCTTCCACATCCTCTAGAACTGTATCAGCTTCAATTGAACCAATTCCTGAAGTACCTTGATCTGAGAGTGTCGGATTTTTATTGATTCTTTGCTGAGCTGTGGACATTTGTTGGATTAAATTTCGAACGACCTTTTCGAATTCTCGTTGCACTGAAGGGCTATCAGTGTCACCATCAACCTTAAAGTAAATAAAATTTTAGTTTATTACCTCATGTAAAGGATTTAAAAAAATTTATATATTCGACTTACAATCGTTAGTCGATTGTTATTGTCCAGAGCTTTAAGCATGGGCAGTGTTTGCTCCCGGAATAGTTCTAATCGTCTTCTAAAAGACGAAACAGTGTCATCTAAACGACCTCTACCCAACTGAAGTTTTGAACAGTCCAAGAGAATTATTGGCGGAGTTTGTTTGTACTAAAATAATTAATCAAAAATAAATTTCGTATTATTCAAAATATTTTCATGTAATTTTCAAAATCTCACCTTCTCTTCAAAATATTTCGCTTGCTTAATATTCCTCGGGAATCCATCAATGATAATTCCTTGCAAATCCTTTAAGATTTCAATATTTTTCTCGATAAGAACATTAATCGATCGTTCTGGAACCATTTCTCCAACAGATAGAGCCTCTTTTATAGCATAACTCTCAGTGTTCGCCTTGGGGGCAGTATCCGTAATGGTTCGTAATATTTTTCCAACACTATAAAAACAAATAGAAATAATCATAACTTTTGGCAATGGAGCAATTTTGTTTAAATAAATTACCTAAAATGACCCCATCCGGAATTCAAACCCACCGCCTTCATGCATAGGTTGGCTTTATTGCTACCGGGTCCACCAATGACCCATATTACCAGAGGTATATCACTGTTATTTATGTTAACTGGCCCATTGCCATAATATGATACATTTTGTCCCATCAGACTGGTGGGATCACTTTTCACTGGCTGAAATAGGGAATGTGACGGTGGTGTGTTCGCCAATTCTGTAATATTCTTCTGTTGACTAGGTGCTGTTTCTACACTAACTATACTGCCAGGTATATCATTTATTCCTCTTCCCATACCTGTAACTCCATTAAGGATGGCTTCTTGATTTTCGAGTGCCTCCAAAATGTCTAGTACGGCAGCACGAAAATCTTTATAAACATCTGATGGTGCTCGTTCACCATTTACCTGTATTTTATTTTATAGAATTTGTAATTTTAGTAAAATTTATTTGAAATTGGGATTAGAGTATAAATAAAATCAGTTTCTTACCGCAATAAGTAAGTCACTTTGATCAAAATAGTCAGCCACTGGCATAACATTCTTGAAGAAATTTTCCAATTCCATTTTGGCAAGGGATAGTACAACGTGTCCCAATTTAGCTCCATAGTCGATTTGTTTTTGCAATACAGATTGACGCCAGGATATTAAAATGACTCCATTGATTACTTGAATCTGTAAAAATATGGAAATTGTTTCTTCATTTAAGAGTTATTCCACTGTATGCAAATAAACTGTTCTTAAAGTAGAATTGTTCTGCAGTGGGTATAGACACTAACCGAATTAAATTCATCGGGTATGTAATTGAGGCTTGTGTAAGACAAATGACACAGTGACATGCAAGGTATAGTTTAGTTTTAGCTCAATTTAATAAATATCTTAACAGGTGATTACACAATAGGCACTAAGGCTTACGAAAATGAGCCAGAAACACTATTTACTTAAATTGTTTGCTTAAATTAAAACGGGTACGGGGATTAATATTATATTTAACTTACTGTCTACAAGGTCTACTAATGTTTCTTTTTAGAATATTAAAATATACGAAAATATTATGAATTTGGACATGTAATCACAACAGTTGTTCTATAGTTTTATAAATTAAAATAATCTAATATTTCTAAAACTGCACATAATTAAATCTATATACATGTATATATAAATCTATATACATGTACTATGTATAATATCTATACATGAAGAAGAAATGTAAAGTAATAATTGTACCTTGCAATTAAAGTCTAATTTAAAACAAGAGAAAAACAAATTGTACAAAATTAATTTCTTTAGCTTAAAAGCTATCCCACGTGTTCATGTTCTCAAGGTGTGCTCTAGCCGGCCTACAACTAGAAGGGGGTTGGCAACCGGCATAGGTGGAAAAGAACATCATAGTGGTGTTTACAACCGAATGTCTAGGTCACTCAATCGATATTCGAGGACATTGCGTGATACGTCCACAAATATTTCATCACCTCTCTTGCTATCGGCAGGTAGTGTGGTCTGGAATCGGGTGAGATATTGAGTACTTTGATATATGATGACAATAAAACCATATGCTGCACATAGTTCAGTTTTAAAGGTATTTAAACGAGAATGAAAAAACAACACCATTAAATAAAACGCAAATGGGGAATGATACGAATTAAAACGCAATATAAACGATATGCAATTAGGATAACTTTAACACACACGAGAACAATTCACCTTTTTAAATAATATTTAGACATAAAAATCTTACAGGAAAATAATAAATCTTCGGTTATTTGATCTATGATTATTATATTTAATAATTAATTATATTATAAAATTTTCGCTGTTTCGCACTTAGATAATTGAAAATTTTACTTGGTAATTTGAATTTTTATTTATTGAAAAATTTCTTAAATTTTACTGGTCTGACTCGTGCTTGGCCGATTTTTATTTATTTTTTGATATAATAATCATAATTTCTTCGCTGTAAAGATCAACTATTTGGAGGACCTTTTTTGGGAGAGTATATAAAAATATTTTGTATGCTGTCAATTTCTTGGTACCAAAACGCCTCGCCTAAGCGCTAACTAGACTCGGACCAGGTTGAGTAGGGTCGCCATTTAAACCAACCAACGATGCTCTCAAAAAAATTGCAAAGAACTCTTTTATATTTTCAAATTATATCGAAATATTTAATTTAACGAATAGAAAAGGTTTTTATTGGCCACTTATAAAGTTTTATAGACTAAATTTATAAATTTATTTACCTATATTTTAAAATTGATGCTATACTTTAGATTTGATACCTTACTATACAGAATTTAAAATTATGTAACTAGTATCAAATTAAAATTCAAATGTGGAAATAATTATTTTAAATATTTTTTATTAAAAATAAACTTTTTAACTTACTTTTTCCGAATATTCCACAACATCTCGCATAGACCGGGGATAACCTGAGATCAAATATGCTTTTGCAGCTGGCGCCATTTTCATTTCAAGCATTAACACTTCTGTTACACTTTTTGATGATATCTGAGAAAAGTCTTGCATATCTGGGAATAGAAAAAATACTCTAAAATTATTATCAAAAACTTTTAACAAATCTTAATAGTTTTAAAGCATTCAATAAATTGTTAAGGACGTTTTCCCAGAAAATGATGAGATGATGCATTTTGAAAATTTGCTGTTTTTATTTTTTTGTAATTGCAAATTTTAAAGATTTAATATTTTACTACCAATTAACTGCATTTATTTCGATTATGTCATGATAAGAAAACAACCTAAAATGTGAATTCTAGCCCTAATTTGATTGGGCTTAGTACACTATCAAAATAAAAAAAACTTTCTCCCTACAATTACAAAATTGCGTTCATCTATGACCGTGATTGATTCAAATACTTTTGGTTCCCAGCCAATACAGATCTATTACTGATAATTTACGTGATAAATTACGCCATTTAGATTCAGTACAATTTACTTTTCCGTAATAAAGTCTATTAAATAGGGAAACCTCGATAGACGGACGTCTATAGAGGTATAGCAATATGTTTTTGTTTTTGATGCCAAGAGTTCAAGGTCTGGTTAATCACCTTATAGAACTTCGCTGACCAGCTATAGGCCAGCCGTGTCACATATTTACCATTAATTATTCCAATTTTTGGTGAATATTGAATCAAATATGCGTAGAACATGTTTTATAGGTGAGACAGGTAGAATTCGCCTGATAATGACCATGAAATTTTTATACTCACCATTTCCGATTGCGTACTGCTGCAGTAAATCCATCATGTTAATGTGGGTTACGCCACGTTTCTCTTCCATTAGTGTATCACAGTGTGTTACCTTACCACTACCTGGACCTCCTATTTTCAGAAGATAAGACGAGATTGGATTTTTAAGAGAATCCTAACATATTTTATTTTATTTTTTTATTACGGGTCAATAAGGAATTCTTTCTACAAGTTACTTACCTAAGACGAATATGACGGGCACCTTCGGCGGGTCGAATTTGATCCTTCCTACATTTTGCATAAGCATCGTATTGAGTGGGGTTCGTATTCTGCTGGAGCGGGCTTGCCCTCCGCCCTTCCAATCGGCTCCTGGATCTTCGGAATCTTGTGCCATATTGGCGTCTGGAAGAACAATAAAACGGAGGTCTATACTCCTTCTGTATCATATAATTAATATATTGAACGAAAAGCTTTCCTTTTACTGTGGTCATCGTTCGACCATGGAAAAGACAAAGAAATCTTGAATCAGCGGACACCTTGTGCAGAAGGCTATTGATTTTTTGATGATATGTTAGCAGCAGTTAGCTAGATCTACTACTGGCCGGTTCAATTCAGACGCGATATAATGAAATTGTCCACTAATTACTTATCCAATGTGTTTCACGGAATTTTCGCAGGATATAGGTATCAATATGGGATCCCTTTGGTAACTAACATCGCAGCTCTGATTTAAAAGGGATAATTTTGTGTCTGCGTGAAAGGTTATAGTTCAATATTTGGAAAATATATTATTAAATATCCTTTACTGCTTATCGTTTAGTTACAGTAATGAAGTTACCACTTAGGGTTGAAAATAATTAAGTCGATATTCAAAGTAATTAAATGATAAAATTTTATATAGGAATTTTAATTGAATAGTAAAAGTTTATGGAAACTTTTTCAAATCCATCTTTTCATAATCGGTGTACAAAAAAATTTTAAGAAATTTGGAATTGAATCATCATCCAGATCCAAAGTTTGATAGTCCAGCACTTGGTACCTTATTATCATTTTGAATATTAACTTTTGTTTTGTTTTAAAAGAGTCATTAAAATTAGCTTTTCTCTGAAGACGTCCTTGCTTTAATTTACTTTATTCATTTTATAAAATACTTCTCCAAACATTTAGAAATCTTTTAGAATTAAAAACCATTAAATTCGTTTATATTATTATAATAAATCGTCTATTTTGTCTCGAAAATAAAACGCATCCTCAACAATGTTGTATTCTGCTGTAATTTAATAATGTCATATAAATTAAATTCGACCCTTTACTTTTCGCATTAAACTTAGACTTTAAAATTTCATTTATAAAATAATTTAAAGGTCTGCATACGATGAAATTATATTTAAAACATTTATAAAAGGCTCCCTTTGAAAATATTACGTACTAATATAAGTAAAAGGGATTCCTCTTTTATAAATTCCCTAATTCTAATTAAACTTAGAATTTTATACCTCATTTTATTTTACATAAATGATTAATTTGAATGACGAATTTTGTCTCCTATTGATCTAATTTTTACAAATAATAAAGGCTAGTTAAAATAGCTCATTATTAAAATTTCTTTCAATATAAAAATCTATTAAATAAAATTGCTTTTGATAATAAATTATAGATAGCAATTCGATTCCATAAAATCATAAATTAATTCTGCCAAAATTTTACTTATTATTAGATACGGATCAAGAGCTACAAAATATTCAAATATTCTCGCCAAATTTTTATTTGATTTAAAAATGCTAAATCAAGTGTAGCTATAGTTTCGAAAAAGATGCGTTCAGATAAAATTTGAATCATTAGAGCTAGGAAAACTCTTGTTGATGAAAGTCTAGTCCAAAGATTGTAACCGATAAGTTAATTATGATTTCAATTTAAAAAAAAAAAAGTAGCATATTTGATCAGTTTTAGAGTTTATAATTAATTGTCTAAAGGTACATTTTACTTTTTTAAAATGCAAATCAATTTTTTAAACTTATTACTTTCCTCTAAAGTTTAAAATTTACGTTAATGATTAGATTTTCTATTTTGTTTTGTTATTAATAATTGGACTTTCATTGTTTTTGTCTATAACACTATAAACGTAAAGTTAGTATATTTACTTGTTTATATTCCTGAATCTTAACTTTAGTCTGCTATGAATATTTACTCTGCTTTTAACCATATCTACTTGAATTTAAGAGAGATTACCCTTTTGCAAATAATATAAACCTGATGAAAACAGATAAATCCTTTCTTATAGTGTGCTTACCTGTGTCTAAACAAATACCCATCATCCATGCGGTAGTAACCAGTTAAAGAACAATTTAGGCACCTTTTAATGAAATTGTTCTATCAAAATATGAAAAGCACTTTTTAACCATTATCACTTATTTTCATTTTAAATCAAAGTCCTGTCTAGAAAGTTCTTTTTAATATCATTTAATGATTTTCACAAACATTTTACATCTCATTAAATGAAGCACTTAAAACGAAAAATTTCAATAAAAAAATATCACACTACATTTTACTATTGAATAGATTCAGTATTTCGACGTCGGATATTTTCATTAGCGGTTCAAAGGTGCTATAATTTTATCCAAGGTGCATTTGACGCCGGAGAACGCGTGCTAACCGACCGAAAAGTCCAGTCTCACTGTCAAAGTTGATGACAAAACAAAGTTTTTTACCTTTATCGGTCTTATTGAATATTTTATGAAAATCGGTTACGTTTTCACTACCCCGCAGCATGCCCTACCCACATTTCAGTGGTCAGTACAAATGCAGTTCGATATTCCCGTGTATTGGTTAGGTGACCATCCCCAGTTAATGGTTACTGTCATTCATGTTCAAATAGGGCAGTTATTTCAAGTATTACCAGATAAGCTAGCATAAGGATACACTTCCCAAAGAAAACCTTGACTGCTTCTGCGTTTTGAGGACAACGACGGCTCCTTAAGGGACACAAAACGTAAAATTATTTGTAGGCTGTTGATCAAATATTTTTGAATGTTACGTTCATTTTTCATAACGTCCTCGAATAGGTGAAAGTTGGTCAAAGCCAAATAAAATCATTTAGCCCAGTTTGCATTATACTGTCCAAGGATTATTAAACTTATCATTATTTTTAATGCAAATCCTTTTAGTATATTAAAAATTTATAAAAATTTACGTTTTCGTAATTACTTTTATTATAGATTTAATGAGATTTGAACTTGGAACTTTTCATTCGTATGGCAAACTTCTTTTTAGATAGATCATAAAAGTTGTCGAATTTTGTTTAAACTTTGTTTTACGTTCCATTAGTTTTCTAGTTTTAATCATGAAAGGATCCTTCAGAGCTGAATACTATTCCAAAATTAAGAGTAGTCATTTAAAAACAAACGTTGTAAAATTTGAAATAATATAAAATAAGATGATACTTTAATTTTTGAATATAGTGCTTTTAATTTTAATTTGTAATTTTATTTTACAAGACATTCTTAAATACAACTTTATGTTCCAATTTTTTCATATAACTTCCATTTTGAAATAAAAATATTTTAATACTTTTTTTAAAAGTGCATAGACTTGTGGTATGTCTAACTCCTTTCCAATCGTAAGTATATCATTTGTAATTGGCTATTGATTTTGGTAATTATTTTAAAGAAATAAATGAGAATAAGGACTTATAATAGATTCCGTGTATGTTTCTATAAACTTTAAAATATAATTTTTTTTTAAATTCTTGGCTCTATAATTTTCGTCTGGTAACATTTTCGAATGATAAGTCATAGTGTGTATCTACGCGGATATTTATCATGAATTGAATAAAAAAACGAAGATAACGGAAATCATGCGCGTTTTCATGTTCACATATGACGATATATCGTTTCCAATAAGACACATCAGATTCATTACAACAATGAACAAAATAAGGTTAATAAGGGAAAATGTGGGGAGGGAACCTTGAAAAAGACACTATAAGGATCGTAATGAGCAAAATATGCATATGTAGTAAATTTTGCAGGTATGTATACAATTGAGGAATTTGTTGGTAGCTTTTGGATAAATGTAAAAATTTACCGTGTATGAAAGTAATACAAAACTTTATTGGGCAGGTGAAGAAATGTGTTCACAGGTGGATACCCGGCATTCATATCCTTTTACGTTCTGCCAATGGTTATATTAATCTTATCGCAGGTGAAATGTGTTACCTGTTGCATACCCGACTGCCCTTGTCGATTTGGTTTGAAACTATGCAAGGTGGGCGTTAAGAGAGCGAATGCGCTGAGTTGATCTAACTTCAGATATTTGCACAAAACCGCACCATCGAATTAAATAATTCAATTATGACACTAATCGAAAGTGCTCAATACGCCATCGCTTTCAGGTAGCTCCTCTCCATCCCTGGCCGACTTCTACGTTCTTCTATAAAATATTTAGTGATTCTCAAGGGAAACGACGAATTGACTTGAATTTCAGGTGGGTTAATGTAATTATACTCCCTTGCCCATTATCCTTTATATCGTTTAACCCACTTTAAAGTTACTGCAGTGGGTGGTGTTCCTTAGCATTGTCGGAACAACCTCCGGCTAGTGTCCAGTCTACCAAGACTTGGTGGACAGCAATAGCCACCCTCGATAATTATACGTTTGGTGGCCAGAATTTCGTCGTTTTGAAATATTTAAATTGTCCACAGGATAATGATAAGGACGATATCACTGGTTATCGTTGTTTCTTAAGACGTTTCGTTACGCTCGTGAAAACCACATGAGGGGAAATCACGTTCGAGGAAAAACTAAGTCTATTCCTCCGGTGTAGGTAAGACATTGAGACAGTCACCTTCATTATTTCGGTAAGAAAGACGACTGTAGTAGAATTCATGAAGGGTTTTCTTTTTGTAGATATGAATTTTTTAAATGGAGTAAGTTTTTGACTAAAGCAGTTGGAGTTATGATGACACGCAATTTTAACTTTCCTCTATTATGAAAATTTACGGAAAATGAAATGGGGTTAATGAGCTTCATTAGGGGTATAGTGTGTAATAAAATTTCATGGAATATTGAACTGGTGAATGAAATCAAGGCTAGTTTTCTTGAACCTTTGAAGAGGTTTTCCTTATTCAACATGTAAATAATTCAATAAATAAAGGTAAACTGGGAAAAACCTATTACCGCTTTGCTTGAATTTTATTTTCATGGAAAATCGACTTTATCTTAGGTAGCAACATTTAATACTTAAATATGCAAAATAGTGCGTTGAGTTTCGAAATTACATATGGGATTTTAACAATATTACTTTAAAGAAATGAGATTTCAATTTGTCGGCAACCCATGCTGATTAATAAATTAAATAAATTATAAGCTAATAGTCCTTACAGATATTTTAGCAAAAGACTATCCTGCTAAGAAACACTTATATCAAATTAAAAAAATAAAAAATAAACTTGAAAGATTCTAAAAATTAAATTTCGATTATAAAATTTAAAAAAATCATTTTTGCAGTTTGAAATACTTAATATGACTTTTCCATAATTAAATTTAAAGTAAACAACCTAAATAAAATTCACTTTATATTTTTATAGCATAATATTCAATAAAAATTTCAATTCAGTAAAATATACTTAAAATTTGTTTACTACATTTGATTCTTTTAGTTAAAATTAAAATATTTAAATTTAGTTTTATACCTTTGAAATTATTTGAAATAAAACACATATTTTAAAGCACATTAGAATTATTCCAATTTTTATTTACAAAGTTATAGTACTCCTCTTAACTAATTATAAACAAAAACAATGTACATCTTAGTATTTTATATTGCCAATTAATCCACACTTACTTAAACTCATTATTTATAAGGAATAGTTAGGTAATATAAAATCCAAATTTATAACAGTTGCTTTAGGACGTTGATGGCAAAGCGATTCTTACTTTAATTTAGAAATAATAATAATAATTAATATTCTTACCTTTACTCTTAAGAAATTCTCACCTGTATATGCAATACTCCATAAAGTTGTGACTAGTGTTGAAGAGATTAATGCGGTTATATGCATCATATGATAAATCTTGCAAGCCACTAGTATTACATTTGAATTTCTTGTTTTATCTGGAAATTAAATAACGACTTAATCGAAAAATTTTTAGGCGAAAATAACTTTTCGGTAATAAAAACTAAAACCACAGATAAAAATTTAGTTTTCAGTAGAAATTTATCTTACCTGTATGCAAATAGTACGTTATAATCAATACCGCTCCATGAATTTGGATCTGGTTTTACAAAATTAAATCCTAACTTGTTAGAAATATAAAAGAATAGTAAAGTTAATCCAAATCCAGTCAATATAAGAGTACATAACCATTTACAGAGCATATAGTTGGAATATTTCTTATTTTCCAACTGCAAATTGTATGAAAAAAAAATTATTAACAAAATATATAAAGTATACGATTAAAAATTATAATTTTATTAATAATTAAGTAAATTTAAATAAAATTTTACCTGCAATCTGACGAAATTTGCCGGCTTTTTATATTCAAAACGGGAATTTATGTTTTCAACATCGTTCGAAATGGGTAGAATAATTTTTCCAGTTTCCATTTCTTTTTTCTACAACGTTGATACAAATGTAATTATAAAATTATTTCCCTATATGGATTTAACTTAATTATTAATAAAATTTTTTCTTCAGATTCACGTTTTTTTCTGCTAGTATTTGCTTGTTATGATTTGTTCGTTTCTAAAGCAAACAACGTTAAAAGTAAAAACTGTTGGAAATAAAAATAATATAAATATTAAATAATATTAAAAATACATTACCACTATCAGCAAAAAAAAAGTCAAGAATTCTGAAAATTATTTATTCGAAATAAATGAGAATAAAATATCTTCTTATTTTTATGTCAAAACTAGACATAAAAAAAAAACAAGCAAATATATTTGGTTACTTTGATATGTTTTGAAAATGTAATAGGATAATTAATTTGTCAATGCTTAATAAATTCATTTCAGAATTATTTTATAAGAAATACTGAAATACTGAATTATTTAAAGAATATAATAAAAGAATTTATTTACTTACACTTCATAAATTTTTGAATATTTTTAAAAATGTATGATAAAATCTTACTGATTACCAAGTAAAAGTAAAAAGTAAAATATTCATTTAGACCAAAGAAATATTGGGAATATATTTTACATTTCTATACCGCAGTATTCCACCGAAGCTTCAATCCATAAAATGTTCAATTGAAGCTTCAGTAAAATATCTCCAATATCTGCGAGCTTTTCTAACACTTAGCCAGTGTCTAAACATTTAAACTAAGGTACAGTACTCGACCAAAATCATCGTCGTAACAAAATAAAAACGAATGAGTATTACTAAAAAATTGTTTTAAATAAAACACACATATAAACATATTAATCTTTTAATTTTATTTTACAAAAAAAAAAAATCTCAATATTTTAATACTTAACTATATATACAAAAAGAATATATTTTTAGCAGTCTAATAAATTTCATCTTGGTATTTTTTCAGTACTACCAGTAAACCCACTATTCTCATAACCATAATTTCCTAAAACCATTGAAATACCCGATGGTGGATGAGTAACTATTGTAGAATTACTTAAATTTGTAACTGGTAAAGAATTTCTACTTAATAAACATTTTTTATAAACGACAACACGAATTTTATATATCATAAAAATCAATATATGAAGAAAACCGGCGAAAAGTAAAAGTGCTATTAGTATGATTGTAGTTTCTACTGGTTTTGACCAATCTAACACTTTGTAAATATAAATAGATCCATTTCTAGAAAAGAAAAATATTTAAAATTATTATAACTTTAATAGAAATTGTAAAAAAAAAATATGATGTTATACTTACGGATGACGTCCACCGCTTAAGTAGTATATAATAGAAAAAATAGCATATGTGATTCCAAAACAGAATGGTAGAAATACGTGGAATAGTCGCACCGGATAAGCAACAATTAGGAAATCCAAAAGCATAACCGCCGCATTGAATGCATGTGTAAGGACATTTGTGGCAGTCAAAGGTATATCACCTTGGATTTAGAAAAATAAAAATTATTTTAAATCTTTTTCATTTTATAAAAAGTACTAACTTGTATACAAGATACTCCAATAGACGATTGTGATGATAAGAGAAGAGATCAGTGTGGTTATATGCATAACCCAATAGACCTTAAAGGCTGTTGGCATGGAATTTGAATTTGTTACTTTATCTGCAATGAACAATAAAAATTTTAATTTATTTTAGTTTGTTTTTTTTTTTACTATCCATTTAATAATAAAATAATGAAACATAAAAAATTTTTTATAAATATTTAAATTGTATGCCTATGGAAGTTATGAGTTAACATTTCATCTCACCAGCATATTCAGGATGATAATGCCAAATTGTAACTAATATTGCTCCAAGTATGTGAGTGAACATGCACATCAAAATACCCCAATTTGTAAGAAATATAAAATAATATGCGTCCATGTCGTCTTCGAGCATTGAAGTTAGCACTACTCCAGCGAAGAATAGGGCGACAAGCCATCTGTAGACTAAGTAGATAGTACTTTTCGTACATTCTTGCCACTGTAAATACAATTACAATACAATACAGGAGTAAATCGAATTATTAATTTATCAGAAAGAAAAAAATATAGCGTTCAAATTCTAAACTAAAATGTAAAATTTCTTAGATAGAGTTTAATTTTGAAAATTCCTGAATATGAAAATAAATTTAGAAACTTATTCTAAAACCATGTTTTTATTTCATTTTTATTATTTTAAACTATTTTAAATTTTATTCCATTAACCTCGTAAGTTATTTTTTAAAAAATAATTATAAAGATTAATTATACGTAAAAAAAACTGGAATCAAAAATTTTTTTTATTATTATAATTTTTTTATATTTAAAAAGATTATTCTAATTTAAACAAGTATTAGAAAACCATAATTGCATTTACATTTATCACATATTTTCTCATTTTTATAATATTTCTCTTTTTATAAATATAAAACAAAAATATAAGACCTTTATTAAATTTTAATTACTTTTCTTATAATTTACTTTCTGCTCCCACCAATTTTGTGCGTGTGAACTTCATATTTTATAAAAAAAGGAATCAAATTGTAATAGGTTTATTAGTAAAAAATAACAAAAAAAAACGAAAGAATACTATAATTGTTAAAAATTGGGGTAAAATGCGCATATCCCGTATGTTTGAAATTCAATTCCAAGGGTTAAAATTGTTTGCGCCAAGGAAGGGTTAGTGTTTGCGTCCACTTTCTTTTTGGGGTCAAAAAATGAGAATGTCAAATTTCGCCAAATTTTCCGAAAAAATCCCAAGGGCCTATGATTTCTTTAAGTCGAAATTTCGAAATTTTTCGGACTCAGACAAATGGGGTATCAAATCAAAGAGCACCTTCTTCTGGTCACAGCAAATAAATCTTTTTTGTGAATTTGGTCACAGATGTCCAAGTTAGGGTCAAAAACCGTATAATGACTTTCGTTTCTTTTAAAAAAAAGGCCTATAGCTTCTGATTTTCATGTTTGATTATTTTGTAGGTAATTTTTAATGGAGTAATAAATTAAATAAAAATGTTAAAAGGTCCAAAAGATGATTTACTTTTTGACCGATGTTTGTGACGCCTTTACATAAAACATTCATCTACTTTTTTTGTAAATTAATAATTAAAATTTTTTCTTTACTTTCTCGATACTTTTACATGTCATATCTTGTCGCTCTCTAATGGCTGTACTTGCATCTCTTCAGCACAAGTCATAAAAGATAAGATACATC
The DNA here is from genome assembly GCA_001932985.1 of Proctacanthus coquilletti. NCBI lineage: Eukaryota > Metazoa > Arthropoda > Insecta > Diptera > Asilidae > Proctacanthus > Proctacanthus coquilletti. The sequence continues at coordinate 1,070,864 of MNCL01000031.1, read as the reverse complement.
TCATTACATCACCGATGTCCATCACATCTCGAAAAAAGCATAATAAAAGAAAAGAGAGAAAAAATTAAAACTGAATCGCTTCTTGTCGGTGTTATTTTGCAATATTATTATGTAAAATGGTGTGTGCAAAACGCACGTGTGAACCGTGCTGCTGCCTTTTTCACCGTTCCTAAGACCATTGAAGATGACGACAATATATCGTTTTCGTTTCTCGCGAACGTTTACATCACGGGTCTGGCTCCTCCATATTTTCACAGTCATTGGGTCAACGAATTATAAGGAAGTGCCTTCCGCGCAATGAGAGGTACGTCCAGCCAACGGTTGAAAAAAGCAATATCGGTTAAGAAAGATTACGAAACGGTGACGTGAAACGTCCGCATTATCCAACTATAGCTGTAATATATTCACAAAAGAAATGGCACGCGTCTTCCATGACACGTTCTTCTATTTATGGTGACGCGATGTGGGTGCGAAGGTGGGCAAAGTGGTTCTTCTTTCATTAAAACCAAACACGGCTAGCGGCTACTTTTTAGAATCCACCTGAGTCTGGGTCGTGTTTACTATTCAATAATTGTCTGATGGTCCGTCGTCGTCGTCGTCGTATGCCAGGTAATCAGAGGTGGAAAGGTAAAGCGGTAACGTTGTTGGTTATTTTTGCATTCATTCTTTGTAAAATTCAGACTTCCTACTTGGTTTGCTGACATGCACGTCTCGATTGCACCCGGAAAGAATCTTTGTACCCACTTTTATCTATTTTGTACCCTACCCAAAGGGTTTCCCTGCGGTCTCTGAGGTCGTTCGCTTCGGACTCTCAAGGGATGTGGAAGTGGTTTGCAAGGTTTGCAACTTTCCCCGACGATGCACTTTAATGAGGTGCACTGTGGGCATTCCGGAGAGATTTCGGCTTTAAGATTTTGGTCATATTGGCGACTATTGCGGCTAAATTAAGGTTTAACATTACTTGGATCCAGGAAAGCATTCGGCGTATTTTAAATGTGTCGAACTTTTACAATATTAAACTTAATTAAGTCTAAGAAGTGCAGTCTTAATTCGCTGTTAAAATTTCAATAAAGCAATTAGATCTATTTTGATTCTTTTTTGGTGCTTATGTTTTCAAAGCAAACCCTAAATGGTGTTCATAATAAAACTTAAATTGACCTGAATCCATATCTAAACACTTTCAAAAACTCACTATGCTTTTTTTTTCCAAAAATGTCTTCCTGTCCTAAAGGCTTCACATTACACTTTAAGAGTAAATAAAAAGTACTTTGTAATTGTAATGTTGTAATTTGTAATTGTGGCATGAAATATCGCGTAACTTTTTTCAAGGAAAACCATGCCCAGTATTGAATACGAAATATTAAACAATTTTCTGATTACGTTAACAATTACATTAAATTTCATGTAAAATTGTAATAATCTCTAAACTAAAAATATTTTTATTCTGCTCCAATTTAAGTCAAACAATAAAATGTATAACTAATTTAAAATAAGAACAATTAAAACTTGTGTTCTGTTTTCTGTATCAATCTTTTAGAATGCTATTAAAAAATACTAGTGGTTAAAAATAAATTAAATGAATTAATATCAAATTTGGACCAGAATTAAAATTTTTACCTTTATGAAAATAATATTTTAAAATATAAGACACATGTGGGTTTTAAAAAATAAACTTCCATCTTATTTACTTGCTCTTTTTCTTAATATTTTTTCTCAATTTGTGTCATTTATTGATTTTTTTAATTTTTAATTTACTTACTGATTTTTTTTTTTTTGTTAGTTAAGTTTTAAATATTCACTTTAATTTTTTTTTTGTGTTATAATTAATAGTGTCAATTTAATTGCAATTGTAGTCTATATTTTTTATGTAGTATTGTTGAATTTGTTTTGTTAATTCACTAGATTTTTACATATGTAAAATCAGAAAACTTTAATACATACCTAATTTTAAATTTATTCTATTGAAAAGGTTTACATTTAAAATTCATACTAAGAATTCGTCGAATAATAGACAAGCCGGTTTATAACAAGTTCTTACAAGAAGAAAGTCGCTATTAAATGAGACTGAAATAACAATCATAAATACTAGATAATCCGGTTTTCTTTTTTTTTTATTGTCTTTTCAGAAAATATAGGAAGATTTTATCACGAACTTATAATTTCGTAAAAATGTTGTTAACCTTTAAAGCTATTGACGTAAATTTGAAATAAAATGGAGGATATGTATTTTTATGATTTCAAAATTGTATTAATAGAATAAATTTATTTTACAAATTCAAAATTTAACACCTCTGATGATTGTATGTTAATTAGAGCATAAGATTTTATAATAGAAAATTTCGGTATTGTTCATAGCGTGACTATTTTAATTATATCACATATTAATAATACTAAATCCAATTTAAATGAAACTGCTGCCGTGGTCAAGCAATGAAATCACGAAATGTACAAAGCACAAACGATTGTAGCATTATTACAACATTTGAGGTACAGAATGGATTTATCTGAAGTTGCAGAAATAAAAACCGTCTGTAAGGGAATTGTTTATTCACATGAATTGCGATAAGTAGCGGCTGTGATTGTTGACGACGAATGGCGAAATAATCTGCTCATTTCATTCACGGATTTTGAACAGATTCGCGGCAGGGTAAATTCCAGAAGTTCTCGTGGTACGCGATTTAAAAACTCACTAATTGATGACTGCATCGCATCATCGATTTCGGCATTGGTCAATTTCAACAATTCGCAATGTGGAAAATACAAAGAAACAAAACAAAAAAAAAAAAAAAAGAAAATCCAGGCAAGACGAATTAAAAAAAAAAATCCATGGAATGGCATCCATTCAAATATGCGATAAGCTAAATCGCTGGTTGCAGTAATACTGCGTCATCGTCAGGTAATCTTCATCTCATGGTGAGAAAATCTTACGGTTACCTGTGGTCTTACCTGTGATTTGACGAAATCATCTGGCGGTGTATGGTCAAAGCCGCAGTTTGTTTTACGAAATTCCTTTGAAACTGGCCGAATAATTTTCTTCACTTGCAGCATCTCTCCTTGAACAGGTCGCGATGATGTCGATCAGAAAATAGGAAGAATTCTTTGGTGAATTTCTGAGTCGAATTATGACGTCGTCTTTGGATTTTATCTCAATAACTTCTTAGTCAATTTATCATCCGAGGCGGATTTTCTTAAGAATTCACATTTTTTCTGGGGGGATTTTTTTTAAAATGGTTTTCGTTTCCACCATAAATCGTGTTAAAAGACAATTCTGTTGGAAAAGAAATGTAAAAAACAAAAAATATAAATGATAGTAGGATTTTGATCTAAATAAGACAACAGACAATTTTTGAAAATACATTTAAAGAACTAATATTTTTTTAGAAAAAATACATTTAATCTAATCTTCTTTAAAATAAAGAAAAAAAAATGCTAAAAAAATAGTATTTAATTTATTGATATGAAAAGAGACGCAATCTACTAATACTTTTAACATGCAAAACATAACAAACATCTAAAAAATACATGCGATATGCGTACACAGCTTTGGTAATATTATTATAAACATGTTATTGACGTCAAAATAATTTTAGTTTTCGTTAAAAAAAAAAGTATTTAATTAACTAACAAAAACAAAACAAGACATTAAATTACAATCTTATAATTTTTTATCTTAAAAAATTAAACTGCAGACTCATGACTTTAATTGATTTTTAAGTTTTAATGTTTGTGTTACTTTGTAAATTTGATTACTTGAAGAACCTTATGGCGATCAAGTCAATTTTTCTATTTTTTAACTGATTAAATTTATTACAATTCCTCGTGTTTAATTTTATATAATTTATATTATAATATTAATACCCTTAAGAATAAACTGGATAAGATTGTGATCTTAAAAGAAAACGATAAAAATAAAAATGAAGTGAAATCTAAATGATCTAAACCGGTTTCGATTTAATTATTTTATATAAACTTGAAATGTTTTGTTAGAAGATTTATATCTATATTTTTGTTTTTATATAATGCATGAGATAATAAAATATATACGTATATATAAAATGAACCACAGATTTAACCTTGAAAACTCGGAAAGATAACGACCAGACACACAATTAAAAGATTCATCAGACTTCAGACCCAGATGTCTAGAATTAATTCTGTACGCTTCTTTGAAGCCAGTGAACTTGATGTCTGGACTGGGTTTCACGCCCGGTAGACAAGGGGCCTTCAGTATAGTGCGGGAATCATGGCAACTGATATTACTTACAGATTTTCCATTGAGTAACTGACATAACCACAGCCGGGTTTGGATTAGACTTCGAACCTCGGTTAAGATGCAATGATTCGATAATTAGCCGCTCGTTCGCGTAGATAGAAAAGAAGTAAGATTCTTCAGCTTATTTAATATTCAGAGTGGCGCCTTGGAATATCTAGCTCAGGCTAGCATGACTATATTTATATTACTTTATTTTTTTTTTTTTGTTATTTTCTTAACTATCTTTTACCCAAAAGTGTAATTTCATGAGCCATTAAACAACGACAACACGTTTGGCCAGATTTCTAGCGTCTAGATTAAGTCGACTGCACAACACTTAGTAGTACTATACACAATTAAAATGTATACAACGAACGGGTTTTGATATCTCATTAAACTTTGATTTTAACTAGGAAATTTTGCTGTAGGAAGGTTTTAAACGATTTTACCTGTGCCGTCGTGTTTCTATAGTGAAACAATTCCAAAATCCTCGACCTGAACAACTGAATCGGCCACGTGAATTGATTGCGTGCCATAATTAAAAATCATAATCGTAGTTAAAATAAAATCGTGCAAATCAAAAAATAAAAATAAAAAATAAAATAACAATAATTGCACAATGGTCTAGTTCACATCACGTGCTAGGAGGCGTTTGTAGCTAAGGTAAGATGGAAATCATCGTACTGGAGGCGAACTTGAAATTTCAACATTTAATCATTACGAGCCCGACAAGTCATTTAATTGTTTAATAATGAAAAATGTCTCGTCAAGGTGTGTACAATCACTGTAGTCACCTGTAAATAATTAATTGTTCTGGGATTAAAATGAGACAAAATCTCTACGCACGAACAAGTCAAAGCTCATCACTGACAAACGTTTCTTTTCCTACTTCGAAAAGAAAAAAGAGGGTATTGGATAATTTTGCTTAAGTAATCTTAAGTTTTCTTTTTTATTAAGGTTACAAATTTTGTCTGTATCTCTGTTTTAAGATTTACAAGAGAAGAAAAAAATAAATAAATAAAACGTTTTAATTTTTAGTTTTAGTTACTTTTTTTTAAATCACTGTCATGTAAAGTATTTCTCAAAATACAGACTTTGAAAGGCGTATATCATTTCTTAGATTAACTTAGGTATTTATATTTATTTTAAATTCCACCATTTTGTTTATTCATTTTATGTTACCTTCGTTTTATAAATTAACGCATTCTTATTTCAAGGCGTTTGGTCTATAAATATTGATGTTTATCTGTAATAAATATTCCTTTAAACATATATAATTAATGTTGTGGATTAAAACTCGCGAAATCATAAGATGTAAAAAGAATTCAAGACTAGAGAGTTGCTACAGTTTCAAAATGTAAAACCAACCCGTCCTTGTACATAAACAAATTAAAAAAATGTCATAAATTGAAAATAGTAGTGCAAAAAATAAAAGGCTATTTTGATATTAATTACACAAAAATTAATACTTCTCCTTAAGACCATCGTGGTTTAAGTTAATGCCAGTCAGAGTTTGATAAATTTTAAAACTACCTTAAAAAATAAGAAGTTAATTGTATTATTCTTATTATTTTAATGTTATCTTTTATATTTAAGACTTAAATTAAAGTAAAAAGTGACTAATCAAATGCAATGTAATAAAGGTATGGTTATTTATACCAAGTACACTAATAATGGCAAAATTTTATAAGAATTGAATTCCTTGTTTTTTATTTCACGTATATAATTTTACTTTTTTTCTTAAACAAGAATTTGCCCTTGTCCTCAGGATTCTATTTCTTTTCTGTTTTGTTAATTGAGTAGAATACTTAAGGGCGCGAGTGTGTCACAAAATTTCAACCGAACAATTAACTTCTATGAAAGGTTTTACCCTTCACATATGCGCTTATTTCACTAAGTGGATACCGTCACAATTTTAGCCAATCTTCCAGAATTCTATTGTTCTTATTTTTGTTGGTAGTGTTGTTGTTGTTATTATTCAGATGAAATAGTGCAAGAGAAAAGCTGGAACTTGGACCAACTGAAAGGCGACACAAGCCTCCTAATTGCACTCGGTTATTACAGAGGCATTCACTTAGAAGATTCCGAGAGGACAAGTATAGTGCAACAATTACAGAAATTGTTTTCCTTAAGAACTTCTGGTACAGTGGCAAGCCACGTTTCGACGTGACTGGTTTTAGTACCAGACCCACGTTATGGAATTCAAAAGAGTTAAATTTTATTAATAATAATTTCGATATTATTTTTCAAGATTTGTGCCATCTTCAGTGGAGCTTGTGTTGTTATTTGATTTTCGAAAATAATTAAAATAGGAAGTTCGTTTAATAATTTCACCATAAAAAAAAAATATATTTACACACCTAAACCTCGATTTACACGGTAGACCGGTTTCCCGAAAATACCGTGTAAATTGAAGTCGTGCGATTCAAATTCATGCTATAATTTTTGCATTCGCCATGTTAAACTGAAATGTGGGTGACGTGTAAATAAAAGTTTTTCTCCTAAACCGTGAAATGCTGCGTAAATCGCGGATTGTATGCACAATAAACAAAAAATAAAATATTTTGAAAAAATTGATTTGAATTAAAACACTTTAAAACTAAAGTTCATAAACATTTTCAAAATTAAATTAAAAGAAATTCAGAAAGAAATGAAATTTTATTAACTAGCTTTTTACTAAATTTAAATATTTAAAAATATTGCTTCACTGATTCTATTTTGAAAGTGGTTACTTTAAGTATGCACATGCTATTTTCAAAAAAGTAAGCACATTTTACATATTTTGAATAAGAGAAAACTAAGTTAATTAATTTAATCGGTTAAAAACACCTTCAAAATGTTTACATTTCATCTTTAAAGTCAGATCATAATTTTTAAAGACATTGCTATAAAATCCATTAAAGTTTTATCTTTGTTATGAAATTGAATTAAAAAAATATATTTAAAATAATTTATAACCATTTGGCATGGAAGCATTTTATAAGCACGTTTCTAAAAAAAAAAAAGGAAAAACATAAATAAAGTTGCAAAGTTTTATTTTTGTAAATAATCGTCTTTAATTGGATTTATTAAATATATTTATCGCTTTTGAAACACTTAAATTGGAGCAATACTCTTAACAATTAATTATTTTTATTTGCATTGTATTTTCATGCACCTTTTGAACTGAAGCAGATACGCCACACTTAGTACGATAAAGCCTTATCATGAAATATTTAAATAAATAAAACAAAATTAATTTATGTAGCTTAAAACAATATAAAATTTATTTATTAATATAAAAGAGGAAGAAAAAAAAATTCTTGTAAACAAATTAGGTTTTTGTTTTATTTATTTTTAACGATAATTCAAGTTCAAATCTTTAGGGAACATTTAAATTTTTCATTAATTTTTTCCCTAATGCTTTCATCATCACTGTAGCATCAGTTATATTAATATTTACAGAGTCATTATTCATATCTGCTAATATTAAAAGCAAATATGGTATTTACTAGAAGTTGCTGATTCTTCTCAAGGTGAAGAAACTCAATATCTTCCAATTAAATTGCATTTGGCTTAGGCGATCTGCGAGGTGTAATGATCATGCTCCTACATTTTGATTTATAATGAATCAGAGAAACAGAGACGTGGTGCAAAACGCCCTCAATTTTTTTATAGATGTAAATATGGTTAAAAACAGAGGATTTGTTTTTTTGGAAATTAGGACAAGTTTGTTTCATTACATTTAAGGAAAAATTCAGTTATAAAAATTTATATCTTATAAAGAAAAACAAATTATTCGAAAAGATTTCAATTGAATTGAGTTAATATTGGACAGAATAAAATAAAAATTTTATTGAACCATGGATCACATCAATTCCCTAAATGTGTTAAAACAATTATGATGATATTACAAGTTTTGGATGTGAAATTACGCGTAACTAGTAATTCCAATCAAAATCTAGCGAAAACCATGAGCATCTATGATAAGATACCTTTAGCCTAGAGCTTCGTTTACTTAATTACTCGAGCGAAAGATTTATGAGCATGTTTTAATAATTAAAACAACAAAAATATGCATAAATCAAGTCATGAGCCTGCTAAACTCGAATTTGTGATATTGCATATTAAAGTTATCGCAACATTAAAAATATATTATTAATTTAAATATTTAAATTTTCACAAAATTGATAATACCCAAAGTTAATGATTCAGTATCTCCTTTCTCCGCAACAATGTCCTATATTTAATAATCTCCAAAAAATAAACCAGTTGTACGCAGTCAAAAGTCAGCGACAATTTTTGCACATTATCAAAGATCACTCCACAAAACTTCAGATGCTTCAAGGCCGGTGCGACGCGGCGCTTTTTTATCGCAATAGTGAAATTGGCGATCTTAAGTAATTCATTGGAAGCAATACTTGTTGCAGTTTGGACACCTGCATTCACCTAAACTCGAATAATCGCGCTGAGTACAGGCCTATGATATGCGTTCGTGCCAAGTAATCGAGGGTACTGTCCGCTATTCCCAACCGATATTCACCGACTACCTGAGTTTTGTGTGCTTCGAAAATCATCGCCGTTGGCTGTTAGCTTTAAGGAGCCGATCATCAGTTACTAGAAGCTCAGATTGATAACCTGAAGATGTGGTGGAACTGGAATTTGCAGCCAAAATATATGCTATACGATCGACACGATCGCTGCTAGTCGTTGTCTCTTAAAGAATAAACTTCACCATTCGACCGGTTTATGCTCCCGACCAGATCTCTCTCTGATTTTCTTGGCCCTGTTTCACGTTTCGCGAGGTGAACAGGTACGAATACATGAAATATGAATGTCATTTATCGCCTTTTATCAAGTCATTTTGTGACGTACATACGTAAATAAACGATTAGTTTTGGAGAGTTTCCAAGAACTGAGTTAGTTTATCGTAAGCCCACAGTTTGCAATTTGACTCTTTTCGGTGAGGTATCGTAAAGTGTTTTTGAACCGCAGTCATTGACTTGATATTTTAGTCGTCTTGGCTGTAGGAATCGTTTTATAGTTTCTAAAATGCAAATTTTAGCTCAGAGTATTTTACAATCGCTTAATTTGAATAAAATGAGAAATGATTTATTTCTTAAGTAATATATTGCTGTATAAGATAAGAAAGAACATTGAAGAAGACATTGCTTAAGGTTTTTTTTTTTTAAATTATAGAAAATATCTGTTCAAACTGGTGCATATAAAAATAAAAATAAAATAAAAATAGTCACAACTCAATATCCGAGTTTACTTTATCAAACAATTTTTTTCTTAATAAACTTTTTTTTAAATTAAATTAATTTCAACTACCTTTTCATTATGAAATAAAAGTTTGAAGTAATAATTTTTAAATATTTACTTCTACAAATATTTTTTATAATTTTTATTAATTTTTTTAACATAATTTAGGATAAAGTTGCGTTGAATTAATGTACTTTTTGTTCAGTGGAATTAATTAAAGTGATTACAGAAAATAAATCATCAGAATCCACAAAAATATTTCTGTGAATTGTTGCAGGCACATCGATTTCCTGCAATTTCGGCATAAAAGTCCTGCAAATAACTCCTCTTCTCCGTAATTTCAATTAATTGTTGATTTAAAATGAAACAAGTAGATTTAATAAAATATCCTATTTATTCAGTCTTTTCGAATAAAACTACAATACTATAGACTAGTTCTTGGAATTCCATTGCTAAAACCACTATTTTCATATGAAAATCTATAAGATGGGGGTAAATCCATTTGACGTCGTTTATATCTGGTATGAATAAATACTCTCAATTTATACAATGAAAACAAAATAAATGGATATATTATAAATAATACTGCCACCATAGCCACTGTTATCATCGCTTCACCAGGTTTTGACCAATCCAAAATTGGATACACAAAATGATTGCCTAATCTGAAATATTGGACAGATAAAACTAAAATTAAAATAAAATAAAACAAGAATGACATACGCATCAGTTCCATTAGCGAGGTAATATATTACTGTAAATATTGCGTAAATGACTACAAATAAAATCGAGAAGAACATGTGATAGATCCGTACTGGGAATGCGACTATGAACACATCGATTATCATCAGAATCGAATTGAAAGCGTGAACAAAGATGTTCAGAACGCTTATTGGTACTGTAGCCACTGTAAAAAAGTTTATTAATTAAATAATTTATAAATTAAAAAAAAAAAATTTACATGATTGGAACATATTGTACAAAACTCCCCAGTAGATTATTGTCACAGTCAATGAAGCTGATAGTGTAGTTGTATGTAGAGCCCAATAAATACGAAATGATAATGGGGTCTCATCTGATGAAGTAAATAACTGAAGTTGTTCTGAAATTTTTTTTTTTTGTAAATCTATTTGATAAAATAAAAATAATAATAATAATAATAAAAACGAGTTTAAAGTAAAACAATTAAATTAAACTTGGATAATTACCTACCCGAGTATTTTGGATGAAAATACCAAATAGCTACTAAAATGGCGCCAAAAAGATTTGTGGCCATACAGAGGAGTATACCCCAATTTGTGAAATATATAAAAAAGCGACCATTCATCCATGCAACAACCATACCGGTTATCGCAACAGACAGGAAGAATATTGCGATAATCCATCGGTATATTAAATATGCTATACTTATTGTACGATTCTGCCACTGTAATTAAAACAAATTTAGTTAATTATTGTCATAATTGATAAAATACCGTCTATAATTACAAAGAATAACTACCAAATAGGTAACATAATTTATAGAAAATTGATCGATTCATTCAGGAAATCAAATAAAACTTCACTTGAAAACACTTAAAAAATTATAAATATATAAAATTAATTACACAATGATTTTTCCCCGTGAATTGAAATAATTAATTGTAACTTTTAAAGCATTTAAGTTACAAGTTACCCTCGAATAACGTGGCCAGTTGGTTTTGTGTCCTTCAATATGATTCTCTTTTTTTTCGATACTGATGTTTTGAGTTCTGTATAAAATCACACTTTTAGTTTCAGATTGTAAATTTCAATCTGTCTGCATTTTCTAACAATAGTTAGATCATAAACCGATTATTTTTATTAATTATTAAATTAAAAATATCCAAAAACTAAGTAATGCGATTATAAATATTTCATAATTTTATTAATCGTATTCACGGATTTAATGTTACAAAATGTTCAACATTGTACGATAAAAATTATTTAAAATTTAGAGATGTACGGTCAATTTAGACAATTTTTTTTGTTCTTTAAATTATGGTTTTAGTAATAAATCAAACTGATGACTGTGTTAGTTAATCTAAGACCTAAAACTCGAATTGTGCTGGTTTTTAAAGGTATTTCTTCAATGAAAAAAAAAAGAAGAAAGGTGAGATTCTTCTTAACACTTTCACTTCATTGTTGTTTTGCTGTTTTTTGAAAAATATCAATTGAACTAAATTGTTGAAAAGTAAATACATCAACAAAATTTCAAATTGACAAAAATAAACTCACGTTCTCCTTAGTGGGATGTCAAATAACTCGTCTCGTTCTACTTCAGATTATCTATTTCCAGGTGTAATGAATTTTAGATTATTTATGACCTAATCATTTATCACGTTTATCGCATCATTAGACATAATCCGCCAATGTTACGTGTAACATCTTCACCATAAAATTTTGTTTCTATAACACCCTACCGTTTTTCCTAAATTTAAATTTTTAAATTATTTTTATAATTAAAAATTTATTAAATATATGAAATTAAAATTTTGATATTCTTCAACATATGCAATTTCTTTAAAATAATATTTCAAATTTTATGCAAATACATTGCAATAAACTCTATAAAACAATTGTCCTTATTTAAACAATTAATAAAAAGAAAAAAAAAAACAATTATTTAATTATATAAGACTTAAGTGTTTTTAAGTATGTACACAATAAACAACAACAATAAACAAAAAATTCTTTCATATAAATTTATGACTATTGTTTAATATTTCTGTTTGTTGTTATTGTTGTTTTGTAATTAAAAACACAAATAAAGAAAATCATATTCGGTCAATTTCTTAAAAAGTTTCACAGTAAAAAGTATTATTATAATAAAAATAACACCATATAAACAATTAGATAAAAGAGTGTACTAATTAAAATTTTGTTTTGTTTTTATTCAGTCTGTTAATTGAGAAGAACGTGTAAAATTTTATTAGAATTTGTTTGACTAGCTTTGCTATAAATTTTTAATTTCACGCAATATTAAGATAAGTTATTCAAAATCTCAAATACAAGTGAGACTATTACAAATGCTTATCTAAATTATGCAATTTTTCTTATCATATTGTAGCTTATCAATAAAAGTTTGTCTTAAGTTAAGTAACTAAAACCATACAAATCCACCATTTTTAGCCCACAAATTATTTTTTTTAAAGTTTCATATTTGCACACCGATTTATTTGTTAAACCTTCGGGGAATAACAACGAATCAGCAAGAGAACAAATTTCCACTTCAAAAGAAGTGGTCATAATTCAACGAGTTCATGTTAACAACATAAGTCAGAATCGTTTTTTGGTTACCTAAACTCGTTATCTATGAGACTTGGCACAAAATACCAATAAATTTAATAACCGTCTGGTTGTGCGATGAAAAATATGCGTCGTAATGTACGGCTTAAAGGAGTACTCCAAATTCTTACTCAAATTGAGGTAATTGATCTTTAGTGACTCATAAAGGCTATTGTTGTATAGTAACGTCTTTGATATCGTTATTCTTAAAATTCTCATAAAAAACTACCTGTGATCTTAGAAAATCGTCTGGTGGTCCATGGGAGCAACTACATTTATCCTTTTGAAATTCATTTGCAAATGGCTTCAGGATTTTCTTTACCGTAGGCATTTTTGACATTGTTCACTATCATAAAATTTATTATTTTTATATTTAAAAAAGAAACACATAAACTTTAAAACATTTTCAACTTTATACAGAAAATTTTAACCGAACTATCTCATAAAACACCACTGACTGCTCTAAATTTATCACAAAAAAAAAAAAAGTCGGTTAATTTTTATTATTAAATAATTATGATTGCGTCAAAGCAACGTAGACTTAAAATAAAAAAAAAAAAGAAAGAAATCTTAACGCATCACTTCCCACCTGTAAGACAACCGTCGCACGTTCTCAATGGCTAACTTCAATCAACTGAAAATTCAAGGAGTCCCTGAAGTTGAGGTACGAGCTCCTCTTGCTGATAACCGCCCATCCACTTCACTCTGGTATTTCAGTGCGACGATAATCGGACCGGCCATAATAAAATTAATCGAATTCAATTTATTGATAGAGAAATTTTTCTTCAACAGACCCCGGGATCAATTCTGATCGTGCCCCCTAAGCCTGACCTTATGCTAATTCTGCCTGGGAAAACAATAGTGGGCCGTCGACATTGAAACGGGTGGGCAACCACCTCAAAATGTTCACATTAGATAAGACTTCTATTTCTAATTCTAAGATAAGATTAATTTTAATCACAATTTCGCGATATTTGCACATACAAACCCAAACAGGTGCAATTTTACATGCGTCTTACTCGACGTGCTATAATTAATAATAGTTTCATTGATCAATTGATTTCGACAGTGTAATGTATGAGGTGAAAGTAAAAGTGAGTGATTTCCTCAGAATTTTATGAAGAAAAGGTACCTGTGCTATAACTTAATAGACTGGGCAATCTTTTGGTGCTCCGACGTGTTCTGCCTGGACGACCTGTCGTTTTCGGTACCGGAAAAATGCCATAGTCTAAAAGCAACTGGAGTGGAAACAGCGTTGGTCAATTGTACTGAGTTTCAACCTATATTTGGACTATGAATAGTCATCAAATTAACCGTGAAGATTTCACAAAGTATTATTAATAGTGTTTTGAATTTTTGATTTTATTGTTTTTATAATTGAAATGGTACAATTTAATTCTTTATCTTTGGGGGGTACTTTTCTTAAAAGGAGACGGTAAAAAGCCTTTTTTTTAAAAATTTTCTTCAACATATAATTTCACAGCAACTTTAGAAAACTATAAAAAAACTACTATACCTTTTTATTTCGAAATTCCTAACAATATTTTAAAAAGAATATTACTTCATCAAAACATGCCATGCAAATTTAGATTTGGAAAATTTTGATTGTAATTTATTAAAAGTTTTTTTTTTAATTTCTTCTCTTCATTAAACGAAACACGATCTTCTTTTAAGATAGAAAACAAATTTAAATTTAAAGTAAAAACGTAAGAAAATTTTTTGTTTTCTTATGTAGGCAGTAGAATGCTCGTAAAAAATGTTTAAAAATTAATATAACTAATAGAAATCTAAATTGTGTAGTAGAAATGTTATATACTTGTTTATTCAGTAATATTTCGAAGACTAGTGACTTTATAAAGATATAGCTTTATTTTTATACCTTTGATGTTCCAAAGAGTAGAACTATTTTCTCTTGCTTCACTTCCCATTCACCTCCTGATTCATCCTTGTCCAAATTTTGACCAAAAAACAACTTGTTAGATTTTATAATAGTACCTATAGGATTTTAGAAATATTCAAAAAATTAAGATTCATAGAACTTTCAAAAAATTGGTTCAACTAAATCCATCACTAGACCATTCAAGGAATGTTTTCAAACAAATGTCAACCAATCTTTTGGGCAAAATTGGAATAGTGCTTTAATCAATTTCTACTCAAATGGACAGTGAGAACAGTGGACTGGTCACTATAGAGGTTGACCATCTGAATTTGCTCGAAATCAACTGGACTGTATAACAAACTGGAAGGTGTCACTCAATGTTTCGCCTCCTCCGCACCATCCCCGTGGGATGCTTGAGTTTCACAAATGCACCAAGGGATCGCAATCACGTCTACTTTACCTCAAATTAAAATCTGCCACCAATCAATCCAGGTCTAATTCAATCTGAGGTGGATGATCGTTCTACGTTGAACTTGACCAAAGTATAATTTATTCGGTTCTCTATGGAAAACCGCGAACTGTAATTTGCCACCAAAGTTGTTCGGCGGGGGGGTGTATTTAGCAATTATAATTTTCCATCCTGTTGTTATTATTTTAGAATCATGCTCCAGAACTGGAGGTAACTGACATTCCCGGTTTTGTGGAAAAACTTGCAGAGTTAGAAGGAGGAATAAATTACCAAGAGGAAGCCGAATAAAACAACATTTCTGAATGTTATAATTTATATTTCATGTTTTAATTACGCGTTCATTACTGATTCATGATTTTATTTTATTTTTTTGGTTTTAATTGTTTTTTTTTTTGTTTTTTGTAAATTTTTCATACATGTGAGTGAATTTTATTATTGTTTTCATTGTTACAATTTCTTTTCTTACTTAAACTGGTTTTTTTTTCTTTAGAATTCCCATTTATTTGTTTTTTTTTTCAAAAATTGTTTTGTCGTCTATACAAAAATAGTATTACATTTTGTGTTAAGTAAAATATATGCTCTTTTCTCACTATACACACTTTAAATTTCTGGTTTTTGATTTTTTCTTTTTTTTTTTTTTATATTAATATGATACTGACAAACTTTTGTATGTTTTTGTTTTTTATTCTGTTTACTTAATTATTATAGAATATGTTCGGTCTATTAATTACCTATGTGTGTGTATGTGAGTGTGTTACATTCTCATACTGATCTTACATTATTTAAATTCTACGATTTTGTCCCTCTTTGTTTTTTTTTACACATTTCCTTTTCTTATGATTTTTTGTCTTGTAATTTACTTAAATTTTAAAACGATTTTCTGCGTAATATTGCGTTAAAATTGAAACAAAAAAAAAAAAACTTTTCATACATTTGATTTGCTTTTATTAATTTTTAAAAAAAGGGAATTTGTTTTCGTGAAAATTTAAATACCTTTTTAAATGTGTGAAACAATAATGCATCGCTATTTTCTTATAGTTTTATTAAAATACGGATTGTAATTAGTCGCATTAAAATGAATAAAAATAGCGTAAAAAAAAATTTAAGGTGTAATTTCAAATTGAAAAATTTTTTTAGCATATTTTTATTATTTTTTGAAAATGAAAAGTAATACACAAATATCGTTATGGATTTTCTAATCCCCTGTATAATTAAAAATCAGAAATAAGAAACGATTTCAACCAAAAACCGATATATTTTCTTTTTTCTTATAATTTGGATATACCCTTTCCTGAATCCATTGCTTCCTAGTCTAGCTCCCGCCTTATATTGCTAATTGTTGACATTGCTCTTTTAGAATACCCTCAATTTCTACTTACCTCTACAAAATTTCAACTAAAGCAACAACGTACTTAACACAATTTATATTCTGAGATATGTTCACAGTTTTGACTATTTTCTATTCAATTTGTATATTTTTATTTAGTTTTTTATTTATTTTTATTTTTATTTTTATTTATTTATTTATTTTTTTTTTGTCTTTTGTTGTAACATGTTTTGACTCTATATGTTCTTTTTTTTTTTCTTTTTTAAACACTGCCTACAATTAGGTTACGTTTATGAGACATAGAAATTCCTTTTTACACTATTCAAGTGAATAATTCTCGTTAAGTTTAAATACATTTAATTTTATTAAAATTAAATAATTGAGCAGTTTTAGAAATGAACACATTTTATTAAGATTATTGGGGAAAAAAAATTATTATTATTCACCCTTTTTAATATTAAAAGTAATTTCTATACTCATAATAGTGTTTTTTTTTGTTTTTGTTCTTTTTTTTAGAATATTTCGTTCCTTTGTATTTTTGTTTTTTTTTTTTTTTTTTTTTTTTTTTTTTTTTTTTTTTTTTTTTTTTTTTTTTTTTTTTTTTTTTTTTTTTTTTTTTTTTTTTTTTTTGGTGACTAATTACGTGTACATATGTAATATTAACTCCATTGTTTTTTTTTTTTATTTTTGGTATTTTGGCATCTACGCCCAAAAATGAAATAGTAAGATTAAAATGTGTCAGTGTTATTTGTTTTTTTTTTTGTTTTTTTATAATTACTATTTATCAGCTAAAATTAAAGGGAAACGTGAAAATATATCCTTCGATTATACAACGTGGTATAGACAGGAAATTGGGAATTTGCGCGCTTTTGCTATCACATAATCGATCAAATACAAAATAAATAAACAAACGTAATGATCGCGAGTTGATTTTTTTTTTTTTGGAATGATGTAATTATCAAGTCATCATATCTTTTATGGGAACGAGTTATTTGAGAGCATATGATGCAATATTAGTTCGCGATAATAATGCCTTCATAGCGATAGATATTTCATTTCAATTTGTGTCCGCGATTTCGTACTTTGCAGGTAACTAACTAATTCTATATCAGGAACGATAACAATCACTTTGTATGTACTCAAAAAAGAAATGACTCTTTTAATCAATACGATCGTGTAGATAGCGGAAATGGATAGCTTCAAGATATTATTTATCACTATTTTCATTCTAATCATTCTAATCATACTTTATTTTTGTAAATTAAACCGAAAAATAAAATTTTTATAAAATCTTTTACGCACTTAAACAGATCTTCTGCGTTGTCAGATTAAATAAAAATTATGAGAAAGGTATAAATTTTTTTTTTTTATTACTATTTTTTTAGATAAGGTGTTATATAGCCTTTTGAATACTTCATTATTAAATTTCTATAAATTAAAAAATAAATCCCAATGACGAAATTTTTTTTAATTGACAGTTTAAGGCTTACCTTTTATAGTGTGAAATGTCCTGTTGATGTGAGTTTAAATAACTTTCTAAAACATTTGTAGGTTGGTGTTGTTTTAAATAAAATATTCGGAATCATTAAAACAATTAATCATAATATTTAATCAAATTTAGCGTGGGAGATAATTTTTTTTTTTATTCTTTTGAGGTCTAAAGCATGTTATGCCCATGTCAGACCACAAGTGTAAACATTCCAGCTTTAATTTCACCCATGTCCTATTTTCATTATTTAAATAGAGTTCTAAAAACTAACTTTTTTTTTGGACTTTTTAAATCCATTCTATTCGAACGTTGTATTTCCAAAATTATAATCGATGAAAAATAATCCTACAAAAATCAATCAAGCAATTGGTCCTTTTATAATTTTTTTTATACATACAAAATTTTTACCACAAATTTCTTCAATAGCATTTTTATATCCAGAATAAAATTATTTTGGAAAATTTGGATTTACTCCCACAATACTTTTTATGAAATTTAATTTTTGATTTTACTTATTTTCCCCTCATTGCTAGTATTTGGTTTAAAAATTCATTTAAATAAGATTGGATAAAAATCCATATATGAACTTCCTAATTTTATTATTATTTAAAAAAAAAATAAATTAAAAATTATTTACCTACTTTCATAGTATTTGGTTCCTATTTAAACGTAGAAATTCCTTTCTTACTTTGGCATTAAAATCAAAAAAACAACTCTACAACTTTTCTCCTAAACAAACATATTTTAAATTATTAAGATAATTGCTATACTACTTCTAATAAAATTCTAAAAACTTCTAGTAAATCACTCTATGCTAGAATAATTAATTATTTTCTATAAATTGCTAATATAAAAAAAACATTTTTATTTGTTTTTATAAAAATGTATCGCAGTTTTTTAATTTTTGTAATAATTGAATAAAAAACAAAATGTAGAAAATTACACCAGCCTACAATATAAATAAACAATATACTGAATTATTGTATAATATCGTCGTGCACAGAAGAAATTCTGTTTTAAGTGGGAAAAGATTGACATTCTATTTTATTTAAATTTAATAACTTATATTAAAAATAGAAATATAGGAAAATTAAAAGATATATGCCTAATGCAGCAGAATAATATAATACTATGGTTTCTAAAACCGCAACTGTTCAAAATTTCGCAACATTAGATGAGGAAAATGGAACAGATATCCAGAAAAAGAGATTTTTTTCTTTTTTTTTTGTTTTGTTTTTAATTTAATAAAGGGAAGAAAATTGAGCATCGTCCAGGAATGTTCACAGTTCGACAACTAACGTTACGAGTATCAAGTTATCACTAATAATTCAGTCTACCAATTACAAATATTCGAGTTACATATATGAGTTCACCCATTTTTCTTGTTGTAAAAATTGCAAAACTACGTCTGTTACATGTTAGGCCTAAGTTTACTTAAAAGTTAACGTGAAAACTTTTTTTTTTTTTCTTTTTTTTCTTAACATCTACTTATGGTCTATAGGAAAATAAAAGAAAATTCGAAATACTTAACTGATCCATCCCCAGACCAACCGCCACCAAACAATAAAAAACTGGTGAAGGCCCTTGCTAGAGATCGAAATAGTACAAAAGAAGATCTCGATCGAATTCAATATAATACCATGGACAATTTTTTTTTTACATCTTCAGTTCGACAATGGAATTCGGATTGAGGAACTGATCTCGCTGTGCAGCCTCTAATGCCGATACTGTTCGACTTAGCGATGGCATTTTACCTTTGTTGTTATTGTCCAGGTGCTGTTGGTATATGTACTGCGATTGTTGTTGACCACCCTCCGTATGTTGTTGTTTATCGGCATTCAAATGTTCGCCAAGTTCGGCATCATGATTGCCTTGGTGTCGTAGACAGAGTTTTGTAAATATACAAACCCGTAGGCGATATAGACAATAAACTCCTACATGAACGATGAACACGAAAAGAATGGCACAGGCCGTTACAACAATCGCCTTTCCAGGCTTTGTCCAATCCAGTAGTGGATATATTGTTGCTTTATTTTTCCTGGAAACATACGAAAGTAATTAGCTAGATATCATTATATATTATGAATGGACTTTTGAAAAGCATATCGTCAAAATGTTTCAATATATGTAAATACAGAATGCTTTGGTAAAACTAGATTGTATATCGTATTTCAGTTATTTCTTATAAAAAACACCATATATTTAACCAAGTGTTTAAAATGTCCATAAAACGTATTTAACACAAGTACCAAAACGCCAAATTACCACAGGGCTATATGCTTTTCTAAAGACACCAGATGTTGTTATATTACCTATCAGTTCCACCAGCCAAAAAATATATTCCAGTAAAAATCGCATACACCACACCAATTCCTGTCGTCCAATAAGCGTGACTCATTTTTATAGGATGTCCAACGATAGCTAAGTCGATTAACATTATCACAGAGTTGAAAACATGCACCATAATGTTCAGCGTGTCCACTTTGTGAATTTCTGAAAAAATAGAAAAAAAAGATGGTTTTTTGTTCTTACCCAAATCGAATTTGTAAAATATGGCATCGTTAAGTTTTAAAGTACCTGGATTATGGACGAGTGTCCAGTAACACATGGTGATTATAAACGAGTACACCGTTGCTACAGTATACATGACCCAATAGAGGTGGTGTAGACGACTTTTTTTCGCTTGCCGAACTATTTCAAAATCTTCACGTTCTACCATCATACCTTGAGTTACTATCCATGCACCTAGCCATGCCTGACTAGTACAGGCCAGAAGGCCCCAATGTGTTAAATAAATCCACCATTTGGCATAATGATGTTCAAACTGTTCATCGGTTCGACCGATATCCAAAAGTGAACAAACTAAAACGGCTAGGCATGTTATGGCTGTTAACCAGCGATACAACAGGTAGATGATTCGCACCTGGGTGTTACGTTGCCACTAAAATAATATAAAAATTGGAAATAGATTTTCAATAAATTCAAGTTCGAACAATTAGGAAAGAATACAAGACATTATTTTCGCATTTTACAATTAAATTCAAAGACTGCGGCTGTGAATGATGACTGGATACTTGTAAATAAGGGCTATCTTAATTATAACGAAAATTATTTGTTCACAGCAAGAAACATTAAATGCAGAGAGCTCATCGTAACGAGTATCCTCTGGTGAAGTTCAACTTGAGCGAAGTTGCTCGAACCACTCGATATAAATCGATTGGGAATTAATAAAGTGATGGACAGCAGAAAATAATTGAAGAAGTCAAAAGCTAATATTTTTTTCTGGGAAATATTTTGATTTTATATTTTAATTAAATTTTTTGTTGAAATCATTTTTCATTTCTTCGAAAATTATTGAAATCAAAAATATGATTGAAATGTTAAAAATGATAAAAACTAAACAAAAACAATTGTTGATAGACTTAGTTTTTACGCTTAATGAACAAAAGTTACTCGTTCAATTCTACAAATTTTTATTTGAATATTTTAAATAATATTTATATTTTATATATATTTATACTTTTTAGTTCAATAATTTCATATTACTAAAATTATTTAATTGTTTTGGTATTAAAAATTGCTTTTGAAAAACACGTGTTTACAATTGCAAGATTCTGCTGATGTCTTCTTAAACAAACTAAAGAAAGAAATAACACTTTGATGTAAAAAAAAATTGAAATTCAATATTTTGCACGTCCTAGTATTTTGATATTTTTATTTAATTTACTAATCGATTGTAAACGGCCCATAAAATAATCAAAAATGGAAAACAAAAGCCATAGGTATTTTTTTACAAGAAAAGGAGATCGTTATGTCTTTTCGCCTTATCATGGGTATTTTTGATCCAAATAACGAAAAGATTTGTTTTCTGAGATCTGTAGAAGGTGCTATTTAATTTTATACTCTATTTGTCAAGATCCAAAAAATTTCGAAATTTCGACTCCAAAAAATCATAGCCCTTGGGAATTTTTCGGAAAATTTAGCAAAATCGAACATGCGATATTTTCGACGCCAAATAAAAGTGGACACAGAGAGCTACTCAGAACACTAAACGTTTTTTGCTGCAAACGATTTTAACGCTCGGAATTGAATTTAAAGATGTCAAAAATGCGAATCTTACTTTCTATTGTAGCATTAAGTAAAATTTACTACAGAAAGGACTTTTATAAAATTTGTAGTACATATAATACGTATATATATATTTTTTTATAGGAGGTACCTACCTAAAACTGCAAAGAGAACCATCTCTAAAGTTTTAATATTACACCAAAAATAAAAAAAAGGTCACATATTGAAGTTTTTATAAGTGGACTGAAATACTCTTATTAATAATTGATTCGAAATTTTCCCCTCATTTCCATACGGGAGCCAAATTCACGGGTAGAAAAAAAAAGTGTGCTCGACACATACCATTACAATTTCATGAATCCAGGTTGGTACAGGTATGGTACAGGGTTCATTAACAACTAGAGGGATCATATACTGCTTCGATGTAAATCTGTCCATAAAGATATCTCCGGTATATCATGAATATTTTAAAAAAAAAGACCCTCCCCCATGTTATACGTAATTACTTTTGGTTAAATTAAAGTATAAACGAAAAAGAGGTTAGATCCACGGTCGATCCTTCTTATTAAATGTAATATAAAATTTATGGATGAACCACTATCATGATGATCAATTTTTACTTTTTAATAATCACTTTAAAGAGAATTATAGTAACAAACTTTTGGTAAAGTTATTATCCAATAAACTTTTCTCAGAATTTTAAATTAACTCGTTGATAGGTTGAAGTCGATTTTTATTAGGGAATATTCCGGTAACCTCAATACAAATGACCTCTCAATATAAATTTATTATATTAAGTTCCAGGGGATGCTTCCAAGGTCAATAAGATTTGTCTCAAATATTAAAGGGTACTGATCTGATTCAATTAAGAACTGATAATTTGCTTTGGGAAACGTTTTTTGATACGACAATTGATTGAAAGTGACTTTCTTTTAGGTCCAATTGAAAGTAAAAAAAAACTAGTGTAGTTTTTAGTACATAATTAACAAGTTTAGGTAGTTTTGCAATATCTTTACAAACTTTTTGGATATCCTAAAGGAATTTAAACCATTTTGTCTGAAACTGAAGTACCCATTTATAATTAGTCCTTTGCTGGTATAACTGAATTAGATAGTAACGCACTAGTCTACTATTCCAGAGGTCGTGGGTTCGATTCTTACTTTGAGTATAATCTCACACTTTTCCCCATGTTAATTGTCTCTTAATTTTTAAGCTATTTATTTTACTTTTAATATTGTATTATAATAATTTTAGAGATATACATAAAAATAAGAAATTACAATAATAAAATTAATGCTTCTAAAGTTTATTACATATTTTAACGTTTATAAAACTTTAGTAGGTACATTATTTTAATTTGTAAATTGCAAATAATCTACCCTAAATTTGCCAATATGATTTAATATGATAATACAATATACGCAAATATAATTTAAGTAGTAGTATAAATTTTACTAATCACATTATTTGAAAGGATAAAAACTGTCCTCCGTAATCCATGCGCCCAAAATTGCCAAAATGTGGAATAGTTATTTCGATTCAATTGCCAATTATCGATTCAATAGGTCAAAACGATGTAGAGGCCAATAAAATTATATTATGTGACTAACATCTCTCAACCAGTCGATTTTGAATAATATGATATGATGCCTCTTGCAATCAACCAGAATTTATAGTTAAACCCTTTTAGTGATATAACATAAAACTTGTTTTTGCTTCATAGTCCTTTAACATAAAAGAAAAAAATTCATTTTTTTTTTTCGTTTTTTTTTTTTTTTTGTATTAAATTCATGGCATGCTGCAGGACGAGCTGGACCTTGGAAAAGAACATTTAAATATTTTATCGAGATTCTCGCGGATACTGCACCAAATATTGAAGCGACGCAAAATGTGATAGTTTATTTTAAGTAAACACTTATAAAAAGTAAATCAATGTACTTTAAAATGTATAAATATTTGGTGTTATCGAATAATAGTCCAACTTAATCTCATTCAATAAATTGTTATTTAATAACAAGCCAATAAAAATACAAAAGTTCAATGTTAGCCCACTTTTTCAGCATTCGAATGATATTTACACCTTTACGATGCGGTTTATTATTCAATTTGGTATTTTTTTAAGAGATTAAGTGTCATATCCAAAGTGTTATAGTTTTTTAGACTTTTTTTTTTTTTTGTTTTAAACGATTAATAAATTATCAACGTATTCTTCATAATTCCAGAAAATTTACTTCATATAATGGAAATTGTATTTGTACCTTTTTTTCTGTACAAAACAAAATAAAACAAAAATTTTTTCTTTTTGTAAAAATTCCCTTTGAAGAGTTAAGCGGGTTTTAATCCTAATTTCTCAACTTAACCCAAAAGCCAGCGATAAATTTCTGATGTTGACAGTTCTTTAATTAGACGCAAAATTCTCACAGGACTAAGGGCGACTTTGTGAAGTTAAATGTCGGCACACACACACACACACACATTCACATTTAAAATCTAAGGGAATTCTGCGTACAAACCAAAAGTAGGAAATTGATAACGTCATTTTATTTTTTGGGTGACCCTTTTCATTTCCCGATTTTGCTGATTATTTAGGGATTTTTAAGCGTTTCGAAAATAATCTGTGTACGAAATCAAATTAAAATTACTTCCATTAGTCAATTTGTCAAGTTAAAATAATAAATAAAGTAGTAAACATTTATCGCTTATATTTTAGATTTATTCAAAGGTTATATAACAATAAAAATCCCACAGAAATTCGATTAATAATTTTTTTTTCGATGACGTACAAACACACTGCCATTTTTTCAATAAGATTTTTAAAATGTGTCGGGTAATTTTCAGGAAAGTGTAACAATTTCCGTTTTAAATCAAACTTTAAAACAAATAATGCATATTTTAAAAGAAGAACTTTAATAGCAGTAATAAATCAAACAAGCCAATTATACTTAACTTTAGCTTTAATCCTTTTATTTTTAAGACATAAATTTTTCACTATTTTTTTTGTTGTTGTCTAAAAATTACTCTTCTTGCGAAATTTATAAATAGTCTCCTTTCTTTAAGAACAGGAGTCCGGTGATAAGAAAAAAAAAAAATTCATAAAATTATCGATATGGCAAAAATCCATCACAACATCGAATGATGAACAAATGACCTAATTTAGTCCTTATTTAAGTAACCCTGATCGCCATGACGCATCGCAATCACCTTGCAGTCATCAGAGAAAAAAAAAAGAAAACTCTGCGACAAAATAATCTAAGACTTGGCAAGTAATAAGTTTCAGGTTACACATGTCTTTTGTGGACCTGCACTAATTTTTCCCGAATTGGCTACCGACACGAAAAAAAAAAAAAAATCAATAAAGAGGAAATGGTCTCCATAAGGTTAGGATTCATCTGGGAAGGATTTATGTTAGGTATGAACTACTTTACCTGGCACAGATAAAAATTATGTCGGTGGACTTGTTGCGATGAAAATTCTGGAAAGCAACTGTTCCAAATTTTGGTCACCATCATTCTTTTGGTGGGGCTGCCGTTTTTGCTATTGGATTGCCAACACCCGGATGAATTATTCCCGTATTCCTGGTGTGTCCCGTCCTTAGGCGTTCCGTCACCGGCCACCTGATCCTGCCCTGGGCCGTTGTAACCAGATGCAATTCTTCTGCCAGAGCTGTAACTTTCGTCTTTTGGCTGACCGCTGTAAACTGAATAATCCACTTCTGCCCGTTTTTCGACTCACAACAATCTACAGAAATAATCCCAGATTCCAGAGCAAGAGCTCTTTTGGTACGGTTACCTGAAACAAAAAAAAAAAAAAATGTAAATTTTGATTGTTTATTTTAAAATGAATCCCGGTGTATTGTGCTC
This sequence comes from Proctacanthus coquilletti, assembly GCA_001932985.1. Lineage (NCBI taxonomy): Eukaryota > Metazoa > Arthropoda > Insecta > Diptera > Asilidae > Proctacanthus > Proctacanthus coquilletti. The sequence goes on along the minus strand of MNCL01000031.1, from coordinate 1,044,970 downwards.
AAGGAGTCTATAGTAAAACAACATGGTCCCTATCAGAGTAGTAATGATATTGACTCTTGACCATCAGCTGACCAATTAAGACTAAGAGATGACCATGAACGTGCGCGAAATCAGCTTCTCTCACGCTTTGTTACCAACAGACCACTGGTCCATTATGGAAGCTGACCAACCGTCGCAAATGAGACTGAGAACAATGAAAAGATATAGACCGGACGGATGCATACACCTGAATCTGGTGAACTGTATCACAGATGGAATCACCCTGATATTACACTTTTTTTTTTTTCTACTAGGAAAGGAGATTTCGTGACCAGGTGCATTTGCAATTAAACTCCACAAAAAAAGGTAATATTTTTATATTTAGAAAACAACATGGTTTTAATCTTGTGCGGCTAAGATCTGGAGATAATTGAGATTTATTAAGCATTTCGCGAAATGTGGTAATACCTAGAGATTTTCACTTAAAAATTTGTTTTATATTTACTTATCAATTAATTTTAAATAATAGTGATAATAAAAAACTGAAGCCTGGGACAAAAAATTGAGTTTAAGTTTCAAAGTGATAAATATTAGTGCACACACTTACAATTGAAAATCCGAATTAAATGATACAAATCTTAAGAAACTTAAAGAAACACCACCTTCTCTCTTGAAACGAACTGACTAAGTAATAACTCAGTGTTCACTGATGACACCTTTGCTCTTATCGGATTTCTATTTTACGTCTACAAAATTCTCTGAAGGTAAAAATTGTTGACAAATCTTCATTTAACCAGAAATGTTTTTCCAGAATTTCAATATTAAAATATTGTAAAATATTACAAGCTCGGTTTAAAAAAGAACACAATACCAAACACGTATGAGCTTATAGAATCTGAGAATTATGTTAATACGTATTTCACGATGTAATGTTAATGCTTTTAAATTGTTAGATTCTTTATGAAAATAATGCTATTACATCGCCCTACTTACAGTTCTTGGGGGGGGAGCCTATTTTGAAGTGTGTACCTACACAAAATTTTATTAACCTGGAGTCCTAAAACCCACCTGAAAACGTATAAAGTGCTCTCTTCGAGTCTTTTCAAGATACAATTAAATATAAAAGGTACTTGGACCTAACCAGATAATATTACATCCGCATACACCATAGTATTGTATAACGTCTGCCGGCACGTGGTTTCTTAAACACAAATGTTAAAAGGAAGTATTCTTCCAATTATTTTATTTATATGATATAACCATTACCAACAGAATTACTTTGTGTTGTATCTGTTCTCGCACGACAACGCTAATCCCGATGATGCTCTACTTTGGGAAATTTAAGACTATTCCGCAACATTAACCGCAGTATCCCAAGAAAAGGAGATCGGGAAAAGTATTCCGGGCTAAAATGAAAAACTGTCGAAGAAACTATTACAGTTCCAGCTCGCCCAGATTTGGTAGTAATCAATTTTTACAGCAATAAAAGCGAAACTCTGACACATTATTTTTCCATCAAATTTAGTCAAAAGATCCTACACGAGTTCCAGCCTTGTGGCTATTTCCGTTCTAGTACTAAGAGAATATTAAAGAAGAGTCTTTTGAAACTTTATCATATCAACCAGAACGGTCTAAGGACCCTTATTGGCCGATGGGACTTATAACTTTCCGGGATTTTGTAAGATTTCAGCAGGTTTATAGTCTAGTGTTGAAAGCTCCACGGACTATGAGTTTACAAGCAGAGATTTTTCACAGGATGTGTCCAAGTGGGATTCCTGTGATGACTTTAATTCCCAGAGAATCTCAAACATGAATACGCCATGGGGGCCAACATGAGTTGCACGCCTCCGGGTATCGTCCGATCTCACAACATCCATTATTTGCTCCCGGTTGTAATAAAACGTCCAGGAGTAATCATAAAGAATTTTTATTTTCAGAAAATTTATATAGTGACGACATCACGTCGGAATGTCCTCCTGTCAATTGGAATAATGGAATATTTCTGATTTTAAAGTGGCCTATAAAATACAACTTTAAAAACTAATAAAATCTTTTATTTTGTGAAAAATTTAACTTTTGAAATTGAAAAATAATTTAAGTACATTATTTTATATTTAATTCAATTTCAATAATTATAAAAGGATTATTGTTTTATTTTTGGTTAAAAAGATCCTTTTTCTTAAAAGGAGAGGGCTTTTTTAAAGCATATTTTCAAAACTGGTGGCGGCTAGTCCATAAAAAATTTCTAAAAATCTAAAAAGAACTAGGCGTTGGATAATACGAAAAACAATTTTTATTTAAATTTTAATTAAAATTTTGTTTCTTCAAAGGTAATCCTCGATTTACACGGTAGATTGGTTCCCCGAAAATTCCATATAACTTGAAATCGTACAATTCTTCCGTTCTTTTTCAATCGTGTCAAACCGAAATCGTGCAAATCGAATACCGTGTAAATCGAAAGTTACTCGTATTTTGTTATAATTAGTTAAATTTATTAATACACAAATGTATATCGAATTTAAAGCAATATTATGCTATAAAAATAAAGTTGACTAATTCTAATTCTAAATTATTATTTCCGTATTTCTTCGTCGTTTCCTATCTTAAACTTAAAAAAAAAAAAAACGAAAATTCTGTTTTGTCTCTAAGAGACAATTTTCTCGAAGGCATAGACTACCCTAATTGTGTAGTACACTTGACTGGGTCTAACAAGGACTTTCCTGTCCTGCTAAGCCATTTTTAGTCCTTGTCTGGGATCATCTGGCGTATGATGAAGTGACGCTTTACACCAAAAAGGAGTGCTTACTAGAGAAGTCTCTTCACCTTCTTAACCCTTTTGTAACCTTGGCTTTTTTTTTTTTTTTTGTTTTTATTTTTTCTCATCCGAGTCTCAAGAAGGCACTTGTATGCAAGCCGCTCTCACCATGCAAAATGCATATAAACAAAAGTGGACTCAAAGTGTGGACATATATTTCTAATTTTGTCCTTGTTCTTGAAGAAAGAATGATGTTACAAATATTTGGGTGTAAGGAACAAGGTCCTTCGCCAAGTCATAAATTGGACTCACATTTCATTAGTCTCAAGGATATCGTTTTTATTTTTTTTGTTTTGTTTTTCTCCCACTTTGGGAAATGTGAAAAGTAGAATAAATTTTGTCTTTATGGTGAATCTTATCGTGCCCTGTATTCCATTTTACTCGTGGAGAGAAGAAAAAACAGCCAGGAATACAACGGTCGTTGTAAAATCCATCAAGAAAAAACAATTTTCGTCTTCCTCTCTTGTATACCTTTTTAATATTTACCCATCTCCCCCAGTTTCATCCTATTTTGGGATGAATTTTATCTTTTTTCTTACGATAAATATCGCCTGCACAATGGTGTGCAGGAAGAAGCCTTTAAGACAGGAATTATCACGCCGATATAGAAAAATAAGCAAGCACAAGTTTCCTGGAAGAAGAAAAAATAATAATAATAATAATTCCTTTTACCCTCGAACTATTCAATTGAACTAGCACTGGTGCTTCTATTCCAAGTTGATTTCTACGTAAGAGCTCAGATCGTCTTCAAAGTTTTCAAGGTTAAATGATTCTCCATTTAAAGATGGTGTACTCCTCCTTCCAGCCAATATCCACGTGGCCATCATTTTATCAAGAAAATGAAAAGGTAAATCGGTTCTTAAGAGGTTCAACCAGCTGGGACGTTGCACGCACAACGAAACTCATCAAGAATTTACTATTTACCTGTTTTACTTGTACATTTCCATGAATCTCAATAGATCCCTGTATTTGAATAGTTTTGTTGTTGTTTTATAGTTTCCTTTCTAGTTGATAGAAATTTGATTAGATAAAAAAATAGTGCAGCTGATGCAGTTTGTATTTAATCTAGAAATCGTGTGTAGTCTGGCTTTCAACATCATATTGGAATTTTAAAGATATCATTTTTTTTGTTCTAAATTTAGAGTGATTTAAAATTTATATAAGGTTTAATTTTAGATTTTTTGTTTTCATTTAAAGGAAATTTTAATAAGAAAACTTAACGTATTAAAATGAAAGTAAATATTTTAAATTTAAATTATAGTACACTTTACACGAGAAGTTTATAAAAATAAAAATATGACTTTACCTATAGGTTTTTGTTTTTGAATTTTATTAAAATTATTATACAACTTTTTAATTTTCGTTCTTCAAATAAACTAACAATTTCCATGAAAGATATCTTTAAATTTTTACATAAATAAATTCAAACAAGAAATTACAACATCAGATAATAACAAAATTTTAAAAAAATTAACGTCAATTTTAAATATTCTAATCAAGCCTTTTGAATTGTACCTGCATGAAAATGATTTTTTAAATAATTTTTCATGATTTGCAAGAATTTAATTGTTATGAAAGGCACATCCTCTCTGTTTGCAAATTATTCTGGTTACAGCAATTTACATAATTGAAAATTTAGTGTAACTTAAAAATATTAATCCTTTCCAAATTTTGAAATATCATGGTTCTTTATTTTTGTTGAATGTTAGAAGATGTTTCTTTGAATTAAGAAGAAAAAAATTGTGTACGTGCATATTTCTTAAATGAATAGTAAGAAATTTTAACTAAATCGTTTTCTTTTTCAATTATAACAAATTTAAGCAATTTTTTGGACGAATATTTCGTAAAATTTATTAGAAATTAATAAAAACCTATTTCTAAAAATGAAAAAAAAAATCTGTTTTTATTTAAATGACCGAAGCTTTATTTTCTTATGCGCATTTAAAATATTATTTTTATTTAAATTATTATATACGCAGTTAGAGGTCTTCTTTTTTTTAAAAAAGATAGGATTGTTATGTGAGAAATAGAATGTTTATGACAACTACTAAATTAGCATAAAAACATTGCAAACGTATATTCAAATCAATAAATCAATTGACATAAACACCTACAAAATTGTTCGCCTTTAAAAATTAACATTCTGAAAAAATATAAGATAATATCATAGTTTTTTTTTGTCTTGTTTCTGAAACAAGAAACGACTGATCCTTCAAACATTTTACGCAACTAAACCGAAGTTTTATTAGAGAAACATTTTGATTTAATCATTTTCATCTAAACAACAAAATTTTTTTAAAAAATGATTAGTTGTTTATCATGATTTTAAAATATTTGAATGTAATATTGTTGTCAATTGAAGAGTGTCTGTTTAAAAGTGGCTATTTATATTTTCAAAAATTTCTTTTAAATCTTATCTTAAAAATGGCTACGAAAAATAGTCCTACAATTCTTAATTCTGATTAAAACTACCTTTTTACAATAGGTTTTTTGTCAATTCTGAAAAATAGTTTATTATGTAGACACTCTTCAATTGCTGTTAAGACATTACCTATGAAATATTCAAACTATTAATTATAAATAGTCATATAGTCAATATTTGATTTTGTGTTGTTAAAATTATTTCCGATTCTTTATAGTTTAAAATAAACGCCTTTTCTTCTCGTATACAAAAAAAAAAAAGTCTTGTAATAGGTTCATTAATGTAGTGAACATCTTTTGTGTGATTCTAACTCAAAGTTAATCGTGTATTCAACACTAGCTAGGATCTATAAAATAGAGAGAAATTATTCAAACATATCTTTCGACCAACATATGGAAAAATTCATTTTTAACATATACTCGTCTTATTTAAGCCTAACAATTAAACCTTACCGGGCATTCATCTCAGACAATGGATACAACCTTGAAAATATTTTAATTATATATTTTCACAGTGACATTTTATTGTCCCTTAAACTCAATAGTTGCCCCCAAGTGCTAGCTCATTCAGAAATGGAAATCGTAGAGGTGAATGCATGCCCGTTTTCACCTTCAGCTTAAACCCTCGTCGAAGAGTCCTCTATTTATTAAGCTCTGTTCACATTCCGCATAATTACTTGCATTTGGACGCATTCACCACCCGGGGAGAATCTACTAATCTTCGCTAACAAGGCTCTATGAAAATGACACATTGTTCTGAAGACCAGCCCCCGGCGACGGCAACCCGACTGCTGTTCCGACATAGTTGTCTACATGCACAATACTGGATCCCAGCAAGATGTGTATCCTCATTCGAGAATTTTGAATATTTTATTACATCGAAATCTACCTCGAACTATGGGAAAGCTATAAAATTGGCAAAATGTGCGACGTTGTTAGTTGTAGTTATGGATGTAGTAGAGTGATATTGAATAGCCAGGAGAATGGGTGCACAAAGGTTACCCTATGGTTTTATTATCATATCATCTGGCAAGGTGCTCTGAAACGTGTTCCCATAAATGCAATTTCCAGAGATTATTGCATTTAGTTTATTAATCAGACTTCTAGCCATTTTGTAGTATGTTTCTATTCTGAATTTTGGTATCTTAGTTTAATTTCCGATTGCTTCATCAACTCCAAATATACAAACATATTTAAAGATGGGTAACAACGTGGCCTGAAAAGTTCTAAGCCTAGAAAAAAAAAATTTATGCGATTAATTTTTCGAATAAATTTTAGGAGTTAGTAAAATTATTTGAAATGAATAAATAATATTAAATTACATATCGTAAAATATAATTAAAGAAAATAAAAAAATGTACGTAAATAATTGTTCAAAATATTTGGCATACGTACAAGACTTTTGTTAATTTTACATTGATATTGGTATTGTCTGACCAAAATTTCCAATATTCATAAACAACCACATACAACCCTTTTTGCAAACATCTTAACCAATTTTATCAACCCAAATAAATCAAACGATGTTATCAGAATTCTTGAATCATCTGAATCGACTGAAGTCAATACGACAAGCGAAATTGGAGCATGGAAATGATTCGAATTTACCTTTTCTGTGAAAAAAGTAATCAAACTGGGCCTGGGAACTTATGAAACTTTCTTTTGAGATTGATTTTTAAAAAGATTAAAAATAATGCAACGAATGGTTTTTTGCATTCAAATTTATGATAAGGTTTCTGTCGTCTTTCTAGGCGAGAACTTTTCATGTTAAGTTCTTTCTTGATATTTACGATAAAAGCAGAAAAAACAACCGCTGTATAAACGCCTTGCCTAAAGTCGTTGAATCGTTTAGTGTTTACTTCAAACTTTGCGACATTCTGCTGTCAAAACTGTCCAAAGATATTAAACTTTAAACATTTGCAATTTTGTAAACTGTCCAAGTCTATAAAAAAAGAATTCCTGTTTATCTTATAAAATACTTTGCCGAATTTAATCCCTTGTTAAAATTTTTTAAGATGGTTGAAATTTGAAATAGTCATGCACAAAGGACAATATGACAATATTTTATTTTCGTTTTTTTTTAGATCATGTGATAAAACATTTTTGGCAATAAAGGCAAAGATTTTTTAAGGTGTAAATTTTTTTTTTTAATTAATTTTCTTTTCAAAAAACACATCAAATTAAAATAAATTTAAAGTAAGGTAAATAGAAATAAATAGCATCAAGTTCAAGAACAGACATCCCAAAACAAAAATTTCTGTTTAATGGGGTCAGACAATGGATTTTACAAATTGTTGCAAAACTACAAAACGCTACTCGCCTATAAATAAAGAAACTTTTGACAATATTCTAAATGGGCTAATTACCTGGTGAGACTATTCATATCCTTGGCCCTTTGGTCTAGAAAACTTGGCCCATTTCCGACGACTGACCGTCTGGGAGTCTCGTTAAAGGTAGAGTAGCAATATAATTACAATCCTCATTAAGTATTTGAAATTTTATTCAAATCTTACTTATTATATAAAGGGTGTCGCAAGACATCCAAAGAATGCCACTTCCTTCATTCTTATTTGTATTACAATAGAGTAGATCTTTCTAAATGACCAAACAGTTGAATTATTTCAGGTACAGAGTTTTAGGAGTTTCTACTTTTTCCGTTAATTGCTCCAGACTCGCTTTGTTTCAATCAAATGACATCCATTTATACAGCAGAAGGAATTTTCATGAAAACCTTAGGTACATTTTTTTTTCTCTCTCTAGCCATAAAAAGGGCATGCGAGCGGAAAATGAACTATTTTTATGTCCATCCATAATGAAGCTATGGTAAAGTGGAAAAACAAAAACATCCTTTCGTTAGAATAATGGTCTGGGTTTTTGGATTTAAATCCTGTTTCGTTGAGTAATTAAAGTACTGATGTTGTGGAAGGTCCCTTCTAATAATATTGCTCTTAAAAATATAGGGGAACGACTTTAATTAGGCTCCTTTACAAGACTCGCACTTTTTGGTATTAATTAGAATTCTAGGCAGGTGCCCTATTCTGTTTGTATTACATTTCTTACAGTATTATTTTAACCCAGGTGTATTAAAGATATAATTTAAAAAACCTTGTGTTGAAAACTTTCGTAAATTCAAGGTTAATGTAATTACATTTATTTTATATAATTTAGTGAAATTCTAACGACAGTCTTATTCTTATCCCTAGTCTAGAAAGCAAGACAATTAGTTTTCTATTTTACGAAAAAGTAAGATTTTAATTCAAATGAAATGATTTTTTAAAACATTTTCTTTTTTAAATTTAATCGTTAATTTATTAATCGAATTGGATGAATTAAGATTCTTTTTTTTTTCATTTCTAGAATATCTTTCATCAGAACTAGAATTTTTATAATTTAACATTTTTTTATGTTATGAATTATATAAAAATGTAAATAGTTTTCTATTAAAAAACCATTATTACTTTTAAATGCATTATTTTACACAATAACTCATTTCATCTTTTTCACATGAAAAGGCGTAATCACGTCAAGTGTAAATGTACTGTATTTAATAATATTTAGCAGATATTTATTTTTATTAAGAAACAATCATACAGTCATGTTAATTTAAATTCCTTTAAGACCATTAAATGTCCACATGTAACAACATATTCAAAAATGTATGATAATAAACTTAAGGATTAGAATTTCATACCTTAAAATATTTTGCATTTTCTTTTTGGAATGTAGCTCTTAATTCAAACTGAAAATTGCTAGCATACTATAAAATAGATTCCCCTAGTTCTATCTGATCGATTCCATCAACAGTAAACACAGAAATGTTTCCTGAATTCTATTATACCTTCTGGAGGCTTCCTTGAACATAACGATTTCAATTCTATTTTCGAAGGTATGGTTTTCAGAAGTGCATCCTATCCAAGACTGTCGCAAAGCTGAGTAGAGTTCTTGATAAATTCATAAATGCATGACAAGTTCACCATATGCCTTGAATTATCTTCCTTACCTCATTAGGTAGTCGTTATCCTTGGCACGTATATGTCTTCCTCCAATTTGTTTATTCTCCATCCACATCTGATGACTACTGAATTTATTTTTCAAAATACCCTGAAGTCCTACAATAGGTACCCCTCTCTACCATAGGAAAATTATTTCCTATGGCCCCGAATATTCCCCCATTGCTTGAGGTGGAATCTTTGAATAAATTCCATTCTAGCCCTATCATGCGACCATAGCTTTAAAGTCTGCCATGCATAACATACCACCTACATGTATACACATATGCAAATCGTTGGACAGAATAAAATTTATAGGGTATTTTTAGCAACGGCCTCCGGAAACAATGTTTGTAAAATGCAACCGCAGCCCGCCTGTACGACTCCACCGCGAAGCCAAGCAAATTAACTTCACCTGTGCGAAAACGCGAAAGCCACCCACCCGTTTTTGTTTGCCATCCACCAATTAATCAGCGAACCCCATCAATACGTCTCCTGGTGGTCTCACCTGGACACGACTGGCGCCGTCGACCTATCCTATTGTCCGTAAATTGAATCACCTCGCCGCGTGTAATTATCATTAGAAATAAATAGAATGGAAGTGGTTAAATAGTGCTATGGTGCTATGACCCGTCAAGAATTAAATGGAGGCAAGTTGCCGTGATGGCACGCCATTTTTTATTATCCTGGTGGTCCAATTCCACCTCCGCAATTCATATATTTCTTTACGCGTTTTGTGGAAGAGATTTTGGCGCCTGTCCAAACCGAAGACCATAAGATCTGTAAGAACCCAATATGGTCGTGTTAGACAATAGAGAAGAGGTAACAAAAATAATTTGAATAATAATTGTATGAAAATATAGTGAAGTGTCCAAAAAAATAAAAAACAAAAAAAACCAATTAACTTGGACACTACAATTGGGATATCAAATTAAAGAGCGCTTCTTACAAATCTAAGGAAACAACAATCGCGAAGTGAATCAAAAATATCCAAATTAGAGCCAAAAACTTTATAATGACTTCCTTTTTATTTAAAAAAAGCACAGATTCCCTTTTTAATTTTTGATCTGTTTTATAAATAAAAAATTTTAAAACACTAAAGTGTTTTAAAAGAATAAGTTTTAGAAATAAATAAATTTAATAAGAAATTTAAATGCCTTCTGTGTTGGTTCATACTGAAAACGTGAATAGATAAACTGATAAAAGAACTATAAAAAAAATTACGAATTAGATATTTGAAGGTGCGTGCGTGCACTAAAAAAAAAAAAGGATTCAAAAATTTATTATATTACATTTACTATCGATGTTGAAAAGAAATAAATACACCAAAGTCCATTGTAGAAACAGATTGCAGCTTATTTTTATCTGACCACTTCCTGAAGTTCATTCCATGATTACTTGCACTCGGTTCTGTCCATCGTCATTTTATAGTTTCAAATAGAGAACTCGAATTGGCACAATGTCGCCTATACTACAAACGTTCCACTTGTTCAGGACTTCCACATCAATTAAATGCAAACTGGACCAAGATCTAGTCCTCAGACTCATTCGAAGTGGACACCGCCAGTTTTAGTTTGTCCCATCTGTTTGACCGGCCACGATATTTTAATTGAACCCATTCAGCCGAGTTCTTCTAGAAAGTAGATCTTTGTAAGGCTATTGTTGCAGTTTTATTAGGTGAATCAGATTCAGAACGAATCCGTCCCAATGGAGCAACTTCTTGCGTTTTTAGGACTAGACGAGGATTTTATGCGAAACTTTAGCAGATGGTGCAGGCCGCAATGCCTCAGGACTTTTAGTGTAGGAGGCTAACGTACAGCATTGCAGACTAATTCAGAATTTTATTGCCCTTTCACTGGCCAGTAATTGAGAAATTTTAATTTTTCCATTTTATGAAAATTTAAGGGCAATTTGTTGAAAGTATTAAAATTGTTATTTAAGTGTAGTGTAGCATATGCTTAACCGCTCGATGTAACAGGTGCATGCTGTGTCTGAAATTGTACGTACGGAAGGCACAATAAAAATTCTCCAGTGTGGGTTTAAATGAAATGGATTTTTTGTTGTTGCATTATTTTTATTTAAATTATACTAAAGCAAATAAGTTTTTATTAAAAATATCTAAAAATTTCTCAATTAATTAAAAATTACTTTTTTTTCGCAATCTGCAGTTACATAACACGTTAAAAACGAGTGTACGAAATTAAATTCGGAATTAATGTCTCTAAAAAAAAAAAAAGAAAATTGGTTAACTCTGAAAGCAACAACTAATTAAAATTACAAAAAGATTTATGCTGTGCCTGGTTTTACGGAGCCCGAAGGCTATCATAAAATCAATCACTCTAATCCAGGTCATTCCTCAAAGCTCCAGCTTCACCATCTGAAATGGGTTAACGTGCCCTTGAAGCCCCTAGCAGTAAGACTCGTAAAACATTCGAGGCTTTTAGACAGCTATGGAACGTTAAAGTAGGATTAGAAAACATGAAGGGGTTGCCATGTTGTGGCAACGAATGTGTAAAGAGGTGCTCCTCCGCGATTTGATAATATCGAGAAAATTCCCGATTACATCACCTAATAGGACAATTCTACTGTATGAAAGTTTTCCGCACTCGAGTCCAATCTACGCCTGATTGTGGAAAAGGCTTTATCCCCCCTTATCCAATGGCGTCTCAGCCAGGAGTCAAGACTACAGGCTCATATAGCGGCAATGGCGAGGACACGGAATGCGGCGGAGCATTTCCAGTTCATAAATTCCGTAAAATGGCCTTAAAATTAGGACTTTGCTATCTTCTAGAAAGCCAGTTGAATTGGAGGACGACACCTCGCCAACGAACGACATCAAGTGGAGATTTGGCGAGAATATTGTGCCAAAGAGGGAGTGGTAAATCAATAAAACGATTCCATGCCATAGTCTACCCCCCGTTTGCTTCATTCTCAAGATGAGTTGTAATTCATTGAATAGCATTCGCCCAACATTTTATGAGTTCTGTCCATCTGTGGCCATCGTTGTGATGTGCCATGTTTAAGAGCACCCTAATATCATATTAACTCCACAGTGAACTGCCGTCCCAAGTTTCACTTAGAGGTCTAGACTTATTTTGGGCGGGACGACAAGATACCAACACTTTGGTACTGCACAAAAGCATCCTATTCCAAGAAATGCATGCTACGCCTACGTCGCCACCTTTAGATTGCCAAAGGTTGGTGGAATATGAAGTTGCATGCCACCCTTGTTGTCTAGGTATCCTAGAGCTTAAGCCGTCTCAGTAGCATTTGTGGGCGGACTTGCAAATGAGGCGGGACCCACCTTTTGCCGACTTGGCCGTGAATTATGGCAGTTGGCACTTATCTCGTAAGCCCATTTCACATTAGAATTAACGAGGCTCTTACGAGCTACTTATTGGTCTCACATAACGAGATTTGGAAGAATCACAGGTGACCTTGGCAGGTATGCTGCCAAGATTGGAATTTCGGTTTGAAATATATAATTCTCTCAATTCTGGAGGATTTTTCTTTAAAGGGATTATTTTTGTACAATCGAAAAGGGACAGATCCTGTTTCTGCGTCCAACTTTTTGGGACAGGATTACTTAAATTTTAATTGCAACGGAAACATGTCAATCCATTTCCAAAAGTCGAATCTCCATTTTGTATATGCACATATGTGTCTGCGATGGCAGATTCGGAAAATATATCACATGAGGAAATAATTCCCGGAATTTCAATCCTGAACTTGATATATTTGAGGTTGGAATTCGTGTTTTCCCTGGGAGAGACAATTTGTTTTTTTTTTTTTTTTGTATCAGGCTAAACATGAAGGAAGGAAATAGTTTTCTGCAAGGATGTGCGTGTGGGTTTCTTATTACAAAGAAAGAAATTTTATGTAATATTATTATTATATTAGGAAGAGGAAAACAAAGAGATTTCTCCAGATAAAACAAAAATTTCAATGAGAATACATCGCACAGCTTCCAAAAAGGAACCGGGGCGCATTTCGATCCAACGAACACCTGAAAATCGATACACTTTTAATAGACTATTAACGAAAAGCATCATCTTAATGGGTTCCTCCTAAAAAAGGGCATTAACAACCCTCGACGGGACCTTTTTGGAAAATTGATGGGTGTTAATTGTCTCCCAAGTTAATTGGATTTTCTCTACACTTGTTAAGAAAACGGTGAAACTTAATATCGTACAAAACGTGCAAAATTCTGTAATAGGGGGATACGATTCTTCTTTTTTTTCGATAGAGATAGGTACTATTTAGTCTTTGGATGATATTTTCGGAACTGTTATCACTGAGAACAATGAGAAGCCTGATAAGATTACAGAATTTATTAAGGTCTTTCAATTAGCAACAAAAATCGTTCAGTGTTAGAAATAAAAAAAAATCAATTAAAATTTAAACTGATAAAGTAAGCAACGCAAATTGTTATATAAAATAATAAAATAACAAAATGTGATACAATAAAAATTTTTAAAATCCAAAAATCACTAAACATTTATTCTAATTTTATATTTTCTTCATTAAGTATAATTTCCAAAAATTCAATAGAGTGAAATAAACATAAAACTTGAAGACAATGTGAAAAACAAAATACACAATACGAAAAATAAAACTTCGTGAGAAATACATTTTCGTTTTCTGATTGAAATTCAAAGATAATTTTTAAGCAAACTTTATGAATAAAGAAAAGAATTTTTCTCTCCACAATGACTATAAAAACTTTCTTGGAAATTCCGCAACAGTACACAATCTACACAAGCTCCTACCAATATTTCCGAAAATATTCCTATTAAATTCAACAAAAATCACCAAACATTCCTGATGCGATGAAAAGACTATGACACCCCAGTTGAAGCAAGAAAAAAACTTCTATCGTCTCAAGTCATGATTAAATTTTAACGTATACAATTCGCCTTTAAATGTTTAACCAAAAAAAAAAATCAATTTTCCCTCGAATTCCGCCCTGGGGATATTTTCCACAAGGATTTCAAGCCAGTGGGGACCCCTCTGGATAAGCAGAGTCTTGAATAGGATGGAAAAAAAAAACTCTCAAGAGTAAACTTAGTGCAATTGTAAGGATAAGAACGCAACGACTTATTCACAGGACAACAAAAAAAAAAATTTGAAAGGAGGCTGAAACGACGTTGTTGTATCCTGACTAAAGGCACCAAGAGATATAGAGACACCCGAAAAGGCATCTCGCCCATTTAAGTGATAACCTTTTGTTTACCTGCCATTTCACCTGTTATTATTCCCTGAATATCACCCGACATGGCCTCATCTTTTATCTTGCACGAAATGATGTCGTCCGTGTCTCCCTGTGGAGGATGTACTAGGTCTATTATGCTTAACTCCATCCACCACGAACAGAGACTATGTTTATGGGGCTGAAATGGATTGGGAACCCCAAAGTTTCCCACTGGCTATAGCTGAAAATAATGAAAACGTCGAAAATGTTCGACTTATCCTTCCGCACTTGTAGGTAAAAGTGGGTAAAGATCGGGTAAAGTGGATAGGGGTGTGGCAAAAAAAAAGGTTAGAATAAGCAAAAATGCGTAAGACTGAATATCATCAAAAGTTTTCTGTAATTTAGAGGTGGCTGTTTAACTCCTCTTGCACCCGCTTTATCCCCTTGTACCCATTTTCCCCCCATGTACACAATTTTCCTTTTATCAGCGAACTCAAAGATCCAACGCTAAAGGAGCATCCTTTTGCGTGTGCCAGTGTAAGCCGGATATATTTCTGTGTGATTCCCTTTCAGGAGTCCCCGCTCCTTAGTATAACTTTTCCTGCCTTGCCAAGGACACATCCCACCGCCACCATCAAGAGTTCCTTACAATGCCCTGTTCTGGCAGAAAGGAAAAACACATGAGGCTTAGGCCACCTTTTCGAGTATTTCCGGAATGTCGAGTCTGGGGTAGTTTTGGGCTCCAGATAAGGTAGAGGTAAGATGAAAATACGGCTCAGTGCGCGCGAGAATCCTGCCGAGGACATGTAAGGAATTACCGGCTCTTCAGGGGAGGGGATTCCAGGAAGTGAATGTTGGAGATGTTTTGTGGAAAAGTCTAAGGGTACGGTGGCATGAGGCGATGTTTCGTAAAAATCTCAGAATTGTATTAATACGCGTCCCATCCGAGCAAGCGAATTTCTAGGAAATGTTTGAAGACAGACTTTCGGAGGGAAAGTGACTGTAGCCAATTGGCCATGAAGGAGCTGCGCTCGATTTGTAAAGGACAATTCAAGAAAATCGGATATATAAAAAAATCGTGCTATCAATGCAGTCAATAAACTTTACAAAATACGACGAGTACGTTTTGAAATATTGAAAGTTTTCTAGAAATTAAAAGCCATGTGTATACAACTTAATAAAAAATTAAAAAGACTACACCAAATGTTCCAGAATTGTTTTTTATTACTTTTGAATGATGTACTCATTTTTCGACAAAAAATTTACTTAAACTTCTATGATAATGCTGATAAACATTTAAAATTAATAAAATAGATCTAAGAATTACGAAAAAGGTTAAACATTGTTTATTTTCTAGAAAAAAGTGAAAAATTTGCGAATAGCTTTTAACAATTTTTTACCATTTATTTTTCGTATATTATATCGGTTTTCTTTATTAGAAATATTTTGCATACTAAACTCTAGCCATCGACAACCATAAAAACCGATATTAATCTCTTTCACGAGATTTTTATTATTTTATAAATTATATTTAAAGCAGAAACATTTAATTAAAGTTAGTAGCAATTTTTACATTCATTAATTTAATTTAATTTAATCAAAACAGTCTAATTCGGCTAACTTTGGGTAAACGACAGAAAATGTTACAATTAAATGTCTCACCAGGGAGGTCCTTGGAAAAGTATGAAAGTTTCAACAAAGGCCAAAATTTAATTAAAACACCTACGTGGCAATAATCTGCAGAATTACGTGTCATACGCTCGATATAATACCGTGTCAGTCAGTCTGGTCTATGACACGTATCCCTTATGAGAATTCTAACATATAAATGCCAGTATCCCACCTTGGCGGTAGGTAGGACCAAGAGTTCAAGATAAAAGAAGCATCTCAAATCAAATAAAGAAATTCTTTCGTATTGTGTCGTATGTGTTCTTTAGAGAGCAATTGAAAGGAGTTGATGGGTTGAATAAAAAATTTAGCCAGATGTGGAACGTAAATTACAAGGCAAAGTGTCTCGTGCCTCCTACTTGTCATGCATTTTAAGATGTATAAACGAATACGACATGTTGAGAACACCTTTAGATATTTCCATTCATTAAGACAAGTGTCCTTCTAAAGCTTCTAAAGGTGAAGTAATTAGTTTTACAACATGCAACCTGCAGATGGTACAAATTTAGAAATTAAATACTAATTTCACTTGATTTATATTTTGTAATTTAATTTATTTTGATAGATGTATTTAACCTTTGAAGTAGTGCTGTAAATTTACATTAATTCAAAGTATCACTGTTAAACCATGTGTAGTTAATTAATGATAAAATATGCCCACCTAGGCATAGAATCAAAGTAAATTTTTGTACAATAACAATAAGAATTGTTTGTAATTAAATGCAATCTACAAAGAGTGAGAAAACTATGCTATAGCCAATTAATTTTAATATGTGCAACATACAAAATCAATGGAGAGCTTCAAATAAAATAAAGATTGACGTCAGACGTTTCACTTTCAATCCTACACACATGAAGATGATTACCCGTCACGTTTTGATGGCATGCATATAAAATTCTGCCTACACGTTTGTGTTATTTGCTCAAATAGAATGCACATGGTACAAACGGCCATCATATTGATAAGAATATTTAGAATATAAATTGTCATGCAATTTTATTTAATGTTACAATCTATTTGGACAATAACCACAATATGGAAAACATTCTAAAAAAAAGGGGAAGTGTATCAACACGATAGAGAAATAAAATTGAGAAATTGAAAAAACAACAAAACTAATGATACAAAAAATAAAACAAATAAAAATTATACCTTAAATTTTAGTTTTAAAAGTCTTAAAGTTTTGGAATTGCTAAAAATGCATATGCGGCTCAAACCCAAAATGTCCATCCATAGTTTATACATTTAATTTTAACTATGGAAAATTGTTTAGATCACATCGTTTCTTCGTATAAAAGTGTTTTGATTAGAAAATTTATTTTTTTATTTGTTTTTTTTTTTAATTGTCGATAAATTTTGCTTACAAAAAAACAACATATTTTACTATATGATACCATTTTATGTTGGTTTTAATAAATTATACTAAAGAAGTTGGTACATACTTACCTTTCTTTTTAATTTTATATATTCTTCGGCTTTAAGTAAGAGTGTTAAACTTTTCTGTGATTTTAAACATCTTTTTTTAAGTACATAAGTAATGTAAGTCATACTATAGAACATACTAATTTAGAAAATATTCATATTTGTATGTGGTTCTTGTTCCTTTGTCTATCTTCAACTAATATAATAAAGCTCTTGAAATTCTGAAACAGATAGTCCAAAAATTTCAAAATTATTCCAATTTGTTTTACATGCTCCAAAAATTTTGGTTACTTCTCCTTAAACTGTCGTAAAATTCTAGAAAATCTAAGGACAAATATGAAAGACTAAAATGCTCTTAAAGCAGAATAAAATACACAGTGAAACTTTTATAATGACCTTGCTGATCTTTTAGTTCCGCATCTCTTACGTGGGTACAACAGCGTAGAATTAATTGAAAAACTTTATATAATTTTACACAAGTCTGATATCCGTGAAATGTCAATACATTGAATGCAAATGGATGCGACATACCAAGACCAGACGGTACAACTTGCAATTTTACGAAGGAAATGGACATACAAGCGTAAAATTAAAATACAACAGAAAACAAAAAAAAAATCCGGACAGTAGTAACAATCTTTTAAAATCAATTGATTTCCCTTCCAATTGTTGGGTACACGAGAAACCGCAACAACAACGTAAACGATGATACTTTAAATTTCCAATTTATTGAACTGCCAATTTCCTGACACGTATGCGTTGTAAATAGCCGCCCTTCGACATGTGGCACTTAATTACAAATTTGATACCTCCCACTTTGTTTCAGGATAATTTGCTTTGACCTTAATGTGGACACTGCGCACCATCTTTATTTATACTAAAATTTATAGAGTTTGCTTGTTATCATTAATAAACTCAAAACCTATTTCATAGGTTTATACAGACCTTCCAGTAAATTTTCATATAGCCTCTATGTATCATAAAATTTGGACAATATCAAAAATTCTGGATTATGGATCTATAAAGATCTAAAAATAGAAATAAGCCAAATTGATTATTTTAAAAGATCTAAAATATTGTCCTATATTTTAACAATTAGAAAATACATTTTACGTATTTAGAATTTGAGGATTTAAAAAATCACATTGAAAAATAGTCAAAAGTTTTATAAAAAATTAAAAATAGAAGAATAGAATACGAAAAAAAATTTTTAATTATGGTTTTTTAAATATTTTGAAAAATGTTTGATAACATGCTTAGCTATAGACTTTAGTTTTTGACTCCTAAGTTAAAATTTGTATTTAATAATATTCTTTAAGGGACAAAAAACACAACAAATAGAAAAAATTGAGAAACGACTGAATTTGGAATGGACCTACCTAAATAATCATAGTTCATAACTTATGCAGTAAGATTTATTGTCAATCAAAATTGATTTGGCTTTCAATATCCTAAAATCCTTTATCGAAATTAAGTAAAAGAATGTATCCCATTCACAGGACCATTAGCTCAAATCTACGGTTCGTCGATGCAATTTACATCCCATAATCAAATGCAGGATGCAATGAGCTGGAACACTTCTGAATGGTCCTTCGAACAAAATTTATCAAATTGAGTAAGGCGTCCTATTTGTCACGGAAATTGATGGCGTTAAGAAATGGAGTCACGCAGACTACACGGGTCGTCGAATAACTTCTGTATGAGTTGGCCTTCTAACCCGCCAGACAGGATGAGACAAGGTTCCATTGTCTTGTCCTAAGCCTGCGAGACTCCGTTCCCATTAATCATCCAGGAGATGGGGCTATAGCAGGTCCCGGGACTCGGGAGATATGATAAGGACAACGGTGGCCAACTATACTAAGTCTCAGATAGGGGATAGAGTACTTAACAGGGATTCACACAGTCATTGTGGGATTTATGGCGATCTCCCTGTTAAAATTTAAATGGGGTCATATGTCGCAGAGGAGTAAAATTTTTCTCCCTCTCAGCCGATTATTCCGGAAACGATGAATGTTCCTCGAGAACTTTTCCGAAAATATCTTTAGTGATGCTTAAAATTCTCCTCATCGATCTCATTGTCAAAAGTACACCCTGTACAAGAGTCTCTAGGTCCTTCGGTTCGATTTGGGATTTTTATTAGAAAATCTAAATGGATGGAAAGTTCCTTTTGTTGTATCGTTAAAAAAAAAAAAAAAATTTTTTTTTTCCACACCAAATTCACTTATCGTAAATCACTGAATCGACATCTAGGAAATCGATTTATATCCAGTCGATCGTATAAGTTGGAACCTCATTTGTACAGAAGAACGTGTGATGGTGTCACAATTATGAAAATTCTAGATAATAGGGATATACAAATATTTTTCTGGCCATAATGAGATACTTGATAATGTTTATATAGAAACTAGAATGACAGTTTCTGGCACGGAATCCTGAAGATATACACCGGCTGAAAATAGCGACTCTAATTAACAAATAAAATACCCCATCTCCAGATTATCCTTGAAACTCAAAATCCAGGCATAGGATAATTCCCTGGCGGTAGATTCAGAGGGTGAGATAATTTGAAACTATAATTAGTCGTCCTTGCATTTAATAAGATTATGTCAGTGCGCTTTTTGCGATAGCTAGACCTGGATACCATCAACTCTGCATACAATTATACAAATTGATGTCCTTATGGATGCAGGCACGTATAAAGAAAATTACAGGGAAATATCAAATTGGTTTTAATCACTTGATTCTATATTACTCCCTGAATAGTTGCTATTTCAGTGTAGCCTCTGTTGACTTAACCAATATTTTTAATTAAGTCACTATTAAATAATTCCGATGATGTTACATTTTTCCATTAGAAAAATTACTTAAATATTTTAAACCGAAACCAAACATTCAGTTTAAAAAAAAAATTGTTAATCGTTGTGTAAACTTGTGTTTTTATCCACGATCTTCGAATGATATTCTATTCGTGCAAATGTTTGGGTTTTCTATTATTAAGATTTAATAAAACGTTTGAACAAAATGCTATGTGTAATGTATTTAGTACAATTATATTCATAAACCTTTATTTTAATTGGACCAATTTATATAAAATATGCAGAGAAAAATGTTGAATCACAAAATAATGACTGATCATTTTATTGTCTTTTCTTTTAATCGAAATAAATTTATTGATTTTTTTAATACAATTCTAAAAAATGCTGAAGAAATTTATCATTTAGTTTTACAATCACCATACAGTTTCTATACCTTAGTGAATTTTACTAGATATAATTTTGCTTCGATATGTACGTACAGAAAAATTGTACACATATTTTTATATAACTATTATTTTCAGTTATTTATATAAACTATATTTTTACACCTAAAATAGTTGGAATATTACAAAATTTGTTCATGATCGAATTTTTGAAAATATTTCAAAAATGTCTGTAGAAATTTATAAATTAAAGAAAGTGTTATTAAAAATTTTAGGTAATACATTTTGGATAGCGATGATTATTTTCACAATGAATTTTTATAGAATTACAATTGGTTATGTGATCATCACTTCTATGAAATAAATGTCTATAGAATTGTTGTATGCATTTTTTACTATTACTTCTTATATTCGATTTCCATACAGAAAATTCGACAAACCCAGTGTATTATTTTCGAAGAAATTCCATAGCCAAAAAGCACTATATAGAAGTGTAAGTATAATTTGAAATATTTATTAAATGACTTATTCATTTTTAACTTATTTACATAAACAATATCATCATAGGGTGTAAATATTTAACCTAAACTCAATAATTCTTTTTTATTCTCTTGATTTTATAAGAAACAAATTGAGAATGAGTTAGTAATATTAAAAAAATGTCCAAAAAATTGTTCAATAATTTTAAAATAAAATATCATGAAATGTATTTATATTTTTATGAAAAATTATGCACATTGTAGACTTAAGATTCTTATAATTATCTAAAAGAATTTCCATTTGGAGGTAAAATTTATACAGAAAATTTGAATAGATAAATTATGTGAGCTAACTAAAGAACAGCTTTAAAATCCATTGTTTAGCGAGCGAATCACCTTTTAAATTTAGATAAGACGATGGCAACTAAGTGGACTCTTTAAAAATGTATAGCCGCCATTTCTTGTTCCTTCTCTGCAGTCTAAGAAAACATTTTTCACAACACTTTTCGCATAATCCTTCTGTTGGCCTTGGACGAAATAAGAAATACCAGCAGGGGTAGCGCACAAGGGGTAATAAATATATCCTGAATTTTCCCTGAAAACTAAACTACAAAAGAGGCACAAGAAAAAATATGGTAGATTCGACACTAGAATTTCCTAAACAGGTAGACATTGAATTAATCCGCCCCAGTTGTTCTGCTATGGTCGCGAGTGGGACGTATCGCGCATATACGCGCCAAAAATTCAATGAAAAGAAATTAATAATTCAGAAAACAATTTTCAACCCTTTTCCCAATATTGTTCCCCTCCGGTAGCGAATTTTCCAGGAATAAAAACATATGACTACAATTTCAAGCGTTATAGTGAAATGCTTGCAAATTTTTCAGGAATGTGAAAAAATTTTTGGTGACGACAGGATGACTCGTTGCATTTTCCTGAGATGCATTTTTGATATAGAAATGACTTTTCCCCTCGTTTTTTTCCCCCTTCACTACAAGCGTTATACATACGAGGCTACAAATAAATAGATGGATCAATTTTATAGTCCATTTTATTTTACTGACGATCAGGCCTAGCCTTAGGCTTTGTCTGGATTTTTATTTGTTGTAGTAGAAATATTTCAATTTAAGATGCACTTTCCGATTACTTAAAAGCAAAGTTATAGGATGGGTAGAACGGTAACGGATGGCGGATACCCAGGATAAATATGGAAATTGAAGTGTCGTCTTGCTTTATCGGAAGGAAAAATTAAATTTCCTACAACAACTAGCCAGAACCAAAGTAGATGTTCCAAAGGGAATGTCCGGCTCGTGCATGGTCAATCGATTTTTATTGACTTGCCTTATACAGCGACGCCGTTGATTTTAGTGAACCTTTCGTTTCATAATCAAGAACTTGTCAGAGAAAATTGCCTATTATACAACAAAAGAGCTTAAATACGATTAACATGATAGTGTTACATACCGGAATTAATAGGAAATTGGTAGTCCTTTTAAACGTACACTCTTGATGACCCATAATTAAACACTTTGAAGTAAATATTAAAAAATATCACAAAGGTATATTGAATAAAGTCCTAATTTAACTTTTACTGATAGAACAAATTATAAACCCTTTTTTCATCTTTAATACAATTTAATTGAAATATCTATAGATCAGTGAATGATCATTTTTAAAATAAAAAAAATTTCCAACCATTGAATGACCCTACACATGATAGAGGCCGCCAAATGAAACCACCTAAGGCCATTTCATCTTTTATTAAGATTCTGATGCAATCATATACGAAAATCGTGTGAATGCGTCATCATTCCTAAATCAAATATTTAATTTAAATTGAACATTGAGACAATTCAATCAGGAACAATTTGTCAAGTGTATTCAGATTAATCTAGTCAAAATTTTATAGTTATTAAATTATTATAATTATACAAGTAACATTTTTTTTTATCAAATTTATCATTTCAAAACTAATGTGAAATTAATAATATAATAATAATTAGCCACACTTCATTTTTTTTCAATTTTCTGTATATTTGTCATAAAACTATTAAATACAATAAAATTAATCAAATTTTATTTGAACTTTTTGGAAACAAAACCATAACACAAAAATACGTAGAATTGTTTTCCATTAGATACTACAAAAATAATAATAAAAGTCTAATCATTTAAGTTGCTATGCGTGATTGGAAAATTCTCGTTTGATTGTTTTAAATTCAACGTCATGCTAGTGTAATTAAGTTTTTCAGCCACCTCTTGTATTATTTTATAATCAAAATGTAAAATTTGTAATGATGTTGCTCATTTGTCTAACATAATTAGCTCCTCAAAGCCATTTAGAAATTTTAAACATACATTAAATTTCCAAAAATAAGTACATACAACTTTGAATTTTCCTTCTAGCCATGAGCTGAAACCCATAACTTTATAGTTCCAAATCTTATCCGGAATCTGGGGAAAAATCGATTTTACTAAATACCCGGGAGGAATGTAACCCGATTATAACAATCGCGGAATAATTGCAAACTATATTAATCTAGTAATTAGCTCACGAACAGCTGGAAGATGATTACCTTCTTGGTAATACTTTCTCTTAAAACTTGTAATTAGGAATTGCCTCTATTTTGTAAGCAACAATGTTTCTTGGGTGACAATCTAATTATTCTTGACAAAGATATTTTTCTTCTTGGCAAGCAATTAAGAACAAACTTAGCTCCTTGTTAACTATTACAAGAAAATTCAATCTTAGAGAGCTGATTGTACATCGGTTGTAACAACAATGCAGAAGATTGGTTTCAATTCTATTCGGGAGACAAATACTAACCGCGATCGTCTAAAACTAGAGGGGAGAGGGGATTTCTGAGATTGTCTTTCCCCGCGGATTACATGCAATTGCAAGAAGTTGCTAAGTACTAAAGAAACTTGAATTTGGCGCCTTGGCCACACATTCGCGGTTCCAGTCAATCTTTGAAAATACTTTCGAATAAGTCTGAACTTCTGGGCACTTTAACTGTTTGGGGTATCGGCGTTTTCTAGGGTATTTGCCTTCAATTAAGTGTCCGCCGTTCTAAAGTACCATATGATTGTTATTATTATACAAGACTGTTTTCTTTCAGTTGCAAAATAATTACAGATTCAAAACAAACTTTTCCACTACATTTCTAGGTTGTTCTTGTAGGTTACACTTATAGGAAAGTTCTCTAAAATCAAGTAAATGTACCTTGACATTTCAGATATTCTAGTAAATGTAAACAACCCTTTAAAGTTTCGGAAGTAACTTTCTTAACCTTATTCCAAACATTTCTACATAAAACTTTCAAAATGTATACAAGAGTGAAGTGCATTTCGAAAATTTTGCATTCAATTTGAATATACCCTCCAAAAGGGTTTGTATTGCCCGCATGCAAATTTTATAGTCCACTGAATGGTTTAAGAATGGTTTTACTTAGTCTTACTCTACCACTTTTAGTTGTATTAATTAAACATGCAAATCGCTTTGATACACGACCGTCCCAGCATTCCCCATCTTCATTTATAAGTAGAAAATTCGCACATTCCTAGAAGATGCATATTCGTGCATAATTCGCACTATGCAGCGTTAAAACTAGGCACATTTAAGTTGAATTATAATAATCTTAATTAGCATACTTATGTAAAATGAATACGGTGTTGTATAATTTAGAGATAAGAATTAAAACACTGAAAATACAACCTCTAATTTAAAATATTAAATTTTCAATAAACAGAACATTTCCAAAAATGTCAAGAATTGTATAAACAACTTTCTATCAATTTGAACATTTTATAAAAAATAACTAGTAAATTTTAATATCAAATATGGCATCTATTTTTATCTGATTATTTATTTACCCTCTTAATACCAAAGTAATGCTAATTACACACAATTTTTATGACTTAAATCATTTCGACCTATGGGCATTTTATTTGTTTATATCATGTTTTTATTTTTTTTAAAACTTATAATAAGTTTAATTAAAATGAAATGGTAAAAGAATAAATTGAAATTGTTTACCTTCTTTTTAACACATTTCAGACGAAAATTCTCGTGGGTGTTTTTTATTATTCTGGCTTTTGTTGCCAATCACGAGAATTCTCGACCTTTGCTGTTTTTACACCTGAAAAACTGATCATAATAATTCTTGGGTTTTTATATTTTCATTTACAGAGAAGTATTGTAACAAGATATGCAAAATACGTGACCACTGGGTTATTCAATTGACCAGAAAATTTCAAGAATAATCAATGGAACTTTTATTTATAGGAAATTGGAATATCAAAGTGGGTTCTTTCGTGTTTAAGATATCTCAGTTTAATATGTGTATATAAGTTTCAAATTTAATTTAACTCTTGGAATATAAATATAATATTCCTTTATTATAACAAAATTCATAATTCGTAAGGTCAACTAAACTACAAAAAAAAAAAAAAACATTTTACGACATCGTTTCAAGTGTTTGCAAATATTTAAGAAATTGTAAAATTTATTCATTAAAACTTATAAACCTTTGTCCCCAGGCGCAATAAAATGACCAATACCACTAAATACCACTAAAAACTCGACTAGCCATTGTGGTTTAAACACTTAAACACATACAAATGAATATTGAAAACTGGTTGTCGTTGACGTCATTCTCATCAGTTCCCAGTGTGCGACGAGAAGTAATAAAATTTGTCTTAAAGACTCTGATGAAGTTCTCAGTTTAGTGACACTCAAATAGCATTATTTGTATATGGACAAGTTGCAGAACTTTTATTACTTTTGTTATTACTTCCCAGTCAAATTTTAAAAGGTTTGGATTATTTTTTGCAAAGTACAAAACAAGAGATCTAAAATAATATTTACAATAAATTTAAAAACTCATGTATTTTAAAAATAAGATATTACACAATTAAACATATAAAAAAAAGACATTTTAAAAAATAACTATTTAAAACTAATTTCTTTTTTAATTTTGATACCCATGATAAGAGTCAGAAAAATAAATTCTTTTTATTACAATTAAAATCTTTAACTCAGGTATTTTGGTTTTGAGTAAAATCTACTCTTAGTATCATCATAAAGGAAATATGTTAAATAATAATTTTAAAAATTACTAAAAATAATCAATTCTCGAAATAATATTTATAAATTAATTCAACTGATTGATTCCAATTGACATGGATTAATTCACACTCAAGTTTTTATATTCTGCTCGATAAGCTTAACTCAAATACTGCAAAAAATCAATTTGTGTAAACTTTAATTGATTTCTGTGAATTAAAATGTTAATGAACATGATCATTCAATAATTCAATGTTTCCAAAAAAAATGAACCATACTACGTTCTGTTTTATGAGTAATTTTTTGTATTCACCTTTTTTTTCTTAATAAGTAAATCGTATTAGTTTAGTTTTATACTATTAAATTGGAATAATAGGCCTTAATAATGATTTAAAAAGGGCTAATTTGGGTAATACCTTCTAGAAATCCGAGAAAAAAATTATTTTGCACTATAGTTTTTCTTCTAAGAGCACGATATAGTAACAATTTATTTTCATTCAATAGGTAATCAGGATTACCTCCAATTTATAGATTAGTAATACTCGAATTCAATACAATTTCCGGCAATATCCAATTTAAACAGGATTGTAATGGATTACTGACTTTAGCCTTTATCAGGATTTCCCTCGTAAATATTTTACTCTACGTGGATGTACGGGCAAGAGCTAATAAGATTATGGGTTTTGGATCTGTCTACATAACGCTTAGTATTACTATGCGATGATGGTCAGAAGCCGGCTCATTACAGAACCGATAATTATTCTTAACGCTCTAGTGTTTATTTTCTCATTTAAACTTTATATGTTTGTACAATAGGTTTATGACGTAAAATTAAAATTTTAAAAATAATATAAATATATAAAAATTGTTTGTTTTTGTTCTTCTAAAAATCCTTTTAGATGTTTTCATATCCAGTAAATCAAATTGAAACTTTTTTCTTATTGGTTACATATTTTTGATTGCAAAAAACGTTCTTGTTAAAAAGGGTAAAAATCTTAAACATTTTATATTATAGTAAGATAAATTTGTGTAAAACAAAATTTCCTTTTGTATACAATACACAAATTAATAGTCAATGTTAAAAAAAAATTTTTCTACCTATTACGATGATTTGATTAAACTTTTCACACTTTACAATTTTTTTTTTATGAAAACAACAAACTATAATTTTTCCAAAAGAAATTTTTTAGTATTATTATTTTTTGGTATATTTTTATTTTCTCTTCTTGTCTATGTTTTGTAGGTTTCATATTACAAATTTCAAAAATAAAAACTACATTATTTTTAATAAAATAAATAATAAAATAATTAAAATGGTGTAATTTGAGACAGTAGAACATGTAATAAATTTTTCCCAAACATAAATTCTCAATTTAATTTGGTGTAAAATCGAAACATAAAGTGTGAACCCTATTTTATGTTATGTGCCGCTTATGGATTATATGCGACACGAATATACATATAACGCGAAATAACCGTTATTATCGTTAAAATCAATTTGGACAATGTCCTCAATGATTAATTTAAATACGAAATTTCTAATAAAAACAAAACGGCTAAATTGGCCGAATCGCCGCCACAGTTGCCGCCGTATTGGCATAGGTCCGCGAAATGACCCTGTGAGTTTCGCGGATCTCGCATACTTTAGCATCACCACGAAACGAGTTTTCAGCAGGTTTTGATTCCCATTTTTTTTTTTTTTATTTTGAAAAATAAAAATAATTCACCAGGACATAAAATAAATTCAGCGACGTGTATCGGAAGTGCTTCCAAAAAGTGAAAAGGGTTAATGAAAATGTGCTGACCACGCGGTCGGCCGCTGTATTAGCGGTCAGTGTTGGGGCGCTCGTCCGTGTCATCATGCTATAGCGCGTGTCGGACCGGTGGTTAATTTCGACGAGGCGATTTTATGCGCTTATTGGACGAGGGACAGTAGCAGCGACTTGACGACAGACGTCTGACTCAACAATGATACACAAGATATAAAAGGAGGAATATTTGACTATCAAAAAACGCCAGGAAAGCTAAACAGCATCGTATTCTCTTGGCAATATTGTCAATATTATTCTAATTCTTATCTGGAATGGTTCCTCTAAAAAAAAAAACAAAGTAGGAACACCTCAGTAACATGAGATAGCGCTTGCAAAGTCATTTGAAAAATTTGTGCCCTAGATTTTCATATAATTAAAATTTAATTTGTAGACTTTTCATTAGTTAGTTAGGAACTGAATTAATTCCCTTCATATCCACTTTTTAATTTATACAATAAAATTAAGTTCGGTGATTAAATTCAAAAGGCTGCGTCATACTTTAAAAATTAATAATAATTTTAACTCTTAAACGTTTTCAAAGTTTACGCTACAATTTATTTTTAAACATAATACTAATACTATAATTATAAAAAAAAATACTATTTTTCTTTTCGTGGTATTCCTAGAAGCTTTTCGAAATTTTAGATTTTAATTTTAATTTTACACTTTTTGAGTTTTTTTTTTGTTTTTATTTGATTACAGAAAATTGTTAAATCTAAATTTAGAATTGATTGTTTTTTTGTTTTTTTGTTTAATTTAATTTAATTTTAATAAATTCCTCTTATACTACACAACACCAACATTCTTCACTAGAAGTCTAATCTAGTATTTGGGGATAAAAGCACTTTAAAATAAAAGCAGATTCTGAAATAAAAATAAATATAAAAATATTAAAAGTAATATATTCTGACCTAGATAAAAATCGCAAAATGCTAAAAGGCCAAGGACAGTTTCGCTGAAATATTTTTGTATAGTTGTATAAAACCATTTGTAATTCATCTTCTTTAGTAAACTGATTTAATTTTTGTTTTTATTTTTATCCCTTGTATCAAATTTATGTCCTAATGAAATAGGCGTTTTATATCCAAGTTATTTAAAAATGTTACACTCGGAAGCAGAGCACCCTTTCAATTTTCTTTAAACGATCTAATTCCGTAAACTTAAGCCTTTATTTAACCCTCTGTACATCGGTTGAGCTTTCCACGAATCCAAGTTAGATTCTTTCTGACCTCGCTGAACAGAGGCAACGGCTTGACGACAGAGGAGATGCTATAGAATATTTGAATGGCTATGAATAGAAGCCGAAATGTTTAGCCAATGAATAAAAATGCCATGAATGTTAAACGGTGTCATATTTTTTCCATATAGAGCCAATATTGTCCTTAGTCCTATTCTTATAAAGAGAGGCTCCTCGAAGACAAGTGGAAACTACTTTCCCTGGGGCGGATATGCCGTCTTGAGGCGCCTGATGGGTCTTATCGCATAAGCAATCTAATGAAGAGGAATGATCGCAATATATTCGCCCGGTTGCATTAATGTTGCTGCCAACTACTAAGCTCCATTTTTGGTCTCGAATCATGAGACTACCTTCTGGTAGACACAATACATCACCAGGAATGGCAGATGAACATCAGGTGAGAGACAGGAACTATAATACAAAGGCCCACTCTGTATATAAGGTGGATTTCTTTCGTCCTGTCGGGACACACATTTCATTCGCCTCCTCTCGCGGAGTTGGGGCATGGAGTACAAACACCAGTAAGAACATGACCATACCAGAAACACCAAAAGAACAACCCTACACACTCTGGCGGGCACTATACCAAAGATCCAAGGTTACAGGGCTGAACCCTCTGGAGCCCCCGGAACCCGTGGATTTTGCCCATCTTTTAAACTTTTATTAGGTTACGCAGAGCGGCTAAGATATGTGCAGAACAAATTCGATTGGGTAAAGGAGCACCACCCAAAAACACTTGATAGAGGTTGACACTCTTACCTCTTTTGGATTCGCTTCTGGGTTGATTTGGTATTGAAAATCCTATGGGAGTAATTCGGTGGAAGTGTGACTGAGGAAGGTGACTGGCATATCACGCACTAATTTACAAGCTTCTTAAATTACCTTGGCACACAGCACACCTGGCTCACTCACAAGATACTAGAGCACGGTACGAACACCTTCTGACCTCAGATGGCCAAAAGAGTAAGCCAAGAATACAATCGAAAGACTGGAGCACCCTGGTCCAAACACTAGCTATTACTACCCGGCACGACACGCCGCACACGACACCGCACAGATCTCGAATTGATCAAAGTGAGATCTTCGGTAGATCTTCAAAGGAATTCGCAAGAACTGCTCCGTCGAAAACGAGACGATTTCAATTGACGATGGTCAATTGTGATATGAAGCCCGGATTTGACTTTGTGAGTAAGTATGGTAGGTTTCCCAGTTCGGCCAGAATACCTCCTCTGGACTGAATGGCGCACTACCACCTGCGTGAACTGCACTAAATCGAATGAGGCTCAGAACCGCGCCACCACTTCAA
Source organism: Proctacanthus coquilletti (assembly GCA_001932985.1). Taxonomy (NCBI): domain Eukaryota; kingdom Metazoa; phylum Arthropoda; class Insecta; order Diptera; family Asilidae; genus Proctacanthus; species Proctacanthus coquilletti. The sequence continues at coordinate 1,014,387 of MNCL01000031.1, read as the reverse complement.
GCTTCAGAATATCTCAAGTTAGACGAATTGGTACCAGAAGGTGACTGGAATGGAATCTCCCGGAGATGATGACGAAGAACTCGGCGCGCGATTTTTCGCGAGTTTCCTCTGAAAGAAGAAGAAGAACATCAGACCATACCTCCTCAGACGGAGATGACCGGCTCTTTTGTTTGAATGTAGTGGTGGGCGCACATGTGCGGTGATAGTCATCACGTACGGAAGGTTTCCCAGAAATCACGTTCCATGCTTTGACGTTAGCGATAGTATTGACGAGGGTTAAGGCTCTTCGGCTGGGGTCGTACAGGGGAAGGTTTTTGTGAATTTGCGCCGGCCCTGGATGGAATGTGGGAGACAGAAGTAGTACATTTTAAAGAAACGCTCTTCTAATGTTAATTATTTAATTTATAGCTTACACTACAAAAAATTAAATCATACTGAAGTTATATGCTTACTTTAATTGGGTTCGTCATTAAAAAAAAATATAAATTAAAATAAAATCAACAAGTTGGAAAATGGTAATGTGTAAACAACCAGATTTCCCTTTAAAATATCAAATTATCGTTAATAATTTTAACATTTGTTATTTAATTTTAAAAGAAATTATATGCTTATTAAAATACACTTAAACATCTTTTTATGCGAATTCAGAATTAGACAAGTTGGGATATGAACAAAAGATTTTTTTACACGATTTTTATTAATTTTAATGCAATCAAATTAAAATCAAAGTTAAAAGAAAATCCCTAATTTAAGAAAATTTTAAGAATAGAATAGAACAGGCGTATTTATAAGATAATTGATCAATATTTCATTTGAAGTTATGAATATTATAAGATAATATTTTTTTGTGTTGAATTAACATAAAAATTAAAGTAATAATATTAATAAAAGTTATAGAAGATGGTATCTTATAAAACACACACTTTTTTTCGATTAAAGATAAACCAAGTATACAAAAATATAAAATTATTACCCACTAAAAAATACTTAATTTTTCGTACTACAACAGGCTTTGAATTTTTTATTCTTTTAATTAACAATAGTAAATAATTAGCCTAAAGACGTCGAACCTTGCCCCTGAGTAGCAACAGCATTCACCGTGGATTGCTATTCGCATCTTAAGTGCCATTGGCCTTAGAATTCTTCAAAGAATTGTCTCAAGTCATCGCGTATCGCGAAGGAACAGTTACAGATCAAGCACCAGAACTTAGTCCGAGCTTTACCCGTATGCCTCGTAGCGTCTTCTTTGTACTTGTTCTCTGTTTGCATTCCAAACAAAAGTAAAAGAAGATTTCAATTAGATATCAAGATTCCAAATTAGAGTTAAATAAAACTTGTATATTCGTTTTTACACACAATTTGAAGTCATTTAAATATTTTATGTATGCTGTTTATTTTAAAATAAAAAAACAAAAACAAAATATTTTGTAAATTTCGTTTCAGAATTATAAGAAAATAAAAAAATTACTTATAAATAAAGAATTTTTTAGACCTTTGGAATTTGTGGAGTATAAAAAAGGTTTGCATGAATTTGGGCAAGGTTTTTTTTCAGTAAGATTTAATTTACGCATTTGTTTTTGATTTACTCCAATCCTCTCTTCCTCTGCCATAGAAGTTAACAAAAAAAATTTATTTAAAAAGTAAGATTTTACTAAGATACCGCCTGTACACGTTTTAGTAAGGTCACCTTTCAGCGAACATTTATTATTAATTTTATAATTATTACTAGGCTTATATTAATAATGCTACTGTCGCCAATTCCATTAGCTTTAACATCACGAGTGCGACCAGTTGGAAAAATGATTAATGAAATAAACACCTGTTTTTTTTTTGTATATTTCTCATTTATTACATTACATATGCAAATATTTGGGTACATTCAATAAAAATTATCAAAAATTTGAACAAAATATTTTTTCTACTGTTTTAAGTGTGATTGTATTTGTAATTGTTCTAATAATTGGACCAATTTGTTCAAATTGTTTTTCAACATAAGAACGCATAACACGCATATTCTAATTTCTATTGGAATTGTTCATATTCATATACAATTTCAATTAATTAATTAAAAGAGAACAATTGATTATTTTAACAGTTTATTAAATAATTTGAAAGTAGCACTTGCTTCGTGCTATTAAAATTTCGTTACATCGAGTGTTATGGACTTGCTTCTTGTAACTAGAGTATACTACAGATTATAGTGAAATTGTAGATGGATTTCTTGAGATTCATACCTAACTTTATAAACCTACGAACAAGTTTGAATCCTTTTCATCACTTTTGGCAATTTGTTTTGAAGAGTGATTTATCTCATGCCAATGTCCTCATATACTTCTAAAGATGTACCTGAAAGTTGGGATACAGATCTCTATGCTGTTGTTACATTCATTAGTGGTTTTCTGTTAATTATTACCTTATTTTGTCCAACAAGGATATCTATAGAATCACCATACCCTGTTCAAATTCTTTGCAAGGATTTCCAGAAAGTTTTGAATAGAAGTGTAAGTGTATTTAGTTGTTTTTTTGGTTGTTTAATTCATCTTAGTTTTGTTTATTAGTAGATTATTTACTCTATATGATACAATTACATTCTTATCTACAGCTTTAAACTATATTATTCTATTAAATTCTCTTTCAGCTACATTAAGTTTTTTTTTTTTATTCTATAGTTATTAATTTAATACAATATTTTTTTATTTAAATTAGACTTTAAAAGCAAACTGCAAAAGTTAATTAAATCATCAAATAGTAAACATTTATTCAAATCGTGTTTAGCAAGTTTTTACGTCACGAGCTCGTAAAATCTATTATTGTTTATGATTCTACTAAACTTCTTGTTTTTAATTTAAATTTTAAATTTATAAAAAAAATTAGGAAAAATAATCATTAAAGAGCTATTTTGAAATTGTGTACGACAATTAGCAGCTCATAATCGTTTTTTTTTTTTGTTGTTGTTATTTGAACTTGAAATATCAATCAATGGAGTAAATAAATTCACATATTATGATTATGTAAATTCATGTATTTCCATTTCAGTTCACTTAGCCGAACAATAAAATTGTCTGTTAATCGATTATTAAAATAACATTGGTCCATATGGCGAGGACCTCTGCACTTTCGAATTGTCCCGCCTGTTATTTCCCATGACTATAGACTCCCGGTGTTTTCCTACCCATGATAATTACACAAATTGTATACGAATCGAATTGACCAACAATGTACAATGATTTGATTCGAATGCATCATCAGATGATTATTCAATCACACGTCAGACTTTGATTTTTGATGACAACAAAAAATTTTTATTAAGCATATACATAAATTGAACATATGATGATGTACAATTGTCCATACCAAAAAAAAAATCACATCACATCGAATAATCAAATTAAATCATAAATTTAGCATACGGTTAAAAAATATGCTGGAAGATGATCGCGGTCGTCAATTGATTCAATCACCTCAATTAAAATCAGTTCCAAAGTTGATGGCCTATGTTTTTTCGGTGTTTAATATGCGTTACCTGCTTTGGACGCATTTGACGCGTTCATTATACGCAAATTAAGAGAAATTGATGTTCAATAGTATAGTAATTCACTTGATATGGGTTGAGGACATGTGTGAGGCGGCTGCGTCCAATTAGTGATACTATGTGTAATGCTGGCCGGGAATGAAAAGGTGGTACTATGGTGCGTTTTCCAGGCATTATAAAGACGGAAATGTACTAAATTGAAAACACTGCGCATAATCTTGCTAAAAACATACGACAAAGGTCAACAGTGACAAACTAAAAACATTTTCAAATATCGCTAAAATAGTTAAACTTTTTCAATTCTAAATTTTAATGTTTGTATTCATGCTAATCTCGTTGTAAAGAAAATTTTATAGGTCTATGTGTTGTATTAAAATGGAATATTATGAGACTTTCTAAAAAATAAAATTACAGCAAAATTCTATTATTTGGTCATTCGTTTACAAAACTAGAAAATGTATAAAAACAAGTGATTGTGTCAATCTATTTTTTGTTCACAGTTTCATTAATTAAAATTATGCCACATAAATTAACTTTTTCTATTAAAACAATTCATCCAATAAAAAAAAGGTTATCTAAATACAAATTAAAGCATATATAACTTTTATTCTTTAAGTTAAAAGTGTTTTGATGATTTATAGTCTTATATGGTAATCATAAAAATTTGCATTAATTTAAAATTTTAACACCTTTAAATGTGATTTTGTATTTTTTAAAATAATATAATTAACTTTTTAAAAAAACACAACTTTAAATTAGATTAAAAGAAATTATGAAATTATACCACTACGACTTAAATCATTTTGTTTTTAAAGTTTTGCATGAATTTGCTTTAAAACCAATTAAAAATGAATTTGATTCAGATTTTGTACATAACTGACCTTAGTCGACAGTGTTTAAAGAATGAATATTCATAAAATTGACATCGATTTTTAAATTGGAATTTATTAATTTTTTTTTAAATTATGCATTCAAATTCACAATTTTTTTATAAAAACGTGTTAAAAACTACTTTATATATTATACATTATTTGCTAGTAGGATTATTATAAACAATTAAAAATTTAGAAAAATATATAATAATAAAAATAATCGAACATGTTTTTCACAATTTTGGAAAGTTTATTAATCCCATTACCCTAAAATATTCGCATTAAAATAAAGTAAATTATTTTCTACAATTGACCTTGAAATAAAAAAGAACGTTTATTATAAGTAAAATTGAATAAATTTTTCAAAAGAGATTCCTCTTTCGGAAAGCCAATTTTAATTGAGTTAATTGTTTAATTGACTGTACAATTAACAAGTGCTGATAAGTTTATATTCCTAGTTTTTTTTTTTTTATTTGGGCTTTGACCCACTATCTCATGACAGCCTTCATTCCATGACTTCTATGAAACGATGATCTTCACTGAGATCACCTGTGGAGCTCGTGAGTATTCCGATGGAAGAGTAACTAGAGCTTGTCATTCACTCCCTCAATACCCGGGAAGACTATCTATCATCTAATTAATGGTTTTATCACATAGTAGCAGTTTGTAATCGCGATCAACCGGCGAATTGTGATATTAATTAGTGACACGCATAGCCGTGCAATACCTTTTAAATTTCTAGTTACGGTTATAGAAATATAGTCCAATTAAATGGACAATTTTTGGAAGCATACGGGTATAGCGTGATGGAAAAAATGTCCAATAAGTTGTTATGGTATTTATTAAAAGCAATAGCTTTCAATTTTCGTCAATAGGGTTAGTAATTTATTCTTTAATGTTTCCGTGTAGAATAGCCCAGAGAGGGTATTTATATTGCATAATATTTAAAATTTTCGAACTGATATTAATTCTACTAAATCTTCGAACATCTTATTTTGAAAAAAATGTTTTATAATTAATTAAATTGGAAACGTATCGTTGGATTATCATACGAGACAAATTTGATTCAAACAGTTTAATATTTACCACATTCTTTTAATTTACTATTAGTAAAGAGAAAATTAATTATTTAAAAAACAATTTTTACATAAAACAAAAACCAGTTTAGCTGAAAAATCAACAACAATCTTTTTATTTTTAATTTATTTATTTATTTTTATAGTTTACAAATAGTTGTAAAGGTATTTATTAAAATAAAATCCTTAATAAAATAATAGAAAAATTTTAGATTCGCCGTAGAATTAAATGAAACTCATACACAGTAAAATATAAACTTATTTTTATTCATACATTAAATCAACCCGAATTTATCGTTTGTTTCAAATTTTTTACTAAATTTAATTATAAAAATTTATCCAATACGTTTTTAGTATTTGCTTCGTGTTAAACCTCTAAAATTCAAGAACTTTTAATTAATAATAATTGAGTAATTTGTCTAGACTAGTAGAAAAGTATTTAAAATTTTTGAATAAAATAGTCATAAAAGCGTAGATTTTGTGTCGTTCTAGAAACTTTATCAATCGATATTTAAAGCACAACATAACTTAAGCTCTTATACAAAATTTTAATAGACTATCTTAGCAAAGACATGGTGAGTTCTTCAAACTTTGGAAGTTTATCGTAAGCTAAATTTATGGGATTCTACTGTCGCCTACGATACCTTCTAAAGACTATCTTCGTAGTTTATAGTTTCTAAAATCAATAAAAAAATAAAATATTTGTAATTTTTGTGAATAGAAAAAGTAATAATAATAATAAGTCTCTCATTATTTTTGTAATTATAATTGCCATGCTTTGTGGAGTTGTACTAAAAGAATTATATAAGTTAAAGCTGCATTCAAATATGACACTGTTAAAGTGTTATCCACTTCAAAGAATCCAAAAATAGAAACATTCATCCGTCGCAATTTCATATTCATATAAAAATCATCAACCTTAAAAATTTCAAAATTAATTTTATAAAATCTTTTATAAAAAAAAAAAAAAATTTTAGCTTACATTTTGATCAAACAATTCTTTACAATAGACACAATCAGTCTGAAGTGTATAAAATGGAGTAAGTGGTCTCTGAATGGCACGATCGGTGACATCAATAAACATAATCATATTAATAATTTCAATTAATACATAAAGAAATCCTAAAACAGATAATCGACCCATTTCAGCATCAGCATAATAAAAATAAAATGTTCCCACAGTTGTTGAAAATGAATTATAAAATGATATTAATGTTAAAATTTGAAAAAATCTTTTCGATGTTAAAATTGTTTTATAAATATCGTTATGAATTTCAATTAATTTTTGAATATTATCACAATATATAAAAAATTCATTATGTTTTATGTCACTATTTGTTGTCATTTTGAAGAGTACATTTTCATATTGATCAATTTTATAAAATTGTTCATATATAAGAAGAAATCCGGCAAAAAACATATTATTAAGACTTGTTACCGTGTACCACACAAATAAAAGATTAATCCACATTAAATAAATTGTTACCGATTCCATTCTAGGCCCAATTAATGTTGGAATGTCTGTAAAAATTTGAAATATACAAGAAAAAAATCTTATTGTAATCAATATTAATGATCTCATACGAAAGAATTCAAGATTTTTATTTAATTTGTAGATTTTTTCCGAATTTATTATAAATTTATTAAGAATATTAACAAACTCTTGTCTGTAGAATAATTGTATTAATTGTGTTGAAATACATGCTATAATAAGATTTGTATTTTGTAAATATGTTGCAAAATGTACTGCCGGATGTGAAAACTTGTTCATAAATTCTGATGATATTTTAACAAATTCTGGTGCTAAAGAAACTATCACTAAACAAATAAGTCCACTGTATAAAGTGAAAGGTAAACTTTGTATGAATCTTCTACGATTTCGGTTTATACTAATCGGCATCACACCTAATAATCTAGTGATATAAAACATCATCCCAAGGATGCAGAAATAAAAGTAGTTCACTCGATTTAACATACTTCGAAACTATGTAACCTTCCTTAAAGAGATCATGCCTCTGTTGCTCATTTGGCGTTGGTTCAATTTACTAATGGAATACATCACACGTGGATATTAGTGTCAACCATTCAAAAGAGCATTTATCAATTTCTTTTATTGATTTATTTTGGAAGGTACACAAGAAACGATTCAAATAGTAAATGATTTCGACTTTATCTGATATCCTTAAATATTTTAATTTGGACATGTGTACCTTATAATTAAGGAACAAAAAAAAATAATTTCAAAATTACATAAGTTTATTTTATGGATCCATGTTGAAGAAAAATGCCTCTCATGTGTGAAAATAACATGCAGAATGTACGAATTCTTCTTGCTTAATGGACTGAAATGTACGATATGACTCAAGAATGGAATCTAGGATTAATCATTACCACCTGAAATGTTTCACTATGGAGCTATAATAGGGTGGTAAACAAGATAAAACTTATCTATAGCTGATTTAGTTCACTGGAGAAATACAAATAAAATTATTATAAAAAAAGGGGATAATATTCTGCTTAAATATGATTATAAGAAAAACCAAGCTAAATTTAAAAATATAAAATAATAATACATTTCAATTCGTTTTATTTAAGTCAACTCAGAGGCTTTTTTTGAATAAGTTTTATACTTTAATTTTAAAATTATCATTTGGATTTTTAAGCTTATTGTAGAAATTGGGAAACTCTATGAGGTTTATTAAAAATAAATTTTTTTTATCGATATTAATAAATGTGATGCAAGTATTAAGTAAAAATGATACTCATTTGGGTTAAATTAGAAAGTCAAAGGTAGCAAAAAACGAAACAATCGTTTATTCATATCGACATTCGTACAGAAAACTCATATTGTTTAATTCTTTTAAAAAATTAATTACAAATTCTTTAGTATATTTCAGGCTATTTTACCATTAAAATTAACCATAAAATTTTACCATTTAAAAAACAAATAAAATATTATTTAATACAAAATAAAATATATCAAATCGTTTACAAATTGGACAAATATTGAACAATCGAGAGCGTTACATCACTTAATGGGTTTTATCGCCTTAGATTTTTTTTTAAATTGCAATGTTCATCCTATTATTAATGTATCAACCTTTATCTGCTCGAAAATCAAACAAAAAAAAATTGACATAGTCTCACCTACAGCCATCGTCTATAGCCCCTGTTGGGTTTTCGGTTCTGTACAATGTTCCACTTTACTTTGACCCGGAAATAAACTCAATTTCTTCGGTTGATTTACGGTTGCAAAAGTATACTGTGAGTAACCCATCCTTGATGGAGATAAAACTGTTCGTCCAATACAAACACCCCATAAAGCTTCATTCACACTTGGCTAGAAGTTAAAAGATCAACACCTAAGGTAAAAACTTCAAGGGACACTCGGAATCTGTTTCAGCAATGTTTTGGAAAAATGGGGGCTGTTTAATTTGCCACGGAAAATTGCTTTTTCTAATTTTCCCTTTTTCATCTCATGGAATTCGACAAGATTGTTACGTGGGATTTTTATTAGGCTAAGATTACCTGTTTTAAGGGATTAGGATCAGGTGTAAACTTAGTTGATGCTGGTAAATTACGTTCGAAAGAAATGTTAAAAAGGAAAAGTGTAATAATTCTATTAAATAGATGATTTTTAAGTTATTCGTCGATAGGAGATATTTATCGAATTTTAAATTTATTTTCATGTTTTGTGTTTATTAATATTTTTGTTTATTTAATATTTTAATTTATTCGAAACATAAACTACTGACTAGAGAATTTATTTACATTTAAAAATTTGTTCAATATGCATTTTTTAGTACTACGTGAGGAAAAAATCTCTTATATGCTTAGATAATCATAAAAATTTTTGGCTACTGCAGTACTCAGCTTTATTTTATTTGAATAAGTATGAGAAATTTAAATTAAAAGCATAGTTTACTTTCAAAAATTTCTAACTGCCTCGCCCCCTGACTGCCTGACCACTTGACAGGATAACCATTGGCCGGTTGGTCACCCGACCGCTTGACTCGCCCACATACTTGCTCCCTGCCCGGTCACTGATCCACTGATCCACTGAATGCCTGACCCGCTGATCACCTGATCGATTGACCGCCTGACCCTTTGACCCTCTGACCCTCTGAACCACTGACCGTCTGACCAGACCTGACCTGGCTGGCTGACTCTCTGACCAACCAATTGCTGGCCGTTCAGTTAATGCTTTTCACAAAATTTTAATTAACTATTAATTTAAATTAATTAGTTTTTTTTGTCTGCTTAAATTATTTTAAAAAAAATTTAAAACATGCCAGTCCAATTCTACATGAATACATAGCTCAAAATTTATCAATTAATTAATCAATTAATCTAAAATCATAAAACTTTATTCAGAATAATTCTTTTTCGTATCTTAATAAGCGTCTATTTGAAGATTTCCTAAGGATAATAAAATAAATGGCTCAATCGATAGATATCTATAGACTCGATTTGTCTTAGACAATTAGAGAGACAGGGATCAAAAGATATAAAAATCAATGACCATATTGTCGGATTTTTCTAGCACGTAGGTAAAATTTCATTCTGGGACTACTGACACATTTTATGGATTATAATCAGATATTTTACACCTGGATAGAAGATTCTATCACTAAAGTGTGAATTTAACAAGAATTCAACACCCAACGATTTCCGCATGTTTAGCCTTTGGATTTCCGGTAATCGAATCCCATCGAATATGTCTACCATCCCGCCTATGAAAACGAAAAGGGTTGAGTGCTATTTAATTACAGGGTGACTCAATGGGCGGGCAAAATTTACTGAAAACTCAGCTCATGCAAAATAAATATTTACATCACAACGGTCCAGGGAAATCAGACTTTAGACTAGATACTCGGATTTGCTGAAGAGATCTTGGATTTCCAGGAATAAGGGGAAAATTCGAAGAGTAGGAGAGTAAGAGCTTTAGGAAGGACCCGGTGAAGGAAACATAGAATTTTTTTCTCTTTCGAGGACCCAAAAGCACTCCCCATTTGTGGATTAGATTGTTTTAAACTATTTATTTTAAATTTAAAAGAAATATTATAATTTACTTTAATGTAAAATTCGGGTATATTTATAATCGATGTTACTAATCACATACGTTACATGCTTAGGTATCATTTAAAAAATTTTCATTTTTATTAAATAAAAATAACTTTATATTTTATTTATAAATATTAAATCAGTTCTTAACCTTTTTTTCTGGAATTTTCCTGTTAAAATTGAATAGCATAAAAACGAAATTTGAACAAAACCGATTATTGGCACTGTTTTGTGCGTTAATAATTGTTGTCTTTATGATAACTAGACGACATGCTTTGGATACTATTACTAAAGATATCGCCAAATAATCTCATACAAAGACAAAAAGATTCATCCATGCAGCACACTGGATTATTATTATTATGATTATTTTTTTTTGTGTTTTATAATTTCAATTATTATATCAAAAAATATGAGCACAATTTTTGCAATATGGCAAATATTTTGACTTTTTCTGTACAGTGGTCAAAGTTTCATACACATATTTTTTTTACATTAGACACATGCACGTATGAGACTATACAAACTTTCAAAAATATATGGACGGCTTATATATCTATGGATTTTGTGATTTTATTTTTATTGTATGTGGTAGAGATGCTCATAAATCAGCATATCCAAATTATCTACTTTATCTAAGTTGTACAGAATATCGAAAAATATGCATTCTAAGTGTAAAACGAACTATCAAATTATGTTAACACTTTTACTCATATTTTGCTTTATATTTTAGAGAGACAATTATATTTTTATTATTTTTGTAATGTTTCATCTAAATAAAAGCTGTGCTCTTTCGTGTGATATACTTCTATTATTGTGAATAAAAATCGTAGTTTTATTTAATTTAAAAATAATTATAACAACCGAATTCTTTTAATTACAAATTTCCATAACTCAGTTTATTTTCCAATTTACTTTTTTTTTAATTATATCTTGAGTTTACGAACAATAAAGTAAAGTAAAAGTATACTAGAACTTTAAAAAAAAATCTTCTAATATACATATTTACAATAAATTTATTTTTAAATACTTTTTGAGTAATTAAGAAATATTTAAGTATATCAATAAGAAATAAAAATTGTAATCAATTATAATAAAATTAAATCTATTCAATAGCAAGAGATTTTTGTTTATACAATTACCAAGAAATAACGCCAAAATAAATTTCATCCAACTTTATTTATAAAAATATATTTTACAAAAAATATTATTTACGTTTTATTAATATCAAATTTCTCATATGTAATATAAAAACTAACCAAAAGTATTATATAATGTGCTACTGCTTGAAAAAACGAAATAGTTAGACTGTTGTTAAGTTCAAACATTCCAAAAATATGAAGTCCTGGTCTTTGCAATTTCCGACCCATAATCAGTTTATCAATCTGAAAAAGAAATTCTAATAAAAACGAATGATATCTTAAAAATATACTTACACTTTTGTTAAATATATTCTGACATTCTTTACATTTTATATGAAGAATTTCAATCATAATTGGTTGTAATTGATTGACGGTTCCAAATATGAACATTAACTTAGAAGTACTAACAATTTCCAAAATTATATAAACAATTAGATGAGCTGATTTATAAGTTATTTGTTTATCACAATTGACAAATTCGAAATAAAAAAATGTTCCAAGTGTCCAAAATGAGCTTGATAGAGATATTAATCCATGAAATTGATATAAATTTTGAAAATTCTTAACTAGACTATAAATCCCTGTTTGAATTTCTGTAAGTTTATCTAAATTTTCACAACACTCATTAATTAAATTATGATTATGGGTATATTTTATCATCTTTTTAAATATTTTCTTTATTATACAATTTATTTGTTTACTCTGTTCGATTATAAGTAAAAACATTACAAAATATACGTTTAAAACACTCAATGGTACGTATGTTATATAAGTGTACATAACACCAGTAAGTACATTACGATAATTATAGTACGCCTTTTCACGAATTATCCAAGGTATATTTGGAAAACATTTAACAGCACACAATAAAATTCTTACAACAATTATGACTAAAAAGTTTATTCCAAATAATTTCGGAGTATTAGTTATATCATAAATATCTTTAAAATTTTTTATAATTTTATTTAAAAATTTAATTAGCCTTTTTCTATGGATTAACTGCAATAAAAATGTTACTATACATGCTACTAATGAGGATGAATGTTCTATGTAGACATTTAGATGTGCAGCTTCATGACTTTGTTGATTTGTATACTCTGATAAGTAAATTACAAATTTTATTCCAGTTCCTATAAGGATAATTAATATTACAAAACTGCATAATGTTGATAAAAGACTTTTCTCAAATTTTATTCGGTTTTTATTAAATTTAATCGGAAGAACACAAAATAATTTACAAAGATAAAAAAGTGCTCGTAGAATTGATAAAAAGTAGACGTTCACACGATTAAGCATTCTTCCAGACTGATAAATGCGTAGAAATGAATTTCCGTAAATGAATTGTATTAATGCGTACGATGACTATCGGTACTTTAGATCCACGTGGCAATTTGATATTAATCGATTTTAATGTCTACAAGCGTATTATTAAATTGTTCCCTAATTCTTTTTAAAATACTTTTCCTAAAGTAACAATTTAAAGGTATGTAATAAATATTTTGAATTGTAATAAATATTTGGACCTAAGTTTAAATTTATCTCTTCGAATTTACTAAGAAATAGTTAGCTTTATATAATTATAAATTTAATTCCTTTATATCCTTTTGAATATAATTTAAACTTAGAATTTAAATTAAAAACATTTCATTTTTGGAAAAAATAATATAAAATATTTGCCTGAAATTTGTTTGTATAAAGAGTTTTCTTTTCATCTGATTTGATTTTCAAAATCTAAGAAATTATGCCTAAAAATTCATAATATTGAAAAATCTCTTCATGAAATTGTTACTACAAACTAAGGATAAGGAGTACTAAAAAAACTAAATCCAAATTTAAAAATTTCTTCTTGATACACATACAAAAATATAACTTTTTAAATTTTACAACCAATAAAATAACAGTGTATTTGGTTTCATATTTATTAAATAATATGTTCGCATTTTAAATTCAATTTATATTAAAAATTGAAACCTTTAGGTACCTGTTACCATACATTAGATTAATTAACAAAGAGCTTTGAATGGACAAAGGTCTACTCAGTCAACTTTATTAGTTTATAAAAATGTTTAACACAGTAACACGGAACTATTTAATAATTTTCTGTATTGTTTTTTCTATATGCAAAATTATGGGAACACTACCGATTCCATTTAATAAAAAACATGCAAAATTTGAATTAAGTCTACGTTCAAATGTTTACAAAGTTTTAAATTTAATATTTTTCTTAATTGTGTCGAAAAGTAACACAAAATTTAATTGCACAAATTAGTAATTATTTGTTAGATGTTATTTTAATAATTATATGCATTGTTACAATTTTACTACAGTTCATCAATCGTAATAAATTAGTTATTGCCTTCAATATTGCTTTAGCAAATATGAGAGAAATCAATGATTTAATAAAGAACGAATGTGTTTCCAAATCGAAATCTAATTATATCCTTTTTATAAAATCGGTGGTAATTGTTTTTTAAATAATATTCGATATTATTTCATTGAGATTCCACTTTGGAAATATTCAGATAAGCCTTCGAATTAAACTAGTAATAGCTTTTTCTATTTGCATATGGTTCACTATTTGGTGGCCGTCAAACTTTCATTTTATGGTGTTTATATTTTTGGCGGATCAGTGTATTCAAATAAATGATTTTTTAAATGGAATATTTAACAAAGTGCAAAATGTTAAAGAAAACCATAGCCTTGTTTATAACTATTGTAAGAATATCACCCAGTTAATTAAAATCCAGACGAAGATCTTCAAATTACTACAATTACTAATCTATTTATTTAATTCGTTTGTTTGTATTGTAATAATTTTCTTTTTTACCCTTGTATATGCTGAGAATGGTGGTAAAGGATATATTTTTGGATATCTTCGAAATATTTAATTCATTTTTACTTATTAATTGAAATTACTACAAAGAAAATATCAGATCAATTTTATTTATTTAAAGTGGATTGTTACGATTGTCGAAAAATTATTGGCAAAGATGTAAGATGTTTAAAATGTTTGTGATTATTTTAATATGAATTTATTTATTTATTTCTTAAAGGTGAAACAATTTTGGATGTACATAAAACTTTTGGATGTACATCTACGTAGTTTTGGATTGTTTAGAATTAATAATAAATTTACGACTTCATTTTTAAATACTATTTATTAGTATTAAGTTATATTATACTTTTGGTTCGGTCTCATTTTATTTTTCCTAAATAATAAAATTCAACTTCAGACTTCAAAGTTTGTCTTTATTTAGCTTCAATTTATAAAAAACAAAACCACATAGTCCTAATTAATAAGAATTTTATTTCAAATTTCTTAACATATTTTCTATAGTAATTATTTTGAAATAAATAAACTACTTAAATATACCCGTTTTTAAATTTTTGTGCTGAATGGTGCTTTTCTTCACTTCTTGAATACAATTCATCATTATAACAACATTTCAGTCAAGAAACTTCTCCTTTAATCCTGCTCTTGATTATAAATTAATCGTAATTGTGTACAAAGTGTTATATAAGTAAATGCTGTATCCAAAAATGAAATTGTTAAACCGTTATCGATCTCAAGCATTCCCAAAATTCTTAGGCGTAAATCTTGCATCTTAAGAGAGATGAGAAAACGATCAACCTAAAAATACAAAAAGGAAAAATTAACAAGGAATAAAACCAATTAAAATAAAAATCCTTACACTATTCTCAAACATTCTAAAACATTCAAGACAATTGGCATAAAATATAATAATTGGATCTGGTGGTTTTTGAGTAACATCATCAAGAATTAAAATAAACAGAAATGTGTTTATAAATTCCAGGAAAATGTAGAAAAATCCATAGGCTGATGCTCCTTTACCTTCTTCAAAATCCACAATGTAAAAAAATAAAATTAATACAACAGTTGAAAAAGAATTATAAATTGTCATTATTCCTTGTAATTGGAATAAACTTTTAAATTCTACTAAAGATTCGTACACGTCTTTCTGAATTTCACTTAATTTTTCAATTTCTTCACAAAATTTATGCATTAACTTGTAATTTTTTTCATTATTTTGTTTAATCTTGAAAAAAATATCAATTAAATAGTTAATTTGATTACATTGTTCTGTAACAAATAAGAATCCAACAAAATATACATTTGTAACACTTCGTACAACAAGCCAAATATAACATGACAATAATGAAATAAATATATCACCCAAATTCAACATATTGGGAATTTCATGGATTATCGAAGGTACATCGATAAAAAGTTGAAGAACATACACTCCAAATTTCAATGAAATTAACACTAGTGATTTCGTTTGAAATATATTTAAATTCTTTGTTAAGCTGTAGATATTTTCCGAGTTTCTTAAAAATATGTTCAAAACACCTATGAATCGTTCACGTTGGATGAGCTGCAGGAATAACGTTCCAATACATAAAATAACTAGTGTAAAAGCCATTAAAAAATTTGATACATGTACAATAGTACTACTAGTATTTCTGTTAATAATAGCACCCATTAGGGTTACAGTAGTTACTAAAGACAATGTGAGGCACACGGAAATTACAACAAGACAGCCGGTACAAAAATTGCTCTCTTCGAAACGAAGGTATTTCTTATTAATTTTCACAGGTAATGCACCCAATAATTTGCAGCTGTAGTACATACACCTGGCAAGTCGAAGAAAATACGTGTTTACTCGATTAAACATTATTTCTAACTATTATACTTATTTTTACTATGAAGTACTATATTACGACCTTTTCCAATTACCTTAATGGTCTATTAAATTAGCTGAAATATTTGCGATGTCATTATCTAGCAACTGATCGTATCAACTTGATAAAGTTGTACGCTAGTTGTAACCTACATAAGAATGTGATGGAGTTGTAAATGTTGATTACAATACTACGATTTCGAAGTATAATTTATGAATAGTGGAATTCGAAATCCATTTAGGCGGTTATCTGCTTTAAAGTAAAAAATATTATATTAATTTAACAAAATTTCCAAAATAATTCCGTATATTATTAGTAATTAAAAATCATAAAATAACCAATACAAATAAAATAAAAGAAATTATGGAAACTAAAATTAACAACTCAAAAATAAAAAGTTAATTTGAACAAGATTCATCACTATGTCTTGTGGAAGAAGAATTTAAATTAAGTGAGACTTTCCTCAAATGACGTCATGGAAAAACAAAAAAATCCAAGTTAAAGATACTTTAGATATTTGCAAAAATCGTTAGAAATATACACACCTTCACGTTTATTTTTTACTTTATATACAAAATGAAATTAAAACAGATTGTAAAATTTATGAACTATGCACTTTCTGAAATAAATTAAGAAATTCATATTTAATCTAGACTATTGATTTCTAACATAATTTGCTAGATTTCCATTAAAAAAATTACTTTAGTTTTCAACTTATCTGGACTAAAAGAGGTTTCAGTTTAAAAAGAAATGCCAAATCGTGTAAACTCTTGTCTCGTCTTTATCCTCGGTAGAGTGTACTATACAGGAAAAATTTTTGGTGTCCTACCTTTTAAATTTGATATAAAAGAAAGACGATTTACAAAAAGCACTAATTCAATTGTGTATAGTTTTTTAATTTTGATTATTTATGTTATAGGTAGCATATATTACATATATGTTGAAATAGAATACTTTGACGGACATAACTTTGGATTTATTCAACTTCAAATATATTTCGTGTATATTAGTCTTTTAATTTCTGGCATAATAAATTATATACTTCAATTTAAAAATCGTAATTTTTTAATTATTGCATTAAACAGAGTACTGAAACAATCGCAGAATATTATTGAATTATCAAATAATGATAATCTTATTACAGTTAATTCGATAGTAATTATTACTATTCGGATTATATTACATAATTCTCTAATTTTAGTCGATATTTTATGGATAATAATTAGACCAGTTTCAGATTTGTAGGAAATTTTACTCTACCTAATTCTGAATAGTGTATGGATCGGATTGCAAAATGCCGCAAATATTTTTTTATTAAGTTATATAATTATACTCAAACAGTGTAATAACCTTATACAGTTCAGTGTTATACTTTTTCAAGAAATAAAAAACAATAGAACTAATCATTCTATTCATATGAATTTTTGTGAAAAAATTAAAAAAATTATTGAAATATACACAGAAGCTCGAAAATCATTTTTTAATTTTCAAATATTGTTTAATGTCCAAATATTTCTATATTTATTTGACTCGTTCTTATTAGCAACATCAGTCCTTCTCATGGTAAATGATACTTTAGATGGTAACATAATAGTTTTACTGATTTATGTATTTAGTGAAATATTAAATATATTTTATTTTACACTTGCATTAAAAAGTGCTTTTAAAGAACATTTCGAATTACAATGGAATTTTTACACAAATTGTTCTAAATGTCAGGAAATATTTGACCAAAGTGTAAGTTTTAATTTTAAAGCTACGGAGGTATTGTTTATTTTATAGTTACTTTGTTTTCTTATAGGTAGAAACATTTCTTATAAATCTTAAACTGCAAAACGTGAATGTTCGAATTCTAGAAATGTTTGAAGTAAATAATACTCTTTTTGTTTCATTTCTTCATGCCATCTCCACTTATACAATATTTTTAGTGTTATCTAAACATGCCTAAGTTTACATTTAATACATGTATTAAAAATTATACAAATTTTAATTTAAGATATCATCTATGTCAATAAATTTAATTTAAAATATAAAAATTTTCATAAGTTTTAAATATAAGTAAAAAACATAAAACACATCAAAGAAACTTAAAATGTTGAACTTATAAAATTAATAATTAGAATAAAATTACTTCAAAGATTTATTCATATTTTGTATAATTTTATAAATAAACCGAACAAGC
The DNA here is from genome assembly GCA_001932985.1 of Proctacanthus coquilletti. Taxonomy (NCBI): domain Eukaryota; kingdom Metazoa; phylum Arthropoda; class Insecta; order Diptera; family Asilidae; genus Proctacanthus; species Proctacanthus coquilletti. Next base: position 995,815 of record MNCL01000031.1, on the reverse strand, counting down.
AAGAAGAGTAGTTTAGCAGTCTGTAAAATTAAATTGTACACAGTGTAAAAATTCTCTTCACATTTTAATTTAAAAATATTAACGTTTCACAATAAAAATTAAATTCAAACGATGGCCGCCATTAACAGATGTGTTAAACAAATATACATAAAGCATGAATTCAAATGACGTCATTAGAAGCCAAGCACCGAATTTAAAATCACTGGTTACGCACAGTAAAAATTTCAAATACAACATTTTATTAAAATGCTTTTACTTTAACTAAAAATCAAATACTCTTAACAGCTTTAACTAATTAATTACGAACAGTGTACTAACGTCAAGATATTGATTACTAGTAAATTAATTCTAACGTAATTAGTTAGACTCCATTAAGGAAATTACTTCGATCAGTCTTGACGGAGAGAGGCCAGTTTAAAAAGAAATGCCAAATCTTGTTAACTTCTGTCTCTTATTTATCCTCGGTTGAGTGTGCTCTACAGAAAAAGTTTTCGGTGTCTTGTCTTTTAAATTTAACATAAAAGAAAGACGATTCAAGAAAATCATTAACTCAATTGTGTGCAGTTTTTTTCTTCAATTTTTAGTATTTATACTATACTTAGTCTGTATTTCGTATACGTCGAGACAAAAACATTTAATAGACATAATTTTGGATTTAGTAAAATTCAAACTTATTTTGTTAATATTACTATTGTAACAACTGCCATGATTAGTTTTATTATACAAATTAAAAATCGTAATTTTTTAATTATTGCAATAAACAGAGTAATGGAGTTATTAGATCATGTTAATCTTTTACGAGTTTTTTATGTGACACTGAAATTTGTCTCGACCATTTGTGGTTAACATTGGAACTTTCTGATTTGCGTCCAATTTTAGAATTCATAATTCTGGAAAGTATGTGAATTGTTTTGCAAAGTGTAACGAATATATTTCTATTAAGTTATCTAATTATAATCGAACAGTGCTAGCAGCTCAGTGTAATCATTTATTAAAAAATAAAATAACAATAAAAATAATCATTGCCTTCTTATTAGTTTTTGTGAAAAATTGGACAAAATTAACGAAACGTACGTAGGAGTTCAAAAATCAGCTTTGAGTTTCCAAATTTTGTTTAATCTGTAGGTATTTTTATTTCTATTTAATACACTCTTATTTCTTATATTTGGATTGCTTTTTACTTTATTTTTGCATTTAAAATTTCTATTTATAATTGATTTAAACCAATATGAAGTTTTCATGCAAATTGTGGTGAATGTCACAAAGTGTTTTACCAAAATGTAAGTTAATTTTAATTGTAATGTTAATTTTAGTTTTATTTTTTTATAGATGGAAGAGTTTTTTATAGCGTTTAATTGCAAAAATTAAATGTACGAATTCTTCGAATGTTTAAACTGAATCATAGCGTGTTTGCTTCATTTTTTCATGCTACTTTGACTTGTATAATTTTTTTAGTACAATCTAGAAATTTTAAATTAAAATAAATAGGAAAAAAATACAGAGTACTATTAAATTCTAAAATAATAAATTATAAGTTAAACAAACAAATAACAATGGCAAATGTAGTCTTATTAAATAAACTATTTTATTGATTGAATTTTATTTATTTTTATAGAAAAAATTTGTTTTACCTTTATGAATAGAGTAAAAATTTAAACAACTAATTTGTTTGTTATAAAGTTGTAAAATTTCTACCAGTTTTACCTGTCTATGTTCTTAAATTTGAAGAAATTAATTTAAAAAATTTATATCTATAGAAAAATCTCTGACATTTTAAATGTCGAAATCTATAAAAGCAAACATGCTTATAGTAAAGATTATTTTAGAAATGGTAACTTAAAAATTTATTCATTCAACAGCTTTCCATCCTCAGTATCACCTTTTCAAATTTACCATGAAAATATGAAACTGTCATCCAATCTTATAATCTTCTTTGAGTACAAACTGAGATTATTTTGTCTTATAGAAAATCCGTAAAAGGATTTATTTTCATTGAATTTTCGAAAGTTAAACAACCCTTGATCTCTGTTGTTACAAGCACCCCGCCAAAAACCAGACACCTCACAAATGTAAATGTTACATTCCATTACCCCTCACGCACAGGGTGAACATGACTCAATTTCCATAAATTCTTGAGAAAACCGAAGACTCTACAATTACAATACGCCGTATCAGCATTAATCTAATCTGCATCGAACCTTGCAGTAATCCCTCAATATGTGCCCAGTCTAATAGGCCCAATCCTAGCCTAGCCTGAATTAATCCATCAATTTTGAGAAACACTACTTGTATACAGGTCAGGGAGAAGTTGGCTACAACCAGAATGCTAAAGCTCTGTCCTCACGTGTATGGAATCCTAATTTCTAGATCCCTGGTTCAAGTTGTGCCGCCTGTGGCTGGCAACCACGACCGAATCCTGGCCTAACTCCAGACCAAAAGTATAGAGGATGATGCAGATAGTGAGTCCCGTGTTTAATGGTGGCCATGGTACGATCCAACGTGACTTGTAGCAAATCACGTACCAATTGAATGTTTCTCAGCTGTTTGTTTTACGGACATCAAATTATTGTTCAGAGACACCTCCTCGATGGTATGATGCTCTTTGAGAAGGACACAATGGTGCCTTTCTTGTCAAGAACCGTGACGAAGAAGGAGCTAGTCAAGTATGTCCTTTAAATGGGACAAGGAAATGTAATAATAGAAGAACAATGCTATTGTATGGTAGCTGCTCTTCTTAATTTGTCACTTCGTCCTCACGCTTCATCCATCCCCTTGTGGGTTAAGTGGTGAACAGGGAAAACATCCCAGAAGTGCCTTATAACCGAAGATACTGTGGTAGTTGAATATTGTCTCTGATGAAATCTACTTTGGAATCAATTTAAGTTCTTCAATCTTGATAGTAAGATAGAGCCTCTTTGAAAGTATTCCACGTAGATACAACTTTATAGATTTTCCTATTCGATGGTAAAGTATAAATTGAATTTACTTTTCAACTATAGAACTTTGAATTTTATGTAAAATGAAAAATTTAATTTTACAACAAGTAACACAGAAAAAGAATAAACAGATAGAAATTTATTTTACGTCACGATAAAAGTTCAGGATTCAAATCCGAGTTTTTTGCGTATAATTTTAAATTTTATAATATTTTTACTTTTTTAATATGTCTTTGATTCTTATAAAGATTTAAGGTAACTCTAAAAATATAAAATGTACGTCTTCTCATCTGTTTGTTACCATATCATAATAAAATTTTTAATTAATTTTGATAACACGTTGATTCTCCTATAGCTTAGTATCTTCACATAACGACGATGTAAGAAATTTGATTTCTTCCTACGACACAAAATAACAAATTTGGACCATGTACTCCTCAATACTAAAATAAAAACAAACTGTAGTATAGATCATCTCGTTTTTACGTATCATTTATTAATTACATCTTTAAATTATCCACTCTCTTACACTTTAACGTGTCATGAATTTCCGTAACGAATGGACCTTTACTTCCGGTATTTGTTGGGGAGAAATTAAAGAGAATTATCTGAAGTTTCTTAAGAGAAGCTCACAAGAACAACAACAATGAAAAAATTAGGACATGCATGCGCAATGAAGAATCTCCCGGGCTCCACATGTTGTCCCGAGTCAGGAGCAATTTATAAATATATAATCGGAGGAAACAGGGTTAAAACAGGATACAGTGGACCGGGCTAGAAAGGCGACGGAGTAAAGCGCGTGTAAACGCTTCGAGCATTATTATTAATCCGCAAAATTCCACTTGGCCAATCACTTTTTGAATACGGAAGGAAACCGACAGTCATTTAGAACATTTAATAGCACAAACGGTGGAAACTGGGGAGCCGTTTCACGACAATCAATGTCAAATTTATCATAAACTTTCGCCACCTTTTACCCATTTCTTCGGCTGTTTCAACGTCCTGAGGCTCGATGAATTTACCGGGAATACATCGTACATATTTCTGGAACACGCTAATCCTAGAAGGCGATATCCATCAGCCAATGCCGCACGTAATGGCGTATTTTTTCCCATACACAATCACGGCCCGATTTATCGTCTCGGTTTTACAGTCAAAATTTATGTTTTCGCATTTCATTCGGAATGAACGTAAATCTAGCGCTGATCTGGTGCAAATTCAAATTCTCTTCGATTGTTAGCACCGAGGAAATTACGACCTAAATGAGATCGTAACTGATGACTGTGTTCTGAATAAAATGAATGAATTAATACTACATTAGAATTACCCTGAAACAACCTAAGAAATCGAATGACTTAAGTTTAGAGCATAGAGCAATTCGATTTATAAATTGTTTCTTTGTGCCAAATTATTTCAAAAATTAATAAACCCACTTAAACCATTTCTTTTTAGTTTAAAAATTAATTTTCTTAAGAAAAACATAAGCTAGTTAGGAAATTTATTAAAAATTCTGATGATAAATATTTTAATGTTCTAAATTTTAGATCTCAAAATATAAAAATCGATTTTTTCGAATAATACAATTTTAATTACTTTTATTAACCTTAAATTTTTACTAACCTTTTTGCTAATTTTATTTTTTAGCATTGTCATTAATTTTTATAGAAATCTAGAAATATTTACACAGACAAAAAAGATATAAAAATTTTTTCTTTTTTTCAAAAACCAGATATTTTGAATCTATTTTGAATTTACTGAATATAATTACAAATATATAATTTACGAAATTAATTTTTTAAATAATTTTATCCACGACAAATTGTAAATAAACAGAATTCGCTAATTTTGATTTAATAACATTTCACACGTGTATATTTCAAATTGGTGTACAAAATTCAATATTCAGGTAATTAAAAGATAACGTGTAACGCTGTTTATTTTTATTTGATGTTATTTGACTAAATAAGCCAGCATAATCAATGAGCAGAAAAAGGTTCAAAGTTAAAGCTCGTCGGAATTGCCTTTTATAACATCCCCTAAACCTTTCCGTTCATCCTTCAATAGGAAAGCTTATGGTCTTAGCCGGGACAGGGAAAATTTCCCGTGTTCCCGGGTTATTCCCGAACCTTTTACAGCTTGTTCCCGAAGAAAAGTTTATGTACAAATGTTGCAAGCTTAAAATTAATAAAAAATCAATATTTAATTTAAACTACTTTACTCATAGATAGCGTTAGTTTAAGTTTAAAAATTGCGGTTTTATTTGTACGTAGTAAATTTTCTTGATAAAAAAAAAATACTTAATCTGTATACAAATATTAAATTTTAATTTTTTTAGTTAAAACTGTGGAAAGCTAAGATAATTTTAATAAAATACGAAATAAAATCGAAAAGTCTGACTATCGAAATTACGTTAAATTTATAATAAAATAAAGTTTTCAAATTAATTCCATACACTTAAAATCCGAGTCTTGTACAGGTAACCCTCCTATAACACGGTAAATAAGTTCCTAGAAAATGCCGTGTTGTGCAAAACCGTGTTGTATGAGACCCAGTACCAGTACAAAAAGGGGGGTTAGGTTCCGAGAACTTATTAAAAGTAAATATTTTTGTCAAATCCATTCAAACAAATTCGGTTTTATTAAAAATATTAACGTGATTGTATTATCACAAAACTTTTCATTCCTACAGTGCAGTGATAGGCAGCGAATGATAACACCTTCAACTCTAAATCTTTTTCACCATTCGCGTCTTCTGCCTCTTTAAAAAGATCTGTAAATTTCTTGATATGGACATTTTGCAATTTAAATCTCTTAATGCATAGATACGTTAAATAATAGATGTACAGTACGGGAATTTCTGCAATTTTCTTATCGTGTAAGAGCGAAACCGTGTTGTAGGAGGATCAACTGTATTAAATTTAAAACCAGTTTTCAAAAAAGTGGTTGAATGAACTCTGTAAGTAGTATCAATTTAAATTTTGAATGAAGCTATTAAAATCTAATAAAATTCTATTTTATTGATATTTATTGATATCTTTAGTTTGTCTGCAGTTTTTTTAAGTCTGGCTTCATTTTTTAATGCAATAAATGCAAGAAAAGAAAAGAAAATCTAATATAATATTTATGTATATTAAATAGAACCTTTGATATTAAGTATTATTGGATTATAATTGCCAAAGTAATTTAATTAAGCGCAAAAATGGAACAAGTTATGTTCTACCCTATTATAGCGCGAAAAAAATGGGTTAAGACTATCTAGAAAATCATATACAACCAAATCAGACTAACATACTTTAATTACATCAGCTTAAACCCAAAAGATTACAAATTCCAAACACATCCTTAACCGAATTGCATAGTTAACTTGTTAAGACCTCTTCAAGATCCAGGTATGTGACCCACTGTCACATCACACCTTCACACTCCCACAGGAAAAGCAAAAATAAGAGAAAAATAAAGAAAAACTAAACAGAAAATGTGAGGAACCGTCTGAAATAATCTGGCGTATTTTCCGATTTCGTCACTCCTTGATTTATAGCCCTCTTCATTGAAATCGCCTGGATGTTAACCAATTTCCACTGCGTTTACCTATACCCAAAACCTAATCCCAAACCTCTGTGAATCATTATTCTCAGTAGCGGTATGGGGTTTCGGTAGAACCTTTAACTGCTGCAAAAAATCGCAGCTCAAACGAACCCACTCTTGTACCCATCGTCGAAATGGGGTACAGTGCGGATATACTCACTGAGTGAGTCCCGTGAAATTTGCCAGAATATTGAAAAGTCCTACCCCAACGAAATCCTATTAAATGGATTACCCTCCTGGCATAGGAGCGCGTCATTGGCAAAAGAGGAGGCAAGTACCTTCACCAGTTGGTCTCGTACGTGTACGTGCCTAGATATGGAATCTCATATATGCACATATATGCTCACATGTATATGAGACTTTAACCTGACGTTGTTTTCTAATCGTACGTTCACCCAGTACGTCGCGGAGGTACTTTGGTAGATTGCAAGGAGTCGACTACGACGCCCATGTGTCGAAGTCGACTATCCTCCTCGGCCAACTGCCTACAGTGCCCTAGGGAGAGAATTCCCTCTTTTGTTTGATATATTCCAGAGACCACGTGAAGCAACGGCCTTCTGGTTCGGGACACGTGCTTACATGTTGAACGTAGGCCATTTCTTTCCCCGTCCACATCGAGACTGAGAGTCCTGGTGGTAATTTTGGACGGAATAATTCGTGAATAAAAAGTACCTTCCGGCACAATTTACGCAACACATACAGACTTATATACCATTGCATACGCTTCTTTTTGCCAGTTGAAATTTTGATAGATTGCAAGCTCCTTATAGGACTTCTTAAGATCTATTCCTTACCCTTTGGGAGGGACTTATAACCGTCACATACTCGAGAAGGTATTTGAGTGTTCAATCGAATCAGGCACGAGTAGGATGTGTCCATCGGCACTATGCCTTGAGGCAGTTCATTATGGAGAGAAATGAGAGAAAAAAAATTCGCAATCTCTTGACCAAATTTCAAATGCCTTAAAGAAATCACCGAAAAAGGGTCCCATTAAAAAATATATATTTTTTTAAAATGATCATCTGTCCAATTTCTCACTGTCCAGTAAACTGAGGTGATTTTAAATGGATCCGGTTTTTAATGCAGACAGGTTTCTACCCCCTTGTGAGATGTCTCCTGGACCAAAAATCTTGTCCTCCTTGGACCAGGCATTTTTCGGACTTTTGCTGACCAAAGCGATTTATAATTTTTTGATTCTAAGGAACCAGTTCTTTTTCGGACGTTAAGTGAAGATTGCATTTAAAGACTCGAATTTCCCAGACAGGGATGCTGGCTCAAAGTTCATGATCTCTGATCTTTTTGCCAAAATATCTCTCTGTGAGAAGACGAGAATTTTCCTTATTGTATTTTGTGGCCGTGCATAACGGACGCATTAGCATCTTAGACGAAAAAGTGACCATACAGGATAGGTCGGTTAAAGAAGGGAACAATTCGTTTTATTTTGTTGATAATCCCATTTGATTGTCACATTAAAAATGCTTCATTTTTTTCAGTTTTTAACTTTTTACGTATTTTTTATCAAAAAATTAAAAACATATTTCTTTTTTCCAGAAATTAAATATAGAAATATGCTCATTTTGTTAAAAAAAAATGCCTTATTTTGGGCCGTGTATGTAACCTTCCTTTGTTCCTTTTCGGCAGGACAATTAATAGTTTTAAAATATTCCAAACATTTTGAAAAGAACAAATTTAACAAGTTCAATAAAGTTGTATTTTTGGAAAGGAACTTCAAAATTTTTTCTTTGCAAAACCATGTCCAGCTTCTTAAGAATTAATACTCCAAAATAATCAATTTCGTATTTATTTTTCTGTCAAAATATAAAATAAATAAACAGCTTGCATTTTTACATTTTCCGAAACAATTTGGAGTAAAATTTAAGGTATATTAATTTTTTACTTTAGACTTTAAAGAATTCATTTTATTTCTATTAAATATTTTCGAAATGGTGTTTTGCAATGATGGTTTTAACCCTGCCTAGTTCCATCAAGATTCTTAAGCATTTCCATATACAAAAGCCTAAAAGAAAAGATGAAGGAGCGAATTTCGAAGGAATTAGTCTTTATGAAATATCTTGCGTTAATTAGAATAATTAAACTTTGGAAGGTAACAGAATGAAGCATACACCTGACAACAGTAATAATACACCTCGTTACAACCTCATACTCATCCGTTTAAAACCAACTTAATAACCCACATTGAACTCTTTCCCGACTTGTTGTTGTTGGAGGAGCTGGATTTATCCTTCCCCTCACCTTTTCTGGATAACGAGCGTGCGACCCTACAAATTTCACCTGGTGGGTATGAAAACATCAGCACGCCTAATTATGGGCACAAAAGAGCGCGCGTTCCCCTGTTACACACGGTCGACAAACAGACATCGTCATTAAGCCACTGTTAATACTTTTTTTTCTTTTTACATTGCGGCAATGGATACAATGGACCAGTAGTCGGGACCAGGATTCATCCCGGTTGCATCCCCGACCAACTAATTACGCGAATCAATCGAAAAATAATAAAAAGGCTCCTTCGCGCGCTGGAATCACCACGACGCAAATTTGTAATTAATCTGAACAAAGGGAAGAGAGGAGTGTCCGGAACCCAGCGAAGTGGTGGGGGAGGGGCAGGTGCAAAATTCATAAACACAAGGTCGGCTAATGGCGGTTCTAACCGCGGCTTAATCTACCTACCAGGGTCCGCGCCAGTACCGCTAGTGGATATATGCACGTAGTACAGAAATTGAGCGATGTCTATCCGCCAGCAGAACCGGGGGGTTCGGGGGCCCAGAGGGGTTTGGCGTCAGGCATGTTAGGCCGCGGGGTGCACTACTGTTCTACTCTGGGTCCGGGCCAGAATGGGTTGGACCGAGTTTGGATCCCATCGGCTGGGATGGGGAATTCGAAGGCTTGGGGGTTTACGCGGGGGCTATACCGTAATTTATGTGTGTATGTAGGTCCAACCGTCTGCCACCCCCCGTTTGTCGCATCCAGAGAAGTTGTCATGCCGCTCCACCATGGCAAGGACATTGCCAGCGGAAGACACTTCAAAAGTGAAAAGAGGGTAAAAAAAGCGAAAAATCATAAAAAAGCCGTGGGACGACGAGGACGACAGAGGGTTTGAGGGTTTCAGGGATTTCGGGGTAGGAGGTGGCCAACGGCAGTTTTGATGTGTCACGTGTACTCATTCAACCCTCGGAGGGCTCAACCGCTCCGCTGGCGCTGCTGCTGCTGCCGCCGTGCCCGTCTCCGCTTTCGTTTTAACCTCCCGTCACAAGGCCCCGCGCACAAGCCCCCTGTGGGTTCTGCCCCCTCATCCAGTCGCATCCAAAGGCAGGAGCGCTATTCGATATCCCTGGGCGTCCCTCTGCCCAAAACGTAATGAGGGACTCTTTCACACAAACAACCCTCCGGCAACCCGGAGCAGTCCCGGCTGTCCCGGCAGCATAGCCCCGGCAACCCCCAGCTGAGGCACTGCTGGTCGCAACGACGACACAGCACCAGCGAGCCCACCCTCATCCCGCCGCCCAAACCTCTGGCAAACCCTCGGAACGAATGAACCCACGACCGCCTGGCAGGGCCGCCCATCCCACACCCCCCGACGCTACGATCCAATTTTTTTGCACCCACGGGTGTGCTCCACTGACATGCAATCCCACTAGGGTAGATCGTTAGAGCCCTGCGGGGTGTGGGCGGCGGATGAAATGGGTTTTGAAACTCGGGAGCGGTGCTGGCTGCTTTTTTTGCTTTGCTGCTCCTGTGCTTTTGGAACGTTCCGAGCGCGCGGACCCGGATCGAGAGCCGGGCTGGAGGACGGGGGACGAGGCCGGGTCGCATTTTCATGAGTTACTTTCGTTGTTGTTGCTGCCGCCACCGACGACTGTGGCTGCTCCTCTGACGGCGGCAGAGGGTGGGTGGATGGCAGCACGGACGGTTGGTTGGCGACCTGGCGCGCGTGGTTGGTCGGAACCCGGGGGAGCGGGATGCCTTCCCTGCTTTCTGCCTGGAAAAGTTCAAGCACGGGTGGCGGTGGCGGCGGTGATGGTGGTGGTGGTCTGGGATTAATTTTTTATGCGTGAATATTCATGTGCGGATTAATTTAGTAAATTTTAGGGTTGAGGAAATCCCTTGTTGGTGTTCCGCGCGCTACTGGCGGATGCCTATCCCCCATCCCTGTCGTCCGGCCGCTAGCGCGTATACCACTGGACCCGGCAAAACCCGCCGGACCCGCTTGATTTTTTTTTTCGCGGAGTTTCAGCACTTCAAAGTGATTGTTTTCGGGGCTAATTGGGCGAATCGGTAGCTGGTGGTGCATTTTTGGCGTCCCCGGTTAACAAAAAAAAGCAAAAAGAGAAGAGGAAAAATAAAAAAAATTACTCTACTATAAAAGTAAATAAATGGAAACATTTTTCGGGACACATGGCTGCCGCCGGCACATCCTGTTCTCGCGCAAAATGCATGGAAACCCATTCGGTCGAAGGAAAGAGGACTCCGTAGGGAACAGGGCCGGCGACGGCGTCAGCGATGGTAGGCAATCAGTCGGGTGCCTGGGCTTTCTCCTGACCCACAAAAGCAAATTGAATTGGCTAAGTGGCACACGACGGCCTCCAAATATAAATGATGCCTTCAGACCAACAAATCAGATCTAATTCATCAAGGGCCTCCCGGAGCTTCTATCCTCGCATTCGGGAGCGGCCGGGCCTTAGTCAGCCTGGGGCTGTAAGTCGCCTTTCGGCTTTCAATACGCCCGCTCTAGACTGTCGTCAAGCCGAAACAGGAGGGATTGCCAACCAAAAATAAGCAGAAGGAACGTCCTACTCTAGAGGCCGGGGTTGGGAGGTCGGTGGTGTAATGCCTGTGTCCCGTATATCCCGTACATCCCGTCATCGTATCCCGGCAGCCCCACCACATCCGGATTCAATGAATGTCCTGTCTACCCTTCTCAATACCGCCTGTCTTCCCATCAGGGTCGTACGTGAGCCTACAAACACCCAGAGGGGATCAAAGCTCCTTCTTCATCCGTTTTTTGTTTTCGTGCCGTCATAGCCCGATGTCTTGGGTCCCTATCCTTGGGTTTTTGTCTTGTTGTACTCCTCCTCCATTTCACCTAGCCTCTCCCCATGTCGCCGTCACAAAAGATTGTTACTATACGTCTTAGGGTTTCCAAAACCCGTCCCCCGTCAATTTTACCCACCTACACGACGCCAAGTACCACCAAATCGAGAACGAACGACTAACACTGTCGGATGGAATGGGAAGAAGGCAACATGCTCCAGGGCTTATCATGCAATAAAAAGTAAGTGCTCCTGAAGCGGGAGACTTTGACGATTTCTGTGGCTCCAGACTTGTTAGTATGATGACATCTCGATGTTTATGCCCCACGCAGACAGTTTTCAGAATTTTTATGAATATCTCCTTTTTTTTTCCTTCTTTCGGCATTTTCGGCGAATGTCGCCAGAGTTTCGTCAATTAGGCGGTTTTTACTGTTTGCGATTAGCTTCGGTTCGCACTTTATTTTCTCCTAAGTATTATATTACACTCTTGCCTGCTAGAAGAACGCCATGTACACCTTCGGGACATTGATGTGCTTGAAGAATGTACAATATACGCGAGGCAACAGTCTTAAGAAATTTGTCGTTTTTCTTTTTAAGATGATTTCTTAAAATACACTTTTATACGTATGGAGACATCATGGATTTTATTATACATAAAAAAGTTAACATATTCTACATCGTAATAGTAATATTTAATCATTAGTTACGTATCAACACTATCTCTGTTTGTCCATTTATCAGTCTATTTATATGTCTTGAGTTTCATTATAAAAAGCCTAGTAAACATGGCTTGATTGTTTTACAAAAACACGTAGGAAGTAAATTGTATATGGGCCACATAAAAAATAGTATAGTTCAAAAGTTACATATAAAATAACAACAATGATTCCAAAAAGAAACAAGTTAACATTCATCTATTCTGGATTTAAACGCCTTAATTAAGAAGAAAAGATTCAATGTTCAAATATCCCACTGTTTCTTGTTCCAAAGCAATGAAATGTACTAAAAAATTAAAATTACTTTTAAAATTTACTTTTCATCTTGTAAAAAATTAACGTCTGCATTATTTTTTAATACTTTAAAAAACTGAAAGAGGAAATTGTTTAATTACTAATTAGACTAGTACGTTGAGGGTTCTGTACTTTGATTTTTCGTATACTAGAAAAAATGAGATTGTCGTCTTTAGTATATTTTTCTTTTTCGTTTGTTTTATTAGGCTTTTTCAATAAAAATTTTCTATAGTTATAACCGAATTATTTTAGATTCTTTTATTAAAACTATAACACCTAAATTTTACCCTTTCAAGTAGCATCTGAGCTAGGGTTAGAAAAAAATGTATGTTGGGTCTTTATTTTAAGTAAGTGAGGTGATACACTTTAAGGAGTTCATTTTACCTCTCTAGAATTAAAAACTGAGCCAAAAGAAGATTATTTCTTTAACTCGGGATTACCTCTTTCGAATGTACTATAAAAGATACAGCACATGTGTGTAAACCGATCATGTTTAATATACCCTTTTGTTAAAGAAGTTCCCCATTTTGCAACACTATCACCAAAGATTGTTGCAAATCCTCTACTTCAATAGAAACACGGAAGTATACTTAAATAAAATCCTAAGGTGAATAGATTCCCCCAAAAACCCCCTGTAATCATTCTCACACAAAGGGAGCATCTGCCGCGGACAGTTTATGCATTTTTCCCCGCAACTTGTGTCAAAAATAGCAGACTCTAACATTTCATCAGAAGGCTACCGGCAGGATAAAAGTCTTGAAAGTGGAGGTCCCATCCTTATTTTACAAAAAATCTTCCAGAAGCCTCCCTCATCTTTCACGGGATGAAACCATTTCCTGCCATAAGAGCCAAGTCTCCTCCTCTCTATGTCGACAGAAGAGCCTTAATGCCATGACTGCTCCTCGGTATCCTTCGGGAAGCCAAAAACATTCGTCTTTTAAGGCTGTTTTGTTTTTGGAGCACCCAAGGTTTGAGGATTCGGAGGTTGAAATCCGCCTCCGTCTCATTCACCCTGTGCACCCTAGGCTATGGTGTATGTGGGTGAAAACAGCAGAAGCTTTCAATGGGTGCTCCATTCTACGGGAACCATCCTGCGAAAGCAGATCAAGCTTAGATGCTCCGATATCAGAGCTAGAAGAACTCCTCAACTCCCCCGCATACCGCCCAACACCGCTCATTGTAACTTCATTTAGATGGGTAAACTCGCCCTTCGGTGGCAGGGCAGCGAAATGAAAAGCGGCTATGTGGCTCTAGAGGTCTGGGATAAAGGTTCTAGAGGTGTATTCCTTTGGCAAAGAAAATCAGTTGGGCTTGCCACCGAACAAAAAGGCTAGACATTTCGGGCAGCATTAAGTGTCGACAAAGGCAACCAGAACGGACGACTACAAGAACGACTGTGATGACGTCTCTGTTCGATTGGGAGGTGTCATTCCTATACCCTGGATTGATCTGAGGGATCAGACTGATTGCACAGACTGACTAAGTAGAACGGCGGAAAGCCAATTATTGGCTAAATAAATAAATCAAACGGTTTTTAAATGAGCTCCTCGAATCGGTCCAGTGTGAGGTTGTATAACGCCGCAGACGAAGCAAAGCAAGGATGTTCCACCTTTGCGTTTACAGAAATAAAACATTTTTGCTAAAGGAGACGAGCTGCGATTTAAATTTGGGTAAGCAAATTACAAAAGTACTTTAAGTAAGTGCATTATAATCGATTTAAAAAAAAAAATGGCTACTTCTTAAACTGCGTGGGAATAAATGGCCTTTGTTACCCAATTACACAGTCCTTCTGAAGATTTTTAGTTTCCTCAAAGATAAATTCCCACCAAAGTGTCCTGCAGCTGTTTTCCTCCAGGACAAGATGCCTTGAATGTGTACGCTGCGATGGCAGGATAATTACGCAATCAACTGCTGCAACTGATGCTGGACACTGTTGACCAAACCTGTTTTCTTTCCTTCGTCCTTTCAATGATAATTTTCTCTATTCAGAGTATTGAAAGGGTTAAGGACAAGATTCGGATAAAATCTCAAAGGGAAAAGTTTTTGAAGCGTTTTCTGAGCACAAAGAAATTTTAACGATTTCATGGAAGTTAATTTCAAAAATAATTCTAGGCTTTGTAAGATTTTTTTTAAGAAAATAAATCCACTAGATTAAGTAAGCATATTTAAAAGTAATAAATAGATTTTTTTTAAATTTCAGTGACGTATTATTAAATGAGAAATGGAAATTTTCAAATAAAATATTTATTTTTATTTATTTTGCGTTATTAATATTAAAACTTTTAATTCTTTCCGCTAAGAAATTTAAAGATTTAGAATAGATAGTTTTGATACCTAAACTAAAAATCTTAACTACACTTAAGAAAATAATGTTTTTAAATGTGAGAAAAGAAATAAAGAATTTCTTTAAAGTGGTTTTAAATAAAATCATATTTATAAATTACATTTAAACAAATTTTGAGATTATCTTCCTCGGAAAATTTAAATATGCTTCCACCGCTTAAGAATCTGAATTTGTAGAAAGATTTTCTCTTATTTATTTCCAAAGGTTAAAACCTTTTTAGGTAAGGGAATTCGATTTAATGAAATATTAACGAAATTTTCGCTGTGCGAAATTATTTGATCGGTATTAAATATCTGAAAATCGTCTTCGTTTTAGGATCGTTACAATTTAAAAAAAATATCAAAGAGACCAAAACATCTCACTCTTTTTAAAAATTAAAGCAAAATTATTTACATTTTTCGCCACATGAAAAAATTATAGTTTTCTTATAGTCTCTGGACAAAAAAATTTTTGCAATTTATGTAGAATAAAAAATTACTAAAAAAAATATTTATGCTTCGTAAAATCTTAACGAGTCCCATAAATAATAAATTCGTCTAACATTCGTTCAAACAATTCTAATAAAAATAAATTCCAGAAATCACAGGTAACAAAAAGTGCGCGCATGTTTCTTATTTGCCAAAGAAACTCACCTCCATGTCGCCAAAAACCCTGTAACAATTAAAAAAAAAAAAAAAATGAATCCAGGAACTGATTCAAACGAGGCCATAGGTAAAATCCCGCCCAAGTCCTGGTTACTCCTGACAATGAGCACGGAAACAAGAAAGGAGACTAACACTTTCGCCGCGCGCAACCTCGGCCCAGGGTTCAGTCCTCAAATATTCAAAATCGGCGACAACAGCAGCACGTATGTGTTGTCACCCATAAATTCCGAAAGATTTAAAAATGCATAAATCAATTCAGTTTTGTCGGACTCCAAGACGAATTGGGACACACCTCCTGCCCCTTCTTCCCGTGCATCTATCCCCTGAAGAAAGAGTTTTATTGCGGCGACAGACTCATCCTACTGGAGGAGGTATCTTAACCTCCTCCTTGTCATCGGGAGGAGGAGTACACGTCGCTGTACAGTGCTGGCCTGTATAGTGTACGAATGCAAATAAGTGAAAACTTGAACTGTCCTTGCATGAACCCATCCTTCTTCCCATTAAAAAAAAAGCAGTGGAATAAAAAAAAAAGAATGTGTGTCAGTCACGCACACACGTCCCGGAAAAAATGTTGGGACGGTATCCCATGCCCATATTCTCAATACCTACAACCCATAATGGTATAAGGCTCACGTCTCACTGTTGTTTTGGGGGCACACTTTGTGTCTCTCATCCCGAGGAAGGATAAATCCTCGACAAACCACGTGCCGGGACGATTTATGAAAACTCGACTCACGTGGTTTTCTAGAGTGCAGGATTGCCCACCATAGAGAAGTAGAAGAAGATGAAGAAGAAGAAGGACGTTCGGTTCCCAGTACAACACAAGAGCACAGCACCGACAAGTTTAAATTGCGTCTGAGCAGAAGGACTCAAATAGTCGTCTTTTTCCCACTGCCAATCCTGAAATGGAAAATATTGAGGTAGGACTCAGCTCACCATCAGGAGCGCCTCTGTTTTTTGCCGGAGCTGGAGTATCCAGAGCCGGAGCCCGAAGCCGGCTTCCCTCCGTTTTCGTCTTCTTCCCTACTTCACCGGAATGCCGGGACGGGATCGAGATCGGGAATACTTTAGAGCTCGCATTTTTAGTTAGTCAGTCCGTTTCTGACATTTGTGCTGTTATGGTCCCGAGGTGTGTCCTTGCCTTTAAGTCTATAAGACGACGCAACTGGTTAGTAAGAAACACGTAAGTCGCTGCAGCAGTCTCGATAGAAGACATCAACAAGTCCTTGAGTCTTATCTTGAGTGCTACTTCGGTCGTTGGTTTTATTAAGGAGTATGGCCAGTAGTAATCGTCTAAGAAGTCGGGATACCCGAAATAATTCAAATAAGTGTTACGCGATGTTCTTCGAGGAGGAGACGACCGATGAAGACCGTGGTAGCCGTGGAAGGGCCTCGAAAGTATCCCCGAATAAAAAGCGGGAATCTCCTAAAAAGAAATCAACGACAACGGCGCCCACCACCTCCCACAACGCAGAGTCATCGTCTTCACCAAGAAGGGAAGCGTCCGGGGAGAGTGTCCTAGGAAGAAAACACGTGCGTTTTGTTAAAAGTGAAAGTAGTGAGAGTGAGGCGGAGAGCGGCAAGCGCAAGTTCTTTGCCTCGCAACTGCAGGAATCTTCTGAGACGAAGACGAAGGGATCCATATCGGAAGAAGTTCAGGCTAAGAAGCTCAAGACTCCAAGCGAGAAGGATCAGATGTTTGAGGTTCGGACCCCCCACACACTCACACACACCCACCTTACAGTAGAGATCTTTGCGTAGGGTTACCACAATTTCAAAATGTGAATCGAATAGGTCGGAATTTTATATCTAAAATAGTGGAAGACAGAGAAATTGAGTCGTTCTAGACTTTACAATAAAAGTTTTCATCTCCATCAACATTTAAAATGAAGAAAAAAGACCGAAATTATTTGCCTACAATCTCACAACTCAAAATATTTTTAGATAGAAAATTAAAGTTAGTACCTGCCATTTCTATACCTTGAAAATGACAAAAATATTGGGTAAAAATTTAAAAAAAAAAAATTAATTTTTCTTAATAACGCAGAAATTCGACTTTCTACTTTCTTACTTTCTTTTTTCTTACAAGAAATTTTTGCCATGTTTTGAATATTTTAATTCTGTTTATTTTAAATCAATTAAAATTCTTTTATATTACCAGAATCCAAAAATAAAAACTTTTTAATGAAATGGCAAAGAATAAAAGCAAATTTATCCTTTTTTTTAACTACAGGAAAGTTTAAAAAAAAGTTTTTTCTTATAAAATTGCACGGTTAAAATTGAATCTACCTTTTGCATTAATTTGGAGTTCTTTTATATTTAGTAATGCGACTTTTATTAGAATATTATAATGCAGTATTAAGTAACAAGATCCAAAATCAAAATAAAAGACTCGTAGGCAAAATTTAAATAGCAACTAACCTTTTTTGATGTCTTCTTCCTTTTCCACGTGCCACGATTTTACAGGTGTTTCAACCATGGGCGCTTAAAACATATGGAGATCAAGCAAAGACGAAAACGATAACCTTAAGAAAGATGGCCCGAATCCTAAAGGCTTTGGATGGCAAGGAACAAAATAATCCCGATAGCTCCAAGTTTCGCTTCTGGGTGAAATCTAAAGGTGTGATTTTTTTCTGGTCCTACCCCCCTATCTGCTCCATCCTTCAGCAGTCTCTGACCTAACTCACTTCATATCTTTGTTAACAGGATTCACCACCAGGATACCGGAGTGCTTCTCATCCAAAAGCCGGGAAGCTACCAGCCGGCATGAGGGCTCACAAAGGGACCATGTAGAACTCTACGTGGCTTCTACCACAAAGGTAAATATAGCGATTTTTATCCTCAAAAGGGGCTCCGTCGGCGGGGGCCCTCCACTCCCGATATCAGGGTGAATTTTAATGAGAACCCCGCATGGGTGGCCGCCACCGTCGGCCTCCTTGCTTGCTCCTTTGCAATTCTTTCCTTTTTACTTTTTTGACGGATTTCGTCGAGAACGACGTCGAGTGATTTTGTGATTTCAAAAGTCACTAAAATTGTTCTACCTTTCGTACGCTATAATTAAAGGCCTTTGTACGGGGACAACGCCGGTGTGATTGCGCCCGCCTCTAATTAAAGGATGATGCCGGAAACTTGTTTTTTTTTTACCTGGCGGGGGGGAATTTTGGACGATTTGACTTATTGTCTTAGAGTTCAATGAAGCATTTTTTTTTTTGACTAGAGTTTGAAGAAAATTAACTTGATTTGCTACTGCGAAAGTTATAAAACTTGAATTCCCTTTTTTTAAGACGGCTTGCTATCCACGGGTACCTTCTTTTAATAAAAGGTTTAATTTATAAACCTTCAAGAGTATTCAAAAATTTAAAAAAAACAAAACATCAAAATGTTTTTTTTTGGCAACGTTAATTTACCTTTTCTCAATTTGTTTTAATTGAATCAAGAATTTTTCAATATTGACTTTAAAAGACATTTCTTTTTTTTCAAAAACGCACTTTTTACTTTAATTTCAGGATTTTGGTGAAAGAACCTATAAAAAAGTTGCAATCGTTGAAGAGTTTTTCAACATCATATACAGCGTTCACGTAGAATTGGGTGGCCGTAGTGGTAGACATGCTGGCCAAAAGCGTACATATCGAATAGTAAGTTTAAAAAAAAAAAAAATCAAAATAAAAACATCATTAACTAATAAATATTGTATTTTTTCTTTTCTAGATAACCGAAACGTACGCATTTTTACCACGTGAAGCTGTTACAAAATTCTTATCAGGCTGTCCAGCCTGTAAGAAAAATCTTCGGCCATTTTCTCCTAGCCGTTTTGATGAACAATTCACTGAAAGTTCGTCAGAATTTGAAGCACTAAATTATTCATCGCACAATGAGAGCTCAGTAGACAGCACACATTTAGAAACATTAAAATCAGTTAAAGTTAAAAGAGAAGAAAGTCAATTGGCAAAGCCAAATGCAACAGATTTATCAAAAGAAGCAATAAAACAAGAAGATACTATAAAATCTGATCCGAGCTCAAAGCCTGAAGACGTTACGTCCAAAATGAATGAATATTGGAGTAAGTCCAATTTAAATTCAAATAATTTAAAAGGGGACGACAATATTTTGCATTATTATCATTTCCTTAAAAAATTTTGTGCTTATCCATCTTCAGTTAATTGGCCAAATTCAGATCCAACTTCTTTCCCAAATCGAAAAAATTTACTAGAAGTTAGAAGAGCTTTATCTTCTAGTCCTAATATTGGTCGAATTAGTCCCTTAGTACAAACCTTTCATACTAAGAGTGTATCTAATGAATCTGAAAGCCAACAAATTCAAAGAAATGAGTCTATGGAATCCTCAATAGATCTTAGAATAAAACCCGTTGACAAAACATCGTCTAGTATTAATATCAATATTGAAAATTCAATATCTTCTACTAACTCGAATTCAGTACCCTCTAAGCCACAAACCCCTAGTTCTGATTCAGGTATTTCTGTAGACGTGTCAATCAACATGTCCAATAATCTGAACGAATTGAAAATTTCTTGTAAAACAACACCTCCTAAGAAAAGGTATAGCGTCTTCAAGCTTGAATCGGCTGAAGAGCCCGAACAGAAGAAACAAGAAAAGTGTGCAATAAATCTGAGCAAAGAATTCACTAGACTAGAGCCTGAATTTAGTGCTAAAAAGAACGTGGTCGCTGATACAACAAGTGCTTATTCAACAGATGATACAAAAAATCGTCAACAGGTTGATCTTAGTAAGGTGAAACCGATCACGTCGACGTATCTCAAGATGACCCGTAGTATGGGACTGAGTGATGAAGATGCCCTGAAAATTGATGATTTGGTAAGTGGCGATTTTAAATATACCCTTTAATCAAGTCTTGCACTATATCCTTAATTAACATTTATTGTTTTACTAATGTTTTGTTTTTCTTTTCACGCATGCTACCTGCGAGCAAAATCTGCTTTAGTTGCCTGTTGCTTTACACATCGCTTTCATCGGCTTTAATTTTATTTTTTAATCAAAATTTTTTAATTCATTCATCACAGTTTATTAAATTTTTGTTTAAATATGTACTACGGTGTTATTAATTAAAACAAAACAAAAACATTTTAATGATTTAAAAATTTTTATTGAAAAAAGAAGTAAAAAAAAAAAATACAATTATAATCAAAAATTTAAATAAAATATTTAGTCGAAATATGTTCGATTAAACAAATTTTAAAATTTCATGAGTACAATAAAATTTTGCAGTAATATTAAAAAAAACAAGTATCCTATTTAACACTTGCTATTATACTTAATTAAAAAACAATTATACTTTCAAAATTAATAAATAAATTTATTTTCAAAGACCTTTTTGAAATTAGAAAACAAAAATTTTGCTTTTTAATTATTTTAATGTGGAGTTTTTTTTTTGAATAGAAAAATTTTTGTATAATTCACTTTTAAAAATTTAATAACCGATCTTTCGTGTTTTTAATTTAATAATTACAAATATAATCCTAAAATCTTGAAGCACTTTATATAAGTACAAATATTTCACAAAATTAAATTATACAAAATTATAAGTACTAAAAATTAAATTTTATTGAAAAATTTGAACCGTTTTTAGACAAATTCATTAGAGGAAAAAACATTAAAGCATGTTAAATATATTTATAAAAATATTAAACACGTAGTAAGGTCGTTAACTTTGTGGGTATCAGGCTTTTACGCAGTTTTTAAAATATCCTACTCAAAAATCGAAGTGCTTTTTTTAGACACGAAAAAAAATAAATAAGTTTTCAATAAATTTAAAAAGAAATTATTCCTAAAATTAATTTAAAAATATAAATTCTAAATTATTGTTTATTATTCAACTACTATTAAAAAAAAAATCGGAAAATGAACGGTCCGAGTTTATAAAAAGCTCAAATATTCAAAATTAAATTGAAAATTAAAACACAAAAACTTTTTATTCATCAAGAGGTAAGTGTTAGACCAAATTTTTACGTACAATAATTAATAACTATTAGTAAATATTTTTAATTATAAGACTCAAATAGAATTTAGAAAGTTCCGTCTTAGAAATTACAACAATATTACAATTGTTAACGTAATTAAAAAACCATACAAAAGTGTTTTTTTCGAATGCGTGAATATTAACACAAGGTAAAGCTTGACAATGTAAAATTATTAAATTCACGCCGATTGCAATTTAAATCAGTTAAAAACGAGTTCGCCATTGCGCTTTTAATATTTTAACGTGAGCAAATTAAAAAGCGTGATAAATCTGTGAACACGGGTGACTAAAATTGTAAGTATAATATTAATAACATTACTTTAAAAAATCGATTATTACCTTGGGACAAAAATTCCCATTATATTCACATAATTTTCATTCTACGTAAATTAATGGCAACAAATGAACAGAGCGAATTTTCCAAAATTTAAAAATGGTTAAGTGTTCCTTTTAAAATAATCTTTCAATTTGAAAAACAAAAAGAAACAATTTTCTTCAGATTTTTACTATTAGTTATTTTCGATTACGATCGATTTCAAGTGCGACAAGGTAAATTTGTGGGAATTTAGTGAGAAAGACTAATTATTTATTGTTCTGCATAATCTCCAAATTCTAAGTACGTCCAAAAAAGTCATAGATTAAAAAAAAAAAAAAAAGGGTTGGGAGTTGACCATTCAACCATCTGCTCTCTACCACAGTAAAGGAATAGGACATTAATCTTTACCTGGGAATTCTTATACGACAAAAATTGTCCAATTCACTTTAACGCCCGGTTTTATGTACACGAATCTATCCAACACGTGTTCCTATAGGATAACATCAAAGCCCTACAAATGTAATCACAGTCAATACCAGGGATTATGATTCTGGTCCCTTCTAAAAGTATCCCTGTTTTATCGCAATTCACAAAGAGAAAAAAAAAGGACAATAAATTGCACCCAAAAAACTCAGTGGTCTATCATCGCCTAATTTTAGAACTGGTCACATTCTAGCCCGAAATTCTACGGGCTGTAAGTAATTCCATTTCCTCGCCAGAAAGCACGACAATTTTGAATACTTGTGTTTTTGAACGGTGAAGGTGAAGACGAACGATTAGATTTATTAAAGGTGAAATTTTTGCAGACGGCATTATCTGCCTCATCTATCCCCATGGTCGTCGAGGTGTACGAAGTTGTGCGAGGGAACTGAGAGGAGAGATGGAAAACATCTCTGGAAATCAAATGGATTTCCCATAAATCTCCAGGCAACCCACTAAATCCCCTGAAGGATGCACAAGGAGTGAACCCTTTAGGTGGACCCCTCCCTCCCGCACACATTTCTATACAGAATGAAAGAGGATGGCTTGGTTGGCACGATATGGCAGATGTGAACAGATGGGGGCGTACAATGTGGCTCGCACCCCCAGCGACTTCAAAAAATGGGGTACCACAGGACGGTAGCCCGGGGCAGGGTTTTTATCCTGACAAGGACAACGACGACGACAGGAATCAGACCTTCGATCTGCATTTATATAATTCCCGAAAAATGCAATGCTCATGGAAGTTCGCTCCATTACTTTCTCTTTGAGTCCTTCTTTTGGGGGTATGTATTTTTTTTTTCTTTTCTATCGGTAAATCCCCTTCCCTTTCCTCGTCTTCAGATCTCTGGGTCTGGTACCCCGGGGTTCTTCGGGTATAAACTTTTTAAGCCAGAATGATTTCACCCGTACCATCCCTTAACTTAATCGCTCGAATTTTCAATCAAGTAGGTTAGGCTGTCGAAATCCGTACCCTGCGGGGAGTACCTCAACAGAACAGAATAGGGCTAACATTGGGAACGTGGCCCTGCAAAGTTCCGTTAAACCAATCCCCCTGTTCCCAGCCCACTTCCCAAAACAGAATGTAGCGAATTAGCAAAACGAGGAAATAATTTCCAACCACGGTGAAAGCCGGGGAATACCTTTTCCCTTTAAGAAGTCTTCTGGTGAAGTTTCGGGATAAGTTAAGGTATGGGAGGATGAGGATGGACCGGGTAATGGTAGGGGTCACCCACCCGCATACCCTGACCCGACCGCCTGGCCCTCTTTTGACGTATTCTAAATGGAAGAAGACATCTCTTGTCCCGTCCTCCTTCGTCCCCTTTAGCGTGTGCTAGTGAAGTAAAACGGCTCGCATAAAGACGAGTACCCCAGACGTGTAGAATGGGGCTAAAGATGCTGGAACGTAGGAAGATGATAATGGCAGCCCCTGTTTCCCTTCCCCTGCTCCGGGCTCCTGTTTCCCCGGTCCTTTCCTTATGGGATCCTTACGGCTCCTTACGGCCAGGATACCTAGTTATAGCACTGACATGCCTGTGTAGAGATGGCGCTCTGCTATAGACGCTGTAGGGACTCGGGATTCTGCTACTGCTTCTGCCGGTCTTAAACCTCCATCGTCTTCTTGCCTCCGGTGGTGCTCCTTTGCCAGGAACCCCGTGTGGCCTGGCCCGCCCGTCTTACCGCCTGCTTGCCATATTCAAGTAACATCTTGAGAAGGGATCTTCAAATTAAACACACTTGGGTCCCCGGCAAGTTTAAAGGACGTAGCAATGAGGTTTCGGAACCGAGCCGGGGCCACAAGGCACAGAAGACCCAAGATGAGGGCGGGAGGAAATGAGCGGCGTAGTTGGGGGGGTCGAGATAGTGGTTGGAGGGTCAATTCCTAGGATGAGGAAGGGATGGTATGCGGCGGACGCCTGGCCACGACGAAAATTTAGAAAAATTAATTTTGTCTGGTGGTTGTGTCACAGTTAATTTGTGTCACTTTTTTTTTATTACCGCAGCGAACGCGCCGCACCGCAGTCCCGGTCCTAGAAAATGCGATAATTGTGCGTGGAATAAGGGTGTTTCCACGTTTTCCCCGTTTAATTAATGATTTGACAGGGACTCGAGAGGGCTGAACAAACATTTTTGTCCTTTTTTTTTTACTTGTATTCTATTTTATTTTATTTTTTTTTAGTTCGTTTTGTTGCTGTAGGGAAACACGGGTACTAGGCCCGTCATCAGAAGTGGACGCTCAAAAATGCAATTTGCCTTTTTTTTCCCCCAAACACCTTTTTTTTTCCTTTCTTGCTATTTTTATTCGTTGAAAAATAGAAAAGTTGGGAGAAAATCAATTGGTCTAATTTGTATAGCAAAATATTAAAGAGTTAGAAAATTGCTTACTTTAAATAGAGCTCCATACACAAAAGGGTAAAAATTATATAACAAACAACAACTTTGCAATTCAGACGCAAATTAGAACTCAATGCCACTTAAAAAAGTCTTAAGATTTAAAAACACCATAGAACAAATCTTAAACAAGCAATACCACTAAAAACCTCGTTGTTAAAATACAAAACAACTTAAAAGTGTTTAATAAGACAATCTTTACAAATTTTCTTAGCAAAAATTATGTAACAACAATCAAACGTGAAAATTGATTTTTTCTTAAAGTGCTAGTTTTTTCTTTTTGCTGTAGACACAACGACAAAAGTTCTTTTAAGGCCTAATTATAATAAAATTAGATTAACAATTTTTTCTAAAAATAGTAATAGACCCTTTACAAAAGAAGTAATTCTTTATTTTTATAGTATTTTTAGAATAAAAACTTTATTAACTTTTCCTATTTTCTAAGCCATTGGATTCTTGTAATAATCACAAACAAAACTAATTTCTAACTTTACATCTTATAAGTAAAGAATTACAGAGAGAATACAATTAACATTTTATTTATCATTTGTATAAATATTAAAAAAGATATCATTTTCCATTTTTTTTATTGTTTTGCTAAAGTAAAATTTTATTTGGTACATTTTAAAAACTTCTTATAGACTTTGAATTCTTTCATCGTATTCCCCCTTATTTATTTTTATTCTTATTTTTCTGACTTTAGTTGTAAATTTAACAGCGAAAAATCTTTGCAATTATGATTTATATTTCCTTTAAAAAAGCCATTTCAAAATCAACATTTCTCCAAAAAGTATATTAGACTTCTTCAGAAAAAAATTAATCTATTGTATTAAGAAAAGACTCTTTTTACATACACCAATATCTCTACATACAGTTTGATAAAAAAAAATCTATAAAAATACCAATTTGATTTGAAATATTGAAAATATAAAAATTCCTGACCATACACAAACGTCGTACATACGAAAGATTGTCATTTTTACAAAAAAAAAAAAAAAAATATAATTCCAAATATCACAAACCTTTGCTAATTAAGTCACCTTCGAACCTTTCATCATAGCAAACATCTTCGAGTGACTTTACTATTTGTACATTTATCAAATGTGGACCTCCAACACTATAGGATATTCCTATTCGAGCACTTTGACATCGGGTAGCCAGATGCTTATCCCCCCCGGTAAAGCGGAATGATGAATTGATTATCCCACTCAAAGCCAGGTTGAGTCTACAGGTGCAGAATACAATAGGAGAGAACCCTCCGCCCCCCAGGCAGCTCGTAGGTATTCAAATCGATATTCAAATCAGAAGAGATCGGAGTAAAAACAATCCGGAATACCTGTCTAGCCTTCCGGTTCAAATCAGTTCGGTTGAGGGCACCATCGCCCATTTATACTCTCACCCATTTCTGGTTTTGAATGTTTAAGCTTTAATTTTTCGAGAATAAGAAAAAGAAAAATTAGGTATATGGGAACTTGGTGAAACAAACGAAGCGCGTATAGTACTTAATTCACTTGAAGATGTAACGTTAATTAGCCTCACCTGCCCGCATCTTATGTAAGATTATCGCTTGTAGGGCCTGTAGGGCCTGTAGGATCACAGGGGTTTTCCATATACGCACCGGGGAGCAAGTGGGTCGGAGCCCTTAGGGATCCGTGCTGGCCCCGGGAATCTGTGTATACGACGGAGAAGTGGGTATCGGGTGCCTCTAAAATATTAGTAAACCATAATCTTTCCACAGCGCGCATAAACTGCTCGTAAAAAATACATTTCCATAAAGGATGTCAGGAGCACTGAGGACGACGACGATGGAGGGAAAAACATTAAACCCGAAAACATGAGCCTTGGCTCCATAGAAGCATACCCCGGAATTAAAGGAAATAGTAAAAGGGGCGCCCCTCATGGTTGGGACGGCATCTAGAGCTAGAGCTCCCTCCATTTAACTGCAATTCAGGCGACCTTATGGCAAGTCACCTCCGTGGAGGCGTCCAAACCTTCCAAACCTTCTCGTTCATCCGGTTACCCTGAAGACATCATCTTAAGTCTACGGGAAAATGGACAGAAGAGGAAAAAATTGGAAATGCTTGGGTCGGGTCGAGTCGAAGGTTTGAGGTTTTAGGTGGGTTGCCTTGTGGGCTGTACTTGGTGAATATGGGCGAGCGGTGATGGCGGAACGGTGGCAGGAACGGCGGCGGCAACAGAAGAAGAAGAACGTTTCCTTTCCTTTCCTTGCATACACACAGTGACGCCAGCTTATACCCATAGCTCCCGAAATGATCTGCGCTTCTATTAAAGCCGGGTCCTGGTGATGGTACAAAAGGAAGTGAGCAAGTGCTGGAGGTAGGTGGGTCGACGAGAAAATGCTTCAGACACACATCCGCACAAACATAAATCCAGGGGCTTTTGAGGGTGCTTTGGGAAAGGTACGACGGCACCACCAGTCCTGAGTCCTGAACACCAGAGCTGAGTGTTGGATGGGAGCACTTTGACTCCGAGGGAATGGCGACCTAACTCCGGTATTACTAACAGCAGCAGCAGCAGCATTTTGACTACCCCCACTCTACCCACTAACATTTTACTGAACGAAACCCACTGAACCCTCTGGACCCGATTGAGCCCGCAGCAACCCACTGTACCCACTGGAAATCTAAACGGAGCATCGTTTTCGGGAGTTTACTTGGGTACGACGATGCTTCGTGAGGCTCTGCTAGGAACCCTCTATGTAGGAAACCCTCTATAGAAGCCCCGGCTGTGCTGCTACTGCGGCGACGATGATGGCGGGCAGGCAGAGAGGTTCAGGTCTGGGTCGGGTACTCATCCCCTACCCATGTCATTTCTTCGGGCGGCGTTTGAATTTCGCAGAAGCTGTCATCAACCATCTTCCTTCCTCGTATATTCCCTGACATGAAATGCTCCGGCAAGCCACCGGGAGCACACAGAGCCACACGGGTATGACGGAGGGTCTTAAAGCTCGTTCGTGTACAGGAGGGCTCCTGACGACGAGGAGGTCGGAACATGCACAAGATATCCTTCTCCTGGTGGGACCGAACCCGGCTACCCGAGCGCCCGATACCACCCGCGGCACCTCTGCACGCTTAGTCATCCTCCCGTGTGCATATAAACATGTTAATGGGTTTTCACCCGCCACTAACATTTTTCGAGATTGATACTTTCCTCAAACGCATATGGGAGCACCGGGAAAATTTAAAACAGCATGAGCTGAATTTTTGCCAGAACATAACTTGCCACCCATACCCCCGTGAGCCCATCGTTAAACCCACGGACGACCCATACCCCAAAAATTGCTGATGTACCTTCACGGAATAGTCGCCGATCTGGCTGCGAAGGAACACCCCCAGGATGTAGCCTCCTGTTCCAGCCCCAGTCCTGGAGGATGAATTGGATTAAAAAAGACACAGCGCGCGATATTAATGAAATTACATTCCCCGCGTTCGCGCTTAGTTGTAGCGGAAGAATGGATTTATCAGCGAAAATTGCTCCCGAATTGGCCGCAGTTAAGCTGTTCACGTGTTTCACCACTTTCGGACCCGCTGTCGTGCACTCCTGTTTTTCGACAACTTTGTCGGCCGGGTTTTTTATGGCTTTTTATTTTTTATTTTCGCTCGTCCTACATCCTCCCCCCAGGAATGAAGGGAATAGAAAGTTCCCAGAGGGTTTCAAGTTGCTCCCAGGGGTAGCGCGCCGCCATCGTGTCAGGTGGGTTGGTTTTGGTGCACGGAATTTGATTTGGTAAAAAGCGGTTCGCTGCACTCTATGGAAAAGTTAACATAGGACAGGTGGAATTTTACACTAGTTTTAGACAATCGTGTTTACTTCGGAATTTGTGGGCAAAGTGTTGCTATGTCCTCAATTAGAGAACATTAGTTTCTCTTTTGGGAAATACTAGTCCAGGTAAAATGTACTCACCTGTACTGAATTATAAAATAAAAATACTTTTCATTTTCAAAATGATCATTTACTTTTGACTAGACTCTTGATGAATTTGCTGCATTCCTTGTTAGTACCACTGCAGTGTAATACTGAAATAAAAATCCAACTCGTAATAGTCCCAAACACTACTTTAAAATTCTTAAATTATGTGTAAGAAGGCTTTTTACCTCAGATGAAGTAAATTTGTTTGTAAATGTAAAAACACTGGTGAAACATAAGAAGTCTTATTGTCTTTATTTTCTTCCAAAAGAGACAGCTTAGCTTACGCACTATCCAAACATGGAATATCGTTGAATTGTTGACCTCGCAATAAACTAGAGTATGCATCATCTTGACGTGACACCTGCAAGCAAAGAAGTAAATCAAGATCGGTAGTGATTTACCTAAATTAATATGATAAATGTGTTTATTTTTTATTTCTGATAAATTTTATATATTTATATGTGTGCGTAGGGGAGACCAGGTATGATTGTCCCAATTTTTATTCTTAAATAATTTTAATATGATTTTTCGCAATCGATTCGTGTCACATGGGTATCAATCTAGAGCGTATTTATCAATGTTCATTTTGACAAAATACTCATATCAATAAAATTAACGAATAAAAACTTATTACATGTTTTTTAGAGACAAAGGTTTTTGTTACTTCCTGAACGGCCTGTGACAATTTGCTTAATATGAGATAACTCATAACGTACACGAAAGTGAAAATAATGAAGGCGATGTCTTTACTACAAACGAAATTAAAAATAGTTGCCGAAATACAAAATTTTAGTATATTTACATGATGAAAACGTAGCGAACTTAGGCGAAGTGAGGTGATGTGCCTGCGATTTGTAAGGACTTCTTATTGGATCACTGCCTGAATTAAGTTTTCTGCTTTTCTTTTTAATTCGTCAGTTATTTTCAAAATCTAAAATCCAATTTCTGTTTTATTGATTGCAAAATTATCACACTGTGATTTTCAATGAATTGTTATCTTTTAACCATGAAAAATCTTAGTGAATCTAAAAACACGTGTGAAACACAAGTTTGCTTAAAACTTGTCTAAATTTAATAATAATTACGAATACTAAAATTTCATATTGGACTAAAAAGTTAAAGTTTGTTTTGTTTGTAAAATAATTTTTATCACCTGAAAGAACCGCATGAAATATGAAAGATTCTAACCATTAGAACTTTTACGTGGATTAGCATGGAAATTATCGCAAAATCATGGTCAGTCAAACCATGAACATGTAAATTCATATTCTCAAAGTAAGAGTGATTGAATTTTTTTTAAAATAGTCTCAAAAAATAAAAATAAAAATAAAACACACACCACTTTTTACATGGTGTTTGTTTGTTTGTTTGTACGGCTGAAAGAAATGCTTCTGTGAATTAGACGGTAACGTGGTCCAAGAAAGAAACTGAGGGTCTGGAGATTGAAAAACGATAAAAATCACGAAAATGTAAACTATCCCCCTTGTAGTTTTCTTCATTCACAAACCAAAAAACAGACTTAATATTTTCTTTTTTCTAATTTGTACCGATTCAGTCGCTTTTGTCCACAGAAAGTGGGAAAATCCCAATAAAATCGAAGAGCGGACATTGCCAATTGCCCCTTTGCAGAGCACAAGTCCATTTCGAAATAGGGGGTACTAGTTTTTCCCACATCTGCAGAACTACTGCTGGGACCAATTTGTAGAAAATTAAGTTTCATAAATATTTGGGCAAGACCCATAGTGGCTAGGGGATGTAAGGGAGCAATAGGGAAAAAAAACCGGGAAAAAAGGAGTAAAAAAAGAAGGAAAAGGAGCACCCAAATGACTTTAGCCCGGAACAGGAGAAGTAAGCTTGGCCGCAGGCCCTCCATTCGAAAAACGAAACCGGGGCGCCAATGCAAAGTAGTCTAGAGTTCGGCCAGCGGCTAGCCGGGCTGGGTTCAGGAAGCGGATCTGTGACATAATTGGGCGCTTAAATTTCGAGAGAGCAGCTTGAACTTAATTGAAAGAGTCAGGCCGTCGACGACGACGACAACGACGATGACTATGGCACTGACACTCTTCCCGCTTGGACCTCCTCCGCATCGTCCATCTTCTGTACTAACTCCCTATTGCAAAAAGATAATCAACTCCCCACATGTGTCACCATGATGTGAACTATCGCCACAGAACTGCCACTGCCGCTGCTGCTGCTGGCAATTCCGGCGATATTAATAGTCCAGTTACCGAAATGATAAACATTAAAGGTGGTAGAGGAATTTGATCCATTTTAGCCCACTTCCCCCATCAGACCCGAGCGTCCTGGACTGGTTCCCATCCTGAAATGGTTCCCAATATAAAAAGGAGTTCGTTTTGGTGACAGGTACCCTCTACTACCTTGGGCATGGATTTGCAGGGCGCTCGTTTAGAAGACCTGGACTGTAGAGCAGAAGCAGAACCATGAAACAGGAGTAGGAGACCAGAAGGAATGGCGTCCCAAACGAACGGCAGGTGTGGGAGCTCCGAACAGAATGAAAGGCCCTCAGCAGTTCAGAAGTTCAGAGGAAAAATTTTTGCTACCGTTTTGCTTTTGTAGAAGGACGACCGGGAGATTATATGGGATGGTCGGAGGGGAGGAAAATTAATGGGAGCTGGGGCTGATGGTCGCTATGAACCAACATTCCAAGCCAAACTGTACGCCAGGAGCGGAGAGACGGTAAATCTATAAAAGCGAAATGGATGGGAGGAAAATGATCAAGAAAATTTCTTAGCATTCGCCCCCTAAGGGAACAGAAAGCAAGAACCGGTGGGGGTATCCCGAGCTTGGGACGAAAATGAATTCTGAGAAGAGGGTAAAGGCGCCAGTCTATCCCGCCACCCACGGGTTGGGAGCCCAACAGCTCTACGGAACGTTATATAGGGCTCGGTATAGCTCTTCTATACCCGACAAGGCCTTTGCACCAGAACTGACAAACACTTTGGCTTCCACCCACACCCTTTGTCCCAAACTCCGTCCATGACTGCCTGGCTTCGACGACGTGGCATGCTACCCTTCCCATCAGGAACCCCCAGGAGCCTCTGCAAGCGACCCGAAGGCATACACATGTGAGTTTGCTCCGAGTTTAAGCAAGGACGGTGTTCTGGCTGTTCTGGCTGGGGGTTGAAGAAAGGCCTCCCAATTTGTTTTTGTTTCTATTTTCGTGTCAGGCCAAGGGGTACTAACATCCCATTCATTCAATACCCTTAGTTTAAGGATGTTTTGTACCCCCATAGTCATGCGACTTTCCTTTCGTACGTTCTTTGAAAAGGATTTGAAGGGTTGAAGGTTTCAATCCATTCCTGTAAGGGTGTATGTGCGTTTTGCCCTGTGATAAGGGTGTAATCCCGCACTGGTGTTCCCTCCCGGCTTGCGTATACCCAGGTCCTAGTCCCGGTCCTGGTCTCGATCCCGGTTCCAACATCTCATCCTCCAAACCCCTAAAAATTTTCAGTACCCTGGGTGTGAAGGGATATCCTTCTATTTAACTACTCTCCGAGAAACACACTCGAGCGAGACCCTTCTTGGGTATTTTAGGGAACAAAATAAACTTTTTTTTTCCTCCTCGTCTTCCATTTTTCCGTTCAAAGGTTTATTAGACCCAAGACTAACCCTTTTTTGTTCATGACCCAGACCCAAAGGTAAAATGATTGTGGGCCCCAACAAGGGTTCTCTGCCCGATTTCTCTATATACCCTTTATTGTGCGCACCCCCCTCTATTTCTCTTCTACGAGTCAACCCAACGCAGCCCTTCTAATGAAGATTTTACAGGAACGACAGAAAATTAGGAATGCGCTGCTGCGACCCGGACCTAATCCCGCCAGCTCCTACACATACACCTCAAATTATAAAATAATTTCGTCCTGCCGACAGCAGGGTGAGCACCCGTCATCAGAAAGGGGCTCGCTGGAAGCCAATTTCTAATTTCTTCTCTTTTTTTTTATTTTATTTTATTTTTTTCAAAAAAGAAAACTTTTTTATAAGTTTTCCGAGAATTTTGCGAATTTTGCGAAAGGTCAGTACGAAAATGTTGAAATTTCATGGAACACCGCCATGCTCCTGTTCCGGCTTTTAATTGCGAACTTATCTTTTTACCCAATTCCATCCCAAGGGTGAGGGCTTTTCTGGAATAACAATTATCGAGCTCTTTAAAAAAAAAAAAAAAAACTCCAGGTTTTCATTGTTATCAGCGAACACCGAATATTTTTCACAATTCTCGTTAATACTTTTGGAGGACTAAAGTCCTATACGGTAGCTGACGAACTTCATAATACAGTGCATGTCGATTCTCCACTAAAAATAGAATGTCCATTGTTTCTGCTCAAAACAATCTAAAATTAGGTAAATAATGAACTGAACGACTATCTCACACTTGTCAAGTGTTAATCAATTTTTCTGTAAAATTAACAAAATATTATGGAAAATTCGGCGTCAATGCGTTTCTTAATAAAACTATAAAATTTATATTATTAAAAACATTGAACATTAACATAGCACTTAACGGCCTTACATTGTTGAAAAGCTAATCAGTCGTATAATATTATTTATCTTTAATTAAATATAATAACATAGATCCAGTGGAAAAATAACTAATTTTATTGTTGGTGTAAATTGAAATACGATTAGTGTAGCAGTTGTGCAGAGTGAGACTAGTTTAAATAGTTAATTACACAAATTTAATAAACACATATCTAATGATTTACACTTGCAAGTTAAAAATAATCGAGAGATATTAGTCTTTATGAGTTCAAAGAAAGGCAGGAAAAATATCATTAGGTAGGAGTTAGGATTAAATCCCACAACTCGCCAAGATCTAAGAAATGCAAAATCCTACAATTATTCGATTGGGTAGAGGAAGTTGGAATAAAGGTGAACAACAACAGGGTTTTTTCTACACAATAAACTTTTTCCTTGTACTAGTTTATCTAGTGGCCTTGGAACTATTTATATAGACTAGTTTAATAACTAGTCTAGTAGGGGTCAATAAACTTTTAACCTAAGACAATGTAACTCAGCTCAACGCTAGATCTAGTTAACTTCCTGACTGAGATGATGGTGGCTCCTTTACATGAATAAAAAATGTTAGTCAACCAGCAAGCCTTAGTTTGAAATTGGTTAAAAATAGCATTGACAAATATTCTAAATTTATCTATTTAATTGAAAATTCGAAAACTGAAAAAAAAAACTACGTCTACGTCTGTACAGAATTCAGAAGGGAATTCTGAAAATAGTTCGAACTACCTGCAATTTGAAATGCACCTGCATTGATATGTAGGTTCGATCCCCTAATCATACAGAAATCCCGTCAACTAGGCTAAACTTAGTCATTAACCGATTTACCCTGAATACAGCCTCTGACCGTAATTAAACCGCGAAAAGAATAATTAATTCAATACGATTGAAACTCCATAAATCTTTGTAAGTAGGTGTGGGGTAGAAATAAACTCACACGTATGCAACCGCTGCCGTGACAAATTAGGGCGCTTTCGGGCTAATAAAACTCCTTTTCACGTCCTTACGCTGAATAAACGGACACCTGTTGAATGCGCGTCAGCCTTCCTAGCGCGTATCTAAGCGCCGGAAAATACTTAAACATTTACAAATTGACAACTGCATGTACCTAAAACTTAAAACTTTTCCCCGAGAATCACACACACGCACACACACACACACACTTATACACACATGCCAATCCGCACGAATTTCTTCTCATATTTCAGAATAAACAACACGACACATCGCAGCGATTTTCCGAGAGCGCCAAAACGGACTTCATTGTTCTCTCCCTCTCTTTCTCCCATTCTTTGTGAGATCGACATATACTTAAATATTTGAAACAGGCTTGGAACATTAAAATGCCGCTTATACGTGTGTGTGTGTGTGTGTGTGTGTTTGTGAATGTGATTTTCCTTGGGAAAATTTTCTCTGTTTTTCCTGCAGCAAAAAACGACAGTATGCTGTCGACTTGCGTACACTTCGCTCTTCGTTCTCTATACCGTTAAGTGCGTCTCCCATTTTCCGTTATTCCTGTATTATGTTCTGCCCCATTTACGGTCCTCTCAAGAATTTTCCGTTCATCCTATAAAAGGAAAACCCCTTTGGCAACATTCCATGATGATAACCGTCCGTATCGAATTGAATTTTCCTAAATTGGTGAGTAAATCTTGTACGGCATTTTGCCGCCAACACCGTCTCTTGATACTGTCAACAGAATCGCGTCACATATATCCTTATTTAAAACCCTCTATTCAGATGCTCCCCCCCCCCATTCTTCCCCCTATTTTCCGCTTTTCCCACTTTGTCGCCGCGTTACTGTCACTCACATGTGTTTCATTCGCCGTCAGCTGATTTGGGATAACTCTCGTTTCATTTGTTTGTTTGCCTGTCGGATTCCTCGTTTTCGTTCGCTTGGCCTCGTTTTCCTTCATTTTCCATTTTCCCTATACTCGTGATTTTCCACCGCCTTTGCCCCCCACCCCCTCGAAATGGCAGTACCACGTTTTTCCACGGCTCGCTAAGTAATTTGATTTAAACGGGGATTTCCCCTTTTGTCAAATCTTGAGGTAGAAAACCACTTGTGGAACGTAGCGGTTCCGCTATTGTTTTTCTTTTACTATTTATCCTTTTCTCCTGTTGTATTGGAGGTAGACGGAGCAGCTATTCCATAGAGCCGGGCATTCGATGGAGCACGCCGATTGTGTTTCAGCTGACTTGGCTAGAAGTCTAAAGGAAATCACTTAATATGCAGTAAGTGGTTGTGGCTTGGCTGCACGGCATGACCCTCTCATTTCACCCTACACGATAAAAGGAAATTGGCGGGTAGTTGATCTCATCTTGCACCTGAATAATTGGCCAATTTACCTTTTGAACGTTGTTTCCTATTAGAAATTAAATACCCACTATGTTACATAACAAGGGGCATCTTCTTTGGTATCTCATCCGAGGATGATGTTGGATCAGTTTTCATTGGACACCAATTTTTTTTTTTGTTTTAGAAAGATGGCATTTTATAATTTTATAAATGTTTTGTAGCAAAAGTTATTTACAAAATTGACCAAAATCTTACTTTTTTAAAATGAGCCCAATAATTTAGAGGATACAAAGTAACGAATGAGTAAAGAATGGACTGTTAAAGTCATTAAACTTTTTTTTAAACTTTAATTTGCAAATAAGCCTTTCACCGAAAATCTTTAGAAGTTCAGACTACTCAAAAAAGGGTTATAAAAATTCAAAATCCAGTAAATCCAAAGCACGAAAACCTGTCAATATACACTTAAGCCTCATTTTACGCGATTGATATGTTCCTAAAAAAAAACGCGTAAAAAAAAAATCAAATTCTTATATAACGAATTTTTCCCTAACTTGGACTTTAGTTTGGTCGTGTAAAAGTGAATAAAAATCACGTAAATTAAATAATTATCCATATCTCAAATTCGCGTAACTCTGAGTTCACGTAAAAAGGGGATTCGGTGTATTTAACGCGTGTTTACATTCAAAATAAAGTTTTACTTAAGCACTACAGAAAACAAAATGCAATTGAATTATGGTCCTATTTTTACGCAGTACCCTAGATTTTTTTCTTATAGGAAAAGTAACAACGAATAGCAATTATTACTTACTTATTTTAGACACTTAAAAATAGAAAATTAAATGCTATTTAAAAGGGAATTCTTGATAAATTGCATTCAAAATTTCTCTCTTTTACGATAATTTAAAAAATTTCAAATTTAATAAAACCTGGTTCTTATAAAATTGTTTTATAAAAATTGTAGTACAAGAATTTTACAGATTTCCAGATCAGAGATTATTAAAAAAAAACTTATAAAATTATAAACTCACTTGTAAAATATTTCTCAAAGTTTTCAAAACAATTAATAAAATCACATAAAATATTAAACATTCTATAAAAATGAAAAAAAAACTATTAATTATAATTTAATTTTTTGAATTTCTTAAAGAATAATGAAAAGAAAGTAAAAGGGGTACTTTTTCACTAACAAAAAATCCAAGCAACTAATTTCTTTGATTTTCAAAAGTCAACTAAATAAAACAAGAGAAATAGAAAAAATATGTGTCCCGTGAAAAATCGATAGCAGTTCATCCCTAAAAGTATTTTATTTCTGCACAATCGAAAAAAAAAACTTTATTTTTCACATCTAAATAAATTCCTGAAATCGTTCCTGATTTTCCGGTCAACGCTATGATGTAAATCTTAATTGATTTCCACTTCCGAAAAAGGGGTGCCTATTATAAAATCGTTTCATGAGAGAAACGTGTTATGGTGCCGCAATGTCGTCACACTATGACTGTAATCGTAACCGTGACATAAGTGCCTAGGTCGAGGAATCCATCACTGAAAGGAGTTTGCTACTATTGCGTCATAACAAAAAGATTCGGACTGATAAACTGGTGCAATGTTCTTCATGCCTAGTCAATATCTAGATCATGTACAATAGGAGACTTGAAGGGTGTCTCAATTTATGAAATATCTATCGACCACATCGATTGGGAGAATTCGTAAATCAATTTTGAATAGCCATAAGAAATCATTTGGCACCTAGGGTGTTAAGATCCCATGTTTTAGCTGTTTCTTAAATGGAGCCCGAGCAGAAAGGAGCATGGTAGACTGCCGCCTGTCCAGCATTCAATTAAAGCTGACCATTAATGCATTTTAATTGGTGTCATCCTGCCTAGTGTACTTCCTGCCGATAGTTCACGGAACTAGCAGGCCTGAGCGGCGCATGGCGACGAACCACCCTCGCATTTTACGGTAGGGGGATGCCATTGGTGGCAGTGGAAGACCCCACACCTCTCGCCATAATAATAATCCAAGGAGGCAACTTTAATTAAGACGTTGCCGATCCCCTAATGTGACATTGTATGCGGGGGCCGTCTTGCATAAACCGATGATATATGTTGCCCTGTGCCTGTACATAGTTGCTTGCCATCGGTCTTATCAGTGGCCTGGCCACCCTATTCCATGCCCTCAGGACACTCAACGAAATTATCGACCATGTGCCCGGGACCATCATACCACCCTCAACCATGAAACCCAAGTCCATAGTACTGGGCTAGGGCGGCCGCCCATCCCTTAAGCGCCAGGCGGCCGGCCGATGTGCAGGGGTGATATTACTGCTATACCCCGGGTCTTCCTGTTCCCATGTTTCCCGAAATGACAAAGCGTATCTCTCTTGCCCTACTGAGTATCCTGTTGATGGCATGGGTTATACGGTTCCACTCTCCCGAAAATGAAAGCATCAGAAAAATCGGAGGAACGAACGCCAACAACAGCAACCAACTGACGACGATGAGGACGACGACGACGACGACAACGACGGCAATAAAAGCGGTGTAGAGGAGGGAGAGTCAAGAAGGAACGAAAAAAGGATCCTGGATCCAGGATCCTGGCGACCCCCGGCAACTCCCATCTCTCTTGAATCCATCCCTCTAACCCCCTAAGGAGAAAAAAAATGTTTCAAATAAAAAGAAGATCTCCAGATATATTTATCTACATCCCTCCAAGACTGTATCGCCACGCTCTAGATGACGGGGGAGGGGGAGATGTACTCGCCACCGGAGGTTGACGAGGGTTTGGGTGGTTTCGGGTTGGGGTTGTTATTTGTTACTTGCAATCCTTGGGGCCCCAAGTCCGCCGCTACTTCGCCATCACTGTTCCCGGGGTGCGCCCGGCTTTATACCCAATGATTCTACCACGTTCTGCTCGATTCAGCCTCGGTTCTGTCCGATTTCTCCCCCCGAGTCCCGGTGATCTGGCAGACCAAAACTTACTCAACCCCTGGGACTTGAGACAGGCCAGTCCCGGGTTCCGCAGTACCTAGTGTACCGAACCCTCACCCTCCTAATCAACAACGGGTGCAGCTCTGGCTCCGGGACTCCAGGGCTCCGAATTATATCAGAAGAAAGAAAGGCATACTATACCCTCCACTTACCCCGGTACCATATCCAGCAGATGCAGGGACGGAGGAAAAATTATTACCGGGACGATGGATGGAGCGGCGCCCGCGCCCGCTTACGTTCGATTAATGTGGAGAAAAATATTCTCCGGTGAAGTTCCCCGGAAGTAGATGGGGTCAAGCGTTGGTGGCGTACCAACAATGATAAAGGTGCGGGAGCTCCGAGGAAGTGTGGCGAAGGTACACCATCGGCTTCCCTTTCAAACAGGGGTTTTTTTTCTGTGCCAAGGATAGAGATGCGGAACCGACCCCGGTCTGGTCGCAAACTAATGAACAAAGATTGGGAGAAGAAACCCAACTCCAACCTACAATTTACACTACTCCCCATATGGGACTAGAAAGTGATGAAATCTAGGCGAAATGGCCTAGAACCCTCTCTGGAGATTTAAGGAAACTGTTTCGTATCTTTCGAAAATTTAAGGGAACGCGACAAGGCCTCTAGAACACCCTGGCCGGCAGCGGCTGTTTTCTGGTGCAATATGCAACTTATACCCCACGTTAACTCGGGCTTGCGGGATATGAACTGAAAATTTAAAGTTGACAAAATCGAGGGGAAGAAAAAAACTATTCGCTCCTGCACCTTAGGAGATTTCAACAAAAGCAACAACAACGAGTTTCTAAATGGGGGTGTGGAATTTTCATCGGGATCGGGATGATATGGCCTAAAGACGATGAGCAAGGACTCCGACGGTGTTCTACCATCAAAACAGCCCTACATATCCCCCGAGCGCGCACCGGGGAAGTGCTTAATAGTTCACGTCGTGATATGTGCTCGTATGTCGAGCCACAGATAGGACACTTTACTTAAGCACAGTAGCTATAGCCGTAGCCGAGAACGTATAGAGGGATGCCTTCTGCAGGCATCGCAAGGGTATGTAAACCCATCATCCACCCACCCATCGACCCACTCGAACCATCCTGAAAACCCTGCTACCCTTGCCCACCTAGCAAGCGCTTACTGATGCGTCTAAACGAAGAGAGAGTGGCAGGAGGGACCCAAGTATGTGCGGAGACACCAGTGCTATATGGACGGTATAGCATGATGATACCGTGTTCTGAAGGAAGGGACGTAGAAGACGTATCCCAAAAAGCCGTATTCCGTATCCTTCAAGCACTACGTAAGGCTCTTATATCTCACACCACATCCCATGGCAGGCAGGCAGTCACCGCCACCATCCAGCCGAAAAAGGAAAAGCACCCAGCGGTGCCAGCAACAAAAAAGGTCCTTCGAGCACATGTCCTCGAGATTGTCTGTGTCTATGTGGGAGAAAAGGGAGCCAGGGGGGTATATGTGCGGGTTTCTCTGCTCCTTTATATCTGTTATCTATGCTCGGCTCCCAAAAATAAAGAACGGGAAGAGTTTTGGAACGCATTCTGTATGAACGCTACTACTGTGCTTGGGCTGCTGTTGCCTGTATGCCCCTTTGTCCGTTCGTCCGGGTTTTTCGGGAGGAAAACTACTTGGCTGAGAAACAACTCGCCCGCTTTGTTCCGGGGACCATTTCACAGGGAAAATCCTCAAACCCTTAGAAGCCAACCCGAAAGCTTCCAAAACCCACCAAAACCTTACCAGCGTAGTTTCTGCTATAGTCGCCGCCGCCGTTGCCGTCGCCATCACCCTTACTTGCCCTGGACTACTAAGTAAGGGTAGTGTGGGCGCACGAATTGGCCTGGGGCCGTGGGACAACTACCCGGGTACTACGATGGTACTCTAAGGGGCGGTAGTACGCGAGGGTTATGGGATATATGTGAACATTGACGTACGAGTTGCCGGGACAAAGAAACTCCATGGGTTAGGAGCCCCTGACTTCATGCGAGGACTTATTTATGCTTTTATTGCAATCACTAGCTGCTGCCGGGTCCTCTTCCAGGAGTCCTAGCAGTACCCTGACCGTGCGACCACTGTACGACCGCTGCCGCGCACCAGCCGCACCATCACCGGGTTTTCTCTCAAACCCCCAGACTACTACTCTTGACACTTTTGTGATTATTTGGAGAGAAGGGAACGAATCCGCCGTTTCCTTTCCTGTTATACTAGTGGCACCATCATCATCATCATCATCACCACCACCACCGCCACAATGGTAATGTCCTGGCAACTCGCGTGGAATTGCCTTTGAAAATTTCTGGCCATTACTTAATTAGCGCACGGTGATGGTACTCCTGTGCCTTCCAACGGCTACATCCCCTTTTCAACAACTATCTGGGGATTCAAGATCTCACTGTCTTTATAAATGATTGGCACCTCACTAAAGACCACTATCACCGAAGGGTAGCAAAAGTCAACATCGAAATACACGAAAGATCTAAGAAGAAAGATTGAGCGCTAATACTATGAAAAATACTAGATGTTCGTTTATTTTTTTCACTTTAATAAAACGGCTTTGGAACTTTGAAAGTTTTTAATGAGAGTAATCAAAACAAAAACACTAAAAACAATTTACTGAAAACGAAAAATGTAAAACAAATATTATTACTTAATTTAAACTCGTAAAGCGTTAAACACCTTCTTTTTTTCCAATATTTCTTTCAACATTTGACTTAATTGTGGAGTTTCTAATCGTATCAATTATCAATCTACTTCAAAATTAATTCTCCATTTAATTTTGATTTATCAAAAATTAAGAATAATTAATTAATTTTTTACTAAATTAACAAAGTGCCAAAAATTAACTTAAAACTTATTCTTTTGAAATACCAAGGAGATGGATTTATTGTTTTTATAAAAATAATGAGAATTATGTCAAAAATTGTACTTGATTGAAACTTAAAATGCCTCTTCTCATAATTACGATTTTCATTTCGAATAATTTTACCTGAATTTATAAAATTTCTCTGAGCTGTTTAAATAAAAAATTAGTCTTTTATAAAATCATAAACTATTTTTTGATTTATTATTTTATTTTATTATTTCTTCAACATAATCAAAATTTGAATTTTTCTAGGGAATATGGACTTTTTTGTTTATAATGTTAAAATTTAAGTGCATGGTCTGTTGCAACATAATCATTTTTTTTTTCACAACTGAAATTACAAAATATAATTTTGTAAATCAAAATATTAAAAAAAAAACTAAATAAATAAGCTTAAAACTATTTCAAATAATTAAACATTTTGTTTAGTTTAGTTTTACTCTAAAAATAATTAAACTTTTTTATAAAAAGAACCCATAACGAATGAAATTTTTCTTTTTTTTAAAAATAGGGTTAGATGTTTTATTCGACATAGAGTTTTTTTTTTGAGAATTTTTTTTTTTTATCTCTGTGATTTTAACGAGGTCATTTTCGTAACATTTTCTAGGTATCCGTTTCAGACACCTTCACACAGTTACACTGCTCTAGATTTATATGTATATATACTTGATAAATGTAGAACGTTGGGTAAATCAGAGAAAAACTCCAACCTGGTTGTGGCGTAAAGCCATGGAAAAAAAATAAAAAATGGTTGGCGACCCTAACCCACACTAAAATTTTTTGAAGTAGTCCCATGTAGGCGGTATGGATCGAGATGGACTAGGAGAGGCCAAAAGGTGTGAGAATACGAGGGTAACTAACATAGTAGGTAGAATAGGATATGTTAGGTACTAGGTAGTATCACTAAAAGTGCCAATCCTCAAACATTTTCAATTTGTGGTCCATCCTCGAACGGATTTCGTCTTATGAGTGCTTTCCTCCTTTTTCCATGTTGACACGCATTTCTTCGCATTCACTCTCAAGGTATGTATAAAGATGTCGTGGGGTACCATCTTCGCTTTAATAAGACAAGTGATTTGCTAGGTTTCTATCCGTACACCATAGTCTACCTTGAAAGAGTGGCATACAA
Organism: Proctacanthus coquilletti; assembly: GCA_001932985.1. Lineage (NCBI taxonomy): Eukaryota > Metazoa > Arthropoda > Insecta > Diptera > Asilidae > Proctacanthus > Proctacanthus coquilletti. The sequence continues at coordinate 953,323 of MNCL01000031.1, read as the reverse complement.
GGTCCGCACAACCCCTCGAGAATGGTATGGTGGATGCGTCCCAAAAGCCCGTAAATCTCACCGGGACCAGGGCTAGAAAATAACAAGCGACTAATAAGCAGCTCTTGACCATTCACCCCTAAGGTACGGGGCCGGGACGACAATCCGACTTCCTACATATTTCTCACCAGCAGTTGTCCAGTCCACAGAACGAGGGATCTCTTGTTTAGTAGGTGGAGTGCCGGGAGGTTCGATCTTTTTCCTTACTCCTGCACAACCTTTCCTTATTCCCTTATTCTTGAGCATAGGAGCACACACATGGCCCGGGCTCACCCCAGTGTGGCCCAAAGCGAGACAAGTTCCTTTCATCGGTTCCCATCAAACTACGAAAAGTGTCACACGAATTTTTGCTCGATATTTTTTTTTTCCCTTTTACTTTTGTTCCTTTTTTTCCGTATTTTTTTCCCCTTTTTTTTTTTTGGCGTCCTTTTTCCTTTTTGGAATGCTTCTAAGCAACCAAGAGCGCCACCCTTCGCTTCATCCGAGCATGTAACGGGTTCCTTCTTCTTCTTATTCGAGTGATCCAAAGATATCAACAACCCCCTTTGGGTCCTGCTGTCTTGTGTGTAACGTTTTTTCGTCATCCTTCTTTTCCGAAAGAGGGTACACGTACCCGTACCGAACCCTCCGTTCGAACCTTCCAAAAACCCGCTGAACCCGCCACACCGTTCATATCAAACCGTATCCTGTCTCTCAGTGCCTCAGTAACCAGCAGGATATTCTCCCGACTGTCGTATGGACGAGGGGTTCCGGGGTATCGGCGGGTCGCGGGGATCTCTGTATGAGTGTGTCCTTTCTACAATTGCTGTGCTCCCCCAGAGAAACGTATTCGCTCCGGCAACAGACAGACACACCAATACCACCATTCCTTTTACTCATCCATAGAAAAAACCGCCCCTAAAGCTAGAATTATCAACGCTACCTGACGTCCTTTATAATACAAAACCCGACGGGTTCTCTCGTTCTCTCCCTGTCATTGTATTGGTGCTTCACAAGGATCCGAGTCGGTCGGGTCGGTTGATTAAATACAGCGGGACACGTTTCTGTTTTGGTCAGTCAAAAGTTGATTCTCGTGCTAGTAGCATCGTCCTGAGGAAGGGACAATACAACTAGATAGACTGAGACTAGGGGATTCATCAGGACACCAGGCCAGGACATTCTGTCTTTCTTACATTAATTAGAAAACCCTTGATGAGCCCAGAACTATAGACATCTACTGTCTACATCTTTAGTATATTCCCTAGAGGTGCTTTCTAGCAACCCCCCCAAAAGACTATTTGTGAATAGTGTGCTGGATTAGATGCAGTGTATCGTGTGTGTTGTGTTCGCGGTTTTTGGCGGTTAAACTATTTTTTTTTTATCAAAAGGGTTCTATTTGTACCCGCTAAAAAGGTACATTTAACAATTTATCAGTGGTGATTTGAACATTTGAAAATCTGTGAACTAATTTTAACCACTAAAATTAAGAAGATAATACTGAAAATGGCTGCTAAACGAAAGGCATCGGTACTGCTGCACAAGGTACCTGCATAATTTCTCTTTTTTTGTTTTTTTTTTTTTTGTTTTTTAAATGTATCTTTTGTGTTTCAAAATTTTCCAAAAATAAAATTTTATATCTCAAAAATAATTGTGATAGAAATTCAATTAAAATTACACTCAAAATTACTTTAGAAATCTTAAAAACAATAGAAAATTTGGAAAATTTTGTAATTTTCTTCTTATAGATATTTCAAAATATTTAATTAGAAAATAATAATTCAAATTTTCTGTCAATTGTCAAATATTTTTAGATTAAAAAATAAACGTTACACTTTGATAAAACCAGTGAATGAATTTTAAATAGTTCTGTTTTTTATTATTGCAAATTCGACAAAATGCTCTTTGTGCTCTAATTGAATGAAAACAGGAAAAGTTTCAAATCGGATATGTCTAGATCAAATAAAATTACTCACAAATCACATTAGTATAATTATGACATTAATAATAAGTAAACAACCCCCTGTGATGCCCGGTTACGCGGAAATTGCCCTATTTAACCTGATTTGAATAATGAGTTTCGGGTGTTTTTCCCACTTAGCGATTCCAGCCAGTTTTTTTAATGAATAAAAAAAAATAAATTTTAGATATAGTAATAATATTAAAGGTTTTTTTTGAACATTTTTGTTAAAATATTTTCTTGTTTGAAAGTTTTTTCAGTCATGAGAAATCCAAAAGATTTTTTTTTTCCAAAAAAAAAAAAAAATTCGAAATACAGTTTTGAAAATACGTCAAAACTTTTGTCTATCCCCAGACCTATTTTGATTTTTATTTCCATTTCTAAATTTGACTATCCTAACTGAATTTTAAAAATCTTTTTGGTATTATTTGTCTTCATTAACTAACAGCGAATTTCGTTTGTAGACAAAATTAACACTTTTTGCAAATTTTTTTCGCATTTTTCAAAAATCTAAATTTTTACAAAATTTGTTTTTTTCCAAAGTCCCAATTTTTTCAAAATGTGTCTTGTATTTATTTTCAATTTATAGTTTCTTAGTCTTGAATTTAAAATACTGCAATAGTATGCTTTTTATTATAATTGAAAGTCGCAAGAATTTAAAAAAAAATGATTTTTTTAAACCAAAAACACCTTAAATTTTAGGTTCTAACCTAGTCGACTTTCATAATTTTTTTATAATTTTAATATTTTTTCGGAAATATAAAATTCCCTTAATTAATCATTTTTGTTCATCAAATATTAAAACAGCAAATTGTAAAACGTGTAGATTTTTCCACAGGTGTGATAAACAAAATTCTATGCTTATATTTTATTGCCTTATTTCTATTACCAAAATTTGCTTTTTTTTTAAATTTTAGCAACTCATTTCTTTATAATTAATTTTAGATTGAAATGGTTTTGTAATAAAGGAATAAACTGTAGAAAATTTCGAAATTTATCAAAAAATAATTCTCACCGATTGCAATCAATTTTGAACACGATGTTTTTTTTTTCTGAAAAACAAAATTAATTCAATATAATTATTATTATTATTTTTTTGAGACGATTAATAACTATAGCAATTTTCTCACAATTAAACATTACATAAAGGCCCTATTTACTTATTTGATTTGATGGCACAATATAAAAAATACAAAACAAAACAAAATCAAATTTAAACTAAGTTCGAGGACAAAACAATTTCGAAAACTCTAAGTAAAATCACAACAGACGAGTACTTAAATAGTTTAAATTTCTGAAATGCTACTACCAAAACTATTTTTTATATTTCCTACAATTCTCCAATGCTACCCTAGGCTATGTTGGCCTTAAAGCCATGAAAATTCTAGAAGAACTAACAATCCCAAACTGCACATTCCTAGAGAGAAAAAAAAAACCGCAGTGCGTTCTAAAAGCCCAATAAATTGTCGAGGACGTCTTCATTGGACCATCAGGACACCACCAGACGAGCCTATCTCCATCGTTGGCGGAAGCAGCTACAGCCCAGGCCATCCTCGAACCCTAAAAATTGCGGACATGGAGCGAATGAGTGATTTGCTGTCCCTGTAAAACGCTTAAAAGTCCCACGCAGCAACAAGTGAATTAAAAGTGAAGTCATTTACGTAGTAGCCCCGAGGAGGAAAACACCAACAACAACAAAATATACGAAAAAAAAGAAAAAAAAAAAAAAAGGACGAAAGTTGCCTCCTTCATAGGCTTGAATCAGCCACCCCCGTAGGCACACATCCGAAGCCGAAAATCGCAGATATAAATACGTTGTCGTCGTTCTGCCTTGTGCCGAAGTGGCGAAGTAGAAGGCGCCTATGGCATTTTGGATGACTGTTTGCCAGGTGACGAGAGATACGAGGAATACCCCGTAAATTATTACACCAGCGGGAAACTGTCACAATAGGTGCATACATCGCGATTCAAAGTTTTCCCAAAAAAAAAAAACTGGGATTGTTAAGGGGTAAAGGGAAAATTCGAATTTGATATTGGTGATAAGATGTAATTTTCGCACCCACGAAACTAATGACCAAAAGGGACGACTTAGTTCTAGGGGGTTAATTCGGATGTCGTGATAAAAAGCCACTATCGCGGTTTTTGGGAACGAGTATGCTATCCTCCTTCGCATATTTAATAGATTCCTCGGAGCCCGGCCAAATAACTTACAGGGTGCCTACATCAATTTGAGCCCGAGAACCTCTCCTTTATTGTCTGACCTCGTCATCCCGTTCCTTAATCCCTGTCTAAGTTGATGAAGAACAGTAAAACGAAGAAGGCAGCAAAGGAAACCAACAAGGGAAGGTTAAAGTATCCTAAGCAGGCAGCTGAAGGCGATAGAAGGACCAAGTGGGCCGTACTGAAGGCATCGAAGTCCTCAGAAGAGGCGGCATTAGGGGAGGGAGGAAATCTATCCAAAGGTTTGGGATCCACAAGATACAGCAGCAGGACCCCCAGAAAATGGGAAAAATCCTTTTTCTGGCGGTGCCCACCACATATCATTTGGTCCGATGGGCCAGTAGCAGTAATGGAGGTGCTGGAGTTTGATAAACTAGGACAGGCCAACCGTCGTGGAATGAAATTCATTTCTTTTGGGCATTCATCCCCGAAGGGCCGAAGAAGGGAGCCTCGGCTCATGCACGTGGGAAAGGGACCAGACAAGGCCGTCGATTTTGGTACACAACAGAGCGCTCCAGCTTTCAGCTCGGTGGTGATGTCTGCCCACAGGGGAGAAATGGCAGGCAGCACAAAAAAAAGGAAAAAAAAAATAGAAGAAAAAAGGAACTCCAGGGAGGATAACAAGACGAAAGTCTCGAAGAAGGATCACTTTGCCCAAAAAGGAAATTCCTCCTGCTCCTGCGGGTGCCGTAGCTCCCTGTTGTTGTTGTTTTCTTCTGAGCTCGGGCTCGCCATTCCAACTTTTTCCGCCCGTGTTCATTCCCTTCGACTTACTGTGCTGGGAGCCTTCGGGCGGGTATGAGGATTTCAGGTTCTCGTCGAGGGTTCCGGAGGGTCCGGAGTGTTTGGGATGATGTAGCTGAAGGATAACCTAATGCCAGAGCGCCACCTTCTCCGGCTTAACAGTCTTTGGAACCGCACAGAGCGCGCCGAAAACCCAGAAAATTGGCGCTGGGTCCCTGGCGTTGCCTTCCATCGTGTTTCGGGATGAAAAGGTAGGTGGGATAGTGGGATAGAAGATCTGGGCCGCCGCCCGCCTCAGGTCGCTCGGAATGGGCGAAGGCGCCTTAATTTCTTTTCCTTCTCCCCCACCGCCACCACCACCGACCCCCCGTCCATTGTTGTTTCCTTTTTATATGGGCGCTCGAAGAGGTTTGCCTGACTCGTCGTTGTTTTTGTTGGTGTGCTGTTGTTGTTGTTGCCATTGGTACCCAAAGCGCTCGTCGTCCCTTTGAGGGATCATCCGTTGTCCAACTGTGCGGAGGGTTTCCTTCGAAAGTCCACTGGTCGTCCCAATACCCCATACTCCTCCACACCCTCCCAGGCGCTAGTCTATATAGCCCTGAGTGGTCTGTCCAATTTTTTTTTTATTCTGCTCCTTTCGTTCCTTTCGTTACTGCTATAATTTCGGCCATGGTTTCTTAAATTGATGTGGTGGTGGCTCCCGGTGCCCGAAAGCCCGAAACCCCGCGTTGTTGCTGGCCTGCTGTTATTGGTAGTGTGGTGTTTTTTTCTTTTTCAGGGGGCTCCGCTCGAATAAAAAGGGAATTCCTTTTTTCTCCCTTATTCTTTTCTTTTTTTTTTTTTTTTTTTTGGTAGTTAACCTCCCTACCAGTTTGTGTCGCGCCATTCCACGTCCCGTGAAACCTTCGGTGCCGGTTTTTAGCTTAATTAGTTTAATCATTCTAATTGGGCCGAAGGAGCTACACTATGGCACCATCAGAGTTAGACAGGACAGATAACGAAAGTACGGGACACGAGGGTAAAGGGGATTTAAGGACGACTATGATGACGCCGTGCTACCAACGACTGAAGGCGGCGGCTAAAGGGCCTCAACTACTATAGGGGTTCAAGCCGCCTCTCCGCCAGATCCTCTTATGATGGGCCTGCCCTCAAAATGCGACGTACCTAGTTTAGTTATACTGCTTCTTGCCCCCGTAACTCGTCATGGATGAACCTCTTCCTTAATGCGTTAAAAGGGATGATTTGATGTAAGGAGTATTTTTCTAGTTCCTTCATTCTTTTCAATGAAATTTGGAAAAGAATAGAGCACATAATGAATCTCCTTAGTAGTGAAAAATACCAAAATAATACTTTAACCTCCTCATCAATACAAAATTATATTTTTGGGCACATTCAATAGGATACTCCTACCTAATTAAGTTCATGTCCTTTTTTGAGAAACATTGGCGTTGCTTATGTGGGTAATGGTACAAAATTTTCTATAGAGATTAATTAAGATCTTACTCTAAGACGTCATATTTTTATATTAGAAGGACTTACTTCTATAGAAATGAAATTATCCTGGACCATAAGACAGGATAACGAACCCTGAAAGTCTTCAATACACTTTAAGTAATATTTCTTTGTTTGAAAATGTTCTTACCACGACAGGATCGTTTTAAAAAAAAAAATAAAAGTGTTATTTACAAAATTTTACTAATAGCAAACATAATGAAATTTTTTGTCGAAACGGAATAATTTTAGACTTTTTTAAACTTCTTTAAACATTTCAGCAAAATTTCATGTAAATTGGAATGTTTATCTAAAATTAAATTTCGTTCAAGTAATTTTACATTCATTTATTCTATTTAAATTAATTATAATCCTATAAATATCACGCTTTTGGGAAAAAAAAAACAACTGATTTTGGATTTATCTAATAACATTGAATTCAATCTAAAATAAATAATTTTTTTGTTTTATTTTAGGAGAAAGAAGAATATACAATTTTTTTAAAATTTACAAAATTCTTCTTACGCTTGAGAAATTCGATAAAATCTTTCTGATATAAAAAAAAAAAAAAAATACTGAATAATTAAGTCCTATTTATGGATTTATAAGACATAATAAAATATTAAAAAATTTGCTAATACATTTAAATATAAAACAAAAAAATATTTTTATTTTAACAGTGAAAAAAACAAAATATTTGGCTCATTTAAAAACGCTAAATACAATCTTGAGTCATCGAATTAAAAACCGTGTACTATTAAAATTAAAATTAGATTTAGGTTATTTTTAAAAAAACACATTTCAACTTTTACTTCTTCGTGTGATAAAAATTAGATTTCTCGAATCTTCTATTCCTGTCGATGTTTAAACAATCAACATAAATCAACACTTTCTTCGGTTTTCCTTGAACTCTTGTAGAACCATTTCTTTTCGATAACTTCTTTGTATTTACCATATCAATACAAAAAAAAAGCACTCTTTCAAATCATCGATGTGTATTGGTGTATATTTAACGAAAAAATAAAATCCTTAAAAGCATTCAAGTGCTAATTTACATGAAGTGACTGAATAAGTGTATATTCCTGGGTTAAAATCCTCCCAATTATTGTCCTCTATATTACACAGTCGTACTGTATTAAGCCATTTACACCCCGCATAATACTCATATATGTTTTTAGTCAAAGAGACGCAATCCACTTTTCTTTCGATTTACGACACAAAAGCGCCCAAGTCCAATTGCGATTAAAAGGACTTAAACGCACACGAAGAGGACGGCAAGGGGATGTATGGGGAGGAATCTAACGTAAATGTGCACTCCACTCGGAACAAATTGATTCTTTTCGATAAAATTGGATTCCTCATAAAACTAAAAGAGTTTTGAAATGCGCGCCTCTACTTGGCGCCCCTTTCGCCCCTCATACCCGCGTAAAAGCCGCAAAGAGTCGTCGTTACTTACCCATACCATCCCTGGCTACCACCGCCCCCTCTAAGATCTGTCCCTATTAAGAAATTTATTACGCACGCAGTAATCGTGACTCCAGACGCAAGTTTCGCTCGTAGACAATTTTACATAAAACTTTTTATGCGAAACAATACCGGCAGTCAGTTTGCCACCCCTTTCACACCCCCCACTTGCGCGCTATTCTTTACGGGGAACCGTTTCTTTGTCTATTGAAAGCTCCTCAGGAGTTAGACTGCCTCATAAAAGATGCAAGTTCGCACGCATTATTTTTTCTCGCAGAACGACAGCATCCCTACCCGGTATTCACCACCACAAGAAGATGACGGCCGAACGACCAACCGACACCACTAAGACGAAGGCCGAAAAGGGGGCGGAGGATTCAGAGGAGAGTTGTGGGAATGGGTTCCATATATCCGATAATGATGCCGTCGACTCTGACTCCATTGAAATGCCGGGTGCTGCTCCTCGGGACTATCCCCGGCTGCATCAATTACTCGAATTCACCACCGAATGTCCTTCCATTCATCCCCTCCACCTCTAAACCGCCGCCTTCGGGTGGTCGGTAATTGTTATTTCCTAAGATAGAAGCTCATTCTCCCTGGTGGCGGTCTCGTCGCAGCTAACCCGCGCGATGCCGTCGCCGCGCCGTGCCGTTGTAAATTTATAATGAGAGTGGCCCCGTAAGTGGAGGTCTCCTAATAGCCCAATTAATTTGAGCAATTTTGCACCGAGCGCCATTTAAATAAGGAAGCTGCACGCAATTTTAAGGCGTCATCACCGGCAATAATATGTGAACAGGTCAGTGGTTCTCCGCAGTCCCCCAAGGATTAAGCGGAACATACAAAACAGACCTGCCAGTGTATGGTTCCTCTCCCCGGTTCGTCCCCCCATCGACGACCCTACAGTCGTGTGTCCACCCCGGCCTCATATCCCATATATGCGGGTTGCATACAAAAGCCGGAGCTATCTGGCTCTATACCCGCCGCGCCTCTTCCCAGGACATCAGGGTGCGTTCTACGGGCGACCTACCTCATACATAAAATGCACAGAGAGTCGTGTGGAGCGGGTACGACGGGATGAATTGGAGTGGGGGTGGGAGTAGAACGCAAGTGATATAGGGCAAGCAGTGAAAAGCTACTTTTGAGCAGTTCCCTGGGTCAATGGTCTGTCTATTGTTGGCCAATTATTTAGCAATGGGCTTTTAAGATAATGAACTGGACCAAAAATGACGAACCGGCTTTAAATCGGTTCTTAACCGATTAAAAGCGATTCGCTCGATTACAATTTAAGCGTCTTTGATTTTTCTTCGGACAATAATTAATCAATCATTCTGGGATTCGGATCTGTTTTCGATCATCCTACAGGACCATATAACCCTTGGCCCAGCAACAGCAGCATGACCAATACGAATCGGTTCAGTCGTCCTTAGTCCAGAATTCCTGGAGCCGCAGAGCGACCCACAAAACTACGCACGGGGATATTTTATGTCGGGGATGGATGTCCGAATGATGTGTAATTAGTTCGGAACATCGGGGGGGAGGAGGGAACGAAAACAGGATAACTTTTTCCCGACCCATCTTTGCCGCAACGCTACTGCTGCTCTGTTCTGTACACCACTACCAGAATCCAGTTTATATTTCCAGGAGCGTGGCGCGCGGACGACGTTCCCACAGCGCGCGTCCCGGCCGCTGGTAGCTCGCTGCACCCTCTTCGGTTTTGTATTTATCATGAGGAGGAATAATGCACTGACAAAAAAAAAAAAATGGGAAAAGAAAAATAGCGAAAATCAGGGTGCGTCATCGCAATCCCATACCCGGCCCCGTGCAAACAATGGGAAGCCATGAGACCGAAAAGCCCCCGTCCCCTAGACCCGTGTAGCATGGGAGCGGCGCGGGGCGGCAGTGTGCACGCACCCCTTTTCCACCAACCCCCAGTGGAGGGTTCGCCCGCCGCCGGGGTGCGCTGTCCCGCTTTTGGTTAACTCTGAAGTTTGCCTATGAGGCTAGGCTATCATGTACAAGTGCGGTATGTTGGATGTGCGTACGCTTCAGTGGCGGCACAACCGGGGCTGCACCCTGGTGGCTGGCACACGCACCCATACACAGGTATCGCCCTCCCGGGTAAAGAAAAAAAATATATTTCGGTCGGAAGGGCGGCCAGGCCATCGGGCGTCCGGAGCTTGGGACTAGGATTGAGGTTCAGGACAGGAACGGTTCAGGCCGGGCCGGGCGCAGAGGGGTAGGGCCCGAGCTGAATTCTGTCATGCGAATATTCTATACATTAAACGCATAATAAGGGCATGGGTGGATATACTTGCCGCTATTGACGCTCTCTGGCGAAACCCAAGGATATTATATGACCCACAGCTTAATGCAAATACGCACCTGAGGGGGGACTGCGGATGGGTGGCCAAGGGGTAGAGAGAGATAATCGAATGGCTTTAATGCGCCTTAAACTGCTGCACGCTTCCTGGAAATAGCTCAATGGCCTCCACCCGACACGACTTCCTCCTCTCCGATATAATTAATAATAGTGGGCCACAGCCATAGGTTGTCCGTGCAATGGCCATCTCCGCCCAGAGGCGCTCAGCTCCACTCACCTATCCCCCGGCAGCAGAACGCGCTGAGTTTCGACACATTTCCCAGGATTTTCGGTATTATCCGATCCGGCCGACATTAAAGTTATTCCTGGGTGGTATGGTGCGAGTGTTTTAAAATACCTCCCTACTATCCCTTCCCACCCTCGCTTCCGAGCCGAACTCGACCCTGTTGGAAAGACGCACGATGTCGACCACTCGCCTTCTAGGGGTGGATCAATACTGTCAGCTTTTTTGGAACACCAAGTGATATACGGTGCGACCGTGGTCGGGCACTTTGCGGTCATAGTAATTATGGCACCAGAACTTTTTCCGTTAGGTTCCCTATGGCCTGTCCGGCCGGTAATCCCGACAAAGACGTTTGCTTGATGTTTTTTTTTTTCTTGATATCAAATGTACAATGCCAACGAAATTTTGGAGGACAATTATTTTTCTAGAGGCAAATGAGAATTTGATTAGCTAGAACATGAAATAGATGAACTTCCACGTGCCCGTATTAGACTTTTATTCAATACGTTTCTTTTCCAGATATTCTCGATATAATTTCAAATATAAACAACACTTTACAAATTTCCAAAGATCGATTGTAGCTTATTTTCAATCATAAGGTAGATTTAAATCAAAAATTAAAATCGCTCGAAATATACAAAAATATTTTGAATATTTCAAACGACAATAACTCTTTATAATTTTTTATTTACATTTGGACTGCACACATTTTGATTTATCTTCGTCGTTAAAAAAATTTGTTAACTTAAAAAACATTCAGATAAATAGACCCTCTTCCAATTTTTTCCGCACAAATTTGATATACAGAGAAAAAACGAACATACTAGAATTTTTTTCTTGTTTGCTTACAAAATTATCGAATTTTATTAAAAATAAAACAAAATCTAATAAAAATCTATTATTTCTTCTAAATTTTTCATGATATTTTCTAGTTATTTTAAATTTTAATTACATGCAAGGTTTTATTATTTGTCTCTACAAAAACTTTATAAGAATATTTTAAAAATTAAAATCTGTTTTATCATCAGATTTTTTTAGAAACTAAAATCTTAAAAACTTAATAAAATAATTTAAAGTAAACTACACTTTTTGAATTAGGTGTTACTTTTATTGATTCTACCATGAACTGTGTGCTTTTAAACATAAAAAGTGTCGCAATATTTTATGTGCAAAGGTTCAAAAATAATATTGAATCATCCTAACCCCGTGTGAGAGTAATTTTACAAAGATGTTCCAAATTTTAGAAAGCATCAATGGATTAAAACCAACACCTCCAAATTAATTGAATTTCCTTGTGAGCATTTCAATTAATCTGCTGCTCATCCCCAGATCCTGTCATCACTCCATCTCCATGTAAAGTGCTGCTTATCCAAATGTGCTGGCCGCCGCAACACGCGGGCTTACCGAAAAACTAATAAGGGCAATAAGACAAAGGCGCAAAAAGTCGATAGCCCTCATACCTTGTCCTGCACGTCCTGATTAATTCCCCGCACAGCAGGAGATAGGGACGACATCGGCGGCGGCAGTGGCCCTCGTGCCCATTACTCAAGAGTATTTATTTCTTCATTCATGAGCACACATCCCTTAAAGTCGCCCTGTCAAATGACTTACCCATATCAAACACAGCTCAAGACAACCTTGTGACGGGGGTGCTGCTGCTATTTTTTCTCAGTGCTTCAGTACTTCTTCTACTCTTGTACTTTTTCTTAGTTGCCGTCGTCATCGTCTTCTTCTTCTTTTGCTCCTTTTCGCCAGAAAAGATCGTTCTTAGACACCGGCATTGGCCTCGAGCTTCTCAGACTTTCTTTTCCATGCAAGCGAACATGGAGCACACAAAACTTTTGCAAGGCGACCCCAAAGACGAAGACGACGCAGAAGACGAGGACGATGACGACGTATCCTCCCCAATGTAGCCGGGGCCCATACACATGCATCACACCAGCCCAGTATGGTGCCTTTTTATCATCTTCTGCCCTCTTAAGAGAAGGACTTAAGTCTCACACCCACCGGGACAAAACCCATATCCCATAGCCCATACTCCAGACATGAGCGCCACCACCACCATCGTCCGACCAGGGACCGCCAAAGATAGGTACAGGAGGGATTCGCCACTGGTTGGAGCTTCTAAATGACAGTCTATATGTAGGTATAGGTATGACATTAGTAGGTAGGTCTAGTATGGAATACCCGTCCCAAAGTTGGGCAACACCAAAGTGTAGAAGAAGACCTTTGTCAATTGATTTACACACACTGCCAAGACATTTGAGGTTAGAATTGAGTTCTTGAAAGGCAGAACAGAGGGGAGGAGGGGGACTAGGACTAACAAGTTTGTACATAAGACCATATCCTGCTTGGCCGGGTCACCACTATGGGGCGCTGTTGCCTGCACAACACACGCGTTCCCTACTACGGCTGCGAACTCCCTGCCCTCTCTCCCAGCACCACCAAATCCAAACAGATGATGGGGCTCCATAAACCCAGGCTTATCGCACCAGGGCTACACAATACCCGCCGGGCCCCGTATCTGAAATTTAAAGAGTGAGCGAACCGGGAGTGGGGCGGAGGGTACAGACGAAGGTGTGGGTTTTAGTGGTGGGGATTATCTTGCGGTTTAAAGTGCAGCCCCCGGTGTCTGATTTATTATCGGCGCGGCTAGGGCAGGTCGCCTATCATCATTGACATCTCCCTGGAAATCAATTGCCATCAACAAATTGTAACTGGTGTTCGATTGAATCGGGACACACGGTGCGGACTGAACTCTACTGAACCGGGCAACCGGGTCCCGGGATTGGGGCACAAATAAATAAAAATTACCAACCACTCCCGAATCCCTTGTTGTGTCGTGCCGGGCTCTCATTATACGCCCGCGAGCCCCGGATATTTACGGCCTACTTATATTCATTATGCGCGCCATCTAGGTGTATGGGAGCAGCACCCCCACCCCTCCACTTCGCTCTACTGCCCCACCAATGGTGTGGAAGGTGTCCGGCGGACTTCTGCCGGGCATTTTTTTTTTGTATTTTTGTGTACTTTTTTGTTGTATATTTTATTTTACGTTTTTTAAAGTTCGTACTCATAAAGAGCGAGCTGTGTGGGCGGTATGGGGGTGTAACGACATAACTATGGCCGATGTGCACTTGTCCTATATTATGAGAGTAGAGGGTGGCGGGTGGATCTGGACTCTCTACGCCCACTCAAAACGACAAAAAGTGTTCAACATGCATCCGTTGGCATGGTACGCTAGCATAATGCACCCTTATACACGCCCATTCATCCCATCCATACGCTCATCCATACCCCCCTACTCCATATACTATCCCATACCATCCCTCCGCCCCACCCACTCAGCCGTTGTTCACGGGATACTACACTGAGGTCGCCACCAACGCCGCCGAAGGGAGCACATGAATTTCAGTGAAATTTCGGTCATCAAAAATTACGAAATGAAATATCTCGCAACGTTCACACAAATATAAAAGGATCATAAACTGGCGGCCGCGTGTGGGTGGGTCGAATCCGCAGCCGGGGCCGCACATGGGGCCTGGCACACTGGTGCCTGGCTCCTGCTCCTGGTGCTACTGGAAACTATGTCCTGGGTCTCGGACCCTGATGGAGCCCGACCAGGGCCGGCAGCCTGGCAGCCAGGACAAGCAGTCTTGCTCTTTTGTATTGGACAAAATTTTATTGTTTTAACTGCACTTTACATTTTGCCGAAATTTTATTGTTTTAACTTTAATTTTTGGACAGCATTAAGTTGTCATTTGTGAGATTTGTATAAAATTTTTGATTGAATATAACAACAGTGGTCGGATGAGAAGCTCGCGTCAACTTATGACTCATAAATCACATTCTCTGTCTGAATGTCTATAAAATTACCTTTAGACCTTTTGTTAACAGAAAATAAAAATTAGTACATACAACACAAAACAGACTTAATGCTGAAATATTAATGAAGATGAGAACATTTGGAAATCCTAGAGGTTAGTTACCTTCGGTAGTTACCGAGAGTACTAATGCAAAATAAAAAATTTTATTGAGCCACAAATCTGATTGTAAATTTTGAATGAAAATCCGATCATTGAAATATCCGCAGTGTTGATTTAGAACTATAAACTATGAAACTATAGTCTGTCTAAGAAATTGCTCTAATATTATAGAAAATTTTAGTAGTTTTAGAAAAAAAGAGAAAACGGTTCGAATCAATTAATAAATGAATTTTATAGAAAGAGAATTAGATTAAAATTTTCTTTGATAACGTGTTAATAAAGATACTATACTTTTTGAAATCGTCTATTTACTTTCTTACTCTTGATAAGCATTAATTTTTAATTTTAATTTTTTATATACTGGCAAAAAAGTTTCGGTATTTATTTTGTATGAAAATACTTTAGGGAAAAAAATCAAAATATAATGGACACATTTTTGAAAAATTTTTTTTTAATTAGAAATAAGCTCTTTATACAAGCTTTTTTAAATATTGTTCTTTTTTTTGGCTTTTAAAAAACTCAATATGGAATTGTAGTGCACGAAACTTATTTTCAAATTTTATTCTCAAAAAAAAAATCTTTAATATACAACGATTATGACCAACATGATTGTCTACAATATCGAATTTTCTTTTTTATTTCCATCTTTCAGGAAACTATTCCGACAACAGGATCAGATGCTCTACCTGATCAAGCTGGTGAGGATTCTTACGCAGGTTTAATGAAAGATGCCGACAAATTGAAATTGATGCTGCTCGCATGGAATTACCAGAATTCAAATGCAGTACGTAATGGCACGGATGCTCCAGACCTCGGTGTAGTCGGAGGTCTTTGGGCTCAATATCAAAATGCGTTGGCTCTAAACACAAAACAAGCTTCACCTGTCCACCGACCAGAGCAATCGTCTCCCATTGAAAACCAGGACGAGACAAACTCGTCTGGACAGAAAGACGAAGATGACGGATCCGAAGACGATTCTGACGATAAGCTGGATCAGAATGCTCAGGATCCAGAACGACTTAAAGCATTCAATGTAAGACTATAAGAAATATTCATGTGATTTTTCTTTTCTTCTTCTCCTCCCCTTCCGTCGACTATAAAAAAAAAATACTTTACAATCCATAGATGTTTGTGCGATTGTTCGTTGACGAGAATCTGGACAGGATGATTCCCATCTCGAAGCAGCCAAAGGAGAAAATCCAGGCGATAATTGACTCTTGTGCCCGACAATTTCCCGAATTTTGTGAGAGATCGCGTAAACGCATTAGGACGTACTTGAAATCGTGCCGCAGGAATAAAAAGGCCCGCGAAGGATGGGACAATACCGTGAGTTAATTTATACGATTTCTATAGCATTAAAGCATACTATACTTATTAATTATTAAAATCTAAATACTACTGTATGTTGACCTATGAATATTAATTTTGGGACAAACTTACACCAATCTTAGACATCGCCAAAATCAAATCTCTAAAGGGAGAAAAACAAAAAATAGCCGAACCCTACTTATTGCGATAGTACAAGATTTTGAGCTTCTGACGATTTTTGACTGACTAAATATCAAAAGTATTTTATAACATGTGAATTATTTTTTTAAATTTACGAATACTAAAAACGCTTATAAAAAGACATTTGCTTTACCACTTGGAACGAAATATGAACCAATCTCGGACATTTTAACCTCTTTAGTTAAAAATGGGTATTTAAGAGTTGTTCTGGCTACTTCAAATTTAGAACCAGTTTTTAATCCTTGGCGAACTTACCCTTTTTTTGACACATTTTTCTGACTTGATTTACAGTCCCGGCCGACTCCGGCACACTTAACTTCGGTACAGGCGGAACAAATTTTGGCGATTGCATGCGAGAACGAGAGCATGAATGCGAAACGCATGCGCGTCGGATTGGACCCGATAAGCCAGGCGATGCCGATATCATCCATAGCGACAAACCCGATTGAGACCATAGCGCCATCTGCGCCCTATCCTAATTTCCGCACTACCCCGAATGCAACGGGTAACAGTACATCCGCCGAATCAGACACGACCACCCCCTCCACAACGGCACAGACCGTCAACACGGCAAGGAGCTCACCGTTGGGCCTAAGTACAACCGGGGGCGCTGAAACGGTAAAGCCGCAGTTGTCTGTTGCATCGAATATAACGACAAGCAGCCAAGTGTCGAGCCCCCTCTACCGGCCCGCCGACTTTGCATCCCCGTCGTCGACAACTTCACCGTACACCTCGCGACCCCAGACGTATCCTCCCTTCTTCCCGAACACTTCAACGAGTCTCGGTGAGTGAACTTTTCCACTTTTTTGTCGTTATTATTTTTTTTTTCCTAGTGTATAAAGTGCGACCTCTGCTGTCGTCAAAGAAATTGCTTGTTCTCCCCCACCACAACCCTATCTTTCTCTCACACCTTTCTCTTATTTGGGGAATAATACTCATAAATCCCGAAATTTTTTCTTCTTCCCATCCGTAGCAACACCAACGGATCTCTCGATGAAACAGCACTCCCAGCAGCCGTCACAAGGTCTACCTGCGGCCGGAACTAGCCCCACCTCGCGGCCACCAATCGTAACACACAAACTGAGCGCTAATGAGATAACGGCCGCCAGACAGGTGATCACCGCGTACCGGGAGAGTGCCGCCTTCCTTCTCAGGACTGCCGACCAGGTTGAACAACTGCTGCTACAGCAGCAGCAGTAGATGGCGCTCCTCTCAGCACAACACAGGGTGTTCCTAAAAACTACTTAGTATTTTTTTTCCACAGCACTTGCATGTGCAATCAGCTTGAGCAGAAAGATAGAGAGAAAAGATACTTCGCATAATTTTAGTATAAATTATTAGACAGAGAGAAAAAAAAAAAAGAAAAACTTATTTAATTCGTTAACTACGTTAAGAAAAACTACAACACAGGGTGATAAATTCAAATAAAATTTAACGTTAAAAACTGTATAGGATTAGTTAATTCCTCTTGACGAGATACTAGCTGAAGAGAGTACCAGCATAGGGTAGGTTATAAGTAACGGTGGGTGTGGCTACTGCATCCCCCCCTCCCACCCCTCAAGAGAGAAAGAGAAGAAAAAGCCAAAGAGTCTTTATATTGTAACTTCCTAGTGTGAATAGCGCGTAATATTCGACGACAACAGTTCGATGAATTTTTTTTATAAATCGATGGTGCGATTCAAGGCGATGATTGTTACTAAAAGGCACATTTATATGATCATTTTGTTTTGAATTATTTTTTTTTTTATTTAAATCTTCTATTTTTGTTGACATTAATTTTTTTTTTTTTTTGAATATTCTATATTTTGTTCATATATATATATATATGTATTTAAATTTTTACAAGAAAAGAGACAACAATATAAGAATTCAGGGCACATTTTATGAGATTTTAAATTAGTTCGAAGTAGCTAGACCTAGGCTAATTCTAAGGATAAAAATGAAATTAAATTATAATCAAAAGAGGTCAATAAACAAAATTAGAAATTTATTAAGATATTTTAATTTACCTATACTAGGAATTATTCATAAATATTCATTCTTTAAAATTTAAACTGAAGACAAAGCAAGTAAGTATTTTTAAAACAAATGTAAACTTTTTCTTAATCGAAACAACACTCGAGAGTAATTAAAAGAAAAGTCAAGAATTTACCCTTTTTTTTGAAATTTTCAACAATAATAAAAAAAATTATAACTTTTGTTTTAATTTCAAGAACAATTCTAATATAAAATATTATACAAAATTGCAATATGATAAAATTAATCAAAGGCATCTATATTTTTACCATAAGAAGCAAAAAAATAAAAAATAAAAGTCTAAAAATTTCAAAATTCTTCTTCTTCGTCTGTAATTTGTGAAAAAAAGAAATTCTCGAGAATAATTAAATTATGGTTTTTAAACTTAAAGAATTTTGGTAAATCATCAGACGTTTAATGTCATCAATAGACATAAAAAACAAAAGAGGACCCAAAAGACTGTCCTAAGGAACTCCGGATTTGGTATTGAATTAATTTAACTACGAAAAAGAGGACAGACAATTTTATTTTCGGGGTTTTTGAATAAAATTAGAGGGATGAATGTTGTTAGGTATGATCGAATTTGGCATAAAATCGTTATCTCCAGTTTTTATGGGTAAGTATTCACATTTTTTTTTATAAATTTCCAAATTCTAAAAGCCAAACAAGACTATTTTATGTTGCTATCCGATTTAAACATAAAATGTTTATAATAATGTGGGGATTATTTAAAAAAAAAAAGAGGAAAGGTTACTATTTTTCCTATTTGTGGGGATTACTTAAATTAGTCATTCAGAAAAAAAGCAATTAACAAACTTAGAAATAATTGCTAAAGGGCATTTATCTCACTAATTAGACTCAGTTTTTGGATCGGGAAATAGATACATAAATTAAAAAAGGAAATTTTGTTCTAAATTTTAAAAATATATTCACGTACAGAATATTTAAAAAAAGTGGGTATGAGCGGAATAATTTTTGTCGTTTGTGGGGATATAATTGAAATTTATACAAGTTTGATGATAATTCTTTACACGGTTAATTTTATAAATTCTATTTCGTTTAAAATTAAAACTATTTCAATGGAATTTCAGTATTGAAAGTTAATTATTGAAAATTCGTAATTTACGTGTGGCTCCTCCACATGATTTCATGTATCTACTGGCTCCTCAAATTCAAAAATAAATTGTTCATCAAAAACAAAAAAAGATAAAAGAATGAAAATGGTATTTCCTTTTTCAGTGATGTTTTTGACGCGTACGACCAAAAAAATCATACCCACAAGAAGGTGCTCAATTTCTATCTACCATCTTCAAAACTGACAGTAGCTCTGCTACAGCTAATTGAAATTTGATCTCCTTAGAGGCCTGGAACCATACCTGAAGCTTTCACCTTTGCGGAGTACTTGAGAAATTGGCGCGTGGCTACCACCCGAGCAGAGGTGTTTCTTTCATTTTTTTTATATACATATATATATATATACATATATAAAAGGAGACCAACAAAGTCGATATTTTTTCGCCCTCCAGACCATTTCTTAAGCCATCGTTTCGCCTAAAGGATCGGCCACCCACATTACTTTGCTACGTTATACCGTTCCCGAGGCGCCCTAAACGCGCACCTAAGTACCCATCAGAAGAGGGAAAGAAATGCCCATTTTTCCACCCTCCGGCTATGGATTCAGATTGGGGATCGGAGTTGGGGTCGAAGTTACTGGGGATAATTAAAAAACAAACCCTCTGCCGGGACACATGTCTACCGAAGAGTAGATGGATATAAACCGGGTGAACGATAGCAACCTTCAGTTTTATTATTAATTTGCCGGACCGGAACGTGGAGGATGCAGAGGGTGGTCGCTACTATGCACCCTGTGCAGTCACTGACCCATTTCTTAGTCCCGAACCCGAAGTTGTCCTTTTCTATAATTCCATTCAGTACCTTGAAGTTTTTTGGACGACCAAACGACGACGACCATTCTCCTGAGGGTTAGACGGAGTCCAAGAAATTTTTTTGCCTGCCAGGATGCGAAGTTCCAGTAGACGAAAGCAACGAAAAAAAAAAGCCTGAAAAAAAAAATGGAAAAAGATACGAAGGCAAGGAAAATTTTGCCTCCTTGTACTTGGATCCGGCCTCTACTGAATTTATAGGTATGTACACAGGGTATACATCCCTGTGGGTGTTCCATCTCTTAAATCTAGCGTCCTAAAGCCTCGCAGAGAGCGGTATACACAGGCTATGCTATAAATATAGAAAAAAATTATGTACGTAGGGATATCTGGGAGATTCTAGAAGGCAAAACCGGTGCCGGAGCAGAAGGGAACAGAAGCAGTGTTTGGAAGCCTGAACCGAGGTCTAGGGAGCCAGAGCCGGAGCAAGGACAAGATTAGGGCATGCTGCTGCAGACCCCTACTTGCTTTTCTCATTCTTCGGGAACTGTGGAATCAGTTGAGTGGTTGCACCCGTTTGATTGTAGGGAAGAAACCCGGGAAGCAGTAGGGAACCATAGTAGTAGGAAACCGGGAACCAGAAGCAAAGACCCACCATGGCGCCGCGGGGGTGGGCGCTTAATATAAGCCCCACATAACGAAGACCTACACCTACCGTATGCCCTACTGTACCCGACTTTCCAGATAAAGCCAGTCCCGTCCCGATCCCGGGTACGAGCAAGTTTCAACTTTTTTTTCCCCTCTATTCCCTATTCCTTCGACGAGACCAATGGACTGTGTGGGTTTTTGGAAATGAATGAACGGACTTCTCCGGAGGAAGCCGTGGGTTTCGGTGGAGGTTTTCCGAAGGTTTTACGGGTACGGGACTGGGGAGCCCAGTCACAGTGTCGGTACCGAGATGAGTCGGGTAAAAGGAAAGAAACGTCAAATGCCTGAGGAAGGTTGACAGCCCTTTGCGGTGGGTTTTTCGGGTATGTGGAAATGAAAGATGGGTAAAGAAAAAAAAAAAAAACAGTAAAATAAAATAAAGGAGCGAATCGGCCGCTCAGCAGCACCAGGAGTGCAAGCGGGGGGACTCCTGCTAGATACAGAAGCGGAGCGCCAACCAGCAAAACATATTAGTCCTCCGGCATGAAATTAGACACTGGGTATAAGGGCGCCGGGATAGGTAATTTTTGGCCAGAGAAAGGAAAAAAAACTAGATATTTTTATGGACATGACGACCGACCTTTAAGACGTTCCTGGTGCCCATGTTGTTAATATGTGCGGCAGCGTTCTGCTACTTCTTGCGTCTCCTTTTCTTGTCCCCGAGGAACATGGAATTTTTCCGGATTTCTTCTCTTCTTGGAAACGCGGCAAGAATGGTCTCACTATCAATTGTGATAGGGCTTTATTGATTATGGCTAGGAAATATTCATTATCTAACGGAAATTTCGATCTTCGGTGCCAGGAGGGCTGGAAAAACAATTATTTTTCGAATCCTGGACCGAACTTACAACGTTCACAATACATGACAATAAATAAATTCACGTCGGCTACATATCAAAAAGTTGGACATAGTGAACTCAATTTTAGTCCTTCCATCTACTACAGAAAATAAGATCGCTTTTAATCATTAGTTTTTTTTCCCTAAGTATTAAATCATTTCCACAAAAAGATTTTTAACATTTGCTTTATACAAATAAAAAAAAATCTTTAGATTTTTATTAAATTATACTGATCACCTTTTTTTCAATTTTTGAAAATTTAAAAGCTAAACGATATTTTTAAGGGGTAATGTCTTAAAAAAGTGATACAGGTTTAATTTCTACTTGTTTTTCATAAAAAATATCCTTTCATATAAAAAAATTGTTTATTTTGTCATTCAAGAAAAAAATCACATGCCTTAAATAAGTTTAAAAAATTAAAAAAACATTATTTTCATAAATAATGTATAATAATATTAAACTAAAAAAATAAAAATGTTATTTTAAACTATAAAACAGATATCAATTAATAAATGAATTTAAAATTTAAAAATTTTAGCATCGATTTTTAAGGAAAATTGTTTTTATTTTTAGAAATCATTTTTGGAACACTGTCCAAATGTTGACCATGTGAGTATTTTAGAATTCACACAAAGCAGGTACTATTTTACATTTAAAAATATATAAAATAATAAAATTAAATTAAATTAAAACTAAAAATGTCAATTTGTGCCCGAATGAAAAAAAAATATTTCGAAATAATGCGTCTGTCATTGCTTAAACATTTTGTTGCTATTTTTAAATTGTTACACAAAATTTAATTCATTAGAATATCAAAGTATTTCTTGAGCTTGAATTTTAAAAATTTAGTCACAATTTACACACAATTTGATTTGAACATTTTGTTTTTTCTTTAAACTATTTAATTAAAACATATATTTCTTCAATTTACGATTTAAAAAAACATTTTAAAAATAATATTAAAGTCTTATAACCGTCATCGTATTCATGAATGTTAATTACTTTTTGTTATTGTTTAATTAATTTCCAATTTATCACCATAAGAGCGATCAACGATTTTAAAAATACAAGAAAGAACGAAATAAATGTTTTTAAATAAACCAACTTGATTCTAATTATAAATTATAAAAAGATAATATGTCCCTTTACAAGTTGTAATTTTATAATTTTAATTAACATTTTATTCATGTATTTACCTGACTAATAAAATAAATATTAAACATTTATTTTGAAAAAGATATGTAAAATTCATCCTTTATAAGGAACTCTTCTGGGTTTAAACATTCCAATAAATAATTTAGATTTATTTAAAAACTCAAGGTAACTCTTTCACAGAAATAAAAAACAATAGAGTGCTAATTAGGTTTGATTTAATTTGCTAAAATCGAAGGTTTTAAAACCTTCCCTCGTATATTTGCACATTAATTTTTTTATTGGGTCTCCACTTTCTAAGACTTAATTAATCAATCAAGAAATGTTACAAACGTAAAATTATGCTATGTTGAACATTTTGTATAGTATTATTAATTGTTTTGTGAATTCAAATTTGTATTTTTTATAAAGTTCTGAAAAATGCCACCTATTAGAAATATATTCTACAAAATTGTAACTTTCACTAGCAACATGTTGCCTTTGACACGAAAGCATGGAAATTCAACATTCTGAATAAGTTTATATGGGATTTACTCCATAAACTTGGACGGAAAAGTTGTAGAAGCTTTTGGAAGGGAATTATGGACATTTCAAGCCATTTACCTAAGACTTAGTTCCCGAGGGAACTTACCTTTAAAGGTAAACCCACACCTGGACAACGGTGGCCTATTTCGCGGGGAGATTAAAAGACCCACTAGAACTAATAGTGTATAAAAAATTCAGTAGTATTACTAACGAAAGCGCAACTTCTAGCACAGTTAGTAAGCTCCTTACTATAAATAATTAATTTTTTTTTTTCTGGTATGTCAGTTATCGACAGACGGGCATCATTCATTTCATGGGAAATGGAACCGCGACTATTGATGCTGGATGCTGCTCCTGCTGCATCCATAAATCATGACGCTATCCCGTCAGGAGGTAGGAGGAGGAGTAACAATAATCCACAAATGGGATTGTGTCCCCCTCCCCGTATCCACACACTGAGCAGTGGATTTCCCCCAGTAATAATAAGAAGGAAAAACATTTCGAATTAATTACAGGGAAATAGGAAGAAAAGCCCTGTGACATGAGAGTTCTTTCGCGGATTATCTCTGAATTGGTCTGTGTATTTGGCCCTGTAATGAGAAGGATAATGGGACGCCTGTACTTTCTCATTCTGGGCCTGGAAAACCGGCGAACCAGAAAATTGCTCATGTTATTGCTGAAACAAAGAAATTAATAGGCCACTTATTCCTCTAGTGGAAATTGTAACTTTGTTCTTTTACATAATTACGCTTTTTCATTCTGGATTTTGTTAATAAACTCTCGAAAGCAGACTCACCAGATGTAACATGTTCCAGTAAATTCACTCCCCCTCCCCCCCATTGTGTTTTTTTTCCGCTTTTATTAGTAATATTAGTTCATTTCGCGTTAGTACCGGATTATCTCAAACATAACTAAAACTTGTTTTCATATAAGACTAAATAAAAAAAACGAATAATAATAAAATATAAGTTTAACATAGAAATTAAATAATTAAAAGCAAAAAATAAAAATAAAAATAAAACTGAAAAGTAAAATAAGGTTTTCTTCAAAACAAAACTTGCAAATATTACAACAATAAAAATATTAACTTTTTCGTCAATTTTACACTTTATTTTAGAATGCTACTTTTTCTCTTAAAAACTAACTTTTTTCTTGTTTAATCACCTGTTTTTTTAGTTTATCTTTAACTTATTTTTATTTATTTTTGCTTACCTTTCATTCATTCATTTAAACTTTTTAATATTAAAGACATTTATTACCTTTTTTTTGCGTTTCTTTTATTTTTTACTTTATTTTTATAAATATCCACATAATTTACATTATTTTACTTTTATTTTAGTTTAGTTTATTTTTTATAGAGTTTCAATTAGTGTTAAGTTTTATAATTCATACAATCCTTTTATTTAAATAGTTTTAATTTTTGTAGACTGTTTTTTTTTGTTTTCTTGTTTTTATTAAATAAAATAAAAAATAAACATTAAATATAAATCACAGGGGGAAAATTTAAATATTATTGTTATTAAAAAATAAAATAAAAACAAACAAAAATTTTATAACTCCTAAAAATAAAAAGATGTACATTAATTTTTAGAAGCAAAAAATCACACGATTTAAAATATAAATTATAAAACACGAGAAGATTTAATAATTGCTAAATTTAAACAAAAGTTTGTTACAAAAATTGTTAAATTCAATAATTAGTACTATTTAAAAGGTATCGTTAATATTTCACAATGGTATTATTTTATTTTTAATAGGATTTTTCTTTTAAGGAATTTTTGAACAAACATTTCACCCCTTATATGCTAATGAATGTACCTTTTTATTTTAAATTTAAATAGAATGTAGGTACATTGTACTTATCCTATCCCATTGCCTAATGTCACCATAGTACATCATCCAAAATAGCTTGTACTCCTCTTAAGCTTTTTATCACTCAATATAAATTAGGGGGCATTCTAGCGGCAAACAATTCTTTTACGGAAGAGCAAACTTTACGTAAAATTTTTATTACCACGTAAAATCGTGACCTGCCTTTAAAATCATAAACTTGAAATTTATTCAAGCTCTTAAGTTGGCTTATCGCACAGAACAAAAGTAATTCAGGGAAGCGTAGATATGGACCCTTCAGGATTTTTATCCATAAAAAATAAAATGACATGAATTCTTGCACCATGATTTTGTTTCTTTTAAAACACTGAATTAAAATCTCAACTGTGCCATACTGTTCTCAATTATATTACAAAAATTACACCTCGACATTCATTTTCATTTCAAGTGACAAATTGCGAAAGTTCTCAATTATTTTTTTTTTTCTCACTGGTTTTGTATTTGCGCACACCATGGCCATAGTGATCCTAAATATTTTTTCTTTTTCGGTTTTTTTCCTCTTTTGGATTTTATTTTAGTCCATAAAAGTTCATTCATTAGCCTTTAAAGTCACAGCATGGTAATAAAATAAATTTCTAGAAAAGGATTCAGAGAAGGTCAAAATGTTGTTGTATTACTCTCCAATGATTTCAACAAGTTGGTAAAACTTTCCTCTGTGGACGTTCTTTTTTTTTCATCTGTTGTTGTTTCCATAAAATAGCATATGAGTACTTAACTCATCATGCATGAAAATTACCCCCAGAATGGACAATGATTTCATTAAAAGGAAGAGAATTTCAATAAATTTTATTATAGGCTGATAAACATAAATTTTAGTACTATCCAACAATAAAAATTTCGTCAACAATTGTCCAAAATATTTGGCATTGTAAAATAACAAACAAATAAATGGACTGACAAAAAACATACAAAATTTTTAAAATGTGTCATTCTTTTTGGACTTTTGAACTTTTGGACGGTTTTCCTTATAAAATAAAATGATATCATTTCATTTTGGAATTTGGTCCAAATTAGATGTAATAAATTTCAGAATGTATTTCTAAAATTGAAAGCAAATAATTTTGGAAGGTTTTCGCCAATGTTCAATGAACATTTTGCTGTCAATTGGCCATATCTTTTTACTATCAAACATTTTCTATTAATTATTAAATTAAAATGTCTCTTTTAGTGACGCTGTATCCTTTTATTTTGTTAGTCGCCATTTAACTTAGGTAATTTCTTTCCACAGTTTCTGTAGCCTTACACTGAACCTACATCGTCTCGGCTATCATTCCATAAGTATTTTTATAGAGATGTATAAATTTTATAGGATAAAACATTTTTTATAACTTTAGAAATGTTTATACGACTACCTCCCCTTCAATTTTACCATCATGTCTCTTTTACCTGAAAATTTCCTAAACCATATTTTACTTTCGTTTGCTAATTTTCTAGAATTTTATGGCAAACATAAAATAAAATCATATTTTTCATAATTACTCTAATTTTTGCCTGCAACGAGAAGACCCCATTAACCCTCTTTTAGAAATTCGTCCAAAGGCGAAACCCATCAACAAGAGCTGAAGCTGTGTGCATTCAAAATTTCATTTAGATGCCATAAAGCCGGTAATGACACTTCCAGGCTGCCATCTAGGGCTCGTTATCTACCCCTCGTCTGGGATCTTCTTAACTTATAAAATTTAACTAACCGTAGCTGTAGCAATCATTTGGCGCTTTTATTACTTTTTTAACAACTCCTCCCAGAGCAGACATGTGATGTCAGGAATATCCCCCGTCCTCCACCTCACCACATGGGCCTAACACATGGGTTTCAGATACCCTTACCCTGATGTCATTCCCGTATTCTTACATTGTCCCCCCCGGTTCTCTCATCCATAGGTCGTATCGACGGCTCTAATTTATGAATGTACTTCCTACACTCGAAATGAGCAAATAAAAAGAGTTAATTTAACGCTATTTAACTTAGGAGGTTTTTTTTTTTATTTAAGAGCTTTCCTGTTGATCCTTAAATGAATTTATTTATTCATTGCATACCGGGGCAGGTACCAATTGCCCGAAGACTTTATGAGATGAGATATCCTCCTGGACAACAATTGTTGTTCAAATCAGGTGTTCGTTCGTCCGCCAGGTACACCTCTGATTTGGGTTTGGGTTCGGGGGTTTTGAGGGCTTCTACGATGCTCTGGTTTGAGTAGCTTGAACGCGATCTAAAAGAGTGATAAACCCAATGCCATTAACTCTTATTTTCGCTGATCCTTTTAAGCTATTTGATGCCACATAAATTTTATATCAGAAATACTTACCAGCTAAAAATTCTGTCTTAAGAGATTAACACCGATAAAACCCAATAAACCCTTCGTCACCAATTAGAGTCCTTTTGGTGTAAAAGCTAAATTTTATGGTTTAAACTTCAATGATAGAATTTGTCTTATAAGAAAAGCAAAAAGACCACAAGATAGAAAGATCCTTCTAGTAAAGTGCCACCAGAATTTTTTAGGTGTCTATTTTCGAATTTCAGGAATGCTCCTTAAATTTCTTTTATATTTAATTTGTTTTTTAAGAGGAATTTTTGTTTTAGATTTCCCTTAAAGCTGACTTCTTTCAAGCTAACTTTAAAGCTAACTAGACAAAAATCGAAAGATGCACTGTAAGGATCTTTACGATCTGGAACATACCTTCAAGAAAAAAAAAATTAATTGTTAAAAATAAAAAAAGAATTTCATAAACTTAAACATGTAAAAATAATTCCATTTAAAAAATTGTCCTTTAATTGTCTAATATTTCCTGTGAGGCTTTAAACAGTTTTTTTCTCTTATTTTCCAAAACGAAGAATTTTATATTTTTTTATATTTTTAATAAAAACAGCGTGTGAAAAGTAACTCTACTACTTTTCTATTTATACTAAGTTTTTTAAAAAAACTAGAATACCACAAAAAATCAAAAAATTTTGGACCATTTTGATCCTTCAAATTTACGCTTCTGTTTTTGTATTCGTTGTATTTAGAGGAATAAAAATGTTTAGTAATATTTTTTTGAACATTAAAAAAATAAAATCTTAAAAAATGTAATTGAACTTTTGATAGACCCCAAAACTGAAAGATATTCAAATGTTACTTAATGTAGACCTAATTTTATATCAAATTAAAAACAAACTATAAAATACTACTTTCAATTC
Source organism: Proctacanthus coquilletti (assembly GCA_001932985.1). Classification (NCBI taxonomy): domain Eukaryota; kingdom Metazoa; phylum Arthropoda; class Insecta; order Diptera; family Asilidae; genus Proctacanthus; species Proctacanthus coquilletti. Next base: position 925,143 of record MNCL01000031.1, on the reverse strand, counting down.
GAAAACTATGTAAACTTTTTATAATTAAAACATTAAAAATTCATATAGCATCTTTTATTATATCCCAATTATCTAAAGTGTCCTCCTTGTTGTTTACATACAGCAAATCTTATAAAATAAATCTCAAAATCGAATAAGATATTTAATAGTAAATTTATTTTATAGCATACTAGAACTGTACTGGTATTGTGTTCCATACAAACAACGTAATTATAATTTAATTTCATAGTGTAAATCAGCTTTAATTTTGGAAAAGACCTTACTGACTTTTGCCCATTTCATAGGCAATGAACTATATCCGCAAATCCCATTTGCCGAATCAGAAGATAATAAAAGCAGTATTCCATGCCAAAGGTAAAATACAGGCATTCTAATTAAGACTATTTGCTCACCTATGGAGTGCTATCAAGCAGCATGATGGCGAACCCAAGAGAAGCTCTAAATCCATGGATAGGATTAGATTTGAATATCAAGCAGATGCATGGCTTATAGGAAGTACTAAAAACATACCCACACGATGGTGTTTCTTTACCCTTTCTGTCGTTGCTATTTCTGGACTAATGCCAGTGGTTTATAATACTCTGGCTTTGGATACCATGCCCCAGTTTCATATGCACAGAAATCCGGGATAGTGTTGCATATCGGGAGCAGTAAATCGCACTCAACTCGTATAGACGCTGTTTTATGCAAATGCCAAACGAAACTAGTGCGTAGCGTCTGTTTGGAATCCAAAACGCGATTAGATTTTGCACAAGTGGCTAATTTCGAATTCGTTTTTCTGCCAGATGCTCTGCGACTGTTAAATTTTATATCAATTTTGTCGCCGCCAAGGTTTCTGCCAAAAAATAAGGGTCGCCCGTCTATCATGCAGGAAATTAGGGGGATTACCGTTGTGTATCCCCTTTCGTTGGAAATCACCAATGCCTATGGGGTCTTATTAAAAACTCCCCTCCTTTGTGGCGAAGCTTTAAGTCTTTGGATATATCGATTTTGTCCTTTATTTTTTTTTTTCATCCCTTTTTTTTCCTTACACAACCTCACACAATCGAGGAAGTCAGGGCTACAATGCCATTCCATCTAAATTGATCCCGCCAGGGAAGCAGCAAATGGGACAAAGTAGCTAGGGATAATATTCCATCGTGTGAGGGTACCATGCAGGAACACCAGGAACGGTGGATGGAAGGCAAGTTTACAAACCACAGTGCAGGAAAAATGTGGAAGCGTTTATGTGCATGTATGCCACGCTCTATGTTCAGAAAGATAGCGCCGGAATAGCGCCAATATCAATGATATACTTCCCGGATCCTCAAGAAGGAGTAACGACGAAAGAGCACCCATGCATTTTACACGCGACCAAAATAAACTTTCTTCAGACCGAATTGAAAAAGTTTAATGGAACGCCTATGACGTTCGTTACCGATTCAATTACCGAAGCGATAGCCTTCTTTAAGTTTTCCAGGCAGGAAGAACGGGAAGAGGAGTACCCCGGGATCCTGGGACATATGGGCAACACTTGTCGTGTGCAATCGCAATTGGGTAACGTCTGATGATGTTTGATGATATCGGAAAGGAAAATTGGAAAAGTTTAAAGACGGTTTTGAGGACAAATAGTCTAAAGTTGGTGAAACTGCTTATAAGATTGATCGCCCATGAGTTCATGAACTATGTGCTCAGAAAGATTGCAATTGGTATGGGATGGATATCGGAAATGGAACAGGGAGACATAGATTAAATTTGTATACTTTAAAATACCTATACCTAACAAAAAAATAAAATAAAATAAAATATTAAAGTGTGGAAAAAAGGTACGAAACTCTTCCACTAATTCGTGTTTGCTCATTCCTAGAAAAAGAAAAAGTACTAACTAGGACTAAGCAAGATTACAAGTCATCCAGCAACAGCATTTTAAAATCCCTAAAAAGCAAAATGTTTTCCCACTTCATAAACGTATTTTCACATGATTTTCAAAATGGAACGAAAAACGGCTTCGTATTACACAAAAGTCTGTCGTGGTAGAAAAAGTAAGATTTCCAATCAATCAACTTAATATCACCCACTCAAAGATGTCATCAATCATTCAAATTTTCGTTCAAGACAGTTTAAACAAAGATGAAACCACTTAATGCCCGCGCCTCATACAAGTGGCGGGATGATTGATACCTTCTCACATCTCACGACCCGAAAGCTTTCAAATTTTATATTTATATTTATTATCTAGAAGGTTCCTGGGTTCGAAGAGGAAAATCTGACAAGTACGGGGGTGATACTAGTAAAGGACTCTAGCTTTTCGGGGAAGATACCCTCTTTAAATTATCATCCGGAGTAATCTTGGTTTAGCCTTACATTCTTGCTAATGACACAAAAAACTGTGAACTTTGGGGTGACCTTTTTTCGAATTCTATAGGAATGGGTTCAGGCAAACGTTGTACGTTTTTTATTAGGATTTCGATAATTAAGGTCAATTTTTGGAAAGATGTATTTGAAATTGTTTAAAAATAAATTGATAACATTTTCTCGTTTTCCCTATTATTTTTTTAATTAAAAATTTTAAATAGTTCATTAATATTTTAGTAAAAATTATAAAATTTTAAAATACGACTCGATATTATTGTATTTTTTAAAAATATGTCCCGTATTAGTCCACTACGTGCAAATAATTAAAAAGGATTGAAAAAATTATATTTAATCGTTTATTAGTTTTGTAAAAATAAATTTATAAATAATTTTAAAATGATAATCTGAATTCGAATTCAACTACGACTTAAAAATCTGTTTATATTAAAAACAAAAACAATAAATAATAACACAATATAAAATAATTTTTAATTTTTAAGGCCCAAAGGTTTTTTAAAATATAAAACTCCGCCAATTGCCGCTTCTACGGTGTCCTCATTTCTATCTCTTATAGTGCAAAACCAAGAACATTTCCTCTCCAGTTTCCACTTCATTTGATGTAAAATATTTCATCGAGCATCTCAGCACTTTGGGATTTCCAAATCGACAGTTCCACAAGTGCGACTAGGCAAACACAGGAAGGGCATAGGACCAGGACCTAGTCAATATAATTCCCTTCGAGTCACTTCGATCCCTACTAATTATTTACTTAATTAAGTTCTCAAGAGAATACTGTCAAAGAAAGTTGGAAATCATTAGAGACGAAATTAGTTTTATTAACGACCTAGCATGGAATATTTAAAATTAGCTTTCGTATTCTAGTCCTAGGTAAAGTTCCTTGTGGCTTATTACCTTCGTAAAATACACCCTTGGGTAAATGAAATTTTAAATAAATGGAACTTCAAAAGAAGCTGCAATTTTAAATTGACAATATTTCAGGTCAGTCTTAGTCTTTCAAGTGCCTTAAGTCATAATTTAGACAAAAAAGTTCATATTACTTTTTTTTTTTTATTTTGTCTACAACTTAATGACTAAACACACCCCTGAAATTTCCGAATAATAAGAGTAAAAAAAAAAAAATGTTGAGAGTCCACTTTAAGTCTCTTAAGTATTTCAACAATTTTATGAGGCGCGTAGGAAATCCCTAATTTTTCTCTCGGTTCATTATTTAATTCCCTTTGGGCGCAGGGGTACACCATAAATCACGGCCCAAGTTGGACGAAAGACTCTCGGGAAATGTGGAAATTCAGCGGTGGATTTTGCCTCCCTGAAAATGTCTAAGAAGGAGTGAAAAGAATTGTCGAAGCTGGAAGTGAAACGGAGTTTGGACACAAATTTATTGTCGAAATTACCATAAATGAAAGCTGGAAAATTTCCATTCGAAGATAGACTTCAACAGGTGCACGTTCAATCAACCTGTACCGAGTGAATTTGTTATAGAATTATTATTATGGCCGTTGAATGTTACGAATTTGTTTTTTGACGTCGTCTAAAGTAGTTTGAAAGTAATTTGAATGTAGTGGATCCCTAGGAAAAATAATTTGAATCATTTTTTATAAGTTACAGTGAAATAATCGGGAAGAAAACTGAAAGTAACTAGGAAAAATACTATAAAACAAAGCGGATTGATTTTTTTACTTCAAGGGTTCTTTAGTTCACTAAGACCTTTTGAACTTACTTTAGACGTCGATGCAATGGAAGATTACAAAGATCTGTTACAAAACAAACCTTCCTTTTTCTAGAAGCTATTATTTTAAACATTGGAAGATAGTATAGACTCTAGTAGTAGACTCTAGTAGTAAAACTAGTATAGACCGGTCATTAAGTTTTCTTACCTAACACAAATAAGCCATATCTTAACTAACTAGTACTAGTGAGTAGCTGGAATAGCATAGACTAACCGCTGGAGCTACTTTATTGTATAATTTTCCCAAGAGGTACAGACATCCTCATCGTCTGACAATGGCGGATACACCCAGTAGTTAGCTAGGAGGTTCATTTGACCTTACTCTAGTTCTCATCCCAGAATATTCATTTTATACGAAACCAGAAGGTACTGTGAGCATGCAGGGTGCACTAAATGGATACTATTTTGGACTTTAAGTTCTTTTACTTAAAATACTTCACGCAATTACTTAGTTACTAACGCGTCAGTCTTAAAAAATTAATAATATTAATTTTTATCTGTCTTAAAAGCAAGTACATAATTTCTAAATCTTCAAAATCAGCTCAATAAAATTTTTAAATTTTAAATTACTTAAAATCTGTGTGTAACGAAAACACAAACCTTGATTATCATTTATAATATCAAAGAAAATAAAGGGAAGCATATTCAAATTGATCAGGAATTCATTCGTCTTCTCTTCTTTTTTTCTTGAGAAATGTTAAAATTTTCATGAAGTTGATTTCCGTAAATTTCCCTTACTTTAAGGGATATTCGTTACGATGGAAGTCACTTTATTCTCATTTTCCCTACAGGCAAATTCATCCATTAGGACAGTAAAGTTATCGTGCCTTAAAGTCCTAAGCCCAATGAAAGTTGGATCCAGATTCTTTCACGAACACACATAGTGCTCATTATTTCCGGAAGAAGATAATAATAGAAGATGCTCATTGGTAATACTACTCAAAGCCCTAGTATATTCCGCGGCATCAGCCGATATCACATCACGATAGATGCCTTCCCCAGGCTACCAATTTAATCAGGACTGGAGTATTCAGGGGAATTTGCATATTGTAAGAACCTCATTTTCGGTTGAAGTCCTTTTCGTCTAGGACAATTTTACGGCTGTTATTTCTTAATTCGACGGGGCCATTTAAAAAGTCCATCACACCAGAGTATATCGCATTCCAAGACAGGAGGCACCTTCTTCAAGAATCCCAAGTTTCCTTTAGTGGTAGGTAAGGCGGTAACAAAAAGGACTCTTTAGCATGCCTACTTGGATTGTAGGTCCCTGAGGGTGGAGGAATGGTGTCGAGTAATTTCTGTAATTCAATTGTTTGTCCCATTTTCGACGGGAGAAGGACTTCGTCTTCTTCTAATTTGAATTTCAAATTGAAAGGCCAGTAGTAGTCGTCATTTACTTTTATGTGAATAGCACTTGGTTTCCGAATTAAGGTTTCTCCGGCCCATTCTTGAGGTGTCCTTTTTACCAGCCAAAAATGTTCATACAATGTAACGACGTGATATACAATTTCTGACTTTAGCAGCTAATTTCAAGGTTCTGTTTACGTTATCAGCGCTGTTGTGAATTTGGTCTCTGAAATATTTACATATCATTTATTCAGTTGCGGGCCGAGGGTCGACACACTAATTGTGGAATTTGTAAAATTTCCTAGTTTACATCTGCAAGTGAAATTACAGAAAATAAACAGAAATGGATTTTCGCGAAACACCAAAGGAAAATGTTTGCATGTCATGGCAGGTGTATTTTTAGGAAAGTCCACTTTCAATCAGGCTCATCATTTTAACGAAATTATTTCGTATGGTGGTTTTATCGGTGCCAATTAATTTCACCATCGCCCTAACAAATTCTCCCGGTTGTGGAAAATAAATAAATATTTAAACACTACTATGGAAATTTCATTTTACGATGTAATACTGCAAAAAAATTGTTCATATTTTTACCTTTATAGGACGCTTTAATGCTGAAATAATCCTTCAGCAGGTAATTTACTGGAAATTATTCCCTAGACGCTTGTTGGATAATTTGTTTGATCTTTTCATGACGCGGAATTCAACTAGACCCTTGTATACACTACACAAAATAGGGGTAAAACACGGCTTTAATATTTAAAACTGGTTCAATTTAAAAATTCTGTTTCTAATTTTTGATATTATTTCCATATAGTTTTAAATAGATCAACATACAAAAAGACAATTTATCACTTATGTTTTTATGTGAGAAAAAGTTTCAACGTAATCGATTCACTAAGTCTAGTTTTATAAAGTAACAAACAATTGAAAATCTGGTGTAATCCATTTTAAATCAAAAGAAAAAGAAAATATTTCCAATATACAAACATAATTCTATTTTAAATTCATAACAAGTGTAGGTTAGAACAGAAAATAATTTCGTTAGATTAGCAAAATGCTCATAAAAGTTTCATTTAATGACCAAGTACACTAGAACTTTCAGAAAAAGGGAAAATTGTAATCCACTTATCTCGTTATCTCCTTTGTCGACAATTGACGTGCAATAGCATCATCATCGTCATCATCATCGAAATAACTCACGGTCAATCAAAGCGAGGCTGCTGCGAGGACCAATTACACGAATGAGCCAATAAACAATAAAGGCCAATTTATGACAGTGCTACCGTCACTCTGTAGGTCTGACGGGTGCCCTTATTAATCAAGCTGATGCTGATGCTCACATGTCTATGTCATGACAGACTGACACCCACACGTGAACTTGCATCGTAATTTTTCCCGGCAATGCCCAATCCTGAATTTACACACTATCAGAGTAGGATTCCGGAAAGTAAGGATGTAGTGGATGGCCCTGTTTGTCTATCGGTTTAATGTCGTAAATTGAATTTGAATTTTTAACGTACTTATTTTTGGTTTTTGAAATGTTGAGGTCAAGTAATTTGCTGTTTAATTAATAATGATACCTTATGAAAACCCTTTCGTAGTGGGTATGAAATTGAAAGACTTGTAGACAGGATTTTAGGAATATAAACGTATATGATTTTGCCTTAGAAATAAAGTCATTATAAACCTTTTGGCTTTATCTTGAATATTTTTGATCTAATTCGTAAAAGGATTTGTTTTCTGAGATCTGTAGAAGGTTCTTTAATTTAATACTCCATTTGCCTGGGTCCGAAGAGTTCGAAGTTTTAACCTCAAATCATTTAATAAATAAAATTTGATGAAAATTGACGGCAAATAAAAGTGGACACAAAGGGCTACTCGGAACACTGGCGCGAGCGATCTTAACGCCCGGAATTGAATTTCAAAAATGCGAAAAATACGAATTTTAACCCTTGTTTTAATAATTATAATAAAAAAAATTATAGATGGATTTTGTGAATTGTGATGATGATCTAGTAAAAGATTTTTACAAGTTGCAAGTTGACCTACTAACCTTTCATTCCCCTAAACAATAGTCTCGTTTTATACGAATAAAATACAGTAGTAATTTTTGGCTAACTTTTCGATGAAAACAGTCGACTCTATAAAATGTAGAGGTTCAATCCCAATTCTACTTTCCATATATAAACGACCAGTCTGGATCTGGTAACTGCTGATAATTCACTCTTTTCCTGTTCATTTTTCATCCCATTCAACGTGATGATGGGATGGAAATTAATTCACCTGAATGTCAGGGAATGAGAATAGCATCATAAATTCCCACTGGACTGCAAAAATCTCACAGCCATTTTTCTTGCCACCTATTTTAGCCGCTGTCGTGCAGTCGGGTGAAAATTAAAATGCTAAAATTAGTGTGAGTCCATAGTGCGCCCGTGTGCTATTGCCATCATGATATAAAATCTTGTGGAATGAAATGACTAACGCGACAGAATTCCGAACAATTCAAATTTGCATCTGGATCATATCAGGGGTAAAACACAAAAAAAAAAAAAAAAAAAAAATTAGAAAAATTTCACATTGTGCAAGTAGAAATTCATTTGCATTTACTACCGAATGTGTGCTTCTTGTTCTATAGCAAACTATCCAAAAGGATTTGGTCGCCAGGTGTCCAAGGTAGTAAATGGAAAAATCATCGCATTCCTTTCAACTCTAGAAATTCCTTTCAACTCTAGAAGTTTTTAAACTTTTTGTAAAGGAACTTTTCCAATATCGCAAGATACAGGACAGTTGAAAAACTTTTCCAAGAAGCTTGAAGTCAACTAGGAATGATCAGAATGACTCGTAAATGTCACCATGTCACAACTGCTCCTATCGAAATTTCTCAATTTTAAAATAAAACAAAAAATTTTTAAGTGTATTTAGAATATAATTTTGGATTGAAATAAACAAAAATACAAAAATAAACAATTTTCAGTATGAAAAATTGATAGTATAAGCTTCTAGAGTTTAAATTTAAATAAGTACAAAAATATGATCAATTCTAGAGTATACATTTTTGTCTGTATGTTTGATAAATTACTGGACATATTTAAATAAAATACTTATAACCTTTCATTTACACTTTTTATCTACCTTTTCGTATTTATAGTAAGGAAATTTTTAAAGTAATTCTTAAAGAACTTTCACTTTAGACGATGCATATATCGACTTAATAAATTTATTTACCTGTTTATTTGTTATTTGTACAGACCTTTAATTATTTAAATAGCAAAGAGATCAACTTAAAATACACACTCCATATCTTTGTTTATTTATCAATTTATCAAAAACATGAAGAATAAAAATTGATAAACTAAAGATAGTTAAAATCAATAAATTGAAACCACAATAAATTCAATACCTGAAAATTTAATTGAATTCAAGAAAACTAATGATCTTGTGATACACATCCCCATTGTCAATTTACGTCCAATCAAAAGCATATTAAATCTAATGCTTACCTATTATTATCGAATTTCTAACCCTTCGGACTGTTGAAATTGCTCGGTTAGGGCAATATTTACAATATTTACGATATCTGCTAATTGCAAAGTGATTTAGATATCTCGACACATTAAAATCCAATCAATATTAATAATGTACAGTGTGATTCTGGCTTTGTTTATTTACATTTTCTGGCGCGAATAATGACCGGAACTGGAGCAAAATTAATTGCATTGTTATCAAAATTCTAGATTATAAGCTGTAATAATCCCTGGAAATATTATGATAAATTAATTCCGGAAAAATCTCTCTACCCATATTTTAATTACCTTACATTTAATGGGAAAAGGATATTTGAATGTTCATATATAAAAGTTTACAGGTCGTGAGGGATGATCTCATTTATTCGAAAGCCCATAAAATGCAAGAAACTCCGGAATATCCGAAGTTGTCTTCACCACATTTTACACTAGGAAAATTGTTTACGTTCTTTCCATAATTACATTTTATGCCTCAAGGTTATACCCTAATACAACATTTCAAAGGGAAAATATTCCAGAACCCACTCCCGAATTCTACGGACATATACCCCGAATTACCTCAAAATTTGCATGAATAATTGCGAAAGTAATTCCTGTACCCGAAGTGTCCAAAACAAATAAAGTTACCCTCATCCTTCTGTTCTCTCAGATATCCTGAAATCTTCACACAATAGAAAAGGGGAGTTCCAACAATTTGAAAGCTACCCCGACGCCTACAGGGACGAAAATCGTCGCCTGGTGTTGCTGCTTTTTTAATAACTAGAAATGATTCTGTTCTCGTAGTTCCTGAAGGAAGACATCAGGGAATTCGTGCCTGGTCCCCGAACAGTCGTGACAGTTTCTTCACAATTGCTGGGAAAATCTCTTTATTACTAGAGTTCCGGAGGTAGAGCTCGAGGAGCCCAAGCGTGCACTGTCCTGGAGGATTTGCTACCATTTATTACTGGCGATAGGTACTGCAATAACGCTGGACTTACTCGTATACATCCCGACATTACACGTACACGTACGTACATAATAAACGTTCTTATATACAAAACTGGGCGTTTATGTGGACTAAATGCTCCTCATGGGTTAGGGTTAAATTTATGGACTCACCGTGATTTATTGCAAACGAATGGCCGTAATGTATGGACAATTGTGGATGTCATAGAGGAATTTCGTTGGTTATTTGTTTTAATTAAGAAACTGGAACAGTCAACAAAAGAGTTCGCCTCGGTAAGAGGATATTGAATCCAATCGACTTAAGATAAATCCTGGAATCGCTTTAAAGTGGTTTACGGGGGATAAAAGTAAATCGACGGGATTTTGGTGTAAGACGATTTCTTTTCTTTTTTTTTTTGCAGCTGAAAGATACGTCGGAGCTATGGAAGGATAAAAATGTGCGAGGGAGATTTTGCATAATCGATTAGATCTCCTTTTACTCCTTTGGAAGCGATCCACTTTGTTTTATTTATAGTCAACCTCTTTTGCTTTAAGAATTTTTAAATTAAATACTGTTGGTAAAAGTTTAAATTTATTTCAAAACGTTCGAAAAGAACATTCAATTAAATTCTCTAAATCTGATAAAAATGTTTAATAGAATTTTTATAAAAAGTCGACATTATTCCAGCCATACGAATCTTTTTAAAAAAAATTCTTTTTAAATAGTCCTTGATATTTATCACATGGCTTAGTTTAAAATAAAAAATTAAATAAATTTTTTAATATTTTTTAATTATTTTAACTGTGTTTAACACTTTATTATTTTTTATTCTGGAAAATGATAAAGAAATAAAAAAATAGAATAAAAAACATAAACAATAAATTTAAAAATTGAGAACATTTAAAATATCTAATACATGGTTAAATTAATTAATATAAAACATAATTTTGATCAACGCTAGGGTGAAATATAAATAAAAAGACCTCTAGAAGGATTTCATTTTTCCATTTTTCTTTTTATATTTAGTCTGGCGTTAAGCCCTATAAAAGTTCTATATTTTTTTCAGAGGGTATAATTTTATGTCTCTGGTATTACCCTAAAGTCCTTATCCAAAGCATTTTTTATATGCTCATCCCAGAAAACTTTCTGATTTGACGTGTTTGCGAAATTGGAACTAAAAAGAACTTATCCATTCTAGAAATATAAAATGAAAATATTATTGCGAATTGCAGTCCGCTAAATCATAAATAAAGTAAATATCTTCAAATAACTGAATTTCCAATTCATTGAAAGTTAGAGCATTTTCAAAAAATTCCGACCAACACTGCATTGAAATGAGGAAAATAGTGTCAAACACTAAATTGAATAAAAACGATTTTCTTTTTCTGGAAAAAAAAACTCCGTAAAATAAATCTTCCACAATTTTTAAAAACTAGAAAAAGTTAAAAAGAAATAAAATTCAATTTATTCAGACAACCCTTGAACGGAGTACAGAGTCGGTCCTAATCTTTCATCTTCCATCTGGGAATTCTAGCAGTAAGCACTTTGTGGACAGACTACGACAGTCGGTGGTAAGGATCACAAGGACCCATTTAATTGGCTCCCATCTTGGCTATAGTATAATAGACTTTAACAAAGGAATTTTTCACCTAATTTCACATTTTAATTCGAAATTGCTGCCACGATCTCTGTACAAATGAATTTTAACGAGGAAACTTTTTTAATCTAACCCTTCTAGCCTGGGGGTGCAGGTCGTACGTCTATATATCCAAAGTGGTTGCAGATTTCAATTAGGAAAGTTTTCTGCAAATTGTGGCTGTTTTAGACGCGAAAAGGTTTCGTTGGGCAGATCTTTTACACACCAAAAAATACCCGGTGATTTCAAATTTAATTTATCGGGATAGTCTGGCGGAACAGCTAATATTCCATTGCAATAGGATGGATAGACGATAATGAGGCTCTTAGGCATTTTCACCCTTCGTTCTGTTTGCCCTTCTGGCCATTAAAATCCCTGAGGCGTTATGGAATGACCCATTTGAGGCTAATTTGAAAATCGATACAATCTTCGTGGGCAATTGATGCTAAGTTAAAATCAGCATCATAACCCTGCTCCGGACGAAGGGAGGCAATATTGAAATTGAAATTATCTGCATTGGCCTAGAAGTGACAATTTGCCTCCTCTTTGGGGAATCCCAAACAGTCTGAACTGCAGACCTATTTGTATAATTGGGTCTTAACTAATTTTACCAATTATCACTGTTTACATGCATCTCCATTAAGATAAGGCAATTATTTTACATTTCCGATGCTACATTTGATATTTACGTACGTAAAATCCAATTACCTAGTGACTGACACCGTATGCTGCCATGCCTTTCAAAAGCAGATTACTCACATATCAATTTATCAATAAATTAAATTATTACTCAAAATGGACGCAAAAACTATTCTCTGGTAAAACGTCTCGTTTTCGAATTCAATTCACCTCTTGTATGTTGTCTGAATACCTTTTAAACCTCCAAAACTTCTACTTGAGTGTTCGAAATCAAAGTGATAGATTAAATTAAAAATTCTCGAATCTTTCCCTCAGTACCCGTACGAAAACTTTTAAGTTTTAACATAATTTATTTCACTTTAATTTATTATTAAATAAAAAAAAAATGTTCCAACCACACCTGTCCATTAATACTTTATATTGTATTTAATTGAACAATACATCAAATAACAAAATATATCATAGAAAATAATTTATATCGTTACAAAATTTATTAGCTCCCTTTATAAGACCTCCTTCATAAATGAAATAGTGTAGTTTCTTATCGCTTTTCAGTCTAGATCGCCAATAAATCTAATATTTCTTGAAAATGAAATAGTCGAACATTTTGGATTCGCTGCCATGTCTGTATGATGTGTTTTCATATCTTTAAAAACCCTTAAAAATTTCACTTATCAGAAGGCAGTAGAGAAGCGGTAGAGGAGGTATAATAAATGTCTGCCACTTTAGGAAAGAATATCCTTCTTCTACGGGAATAGAAATGAAAAACGGAGCAATTACCATCAGACCATATAAACGTCAAGGACTATTACTCTTGCCTGCAGTATGGTAGCCGTTAAGGACAACCCACTAATTTATTACTAGCTAAATCTTACAGAGGATAAGCTTCTCATAAGATCTTTCTTCAGAATTGTGGATAGGGATAGAATCGGTTAAGTTAAAGCTTGCAAATGTTTCCCTCTCCCCCTCTATTTTCTGGTGAACTTCTTTGAGGTTTTCATAGGACAAATGAACTCTATGTGAAAGTCAAGATGATGTCCAAGAAGAGGAATATTATACTTGTTTTTAGGGTATATTTTGTTATACTCAGAATTTTATGACCGTTTTAGTGCTTCATAATAGTCTTGATAGTGGAAATAAAAAGGGCCTTTCGCTTAATTACAAGACCACATGTCAGTGTAAGAAATAGACAATATAATATATAACAACGCTAGATAAAGCTGCATCCTATAATTGTGGAGTTATATAGTAACAAACAGGCCAACGGTTAATATTTTTCTACTTAAACAGGTAAGAAAGGTAAACTAATTATTTCCAAAAACATAATCAAAATTGGTTTACTAGATTTTCTGTGACAAATTAATATACAAAATAAAAAGACAACAATCCCTAAAGTGGTTATTTTAACTTCGAACACATTCTACATAGACTAAAAATATTGAATTGCTTTAATGTTTTCGTAAAACAAAAATAAACATATGAAAATAAAATTTAATTTGGCCTTAAAGACTCAACACTTCTTTATTCATATGAGTGTATACATCGAAATTCTATAATAATGTAGTACGTAATATATTAAATTACTTCCCACAAAAGTGTACTCCTACTAAAGCCATATTTGTACAAAAGCTGAAAACCACCCTCGGCTACATTTTCGTGGTTTAATCCATTCACCCGATTTAAATTCCGATTCCACGAGTCTTAAATTATCTTTTTTGCATTGAATGCCAAACCAAACGGAGCGCGATGTTCATTATCATCTTTCGAAGGGAGCACACGCACCTTCCCTGCACAATTTCACACCTTTACCCAACATCCCTTGTCGTCATTGTGAAACACCTGAGAAATACCTTAAGGGATCCCCCTTAAATTTAATGGGCATCCACATTGAAGTGTGAACATCTGAGTTTTTTAGCTCCAGGACTAAAGTACCATCTCAGACACAAGAAGACTCCATAAAATTGGACAATGAGCTAGAAAATCTTCCAAATAGAAGGTTTGGGAATTTCAAAAACATTCACAGGCTTATTTTTCTACCGCCCTATCCCAAATAAGAGATAGAATTTTGTGAATTTCATGGTTGCGACCAGAAAAGCGAGGGTGGAACCCCAAACAGTGTCAAGAGAGCGAGTTCATTTACTGTTCGGATAATAAAATTATAGGCATATTGTCACGTAAGATTGCCGAAGATATTGGTCTTTCTTCGGAAACCGATGGCTTTCGGGGATGACGTATTGTCGATTTATTATATGGGAACGCCTATATGAGAGGCAATTTGTGTGGGCCATCAACAGGTTCCATTTTTTGTGAATAATATAGAAAAGTGCTCTATTGCACTTTAATACAAATATTACTTTGAAGATAATCATTAAAGCGTTATATCACATATTTTGGTATATAATTCCGAAATGATTTGTTTTAATCAGCAAATAAAATTTTAATTGTAATTTCAAGAGACCGGAGTTTTAAAATGCCAAAATTTCCTTGATCTAGAACACCATTTCAATAAATAATTGATAGACTGGTTCAAAATCCTATTTATTTTAATCGTATTACAAAAAATGAATGTCTGCATATTCAAAAATGGTTTTAAACATAAACTTCATATGCCATGACACCATAAAATTATAAAAATTATTTATTAAATTTGAGTTTTGTTTAAACAGAAGAAGAACTAATTTTATATGGTAATAGTTCTATGACTTTTTTATTTGATTTCTATTGCAGACTTCAAAATCTAAATTAATTCTCTAGGAGATGCGATGGAAATTTTAACAAATTAAAATTTTATAAATAACTCTAACACCATTAAATAAAGTAATACTAAACTTACTCAATTGATTCTGTTACATATTTATAAAATAATTAATAAAGCAGCTTATCAGCGTCCAATTTATTTAAAAATAATTCTATTTACATACCTTTCTTTTCAAACATAGTTTGAATTGTAAAATTTTTTACAAAATACAATACAGTCCTAAATTTAAAATTTTCTCAATCAATCAACGTTGAAATTTACAAGTTCAGACTTCATTTTGAAAACAATTTCAAATCAAAGGTAAATTTCAATTGGGAAAATGTTTCGCCCGAAATGTGTTCAATCAAATCAAAGTCTTTCCGCTCCGATAGGTCCATGGGGAGTGAAAAAAGGAGATCTCATCTTCTAGTCTGAAGGAAACAACAAGACGTTCTTTCTACACTATGCTCCGGTATAGCCATCTTTTACTAAAGATGAAGATGAAGATGACGAAGCCAACAAAGACGAAATTCTAATTTTAACGCATGAACTTTCCCAAAAACGACGTAAAATGACATTTATTATTCAAAGCAATAAATTGATTTGAGCACTTGATGAGTACCGGAGAACATCGGTCGGTTGGCTTGAGTACGGATCAGCGAATGGAAGGTACATAAATCATGAATTGATTTCCGACTTCCCCCAACCCCAATTCCAAATTCCCAAGCTGAAATTCTACTCTATACGAAAAGGGGCAATTTAGTATGTTACTTGAAGATTCCAAACTTCCATCAGACCCATTTGTGGGTGAAAGGTGGGCCTATCACATACATCACAGCACTCGAATTTCCATCCCTTGTAAGGCTCGCTCACCCGCAAATAATCCGCCCTCGCGCTCATGATTAAAATCAGTCTCGATTTCGCTCACTTTATTCTGCCGAATTGCACCAGATTAAAATAAATGTTGATTGCCTAGTTCCTGCCATTTTCTTAATGTATGAAGCAAACCGCCCCCGTCACCGAGATTATTCAACAGCTCGCGGCTGCTTTCACAGAAAGGAAAATGTGCTGCTAATTTTTCGTCTTATTACCGCCATCCATTTGAGAGGCCGTAATCCATCTGCACTGTGGCCGGTCGACCATCGTTGGGGCCTCGAAGACAGTGAGCCATACCGTCCCATTTATTTGCTCATGTTATCTGGCACTCTGTTCTGGCTTTATCCTCCTTCTTGGCTCCAGAACAGGAATGGTAGTCGCTCCAATGGTGTAGATTAACCGGGGGTTGTTGCTTTCTCCAAAAATTGCCATTTCCAAGGCAAAAAGATGTTGACTTTTATTTCAATAGAGGAATGCTCCTTTTCATTGCCAAGGTCAACAACCCTTTGAACCAACTTTAAAGTGTTGGAGACGCATATCGCGAAGAAATTACTTTTGTAAATGGATGCTGTTATCGGAATTAAGATTTCTTTGATGAAAGGATTCGTCCCGTGACAAGGAGCACTTATCCACAATAGGAGGAACATTTTTTGGGGTTTGAGCAGTAAAAGAGTAAAGGTGGTTACGTTACAACAATGTAGAAACGTTAAGATCTTATGTAGACATTACATAGAAGAGTAATTTCAGTAATAGCATTTTAACAGAACGATGTATTTAAGCTTGTGTGTTTTTTTCGTTACTGTTGCTTCCGAGCATGAATAAAAACGTACAGCATGTTTTTCACAAATTACTCTATAGGGCCATAGACCACATTCAACAGGAAATATTCAACTTCCAATTTAGATAATGGTTTAGAATTTTTGGTCTTTCTAATGTTTCGTGGTACAAAATGAATTATCTGATTCTGACCTGCAATTTTTTCTCCAGAAAATCATCGATATAAAAGCATCATAAATCTGATGTCTACAGGAAAGCTACATCAATTATAATTTTTTTTTTTTACAAAAAAATTTTAAACCGTGAAAGGCATAGTAACGTAAAAAATAATCTTCATTAAAAACGAGTTGAACTCGCGCTATTCGAATTCCGTACATTTGTATATTTTAATGATTTCAGAAAAAAAATCATTTTTTAGTTTAAAGGACCGCCTCTTATTTCTTAAACAATAAAAAGATATAGAAAATTTTCGAATATACTTCTATTATTTAATTTCAGTTATTTTATTCCTTAGTTTAGATAAAAAAACTACTAAAATATTATCATACCTAAAATTTTAAAATCCTCGAAAAGTGCACCTCGTTTGGGTCCAACTTTTCCTCATGTGGAGTGAAATGACCCGAACCATTTTGACTTTAGATTTAAATTATTATTTTGTAAAATATATAGAGATTGGTTCAAAATTCACTTATTCAATTTAAGTACTCAAGCCTCGAGAATGTGTTTAAAAGTGCTAAAGTTGGCTTTATTTTTTTAGAAAATACCTTGCATGAATTTAAAATTTTTTCTAAGATTGTAGATTTGAAAAATAAAAACTAATCGATATATAAACGTGTCCCCGTAATATCGTCAGCAAAGACACATCAAGGTAAACGCATCCTCGCGACACAATAAAATCACCTTGACTTGTAAGGAAGTGGCTGTCCATAAAAATAAACTTATATATCTACAATAAAATGCCGCCGACATGAGTAGTTCTCTGCCATAAGGAAAATTACGAAATTACACTTGACGACACTTAAAATTCAAAACGGAAAAAGAAAAATATACTTGAATAAGTTGGCAACGTTCCAAAAGCCCAGAGATACACCACAACTTAAGTAAAGTGGTACTCGGGAATGGCTCGATGTGCCCACTCATCTGTCCAAAGTCTCCCCTTCCATCTGCAGCTCCCTCGTCTTGGCATTTCCTTGCAGTTTTCTTAATAGAGACACGACATAAGACGTAATCCTTGCAGCTTCAGCCCTCGAAGCCATTAACTGCTAACGGAATGAAAGGATCCTCTTTATGGCTTTGAACAATTTCGCCTTGGTATTCTTAGGGATGAGTGATGCTTCATTTCCATCCCGGCACAGACGCCTTTTGTGATTTCAAACTGAGTTAGTTCTTCATGGCTGTTACGTAATAGGTAAGTTTCTTTGGCGGAAGGAAATGCCCCAGCATTCTTTAACATACGTAAAAAAGGGTATAAATGCCAAGTGACAACCTGTGCATTAGAATTTGGAAAATGGTAGAATATAGGGCTTAAGATTAATGCTGTCGGCTACGTTATACAAAGTACAATATTTCATTTTTCTTTTATATATGATTTTTTTCTTCATAAGACCAATTGATTTATTCGAAAACTCTTTTATACAAACAATTTGCAGAGTCATGTATTCATTCGCCTCTTTTTTTCTGGTGGAACAATCCCACGTACTTTGATCTTAATCGAATTTATAAAATTTTCCCTTATAAAAAAGTTTCAAAAACCGTGGAGCTAGAGAACTTATGGTATAGTCCTGAAAACCACTCTATCACCGAAAACTTCCTAACACTTCTTATTGGAGTCTCCTCTCAGTGCAAGAAGGTGAACAGAAATTGAAAACCAACGAGCCCGACTGGAGTGGCAAGGGATATGAAGTCAGAGGAGTTCTTAGGAAACAAAAACTGTTGAAAATCCTTACCATCCTTCTGTGCTATATTTTCGAAGACAAAGTTTCCAGTTCTCACTCATAACTTGTTGTCAGTTCAAAATCGAAGTTGGCTGCTGCAGAAATGCACTTAATACAATCAACCTCCAGATGGAGAAGACGACCAGAATCGGTGCCGCCACGAAATTAGGAATATATTTTTTAAAAGTTTATGAAAATCTTAAGTTAATTAAAAAATTCTTTAATTTTATTTTTCCTTTTGAGTACAATTTCAGTCATAATTCATAATTTTTAAAAATTCTTTTTTTTAAGTATTTTTATTTGAAAATAGTGTAAAATTTTAACTTGAACTTAATTTTAATTTTAAATTTACACGCATTTTATGAATTGTTTTATATTTTTTGTTATAAATAATTTTTTTTTTCCGATGTTTTAAAAACTTTATACCAATTTAAAAATTGAAAATTTCCTTTTTTTTTTTTATAAAAGTCGTATCACAATGCCAACCTCGGCACACAGGACACGTACGGGGACATATTCTTGACCTTTTATAAATTTTAGGGTATATTACAGTCCATATTGGAACAACCCGCTTTATCCCGGGCTCGCTAGTTGGAACCAACAGCAAAGCAATCATCGTACGCATCATTTGCTCTGTGCAATGGACTTATCGGCATGACGAGCAGGACGGGAGCCGTTCTGCCGGGCGGGATCCGGGACCCATGGAGCAAACTAAGTGGCACCCAATATCAATAAATTTTAATATACAGCCGTAGCGGACTAGAAACGCCTGTGGGAAACATGATAGAAGCCGTCCCGACCATCCCGACAATTGCGCTGAGCTCTTTAGAAGTCATAAAGGCGCACTAGGGCAATTCTCAGGGCCAGGCTTCGAACCCAGATCCTCCCACACAGAGTGAAGTTCTAAGCAGTTAAACTTCTCGCCCGGAACCCTTCTCCTTCTGCCCGCTTGAAAATGCACTTTATACCGAGCATTTGCTGGGTAGCCCGAATTTATCTCCCGCTTGAAGCGCCCTTAATGCATTCGTGCAATTCCTGAAATTAGTTTTCTGGCCGGGGTCGGCCGTCCCGGATCCCCAGGTCTGTCTGTGGGGTTCAAGCCATAAATCACAGGCATATGCCCGCCGCCGGCGGCAAGCCTTTTCCACAACGTTCAATTTCAACGTAAATGGTCAACGCCAATGGAATTATTCATGGAAAATGTTTTTTTTTTTTTTTTCGCTGCCCCAAATTTGAATTCATTCACATTTAAATACGATGGAGCCGCCAATTTTGATTATTACGGGCAGGGGCCACTTTGAATGGCGGCCGTGAATTTAAAATTTAGGAAAAAGGAAATAGAACTTTTCTGGAACATTTTCAAACCTGAAAACAAAAGTATGGGAGAATTTTTATTCTATGAGGAAAATTTAGCACCAATTGTGTCCAGCAGAAAAAAAGAAAAATTCATAATATTTTGATTTTCATCAGTTTTAAAATATCCAAAATGATACACGAAAAATTGCAAAATAAGAAAAGTATAAAATCTTTACAAGAAACGAAAACATCAGACCCGCGTGTCTTTTCTACTAACTTTAGAAAGTGTTTCACACTTTGTTACACTCCTAATCCTTAATTTTTGAACCTACACTGCTGTACCCTAAAAGGTTTCACTATAAAATCGTGTTTTAGTTTTTGTTCTTACTACTTCAAAATTACTATCAAAATTACTCTATTAAAATTCTACATCATACGTACACTATTTCCTATCCCATACTTCCTTATGATGTAACTGATTTATTTCTATATTTTCAGTTTCTTTCATTTTAAAAATTATTACATTAAAATCTAGACAATTATTTCCTCTATGTACAAAAACGTAGTACGTTCATTTTAAATTTCCGACCGACATGTTAGGTCATATCTTAACAGGGTGTATCTCTGGCATTTCGGCCCATATTAAGGCACATATCGTGTAGTAGATGTTAAATATATCCGAAGAAAAAAATTAGACCCCATAGAAAAAAATTAGACCTCCATCAGTGAGGTGATAAAAGCGCTAGAGGCTGACTGTTGCCAGTAATTGACTTTTAATGACGGCAATGAAATGAGTACATAATGTGGCAACTTATTAAATAATGTCTAGCAAAAATTAGGAGAGGAGAATTAAAACACCTTCAATGTACGTCCCGAGGCCAGGAAATCCCTATAGGACATGTTTCGTTTATATTGCCTCCCCCCTAGTTTGCCTGGAGATGGCTCGGAAGCACCCTATTTTGCTCGGTCAATTTGTTCGACGCCCGGCAGACAGGTCGGAAGCACTTAGGGACATTTTTTGCTTTTATCATGAAATTCACCTTGGGCGAAATGTTTCACCGGCAAAATGCAAAAAAAAAAAAACAAAAAATGAAGCAAAAATGAATATCCTAATGGAATATACATGTCTTTGGCAGGAATAGCAAGAATACCGACCGAAAATGTTCTATTAAGGGTATACCAGAAGGTTCCAAGGGGTATCCACTGGTAGTATCGATTGCACGCAACTTTCTAATTTGTTCAAGGGAACTTTTGAGTAATCATCGCCTCCAGCACCTTCCGGACAATCCTGGGGATCCATTCAGGTCGGGAATCGTGATCGTTTCAAAAGCGCCTTAAACAAGAATACCAACCAGGTTTTCTTTTTTCAAACCACACCCCTCTCCATCATCCTCCTCGTTACTGACCTGCGAATGAATTCCTTGTCACAGGGATTCTTTACTTTCTTTCATTTCCGGCGTCCTTTTAAAGACGAAGTGATGACTTTGCCTTTCCCATTGAATAACGAAAAAAAAACCATTATTATTATATTTTTTCTACATTTTTTTTTTTTTTTTTATAAGAGTGGTAGATACCTGAAGGGAATCTGCCGCGAATTATTAATTAATTGAAAGGAACGACAGCTCCTTCAAAACTTATGACGACAGGTGCTACAGCACAATTGATTTTATTTTCCCACCTTTTTGCCTTCTCCAGGATCCCTGTTCGGGCGGAAAATTAATCGAACGTGTTTAATAATACAGGGAAAAAGAATAGCGCAATTTTGATGGTGATTAATTATTTTTGGATTCATTCCCGATATCGAAAATTCTGCTAGAACGTTGACTACTGGGAAAACGACAGTGTCAATGTGATCAAGTGTCGTTTATATAAATTTATATCTTTTTAAATCCATGCGTGACTGAAGGGGAGTAGTAAAATAAACGTTTAAATTCACCCTAAAAAATCATAGGCGTTTAAAATGATATAATGCTTATTTTATGTGTCAAATATTTCAGCATACGGCAAATCAATACAAAGTATACAATTTATATTTTAGTTCATATAAATATAAATATAAATATAAATAAATTATATACAATAGTAGTACTTTTAAAAATATTTAATAAATTTACATTTATATCATTAGTTTCTAGTCTAGTGTTTAAAAAACATTTGGTAGAAAAAGATATTCATTTATATAATTATTTTATTATTTATTATTTATTATTTTATTATTAACCAATTAAGAATAAATAAATGGTTAAATTTTAAAACCCTCATTTTTCATATTTTTACAAATTGTGGTGTGTGGCAAATCAATCGATATTTCCAGGTCCATCGAAAAAAGGTGGGATTTTTTTTTATCCCATGTGTCCCCTTCCTAAGCATCTTTCTCACCATTATCAAAACGCCAATAAAGTGTAACAAATCCAGGAAAGGCTTCTGGATTTCCAATTCAATTTGTGTAAAACGCAAGTATGAATTCGTCTGCATTCGATTACCGCATCGGTCCAATATTGGCCATTAAATAATTCTGCGACGGAAAGATTTTATTTGCACATAAAGACACGTTATTTGCCTAAAAATTTTTTTAAAAAAAAAAAGCACCCCTTTCCTCTGGGAATTTTTCTTTTTTTATTTATTTGACACAAAACGCACTATCAGCACAAAAGCCGTCCTCGCAGTGAATCACCTTGTGGGGCATAAACTAGCACTCGAGCGGAAAAAGGCCGACTCCCGCAGTATCAGCAAGTCCTGCAGCTTGGCGGCAATTTTCACAGCCATGATTTTCCGATTAAAATGACCAGACGTGTCAAGCTCTTCGCCCGTAGTGCCTTCAACCAGTCCGATAAAAATTCTTTAATAAAAAAAAAAGAGGTTGAAGTCAATTTATGAATGATTCTGTAACAATTTTATGGAACATATCGATTAATAAAATTTCAGTCAATTTATCACTTTACTTTTATTTCCACAAAAGTACTTACAACTTTTAAAAAACACATGTTCACGTCGTCCTCAGAGGAGTGCTATATTACCTACCACTGATTTTTTATTACTCATACTACTAAATATAAAAAAGTATATATTTCCATATTTAAAGAAAAGTATTCTTTTAAAATTCAAAGTTATTTATAATTTTATGTGTAAATATTTACTTTAATGGTATATTTAAATTGAATTCCTTATTCATTTATTGTGTTACTTCATTTGAATTAATAAGCGATATTTTAAAATAAAAATTTAAATCTTAAGGAATTGATTTTTTGCTGTAAATACATTGAAATTAATCTTAAAATCTGTTTCATTTTATTCAAATAATAAAATAGAATTTTCTAACAAAATGTCGTAAAAATTTCAATAAAATCATCATAAAAAAACTTGATAATGCTTATTATTTACGTTTTTTTAATCATTCAATTCATTTTATTACATTCAATTCCTAATTTCTAGTCCAATCTATAATTAACCAGCTTAAAAAATTTGTATACACCTAAAGGCAAATTTCCATAATGCCAAAATTAATAAAATCCTACAAAGTTCAGATGAAATGGATAAACATAAACAAACAAAACATAAAACATTAAAAAAACCAACAAAATTGCTTTTTTTCCAAATTCCAAAAATACTGAAATTATTTCTGAAGTATTTTTGTATTTAAAATTTCCAAACAGAAAACGGTTAAATAAAAACATATTGTAATTTATTTGAACCATTTTTGTCATCTGTGTCATTTTGGAGTAAAAACAATTCGATATATTCTCAAGATCGTAAGATATTCCAAAGTTCCAAAAGAAAATACAATTTAAATTTTAGATAAGGAACATTTTTTTTCATCTATTTAAATGAAAATTTTTGAATTTCTCAACTTTTTTTTTCTTAACAATTTTCTCAAGAAAGCTAGGAAAAATCTCAGGTCTGTCTACCTCACAGTCCAACGACTCTAACTTCTTTTGAATGAAAACATCGCAAACGCTATATGAGATTTTCGTAAAAATCAAATTTTCTACCGGGCGCCAGATCTAAAGAGTTCTGGCACGAGGAAATGATTTTCTCTTTATCCCAGAAAAGCGGGAAAACTAGAAGCCGGGAAAGCGTTGCTGGACCCAGCTCCTCTGCTCCACGATGCAATTCAACTGGTTAACTTGAAGGGGAAGTCTACGTCGAAGAGAATATTCCCGATTGTAAGAGCTTTTCCAGCCTGTGAATTTTCCGAATGCAGAGCATGTGTATTTTATATCAGTAGAAAATTCTACGGAAAAGCACAGTTTCCTCTGAAACGCGAAAGAGATCGGTTACCGAAACGGTCCATAGGTGGTCACCTGCCTTCGGGATTTTGTTCCACACCATAGTGAAAATCTGGTGAAAACCCTTTTTCAGAATTTCTGGCCGCGTACTGGGGGTGGGAAAATTTAATTTTCATTTTCACGATACTCAAGTGATACTCGCTCATTTTGTGGCTATTTTCTGGTAGGAAGTGATTTTATCATTTATTTAAAATCGAATTACAGCGATTATAGTGTATTTTTGATAGTGCGAGGTTTTCTTTTTTTTTTTTTTTTGTGGTGCCTGATAAAAAGGGGATTTCCCTCCCAGAAAGATGCGCTCGGACTATAAGTGGCTCCAGATGATGCCACAGAGTCAGGACTGCTGAACTGACTCCTATTTCCTGGTTTCGGTGTCCGGGGACGTCTTCGTGAATGAATGAATGTCTCAGAAGGAGGATCGGAAGATAGTAGAGTAAATCCCGGAGTGCCTTTCTATTGAAGTGGAAGATTAAGAAGAAGGAAAAGAAGAAGCTTGCTTCCTCTGTTGCTCTATCTGGTTGAATAGTGATACTCTAAAGTGATGGTAATTTCTTCATCAATTTTTCACTCGAACAAGCTTTTGTCTGTCCTTAAACCTTCTTTTCCTTACAATTTTTGCGATAAAAAGAGCTTTAAGTGTTTTCACATTGTCTTATCCACTTGCTCACTTATCCTCCACTAAGGATCACTACACTTTTTCCAATTCAATATTTGACCTAAGAAGTTCCACATTCGTGGCAGCAATTTATATAAAAATATTTTTTTATTTTTTTATGTAAAATATTTCCTGATTTTTTTATAAATCGTAAGGTATTTTTACAAAACGCTTCAAAATTATTTCAACTAAAAATCTAAAATTTGAAAAACGATCATTTCAAAATAAAAAATTAAATTTAAAAAAAAATAAATAAATAGAATCGAAATTTTGGCAAAAAAGTTATTTCTATAGTTTACAATTTGATCTTGATAACTTTATGATTAATTTTAAAAATATGATTAAAAACCAAGTACTTTACAATCATTTTGTGACTAAAAAAAAAATTAAAAACTAAATTTGATATAATTAATATAAACCAGATTTTCAAAATTTTTGAATAGATATATCAAGGCTTAGGGGACTATTGGTAGTTTTTTATTAATCGCTGATTTTATTCGATATATTTTAATTATTTCTGTGGATAAATTTTTAACTTTGTTAAAAAATTTTGTGAACAAAATCTGCCAAAAAAGTATTTCTTTTTGTTAGATGAAGTTCATTGAAGACAATTCTTTTATATATTAAGATTTTTTACTTTACTAATAGTCTTTTGGCAGCCCATTTGTAAATTTGATTAGATATTTTTTCTGGACTTGATAAGGACCAAAAAGATGAACAACTTTTTTAAAAATTCTGATAATTAAAAACTTTTAAGAAATTCGTAAGCGTATTATAAAAAAAAATAAAATATAAGTAAATTAATATTTTAAAGTAGACTTGACGAAGCGTTTTGTAAAGTACCTCTGCCAATTTGTTTACAAAAATATTTATTTTTATTTCTTCATAAGGCATATACCTAAATTTATTCTACCTATTTTGATTTTTGTTTTTGTTTATATTAATTTATGTCATTCCTTATTGATGTTGTTGTACTTCAACTATCCAAAATAAATTCCTGTCTCATCTTAAGCGCCAACATCATTTAACACCGCCTATTCACACTATTCCACTATGCTTAGGCACACACTACGGGCTTATGGAAACAATCACCACAATTAATGTAAGACAGACAGACAGACAGATGGACAGTGTAAACAACATCAGAGCGGGAGGCTGAAAGCCGGATGCATTGTCCAACACTATAAATAACATCAATTGCGCGAATAGCGCCATAAACCAATTAACCTGGTGGTATTACCACTGGCGGTGCACTCAGGTGTGCCAAGTGGCAGGTACACTATAGATTAAGATCTCGATAGCTCATCACGGGCATGTGTACTTTGGGAACACCTTCGTACACATTTACTAAGCTATACCATATTACCTGCATGCAGGATCCGTGACCGTGATTTATTCGAGGAAATGCGAGATTTTACACGGGCAATTGTTGCCGGAAATAATTAAAATGAGTGTGGCTATTTTAAAAATGATTTCCACATATCCACATCAAGAATTTTCTAAATCATACATCGATCTGTCGAGTTCTATTTTTGGATGTCATTTGTACGCATGCGAAAATAAGTGAAATTGCTTTTTATAAATTAATTAACCCTTAGCGTTCTCATCAAAGTTTTATTGGTCATTCAACATAATGCAGATGCTTTCAATTTATGGAATGTAATTGGAACTCCCGGAGTACGTTTATGTTTTGAAATCAAGCATCTCATGGGAGTTGTTTTACTTGCAAATTAGAAATTCAAAACTCAATATCAATGATATATCTAATTAAAGTTCGCGTATAATTGAGCCAAAAAACAAAACAAAAATAGTCCCAAAACTGCTCGAAATTAAAACCAAATAGATTTCAAAATTGTATGTTAAATAGTTTTTCAGTCAAACCGAGATATAACCTACTATTTTTATCTAGTTGTCTGTTTGTTTGTTACTTTAAAATACAAAAATTATCACACTAAATTTTAATCACCTAGGACAACTTAAAAAAGTGATATAATTTTACTTTGTCACTACTGTTCAATGAAAAAATAAGAACAATCTTATCGCACAAGGATTACTATGGAACTTCTATTAGAAATCTTATGGGTAAATTTAAAATATATCCTGGACATAAGAAAATTATAAGGATAGTAAGTTTTGTAGCATTTTGGAACCAAATTCCACATAGGTCTGCAGGTGTAGAAAATGCTGTGCTTATAAAAATCTGTTAAAAAACCACGAATATTAACAAGTATATTCTTATATAAGAGTACGGGAAAAAGACAGATAAATTAACGACGCAGCTCCATTCGGTGATTTTACTTATTAAAAATAGTCGTGTTTATTGAAAATGGATCTTTTATACTATAGAAAATTTTCCAAAATTTCACAAATAGAATCCGAAAAGAGGAAAATTATACAATTGTTAAATTTCTTATCAGCCACAGTGAGGATAGTGTTCCATCTCTGTGTATGTTATCATTTAGGTTTACCTCTTCGCAACAATTTAAAAAAAAACAAAATCTAGATAAAAATCCTCCCTTCGCTCACTTTACTTTATCCACTCTTCTACACTTACACTTATTGTGCGATACCGTGATCAGGCCATAAATTCCAAATTTGGATTAGATAAGAAATCTAGACAGTTTCAGACAAGGGTCAAATCCTTAGGCGATTTCCTTCCGTCTTGAAGATTTTTCTGAAAAGTTCATAAACAATTTAAACGACCCCTGTCTTAGGATTACCGAATTTTCTACAGAAATAGATTTAGATAAAAAGGAATATTTTTAACATAATCCTGATAGCATTTTCTGCACTAAGAATACTAATCCTTCATATTATGAGTAAAAACCTAGTCTATAATTAAACTGAATACAAAGACCATTTTAAATGGATCGCGTGCAAGAATAATAAATAATTTGAACATAGTGCACCATTCCTGCAAAATGAATAATTCCCGCTTAAAGAAGGCGTTCTCTTTTGTTTCCTTAATCAATTTAAAACCGGGCGATTTAAAATAACCTCAAAACGAGGCCAAATCCCCTGCTCAATTTACTTGTTCAACAGCCAATCAACCCCCGGGGGTGAGCAGACTTCCACCCGAAAATACCTCCTTGGAGGATAATGAAAAGCTCGCGATTTTACTTTTGTTTTTTCCTGATAATTTTTTCCCCATCTCCGCAGTTCATTTCTTCAACCAAATTAAATTTTCGGGGAGTCCCGTAATGACCCATTTTTTTGTTTTGTTTTTTTTGGTGGTTGAAAATTTCAATACCCCTCGAACCCATAATTTTCCATTTGGCCATGAAAACCACAGGCACGCAACTTTCGAATTTTTTTCTTTTTTCCCCCAAGTGTCTAATTGCATGCCAACTAGAAGCTCACGTGACACACGTACCTTTTTACCCACGGGAACGAAAGGGGTGGCTGGAAAAACCCTTTTTCTTGTTATATTATTGCTTAATACATTCCTACCATATTAGATTAAGCCCGATTAAATTCATTAGCGGTCCAAGTACCTTCCGTTTCGAACCTTTTAATGCTCAGTTGAATGCTCTTTTAGTGTTAGAAAATAAAATAGAAATTGCATTTACATAAAACTAACATTTTTCATGAAAATTTCCCGCCAGGCAAATTTTCGGCAGGGACGGGAGTAAGGATTGTAATTGTGGGTGTATTGAGGATATTAAGGGTTCGGTCTACCTTCTAGCCCAAAAAAGCCAATTTCAAGGTTTTTGTAATCCGAAAATATCTACTGGTACTTTAAGAACAAGGACGGGATAAATATAAGTCAAAATTTAATTGAAACATTTTGTAGATAATTAAAATTATCGATGACCGCATATGACAACGAAGGGTTGCTTTTCGTTAATTGACCTCGAAAATTGGTATAATTAATAAAATCCGGTCTATCCCGTTTATTTTATTACTTCAACTCTAATCAATTTCATTTGATTAAAATCAAAATTATAGAATTTTGTAAAATTATGAACAATTTCTGAATTAAATTCCTCGAAATGTAATCAAAGAAATTTCACTAAGAATTTAAATACTTTTTAATGAAAAATGTTCAAAATAAATAAATAAATAAAAGACATCACAAACAACCAGGTAAAATTTATTAAAAAAATATTTAATAAAATTCTTTTACCTTTTAAAAATTTCTTTTTATGAAATTCCCATTCATACAGAAATATTGTCGTTCACAGAACATTTACAATACTCGAACAAAATTTTTTATGAATTAAAGTCCATTTAATAAAATCCAAATTAATCTGAATTATGCAAATTATACAAATCGCAACATATTTTAATATTCAATGGTTTATAAATCGATTTTCCATTTCCATGTTGCCATATGACTGAATTTATTTAAAGTAAGCAAATAAGTACTTCCGATCTGAAAAAAAGGATTGAACTTTTGCCAGTAAAGGAGGGAACAAAATCTTGACCGAATGGGCGTCTAGCTAGCTCCTCTTCCAAAATAAACTACTAGACCTGTTCCGATTCTAGTCACGTCTTCCCTTTTTTGCTTTTGCCTCTTAATAACACTGAACATAAACAGAGGTGGTATAATAACAAAAATTAGGGAATCAAATCTGTAGGTGCATGACGGACGCGATTGTGCCGCTAAACGATACTTAATAGGCCGATTTTTGCCTTTCCTACGTTATTTCTTATTTATTTTCCCTCGTTTCTCTCACGTAATTGGTCTTCGTTTTTCTTATAAGTTCCAAGTTTAATAATTTTTGTTATAGTAACTTAATTTTTAGGTAAAATTAAAGCAAGTGAAATTTCTCTTTTCTTTCTGAAACGTACTATTGATTAGTTAGTCTAGTGACACGGTTAAAAATTGTATTTAATTCGTAGACCTAATTATAATATAATATTAAGGATGCTTAAAGAAGTTTAAAAAAAATTCAAATCACGGAAATCATTTAAAGTTAAAATTTTCACAAAAAACATTTTTTGAACCTTCCAAATTTTTTTACCAATAAATTTCTTAAGATAAAAATATAAATCTTACTTTACACCGAATCATAGCGTAAGTTTTTGTTTTGGTTTTGTTTAAACTACATAATCAGAAAAAAGAAATAAATGTCTATGGTTTTTTTCATTACGAAAAACGTGAAATATTACAATTTTATTTTACAATTTTATAAAACGTTTGCTTTTAACTATTGAATATTTACTGAATTTAAACTGATTTAAAGCAAAGTTAAAACAAATCAGAAAATTTCCATATTGTCAATTTATAAATTTACACTAAATTTAATAAACCATCATTCCAAAATATTGAAATTTTGCTGTTTTTCGAAAAAGCCTCTAAACGAATTTAATATTTCATTTTAATTGAACAAATTTTCAATAAAATAATCACCTGTTCATACTTTAAAAGTACTAAAGAAAAAACCAAAATTCTGTAGATAAATCTGTGTGCACTATTTTACCTAGAAGTAATTTTATTATTTTTTTTTTTTTGTTTTTATCTCTAAAAGACCTTTTCCATTTTCACCTCGCAAGAGTAATAAAACCGCGGTCTCAAGAGTTTTTTACTTAAAAACTGGATATTTCCATATTCCATATTTTTGCTGTGTACAAAAATGTTATGTTCCAATTAAAACGAAGGTCCTTAAAACTCACTTGAAATATATTCAGGAAAATGAGCATGTTATCTCGAAGTTTTGTAAAACAATCTTTGAACCGACCGCACCACCATCGGGCTGCCCGGTATTATTAATTACCGACTTTCATGCAAACAGCCAATTGTTTGTTTGTTCAATTATGACTGGGAGCCAGTGTTTAAAAATTTCCAGAACAGAGCTCCGCAATCCTTAAAGTTAGTTCAAAAAGAATGATATATGAAATAGTGGTGGTGGCGGGGATAGGTGGGATAGGTATCTCATAAAAGCATACCACAAGCAATTAGTGGTTGTATATAGTAGACGCCATAAAAGCCTGGGCACATCAATCCATTTAGTGGAAAGCATAAACACTTTTATGACAAGGCTTTTAGACGTACCGACCCGACTACTGCCGAGAACGGAGAAGACTACCCGCAGAATGACATAGGAAAAAATATCTTTCGTCTTATAATACATTCAAGCTTAAATACTTCTATGTGGCCAAGATGGGTACTCATTCAATCGTCGACTATTTTTCAGCTCGTATAGAATTTCTATCAATAGAGATGACGGATAAAATGCCTGGACCGCCAAACTCTTGGCAAGTCACGAAAACTCGACGCCTTGTTTAACTTCTTTTCCATCTATTTACCCATATAAGATCTGTTTGGGAACCCTGTGGGTACTTCAAAGTACTGACAGGCATCCTATGTTTAAATGGGATGTAGTAGAAGGATATGATTCTATAAAAATATTTATTATATTTAAGAAAATTGGAAAAAGTGACAAATAGCTCCGCCTGTCGGAATGATGAATCTCTAAGTCTCTAAACCAGAAAAGAGAAGTGCCTCAAGTGGAAGATCTTGTTTGCATAAAATTTTATTAAAAGCTATGGGCTCTCTACAACGTGAATAACTTTTTATTGTAACGATATTGAACTCTGTGATTGCTGGTTATGCTATTTTTGGAAAATTTCATTTCCTCTTATATTTTTCTGTGGGCTTTATGAGTTTTTGGCATATTTTTCCTAGTCATGACATATTTCACTATACAATACAGACCTTTCCGGCTTTTCCTTTTTTCCTTCTACAAACCGCTGTGACAGCACAAAATGCTGCACAAAGCAATCCATTCGAAATAAAAAAGAATATATGCATATATATAAATACAAAAAAAAAAAAAGTGTACATATATAAGAAAAATCCTAGAGAATTGTAGCAAGAGAATGGAACATTCTCGACAGCAAAACGACAAGGAGTGTCGCCAGACTATCTAGAAATGTTTTTAAGAATCGTTTTCTCTGGCTATGGAGGACATTTATCCCTTTTCCATGGGCTTAAAGACTAACAGCCAATGCTAATGGAAAATATTCAGAGAAAAAGGTCGTGTCCTTGCACTTGATGTTTCCATTTTTATACATACAAACGCGAATATAGAACATTTTCTAGATAATTAAAGACGTTAAAGAGTTATTTCATATTAAAAACATTGTTAGATGAATTTAAAATCCATTATACGTGTTTAAGATTTGTTAAGAAATTGAAAAATATAAAAAGCAATTTAAGTATGATGAATAAATAAAAAAAAAAATTATATGAAGATGGGAAGAAAAAAAAAAAATAGAAACTTTGGAAAACTTTCAAAGATTTAAGCGACTTTTTTAAAAGAAGAAATAGTAGTTCTAATACAATTGTTGGATTGTATTATTAATTAATTTAAAACGAAATAAATTTTTTAAATATAATTCAAAAGAAATATAAGAAATAGGAAACAAGGTTGGATTTTATTCTTAAACCAAAAGTAGACCTATTCTAAAAATTATATTATAAATTACAAGACAGACATTTTGTTCTTTCGTAATTATTCTATGCAGGGAAAAAATAAAAATTATTTAATTTTCACTTAATTAATTTTTTTAAAATATCCTACAACACGAAAAAAGAAGAAAAACAAATCGAATTCTAGTATGACTAGTGTACAAAGAGTCCTATACAAAAATCGAACAAAATACACAAAGTACAGGACACAAGCATGATTTTCCTTTATGAATTTTAAACTATAATTTTTCTAGTTCAGTTTTCCAGGTTATTCTGTAAATCGTGTATCATATATGCAGGCTAGAACTTAGTATGGAAAAATGACAACTCCTTATACCATCCCCTGCAGGAACTCTATAGATTAACATAGAAGAACATGAAGATTTTATTCTTTAAAGAGCCAGTGAAATATTAAACAAGGCCTAAGGCTTTGAATAGGCAATTTTCCAATGTCGGACTACCCTCTTGATGGGTATTCCCTCCTCTTGTATTCCCTCCTAGTCCGGCAAAGATAGGAGCTTAGCTATTAAGTAACAGGTCCATTAAAATGGACAACAATTCGGTTTTCAATCGCAAACAGAAGCAAGATGATCCCTGCCAGGATGGATGATGTTGTCGGGGGCGTAGAGGGTCTGGCATGCGCCAAAGCTTCTGAAAAGAAGTTTATCATTCATTTCCCTGCCCCGCCACAATAACAATAGCTAGAAATGGTACAAAAGGGGGAATTTGCACCCTCTCGTAGTGTTATTTCGCCCGGCGGGCGCCTGGGAACAAATAGCAGCTAGAATAGACTATCTTTTCAGTTATCTGATTTTTTATTAACAACAAAGTTCTATAGCTCCCCTACGACGTCGCTTCTCGGAGGGGGGATAGAACAAAGGGCTAGAGGTTAAATAGGGACGAGTTATGGAAAGCGCTTTAACTGCTTCTATTTATCTCCCAGTAGTTTTTCACAGAAAAGGGATGATGAGAGTCGATCTACCCCATTTCTACGGAGCGAATGCACTTGTAACCCCTAGCATAAAAAAAGTAATACCCTTCTTCTTCCTTTTGCCCCAAAGAATAATTGCACCGCTGTTCTCCTCTTAAGAAAAATTATATGTTCCAAGATAGAGCACTAGATATTCTTCTTGTGCCATTTTAATTTAGCGATCCTTTTGTACTCGACAGCCAGGTAAAGTGGTTATTCTTTTAATGTGGGATTTGTAGGTCATGTTGTACGCGACCTCTAAGAACCTCTTTGGTAAAAGAAACAAATTGTTACCTTGATTTATACAATATTAAAATACACTTTTATTTCTTCTAAAATAAAAGAGATCATTTGGAATAAATTTTATAGTACCATAAAGACGTTTTCTGCTATCAAGAACTTAGACTTAGAAGTATTCACTTTCATTCCGTAATGAAAGAAGATTATTGATTATTATAATTGTGAAAAATGGGTTTTCCGCATGTTTTATATTCAATACCGAGCATTAAAATTGTTTGCGCCAAAAAGGGGTTAATATTCCGAATAGCTCCGCTTTCATTTGGCGTCGACAAACGGATATACCAAATTTCGTCAAATTATGATTTATGATCTTTGAGTTCAAAATTTCGAACTCCATGAATCAAGATAAATTGGTTACTTAATTAAAGAGTGTCTTCTGCAAATGTCGGAAAATAAATCTTTTCGCAAATCATAATGAGTTCAATTTTTTCAAAACAACAAAAGAAAGAAAAACACTTACAAGTTTTTTTTTTCATGTTTGGTCCTATCGTGGGACTTTTTTAATGTTTTAATAAATTAAATCAAAATGTTAAAATGCTAAAATCAACTGTAAATAAAATAAGAATAGAATTAAAGTATAAGAATTCAAAACTGAGATTTGAATTTGGGATTTCGAATTAAAATAGAAAGTCATAATACTTCCCATTTAGAAATGATTGCCTGTTAATTTCATGCAGGTCCAATTTCATTTGAAATCATTTGGATATTGAAAACGTCATTCCGTGAATGTCCTATTACGGCAAGGCTTTTATACACTACCATAATGTGACTTTAAAAAATCATAGAACGCCATTTTATCAAACATCCCTTGTGTACGGAAGTGACTTTATCGATACAAGTCTTTTCCATATTTCAAATATTTTAATCCTATGGAGTTTGGAATGTCTGACAGAATATACCTGAAATTTGTTTCTTAGCCCCTCAAATGTATCATTTAATACACAAAGGAGAATCCGTCTTGGTAATCCGAGGACATCATCTGGGGCATATACGGATCAATATTTCTTATAGGTAATTTGATACCTCTTTATATGGGAAGTTTATATTCTGCTTGCTCGTTTAATGTCCTGATTCTTATTTTTCATTTGCTGGACTTTTACAAATGAATCGTAGAAGCTAAAAGATAAATTCGAATACACAAACACATCGATCCAACAAGAAGATAAGGATAAGATCCAGAATATTCGTCGCTAAGAAAATCCGCTGAGATTTTCGTTGGCATCGTGAAAAGATTTACTAAACAATGTGAGGTGAAATTCAAAATATTTTGCGACAAAGTTGAATTATGTAAGAAGAATGATGTTGACGCTACTTGGAAAAAACACGAGAAATGTTTATACAAATTTCTCTATGTTTTTAGATTATATCAGGCAATTTATTAAAATTATTACCCATTTAATGATAAAACTACTGCCTTAAAATGTCGAAAGTGTATAATAAAATATTAAAAATATGAATTTATAAAATATTATTCAACAGTCTTCATAACGAGGGGAATGAACCAAAAATTGGGGTTTTCTTTTTTCTTACGTACATCAGAGTTTTATTTAATATAAAAATAGATAAAACTCAACATATTTTTCAGAATAATCATTTAACAATTAGTCTCAAGAGTGAAAAATTGTTTTTTCTTTTATTGTTTATAATATAAAATAAAATATCATTGAAATTTATATTTCTCCAAAATTAAACTCCCTATTTTCTTCGAATTTAATAAAATATTGATTAAATTACTACAACTTCGATAAAGTTAACTATACAAAGCTCCACAGAAAAATAAATATATCAAGAATATATTGAAGTACCATAGAGTATTTCATAAGTAGAAGACCGAATGAAAGCCTATTGATTTATTTTGGGTAATCAGTGTAGTGAAATGCAAGTTAACTAAAAGAAATTATCATAAAACAAAATAAAAAAAATATATAAAATATTCTCCTCATGTGCACCCTTTAACAGAAACCTTTTGTGCTTCTACATTTTTCATGATAGTTTATGGCTTTGATTCGTGTATATTCGAAAAGGGTCTATCATACACGTATATGGAGAGAAATATTCAACATTTTGGCACTTTATCATGAGAGTTCCGAATGGATCTAGATTGACATGACAATATAAAAACACTGTCCAGTTTTGTATACACTGGACATAAAGTCCAAATATAGATATAAATATGTTTTTCGTAAGCAAAAAGTATCATCACTGACATGGGACTAACAAGGGTATTTGTCACCCCCGACTGAATCCAATGTCCAAAACAATTTCACAAATCGATAGTGTTGCAAGGCTAAATGTGACGCGTGACAGTTTCAACTTGTAAAACTTTTCACCAGCAGTGGATCGTATCATGTTGGTGACAATAAATAAATACATTTTCAACTCTCTGTCTCAAAAGGGGTACATATTTTTATTACTCTGATGGTACTAAAGGATAAAATTTAATTGGAAAATAAATTTCTGGTATAATTTATGAATCAAGATCAAAGTTCATATTCTACAATGATTAAATATCATTTGCATGCTATCTTTTTGTCAAATTACCATTTATCTACGTCTACTAATGCGATATTATATTCCAACAAAAGTAGGAAACTCCTATGACAATGAAAAATGAGCTTACAACTTCACCTACAGAATTAATGACAAACGCAACAATTTGGACGCTCTGCAAATTACGTAAAGAACATTTTCGAAAAGCAATTAACTACAGAACTACCCTGTCAAATAAATCTTCATAATGTAAAACGTACAATGCCAGAATTATTGATTTATTTGATAATAATTTTGCATACATTCACCAACTTATTACCACATATCACTTACTAAAGTTTTTACACTATTTACACGCTTTACAAATTATTGACACGGATTTTTGTAATAGCCCTTGTAGTTCTTAGAAGCACTTTAGACATTTAGACAAATCTTTGGACCATATCATTAATTTAGCCCATCTTTCCCCTGACAGAAAAAAACAAAAATTATTACTAGTATTTTCAATTTCCTGCATTCGAACTGTCCGCACTATGATTTACTTCAGATCACATACCTTTCCGATGGAACGAACGAACGTTTTATTTATAGACGAATTTTGCTGTGAACCGATAGATTTATTATAGCCACAAAATTTTCAAGGCAGATGTTGAACAAAATCGATTTTTAAAGACTTTTCACCTTGAAGAAGGCATAAATTTTGCATTGACTGGAAGACATCCAAAAACAATACATAAACAAATAAATGTTAAGAAATTAAATAAGACTGAAATATAAAAATTTTTAGTTATTGTCATTTATCATTTTATAACAATATATAAATAATTAAACAAATTATTTTGCAATATATTAACGATTATTATATTTATTAAAGCTCTCCATTGGTGTTTCTTATTCTATTATTAAAAATAAATTATTGTAAATTTCTTTCATCGAAACTCGAAATAAACAAGCGTAATTGTTTTATTTTTTAATTAAATTTTACAAAATAGTAAAATTTCATCATTTATATTTATCAATAATAAAAGAGTAAAAGTAATTTCTTTAAGTGTAACCATTTGTGACTCCATCACGTAAACAAATACGAAGCAAAAATTGTTCGTTTTTATCGAAAATTGATAAAAGTGATTAAGACCGTAGCATGGCATAAATTAAAACTTGAATTTTCATAAATAATAGTAAAATAGAAGAAATGATAACCTTTTTTATGATTTCTTTAAAAAAAAAAAAGAAATATTTTGTTTGAATTAAGTTTATTACATCTTACTTGTTTAAAAGAGCCTCTATAATTTTATTTTAAAAATTTAGAATCTATGGGAAAAATATTTTAAACAATTGTTTACTTGTTTTAAAAAAAAAATTAATGATATAATTATTATATTATTGCATAGTGTTTATAATACAAGAAATTGTATTCAATTCAAATAATTGTAAATACGAAAAATTTCAATGGGAAAATTTATTTTTATAAAAATTGAAATAATAAAAAAGGAAATTTAATACTTACATAAAAGAAAATAACAATCTTTGGACATTTATTTAAAAAATATAAAGCTTTCATTTTTAGTATATATTTTATATTTTATCAAATATAAATCGATTTTACGGCATTTTATTAAAAAATTTTAAATTAACCAAAGCACAAAATCACGCACATTTTTTTAGATCTTTAGATATTCACAAGATATCATCACTTTCTCTCTAAGTAGTGAATTTTATCATATTTCCTCAAATGTTCACTGCTATTAGAAATCTGATTTCCTCTGTCTCAATTTCCGACACTAATTAGAAATTTCGCATCACTGATTTATTTTTCAAATAAAAAATGGTGATATTTAGTGAAATTTTCAGAAGCAACCGACGTCAGCCAATTCGCAGCATCACAATTCTGGAAGAATGCCACAGATTTGCTAAGACGTGGTCGTGAAGATTTCTTAGGCCCCTCTACATCCCGCTAAAGCGTTAATATTATTAAACCGACAAGACGCACTTGTTTAATAACAAAACAAAAACAAAAAAAACGATAATTCATCATCGAAGCATCTCAGGAGGAAGGGTCCAAAAATTTGATGGTAACACCCAGGGTTCGTGTCTTACTCCTTCACAGCGAAAATTGTTCACGTTATCAAGAAGATTAGCGAAAGTGCGCGCGAAACAGTGTCTTATTCTTATTCGTTATTTTTGGGCCAAATCAACAATAATTAACTTTCAGAGAAATGCCTGAGCAGGATAATTACGATGATGAGGTAATTTTATAGTATGCGTTTTTTTTGGTTTTTATCTTGTTTGCAGTAGTGTTTTGAAACGTAGTTGGAATCGTAGTAGACGAGTTACGTTCACGTTAGACCATGTAGAATTATATTGCTCCCAAGTAGATGGAATTCGATAGATTTATAGTGTTTTTCTTTTCTTTATTTCTTAGTTGTTTTATGAATAGTTAACATGCATACCATTGGAATTTCTGAAAGAAGCACCATTTTATGAAACCTTAAACGACTATGACTACTTTATAATAATATTTATTTATAATAATTTTTACGCAATTATTTCATATCAATGAAAATATAAGTGAGTTTTCTATTTTTGGAAGATTTGTAACACGAATTAAACAAGAAAACATTTTGGATAATCCAATTATTAAAAATAGTAAACCTATAGAAGTCCAAATTGCCGCCTATATCTTTTTTTTTTTTTGTAAATAAATCTTAATAAAGACAATCTAAACAAAATTTTCCATTTTAACTTTGCTCGACTTAACTCGACTCACTCTGATTTGGCTCAACGTGACTCCTCTCAAGTTGGTCTACCTTCGTCGAAGCCAGGACTCGTCTCCACTAGTTTCGATTCGTGTCCGTTTTATTCGATTCAATTCTGACCGATATGAAATAAAAACTTTTGAAAATATTACGAAAATTCTATTTAAAAATAAATGCATATTATTATAGCAATTTTTCCAAAAAAAAGTAAGAGCTCTATTTAAAATCATAGTGTTGTTAAAATTCAAATATCCACCTTCAACTGATCCCTTTGAAAAAAATGTACAATTATTAAAACACTAAATAAATAGACCCCGCTTAGGAATTCAGTGAAATTAATTACTTAACATTGTTAATACTTAGCTTTAACATTTTTAATATTTACTCTATCTACACAAAATCCAAACCCTTCCTCACTCCTTTTATGTTCCTGGGAAAGAGCAAAAAGGTTATTTGCTAAACGGCAAAGAAAAAGTTAAGGCTGTTCTGTAAATAGCATTAAGGTATTATGCTCGTAATAGTCTTTGCTTTTCTTTTAAAGATGACAATTCCGCTAGGGAATCTTTGTAAAGCAAAAAGATAATGTTGTTGCCTAAGCAAATATTAAAATAAAAATTTCAGGTAATTTAATAAAAGGGATTTCATAAAAATATATCTCAGAGATACAAAAAAAAAAATAATTAAATGTAAACAATTTCTTTAAATATAATTAGCATGAAAATTATCAATTTATAACTAGACAATCAAAAACCAATTATACTTTACCAAAATCATTTAAGTACTGATACAACTTTAAACGATTTATATTGAATTTTTAGTTTACGATGAAAAGGATTCAAGTTACTGAATTTGTCTATCACAAACGATGACAAGGGTTCTAGTTTTCTTCCTTATAAAAAATGAAGAGTTTTAGGACCATAGCAGAAAATCTATCCGACCCGAATGGGATTACATCTAACGATGGAATAAAATTTAGATTTGAGAAATTCATTTATCTCATGAAAAAAATATAGGATATCGTGTTTTATTTTATTTTATATTTAAATGGTCTAGGATTAAAATAAATATTTAAAAAACGATTCAAGGTTGAAATGTTTTACCTATGAAAACGCGAATATCTGATTAAAAACTCACGACTGAAAAATGTCTTTTTAAAAAGTTCACAAGAGAGACTACAAATATGACAAAAATTGTAACATTAACAAACCTTTAACCTTTGAACACTCCAAATAATGTCGTACATTTTGGAGACTGGAACCTTTCATGGAATATTCTTAACCTTATGCTGTAGTCACAAAACAGCCTGGAACCATAAAGAAGTCAAAAACCTAATCGGGTGAAATTTATACACGAAAACGATATTATTCTCCAATTTTCTAAAAAACGAGTTTCCAAACTTACTCGAACCTTAAACACAATTGAATTTCACATCACAACCTCTAAAAGACTCCATTTTTTTCACAGAATGTTACTCGAGTGTTATAAACGCGATGGTCCGTCATTCGAACATATAAAACCGAATAAAGGACACACAATGAAATTGCCGTCACCGGGGCAAGGAGGGGTTTCGGTAGGTAAAGGGTTAAGGGTTTAGATATGGACATAAATAAGTTTGCGATTGAGATTTCTTTTTTTTTTCGACTTATCCCGGAAGCAATGTCTCGCAGAAATACACCGTCATAACCATCAAGGGACATCAGTAAACAGGATCTAGCTGGTAGGATGTTCTTAGAGGTATCGTGGTCGGGATACAAAATCCTCGGGGCTTTACTGCCACAGCAATAAAGTTCATGAGCAATGACAATTACATTACCACCTAGAACTACCATGGTCCACGTGTATTCCGATGTTCCTTGGTCACGGTTGCGAGAACTTTTTCTGCCACGGTGATAAATTGTCCTTTTGCATAGATTTGTAGGTCCGTACAGGTCATAGATCCTTTTTACTTTAATGGCTTTAACTACAAGAGTTGTTGCAGAGCTACTCCTACGGGATCCAACTGCATTACGAGTCCTCCTCTGCCCCAAAGGAGACCAGAAAGCATTCGTAGCTTTAATGGTTTTTCACGCATCATGTTTTTTTTTTTTTATATATGCAAACTTATGTTACTCATAAAATACTTCATGCCATCATAAAAATTTTATATCTTCCTACATCTACGTAGGACTTTTTATTATCGAAAATTACACTACCTTCATTAAACTCCTACTTTGAAATAATTTTTAAGGCAAATAAAAACATTTAAATTAACACAAGAAGTTTACAAAAAAAATTAAATTATATCTTTAAGTTGTACAAGATTTTTAAACACATCATTTAAAAATTTGTTATGGTCTTTTTTTTTTTTAATTTCATTTCACTGATTTAAAATATTGAAAAATTGTTTGAAGAATTTGAATTTTGTGAAGAGGAAAAGACGAAATATTCTTAAAATGTTCTAAGCTTTAAGCTGATTTTCGATAAGTAGCAATTTTTTTTTTTACAAAAAGAGTCAACCAAAGCCTTCTTTAGAAGTTTCATAGAAGATCAGCATGGTACCATTTGAAAGTCTTCCTCAAAAACAAACACCACACCAACATAAAATATTTGTAAAACTATAAAGGCATTTATATCCTTAAGGTATGGGAAAATTGTAAGAAAAACCACATACATAAAAAAAAAAGAAATCCCGGCCGGCCAAGGCTCTCTCCAAAAAAGAGGCTGAGGAACCGAAAAATTGCTTTTATCTCACGAAGGTCCTATAATTCTCCCCTGGTAATCCTTAAATCCAATTTCCATTTGGAGCCGCTTTATTAACCAAAAAAAAAGTCCCTTTCAGCCCGGCCGCTCCCTTAAGCGCCGTACTAAATACGTAAAAACACGAAATTAAATTTTCGCATCGTATTCAGGGATCCAGGC
Organism: Proctacanthus coquilletti; assembly: GCA_001932985.1. Taxonomy (NCBI): domain Eukaryota; kingdom Metazoa; phylum Arthropoda; class Insecta; order Diptera; family Asilidae; genus Proctacanthus; species Proctacanthus coquilletti. The sequence goes on along the minus strand of MNCL01000031.1, from coordinate 883,596 downwards.
ATACGCTTTTATACCTCTACATGGCCCCTGTATTCATTCCCGCCTCGGCCCAGGTCTACCAAATATTCCGACGGTGCACTTAAAAAATCACATCCCCGTAGGCTCTTTCCATTCAATTCGAGAGGACTGTGCTAGAGTCTTAAAGAAAACAAAGTCCATTTATTCAAAAAGGAAAAATAATAATTTTTTTTTCTTCGTTTTCAAAAGTTTTCATTTCTAAGCAATATGCCCGCCCGACTATGGTTTCGAAGAAAGGAAGGTGGCGGGAGCGGGGTAGATAAAACAAACGCTTTATTAAAACACAATGGAATCCCCTTCTCAAGAACGGTCTTTTGCCACTTTCCGGATGAATGTCGCAGTCCTGCAATGGCGCACGGTAGAATTTCAATAAGAGCTTAATTACATGTTTTGTGACACCATCGTTCCAATATTTAAAATGTATCAAATTTAGGATTATCCGCATAATCAGCGCTACAGAGAGGAAACTAAATGGAAATCCTGTCAGTGTCCCGCCCTAAACCTCGAAACCCTGAAACCCGGGATGATTATATCCCCGGATAAAGTGCAATTTCAGCGGATTATCAAATTCTATGAACTCACTTTTCGAAGTTATGCTTTTAAGCGAAAAATAAATTCTTATATCTTATAGAGGAAATTTCTGATTAAAATCATTGTGTTGGTAGCTGGACAAACGCCTTACCCACCACCAGCCTTCGACATCTTTCAAGACGTAAAATGAAACTATAGGAACACTTTAATGAGTCCGTTAATTTAAGAAAACTCTTTAGTGCTCCTTGTAAGATACAAGAAACCGATTTTGTTGTTGTTACCTTAAATAATTCCAGGAATATTCTCAGAGGCTGGTGAACATAGCCAAGATGTGGACGAGGAACGTTTTCATTTTGCAAAAGGGAAATTACTTTTAACAGTCTAGGGATTTTGAATGATATTAAAAGGATTCTATCTAAGAAACTACTTGAGAAATAAGAAGGGAAAACTACCTCTGGCAGACGCAATAATTGCGTTAAGGATTTAGAAACCTATGCAATGGTAGAACATAATTAACCTTTTGGCTTTCCTTGAGTTTTCATTTTTCCCAATATTCTGAAATGAATATTTCAGGCATATAATTTTATCGATATTAATTCCGTATATTTGAAAATCTAAAGGAAGAAAAAAGCCGACGGAAATCCCTGCGAAACATCCATTAATATTTTCTGTATAGATTTTTAAAGATGCACTTAAGAATCTCCACGTATTTCAAATCTATTCAAAAAAAAAATAAAAGTACTCTTTCACGTGTACTTTTGTCAGAATTCGAAATTATTTGTGAAATTTCTGCCAGAATAAGCATCTTACGATTAATAAATGCAATTATTTATTTATTTTCAATTTTAATTAGAACATATATCTTTAGATATTGTGCCTTTTGGATAAATTAATTTCTTAGGATTCGTATTCGGCATTTAAAGGTAAAATTCTTGGTCTAGTCAAAATACAATTTTCTACTATGCAGTCAGAATTAATAGGCACTTTCTTACTCTTATTAAATAACAAGTTTGAGCCTCGGTGATTTAGTGATAACACAACTTATCTATCATTCCAGAGGTCGTGGGTCCGATTCCCATTTGGAAGCCACTTTATGTACATTTACGTTAAAGGCACATACGTGTGTACATGCCTTGGACAATGGCAGATAATAAATTCCACCACTACCAATTGAAATCATGTGCGTAGGCGAGGTCGCTAGCATAAAAATTAAATGGGACAGCACAATAATGAAGATAGAGTTTGTTATCCCATCACGATTGCGGGTAGCAATTGTTTCTGTTTGATAAAAATGCTCTTTGTTGTCGTCTACTTCCTTACAGCACAACTATGAGTTCGATGAGACAAAGGCTCATGTTAATTATATTCATCGTCCATAACGTGAAGCAAACCCTGAGAGTAATTAAACGCGAATCTCTCGACAAGGAAAATAAATTAAAAAAATAAGACCTCAGTCGATTGTAGTTGATTTAACAAAAATCCGTCCTTAATTCGAATATGCAAGCTTCCCTACGTCAGGAAGCTTAAGCTTAATGTTTTAATAAGACAAAAGCTCTGTTCTCATTTGAATTAATTGCAAGAATTAAAATGTAATTAAACCGCCAGGAAGGAGAATGGGACTAGCCGGGGAGACGGTGAGATTTCAATGGTATCAGACCCTGATTGATTTTGGCACGTCATTACCTTAATTATCAAATTGAGAAATTCCAGAAATTCCTTAACATTTAAAAGGAAACCAATTTTCCCAACCACTTGACCCTGACCTTAGCCCTTGTCGGCTCGTATCCCGATTTACAATTCAATTTTTTTTAGATTAAAACCAAATCACTTCCGCGTAATTAATCAGAACGTTCTGCAGAATCTAGAAGAGACTCGTCCTTGTCTTGGTGGAGGATGTCGTCTAAAAGTTAACGAGCCTCAGTCGAATGTCTTAAGACGTGTGCTAGTTAATTATACAGGTTGGCGGGCATTAAGCTGCGATTAAGCGTTTTCGACACAATTTCGCCACAGCTTATCCAATTAGAGATTTATGAAATTTTCGGGGAGTTATCACGCCTAAGTAATTTCGAGAGTTAATCTTAATAGGATGTCGTTATGCCGGTAATTTGCACTGATCCACTGGACTCTATCTAAGAATTTGCAGGTGTGGCCGATCACACCGTACACTGTAATTAATTAAACCTAAAAGTGTTGCAGAGGTGTTCAAACTAAGACGTGATTTTGTCAACAAGTATAATTTTTTTAGAGTCAGATTTAACAATCTTGAGTTCAACAATAAAACAGTTCTTGATATCGTACTTTAAAGTATTAAATAATATTATTTTCCTTTTTTTTAATACCAAATTCCACAAAGATAAATACACAATTAAAAAAATTAAATAATACTAAATAAAATTAATTAGACAAGAATTGTAAAAGTTTTTTAATAATAGACCAAAATTTTCATAAAGTCCATTCATATTGACAACAATTTAACATCATTACCTCATCACCTCACATTACTCCTTTAAATAAAATGAGTACTATTATATAAGTTCGGATTACCTGATACGATTTAAATGCCACAAGTGCCCATCAAACATTAATTAGAGCAACAGCCAAATGTTATCGCAGTGATAAGTACCCAGTTTTCAGTGGAACTTCTCAAGTTCATCTGGAAGTGGTCTAACCACCGTTAGCGCATCGTTACCAGTAGCACCAACTTTGTCTATGTCTTTTGTCCTTGGAATGGTATTTCTCCTATGTGATGCTCTCATTTCTAAGCTAATTAAAACAGTTAGGTACCATAATTTAAGCGAGCAAACAATGGGTTTCATATCTTAAGATGAATACAGTCCATGTACAGCCCGAAGGTAGTTATCACTTAACGCACTCTGTTCAGAATATGCAAACTTACTCTCTCCCCTGGGAAGACGGAAATACTTGATAAGCAAATAAGCAGGAATCCACCTTAACCACTAGGAGTTATATAAGATGATGATGTTTTCACCTGTTGGGGAATAATTTACAAGTTAACCCGGCTAACATGAAGCCTTTCACCTGTTCGATGTAAACTCAGATAGGGCACGTGACTTTCGATCGAATAAATATTTAAACAGGTCATCTATGGTTTGATTGCATACGGTACCCTAGTCAAACTGAGAATCAAATCAACTTGCACGTGTCTACCTTCAATTGGTAATACCTGACCAGATTTACATTGGGTGTGGTAGAATAAGTTTTCGCGATAATCCTACTCGGTTTTAGGGCAACTTCTTAAACTTTTAGCTATTGCCCTAAAACAGAACTTTCCCTCTTTCGTTCCGTTCATTGGAAGGAATTTACTCAATTTACTGCTGTGGTGAACACCATTAGAGCAAAATTAGTGCTCCTGTAAGATAACGTTGGAAAACTATTTTCTAAAGGTTCCCCGGTAATTCCCCCGACAGTCGGGTGTGCGAAAGACTTTTTAACCGTCCTTATCTACCGGCGCCATAACATCAATTCAACTCCATCCAAGGCCGAAGTGCCCTTCGGTTATATAGTTTTTGGGAGACTACAGAACATAAAACCTTTGGCGTTGACGGCTATAAAGCCGTGATAACTTTGTCTCTATAATACATAAGTATAGTGAAACTTAAGCATTAAAGGCGACTCTTAGCCATTTCGGGGCATATATTTGCTCTCCCTACTGTTTCCTCCTTGTTCTGTCGTCCTGTAACAAAGGCATATGAGAAATTCATTTCCCAGAGCACAAAATCCAATTTGACTCATGCATTATTTAACAGAGAAAATTCGATCGAGGATTATATCGCCACTTTTAGGACATTAGTCCCTTTCCAGCTAGATACGATGAAAATTTACCTTGCTTTACCTTCAAAAGTAAAACCTACAGATAAAAACATTGGATCACATAAATGGATCCTTCTAAGGATGGAGGAGACAAGCAGCTTTACGAGTGATAACAAGTATTACATGTTTTTACCCCTCGACCGTCCCTTTTACGTCTACAGGTACAAAAGCAAAAAAAATAAATAAATTATCATCATAAAACTTATTATAGGCATTCGTGATTAGCATTACCTGTCCTGGATTTTGAAAGACATTACAATTTTTCACTAGACAAGATTTTAAAATTATCACAATTAAAAATTTTGACTTTAACAAAAATTAAAATTATTATCATTATTATCTGTGTTACCTGAATTTAATCTTAAAAACATCCCTAGTTTTTAATTATAGACATTCTAATAGAACTAATTTTCACACTTTAGAGAGATTTTGTACTTTTATCTATTTCTAAAATCAAAAAGTGTCTTAAAAAAAAGATCAACCAATTTGAAATTCAATAATTTTATTATTGCATTATTTGTTTTATCACAGTTTGTTTTTTTTTAAATTCCCCATCTTTGAGTTTATTGGCTTAAAAACTAATAATAATAAACTGCGAAAGAATTGAATGACTTTCTAAAACTGAAAAAATAAAAAAATTATCCAACTCCTTCTGAAACCTCATTTTATTCTTTTCATTTATGATAAATTATTACTTCTTGTGAATAAAATAGCGCAGTTTAAAAAGTGTAATATGAAACATGTCTTAATTACCGACCTTTCCCTATTTGTTAAAAACAATCAATCAATAATTTTCTTATTTAAAACAAAGGCAAATATTAAAACTTTTAGGTCAATCTCAGATTTTCATAATTTGAATCCTATCAAAAAGGCCCTTTCCTCGTAGTACCTTGTTAAAAGAAAATGTTGAAATAAATTGAAAAATGCAACAAATCTTAAACGAAATATTTTGGCATCGTTACAATTGACTGACAGTGGTAAAATCAAAACCACGAATCAGGTAACCGGGCTCCTTACAAAAATTCAAATCGAAATTGAAATTTCCTTCTCACCCGCATCTCGTAAAAAAAAAAAGAAATTCAATATTTCATTCACTAGAAGGAACAAAAACTCGTATTTCCCAAGAATTCAAGAAAATTTCAAGGAATAAAAGCACATGTGTATGCGTCTGTTGTCATACATCATGGCATCATGACATCGGAAGTCTTTCCTCACCAGACGCTGTCTCAACCATGCTTAGCATTTCTGATTAAAACAAAGGCGTGTGGTTTGGGGAATTCTCGTTTTTCGGAGGCCGAAATTTCGTCAGTTACTTGTAATATAAAGAATACGTTTAACTTTCCCCATTTTACCGAGGAAAATTCTCTTTCCCACAGGAACAGAGTTTCGGTGCTGTTGACATGCATCCAAAAAGACTTCAACTCCATAGGGAATGGGTTGGAAGTTCATGTTGAGCTCCTAATTGTATTAGTCATGTTTTTCTCATTGTTTTCTATTGTTGAAGTCTAGTTGATGGAGTTCTCATGTTTAATCGAAAAGTTGCTCCCCGGGAAACGTTTGATGTTAATACGAACACGTTTTTATGTGCAACCAACCCCAAGGTCTTATATGCAACGATGGGTCAGGAAGGGGTTCTCTACGAGGGGTTCTGTTCGTCCTCCGGAAATATTTCCCTTTTGCACCAGAGGCAATTCCCGTCTGCCAACTGAGATACCCCTATATCATTTTCCGTGCCGCAGTATGTAGCACCCTTTAATGGTTTTACAAAACTGCTGGGAACCCCACTTACGGTGGAGTATAAGGGAGAGTTTGGGGTTACGCTTTTTATTAGTCCTGGAATATTTTTAAATTAAAGTGTCCCTATTTATGCCAGGGCCACCCCAAAAAGTTATATTTCCCGAAGGAATGTATATGCCATAATATCACATGGAAAAGTTTATGCCAGCTGAAAGCTTCCCATACACGTCTTAGACATTTCCAAATTTATTCATCGACTCAGTGTACGACCGGAAGGCGAAGGTGGAAAGAGCTCCTCGTGTCCCACCTCAACTTGTTAACCTTTATCTTAGAAGGAAGAGGATGTGGTGTAGCGGAAAGGCGTTTTTCGAATATAACCTCGACTCGACTTCACCCGGCATTGCATAGTACATCCTGTGTCTTGATTCACGACAAGCATTCATACATATATCATATTTCTCTGGAAGTCTAGAACGGGTACCCTATGTCTTTTGGTCTCCTTGTGTTGTCCAATTCCACGTCGAGACTCACCAGCTCGATTACGACGGTGATGATGAGAATGAGGACGACAACGACGGTTGGTTTGGCACAAGGTGTACGCCTGCAATTTACCTTAAAGGGTGTCGTTTTTTTTTTGGAAGGTAGTACGAATAAATTCAGTAAGTGCTCGAGCGTACAACATTTGCATATTTCGAGTACTGCACGATGGTGGTGGCTTTTGTGTATTACCCTATGTTCATACTTTATGTAGTTAGGAAAATTTACGTATTCACGCCACCTGGGAAATGCACTCTTGTGTCCCATGGAGTTCCTCGTTTATATTTGCACAAACTTTCTGGACTGGGGGCAGCACAGACGACGGCAGTGTGAAAATAGGCTACCAGTAGTCGGCAGGCAGCCTTTTCACTTCGACAAAAAAAAAGAAAATTTTAATTAGTAGACTTTAATCTTTTTTTGCACCACCATGGACTTTATTGCACCATTTCCATGCAGATTTGTTTGCTGCACTGAAAGTGCTTTTCAAGAAATACCCTACAACTAACCCCTCCCTGCCCTCTACCCGGACGGAATCGCTTAATTCTGTCGAACCCAACTGGTCCAATTCTACTTCATTTTAACACGAGAAAAGTAAATTAAATTTTTGTTAATTACAAACATAATGGCCTGGGCAACTCTGAAAATGTTGGCACAAGTTCTCCAAAACATTTGTTTTACATTTTCGGGAATCCTGAATTAAAACTGGAAACCCGGGAATAATAAACCAGAGGAATTTATCCCATCAAAGTGGGCAAAGTATTGCGTTTAAATATTTTTGTGTTGAAAACAATTGGTTGATAAATCATTTTATATTTGCTAGCTGGAATCCATGTTGAAAAAGAAATTATTGTTATTCCAACCACATGAATTGAATTCAACATGGAAACAAGAATTTTTTCCCGCTTTTGGTTAATATTCCACGCGGAAATTTATTATTTTATGTCAACATCAGTTGCAGGAGTTGTTTCTAAAGTAATTCCTGTTGCCCTTTTCATCCGCCCTGTAATAACTAAAATTAACTTAATTTGCTGAATAAGCATTGGGTTATAATTCATCATAAATGTACCTACACTTTGGAAATAGAGTATTTTATCCCTGCTGGCATGTTCTGTATTTGGATTTTATGCCGCTAATGGATTACAATTTACATATTTACTTTATTTTTTACATTTTAGAATTAAGTGGATATATTTTGCATACATTTCTGGATACTAAACAATTATTTAATGAAGAGTGAATGAAAATAATCCATAAAGCGTTTTATGATATAAAAATTGTTTTTGTTTTTATTATCTTTTTAACAATTAACTTAAATAAAACTAAAACCAATTTTTGAAATACGTCAAAAATTCGATTTATTACCATTTTTTTATTAATTTATAATTGCAAACTCTTCAAATTTCCTAATATTTAAATTTATTTTATGATCTTTAATTGGTGTTTGAACTCATGTCTTCTAGTTGCCTCTTTTACCGTCTTAACCATCGAAACTTCTGTTCAAACCAAACAAGCAAAAAATTACTCCAAAACTTGGGAATTTTATTAAATTCACATTTAATTTTACTATGCTATTTTTCTACTAGTGTATAAGATAATAAAATAATATATAAGTCCATAAGAACTACAGTAAATTTAAAACTTACCTTAAAACTGTTAAGGTATTTAATATCGGTCTCATTTGGTGTATATTTACAATTTTTTTACTTAAAACTACAATTTTTAAATTTGTCTTTATACTCTTAACGAAATCTCTTTAAATGTTGATTTTAAAAACTATTTCAACAATGTATTTTACCTTATAAATTGTAAAAAGTCACTTATATTTTATACTTATATAATAAAAAGGTCAAAAACTACATAAGGCAACCTTTAACCACAAAATATGGAAGTGATCTCAAAATACGTCTCCGCCAGCAAAATTCCTCTTGGAGAGGTCAGCAAATACTTGCCGGTAGTAATCCTTAAGGTGATTATTCTTCATGAAAGGTTTATATCGTAGTATCCAAATAAAACCTCAAATACATGAGGATTATGCCAGAATTTATGCCATCGTCATCCATACCAGGAGAAGAAGTCGGGTCTCTAAACGTTTGTGCGGTTTTGAAGAAAGACCCAAACCTGCAACTCCTCCGACTAAACATCTGAGAACGGAAGAAACTTTGTGTGTTTTTAGATTTTATTTTCCTTTTAGAATTATTAAAGTTTTACCAGAGTATACTTGACTTCAGCACTAGGGACCATTTTGAGTTTTAGCCGAGAGCAGTAACATAATTTATGGAAAGTCCCGAAGGACCGTGCATAATTTGCAGGGCTTTTACGGTGCAAAATTCAAAACGAGATGCTCTACCAAGATTGCTGCCTTCTGAAATTACTTGAGTTCTCCTACCTTTCTAACATCAAAGATCGAGAACGAGTCAGCTGAAGAAAATGGGACCTATTTAAATGTTTATGAGATCACGGAATGGGTACCGATTTCAATTAAAGACAGAAAGAGCGTTTTTTATCTACTGGGCTCGTTTTCGATATTTATAATCGTCCAACGGTGGTACATCCCTGTGAGTTATTGTAAACGTTCGCAATAATTCATGACCGATAACAATTTCACTTTAATCTTTTCACAATTTTTAAATGTATTCATCGAAACATCGAAACATAATTTACAAGAAATCACCATTTTTTTGTTACATATATTTCACTTTTTATCTAGTCTAGTCTAGTATGGAACCCTAAATACCGGAGAGGTCAAAATGAATGGTGAGACTTCGGTGTTTGTCTGTCTGTCAATTTTTTTTTATATATTGTGTGGGGTATCATTTGGAATGGCCTGCTTTAAGGATTCAAAAACTACTTTTTCTTTCAATTTTAAGCCGCATTCGTTTTTGACTTACACCCAAAATTGTGTAAAAAAATACCAAAAAACCAAACATGCAAAACCAAAATTGCAAACCTATATCTACTTAGTATGGAGCTTTATAAGAGACTTTTTTTTAAATATTGTACAGAACCCTTGGTGCGCAAGTCTAACTCGCACTTGGACGATCTTTTTATCAATTTGCTTACCTCTGTGTAGGTCTACCTACTCATCCTTTAGACCATTCCACTGTCTATCAATCTACCAATCTGGAAGTTTTTTTTGCCTACTATTTTTTTTTCCTATAAAACTTTTTGAACATGGAGATTTATTTTTTTTTCATAAAAACTCTAGATTTAATGTAAAATGAAGGTAATTTATGTGATCGCCATCTATTCATTTTATTTATCCTTTGAACAATATGAAAATTTTTGCAAATAAACGACCATATTAGAGCAAAAGAACCCCCTTCACTTTTGCATCTAATTATAGTATGGTTTTTAATTAAATGTAAATTTGACGAAAAACCCTTTTTACTTAAAACTGAATAATGCAAACAATGTACACATATTTGTAACAAGTTATACACATCCCACCAGAGGTGTATCCCTACTGTGATACTCATCAAAACATTTAACAGGGTACCTATGCTGAAATGCACCTACTCATCCGAAATTCCCTTTCCGTGAGTACAACATATGACGCATAACATCGGCCATCCGTTTTTCCAACCTTGTTTAATGCATCCAACGACGAGTATAGCTCGCACAGGACACCTGGTGTACACGCCATATATGTCCTTAAATGTCACATTCATAATTGCACTTGACCTGATTTTCTTAATTATTGTAAAACGTGAAAATGCAACGCTTGTAATTTTGTACCTGTTAAGAATATTTTAGAAATTATTTCAAATACATTACGCCACTTTTCAAAGGTAGGAATTATTAAATTTAGTGACAAACTGTTAAATGTATTAAAATATTTATAAATTTAACAGATTTTAATTAAAGACTATAATAATATTTCTATCAAAATTAATTGCAAAGAGAGATAATGATTGAGGTAATCTACAAAACCACTTGAATCATTTTGAGAATTTTCTCACAATTAGAAAGGGCATATCTTTTCGTGGTCAAAGTTAATAAATCTTCCCATTTAATTAAAATTCGGGTACAATATTGAAATATTAAATTAAAAAATTAAAAATCTAACCATGTGAACAATGAACAAATTTGAACAAATTAAAATAGATAAATATAATAACTGATTATATTAAAAAAAACGATAATATTATTTTCCGAAAATTCGCTTAAGATGAACTTTAAGGTAAAAGCTTATCAGATATAAAAAAAAAAAATAATTAAAACATATTTTACCCCTATCAATTCTCTGTAGATAGAATTTTAAAAGTTCTTATTTATTTTTTGCGGGCTTTATACACGAAATAGCATTTTTAAAATTAAAATCAATGATATAACTTAAAATATATTGTAGAATTCTAAAATATTCATTACACGCCTTTAATCCCTTTAAATTGGAGTAAAAAAATCGTTTCTTGTTTAACGTTTCTAAATTCTAAAAGTTAATTCAAAACCTTTCATCTGCTCTAAACAAATTATAATTAATAAAAAGTAAAATAAATTCGTATTTACTCATGTTTTCTTATCATAAATTTCTTTTTTTTTTTTTGGTTAATACTTTTATCCTTTTAAAAAAATCCACACATGAATCATTTCATTTTATTTGTATCGATTTAGATAAAATAAGTGAAAAATCTCTACAAATTTTCCCCAAATTGTAAAAGTAATGATGTGAAAAAGTAATTTCAAATTATTTGAACCTAAATAAATAGGATCCATTTTTTTTTTTCAAAAGTATAGGACATAAAATATTCAAAAATCAAATTCTACGGTATTTGGGTACTTTCAAACCCAAATATTTTCGATGAGGGTCGACTCTATAAATTAACCCCCCAAATCATGGATGAATCAAAGGCCTTTTTTTTTGGCCCTATCCAAAACAACATGAAAGTACATTTATGTATATTTATTACAAAAAATCGCCAAACCGGATTTATTCATAAATAAAAACGAAGAAATGGTTCGCTTTCTTTCGGGGGGTAGAAGACATTTACCGTGTTGACATTTTCTCTTCAGACTTTGTTCTGCATCGTCTAGAGGATCTTCATGAATAACTGAAGAAGTGTAGAGGGCACCATAGGGAATTTATGGAAATTTTCTGCAAGATTTTCTACACCGCTTTTTCTTCTGCAGTTAAAAAAATATCATACATACTTCAAGGATTCAAGAGGTAAAGGGAGTATACGAAGAAATCCTATGCAGAAAAGAAAACTTTTTACTGCAAACGGTTGAAAATTACTAAAAAGAAGAAAAAGAAATGAAAAATTATTTTTCGCAGTCATAGCATAGATTCGAAAATTATTCTAAAATGCGCATAAATTTCACTCACCCGATTCTGCTTTGCATTCTAAAAAGTGTTGGGAATATTCTCGTCCAGGGAAACGTGTGAACACGTTTCGCGTCCCGTGTCCCTATGGGGTTTCGTGTGGTAGGATAAGGAGTCAGGGTGACGAAATTCCTGGAAGACCTTTCACTGTTTACTTCTGAAAAGGGCTTTTTAACTTGTGAAAATTATCCACTAAACCAAATCGAGTCGGAAAGTTACGGAATGAATACAAAATTTGTCGCCTTGCCCATTGTTGAATTCCTAAAAGAGAGGAGGGGAGGCGAAGAAGTTTGGTTGTAGTTAACGATCTTAAGGATTCTGAAAGATGTTTCAAATTGGCGCAATTAGTAAAGGCAATTGGGCGAAAACGACTTACTAAAAGAGGGTTCTGTTTCTGTTGCCTCCCCTGCATCTATCCCAGCTCTTTTATCCCCTTAATTTAAATTTTTATTTCCCTAAATTAATTGCCCTAAATTATCGCCTTTGTGAACAGTCACGACTTTTTTAAGGCTATTCAGAAATTCCGAAAGATTTGGTCTTATTTTTGTCCCTTCTAATCCCATTAACTCAATGATAAAAGGAACATGTTCTGGCTTCTTTTTCGTTGTATGTGTGTGTGTGTTTTGGTTTTTTGTTTTGTATTATCTCCTCCTCTTTTATTGAATCCAATTAAACACTGAATTTAAGCGATTTATTCTTCTGTCTAATTACAGTTAGTATCACGCAACCCGAACCAAAGAAATTGGAGAGGTATCCTTATAGCACTTCTTGTGATAGCCATTGTCCTTGCTCTAATTGTTACTTCAGTGGTGAGTATAGGTCTAACTTTTACAAAATACAATAAATTGTTCGAGGGAACAAGGGAAGGGTTAATTTGCTAATGATTGTAAGCCTACATACTCAAGGAGTTCGGACGGCGAGGAGAAATACCTAAATACCTAAATAGTGTTTTTCACTACGTTTTTTTTTTTTGTAGTAGAAAATTCAAATAAAAAAAATGATAGAACTGGGGTAAAATCTGAGAACAAAAAACAAAATTAACCCATAACTTGTCTTAGTGGAAAAGTCTTACAAATTTCTTAAAAAATATAAACAATTATACTGCTTCTTTTCGATTTTGGACAACATTTATTTATTTTTGTTATGCTTTTTATTAAAACGCTTTATTAAAATTTTCTGAGTTTTAATTTATTTCTAATTTAAAGTTAAACTCTCGCAAATATTTACGTGTTTCTATTTAATTCGAAAATAGTGGAAATAAAATTTTTTTATTTCTATTTTTTGTTATACAATTATACAATTTCGTACCGACATTTAAATTTCGATTTTTTATTACAAACAAAAATGTATTTTTAAAAATGTTGGTTCCTAAAAAAGTAATTTAGAAGAATTTTGTTATTTTAAAAATGATTGGACACAAATCGATTAGAAACAGGACTGAATGTTAATTTATTGATTCTTATAAAATATTTAATATTGTATTTACGTCGGCTTTTCCTTGCTTTTTTTTTAATATTCTGCCTACTAAAAATGGCTTCAAATTTGTTATTGAGCATCTAAATCTACCCATTTCAGTACATACAAAAACTCGATGTCTTAAAGAATTATCCAAGCAAAGCAAATATTTATCTTCAAGACGAGACCCCATATAAAATAATTTTCTAACTTCCCTTGAATAGGGGGCATCTGGAAAATGTTCTCACATCTTTATTCGGAGCGGAAAAATATGATAAGAAATTTGATAAGACGCAGTATTTTTTTCTTTATTTCCTTATTTTTTTCTCTCTGGATGAGGTATAATAATCACACTTAACCATACTTTATAGGTACTATTAACACCACCAGATGAAGGTCCACGTGTTAAGGGACAACGAATCAAGCTACAGGATATTGTTGACGGTCATTTTCTGCCGCAAAGGTCTAATGGGACATGGATAAGCGGTAAGTCGTCCAGATATTATCGCTAATAAATTGCACGCATTCCTAGCCCTAGTCTGTTGGGGCTCAAAACCCTTGTCTTGCCGCCCTCCGATTCCCAGATGTCCTCGACGGTAACTTGGCATCGTTTTACCCCCGATTCTAAGGAAATGTATACTGAAAACTTCCTTCTTTAGAGTCGAGGGTGAATTGTAGCACACAAAAAGAAACTCATAATTTTTCTTTTTTTTTTTTTTCTCTTATATTTCCTTATGCCAGCGGACGAATTCCTATACCAAAACCAATGGGGCGGCATAAGCTTGCTGAACGTCGGGAATTTATCAGATTGGGTCTTAATGTCAAATACAACATTCGTAAGTAGTAAATTAACTGCACGTGCTTTGTGGCCTTCCTGTGGGACCCCCTGGCCGATAGCCAAAAATAGTGCCCAAATACGAAGACGGATCTACCTCTCTTCCCTTCCCTGATAATCTTGTTTGGACCAATTTGTGTAAATCATTGATGCGGCCGGAAGGCGGGCACCGGGGCAAATGGGATATATTCCTGATTGAATGGACTCAGGCGAAATTAAATTTTGTCAAAATCTATTACAGCAACATTCGTTCAATCTGCACTTATCGAAGGGCCTTAATGAAATCTTGAAAACCACAAGTCATTAATTACTGGCTCTGCCATTTCAGCTTGAAAGGAATCCTTCGATAAATTTTCTGTAGAACGTTATCTAGTCTAACTTCTTGGAATCATTACCAAATAGGTTTCCTTTACTAGAACAACTGAATCTGGGTCATATCGTTTTTTTTTCGTGCTTTGATTTATTTAATTACTTTGAGTAATCTATTTAAATTTGATTTTATCATTACTCAAGACGATTGGATCGCTTTCAAACTTCATTTTACTTCTTCTATTTTTAGACATTTTAAAAGCTAAACGTAAATTATATAAGTTAATTATCTCTCCTACAATAATTTTATAAAGATATCAAAAATTTTATTCCATTGTCTCATTTGTATTATAAATGCAAACTTGTCTTCACCTTAACAAAAATAAAATACTAACAACTTAAAATATTCTACAAGTTAGCCATAGACAAAATAATTGGACAAAGTATGTGTTTATTGTTTATGTTTATTGTTTACTTCTTTGTTTATCAAAACATAAAAGGAAAAGATTTGATAAACTTCGATCGATAAGCATCTAAACCAAAATTCCTGTAACGAAATAATAAAAACAAGGACACTTATTGACTTTTCCTCAATTTAAAAACCCCCATCCGAAACAGAATTGATAATCGAAAACTCAAATCGAACAATACAAACATGGATCCTTTGATCAAAATTTAGGCCACAAAGCACAGGTAGATGAAATTTCATCGCTTTAATACCGCCAATAGGCAAAATACTTCAATCGCTGTTCAGAGAGGAAAAATGAATTTCAGAAAACGCTGTCGCCATTCAAATTTTCAATATCGCCCGACAAGAGATACCTGCTTTTGGCCCAAAACGTGCAGAAACTCTTCCGGCATTCGTACCTGGCCCAGTACACCGTGTTTGATATTCAAACGAGGTGAGTAGGGAAAAGCGACGGAAAAGTTATGCCAATGGTAGCACCATTGCTGTTCCCTGTTTATTCCCCCCGGGAAATTTCACCAATTTTGAGTATATACCTGCCGATTTTCAGTGAAAGCATAAAATTGACAACGAAAACCGACGGGGATGTATGGCCGTTCTTGCACTATGCTCAGTTCACCCCCCAGGGGAATGCCATCGTAATGGTATACAATTACGATATATACTATACCCAGGGACCCAGATCCGAGCAGGTTTACCGGGTGACTAAAGATGCTGTTCCCGGTATTGTCTACAATGGAATACCTGACTGGCTTTATGAAGGTGAACCGGAGAGTCCCATTTCGAGATTCCAATCCAAAGGGAAAACTCACTAATAATTGTATTTATAGAGGAAATTCTGGAATTAAATCATGCAATTTGGATGTCTGATGATGGCCACCTTATGCTCTACGGATCCTTCAACGACTCACTGGTGCTGGAGCAAAAATTCGCCTGGTTCGGAACAACAACACCCGAGAATGGGAATGCATATCTGTACCCGGAGATAAGATCCCTACGGTAAGGTCCTAACTAAAAGTTTATGAGATATTGGTCAACTGCAGCTCAGTGGATGATAATTTACATAACCTGGAGAGTATACACTCACCAATAAATTAATCTAACCTCTATTAGTATTACTATTTCTTTCACTTTTTAAGGAAACAGTGAACAAACTCATGCAATAAAAAATTACCATATTTTAATCAATTTAATAAAAAAATAATTCGTTTGTTATAAAAGGTCGAATATATTACTAGAAGCTTTAAAAAATATCGTGGAAAAAAATGAAATGTAAACAAAATATTTTATTATTGTTTGCAGGTACCCGAAACCGGGCACTCAGAATCCCTTAGTGACCCTACGAGTGGCCGATTTAGCTGACCCGAAAAATATCCGGATCAGAGACCTAAAACCCCCACCAGTTTTGGCCAATGAGTGAGTTTTAACCTTAAGGCAGTTTATGTTCAAAAAGTTTCCCTGACCAGCTCCATGCCCTCGGCAGAGACCGCTACTTCACGAGTGCGCAGTGGGTCAGCATGACGGAAATTTGTGTGGTGTGGCTGAATCGGCCGCAGAATCTGTCAGTGGTCACGATATGCAAGAGCCCCATGTTCCAGTGCTTTGAGGTAAGTAGGGACCATGGTCCAGGTCTCGTCATCGTCACCGTCACACAGCCGGACCAAAAGTCCATTTATATTTGTCAATAACAGAATGAACACCGAGCGAGCCGGAGCTCGCCGCCCGGCACTGAATGGACTATTTATTTTTGGTCGGGACGAGGGGTGCGGGCGCACTCTGAAATTTGGCTGTTGAGTCCTTTAACGAAGGATTAGCCTGACCGAATTTCACGGGCAAACAATTTCTAATCCATTAATTTTCTCCCCGCAGACTCACCGGGTGAGCGGGGACGGCAGGGGATGGGTGGATGTCTTGTCGGTGCCACTTTTTGCCTCGAATGCCTCGTCTTATGTGGCCATATCCCCTCTACGGGATGGAGGTTCAGGTTCGTATAAAAGTTGTGAGTTTTCGGGTAATCCCTGTATGTGATTATCCGGGAACATGACCGTATTACCATTAAAACAATTCAGATTAAAAGTGTCACAGTGACCTTACGCCGAATAAAATCTGTGTGAATTTTAAAAAATAAATTCCCGATATAAAAATTGTCTTCACAGAAAACAACTATTATTAAAAATCACTAACAAATAGCAGCAATTTCCTAGGTGATTTTCCGCTTTATTTATACCCTAACACTTCACGTTTCCTCAGTAATGGGTTTTTGAAAACTAAGAATTGAAAAAACGTCTACTTATATAGTGAAAATATTCCAAAATTAAAGGAATATCCTTTTATCCCCTAAAAAACAATTAACCCTAGCAACAACACTTACGAAAAATTAATTTAATATAAATAAAAAGTATTAAACCCTAAGTTTTATGAATTGTTTAAAATTCTACTATTTTATTATATGTTACTTTAAATAATTTCGGTTAGAAAAATGTGAGAAAAAAATGTTCAATGTTTAAAATATATTAAAAAGTGAGGTTCCTGTAGCCCCTCAAGAGTTAAAACTTTTTATAGGATACTTCAGACATTTGGTGCACGTGCACGTTGCCAGAAAGAGGGTACTCCCATTGACGCACGGTCGGTTCGAAGTCAATAGAATCCTCCATTGGGACCAAGTCAACAACTTCATGTGAGTCTCAATTGCCTTTGATAGTCTGGTCAATTGATTACCGCCCTACATATCTTACATATATATATGTGTTCTATTTCTGTCCGCAGATACTATTTAGGGACGCCAGACCGACAGCCATCTCAGCAACATTTGTACAGGGTGTCAGCCATTCCGCCTCGATATGGGGCTCCACTACGGCAGCCGCAATGCCTTACATGTCCACCCAGTCCTCCGACTGGTAAATGGACGACAACGACAAAAACTCCACCAAAACTGGTAACAGCATGGGATGACGATTGGGAGGAGGAATCTCAGACCCTACCACCTCCCACACCTCCTAGTAGTAAGAAGAAAAAGAGAAAACAGGAAACGATGTCTCCATCACCATGCCTATATCATACAGCAACTTTTCCACCCACTTTAAGCGCCCAGTACGTTTTGATAGACTGCTTAGGGCCTGACATTCCTTCAAGCTCAATTTACAGCATTTCCCATAGGGACTTAAGTAAGCCCCTAGAACTTTTGGCAGCTATCCAAAATAACACTAGACTAAGGAGTAAAATATCTAAGACAGCACTACCCCAAATAAAATCATTCCCAGTAATGATCTCGGGTGGATACCATGCTCAGGTGAAACTTTTTCTACCACCTGTACTGCGGGAGGATGAGATTACAAGATATCCAACAATTCTCCATGTGTAGGATATATTTGAATTCTTTAAAAAAAAAAAAAACAATTTTTATTTGTGTTACAGATATAATTAAAATTTCACCATTTTTCCACAGGTATTCAGGACCAGGTTCCCAACTGGTCACGGACAAGTGGCATGTCGACTGGAATACATACTTGTCCGGCACAAAGGACTACATCGTCGTACAAATAGACGGTCGAGGTAGCAGTGGCCAAGGATACCAGCTGCTTCATGAGGTTTACAAGCGTTTAGGGACGGTCGAAGTTTCAGACCAATTAGAAGTCACTGAGTACCTAAGGGATAATATGCATTTCATAGACGGCCGTAGAATGGGCGTTTGGGGATGGAGCTATGGAGGATATGCGGCAGCTTTAGCTTTAGCAAGTACGCAATCTATTTTTCAATGTGGAATTAGTGTATCACCTGTTACGAACTGGAAACTATACGGTAATTATATTAATTATAATTGTAAGTTTCTATTATAAAAGAATTTTATTTTTTTTCTTAAATATAGAACTAATCAAAATTGTCTGGCAGTTTGTTCATTTTTTTTCCAGCATTAAACCTTCATAATTAGAAATGAAAAATTCGTAATTAATTGAGTCAATTAAAATTACTTTTTCCTTCCTTTCTAATTTATGAAAAAGTATTTAAAACTAGTTTTATTAGAGAACATAATAAACATAATTACAAATTTTTAAAAAATGAAATTAAGTAAATCTATAAATGCCAAAAATCCTATGAGCTACAGATTTTAACCTAAGGTTTGATTTTTCAATATTTAAATTAAATTATTTGAAGGCCAAATCCAAATTTTTAAAATCTAAACCCATTCTGATTAAATTCTTCATCACTGGATCATGGTTTTGAATAAGGGAATCCATGTTGGCCCTTGGCTATATCAATTCTGGAACATTTAGCTATCTTTTCAATCTACAAATTGGTCTATTAAACCTATCGCATATAAGCACAGGATCTTTATCCATAAGTCCAAGGTAATTGGACGTATGTCATGATTTTTATGTAGATATTTAATTCAATTATGTGTTCTTTGGTTACATAAATTCAGTAGTTCATACTAAAACTGTATATGACGTATAAAGAGCGCCCTTACTGCTGGAATATCAAAAGTAATTAATGGTACTATTTTTATTTTACTTTATTTCCTCTACTTTTGTATTATTTTTTAAAAAACAATTAATTTTTTTTTTCTAATTAATTTTTCAATAGATTCAACATATTCCGAGCGTTATCTGAGCTTCCCGAATGTTACTGATAATTATAAAGGTTACGAGGAAGGTGATCTTACAAAATACGTGGACAACCTGAGGGAAAAGCAATTCCTTCTAATTCATGGGACAGCTGATGATAATGTGCATTTTCAACAATCAATGGTTCTAGCCCGAGCTCTAGCCACTAAAGGAGCACTATTCAAGCAACAAATTTACCCTGATGAGGGACATAGCTTGTCTGGAGTTAAACGACATTTATATCGTTCTATGACAGGATTTTTTGAAGACTGCTTTAAAAAATTAGTAAGTATACAAATCACCTTCTGTTTACCTATTTGCCTATTATGAGAATTCAAATTGATTTTAAAGAAAAAGGAGTCTCCACACGAGAACTCGGCAAGACAGATATTGGCATTGCATCGATTTTATTAAACTGTTTTCGAAGGACTAGTGATAAGAATGAGGTTTGAACCCAATTTCAGTCGTAGAACATTTGTATGTCCTTTTTCGTATTGTGTGTAAAAATTGTATTTTCTGTGTCAGTCCCCAATCCACCACCGTGTACGAGACCACTTCACTGTTTTTGCATGACCTGTATACCACCCTTAGCATTGAGAAAAGAGCATCATTTTGACTGTTGGCTTTCTCATGGCTCATTTAAAATGGAGGAGAAAGTTTTATGGGCAAAAGAACTTATAATGGTTTTTATATTCTTCGTTTAGAGCAATTTAAAACTTGCATACAAACTGAAAACGATAAAGTCATGTCAATCCCTCATCAAAGATAAAGAGTAATCATTCCTTTAGGAATTGAATTAGTCCTGAAATTTAAATTGGAAGATAATTTCTTTTCAATTCTTTAAGAGTGGACACAAAGCTTTCCTTATTTTTATTGTAAGAAACTTGTAATCGAATTATTCAAATACTTCAAAGAAACAAATTATTTACATTCACGTACTTTTTATCTTCCTCTCGATTGATTAAATCAATTACTACTAATTACAATTCCCATAATTGAGAGGAGTTTCAAGTCCACTGCTAAAGTATCGAAAAAGCCAATTACAAATTACAATTCTACAAAACTGTAATGGGATTTAATTTACCCAAATTTTACTATCCGACAGGTGCTATTGAAACTACATTTTATTTAAATAAGAAGCCAACAAAATTCTTTTTAATTACGGCCATATGAGTAAATATTTTTTAGGGAATATTTTACGTATTTTATATGCACTAAAATATAACAAAATAAAACATAATTAAATAATTCCTTGGTATTTTTATTTTATTTTCAGGTTCCCCCCGAATCGAGAGCAGGTCTTGGTAATGGCGGTACAGGGGACCAACCGAGCAGCTAAGACCAGCATATAAGAATGGATGCTCAAAACTTCTCTTTTGGGCTATAGAAAAAAAATTTTTTAAAATGGTTGTGAATATAAAATTTGTAAAAAAGAATAACTTTACCTTCTAAAGAAAAAAAAATTAAAATACTCAAATTGAGGTGAATTGTAGATATAAAAAAGGAAGAAAAAACTGAGATCATTTTCACTCTAATAATACTATGAGGATCCGCAAAAGAAAATCTAGAAAATCTGGCGAATCTTAAATGTATCGCCTTGATTCAAGACCAGCTCAACATCGTCACTTTTATCTGTTAGTAAAACTCCCAAGCCCATGTTATTGTAGAAGTAGCTCCCTGGAAATGGTGATACTAAAGTGCCAAATTTAAGTGTAAATTAAATGCAAAAACAAAAGAAAAGAAAACATGCTAAATTACTAAAAAGGAACTATGGATCTATCGCGCCTGATTGTCATTTGCACCCAAAAAGGAATACCAAGATCTATTTGTCTGTCTGTCTATTCTCAATATTCGGACAACAAAGTCCAACATCCCTTGATATTTCCTTTTAGCCAGCGAAAACGTCTTTATACGCTATTTACATTTGTTTCCTAATTTTCTTTAAGAAAAAATCGAAGCAATAATAGCACATCAAGTTTTACAATGGGATTTTACTCGAGTGCTAAGAAGTGCCCTACAAGCCCGAAATGGTCTCTTCATGCATTCATGATTACTCCACTCCAGTCCCAAGTGTACGGTTGGAGGAAAGAATATGTTAAACCTGGGAAACATTCTCGGTTCCCTTACTTAAAATTAATTAACACTTTGATGTGACTAAGGAGAAGCAATAAAAATTATTATTTAAATAGCGTCGCTTTTAAAATAGTGCTCAAGTTTTTAAAACCCTTATAAAACATGTCTGACTTTGTGCCTTTAAAAAATTACTTTGAATATTTCATCCAGTTCATTTAATTTATTTAAACAAACTAAATTAATAAATTTACGCTTTCTTAATTTAGCAAAATTTACAATAACAATTAAAGAAGTGCATATTCAAGGTATGTTTATATTTTCAATCAAATACTGTATATATTATAGTTTTATTAAATTTGGAAATGCACAGTCAAAATACACGGTAAATTAAAAACCAAAAATAAATAATGACTAAAACTGGAATACTTTAAAAAATAATTTAATTTTAAATTTAATAATAAAAACAAATAGTTAAAAAATAAAATCAAATTTTTCAACATTTATATTTCATAACTGAAATCTTTCCACATTATTTTTCAACTTAATCCCATTAATATAATTTAATAATTTAATTAAAATAATTGACTTAAATAAAGCAATAAAACTTAGCACTTAAAATACTCGTTAAAAATTAAAATGGATTAAAACGTAAATGTAAAGTAAAACAGCACAATCACCTGAAATACTCGTATTAATATATAAAAACAAAAAAAAAAACTGTTTTTAATTTAAATTTCAAATGTTCAATTCTAAAAAGTAAAAAATAAATAATATATAAATATATTGAGGGTCCAATAAATGTTCAATTCGACTCATCGTCACTACCGCTGTGCTAATAAACTCTGTGGAAGACTATAGATAAACAAAAAAAAAAAAAATAAATAAATAAATAAATAAAAATAAAATTAATAAACAAATGTGTATAGTATACCACTAAGTACCTACAGTATATATGTATGTGCATTTGAAATAGCTCGAATGACACTATATCTAGATTTGTAAATTTTCCTCGATATTAGTTAAGAGAAGTAACACCAAACCATAGGAAGTTTAAATGAAGGTATATTTTTACTCATAACGAGCAGGATAAATTGCTTCGGGTTTCTTTCTTTAGTTTTTAGAATACTATTAATTATATTAAAAATATACAAGTACCCTTTTATACCTTTTCTTTAGAAAATTGTAAGATAAAATGACAAAGATCTTGAATTTTAACAACAAGATTTTGAAAACTTTCTTTAAATTTTTCTAAATTATTGCTCGAATTTCTGGAATTATAAGTAAACGAAATAATTTAAATGATATTAAAACAATTTCTTTTCCAAACTATTATTAAGGAAAATGTAATTAACAAATTTATATAACCCATTAAATTACAATGTTTTACCACAAGCAATTCCCAAAATTTTATTTTCTGTTTCGTTTTTTTTTAAGTTAAACTAAAAATGAATTGGAAGTAAGTTTTCAATAGACTAAGAAATTATTTTTGCTAAAAAGTCAACGGAACAAGTACATAATGGTGATTTTGAAAGTAATAGTAGCAACTTCCGATCCTGATCAATATAAAACTCCCTACTACATTTTCTGAATAATTTTATTATATCTAAACCTTTCCAGAATCTTACAGGACTTGATAAATTACAATTAGTTATAGGACAACCTGTAAATAAAAAATAATAAAATAATAAATATACTACAAATTATTAAAAAGAAAAACAAAAATTAAAAACAAAAACTCGAAGCAATTAGGAATAGGTCTTAAGAATGGTTTAGAACTTTCAAGGCTTCCGACTCCTTCAAGCAATAAAAATACTCAGAGCTACAAATTTACCGAAAAAATGAAAAAAAACAACATAAAGACTCTCCTAAAGAGAGTTCAGCAATTGCAAAATATTTTACAATTGAAAAAAAAAATTTAAACCAAAATATAAGCAAACAAAAAATTCGTTTGATTTTTCAAAAAGCTCAAAAACAATTAATGATGTAAAATTATTTTGTAGAATGAGGTCGTATCACTTTAAGCCTTCAAGATTAAAGATTTATGACCCCCAGAGAAAAAATTCGAAAAGAAAATAATTATGTATTTGTAAATAAATGTTCTGTAAGGTCAAAAATAATTCACAATAATTCAAAAGCCAATTTTAACAAACTAAAATAAAAATAACGTAATCAAAAAAAGCAAGAAACAACCAAAGATAAAATCATTTCGTTCTTAACCACAGAAATTAAAATTGACCTTTGATTAAAAACTATTAATATATAATTTACTATTAAATATAATTTACAATAAATAAATACTAATTAATACACAAAATCTGATTTTGAATGCAATAAAATGTCCCCAGGAGTAGTTAAATAAATCACATTTCCTTCTCTGTAAAATGTAAAATACTTAAGCTACTGAATGTAAGAGGATTGTACAGTTTCCACTTGCTTAAGAAATAAGTCGATTTTCTTCCCCGATTTAATGTATTACAAAATTTAGCTCGATTTTAACCTTGTAGTTAATTAATTAGGATTATGGTGAAATTTTCTAATTGCTTACGACTCAATGTCATACAGAAACATTTGTGATTTCCTCTACATGTAGATAAATTCACGAAACGATCAATAAATTGCAATTAATTCAGATTTACATTGAGTTTTATTTAATTATTATCTAATATTTTATTTATCTATTATCTATCTTAATCTATTCATTTTGCTTTTATTTTTATTGAGGGACTTATCCGATGCAAAACTTTGTACAACGAATAGGAAAAAATTCGGCCTGGCTGGGTCTACTCTGAAATTCATTTTAATTCGCTACGGTTCGATTCGGAGTAACGCAGGCCAACAAAATTTTACTTAATTTTGCTTAT
This sequence comes from Proctacanthus coquilletti, assembly GCA_001932985.1. Taxonomy (NCBI): domain Eukaryota; kingdom Metazoa; phylum Arthropoda; class Insecta; order Diptera; family Asilidae; genus Proctacanthus; species Proctacanthus coquilletti. The sequence continues at coordinate 859,022 of MNCL01000031.1, read as the reverse complement.
TTAAAGCATTGGTAAAAATAAATATAAATATCACATTTAAAATATATGCCCCTAAAGGAATATATCAAAATTAAACGTACCCACAAGTTTCTTCTTAAGCCGTCTAAGCCTCTCCTCTGTAGTAAAACATTCACTTTTTTACTAATGGTTGGAATTTATTTATTCATAAAATAATTAAATGATGACAATCATCAGTACACATTAAATACAATAAATCTCCTCCCCGATTATTGAATGCAAAAGGAAACAAAATTTAGTCCTTCCATCTGTTGTTCTCATAATCGAACGTAGATGTAAAGCCGGTAACTGGATTAACCTCAAGGGCAATAATACGTTTAAGTTGCGCCATTTGATGTTCATGGTCGAACGTTTCAGGTAATTCGTCATAAACTGTAGAAATGAATTGTATTTTTTTTTTGTTTTTAGTTTTTAAAAACATTTACAATAAATTGTATAACATTACGACACTCGAGTGACACTCCATGTTTGATGTTATTAGAAAAAAGGAAGAAAAATAAAACGAACTAAATCCGGTCTTATCTTGTTAATACAAAAAAGGAAATTAAAAAATTGAAAACTAGATCAAGATTAGAGCTGAAATTAAAGCAAGATTCCTAGTGTCTACAATACCTAGAGGGAAAATTATCTCGAATGTCATAAAGTCCCTAAATGGATTCCTGAAACCTTTATGATACTTACTAGCGACGTGATACCACACAGTCATGAGAATACCAAGAGCGGCACTCATCAGGGCGAAACCGACATGAGCTTTCCATTCGCCAGTAGGTGCTTGCATTTCAGCGAATGTTTGGCAAAAAGACGCCCTGTATAGGGCTTTCTTTTCGTCAAGAGTCATTTTCTTCCAGTCACCCTTTTCCTTCTCGCGTAGTGTTTTAATTTCTGGAGTCTCCTCCCTAAATCGCACTGGAGGCATTGGAAAATCTACCCGATCAATGTAAGTTGGTTCGCCGTTCCATCCGAAACCGACAATTTCTCGCTTTCCAATCCTCTCCAGCGTATGGACAGCAGCTACATTAGTCACCTGTAGCTTAGGCACAACAGATAGCCGCTTTGCAGCGAATCCCAGAAGTCGTAGGGACATTATCAGTGTTTCTTGTAATCTATTGCTCGGGGGAAAACTCTGTCAAAAGAACAGTGGAAAATCGTTAGTCAATTTTTCTGAACGGGTGGCAGCTGTCAAAAGGCGACTCCGGTGGAATTACATAACCGGCATTCAAGAGCTTGAGAAATCCCCCTTTTTAACAGCCAATTTTATTTGTTTTGAAATGATATTAACACGAAATGCCACAACAAATGTAAGCAATAGAAAATTTTGATGAAAATTCTGTAAATTAACTAAAAGCCAGAAGTGTGGATTTGTGTTTTTGACATATCTCAACGCAACTTTCCGCAAATGTAGAAGCAACGAAACTTTATTTTATTGAAAATATTAAACACCTTACACTTACTTTATACGGTTTAGCGATTTTACGTAACAATGAATCTGTAGAAACACAAAATCCGTCACTCACCTTTGGATCGCCAAACTGATGTAGGAGAATCAATATGGCTGTCAAGTGTCACAATGTAACTGAGATGTAGTACTAGATCACTAGTACTTCAGCCAGTGTATATTTTGCCAAGATTTTAATTGAAAATACTTCTTTATTAAATAATAATTTTTATATTTCCAAAAATTAAATAATAAAATTAACATCTTTTACTTTCTATAAGATAAAGAACTTCTTTGAATGAAGTTTAAATTAAGAAATTCTGTAAAATATTTAGCGGTACACTTTGAATAAGAATTTTGCAAGATTTTAATTTATTATTTAACTTTTTAGCTTTTCTTTATATTCTTTTTATTTATTTAAATGCAGTATTTATTATACTTTTGAACAAAATGCTTAACGAAATAATTAAGATATTCCCATTTCTCCATAAATAATAGAGTAATAATATTAATATAACTTAAGGTAAAATAAAATTCAAATAAATACAATTTTATAATTATTTTAAATAATATTTAATTCATATTTCACTGCTTTAATAACAAACGTTCCTTATTTCAGAAAAAACAGACTATTTTAAGACCTTTGTATCTTGGAGATTCCAATTAAAACCTGCTATTTTTCATATACAAGAATACTAAACAAATAGACAACAAAACAATAAAATAAAATAAAATATACCTTTTTAGATAAATTTCCTATTTAAGAAAAAGAAAATTTATTACACTATATTGTTTTTTTTTCAATGGCTTATATAAGAGATTAAGAATTTTGCAAGTTCAAATAAATTTTTGTATGAATGTACAACATGGCATTTTCCTCAAAAAATCTTCGCCACCGGTAGGGTATTTTTTCCAAAATTATAAAAAATAAACCTTATATTTAATATCGGTAGTATATTAAATTTGTGTCGGATCATGTTCACACCAAAAGCAAAATTATGGCTTTTTTCAATTTTCATGACATCCTATGATTTATCTCTTTTAAATATTTAAATACAAATTAAAATATGTACTACAAAAAAATGTTAAAAGCCTCAATATAGAAGAAAATTTCAATGTACAAAAAGTTTAAATAATTTATTCGAAGAAAGAACACAATTAAGACGGAAAGGAATGTTGAAGAACTTCTAGTGCAAATGCAATTTGTATTATAAATGAATCACTTACAGTTGTATGCTATGTCATTGCAGACTTTATAACAAAAAAAACTTATATACCTTTGAAAGTTCGCATTTATCGTTGGAAACGCATTGATAAAGAATAGGAAAATAAGTTGGAACTATCGCAGTCTAAGCGAAAGTTGCCTATGCGACAAGCGTTTAGCGACAAATATACCATTTTCTTTCAGTCAGCCTAAAGTTTTCATCGAAGTGTGGCGGATTTTGGAGCTACCTTTAATTAAATACTGTTGAATATGTTTAATAATTCCTGGTGGGTTCACGGAAAACGTGAACTGAACAATAATTGTGATCAGACGAGAATATGTGAAATGGCCGTAAAAAGATTATACCTTCCTATAAATGAAATGCTATATTTGCACAATTTAAACAGCGGTTGCACTAGCTTTGTTGAAGGTGAACGTTCACACCAAGAATACCTGAGAATTTATATGGTAATTCTTCATATTGTAAAAGAGTGGAATCTAAGAAATCCACCCCCGAAAAACATTTCATGAAAAATTACATCAAATTGTGTGATAAAATGTTTTTTTCAAAGAATATATAAAATTAATTGAGAAATGTATGGACCGTAGTGTTGATCCTCAACATAACTTTTTAATGTTGTACGCCTGTGGAAGATTCAATGAGAAGGATTTTGATGAGGAAAATGAACCACCATCAGCATACAGATATCGTGTGGATGATATGATAAAAAGATTATTGAAAGATAAACGAAATACAAATTCGCATTATAAAAAAATTAATAATTTCATTAAATCAAAAGAGAAATTTTTAAAAAATTCATTTAATGAAAATATGATAAGTAAAAATTTTATATCTTTCTGTGGCGGTTTACCAGCATTTAACAAAGATTGGAAATCAAAAAATTTTAACTGGGCTAGAACTGCAGGTATTCTTCATTCTTGATATTGAATATCTCAGTCTGATATCAACAGAAAAATCAATTAAAATCTCTGTCAAAAATTTAAATAAATCTAATTATGATAGTCTTATAAAACTTAATTTCGATAATAATAATATTTGTGAAATTATGGAAGCTGTAAAGTATATTAACGAAAATCTGCCTAGACGTTTTATTAGTGAACCCTTTAGAGTGCATGGACAAGATATTCAAAATTATACGGAGATATTCGATTTTTGTGAATTTATCGAAATAGCATTATGCACAAAAATTAATGAACACAAAACTATTCACATCGGCCGGGATGTAATTAAACGACTTAAATTTTTTAACACTATAGACCGTAAAGTTTTAGCAAATTACTTAACATTTTTGGCTGCTGAAAAATACTATCGTAACGGATGGAGAAATGATAAAAATCTAATCGAGATATTTAAACCAGCAATAATTTCTACTGGATTTGCTACATACTGCGATGAAGAGGAACGCCAAAAGATTAAATATCTTGAAAATTATTTTTATCAAAATCCTGAAATTGTAGACAAAGAATTAGATTTTTTCAGTTATAAAACTGAAACAATATTCGAAGACATTGAAAAGAACTACAGTCACTATAAAATTCAGACTGAGTATGAAAATCTACACATTACACCTGATGATATCTACCAAAATATACTTACTATAAGCAGGTACAAGCTTCCATCTTATAAGACGCATATGCATCTCCTTAATCTCCTGAAGTTTACACGAGCACATTTCAGAAAACCGATGGTATTTTGATTTTCTGGACACGTAACTGCTAAATGGAATAAAATTTTTCAATTGAGGAGCAATAATAATAATTCAAAAATAAATAACTTGGTTGCAAACGTTCTAAAACTTCAAGCAAAAGAGCATACAAATTTAAAAGTGGACACGCTTAATGAACGTTTTTATATACATAAGATAATTCCGGAGATTCGAGCGTTAGATCAATCCTATAAAGCCTACAAAATTTGGATGAGTGAAAATGCTGATACTATTCAATGGTAACATGAAATTTTATTTGAAATTAATATAGATTGTGACAAATTATTTTTTGTGGCTTATGCTCAACATTGGATTTTTGGAAATTATCCCAACAGGAAAATTGTGCCATTACTTACTTTGATGAATTTTGAAGAATTTTCGAAAGTTTTCAAATGCGGTCCAGAATCTAAAATGAATCCAAGAAAATTTGTTTTTGAACAAGATTTTTAATATCTCAAAAAAATTGTTTAATAAATATAATATAGTTTTTTGTTTTTTTTTAAATATATGTATTTAATAACTCTACATACCTTAACTAGGGGGAAAAATTGTAGTATATGCCTATTTTATATATTTCAAAATAGATGAAGAAAACTTACTTGTATTGTATTTAAATAATTTATACATAGTGTACCTCCATTATTTAAATATGTATCTCTTTTTATTAAAATATGTTAGAAAATTTTATTCAAATAAGGATTTTTTTGTAAATAAACTCTGTAATAGAGGAATTGAATAAAAAATGAAACAGACAAAACTTTTTATAATTTTGTTTACAGCGTAGCAAAAACGAAGGAGAAAGCATCGGTTTCCTTATTATTTAAAGAAGTAAGTAGAGTAAATAAATAAGAAAGCTTGTAATATTGAAAAAATCAAACGATACAATTTTTTCTATACAAGAGTAGAAAACAAAAACAAATAAAATAAATACACATTATTATATGACCTTCCTTGACCATTCCGCTCCAGACCAATTTAAATGTACTAAGAAAAAGTCCTTGAGGTTAAAACAAAACCTGGCTCTATTAATTTTATAATTTATGAATAGAGAGGAATATACTGATATTTTGGAATGATGTTATAGAAAAACCTCTTTAAATTACCTACATTTATTATATTATATATAATTATTACAAATTATGTTTACAATAGTAGATAAACGTTTTGGTCACTGAACTAACACTCCCATTGCTGTGAATTCAAATCTTGATTGATTCAATTCTATAAATAGTAGTTTTATTTATACCCAAAAATAACTACACCGCCATTTTGGCAAACTTTCTTACTATTTCTACCATTTCATTCACCTGATGTCTTATAAGTACAAACAGAAAGTGTAAATATTTCGTGTCGAAATCGTGAAGTTAAACCCAATAAAAATGGAAGAATTTTAGGTTTCTTCGTGGACAAATAAGAAATTATAAAATCGGTGAAAGTATTGATTGATAACCGTTGGCATTCTTACACAAGTCCCCTTATCACAAATATAACCACTATCAAAGTCACATCTTGTATTGTACCTTGTTAAAATGGTAAGACCTATCTTTAAGAACTGCATACATGCAATTTTATCGCTACACCATTTGATGATAAGAAATTCGTATAAAATTACTTATCTGCTAAATTTCCATCCATAGTGGGGTTTAGTCCACAGCACATCACAATTTTGAATATAGTGTTTTTAATTTAAATAAAAGTAGTATTTCATTATTGCAATAATAATGGCAAATTGTTGTTTTTTCATATAAATCAGAGTTTACTGTTAAAATAATAACCATCCTAAATGTCGTAATATAAAAAATATTGAAGTGATACAAAAATACGAAGAACGTATTTCTTATTTTTATGGTGATAAATTTTTTTATTTAAATTTTGTTCCATCAACGGATACAATTGGAATGCTTGAAGCTTTTAAAAATGAAATGTTTAATATAACTAAAAACATTTCTAATGATATAAATGATATGAAAAATTCATTGTAATTTTTATCTGATAAATTCAATGAGTCCATTGTAAAAAAAAAAAAATAATTGAACTATAAATAAATAACAGAAATAAAAAGAGGAAATCAGAATCTTAATAAAGAATTATATTAAGAACGGAAAGCATTTGAGGACTACGTAACATTGTCTAAGAAATCTTTGGACCAGTATGGCGATCCGTGACAAGATTTTATAAAATACGCGTGTGATGAATTTAAAGAAGATTATTTCGATTAGGAAACCGGACACTGGCCAACGTAACGAAGCCTTAATTTCAACTACCACAATATAACCTTAAGGATGAGCGAATCGTAGATCCGAATTTAAATTTTTCTTTTATTTTATAAAATCGAAGCATAAACGCTTTGAAAATCGCTTAAAGAGACTTCTAGAAAGTGAGAAACTTATCGCCTTTTATAGGTCCTTACCTGCATTCAACGACAACTGGAATTCAATTTAAATTTAATTGGGCTAAAACTGTTTGTATCCTCCAGAACTTCGTGAACTATTAACTTCTTTGATCGATCGAAACGGCACTATGCGGAGCCATGTTTGAAAACCGGGAAAATTCAATCCTAAAAGGATCCTTGGATTGGTTTTTATTTTTAAACAGTCTAGACCATAAAATACAAGCGAACTACTTAACATTTTTAGCTGCTAAATACTATAAAAATGGATGAGTAAGGGATGATTCCGGCTTAATGGGTGCATTTAAACCAGTAATAATCTTCATCGGATTTCCAAAATATTTCGGTGAACGGGACACCTGATGATTTCTATTAGAATTTCCTTAAGATAAAAAATCATAAATCAGCCTCTTGTTTGCCCTACCCATCTCTGATATTTAAAATATATTGCAGCAATTTATAAAAAACCAATAGTGTTTTGGTTTTCCCCAACATTTTATTCATAGCAGAAAGGAAAATTCTATCTAGAATGTTAATATGGATTGTCGAAAATTATTTTTTGTAGCCTATGCCCAATATACGTAAGTAGGTGGTTTGATAAAAAGAAGATTCTAGCACATGTCGATAAATATTAAAGAATTTTTAAAGACTTTGAAGTCCGCCCTGAATCTGAAATGAATTCACGAATTGTTTTTGAAAATTTGTATATTTCCCTTCAAAATCTGGAGAATAATTTGGAATTATGTGACTATGTAGAAAGATGCAGAATTACGCTGTCATGATACATCCAAAACTGAACTGATTCCTTTAAGCGACCTTAAAACATAAGATTCTAAATTTCAACTGTGTATTTTTTTATACTTTTTTTATATTTCACCAATTTTTACAATACATTCTATAGTAGGAAAGAAATAGTTTTTCAAGTGGTCTTATACAATTTCTAAAATCAATTCTGTAATTTATTAGTAATTTTTAAGAATACATGAGAAATTGAATCGCACCAGAAATTGTTTTTCTTTATAATTCCAGTAAATATTTCTAAATCTCTACAAAAGTCGAAAACAATCTTCACTAAATCCTTTTTAAATTACTTCCTTAAAAGTTAATTTATAAAAAAACTGACAACGTTGTTCACCACTTTATTTTAGAAATTTTCTAAAAATTACACAGGCATAAGGCATGAAAATTTTTTTTTTTTTCAAAAATAAAATTATAAATAAATTATTTTCAAAAGACGAAAACAATTTAAATAAAACAACAAGATGTGCATTTATTTACATAATTTATATTTAGTGCAAGATTTTTCAGTAATACGAAATATTTTGTCTTCATTTTATTTTATTTTATTTATTTTTTTTTTCTGAATCACTGGTTTTATTTACCACAATCGCCTACTCCCTTTTTTTACGAAAAAAAAACAAGGAGATAGAATCAGATGGGCGTTTAATATAAAATAATCACTAGAAGAATCTTAAAAACAAACTAACGAAGTACAATAGTATAAAATCAGTAAATTATTCTAAAAAAAAAGGAAAGAAAACGATAAATTTGATTTACTCATATTGGCAATTATTATATTACTACAAACGTTTTTTGTACAAGATATAAATTACAATTAGTGAGATGGAGGAAGTCTTTTGTTGACGCTGCATGGATGCCACACCATTTTAAAATGTTTTTGTCATTATAGTCACAATATGTCGTAATAGTGACCAAGGATTTCATAAAAATCCCATATCGAGAGCTGTATAAAGTGCTCTAATATCGCTATGGCTTGATATGCGCCAAAATGGGAATTCCAAACTTTTTGCAGCAGTTTCTTCGTCGGGACCATCACCGATTACAACGTATGTACTTTTTCGGCCAAAACGTGTTACGATCCTTTCAAAACAAGACGCTTGACCTGAAAAAGAGTAAGAAAAATGTAACATTATTATTAAATTTTTAATTATATTTCACATTTCCTTTTCAATAGGAATTTTTTAAACCAATGAAAATTTTAGTACATGCAGGCATACGATTTTCTATAAAATACTTTGGTATGGACAGAAAAAAACAAAAAAATCAGAAATATAATTTTAATAATAGTACTCTTCTATATTATAGTTGTAATTTTCAGTTTCAGTTCTTTATATACCACATATTTTTAATACTGATGATTTTTAAATATATTACGTTATATTTTTATGTTATTACTTGAACGAACGAATTGATGTAAAACCAAAATACTTTAACATAAATAAAGTATAAATAAAACAAAAAACAAAAACAAAAGCATAAAAATATAAAAGATTTAAGATTTTCTAGTATTTAAAAAGCACTGTCTACAGGAACTTTTGTTTCATTAGTTTTTTCTCATTAACCTTCCCATAATTTCAAAAGTTCCTTTACATTAAACTTTAAGGAATTGTATTTAAACTCAAGCAATTTTGTGCAAACTTTACATTTAAAGAAAATGTAATGTAAAAATAAGTGCTATTACTTTTATTTTATAAGAAAAATTATACAAAAAGTGTAAAATATTTTTATAACAAAAAAAATTTCCATTAACCACATAAACATGATTAAAAATGTTATTATAATAATGATTTCTTTTAATAAAAATAAAAGGCATTCGATCAGACTTTAGATTCAGATTAGATAAATTCAAAATATTTTTTATATATACTTTCTTTTATAAAAATTTTCATTGTTCTAAGGTGAAATCTTCAAGTACTAAGAATATCCCCTGTATGCAATCTAAACAAAGCATTTGTTGATTCTAATTTTAATTTTACGGGCATATTTAAATATTCCGGAAGTATCCAGCACCAGCATAACAACAAACGTCTTAGCTTCGTGGAAATATGAAATAAATCGATAGCGACTGAAGCCATAAGAACTCCCCTTCCTTAGCGCTATCTTTGCCGGCAAAGTTGTTAAGTAGTACTGTGCCATTCCACGCATGGACTGCGTGCCACGAAAGGAAAAACATTCGTTCACTTTTATTTTTCTCAGATTAAAAAATAAAGAACAAACAGAGAGAAATAATAAGTGCAAATGTGTTTTATTCTTTGATTATGAGGGCTGTTTTGCTTTGTTGATTATTTCTTCAGTGGTATTTTTAATTTTTCATACTTTAAAAAAAAAAATACATTTACCATGAAAAAGATAACAAATTGTAAAAATGTAGTTATATTTAAAAGTTTTACAGCAAAACAATTATAAAAGAAATTCAATTATGATTTTCCAAAAACGCAAACATTCTTCATAAATAGTAATTTTAATTTTACTTCTTTTTCCGAAAATATCATTTTTTTTCTAAAAATAATTTCATTTAGCAGTTAAAATTTTAAAGTATTATTTATATATAAAGAATTCCAAAAAATTCATAAAATGAAAGAAACTTTAAATTCACATTTTCAGACTTTTTCAAATCCTAACACAGTTCGAGAAATTAACTAAATTAATTAAATTAATTACCCTTTATTTATCTAGTAATCTGCGATTCGTTTTTAAATAAAATTAAATCTTTTGACTAAAAACGAACAACTCACATTTTTCATTAAAAAATTGAGCAAAATTCGTTTGAAATTCAATTCGGTTCAATTCAAATCGCTTGCGCCGAGAAAGGGTTAGTGTTCCGAGAAGCTCTCTGTGTCCACTTTCATTTGGTGTCGAAAAAAGGGCATGCCAAATTTCGTGAAATTCTCTAAAAAATTCCAAGAGACCTTCGATTTTTTCGAGTCGGAATTAAAGAGCGCCTTCTGTAGATCTCAAAAAACAAATATTTTCGCAACCAAGAAAATTATAATGACTTCAATTTCTCCCAACAAAAAAAAACACCTACAGGTGCTGTTTTTCAAGTTTGATCTCATTATAGGCCGTTTTCAATGGATTAATAAACTAAATAAAAATGTTCAAACGCTAGGATGTGTAAAGAAATAAATCTCACTTTACAAAGTGGGGAAGCATTCACATTTTTCCCGTGTGTGAAATTCTAATAACTTTGATTTAGATTGTTAATTCAAGCACACCTACAAGATCTTTTTAAAAAAAAAACTCCCGGAGGCTATAGGCTCAAGAATTTGTTATATACATTTTCATTCGAACTAATTTTTACGAAAATATTGTAATATTAACAACAATTAATATTTCTTTTATTTGTAAACCGTAAATAAGTTTTTTTCTTAATTTTCATATGAATCAAGTAAATTTACCTAAATTTTATTATAGAGGACCAATTATATGAAATAGGGAGGATTTTTTTTCTTTAAAAATACTAATAATATCATACTCACCTACTTTATGTGCGCTATAAATATTTTCTATTGCAAATATTTGACCAAGGCCAAAAAGTAAAACTTTGGCCAATGCTGGTGCTAATTGTGTTGTCGTAACAAGAACGTTAACACAATTTTCTCGTTGTGCTATCATATTGAGGCATTTCGTAGCTAAGCTAGCCCAATTGTCTGTTGCCAATTCAATTTCGGACCGAACTTGAAGCCACTGATCACGTTTCTGGGGACCAAGTAATCCGCCAACACTATAAAAGAGAGAAAATAAAATAAAATGTAATTATAAAATCAAATTAAATTAAATAAAGCTAAAAATTGAAACGTATATAAAAAAAGACATGAAAATTAAAAAACAAACATTAAAATAACTTAGATCTAAATTTATAAATTTTATAAAAAACAAAATAATAACAAAAAAAGTCTGAATAAAATGAACAAAATGTGAATTTAAATAAAAATTAAAGTATAAATTCGTACAAAACTAAAAATTGATACCTACTTGTTTCTGTACATATTGTAGGTTTCCTTAATCTTCCTGTAACGGAAGGCGAGCTTTCGCATCCAGTCTACACCACCTCTAACACCAGTTGGTAGACAGAGGTTTGGAGGAGCACCCTGTGGGGTACCGGAATGAAAACCGTCTGTAGCAAAATTATAGTTGGTTAAGTCTTGTCCATTATCATCGGATGAAACATCATCGATGTGAACCTGATCACAGTCTTCGATTTCATTGAAAAAGAAATGTGTATCCGCCATATTGAAGATCAACTCTTCCATGCGGAACGCTAACTGTAGCAGATGGTTAGGATCTTTGGTGTATCGGTTAGCAAACGAGCCCGACAACAGGGTATGGAATATAATGATAGTTTCATCGAGGTCCCAAATAAAGACCCGATCAGGAGCTTTCGAACTATCCGGAGCTCCCGAATCTGAAGTTGTACTCCTTGTAGGGCTCGGATGGGCATGACGACGTCCTCGTGACCGCCCACTTTTACTTGTTGGTGTAGTTTTTGCTGTAATTGCTGCATTCGGAGATATTGGCAGGGGGGAATTTGGCGAATGACTATGCAATATTGGCGTTGTCGAATGACCTTCTGAGGGGCTTTCAGAAAGACCCGCAGCCACATGAAACCCATGACTTGCACTTGATCCTGGTGAACTCACATATGGTGAATAGCTAGCCGGACTATAGTAGTTACTGTATTGATCGTTATAGTATCCCGTGTAGTCCTGTTGAGTAGCTCCAAACTGTCCAAAATTGTTGTACCCATATGAAGAATAAAGCTGGGATGAATTGTTATTTGATGCTGCCGCAGCAGCAGTATAACTTGAACTTAAATAAGAATTAGGTGAAGGAATTTTTGCAGGTGTCCTTGTAGAATATGGTGATCCATACGAGGGATAAAACGAAGGTGTATATTGCTGCATACTGTTGTAATAGCTATAGTATTCCTGCTTATGATCGTATCCACTAGGTAGGCTCGTGCTTTGCACGCTCGATGCTGCGTTACCGTCCACTAGACTTGTATTTGGATTTGCGCAAAATAAGTTAGAGTCAATATGCCCACCTGTAACATTAAATCGATAGGAGTAAAAAAAAAGAGATCACATATCAAACAAAACTTTATATTATAAAATTAGATTTCGTACTATAAAGTAATAAAATACCAACATTATAACTTATATTTTGAATTTGCTTAAGAAGTATTCAATTACGAATATTTAATCGAAATTCGTTCATCATTTTATGTTTACAACAAATAGAAATTTAGAAAAACAATCCTTTTTTTTTCAAAAGAAATGTATTCACAGTATCATATACCCACCTGTACCGATCAGACCAGCAGTCTGTCCACTAGTTGTACCGGGCACCACAGCCGAATCGATTCCGGGACTTCGATTCTCCGATTTAACAGTGCTGGATTCAGTTAGCCAATGTGACATTCCCAGATCGGGATTTAAACGTCCAGTATTGGACGTGGTCAGACTGATGCCGGGATTGATCGGAAGGTTCTCATTAGCGACAACGTCACCACCTGAACTGAGTCCGACACCGATGGAATTGCTACCTGTAACTGTTGTAGCTGGATTTGTGCTAGTTCCATGTGATGTTAAATTTAATCCATTTGCGCCTGTACCTCCGCTACTGCCACTTCCTCCACCTCCACCACCACCACCTGGATCAATCGTTGAACTCGGCCCGATTTGATTATTGCTCAGGTGCGCAAGGCTAGATTGTGCGAAAGATATGGACGCGGGAAGCAAGAGGCTACCGCTGTTGTTGCTGTTGTTGCTGTTGACGATGCTCGAAGAGATCGGCAGGGGGCTGCATTGACCACTAGCTGACGACGAGTTACATAACCTGGAAAAGAAATTTAAAAAATAGAAATAAAACAAACTGAAAATAAAAAAATAATTCTCAAGATCGATCTTTTGATTTCTTCCTTTTTTTCCATTTATAATTTTAAAAAGAAACAAACTCACAAGACGTCGCATTCTTATCTTGAAGATTAGGAGACCCTTTCGGGTTTGACTGAGTGACGATCTAATGGATATGGATTTTGAGATGTGGTCCATAATGAGGATGGTGAGAGCATTTGGGAGACATATGTGTGCAAATTTTCTTTTATTTTTTTTTGTAGATATTTTGCCTACTCTGTCACAATTTTTTCTTTATTTTTAGATGAATTTTGCTTTGACGCATACTTAATCAGTATATTAAGTAATGGATCAGACCTACTTATCCGAAGTTGTTTTTCTAGTATCTTTTTTGGGACTTTCATTTAGGACTTTTTGTAGCCAAATTGATTTAAATGACAAATTGCTTTGGGCCATTCAGAAAATGGTAATTCAGACAAAAATAAAGTTTCAAGAAATTTACAAACAAAATATAATATGAATTTATAAAAATATAAAAGTATTTATACAAACAAGAAAATCAAATAAACATACAAAAAATTTCTGAAATCAATCGCGTAAATTTATATTTACTTTATTTGAAAGATCACAATTTTTAAACGGTGATAAAAACAAACGATTTTAGTATATAAAAATGTATACAGGGAATCAATAATATTCTAGAAAATTATTTAAAGTAGTTGATTAACGAAAATATTAATCCATTAATCGTCAAATTTCAAAATTTATGAGTATGAAAAGATATTCAATTATTAAATATTTTAACATATGCAATTATAAATTTAACATTAGTTAGAAATATTTCAAAAGGTTTTTAATCATTTTAACTTAATTTTAAAAAAAAAAGCTTTTGTTACATGTACATATACCATTTTATTCGAGATCTCGAGATATTACAATTTATTAAGGGAATTGAAAACACTTTTGCTACTTTGAAAACCACAACCGAGTAATTTAAATTATGTGTGAAAAGAATTACTGGAATGTTAAAAAGAACAATACAATACTCTGCCTGAAACGCTAATTATTACATAAAAAAATGCCGAAAAACTAGAATTTTAAAAATTGCGGTTTTTTTTACTTTGCGAACCCGTAAAACTAGTTGTAGGCCTATAAATACGTCGTTTTTTTTTTTCCTGAAAAATTTTCATCAGAACAAATGCAACCATACGTAAAAGTAGTTCATCGGAAATTGAAATTAGACTATAAAGTTCTATAGAACAAAAAAACACACACAACGCTACTTAATTTTATAGCATTTCTTGCTGGCAGCCATAAAATTGGGAAAAAAGTAAACAGCGTTGTTTTAATATTTCTAAGCTGATCGAAGTACGTTGATGAGAAACAAAGAGAACTATTCTAACGAACTAAACTATTTTCAACAATTAGTCCCGGAACACTTAATACACTTATCAAAGTAATAATTCATTTGATAGGGAACATATCTTAAGACGATATTTTCGTTAAAATATACATTTCAAGATGATCCGGAAAACTTAAGAAGACATAAGACAAAGGGGGTTACCAAAAAAAGTAAAAAAAAAAAAAATAACATTTAACACAAAAAAATCGAAAGGTCACTTAAATACGCATCGGGCAGGTTGTGGCAGTGTATTTTTAGGCAATTCATATGTGGACCGAAGTGAAAAACACTTGTTGACTCTGAGGAGCAGTACCCGGACAAAAAACACATTCAACATGTGCCAAAACTTCTATGTCATATGCACATACGGCCAAGAGATGATGAAGGCGTCTTTTTTGTCGTCTCCAGGCTCGAGGGCATTTTTCTTCAGACTCTACCCAAAAAAAAAAAACACATGTTAGTGCTCGAAGAGGAGCACACCCTTAATGATCACATCTTTGATGGATTTTCTAACACATTTCGAGAGGAGGTTAATCTTTTTCGAGATTTTTTGGATTCCGACAACAAAAAGGGTGTAACCTCTTGAACTCATTCACTTTAAGAGTAATTAGAATATTTTTTTTTCTTGTGCTGAAAATTTCATTTAGAAGTCTTTTTTCTTTAGTTTCTTTTTAAAATTCTGAAATCCTTTTGAATTCTTAAATATTTTCTTTTATAAAATTTTGTTGTCCTTTAAAATTCATTGTGGAAAATTTAGTACAAGTTCAAAAAAAGAAATTTTAAAAAATTAAAAAAAAATTTTAGAATAAAGGTGATCATTTTTTTAGCAACAAGAAAGTTTTATTTTAAACCTTATACTTTTAAGTATTTTATGTAAATTTGTTAATTTATTTGTTTAACATTTTCTACGATTATACACATTTGAACAAAATAACAAAAATAAAATATTTACAATTAAAAAAAAAAACAAATGTAGATATAGGTAAATTAATATCGAATTACAAGCAGATCAATTTTCTTATTGCTAATATAATTTTAAAAACAGCAGGTAATTCGAAAGATTTTTCTCTATTTAATTCTGCCACTGTAGAGTTAAAATTTTCAATGAATAATCCTTTTTTTCTAAAATTTACTAAATTCGCTAATATATTTTTTTAATTTAATAATTTTCAAAATTCAATAAGCCATAAAACATTGTTAAAAAAAATATCTTTTGTGAATTTTCTGATAAAAATTTCTGTCAACTTTAAATACTATTTCAATAAATAATTCCATATTTAGTAAAATTATGAATATTATTATCCGGTTGTACAGGTAAATTAACCACCTACGACGTGTATGCGATAAATCTTTTGAAAAAAGGTAAGTAAAACCTTGAAATTCCAATCGAGTGCGACAACGATTGAAATAAATTGTGTGCGTGTTTTTTTTTTTCTTTTCTTTTGCAAAATTTTAACTTAACTTAAAGAATTGTTATATATTCTAAAATGGCTGACAGAAATTAAGTATTTAACGTACCTAATGCGATCATTTGAATCTGTTGTTTCTGTTTTTGGACGTTTAACCTGAAATAGAAAAGAAAATTTGAATAAATTTCAATTTATCTACCTTGTTCAGATAAAACTAAAAAAAAAAGACTTATGTGTGGTGAGGTGATGATTGTAGAAATATTTGTGAAAGATTCATTGTTAAAAATTTGTTTTTAGAAAACAGGTGAGTATTGTTAAGGTAATCTACGTCGGAATGTTAAAAGTTTGCTTTTGAATTTTTATTGAATTCGCTTATATTAGTATAAAATAACAGAGACACAAAAAACAAATTCAGGAAAGGGGCAATCTAAACGTTGATATCAGTTAAACAGGTTATATAAATAATAATTATAGTGGGATTGTTACATCTCCAGCATTATTTTAGTTAAAAAAAAATATGTTATGGCAAAACCGTTAACCCCAATCATTAAATAATAAATTTAACAAGATATCTCACAAGAGGAGTCAATTTTTCTATTTTGGTGCAAGATAAATTAAATTAGATTGAATTAATAAATCTTCTTTTTTTTCTAAATATGTATTCATTGTAATAAAATAATATAATAGCTTTTTCTCCTGGCCAAAAATCTTTACTTTTAAATGTGGATTTTTAAAATTTTACGCGATATATTTAATTATTTTAATTCATATTTTATTTTATATTCTAATTATTATTTGTCTTATTAAATTAATTGTAATGTATTTAATGTATTTTTCATTTAATTTTCAATTTAAAGTATTTTAATACTGAAATTATTTCTATAAAGTATTAGGAACAATTGAACAATAACTTAAAGTAATTATGTTACTTTTTATGCTAACAACAAAAGAAATTGATTTTGTATTTATTTGTAAAAAAAATTTAACAAATGTATTAAGTACTATAACAAAATTTGTTTTAATTTTCATAACTGCATCTACCTTAAAGAATCATTTTATTGACCAAGTACATTAGACTAAAAGTCGATTTAAACCCTTATATGGATAAATTGAAAAAGAAATGAAAAGTTGATATTTTCAATGCTAATAATTGACTAAATCAAAAAGACAAACAACGAAATCCTACATCCAGGGGGTAAAGAACCCTTAAAAAGGTTTAAATTTTCCATTTTTTTCTAAAAACAAAAAAATAAAAAATAAAACAATCTCTTCGGTAGCATGCGTTCGAAGTCTATTACACTGGCGTGCAGCCAGAACTCGAACATGCCAACAGAAATTCCTGGACCATGGCCAATCTATCAAACTACCAGACGCCTATAGTATCTACTAATAAGTTGGTGTCCAATTTTCAGGCTATCACCATCATGTTCCCGCACGCATGTTATCCCGAAAATGTTTTAGGACCCGGGATAGGGTATAGAGATCCCATGGCCTTTGTATATCCCCCCAGTGTTTTCTGTTGTTTTTCATAATCCAAACCGATCGTCATGCAACGAAAATTGTGTCGTAAATTTTGTAGTGAACATCACATTCACCCCTAGACCGTTTCTTATATATGTGGCCTCACTGTGTCTGTCGTGTTTTATCCAATTCACTTCTTGTGGTCTTAAGATCTTATCACGCGGAGATCATCGCAGTCCCGGTGATCTCGTCATAAATTACACCTGGCCAGAGATCGAGATTCTCTCAATTTGGTTTCAACGTTTTATTATTTCTTCGTGTCGTTTTGACATTATCTTCCTCTCTTCTTGGGGATCCCAGGTCCAAGGCAAGACCCTCAAATGTTCATATGCATTTGTGTATGGGACTGTTTTGTCTTACATTCCTGATGTCGTTGTTTTGCCGTCATTTATCGTCGCTCGTTACAAGATAACGTGACTGTACAATTGCCACCACCTTTAGCTTTTATCGCATATCGAGCCGCGGTGACATAGACCGACTCATACCTTAAGGTCTACTATAGGACTATAAGCAGGTGAGAGAGATGATCATGGCTAATTTTTTTTTTTAATCATTTTATTTTTATTCTTTTTGTATGATCACCCTGTGCGCGATCTAACCGTGCTTTATTGCCTATCCGATGATCTTCCACGGCCAGGTATATTTTAAGGACCATCTTTTTTCTTGGTGGTCACGTAGGTGCTTAAGAAAACATAAAGTGCTGGTTCAATGGTTAATGGGCGCGTCTTAACAGCGATCTTTAGTAAATTTTTATCACCTTAAAATAACGCTTGACCATGACAATAAATAATTAAATCGGGCTATGGTACAGAAACAACATTCCTTTGACCAGTACTAAGAATGTTAGTGATGGACATTTAGGACGAAAATGGGATCAGATAATTTTAAAATGTATTTGCAGCTCATTTAAAGTAAAATAATTGCATTAGAGACATAGATTTAATGATAGTCATGAATTTTAGATGATCCACTAAAATCGTCTAACTTATCTCATGCGATTTTTTAATAATGGATACTTTACGATATTCTTTTATGATCAAAATAAGAAAAAAAGGTAATAAATAAACAATTATTTTTCCTAAAATTGACTTCTAATAATTGTTTAATCTCTGTTTTTAGATTTATTATATAAGAAACCAACGGTGTAACAAAACAAACAAGAAACTGCTAAAATTCCCTGAAGAGAACTTAAGTCAATTTTTGAAAAAAATAGTACTTAGTTTTAAACTTTGCAAGGGTCCGTAAAACGGAATAGCAAAATACTTATATCCACTTTTTCCTCTTAAATGATTACAATGTTGCCGAAAAGTTTCGTAAGTAATACTAGTTAAAAGCAGAACGAAATTTCGATTAGTACTTGCATTAGGTATTTAAAACTAAATCAGGTCAAAAAGAAGGCCAAGGTCAATTTGGTCTAAGGGTTAAAAATGCATACCTATAAAAATTTAATAGCCCTTCTAAATTAATATGAATTTTCTAAGAGAAAAAAATCTAAACTTTCTCAAAATGGAAAAACAAAAACTTTAAATGTAAATTAAAAAATAAATTATATATATAAAAAGGAACATTACAAAAACTGTCATCTTCAATTAATGAATTTCTTCTTTTTTATGGAATAGCTCATTTTTTTTTTAGATTAAGTACCGAATTCTCAGCGCACGAGTCTAATTCCCATTCGACCGGTTTTTTTTATTTTTAAGCTCCGATCAGAAACACACTCCAAATCCCTCTGGGAGGCAATTTTACACCCCATTTAATCAAAATTGCCGTGGTCTGCGCAGCACTTAAAATGTTCGCGCCGCCTGATGTCTAGCAGCAAGTGTGTCAGCCTTCGAGCAGGCTTAACACTACATTCGCAAAAAATTCAAACGACGACTAAATTTGATCGTAAAAATAATCTGACAAGTACACCAATCATATCTTTGCGTATTATAAACGCTCCTATACGCGTATTTTTAGCCTTTCCAAATGGAAGTGGAAAAGTTTTAAGTTACAATTTGTTCAGTTTGATAAATGCACAGCTTCACCGTGATTATGGTAATTAAGCGTGAGTGGTCGCGTTCCAGTATTAATCGTTCGGAAATATTCAATTATCAGCCGGTTATTGATTTAATAAATTGATAAAAGTGTATTCCTGCTATAAAGTATAATATTCCATGTTATATAATATTTATGTTTTTTAATTAATACTTTTATTAATGTACCTGTAAAGTTTTTCCATATGTTTGCTCCCATACTGCATAAAAACTACGACATGAATTTTGATATAATCTTCTCTATTATAATACCTTAACAATCTAGAGAGAAATTATAGTATAATTTACATCTTTAACGCATTTTAGTGCGATAAATTAAACACCATAGGCTGCTTAATAATACAAAATTGTACTTTTTTTCGGAATTAGTATGAAAATAGGCAAAGCCGTCAATGTCACCTATAACATAATTTAATTACCAAAAAAGATATTTTTTTTATTTTAACATTTAACCATAAAATATAAAGACCAAAGATTTTTAAATCAGTATTTTAGAAAATCTTCAAATCATCTACCACTAATCTGCCTAATAATTTCAAAAGAATGACGATACACTCCCAGCTAAGACTGTCCATATAATGCTCAAGAATAGTATGCTAATTTTTAGGAAAAATTACATTCCAGCGCATAATTAATGAACAGTATGGGGTTCTTCTGATAGAGATATACCTGCTATGTTTCTGGTCACCTTGATATGCAAAGATGCATGTTTAACATTTGTCTTGAATTTCTAATCAGTCTGTTTTATATTCGAACATCAATCAGGTGTTTTTTCCTACTGATTTTCGGTAATAGTTTATCAATAAAACTAAAAAAAAAAGAAAAAAAAGACAATCATTAACCCTTGTAAACGTTATCAATGACTGTGAGTGGGAATGTTTTAAAAGACGCCTTCTAATCGAATTTTTATAGCGACATTATAGTTTTATTGCTGAAATAATTGGATAAGCTTGATATGTACCAATAAAACTTGATATAGTTTTACGCAAACATTTACATACAATGCTTTGTTCAATTTTATTGTATTTTTAAATTACAAGTTTTTTTTCTGTCGCACAGTAATCATTAAAATGTATTTTATTATATTCTTTAAAGCTTTTGGACATTTTGGATATTAAAGCATTTTTTTTACTTAATTAAAATAAGAAATTAAAATAATAAAATTTTGAAAAAAAAGCTTTTCCAAATCTGTTGCTCTAATGTGTATCAAAATAAAGTAAAATTATTGGTTTAATTCTAATGCTCTTCATGATTTAGTAAAAATTTTAGCTTTATTTTTAAATATTGAATTTTCAAATTAAAATTTTCTGTTTTGAACGTATTTTTTTTTTTGAGGAGTATACTTTTAAAATCAGTAATCAAAATTCAGGTAACCCTTGCATAACACGCTGCTTAGAGGACACGGTCACCATAATTTTTGGCTTACGCAGTTCCATTAAACACGGTTTTTATGTGACACGGTACAAAATTTCGTGTTGAACGATGGTTACCTGTTCATATTTTGAGAACTACTTGATGAGGCTTTTATAATTTTCTTCGGGAAGAACGAGCTAATTTTAGACAAAAATCACAATTGTTGGATCATTTTATTTTAATTCATATTGTTAAACAAATCTCCTTCTTATTTCATGATCCAAATCTAACACTGGCTACTGAAAATATCCTTCTGAAACGGTTTTAAAATAAAAAAATCGAGTAAAATAGGAAGAGAATATGTTTTTCCTTTGTCTTTTAAATTCCTTATTAATTTTTAAAAACATGTTACTTTAAATGTCTAATTTTAACAGCAAAAAATTCAGTAGACTGGTTATTGTATCTAAAATTTAATCATGTAAAATTAAAGGTTTATCTTTACTTGTTTATACATCACAAACTGAAATTGAATTTTATAATTATTTTCTACTAAACTACTAAAATCAAAAAACATTTCGTACATATCCCAACTGCAGTCGAGTTTTTTCTTCGAAAATATTTTTGAAATCGTCATGCATAATTTGAGAAAGCGTATGCAAAAAAAACTCCTATAACTTTTTATATCTTAATTGTAATAAGATTATAGCTTTCTCGAATAAAATAAAATGAACCGAAATAGAAAATAATACCTTGACTATTTTAAAAAATAACTCAAATATGGCGTGTTCTAATTTTTATCGTATTTTTCATTATAATTTCTTTTAGTTTAGAAATAATGAACGTTAGAAAGTCGTTTTATTCAAAATTACTCCATTACGTTGTCATGCATTTTTAAATTTTGAGTTAAGAATTTAATTAGGTGCATAAATTTTCTAACTACAAGGAAAATTTTCAAATTCGCCGTTTTGGAAGATTTAAAAGCTAAAAGTAAAAAAAAAAACTTCAGACATGTATGTTTTCCAGTATATTTTTATTAATAAATAAAAATTCATACGTGTTAAAGTGATAAAAATAAAAAACTGTAAAATATGATTTTAGGGAAAAAAAATAATAAATTGTGAAAGAAAAAGTTTTCTTTTTTTTGTTTTGTGAAAAGTAGGTACCTTTGGTTCAATCATTTTTTCTATTAATCCACATCTTGGTGCGGAGTAAGTGTACGGCATAAGTGTAACCATTGCAAACAGCGTTAACTACAACAATTACTTAAAAATTCTCAGTTTCTACCTTGGGGACTCAAAACCATGAGGCTGAGGTTCATCAGCCGGCCGACAGTAAATCCACACGTATATTCGTTTTCTTTTTTTTTTTTTCTTGTGGCTTTTTAACCAGTTTCAGAACCAATATATAAACAACAATATTTACGCTTGTTCCGATGCAAGCAATAATACGAAAGATCTGCAAAATCACACAGAAAATCACTGATCAAATAAAAATTCCAACAATTCCATCGTCACCAAGAATTCACAAAAACAACAAATGCCATCTGGCGGAAGAACACCGCACACGCTCTGCGCCGGTATATTCGCGGCCCGCAAGTTACCTGGCCGTTTCCAATTTTGAGAATTTATTACACCTTTTTGGCGATTTAACAAAACACTTGTTTGCTGATTTTCGCTACAGTTCGAAAGGCGATATATGAACCATATATTTTTTGTTTTTTTTTTTTTTTTACACAAGAAATTCTTAAGTAGGTCTTAAAGACACAAGTTGATCTGTTCTCCGGCAGAAGGCACTTTTTCTTCCAGAAAAAAGATACCCGACACCCGACGGCACCACACACTCCAATTTCGGGTAAAGTCAACGAGCAACTGATTTCCATTTCCCTCTTCCCGGACGAAGGTGAAGATTGCCCATTGGCTGTTCTACAGTCGTCTCTCTCTGTGGCGCTACGATCCCATTTTCTGCCTCCCTCTGGCCGCCAGAGGCTGTCCTTGTTCCCACATGATGGCCTCCATCCTCGGCGCCCCGGCCCTACCTACCGCATAATTTCCATGATAGCACACACCCTTTTTCCGGCGTGGTACCCGCACCCGGTCCCGAACCCGTACCCGAAGAACCTAAACAGCCGCCTTGAAGAACTTGTTCCAAAGTTGTTCTCGAACAGGGGCGTAGAGTACCAGTAGAATTTCATACTTTTTCAAGGGGCATTCTGGTCGGTCGTCCAGTCTAGTTTTCAGAATAAATTACAAATTTAAATGTTACAGGCATTAAAATTGTTAACGTAGATCTTCCGTACAACAAAGCAAACATTTTTTATTTCTTATATAATTAATAAATTATTAAAACTACTGAACATCATTTTGGAAAACATAGTTTTAATTAGTTTGTTTTTTAAAAAATCTTCATCACAGAAAATCCACTGCACCAATTACGACTCAATTTGCAAAAGTAACTGAATCTAGACTAAATTTTATTATCCGTTTATTTGTTACTCCATCAAAAGCTGCGGTCAGATATTAAAAATTATACTTATAATAAAATTGCAACGTAATTTAATCTTTGTATAACCAAGTCGTCCTGATGCGATATCTGGGAGCAAACAAAAAATAAAAGAAAAATGAATCCTGCACTATTTTAGATAATAACGAATAATTTATGGATTCAAAAATAAAATAG
The DNA here is from genome assembly GCA_001932985.1 of Proctacanthus coquilletti. NCBI lineage: Eukaryota > Metazoa > Arthropoda > Insecta > Diptera > Asilidae > Proctacanthus > Proctacanthus coquilletti. Next base: position 835,196 of record MNCL01000031.1, on the reverse strand, counting down.
TTTAATTTATAATACTATTTGCAAATAATGTGCAATCTAAAATATCTTAAGGCAGGGAAGAAAGCTTAAAATTAACGTTAATTCTTCTAACTTTTTTACCGGTCTATTTTAAGTTATAACCAAAATACAAAAACGTGGCTTGAACAACTCACTCCTACCACTAAACGATTAAATTTTCTTCAGGGAAAGCATTTCATAACAATTTTTTATTATAAACAAAAGACTGTGTCGTTTCTTCGAGATAAGGCTGTTCTAATATCCCAGAAATTTTTAATTGTGCAATATTCACAAATTAAAGTCATACCTGAGTATTTTTAAGATATGCAGATATTTTTTTTTTTTCAAAATATAGACAAACAACCTATTGGAAAAATTTTCATTTATTTTTTTAAGATTTAAGACTTTTGTTATTTACCTCTTCTTTACAAACTGAAGGCAACAATTATTAAATAATACCAAATCTCTTACATGTCCTAGATATCTCCAAAATTGAGAATTTTTATTCCCTTTCGTTTAATACTTTTTTTCAATCTTGACGTTTTTTTTTATCTATTTATAATTATTAACTCGTTTTTAATTTTTTTTATCCCATTGTAATGAAAAATTCTTTAAGGTTTTTTATACTTCTACTAGAAATTAACACTTGCACTTAAAAATATCTTATTTTTTCTAATTTACCTTAATAAAAAAAGTTTACCTTATTAGTTAATCAATCAATTAATATTTTTTATATATCCCAAAATTGGATAAAAATATTCCTAGAATTAAATTCCAAGTGAAATTTTTCCTTTCACAAATAAAAATTGAATAGTACGATGTAAAAATAAACCTTTTTTGTTAAATTCCAGATGGCGGCCTAAATTTGTGATTAATTGCGGATTTTCTGCAACAACAATTTTTTTGAGTAAAATTTTTTTGTTAAATTTTAAATAAAGTATTTCCTAAAATGTTCGTATGCTTAAAACTTAAATTTTTTCTTCTACATTTAACTGTTGACATGTTACAAATTTTAGGATACATTAAAATTGACCCATTTTGTATCAGAAAACAAAATATTTTATCATTGTCCAAAACACACACGTTTTAGGTGGGCAGATTAACTAATTAATTAATTAACTAAACAACCTGTCACAGTGTCTCGCATAAAATGCAAAATAGCAATCTCGTGACAATCTCGTGATGATCATCTTATCCGCGCACCTTGTGACCGACACGGCGACCGGCGTTTGTTAAGCACCTGTCCGTATCGTGTCTCGCATCTTGTCAATTGTCCCATCACCTGAATTATGCAAATTTTGATAAATTGCGGGCAATCGAAGAAGTCATGTTCACCTTAGGTCTTATGAATCGACCGCGATTGTTTTTTTTTCTTTTTTTGTTTTTCAGAGAGAATAATTTTTTGTGAAACGTGAAGTGCTTTTGGTCGATTACCGCAGCTGTCGCGGATTCATGATATAACAACGGTGTCGTCGCGGCCGGCGGCTTCGTCGAAAGATTGTGGTGTGGGCGCAGGTCGCCATGTGTAGGGTGGGCCGTGTATAGCACACGGGAGGTGTGTCACGAGCAGCACGACACGGAAAAGAATGAAAAAACAAATTTGCCGAGACACCGACGGTTTTCCTCTTCTTTCCCAGCGGTGGGTTTGTCTTTCACGGGTCCGCACCGATGGAGAAGGAAAATAAAATCCGTAGTGGTAGCAGGGCTCAAGAAATTGCCTCGTCGCCAATTGGAGCGGTGTTGCGGCATGTTGGTGAGAGGTGTCTTGCTCCCACCACCGGTCACCTGGCCGTGTCCAACGCGGAGGGACGACCAGATCCAGAGTCCAAGAGATAATATTTTTCACGTTTTGTAAGATGAGCGTCTTAAGAAGGCGCTTCTCGATGATTACACGCGGCTCACTTCGCGCGGCCGCATCGTGTCACGCTTGTTATCTTTCGCCCCGCTGCGACAAAAACGCCGGTCGTGGCGCGCCGCGGGTCGTACCGTGTGGTAGCGGTACCCCCGCGGAAGCGCGCGCTTTGTTTGCCTATTGAAATTAGATTTGTTTATTTGGATTGGCGCGGATTATTTATGGCTTGTCGCGGCCCCGAGAGCCATTAACACCTCCGGGTGAGGCGCTTCTAATCACCGCTCAGCGAATTTTACAATGTAGCTACTGTTTTTTGTTATGAAAATATTTTTGAAGGAAGAATCAAAAGATCCTAAACAAAGATAAAACCTCTTTTCTATGAATACATTAGAATTTTGCATCTTATCAGTACTACTATACGATTTTTTTCAATCGTTCACCGACCTCCTGTCATAAATCGCAACATTAATTAAAATAATAATGTAAACCCTGCTAGTTAGTTATACCATCAAAAGTATAAAAATGTTTCATTCGGGAAAAAATACTAATTCAAATTTTGAATCTGAAAATTGCTTGGGGTGGATTTTACCCCAGATCAGACTAAATATTTTTTTTTTATTATTAAATTGAAAAGAAGAAGATTTCGATTGTATCACATTTCATTATATTTTAAATTGTTTTTAATAATAAATTAAACAAAATTAGAAGCACGAAAACAAATATTGAACACTAATTTTAGAATTCCTTTTTTTTTCAAGTAAACTTAGAAGTAAATTTGAAAAATAAGTAACCAGCACTTAACAAAAAATAGTAATAATTCATAGTAGTTTTTTTATTGCGATGTTTTATTTTGTTTTAAAACTTTGAATTGCAATACAATTTTAATTGTGAAGTAATAAAGTAAATAAAACATCAATTAGTTGTTTAGGCTATTAAAAATTCCATTGTTTCAGGAAATATTATTTTGGCTTTCTTCCAAAAAATATCTTAGAAATCCTCTTTCTATTTTTTCTGGGCTTAAAACACAAATCTCCAGAGAACTTCAATCGATTTGGAGGGATTCCATTTGAATTTTCTGGAATTTAAACTATCCATAGGCAAAATTTATGCACATGTATTTAATGTCGTTCAGAGAAGTTCTAAAAATTAAAGATATTCCAGAATTGTCTTCAAAAATGTGTATTAGTACTTAATACAAAATAAAATAATTGCAGCCGATTTCTGGAGCAGTATAGTCTTGCTATCACAAAGTTAATTTGTGATTCTTAAAAATGTTGTGAGATAATTTTCTGATTAAGAGATGAGCAACAGCCGTATGCAAAAATATACAGAAACCCAAGAGCGTAAGTACAACTCGCTCTTGTTTAAATTTTTTGTAAATACTTGCTTACGATACTTTAAATAAATTATTACGCTTACGAAGTTCAATTATCAAACACTGGAGAAAAAGACTAAAAGAAAGTAATCCTAGTAACCTTTGATTTATCTATAAAATAAAAGTTGAAATGTTGATGGTTTTTGAAGTATATTTCGCTTGTAAAGGAATAGTTGACTTTAGAATTTTTACATTATACAAAGAGGTAGGAATTTTTTTCGCAAAAGTGTGCATGTACACTAAAAATGTAAAAGTAATAGTGATCATGTAGAAAATTTGATTCAGGTATTTTTGCAAGCAAAAAAATCAAATTTTGTTTTAGCCCTTCTTCAGTAGTAATATCTTAAACAGTTTTGAAAATCAATCAAATAGGTCGCCAGGTAATTAAAGGTGGATGTCACCTGACCCGACATAACAATGCCCTGTAAAAGTGAATTTACGATCCATTTAAATGTCGCTGCCGCTGAGTACAGCTTACTCAGCGCGACGAGGGTTCCTCTTCGAGAGTCCAGTCTTAAAAAAAAGTATCGTAAAGAATAAAAATAAAATAAAATAAATGAAGAAAAAAAAAAAACAAAAAAAATCGCCCGTGGACAATGTCAAGGTTAACAGCTTAACACTTCGACTGCGGAGACATCTGTTTATGTTTCTCGCCGGTGTTTGTCGCGTATGTGCGAACATAAGCTCAAACGGCGCGACTTAATTTCCGCGCATATAAAAATTAAATTAGCCCTAGGGAGGTCTGGTCGATCAATCCGATCATAAATCTCGCTGTGGCCGCGGGTCCAGCCCTGCGATCGTTCCACGCGTGAGGTTCTTACGTGGGGTCCCTGGGACACGGGGGATCGCGGTAGAATACGCAAACCTTCGCCGGACCCTAGAATGCACCATCGCCGGTTTCTGTCCAGCACGATCGGTCCTGGACTCTTGCAGAAAGATGGCACACAACATGACAACAAACAGGGAAATGAGCGCGATGCGATTCCATGTGAAATTGAAATAAGGAAAAATCAAAATAAAAAGTGAAAATTAAACAAAAAATGAAAAATTAAAAAGAAAAAGGAAATATCGGACATGGACAATTTCTGGTGTGACAAAAGCGCAGGCAAATTATCGTGTCGTGAGATGTCAGCATTTATGTTCTTCACTGATTTTTAGATAGCACCAATTTATTGATCACAGAACGTTATTCATTTTCCGATAACAACTGATCTGCTAAAAAAAAAAAACGGAATGTGAGAAACGATACGATACGATGGCAAACTTGTCGAAATCACACTTTGAAAATTTTAGTTTTAAGTCTTTAGTGTAGTAATCGAAGTTCAATTGACCGTACGAGACGCACAAAACTGACCCTTAAATTAAACGTGCTACTATTACTAATTTTAAAATTATACTGAACTCCCAAAAAACGTCAATATAAAATAAATTCAAAATTGTTTTCAATTGCATTATTTTTACTATCATACTATTGGGATAATAAATTTACTAGACACTGACGTATTCTTTCTACATAAAAAACATAATAAACAACTTATTTAAACATTTCAAACAAATACAAAAAATTGTTCTAAAACCGGCCTGCCCATGTTGTCTTCGTTTATTTGTTACTATAATTAACCAGAACTTTATTCTCACGTTTTTCTACTCTAGTGTTCTAAACCTACTATTACTACTAAATATGTTGTTAGTCAACGTAAAACATGCGTTACAAATCACTCTTTTAATTTATAAGTCCCTTCTGGACTAAATAAAATACAGAAAAACTATTGTTTTAATATAGTTTTATAGTTAAATTTTTTGTCTATATTTAGACCTTTAACATTTTACACAATGCAGTCTCATAAATCTTCACCTACTTTATTAATCTCGAGATTTATTCTTGCATTCTGTGCGTAAATTTCTTCATTACAAGAATTTATTTGAAAAAGGTTCGTGCGTCTTGGCAAACATCTGCTGTGCATACCAAAAACGCATCCATACGCATTCGTTACAGTGTTATTTGATCGATGAAAATTTGCGTACATATTTTTGTGTGTTTCAAGAGAAGACCGCGACACACTCGCGTGCTTTTCGCCACTAGTTAATTGTGTGTAATTAGCCATAATTTACGACACAAGTGCACGTTTTAATTACGCAACGAAATTACTTCATCACGTTTTTGCACCAACGCCTTGCTGTTCACTTTTTCAGTGTCCTGATCAGTGGTATGGCGGCATGGTATAATATTTTTATTTTTTTTTTTTATTCCACACACTTAGCAATGAAACTTAATTGCGTCGGCGACTATGCGTGAAATTGGATCAGAGTGCAATAATTTTCGTTTTCTGTTTTTTTTTTTTTTATGCGGGTGGATATATCGCATGATGGTGGAACAATTATGCCGACAAATGGCGGTACATTATCAATTTTGTTGGAAAACGCAACCGGTGGTCGACCATGCTGGTTTCTTAAAATAGATGCGATGAAGATCCTCCAACAGGGCAGTATTTAATATAATACATGCGGACGGAGCCTGATCTTTTTAAAGTATCATAATTTCAATTTAAAAGCAAGTTTTGTTTTTCATTTTTATTTGTTTTTAAAATACAAAAGCAGATGTGTCTATAAAATGTGGTCAAAAAACAAACTTTTAAATAAAATTATATAATTCTATCGTTATATTCTTCTGGCTAAAAAAAATTAGTATTATATTAATCAAATCAAATATTTGTTTTTAAAAATCGTCAAATGACTAAATTTTAACTTCAAAGACGCGCAAATTTTTGTAAATTTTGAAACTACAAATGTAAGTTCTTAATATTTTTTTACTTCTGCATTTAACATAAAATTTTTAAGTATATTTTATTTTCTTCCGAGTATTGAACTTTCAAAGGCGTTATTTTGCTGCAATTTTTTAATGAGCTATTATAATTTTAATTTTAATTTCTTAAGAGGAAATATAGCACCGTTTTTTTTATTGTTTAAAAAATATACTAGCGCTATATGCAGAGAATACAAATAAAAAATAATAATAGTACTGTATACTATTCGAAAAACCCATATTACTTATCAAATTCTTCTCACTTTTGAAAAAGCTATTCGTTTGAAAATATATAAACTACTACCATAACAAATAATTTAAAAAAATAAAAACACTCTTTTAGAGGTTAATTAATATTAAAAAAATTTACTCCAAACTTTAACTAAAAAAATAATAAAAGTAGTTCAAACTTAGGTGAATAATCGTGCTAAAATAATTAAAATAAATATTGTGTTTTCAAAATAAGCGAAAAACGAAAAAAACACTTGACTCACATACTAAGAGTTTTGTTAAGAAATATTATTTACTTGTGAAAATCTACAAACAGTGTCTATCAAAATTTTGAAGGTCCTTAAAAAATCATCCACTTGACCGAAAAATATACTCGTATGTATGATAGTAAAAATATCACTGGGATTTACATTCCTAGGAATAGGTACATATTTTTATTGCTATACTACGAATTAGCGAACTTTATTTCTACTACTACTATTATAAGTTTTAGCTTAATACCTTTATCCAGATCGAAGAACTTTGAATGATCCTATAAGATTCTGTAAATACCAAGAAGTCCTACGTGTATATGAATTTTAATTTTCAATCTTTTATGAAAGCATATTCAGTACTGGTTGATCTTGTGTGATTATTAAGGACTATGTTCAAAATAGTTTATCCTGAATAACCACCAGAAATGTCTGATGGATCAAAAAGGTTTCCCTTCGCCCACAATGTGAACATCAACAAATTGCACCATCGCGAAACTTTTAATTCTTTCCGCGAAGAAAACGTTGCAAACAAATCGGAGAAAAATAAAGTGGCATAAACGATAAACGGCTGATACAGCAATGGTATAGGCTACAAAGTCGTGATTTGAATTTTCCACGACGGATCCATGACCAGTGGCTGACGCGGAGCGCAAAATTATTAATAAATTGAGGCTCCGACATCTCAGACAAAACAAATTCACGGCTTATCGCGCGGGGCTGGTGCCCTTTTGCTGGGTGTGCATTTAACCCAAGGAGGTATATTATAAGGATGTGGACCAGGAAGTTGCGGGGAAGTCTCAAGACTTATGGGCCTCCTCAAAGACTTTGAAGTAGATTAAAGAAAAGAAAGTGCACGCGCGCGGAATTTCGCGGAGCTATTCGTTACGCCTACAAAGGCGGATTTTTCGGTTAAAAGTTCAACAGACAAATAGGAGAGACTCTAGAATAAGCATTTAAGCAATTGAAGATTTGATAGTAAACATGCCTTTAGGAGGCACGACGGCACACGTTCGTTCCACGTTTGGATCTGTTATGCCACAATCAAGAACCGGTCGAAGACTTGTCCAAGTGGCGATTTCCATTAATCTTAAGGTTCTGTTTTGGCACGTTTCGTGATTGCCGCTGTGCGCTTTAGCTGACCGAATGGCAGATCGCCATAAATTTTGGTCAAATGCAAGACAGAGCAGATTTTCATATTCTTAAAAAGTAAAAAATCGCCGAACGCGCGGTACTTTAAGACCTTCTTGATGGGTCCCTCGGCGAGTCTCGGGGAGCGCGCGAATTTAATGGGCGGCAGCTAATGGCCGTTTTTAACGAGTTTCGCGTCTGTTTATGTTTCCGAGCGTGGCCCGTGAGGGTCTCCTCAAGACGGAATGTTTGTTTGATTAGTGTCAAAACGATAATTCAGCAGCGATAAGACGTGGTTATCGTGCCGCGCGATATCGTACCAGAAGAACGCCCCTCCGTCTCAATATGCGCTAATCCGTGCAAAGGCCCGCAAAACATATCACGATGATGGTCACATACTACAAAAAAAAAAAACGAGCCCTGCACGAATAATCTGGCGATTTTGAGATTTTCCAACGAAAGGAGGAATACAAAAATAAAACAAAGTAATAATAATAATAAAAAAAAATCGAAACAATAAAAGGCATGCGCGATCTGATCACGTTGGCTGCCACAATTTGAAGCAGTTAGCGATATTTTCATCAGCACGTTTGTAGGGCAAGTGACTCACAAAAAGTCGTATGTGGATTTTTCTGTTTTTGTTTTTTTTTTTTTTTTTGATAAACGACGAAAATGCCGACTAAATGTGTTATCATAATGGCGATGATGATTAACTGTCTGATTATTTCCGCGGAAAAATATGTTATGAATTCGCTGCTTTTTGTTTACATGCATCCTCACTAGTTTTTTGGACGTGCTCTGCGAAATAGGACATGTTAGTCACTGTGCTTCTTTAGACCTTGGTATCACGGCTAACCACAACGTACTTAAAATTAAAAAAAGAAAGCAAAGTGTATGTTTATAAGGAAAACAATACTACTGATTACTTTTATTGCTTTCTTTTCAGCTTTTAAAAAAATATTCTTAGAATTTTAATATAAAAAAAATATTTCTTTAGATAAAGAAAAATAGTTGTTGATTGGTTTTTGTATCTCGCCAAGGTTTCCAAAATTAGAAAATTTTTTTCAAAAAAAGCCTTTCATTTTGAATTGTCATTTAAACTGCAAAAAGCGTGTTTCTAAATACCGAAATAATGAAATATATTATCAAAATATTTTTATGATTATAATACTCTTTAAATTCCTCTTTTATTAAGAATAGCACACATAAAAAATATATTACTTCTTTTTTTTAAAAATGCTTTTTTATGTTATTGTTATTATACAGTCCATGTAAAAAAATTAGCGGATATCAATTTTAAAGTTATTTGCTTAATATTTTCGTTATTTTACCATTTTTAAGGTCCTTTTATATTACTCTATTACTTTACACGAATTGTCGGATTTTCTCTTGTGCTAATCCCACACGTTAGAAGAATAACAAACAATCTGCATATTTATTCCCCATTTACTCCTTTCTTGTGATCCTAGCACATCCTTTTGACCATTGTGAATGTGGTCAGGTGAATCTACGGTCGTCTAAAGAATTATCTAGCTAGGGATAATGAGTTGTAGTGTAGTGTACTGGAACAGCGATTCGCCGAAATGCTATCACATCACTGGGCGTCAGTCGCAGTCAGACTGGCCTGGGCCCCATCTCGACTCGTGGTCACAGGAGGCGGATCGCAAATCGACCAAACCCACCGCTCTTGATAACATTAACCAGGAGTTTTGTCACACTCGGTAGTCGTTATTGACACAAAGGGAGAACATTGCCTGGGTGCTTGTTTTTCCCGGGACCAGGGACTAAAGATAGGAACCCGAGAATAGGGTGAAACCTCTTTGAAATCCGCCCATCCGAATGCCATTATAGGGCTGTTGTTGATTTTGTAGACGACAATCCGGAGAAAAATATTTTACTGAATATCCTTCGCCCATTTTATCCAATCTACCTAATCAAAAATAGTCAAACTGGCTGACTCTTCAAACGTACCAGATTCACCCGATTTGACCGATTCACCCGATTTGACCAGTTCGCTCAATTCGCCTGTATCAATCAATTCTTGAACACTGAACACTGTTACCTTCTATCGAAAGGTGTACGACACGCACCATATGCGTCAATGAAGGTCTCCCGAATGGAGCACGCAAGTGAAACAAAATTTTCTGATATGAAATCGATATGTCTAACTGCACTAGCAGTTCCACCGTATGTCGATCAGATCAGATTTCGAGCAGCAGAAGACCTCAGACCTCATTGACGGAAGATCGTTCCGCTCAGTGGGCCGAAGCACAAACAACAAGAAATCCCTTCTACATAATCCTCTTCTGTCTAATACCCACGACTGGCATAGTTTTTCCCACCTTTTTAAACCGCGAAATAATTTTTCACAAAATCTCCGGGAAATTTTCGGAAAGTTTTTCCCATTTCACTCGAAAATCCGGTGCGTAATTGTAATATGATATTTTCGCATCCCTCTGTGATTGCAGCCAGCGAGAAAATTAGAGGTCGAGGGTAAATTGGGCTACTGTTGGCAAATTGCAGCGACCTTTTCACGGTCACTAAACGCTACCGTATGGCAAGGGTAACACCTCATAAGCCTCGTTTTTATTTTTCATAAAAACATTTTTTTCTGTCATGATTTAATGAAATTTTTTGAATTGAGGCGAAGTTTTTTTTTTTTTTCTTGATAATTTGAAATCGTGTTAACCCTTTCGCGAAGGTTGCTTATAACCGCGATTTAACCTAGATGTTTTATTTCTTTTGATATCGTGAGAATTTTTTCGTTGGACTGATTAAGAAGTTATTCATGGGATTTTTTTTTTCTTGTGAGAAAAGTAATAATTTTACAAGTTTTTGAAATTTTTTTCCCGTTTTTAACCCGTTCGTTACACCATTTGCTGTACCTTGATTAAAAAGGCACTAATGAAATATGAATTAAACCCCTTTACCCTTAATAGAACTGCTTCCTTCCTTATTTGAAAAAAGAAAGGAATTCAAAAATTTATCCAAAGTCCTTTTGCCTGAGAATTTTACACTATAAAAAGGAACTAATTTTTTACTTTAATTTTTAATGATTGATTCAATCAACTTCACTATATTACAATTAAATATTTTCTGCTAAATTAAGAATAATCCATTTTTACTAGATAATAGTTTTAAATAAAATTATGCATCTCTTTAAAATTTAGTGTTTATTCTTGGGCGATCATTTACATCATTTATTTTATTTTAACTGAAATAATTACGAAAGGTTTATTAAAAGTGAATAAAAATTTTTAATTAGACTTATCAAAAGTAAAATGGATATTTTTATTGTGTTATTACTTTTAATAAGATTATATTTTTTGTATAAAAGTATTTTTTAAAAATGCAATATTAAATTGTTGAATATAAAACACAGGCTTTTAAAATCAAAATCTTCTTTAGGCTTATATCCCTCCGTCGCACTAGTCACTTAAATAAATTTGATAGTCGATGGATATGGTCACGAAGATATCTATAAATTTCCACAGTATGATCACCAAGAAATTTGTCAAAAAATTCTATTCTTCGAACGACAAAATAGACATGTCATCGGATGTGACATTTTACATTTAAATGGCCTCCTCATACAATAAAAAAACGCCAAGGTGAATCTTTTATACTGTCATACCTCTGTGCCTTTTACCTGTTTGATATTCCCTTCATTGTTTAGGACATGACAAGCAGCGGAAAGAACACGGCGACGAAAAAACGCCCGAAAGAGTCTATAGCTAACAACAGATCAGAAGGTGGAGGAGGAAGGTGAACAGAACAGATATGGGCAAAAAACGAAAGAAGAAGACATAATCGACTATCGTTGGGAAGTCTTTCTCCACCCAAAATAAAAAAAATAAAATTATATATATGTATAAAAGAAGACATCCGAAGGATGAATGGAGCTCGCTATGTGAGCGTACCTGAAGGGAACCATGGCGCACGGTCGCATTTACATCCAGCCCTTGATTCCCTGGACTTCCTCTGGATAAATAGTGCAGCTGGGAATAGGTAGGCTCTAGACAGAAGCCAGGGATTAGGAGCACCTAGTGTGTTGTTATAGATTGCCGTGATCCGATAAATGCCTCTTGAACCCGAAAGTATATCGTTGACTTTAGTATGGTCTAGAGTCTAGAGGCCCTTAAGATTAAGAGCTGCTTAAATTGTTAAAGAACAATCCTCAGATCACTTTTTAACAAGTTCTAAAAAAAAAAACACAACTTTGGTATTGAATTTTTTTTACAAAGAAAACAAAAGTTGTAAAATTATAAAACAAATATAAAATAAAAATTTGAATATTTTTTATTACAATTTTTAAAAAAAATTTATTAACGCAATGTGCATTTGCAAAAATTAATTTCAGCATTGGAATTTTTAGAATTAGTAATAAATTTTACTAGAGGTCGAAAAAAATGTTTTTCCACTTCCTTGATTTTTAGATCCAAAAAACTTTTTGAATTTTAAAAGAGTGTTACAACGAAAGCTAAAAAAAAACTTTAACAAGGAAAATTCAAAAACAAAAAAATACAACAAACTGCTGGGAAATCGGGATGAGCTGAAGCGCATTATGAAACTTGATCGTCACACAATTCCCAGTTTTCCAAGCTCCCGAAGGGATAATTGAACAAACGAGCAAAAGAAATGCTCTCTTAAGAGGGCCCCGGGTAGTCCCGGCAACGATTGCTGTTCCCATTCGAAACAAAAACAAGCAAATCCAATTTTATCCAAGGGAAAAGGTGAAGGCTCCCGAATCCCGAAGTACGGGGGCCGGGTGTTGCCATAACAACTTAATTTACTGCTCTTCCCTTTCGTTGAACACATTGTTCAACATTGTAGAAGAGTGTCCTGTAGTCGATTTGCCCGTCTAGGAATTTTCTTGTTTTCCCTGTTTTAGCGCGCGTTCTGCTAATTTGTGACGTGCGCGCGAAAAAATGGGGGCGGCAACCTGAAAGCCGCCACCGTGCCGCGTCGCATCAGAAAAGAAAAATTACATCTAAAGCCTGGAATCCTGCGGAACCCCTTGCGAAAACCCCTTTTAGTGAAGAAAAACACGTGCCGGTGTCATTATTTTAATTAAATGAACTTGAGGTGAGTCAGTAGGGATCAAATCAGGGCGATAAATTGCTAGGGGGTGGCCAGTCACTGGTTCCATTATTTGCCAAATGGGCCTGCGAAATTACTGGTTAATTAAATTCAACAGTGTGTATACGCGCACATAAGTCCCGGGCATTCCCTCGGGAGTATGCTACGCAAATCAATTCAAAAGTGCCTAGTTCTCGAGAGAAGTGTCGTCCCCTTGAGTGCCCTCCATCGCCTTCTGATAATAAATTCAATCATATCATAACCTTTATCAGATGGAACACTTCAGCACACCCCTTCGTTCGGGACTCCCGCTCTCTTGACATGTCAAAGATATTCCGCATTACATGGTCCCTCGGGATCAAATTAACGCCCGAGATGGCTTTTTATCGTCTAATGTCTGTCTGGAGACGGTAATCGCGTCACACCGAATCAAATGAGAAATTCAGTGTAGAACGAGAGAGGCTCTGGAACGGGTGGATTCTGGATATTCTGGATGGGCTATAAAAAGGGATTTTTATCGGTAAAATCATCTAATTGGCTTTGTTATTCTGTTACTGTTACGCCTCCTGAATTGGCTTGTTTTTGGCTAGAATTTAATTCGGACCATTTGTAAATTGTTTTTATTGCACTTGAGGATGTTTTAAAAATTATGGCTTTCGACTTGGTGGGTATTGTTTTCTAAAGTTTCCTGTCTAAAAAGAAAACAATTTGAACCTTGCACCTCTCTCTTTTAGTTCAATTTTAGTCTAAAGACAATTCATAATAAAACGACTGACCGCAGAATTCGAAAAATATTATAAATATATTTTTTTTTTGATTAGTAAATCTGGATTGATTATTTTATAATGCTTTAACACTTCGAAGATCTGTAGTACAATTCCATCTATGTTTTTTTTTTAAATCATAATCCGTTTTAAGCCTTATCAAGGTGCTTAGTGACCATGTTCAAAAAGATTACTAAATGCACCCACTCCCGAAAGAATGGTAGGATGAGAATCACTTTGAGGCCAATTTTCAAAATAGTTGACGACATAAAAATAAACTTCTGAAAAAAGTGCAATCAAAGGACAAGAGGCAGAAAAAGAGGAACAACAGTTCCAGGATAAAATAAAAATAAAATCCTGTCCTCTTTAGCCGAGTGCTATGGAAGAAGGAAGTGAGGGATGAATGCCGCCCTAAGAAGATTTCGTTCCTGAAAGTACTTAGAAGACACCCAAATGCACTTTTCACTACTGCGCCTGTTTAGCCAATGTTTGTGTTTATAATCCCGAGACCTTCGGCGCTTTCAGACGGAATAAAAAAAAAAAACAAAAAAAAAGCAACGTACGAAGAAAAATATCTTAAGAGAAAAAAAGGAGCAGGAGAGGAAAAGTGCATCCGCTTAGGAGCGTCAAGTCGAGGATTTGCAGGAAATCGGCAAAACATCTCATCAGGCGGGCATCGGGATGAAAACTCCCAGTACCACACTAAGGGATTAGAGCTTATCGATTTTTGACATCGGTCCGAGCTCCTAGGATGCTGCTGCTGCTGCTACGGGTGCATCATCGAATCCCCATATCGATAATCTATCAGCGACTGACCTAATTTTTGCTAAAGCGATTCGAGGCCATCGGGATGGTATCGGATATCGCGATTTTATCTCGCTGGCCCTGAGCCTGTGCATTGTGCTATTCCTCGAAAAAATTATTTCAAAGATACGCTTCAAGTAATTTTCTAAATTGAGAGAAATGCGATGGCCTTTTCCAAAAAAACAAGTACAATAGAAAATGTATTAAAATGTATTAAATTACATGATACCCACGCAAAGGTACTACACCTGCAAATTATCCCCAACTGATCACCGGCAGTGTTTTCATCAAATAATTTTAAATTGTTCCATTTTTAGATTTTTCATGAGTTTTTGTTCGTTTTTCTAATAAATATGAGTGAAATAATAAATAAAACAAAAATTAAATATTTACTGAATTGCGTGATATTAAAAAAATAGTACGTTAGAAAGCCTTTTCGGTTTTAGGGTATATTTTGCAGCCAAAAGTCTGGTTTATTTTTTTTTATTCACTATACGTTTATTAAACACTATAAAGAAATTAAAAGCAACACTTACAGAATTTTTTGTAAATGTATAGCATACTTTTTTGGTACTTCTTTTAGTATTTCATAAATCAAATATATTTTTTTATAAAAATCTATAAAAATTCAAATTATTTTCCCTTTAATTTTAACTCAATATCTCACACAATAAAATTAATAAAATACAAATTAAAGGAAATCCTTTTTAAAAAGTACAAGTTAATTAAAATAACGAGCCAATATAATTAATGTAAAACACTCTAAAATAGTGTTATTTTAAATAATTCTCGTTTAAATTAGAATTTTGTCTTTTTTTCTTCAAAAATTCTAACCATATTAAATTACATTGTTTACAATAGTTCACTAATATTTAGTTACACTTTTATGGAATTTTACCAGATTGACCAAATTAGAGACTTATACGTTTAAAATTCGGTTTCAATAAAATACAAGAGTGAAAATAAATTCAATTTATTTACTAATTACCAAGTATTAAATGTGGAAAATAATAGGAGTTTCTGTAACACCTGTCGACTTGTTTCGACCACAGGTATTAATGCTGAAACCGAAATTAAAAATAAAATCCAACACTTGCAGAGTGGTAATCTAAAACGAGCGCACTCAGGAATTAATTAAAATTTCACAGGACATTAAAAGGTACATCGGACCTAGTTCTAGAATACCTTGGGACACATGCCAGGACTTAGGACTAACCACGCGATAGCTCCCTCCCAGCGTGAAATGCAAGTGAACAAAATGGGGAAAATTCAGACGAAGTCGTCCCTTTGAGAACACGCAACGTGCCAGTAGGACTCATTATGGGTAGTCTGCGGAAAACAGGGAGCGCTTTAGATGGGCCGGATCGCATTTCAGGACCTCCAGGGGGTGCAATCCACATAAATTGGGACCACATTTATTTTTAAGGGTGATTTTTCTAGGCATTCGTCGCACATTTTCGCGAATTTCTTAAGGACCACAAACGTCATGATACCGCTAGTTACATAAACAGGTAAAAATAGAATCCAGGACAACCTCGTAAAAGGTAAAAATAATTACAAGCTACGGCTACCACAGTGTGCTCGAATTTGAATTCTAACTTAATTAAATCATTTTTGGGTTGCTCTTTTTTTCGGTAGCGCATTCCAGCAGAATCCATGGGCGTAGGATCCCTGCTGGGTCAATCACTGGATTCTTTTGTGTGGTCAAGTTGAGGTATGTTTTTGGTTGATCAACTCAATTATTCTCGAGATAATCCTCGAAGAAAGTTAAGTGGTTCTCTAAGGTTTTTGAGAATATCGTTTTTTTTTTCCTCCTTTTGATCGAAGGCCTGTAGTGATCATCTTTAAGGATGAACTGGATTTCTTGTCTTTCATAAAAATGAAGTGAGCAACTGTCGACAAGGAGCTTCCTTTTGTGTGGGCTCCTCATCAACTTTTGATTGAATAATCCTGCGTGTGTGTATTTGTCTTCGGATTATCAGATCAGAGGGATTAAGATATTTCTGTTGGACAAGGGATGATTTGTTGAGACCTCTTTTTAAATCATGTTTAGTATTGGTATTTTAAATTTTTTACAAGTAGTTAACGATAGGTCTACCAATTGTTGCATAATCCATTATTTAATTATTTTAACTATTTTCCACACAAAAACAGACAAAACAGAGAACTGAGTTTTATAGTTTAGTTTTCGCGAACTTTTTTCTGTCTGCTTATCCGTCTATTTACATATCTTAAACTATGCTGAACAAATTAAAAAATTATTGTCATTTTTTGTGGTTTAAACTGACCTAAAACATAAATTCTTTAAACATACAAAAATCACTGTAATTACATAAAGAAAAAGTTCTTCGAATTCTCTAAATTCCGACAAATTTTCCTTAACCCTTAAAAGAGACGATGCTATACCCTAAACATAATAGCCCTGTTTGTATAGTCTAATTTTCATGAACAATTTGTCGACGTTTAAAAACTCTAATGAGGGCGTGACAATAGAAAGATTGAAGTGTAGCCTACACTTTAAGTTGAAAATTTAGAACTGCTACTACGAAAAAATTGATCGATAACCAAAGGGCTATGATGAACTCAATAAATTCGAGGGTATTAAGAAGTATTCAGCTGCAACATGGTTCCTTTTGCTCGGATAGTAGGAAAACAGGCAGGTATGTGCTGGTTATACTACCATAAGGAAAAAAAAATACTATAAACCTTCATGAGTTCGGCAATAAGGCCCGGTCTACATGCGGTATGTAATGTAGGGGCAGCCTGTGTAGTTTTAGTCGTACAACAAAAGCCGTCCGTCCGATCCAGGACAAGACGGCCGACAACTATGTCGGGATCGAGATGGTGATGATGATGATGCTGATGATGAACCTCGCAGGGAGTAGGTACGACCATGCACATTTTGTGGTTTCAAATTTCAAAACGGCAGCTCTGGATTTTATTTGTTGTTGCTGTTAAGAATATTACGAGTCCCGGTCTCATTAACAATTGAACTATACCCGGATGGTTGCGATGTTCACTTTTTTTCCATTCCGACCGGGATCGAACAGGAAAAATTCTGCGCATTGTTGATTTCTAAGAAGAGGGAGGAAAATATTCACGGCTGTCCTAGAAGGAGTTAATGGGAAGCCCTCAAATGTTGAACAAGGGAGGATTCATAATTAAGTGGGATAGAAATTTTCTATACGAAAGAAATTTGTTTTTATATTTCTTGGGAATAATATTTTCAACAGCAGATAAAAATTTGGGGAAGGGATAACACGTGTACGTAATTTGTTTAATTCTAGCACACTTTTTTAAACGTTTTCACGGAAAATAAAATAAAAACACACTTAAAAATATAGAGAATTATAAAAAAAAAATATTTTCAAAATTTTGTTATGAAATAAAATAATATAATTTCGACAAAAAAAAAAACAAAATTGTAGATTATTATAATAAAATAATCATTTTCACAATTTTAAATGTAATAAAACATTGTCCTTAATGAACAACAGTCTTACAAAATGACATAGATTTTGAAAAAAAAAACATCAAAAAATGTTAAAAATTTGAAAAATGTTTGCAGAAATTAAACATGAAAAGTAGAAATCTAAAAAGCAAGCCACTAGTGACTATCTCTAGGACTAGCGCCAAAGATCTTTCACACCCGGAAAACTTATCATTTTTTACCCATCAAAACTTCTGACATTCACTTACGAGATGGATATCCTAAAAATACACACAAAAAACACTTTGAAGCCCTTTCCGATGTTGTTCAAGGAACTTGACAAGCTGCAGTATGTTAATACTTTGAATCAGTTCGTCTATGACGACATGGATACAGCGGCGTTCTATAGATCTTTAAATGCAACCGCACTTTAGGGTAAAAGATTATAAGAATTTTTTCTTTCTTTATCGATTTTGTTAGAGAATAAAATTTTGAAAAAGGAAATGCCCATTTTGACCGAAGACAAAATCTTTTTTTGGTTAATTTTTTTTTTTTATGCATTTTGATACGTTTACCTAATTTAATTTTTTCGTTCTATATACGAATTTTTTATATTTAATATTTCAATGAAAAAGGAAACGTAGTTTAATTAAATTAAATTACTTAAGATATAAAATCAACAAATTGTCGCAAACCAGAATTGAACAATAAATTAAGTACATTTTAACAGATTTTATTAAAATCGAATTTATATTTATATTTAGATATCAACATTTTTGCAACATTTACTTTTCTTTACTGTTTTTAATACTTAATCACAATTTTACTAATTTTACTCTTTGATTCCATTCAAAAAATATTGTTTTTCTATACGAAACATGTAAAACTTTCTTGATTTTTTTTATTTTTATAGCAAAATTGCTTACTTTTATCAAGCTGAATTTTCAATTAAGAAATGATGATTTTTCTCTAAAGTGTTCGTTAGAAAAATGTTATATCCTGGAAACTTGGAATGACTTAGATTCCCTTAAGACTTTCATCAAGAAAGCAAGAAGAAAGTTTTTGAATTTTGGTAAAAAACATTTTAAAAATGAAAACTAATTTTATAAAAAGTAGTCCGTTGAAAATTTTGTTCGATTATATTAAGAGTAAAATTATATTACAATTACATCACAATAAAATTATAGTAAATCATAATATTCTGCAGTTATAGCACCCAAATTACTATAACTTCTTATTTATTCCTTCTTGAATTTCTTTTTAATAACTAGAACGTATTTCTTGCTATTATTTTGAATCAATATAAACATGCATTGTAAACAATATCAAATTAAAAACAAATAAATGATTTATCCAACAACACGTTTACCTTATCGTCCGATAAATTAACATATCAGCAAAAAAATTTATCAATGAAATACATAAATCGAAAATTCTCGCAAAGCCAGCTAATTTATTTTTTTTATATTATTATATATTGGATAAACAGAAAATCAATATGAAGAAGACAAGAAAATAAAAAGTTAACAAAAACAAACAAACCTTGTAGTAATCCAGTGTTGAAAAGTTATTGTAAGAGGATATGTTGTACAACATTACACTGATATGGGGGAATCGAAAAAATATATTTCGTATTCACCTCTTATTTTTTAATAAAACAAAAATTTATTAATGCGAAAAAATAAAACAATATCACTCGAAAAAAAAATAATAATAATAATTAATTCACTCACTTTTACACTTGTAGAAGTTGCACTTTTAAAATTGATACACTTAAATCAGCCGTCGGCATTTTGTAACAATTAAAAGATTAAAAATTCACAAATCCTTCATTCGTGGATAATTGCGTGAGTAAATCTTTCCATAAATAAAATCACAATAATTTCATTATTATTTAATTTATTTGTTATCATTCGGATGAACATCACTTACGAAATGAGAAAGAAATAAAAAGATATAAAATTCCGACAGTTGTCCATCAAGCGTTGTCATAACACGTTAATTATCCAATTTGTCCGATTTAACTGATTACGATCGTTATGAATGCGAGGCGGATGATAAAAAAGGTGAGCAGAAAAAAAAAAAAAAACAACAGATTTTTTGGTTCTTTTCTTTAAAAAAAAAAAAAAGAAGGAAGATAGAAAAAACGAAGCGAAAAAAATAAAATTATTATAAGAAGAATATCTTAAGACGGAAAAAGACAGTCTGTTGCACTGTAGAGAGCACGCTAACTGTGCCCAACACTTTTCCTCCCGACTTAGCCAATCGCACACCTTCAGCTGATAATAGACATAAGACGTGTCGGAGGTGTACAAAATGACTGACGGTGGCGTACCCACGGATTATGTGAAATTTTTCTTGTTTCTTATGGTCTCAACGTCTCAACGACTGTGGTGAAGTCTTGCTGGAACGTCTTGGTGGTGCTCGGGGGCTGCTAAGGAGCCCCGCATGAATGTTGGAGTAGCGGCGGCAGCACATAAAAAAGGAAGGGGACTCGCCTCTGTCCCGTGGGTTCGGAAAACCTTCATGGGCTCCTACTTTGATATTTCTTATAATAGCATTTTGTTTTTATTTTTTGCACTCACACTTCTTAACTGCTATGAAGAGCTCGATTTGAGCTTCAGATTTAGTAGTTAGAAAGCATAGTGTAATCATGCGACTCGAACATCAGATGGATTTTTGAAAGAAAAAGGGTTGTAGTACACGGACTGACACGTATTTGCTCAAAAATATACTATTTTCTTTTTTAGGGAAATTATTTCTAGGACTAGTATAAGCAAAAGTAAAAGGACCATGGGGAAAGCTTGGAATCGAACTCACAACCCCTGGAATGGTAGAGAAGTTGCACTAGCGCTAATCTATCAAAAACCACAAATAAATATTTAAACAGTCTTAAGAATTTTATACAATGTTTAAAAAATTTTTGTTAGGGACAAACGTTTATGGTAGGCTAATAAATGGACAAAAATAGTTATGTAGACAGTTAAATAAAAAACAAAAGGCAGACGACGTTAAAGAGAAAATTATAGTCTAAATGGTTAGATTGGATTAATTGGATTATAGAATTGACATCCTACTTTAATCTATTTTCAGAGATAAACGCGTACTGTATGGTATTTAGCTTTTAAGATACGTTCTTTTGAGGCTACTTGTATAATTTTTACAAAATAACTAATAGTCTACAAAATGGAAATGCTATTTAGAAAATACTGGGGTGAATTTATAGTTATTATCAATATTATTAATGAAAGAAGTTTCCGTACTAGATCGTGATTCTGCATTTTAGAAAAAAAAATGAATTGCCTCCAATCCATTCAAGTGAATAAAACTTACTATTTAAAACCCCCCATCAGATTCACATCATTGTTCCCCGAATTTGGAAAACGTTGGTAAATGAAACCAAAGTTTAAAAAAAAAATCACAATAAAACAAAAACCCCTCACCAGCAGCAGCAGCCCCACAAACAGACAATCGTCCAAAAGGTAAAAACCCATTGTCGTCTGTTCGCTGAATTTACCTTGGCCAATTAATTTTCAGCTGATTGACCAAATGTCGCTTCGCATTAACGCAAAGTGGGAGATTCATATTGAACATGGTCGATGTCTTTTCAAACCATACTTTTTTTTATATACCTATATTTTTGTACGTTTTCTGATGGCTTTTTTTTTTAGGTTTTCGTGCAGGTGCTTTTTTTATGTCTGCTTCAGTTAGCCCTGTCTACAATACGCAGGAAATTCGTCAAGTGTATGAAGAAAATAAAATAAAATAAAATAAATAAAAAACCAGCGCGACAATGTCATCTTCGGGACCGTAAAACTATGTTCTGGTCTCCTCCAAGTATGTCTGCAAAAGAATGCACCTGTACAGGTATAATTTTTTTTTGT
Organism: Proctacanthus coquilletti; assembly: GCA_001932985.1. Lineage (NCBI taxonomy): Eukaryota > Metazoa > Arthropoda > Insecta > Diptera > Asilidae > Proctacanthus > Proctacanthus coquilletti. The sequence continues at coordinate 813,595 of MNCL01000031.1, read as the reverse complement.
TTCTTTTTCATTTCCTTTTACGCTTTTTGAGAATTTCCAATTTTTCTGCATTCTTATGAGTAGATTTCAGGATTTTTTAAAAGAAAACTTATCTTTTTTCATATTTTTCTGATTTCCGTAAAACTTAATATTTTTAAATAAGTGGAATATTTTTTCTTCCTTATAGAGAAAAAACAAATGACGTTTTAAAATGTAATACAAAAAAAACAGAGACGAATTTATTGAACATTCCATTCCAACTAAAGGCACTCATACATTCCAATCATTATCCGGAGGAATTTTATATACAATATTTGCACAGCCATTTTGAGGATATCATCCCCCATAAAAATTTGCTAGTGAGGCTCTTATGTATCCCCAAAATTAAAAGGGAAAGGAAAATTTCTTATTAGCAGGAACCTTCCATTGGTCGTCCATCCCCCATTTCTACCTTTGGTCTGGAGCATGCTCAGTTTTCCTCGTCTGAGTTTCCACCTCTGTATTCGAAATTCGAAGTGGATTTTACGAAAATCAGCTCAGGATCTTTGTTGCCAATTTTATTAAGGTATTGAAAAATAATAATAATAACAATAGATCGATATTTAGATTTTTAAAATCGATTATATTTAATTTTTATTATATCAAATCTCTTTTTAAATCTAGCGCAAAAATTTTACATCTATATTCAGTAATTTTTTGTTATGTTATCCTATAAAATCTGCTTCAAATATTTTGATAAAACTTTCACTATTTGATAATACCAAAACCAATATAAAATAAGGTTATAATATTTTTCGTCTGATTGCTACCTTATTATGCAAAAACTACTATTTAATTAGATATTCCTTTAAAGATTGTTCATGGACTAACTTAATTTGCCTTTATGAGATTTAAGACTGCATTAAGGACAACTAATTCCCTTAGCCCAGGTAAAATATGTGTGGTAAAAACTTTACACTTAAACAAAAACAAAAAAAAAGAACTTACAGGTATTTAATTTAGTTCCCATTTTTCAACTACAAATTATAAAAATATCCGCATTAATTTGTTTAACATCATAAATCATCCATAAGCCCACGTTCGTTATAAAATTATTTATTGGAAAATTTTTTGATTGTGCAAAGGTGTGACCAAAAATTTTTGCCATAAATTAATTATAAATAGCTTTTGTCATTCAAAAGCCATAACATTTTTATTATCCTCAAAAATCCATAAAATTGAGTTATAACTATTAAAGTTGACGAATACCACCATTTTGATATATGCAAATTATAAAATCGTATATTTATCAGTTAAATCTTAATTAAACCATCTAATTTAACACATTTCAAGCAGCAGTTATGTTGACTAAAACAAACATAGACTGTATAATTTTGTTTGTTTATCTGTTTGCGTCTGTTTGTTAGTTTATTCAAAAAACACTACTAAAAACATTGCAGACAAGTTACTATTAAATAGCAAATAGTGGATTGACTTGAAATATAGGCTTTAAACTTTAGTCCCTTTGTTTGTCCGTTTGTTTGTTTGTTTGTTTATTTGTTTGTGTGCTTGTATGTTAAAACTATTGAATAAATTTGTATAGTACTTGTTCTCTTAGGTAGATTATGAACTTAAAGTATAACTGATAAATATTTCTTATTCTTAATTATATTATGAATAAAATCGTGGATAGAAGTTAGTAAAACAATTTTTTTTAATTGTAAATAAATTCAGTAAAAATTCAGTTCGATATTAGTCTAGAACGATATGAAGAATTATCGATAGCTTGGACGATTCCGTCTTTTATCTCCGGGATCTCTTTTGTATATAACACGTAAATGGCAAAGTCTGGAAGGCCGGGATGGAAGTTAGTCAGTCATTCGGTACGCCATGCATCGTCACATTTAAACCAATTAGCAGACCGCAGAATATGACGAGATTGTACGGATGACACGGTGACAATTATTGCTGACGATAGAAAATGAAAATCAAATAACAAAAAACGCATAGGGAGATGTCGGCTAGTGGTGGTGCATTTGTGCCCACAATCTGAAACTGGCTTGCTTTAAAGAAATCTACTTTTGCGAGATTTTCAAGTTGACACGCTCGCTGAATTTGCGGTTTTATCGCGGTAATCCTAGACCTGTGAGACGCAGTTGAAACTAAAACAAAAACCCAGCGGCTCGCTAAATACAATCCAGTACTACCTCTCTCTACCTACTTTATTTATAGAAGTTATAAAACTATGACAGTGCCATATTATTTTTTTGCTGTTCACATACTCCAACTTCTATATCTGACTTTGTTTTTTTTTATCTTATTTTTTTATTTTTTTTTTTTTTTTGCCTCTTGATTCGCATTTTTCCTATTGCAGCAAATATCATCTTACTTTAGTGTAATCACTATGACCAGGAGCAGACTTTCAAAGTGCACATTCGTTTTTAGATCTTGAAAAAAATAATTTACATGTTATGGCATGCGTACACGTGTGTTGCTCTGATATGATCGAGATTAAACATTTATAGATTGAAATGAAGATGGCTTCATATTCCTACATTCAATAATATGATATTAAAATACCATACATGCAGAAAAAAAAAATTTTTTAACTTAAACTTAGTATTACTAGATTACGATCTCACTATTCCTATGATTAAAACATTTTCGTGATCATTTTATAAAATAGAAAATTTTAAATTGAAACAAAATGTCGTGAATTTCTAAGAAATAAAGATTTTTTAATTCTTTAAATAAGAAACAAATGTCTTGTGTGAAAAATTTGAAATTATATCACTTAACTTAGATTTTCTTCTTTAATATTTAAAATTTTGAAAATTAAATAAAACAATCTAAACTCTTTGAAATTATGGCCTGAAATTTAAACGCAATATTATCAAGAAGTTGTATAATGAAAATATACAATCAACATCAATAAGTTGTCCTTCATTCTTATAAAATTTGTTATCCCTCATTAAAAGTAAATGTTATATCGATTTTAACAAAAATTTTAATAAGTAGTAAAATTTAATTATGAATTCCTAAAAAGGATCATATTTGTAACTATTAGCGAGTTTATAGTATAAAGAGAATTTCAAATTTCTAAGTAGTCTTCAAATATCAAGATAAACAGCAGGTGATCAACATAAGACCATATAATTTCAATAAACCAAACGGCAACTATTTCGAATTCCTAATACGATCGACACTCCTCTCCACTCCTCGTCCTTTCAGAGAACGTTAAAGCATTCAATTAAGTCTAGATTCAGATAAAATTCTTTGACCATTAAGATCGGCTAATTCCCAGGCCCACCATGCGCATACCTTGCCTTAACGATGACGATGGCGATAAAAAAACATTTCCGCAAAAAAAACTATAAGAAAACGACAAACTCGCGAGCGGGTTTTAAAAACAAGCCGCTCGCTTAACGCGATTTGTCCACTCGACGAGCATTTAAAGAATAAGAAAATCCGATGTTGAGCTTCTCGAAAAAGATTGTGGTGATCGAGAGAGCGAAGTTTAACCCATGCGATGGAGGTAACCCAAAGATAACACAGTGCGCGTACCGAACTTACAAGAAATATCTGTGACTGGTAACAAACATTGTCCAGGGAAAGGTAAGGAGTCAACAAATTATCCAGAATCAATAAATATCCACGAGGTGCAAGAAAAACACGATGTTGAACACGATCTTTATCTCTTGGCCAGGAGTTTCATACACCGGCCGGCCGCGGCGGTGCGGAGTTCTGGTCTGGCGACACTGTCGTTACAAATTATTGCCCAAGAAGAGGAGCCCCGGGGCCCCGAGACCCCGTGTTAGACTCTCGATACTAGAAGACAATTTAAAACGTGCGATGATGATTTTATCACCGTAAACGCTCTCTATAATTTCTCGACAAAATTTTTAGATAAATTTACGATCATTTTCTGGTATCATACAAAATTGTGATCATAGAGGTCTGGATGATTAATCACCTCGAGAATAGTACCTATCCACCTCTTAGACGTATGCTGGAATCGAATAGTACCTATCCACCTCTTAGACGTATGCTGGAATCGAATCGTACCTGTAATGTAATCCATATTTTATTGAGCAATTAGGCGTTATAATTGACTAGCAACTATATTTGAACAATCTGTAAGTGGGTATTTGGATTCTTAAAGGTAAGAAGAACGTGTCGTAGTCGTGTCGTCTTAACCGATTCCCTGGAGTAAATTGAGAGCTGCCGTCGTTGGCCACCAAAAATAACTTTTGGGAAAAAATTGACACCTTCACTGTACGGAAGATTTGTAGTCCTGGAAGTGTTTTTTATTGACTTTTATAATGTTCGTCTTATTTTACGTGCGCCGTGCTTTGGTTCTGGGTTTCGTTCAACGTCTCCTGCGTGCGACCAGAATATGTCTGGGAGCAAATATGATACTTTTCAGATGGGCCCACGAGACACACGATTTGTGTTTTTTTTTTTTTTGTTTTCCTTTGCCCTTTTTTTAAAGGGAACCTCGGGTTTTTTTTAGGGAAGTCTCAAAGTCTGGAAGTTGCGGTTTAGTTGCAGCACTCGATGACGACGACTAGGTCTACATCGTGGAAATTGAGGTTTTACTTCCTTTTACTGGCTTATAATTTATGATATGAGCACGTAATTAGTATGGGCTCCTTTAAATCGTTTGTTGTTGTTCTTTTTTTAAAGAAAAGATTTATTTTGATCGTGTGCACTGTTTGGAATGGGGGCGGGTAAAACAATTAGCCATTGGGGAATATTGCCCGATTATGGGATAGAGTGCTGTCTGGTGTATTTTGTCCTATCATAAAACATTTACCACCTAGGTAACGTATTTTAAACTTTTTTACACAAATTTCTTGTTAAGTTTACGTTTTTTCAATTTAATAAATTCGTTGTGTATTCTTTCCCCAGAAGTTTATCAAACAAACCTTTTTTTAAATTTTTTATATAATAATTTAATAAATTGGAATGGGGAATAAAAAATTTTTGAAAAAATGCGCAATAGCATAAATGTATAAAAATTTTTCTTGTAATCTTAACAAAATGTGGATTAAAATGAAATATTTTTGGAAGATATTATTTTGCTCCTTGTTTAGTTTTTATTTTAAAATGTTAAAACTCCTAGGTATATGAAAACACCACTGTTTATTGTTTTTTCTTTTGAAAATTATAAGACCGAAAATTCAAGTCCCTTCTTATTGAAAGTACATTCTTGAATATAATACTTTTTTGTCTCATATGGACTATAGAATTCACCTTAAAACAACAGTGAGATATTATTTAAAATATAATTCCTTTCTTAAATCAATGAATTTCTGTTACAGAAAAATAAGTTTTAATTGAAATATTTATTACCAAAGTAAAAAAAAAACTTTAAAACGATAGTCTAATTAATAAAGAGCTTTTAGGACCTATCGGCATACCCAGAATTATTCCTAAAATTAAAGTTAATTAAAGATGCACAAGTCTCAATTATTTTGTTTAATTTAAAAATAATGTCTACATCTTCTATATCTATTAAAAATATTTTTGTGCAGTGTTCTTTGTTTCTTTTAGACTACATGAAATTGATGTGCTGTAAATGTATGTTGGGAATTTTAAATATATCGTACTAAAAACATGACCTGGTTAAGCTCAAATGTCTGTTAATTGCGAGAACAGCGTAATTATTTCGTCCGGTAATAAGTTCTTCAAACTACCACAAATATTAAAAAGCAAAACCTCGAAATCTCATCAAAGTTCCAATGAAACTGACTAGACAGTCATGGGCATAAATAACGTCTATTCAAAATGCTACAATCAATTAACAAACAGCTCGGCGATACCCAGGCCATTATCTGTCGCCATGAGCCACATTTATTACTGCGACAATTTGGATACCACGATGGAATTATTCTCACTCCGATACAAAATAAAAAATTAATAAAAAAATGATAATAAAAAAGATGAAGGTAAAAAAAAAATAAAATAAAATAAAGAAAGTAAAGTGAATCAAGAGGATGGCCTTGTTATCTTTTATTCTCATCAGCCCTCACGAGAATGCCACCTATGAGTCGAGGAGAAATGATAAAAACAAAAACTTAAATTCGAATAAAAACGAAGACGAAAAAAATGTTTTTAACGGCCGGAAAATTCATTTAATGAAAGACGACAGGGGAAATGTTCAGATTTGTCACCTGGCTGCTCCGGTACACGTTTTGGTTGCCTTGATCATCTTTTTTGGAAGTTCTTCTTCCAAGTTGTCCAGACCGAAGTTGTGTACCCAATTCAAAATATTAAGGAAGATCGAGACTTCTTGGGATCGGACAAGAAGCAGCATCTTCCTCATTAGTGCTCCCGCAGACCCCTGATCCTGTACTGTCGGGAATCAGGGAATCGTGCTAGGGGTCTTCAGCGATTCTCTTTTATCATTTCCACTGTGCAGCGAACATAATTCACCGAGGATGCCTTAAACAAATAATTTTATGACTTCTTGTTGGTTTTACAGCTTTTCTTCAGTTTTTGTTGTTTTGTTTCTTCTCCCTTGGTCCCTTTATAAGGAAAAAAAAAGAATCTTACTTGATTTACGATAATTTAAGCGCCATCCGCCGGGACCCCATAGAGACCCCGGGATCTTCGACTATACGAGCCAAAAGGAGATAGGTGTGCGCACAATTTGTAATGGAGTGACAAATTTTATTATGTTAATTAACAGGCACGTCTCAATGAGGGACACCGGACCTCGTCTGCGGTGGGTCTAGGAAATTTTATACGAAATCGAACGGCCAATAAACCTGTAGGCCAATTGTAATTGTGGCCTATAAAGCGGGTCGTTAATTTGCTGCTGTCGAGCTCATGATGATGATTCGACGTTTTCGACGTAAGCTGTCCCAACTGAGAGGCGATTTTTAATTGATCAAAAAAGGTCAACTTTTATTAGGGAGTCTTGTGGCAACCTGTTTTACGATTATTAGCGTATTAATATTTTTTCTCTGAAAAATCGTTAAAGATGATGGGTGCGATAGGTTTTTTGTCACCTATGAATATGTACACATTCTCATCTTTAAGTAAAAGTGTATTCTATTTTTCACAACATCAAATAGGGTCATATTTTCCTCGTAGCTAAATTTTATGATAAAGGATTACTTTTTTTGGTATGAAAGAAAAACATACTTTCATAGCAATAATACTTCGCAAACTACACAAATTTAAAAGAAGGCTACTTATATTTTTAATAAAACAGATGAAATTTAAAAAAAAGTAACAAAATATTCTACAATATCCGGATATAACTTAGATCTCAACATAACTAAAAAATACAAAATTTATCACTACACTATTTTAAAATATTTGAATTTAAAAAATGCTCCACTTCTGAAAATCCATTTTTCTTTTTTGTGAAACAACTTTTAATCAAACAAAATCACTCAAAATCATTCACCACTATTTGCACAAATTTATTTATTTTATTTTATTTTATTTTTTTTCAAAAAGGCAGCAGCTGAAATTCTATGACAATTGGCCAAAATATTTCCAGCTGTCGTCTATTTAAAACTCCCACTAAAAGTCGCATGAACCATCAGCCTGCCAGAATCCCTGATGGTTTGCTTTTCGAAAAACCCTTCGATATCCATAAACAGTCCTATTAAAACAGTCTAATCCTTGAAACCTGGGCAACGAGCAGAATTCTGTGCAAATAGAGGGTCTATTGACTTCGCCCCATATTAAGGAGGCGCAGTCCATTAAGTGCTGATTTGTTTACTTAGCCAGGAAGTGATTGATCCACAAAAGGATGCCAGTTGACTTCTCTGTTTGCTTTTTTTGGCGAAATTATTCATCAAAAATGAATTTAATTGCCCTTTTAAGGATTCGGGTGAATGAATATTTTGAAAATAGCATATTGAATTGCTAGTATTAAGATATTTGATGTATTTAAAAGATACTTCTTTTCATAATATGTATAATTAGAATAGAATTCAAAACGACAATCAATTTATTAGAAAAATCATATAAGTTTCTTTAAAATCATACTTTTAATATACGTGACTTTATAAACAGACCATTATTTCTGTTGAAATTACCTAGCAGGCATTTTGAACTCGGGAAATACGGACAATGACGTCAGTGACGGCCAACTCAAGCGTATCAAGAACTAAGACATTCGAATCAAAATTACAATTGAAAACGAAAGTATAATTATATAAATTATAATGCGAAATTTTAAAATGATGAAGAATAAAGGAAAAATGAAGGTGACCAGTCGTTTTACCTACCTCGAAGTGTTTCCCGACATGTCTCCTCCGCAATATAATAAACTCGGAAATTGGCCAACAGCAGCAGCCCATGGCCAGAAGTGGATGCGACAGCCTGAGCCCAACTGTGATGATGCGACGAATGTAACTCAATCCCGAGGAAGTCCTCATGAGTAGTTTTTTGTTTGGGCAAGTGAGCAATTTATCGAATTCGGTGGAACGAATTTTTTTTTGAAAAACTGGTTGCAAGGAAGGTTGAAGGAAATATTCTCTCCCCCTTTAGCTCTTTTATAGGTTGCGGGACGAATTCAACCTAGGCGGGAATCATTTGGCGACATTTCGCCCAGTTTCACACCGTGTCGTCGTCGATCCGTCCTTCGTCTGTCGTCTGAATGGTAAGGTGAAGTCAGTGAACTGAAGGACGATGAAGTGAGCATTCTGTCTGTCTGTCTACCATGCCGCCAACGTCGCCAGACTATTTGGGGTGTGTGCAAAAAGGTCCTGGGAGAGTTCATTGTGGGCTTGACGCAAGGGGTTGTTCCATAGGATGCCCTACGAGTTGTAGACTGACGCTGGAACACGCTGGGGGATCTTGGTCATCGATACCAATGGGAAATCAAGGCAGAAAAAATTTCAAATAGTATGGATGTGGAGGATTGGCAATTTCTCACTTTGTTCAGGGATTGTCAAAGTTGTCTCTTTTCCACTAGAGAAAACTACTATTTCATTACTTTAAACAAAATAGATGTGGTTTTAATTTGTTTGTACAAGAGTCTTCTTTCGGATATTATACAAAAATATTATACAATTTGAAATTTTTATTTTAGAATCTAAATTGCATTTTTACTAACTTTTTTGAAAATGTTTCATTAAAGACAATTTAATTCAGACTTTTATATTGGAAAGAGTAAAACCGGATGTCTTATTTTAAAACAATAATCTGCCTGTATAATAAGTTGGATATTTTTCAGAAATTACTAAGGTTATTGTCTTAAAATCTACGAGCCAGACCAGTCAAACAAAGGTCTTCTTTTTCCACATTTTTCAAAACCATTCCACGTCTCGTCAACAATCCTTCAACAAGCTGCTAATTGGTTCGTTCAACATGTTCAACTAAGCATTGATGTCAGCATTCCCTTTGGTAAGGGGACACCAAACGAGCGCTTCCTCCTCATTATTCTACTCGTGCCGATTCAGCATCACTTAGAAACGTTCACTATAACTCCTCGAGAAGAATATAATTCGCGCCAAAAATAGCCGCATGAATTTATTTATTTTTATATAATACCTTTTGTTTTGCACATGATAATGGAAAAAATGTGTTTTTCTTTAAAAAAGAACTTTTGATCCGTGATTTTCTCACGATCGAGAATTTTATTTTTTGCTAGAATAATGAAAATTACAGAAGAGTCGCGCAAATTACGTTCTCACGATAATTTTACTTATTAAACAAAAACATATTGTAAAATTTCTACTCGTGTTTTTTTTTGCATATAATACGCACACATTTTGTGATCCTTTAAAAAAAATCGCTAATCACTTTAAAAAATAAACAATTTATTCCAAAAATTATTTTTTAAATCACTCGTTTTTAATCTTATTCCCTATCAATCTTTTTATAGTGAGCAATTTTAACTCCTATCGTATAAAGGATTTCTCTTGCTTCAACATTTTGACCTCCATATGTAACACCAACGATTTTTCCACATTCCCGTATAAAATATTCTAATTCTTTGTCATTAACCATTTTCTTCGGATCTTTATCTTCAATAGCTGCAAGATATTTATTTGTTAATTGTGCTAACTGCAATCGTGGCGAACTAAGAGCTTCATCTAAATCAAATAATTCCAAAGACGGTGGTGGTAGCTCACTAAAAACTGGTGGAAATACCTAAAATTAATTCATTTATTTTTTATTTTTTTGTGTATGTCATTTTTAGTCTAAATTAAAGAAACAACAAATAGTGTTGCTAAAATAATTAATTATATAAATGATAAATAAATATAGAAAAATACAATTTTAGAACTCACCGCAAGTTGTAAAGGTGGCAAAGGTATTTCAAATTGTGGCTTAATGATTTTAAGTGGTTCGTACTTCACGTTCAATTGTTCATATGCATCTATAACTTCTCTCAACGCATCATTACTAAGTGAATAAAGTTCCATATCAAACATTTTTTTAAAATCAGCTGGAATTTCACCAGCTCTTGATTCGACTAAACACATTTTTGGCTGTTCTGCTATGAAACCAATGTCTATAAGAATTTTGTTGTCATTTATCTGTAAAGAATACTAAATTAAATAATTATCTAATTAGTTTCCAATATATTGTTTACTTCAATGTCATTAAAATCGAGATGCGAGTATTTAATATCATCGGTTAACATTAAATTCAGGAAATAATCCAAAATAGCTTCATTTGTTTTATCCGTAGCGTATTTATCCTGAAACATGTGTCCTGAACCGATAGCAAGAATCTTCCCATTTTTTTCATTACAATAGTATCCAACCAGAGGTCGATTGAAAGGATACACTACGGGTCCTGTAGTTAACATAATATTTGCTGGTTCGACAACATTCAAAGTTGCCCCGAACGGATATTGAAATAAAATTTTATACTTTTCATCAGTAAATTGAAAGTCGAGTTTTTCTATTTGAAGATTCAACAAATGTTGCCACATAGATTCACACACAACACCTCCACCAATAATACACTCTTTTGGGTGGAAGGTTTTGTAGTAATTCGGCCTAACTACAGTATCTAAAACATATTAACTAATAATTTCATTTTTTTTCTTTAAATCCGTATGTTAATAAGCTTACCGCTGTTTATATACATTCCATAATCTTCGAGAAAAAAATTTATGTTTGTATCAAACTCGGTTTCGCCACCCTCACCCAACATGACCATAACTCTGCCTCCCTTTTCGACATAGTCCTAGAAGTATCATTAAGTATAAAAGAGATTAATTGCATTGTAGAGACTTGGTATGCAGTTCGAAAACATTAAACATTACGAAAAACACGCGTCTTGGCTCAACTGGGCTTGATATAGTCATTTTTTTACAAATATTGAACAACCCATCTTCAGCGGAAGCTTTAACAACTTTACTTTGCGGATTTTGCTTTACGCACGAATTTGTAGCAAGCGTTTTTATCGTCTGCGTACTTCATTTTTCTTTTTTTTTTTTTTAATGACATTCGATCAGTTCTAATTTTGTAATAAGAAGAAATCTTCATTTGAGTAGAATTCTCCAGCGTGTGGTAAAAAAACCAAAAATGGCATCTCTTTGCAGTCGCATTGTTTTAAGAGGCATTCGACAAAATATCATATACACTCCAGTACGATTTTGCAGGGGTAAAAATAGACGAAATACCAGGCGATATAAAAGACCAAAAATTCACCAAAATATGGTTAATATTCTGTGTATTCTTACAGTTATGACCGATCCTATGGAACATGCAACCGGCATAGAAAAACGGGAACTATTAGCAATACAGGCCGGCAACAAAGATCCCTTTCATTTGAACGTACTCAAACGAGGTCCTGGAACTAAAGATAATCCAACTTGCATTCCGTCTGCATTTGACGCTAGACTTGTTGGCTGCATTTGTGAGAAATCTCCTTCTAGATTAATTACCTTATTATCATTTAATTTTTCGGTGTTTGCCAGGTGACGAGGACACTACCACCATTAATTACATGTGGCTAAAAAAAGGTACAGATAAACGCTGCGAATGCGGCCATTGGTATAAACTAGTCAATACAAAACCAGTTTAATTAAATTATTCGATTTTAAAAAGGCTACAAATGAAAATAAGTTTCTTAAGTTGTACTTTTCTTGTTATTTGAAATAATACATGTTATAAAAGAAACAAAAACTTTGAATTGATAATCGATCAAATTGGATAAAATACAGATCCGAAGATCTTTACTAAAGCCACGTAAGGAATTCTCAAGGGAACTTACTTTTAACACTTTGAACTCATCTTCAGTAAATTTCTCTTGTGGTCCAGGTATAACAAAAAGATTTGTGTTAAACAATTTCTCCTTTTTCAATTCAATATCATTTCTAAGGATAAATAAAAGGTAATAAAATAATAATCTGCAAAATAAAATCTAACTTACTGTTCCACCTTCCAGTCCATTTTAATTTTCCTATGAAAGGTTTTATAATTCTCCGTCAGTTGAAATATCTCATTTTTCGATATGTCAAACGTTATAACACCCTTTGATGAAACCATTGTTAGTTTAAAAAAGAAATTGAACTTTATAAAATAATACGCCGAATTGGCCGTTAATTGTTTGTCACACGCTAGTTCCCCCGGAAACCATGACATTTATTGATAGTGACATCTATGAAGTTACCTGAATAACACAATTTTTTTTTCATTTTTTAAATAGTACAGAAGAAAAACGATTGTTTTAAATTTTATTCAATGGTACATAATTTATCGTGTGATGAATATCTTGAAGATGCTTATATTATAATTATAAATATCATTAACTTTAATATAGAATTAATTTCTATGGCAGTACAAATTCAAAGCATACGTTTTACATCTGCCAACTTCGCTGTATATAAATGTCATTCGGCCGATACTGATTTTTCGTAGTGAGAAGGAGCGATTCTTTTGAATTCCTATCGGCAGTGTGTAGTAAACTAAACGAGTCAAAAATGGCATCTCTTTGCAGTCGCATTGTTTTAAAGGCCACTCGCCAAAATATTGCATACACTCCAGTGCGATTTTGCAAAAGTAAGTAGGCCGGAAAAAAGACGAAATGACAGCTCCCTTTCAAACATGAGTTCGCCCCTTTAGGTTACGTAATTTATTCCTTGATTTTCCATTAAAGGTTAATCCTTTTCGAGTGTTTCTTGACAAATAAAGTGATTTTAGCATTAGAGTGAAATATTTTATCCAGAAATGTGAGCTTAGCCTTCGGTATAAAGGAACCTCGAAGGATGAATTTGGGGAAGTACCCTACCGCGATGAAATTTCGCAGTATAAAAGTTTTGTTTACAGTTCGGATTTCCGGGTGACGCTTTTTATTCTTTTAAAATAAAAGGTCAAGAAACGTTAAATATAGTATCTGCTTAAAACCAAAGCAGCTACATTCTCCTAGATAATTTGTCTAATTCCCAACATAACCTCAATGAGGAATTTTTATCATTTTATATAACCAAAATTTCTTCCCCTTTTTTTGTTTTTCTTTTTTTTTTTATAGTGATGAACGATCCCATGGAACATGCAACCGGAATAGAAAAGCGCGAATTGTTAGCGAAAGCAGCCGGTAACGATAATCCTTTCGATATGAAAGTATTCAAACGAGGTGCAGGTACTAAAGATAATCCCAATTTAATTCCATCAGCGTTTGATGCAAGACTTGTTGGCTGCATTTGTAAGTATCACTATAGTTTCCTTAGTTTCGCTGGATCTTATTACATTCTTGTGTGTCCCAGGTGAAGAAGACCAGACCTATGTACAGTGGATGTGGCTACAGAAGGGCACACCAAAACGTTGCGAATGCGGTCATTGGTTTAAACTAGTCGAGAAAGCACCAGTCTAATTAAATCGTTCTTTCCTAGTAAGCCAAGTGAAAAGATTAAACAATTATAGAACTGTAAAAGGAAATAATAATTTACTTAAAAAAAAAAAACACATCTGACAAATGTGACCGCAATATTTGCTATCTTAAAAAGAACTCTTAATTTGTCATTATTGAAAAAACATTTTTTTATGGTATTGAGGGAAGAGGAATTATAAAAGGAGTTGGGGACGTTCTGGAAAACTATAAGAGCCAACATAAATCCATAAGGGCGACGTATTCCATACTAAAGGACTGTATATTGTTTAGCATCTGGGAGGGAAATAATTAGCTATTTGTCGGGCCTGCCGACATTCTGGATGAACCGACTGTAGGCTTTCTGCAGTTGTTTGAGCTACTTATTAAAATTGCCAGAATTATACGATTTTTTGGAAGACCACAGACGAGAACTCCAAATATGGTGCATAGACAGGGTACTAAGAGATCGGGTGAATGACCACTTGGGATTTTAAGTTCAACACTGAGCGAGATTTAAAAGCAGGAGGGTATCAAGGCGTAAAAATCCTTAAGATATGGTGACAGACTTTCCTTTATTCTAACAATTTCCTTCTCTAGAACTAAACAAGGCTTCTAGAATCTCTACTGCCTTTGATAGAAGAGATTTTTCGTGAATGGTCGTCTTTTAGCGCCAACCCAGGTTATCACGGCTTATCGCATCTGATACCATGTTTTTAGTGATAAGGACTATGTCACCTGTAAACAAGGGCTAAGGGTAAGATAGTAAAGTTCTTTGATCGAGACGTGAACGTAGTCTATTTTAAATATTCGTTTTATTTAAGACTACAACATTGCTTTTTGAAAAACGATTTTTCAAACAATTTCAAATAAAGCTAACCGAGTGTTGTTAAGGAATTAGTGAAGTGTGGTGTATTTTTTAATATAATAATATAAAATTTGATTTAATTGTGATTCATTTAGTACATTATTAGAGCTGTTTTAATAATAAACCAAAAAATGCTTAAAAAATAAATAACTACAAGTTGTTAACTAAGATTTATGGCTATCTGTTTGAAAATGCAAAAGGGAAATCTTTAAATATAAATCAAACCGTTTTTAACTGAAAAATGTATTAAATTTCTTTCAATCGTGTTATAAATATGATAAAGTTTGTTTGTTACCTAATAACGTCTCATCTACTAAACCCATCGATATGAAATTTGCTGTGGAAGCAACTTGTGTACCGGCCTGGCATTTAAGCTATTTTTGTTTCGAGTTACGTGACACGTGAGGTGACACTTGACAAAAAAGCGAGAAGCAAAAACAGAATATGAGAAAATACAGGTATTTGGTTTGCTTTCCACGAATGAGGAAACCATTTTGTACAAAAATAAAACATCAAACTCAGAAAGAAATTACTTTTGCATAATTTAATAGGAGATTCATTTTTCACAACTCCAAACCGCAGCTAAGTTCAACTAGGAAAATCCAATCGGAAAAGCGTAGCCACGGTAACACTTATGTTTTTTTCAATGGTTTGACATTTCACTTCATAACATGGCTGACGACAATTGCGAAGGTGATTCAGTCGGGGAAAGCTGCTACATTGTTTTGGTAATGGATATATCAGTTTAAATTTACGAATGGTTCGCTCGAAACGATCAATAGCCGCCGTGATAATAAAATCTAACGAAAAAGACTTTAAGTGCTGGTGCCAAAAAGCGGATTATTTGGATATTTGTATCGAACAGAACAAGGTAAATCCATCCTTTTACGTTCTTCGCTTTTTTTTCATAATTATCTCCTGCTGTTGTTGCGACGACGCGGGGGTCTATTGTATCTGGGTCAGATCGTTGTTCTGCGCTGGTGTTTTCGAACCATAAAATTTTTGTGTGAAATTCAATTATCTTATCGCCGTGTGCGCACATTTTCTGTTTACATCCCCCTTAGTGCTTTTTATTGTTAAGTGCAAATGTACCGGGGCGAGTGCATATGAGAAAAAAAAAAATAAAACGAAACCTGTTCAGTAGTGTGTTGTGGAGGCCTCCGTGAAGAACAAAGTGATGCCCCAAGTACCAAGAAGTTGTGGGGAGCTCGTTTATTTTTACGTGAGAATGAATAATAAGTGTGCTCCACACATGACCCATTGTTTCGTGGCTTCTTGGCGAAGGAAATTCATGAGTGCAGCAGCTTAGGCTTCCGTGGCGCTCCTAAAGAGCTAAACGACTTCTCTTCTAGGGACTTCTTTTTTCGCAGGTTTTCCTTCCTCAAAGCTAAAGTGTTGATGACAAAGCTAAGTATGATTTTTTTTAAATGGAACACTGAATTTTAAGTTGACTTATTTAACCCACGGGTCAACAGTTCCACATGGAATAGTTCCTCTACTGAATTACATTAGCTCTGTGCTAAGTTCTTTTGTAAATAAAAAACCAGTTCTCTTTCTATCCATTCGTTTTGAAAAAGTAAACGTTAAATATTTCGACGGAAAGAATTTTCTTCTAGAGCCTACTGTGGCATTGTCACAGAATTTCGCTACAAAATTAGAATCATCTTATCAGCCTGGGGTCTGTAGAACAAGAATATACTTTGCCAGAGGTCAACGAACGGATTATTTTAAGAGTCTGGCAGCAAGAGTGACTGCATTGCGAGCAAATGTTTGCACGGGCCCACTTACTAAGACTGCAACTAGATAGAGGATGAAAAATTCTGCAAACGGAACCGGAATTTTATCTGATTCATGCCATGGAATTTAATGTAGTATGCCTATATTCAGTTTTAACTTTCAAAAAATTGACATTAAAGATAAAGAAAATATATGCACTTTTATGATTTCCATAATTTTTTCTTTAACAATTTGAAAAAAAAACTTTATTACTTGATGTCAATCATCGCTTTCCCAATGAATCGTATAGCCCTGAATAAGATTACAACTTTCATAGTGTCTATGTCATTTGAACACATTTTATAGACGTTGACCAGGTACTAAGCAAATAAAATGTACAACAAATTTTATTTTGAATTTTAAGACGTCTTTTAAGTGGCCATGAACATTGATTTTTACATCCTGATCTAATGACAAGAATGTAAGACACAATTTTCTCAAATGTTGTAGATTCTGAGAAGTGGGTAAAAGAAATCTCGCACTTAGACTATGTGGCCCATTGTACAAATATACTCCCTATAATTATAAAATTACAGCAAATTACTTTTTTACAGCTCGCCATTTTAAATATTTAAATTTAACAATTTTTTCCTCATTTAACAGTTTAAACGAACAAGGAAACCGTTCTTGAGAATGCATTGTATGTATTTTTGATATGGAATTATTCTGTAGTATATTACATTAGCAATAATTCCATTTACTACTCTTATATTATCTCAGAAAATGATTTCAGTGTTAGTACTTAGTGAAATTAAATTTGTTTGAAGAATAATCCCCCCAAAACATGTTTTAGAAATTAACAAGGAAGCGTAAAAGTTTAATCTGGATTTCCATCGTTTTATTTTTTTTACGCAATTTCAATTAATATCCTGGACCTCTTAGTTAGAAATAGTGTAATCATTTAAGGCCTTTGGAACTATGAGATATTGAGGGCTACATTAGTGTAAGTATATTTATTTTAGAAATATTCTATTTTATTACAGTGATTGTCTAAAAATCCGCTTAAAAAGTGCTTGAACTTTTTACTAACATACGCTATAAAGTGCCATACAATGTCTATTTAATTCTAAAATGACCTTTGGAAAAAAACCTTCTTTGGTACTCTCCCCAGCCCCTAGTTAAACTTCTCCCTCGAATAATAGCGTTGTATTAAACTATGAAAATAATCCCTGTATGACATCCATAAACAATTTGCAAATTGCATAACAAGTGACATGCAGTTCATTCTATTTATCGCAGCCCATAATCCGCTCAACGTTCTCAGTACTACCTACTGGACGTCCAGCCCATCAGTCCATTATTGTCGCAATTCTTTTGCCTCGCTACTAAATCAATTGCTAG
Organism: Proctacanthus coquilletti; assembly: GCA_001932985.1. Taxonomy (NCBI): domain Eukaryota; kingdom Metazoa; phylum Arthropoda; class Insecta; order Diptera; family Asilidae; genus Proctacanthus; species Proctacanthus coquilletti. The sequence continues at coordinate 795,858 of MNCL01000031.1, read as the reverse complement.
GCTAACATGGGCTCCGATGGGCAACGCAGCTCGTCCATAGGGAATGCTAAACTATTTGCTGTGGTGGCCTCATGGCTCCTCAGTGAAAATAGTGATTGAACGCAAATCGGATAATTGAAACCATGACAGAATAAAAAATAAAAATAAAAATCCATTCATTGGCCTACACGATGAGACCAGGCATCATAAATATGCAGACTTTTAAGTACGTGCAAGTGAACGTGCCCCCCAGCGTTCTAAATTGTTATTCTGCCTTTTTCCTCGAACCTACTTCGTGTTAGTTTCAATTTGCCATTCAAAGTGAAATATTTCGAAATTTCGCACAATTTTGTGTTAATTATTTTTTTAAACATTCTTTTTTTATGTATTTAGTTTTTCAGTGAAGGGTTGTGAGGAAATATTATGTTTCCATTATTTATAAATATTTTTTAAAAGTAAGATACACTATAGATACATACTATAGCATTTTACTAAATGAAAATTATAACAAAATTTAGTTTAAATTTGTATGAACTGACTTTTTCATCAGATTTGTGGTTTATTATTATAATTTATGTGTTTTATATTATCCAAGTTAATACTGATGTTAATGAACACTTAATTGAAGTGTTTGTCGCCGTTTCTAAAAAAAACACGCCTTAATGAAGTTTCCATCTTTTCGCGATATTGTTTTCTAGCTAAAAGACCTGAACAAAGACAAGCAGTCTGGAATTTCTTCACTGTTTGCAATTGTTTGTTCATTTACGTACATTTTGCGTATAGCCAAAGTTGAATTTATTTTTTGTGCATGAAATTACCAAAATATAATATTTAATAACAAATTAATATAAAAGCTAATGTCTAACTTGGTTGTGAAACTTGAAAAATTTTAAAATTCCGTCCAGTAGTTTTTGTGTGATAAAACACAAAAGGAATAAAAGATCATAGTTTATATTTTGGATTAGCCTGTGTGGCAGTCAACAGCGGAGGTTCCTTCAAAAAAGTCCATCTAGTTATGGGTCCTAAAAAACTATAGTATAGGTATCTAAAACTCTTCTAAAATTTCGAAAGCGTATGTGCAATTGTGATTGACAAACAAAAAAACTTTTAAAACATACTGTTGTTTTTCTTCTAAAGCTTCACCGGTCATAAATCTCATTTGAGGTTATTATTAACGGATCCAGCATAGCGTGAACTCACTAAGCATAATAGAGGCTTAAAAAATCGTCGAGGTCACTAATTTTGTGTTTTTTTGATCGTTTTCCTTTCCAAATTCAGTCCTATTAAGACTACGGGCATTGTAATCGTTATACTGAAATCTAATCAATGTCTTATCTTGCACCATATTTTTGGGTCGAATAATTCCATTATAAATAACATAGACTTCAATAATCAACTTTCATAAAATTAATCTTTATCCCAAAACAAAAAAAAAAAAAAACACTTTTTATAAATACTTCTTCGTTTTAAGGTCAAACTGCAGAAGGTTTTACCTTTCACAGCAATTGGAAATTATAGAAACTTCTACGTAGACAATTTTAACCGTCAACAAATTGCAAATTCTAATTATTGTTTTATTTTTCAGTGATTCATTAAGAAGATTTCAAGGCAGCTATTTTAATATCTAAACTTCTAGAAGAATTATGTTTTGCAATTGTATTGTAAATATGCGAATAGTTTTTGTAATACTACAATTAATGATAATGACGACGTGAAACGCTCGTGCATAACAAAGGTGAACTATTCAACCAGATTTAAAACTAGACGGCTCAAAAGAGGAATACTACAGCCGCACTGAAAATAAAATCTTTTAAATAGTCTGACTACGTCAATTTGTTTTGCCTTCTTTCGTGGCACGAGCTTAAAGTGAAAAATTTTTATTGTTGCGAAACAACAGCAAACATTTCCGCGCGTCTGTTAATTGTAATAATTTTAATCGCCCTGAAAAGGAAGTATAAAATTTATTTTAATTTGTACCATCTTTTTCTGTTTAAATGATTTTAATTAGGCATTTACGAATTTGATGTCAAAGCATTGACTGGAAAATTAAAATGACTACTTCAACCGAATGAGTCACTTGTTCAAACTAGTTTTTTTTTCCATTTCTTCTTATTTTCTTCTTCCCGGGATTTTTTGGAACATTTCCAATATTTTAATTGAGAACATTTCCTATATAATTTTTTCCTTCTCCATAATAAAAATAGAACACATTTCCGTTAAAAAAAGAATCTTAAAGGTAACTTCCTGTATTAATTTTAGCATTTTGGTCTGTTTTTTTTTTTTCCTGTATGAAGTAAAAATAATTTAATTTTTCATTATTTATTTCTGATTGGAAAATAAATCATAATAATAACCTTTAATATAACGACAAAAAAAAAAATGATGATACTCCTTAATTTCGTTTTCATTATTTTCACATCATTTTTAAAGAATATTGGAATATTTTATAGAAATAAAATATATCACATTTCCCATGCAGAAAATTTATTTTCGTTTTTAATTTTTCCATTTACCCTATTTTTAATAGTCTATTTAATTTAGATTAGCGCTTCGATATTTAAAAAAAGTATTAAAAAAGTGCACTCCTTGCGATTTTTTTCTTTTGTTATATTATTTAAAAAGAAAAAAAAAAGCTCTGAGACCCGGGTACGAACACGAGTCAGCAGCGTGAAAATCGAACCCTTTGCCTACTACGCCACGCCATCGTTTTTATAAAGTTTGGAGGAGGGCCAAGAAGATCCGCACAAAACGGAGGCCGAGCACGAAAAACGGGACTTTTGGAGAAAATCGTTCATAAAAATTAAACTATTTCATAAATTATTATGAAAATCAATAGGTTTCTATTTTAATAGTAAACCAATCGATAGAAAGAAGAATAACCAAAATCGGTAACGAATTGCGACCTGTAACTTGTCCTCATACGTACAGACCAACAAATGGGGAAACACATCGTTTTTCAAGGGCAAATTTAGATCATAACAAATATCTTTAAAAGAAATTGAAAAGACGTAATTTTTTAGAGGATGATCTCCTCTTTCTAAAGAGCTACATTAAAAGTTGAAATTACTTGTGAAATTACCCGAGCTATAATTACTTCTATAGTCAAAACTCGGAGTTTGGCGCACTGGTCGATAATAAAGCACTCCGCGGTGTGTGGAATTGAAAATTAAAACCGGTTTGTTTGCGTCTAATGATCGCACAAAACAGATCTTTAGAAATTTAAATCTATACGTCTTGCAATTTCGCAAAGATCATTACCACTCTTACCTAAAACAAATTGTAGCCATTGGACACAGCTTGACCGGTAATGCCTTGTTTCAAATCTTGAGAGTCTTCATCTTCAGTAGAATACTACAACGACGACTCGTACGCTATGACCTTCTATAAAATGGCAAAACAGGTTTATATTAGTGTTATTTTTATTCGGCTCTAGTTAAAATTTGCTAAAAAAATGACTTTCTGATAAAAACCAGCTCGGATATGAACAAAACAGGTTTTTATTAACAATTTTCCGTTATATTATTGATTTTGTCTAATAAATGTATCTATTAAATTATTTATGTTATTATTATAAATTATTTATTTAAAAATTAGTTGAATTTAAAAGTTTTTCTAGTAAATAAAGTTGATATTAAAAATTGTTTTAATATTGATAGGAATTATATAAGTATGCATATATTTAAATAGTAGATCATAAAATATTTAAATTGATCAACTATTTTGTAATTACGCAGCGACTATTTTATATTTTCATTCGCTGGAGAAGTCACGTGTGTTCGTCACATCGAACAAATTAACTAAATACGAAATTATCTAAAATATTTTTGCTTTTATTATAAAGAAATTTAACCATTCCACTTATTTGCCTTTATAATAACAAAGTAAAAATTTTTATACGAACAAATTACGAAGTTTGGTTTTTATGTATGTTTTTAAATTGATCAATTTTTAATATGATGAAATAAGAAAATACTTGAACAATATTTATTTGTTTTATTAATACCAGGATTTTCACCATCAGAAAATTTCAATTGAATCAATTAAACGAATAAATAAATTAACACAGAACCATTTTAACTTGAAGGTAAGTTGGTTAGCCTTGTAAAAGGAAGACCCTGGTTCGAAACCTAGCGCACTTGTTCCCATACTTCTGACTACTACTTCTTCCCGTAAAAACCTTTAATATCAAAATAAGAAAGTTTGCCCTGAATCAATTAACTTATTAAATAAACAACATCCCTTCTACAGTCTACAATCAAAAGTAATATTTCTTGTCCACTGTATCACCTTCCCCTTGGATTTATCGTTAAATGAAGCTCAAATTCTTAGTCATAAATTGCTTTAAGTAAATTCATAATTAATTCGTTGTTGATTGTTTTTTTTTTTTCTTAGATATTTCTGATTTCAAATGAAATCAGACTTAATAACTTGTGGCTCTCTTCGATTTTTCCTTTAGTATAATCACACAATACAATGTACAAATTTAAAATCGATACTTCTATTAAAAATTAAATAAATAATTATCCACCGAAGACACCATGCTACAAGAAAAGTCCTCCTGTGTATTTTCGCATTAAGAAATAGTTAAGAAGACTTGCTCGGCGCATCGCACAGTAGAGTCACAAAGTTTCAACTTTTAACTAAAGATTTCTCTTTACAGACGGTCTTTCACGTTCCCGTTTCTGGAAATGGTGAAAATTTAATTGTGAGTCGTTTTCGATTGCCAAAAAGGGTTTTAGTTTTATAAAATGTCTTGTTAGTTTTTATTTTTTTTTTGAATTATTAGCAGTTTTTTAAATTAATTAAGAAAAATGATAAATTGCTTCGCAGTTCATTAATGCAAAAGGTTTTAAGGTTTTTGTATGATGCCATAGGTGTTGAAAGGTAACATGAAATTATTTTCGTATTAATCTCTTGTTCCGTTCAAATTTTGGTGAATGTTTCAATTTATTGCATGTAATTTATTCACTAATTAGAAAATAGTTTCTTTAAATGGAATTTTTTTTTTAACCTTTCGTCTGCAGATCTTTGTGGAGAACCAACAGTTTGCCTATGGGGTGGAATTCGCCCCAGTTGTTTTTAATTTGCAGTTTATTAAATAGTCTTTTTAAAAAATGTTTTCTTTTAGTATTAAAAAAAATAAAAACATTTAAAAAAAAATACACACAACTGTATAAGGGGAAAAACGACTATGATAAAATTTACTCTGTAATCAGACGAAGGGTTAAAATTAGTAAATCATTCCTCATTGTTCCGGGTTTGGTTTTCATTGCTTCAGAATTAAAATCATATAAAAGGGTGCAACATGATGGTTTTTGAAAAACATTCATTACCTTTAGAATAAATACATAAAATTAAATTTATGTAAACATTACTACAAAATAAATGTACGAAAATAACTTAGCAACAATTTTTTAGATTTTGTATGGGAAAAAATATTTAAATTTAACCAGTTTTTCTGATACTCAAGTATGATAAAAAACATCATCTTTCCGGTATCGAATTTATCATAGTTCGTAAAACAAAACCTTGAAGCTGTGCTGGTGGTCATGCGACTGAAACTGAAGGCTTTTATAAAAACAGATGTAAAAGTGCGTAAGGAAACCGTTGCAAATGCTGAACTTTATTTGATTAACCTTCACTAGAACATCGCAATGACAAGGCTGTTATTTATCTAAATGCAATAATTATGAATAAACTAAGCGAAATACTCGCAGCAATGTCGTCTCGAATTTGTCGTGAAATGTTTGTTTTGGTAATGAAGATCGCTACATAGAACCAGTTTGGTGTGGTAGCCTTAAAAAAAATTCACTGAATACCTGCAGTTAATTTATGTAAAAGTGTATAATAAAATATGAGTTTATGCGTGATAGAAATTTCTTGAAGAGAAATTACAGAGGTTAATTATGAGAATTAAATTAGAATTTAAATTGTAAATTCAAAGTCCAAACAAATAAAAAGAATGTTTTTTTTCATATTGACACAAAGTCTAGAGCTTTATCAAACAAATATGCTTAATTAAATAAACTCTGTTAGCTTTTTGAATGCAGGATTCATTAGACATGAGCTAGAGTAGTTATATGTCGGCATATGAAAGTCATATGAGTCAAATAAATCTTTATTATCTTAATTATACACCTTTTCACGTGTTAATAATAAGAATGAATGTGCTATGAATTTCTTACATAAAAGTAATAAATATTTGATTTCAAGGAAAATATGTAGATCAGACAGTGTTAAAGCTAAATTAAAACAGAGAAATACAAAATATATCAAAGGTGACAAAAACAAATGTCTTTGGAAGTTGATATAAAAAAAAGTTTTCGTTTTATTTTATTTATAAAATTTTTATGCCAATTTTCAAATATTCTTTACATAAAAATTCCTTTAAAATTTTAAGTTGTAATCGCGATATTCTTATATATTTAAATAAAAATATTATTTTGTTTCAAAATTAATTAGACAAAAGAAGCAAAGTAGAACTTAACAAAGAATTTTTAACAACATTCCTCCGACCGGTGTTCGTGAAATGACAAAACTTGCTAGAAAAAAAAAAAACATTAGAAAGCTAGGGCCAAGATGTACATTGAACGGCAGCAGCGATCCAACTGACCATAGTGACCACTGACGAACCGATTAAATCGCTCAGGAGGTTATAAATCTCCCGGTGTAAATGCATTCGCTCGAACTGCGGTGCTCGCTCAGTTGCGGATCTACTGACCATCGGTGGGAGATCCTCTTCTCTATCTAAACGTATGCACTCAAGACCATCAGACTCAATCCCGAGCACATATCTCCTAAATAGCGACTATCAGACTCGAATGCAGCCAGTCTTCCGGCAGATGTAATGAATGATAGACGCGTTGAATCGGAACTCCCAGGTATTTAAAGATAAGGGTTATTCCGACTAGCACGGATTGTGTGCAGGCCCCACAAAAATATTAAGTTTTCATTTTACTGAATGTACATTATTTTAAATATAACAGGATTACAAGTCTAGATCTCTTTTACTATAAAAAAAAAAGTTTAAAGCGATTTTTTTAAATGGTATTCTTTATACTATTATTATTTCCACTATATTTCGCAGCAGTTTTAAAAATTGTCCTATAAAGCAAAACTAAATGTTTTATAATGTTACGGATTTAATTTCAGACAAATTAAAATTACGCAATGAACTGCTGACCTGCATGCATCAGTTCAGAAGATTAAAAGTTTATCATGATATAACAATGAAGCGGGGAAAGATTCAACGTTATATAAAAACATAAAAGATAGACATTTTCAAAAACAACCTGCATTTCTTTTTTTTTCATCTAGACGGATAAACAAAGGACGCAATATTAAATATTTAAACATTTGAAAAAAGATTTACTTTAAAAAGCACAATATTTCTATAATTCTTTAATTATTTAACATCTTCGCGTTTTTTTGTAATCCAAAGAACTATGCACTTAAATTACAAAGAGTTAAAATTCATACTTCAATTCATTTAGATTCAATTCTTAATTTAACTTAACTTTTTAAACAAAACAACAAGAGAAATTGTAATATGTTAATTAAGTGAAATAATTATTGAAAATTCATTTAACACTGATAAGAGGTTATTACAAATGTTTCTAAGTTAAGAATAAAATCTCTTCTTCTCATCTAGTCAATTTAGGCTGATAAAAGGTCAGATCGGTGTTACGGGCATCTAATTACTGAACATTTTTATGTATTTTTCGGTCACGCATTGCGTTTTGAGATAGGCTTTGTAAATCAAATGTGAACAAGTGAGTGGACTGTGGTATCTTAGGGTCAAAAATAGTCAGACAAAACATCTGGAATTATTGCTATAACGTATGATCAATGATATGAGAGAAAGTTATCATTCTTAAAAATTGAATAAGACACGAGCAGTTAAGGCGGTCAAGGAGAATTCGAAATTGAAAGCATTTTCGGTTGATAATTTTTCTTAATAGATTATTGAACTAAAACTGAAGTTCCCAACCTTTTGTCGACGGTCTGGATTCAGTTTTTAAATAACCGGTTCACAATTTATATTATGGATTATTAATATTGTCATATTGTCACAAATTCATCTAATTCAAAACTTAATGCATTTTATTGCTGGTTTAACCGCAATTAGTCATTTAATTTTGTAGATATTCATCCTTATAGATTTGAAACGATCGAGCAATTGTGAGATTATTTGAATGCTCTGTTTTTCCATTTTACGATCAGCAAAAGTTTTAGATCCTTATTTCTATTTTATTACCCCAACAGTAAAATGCTTACGTTTTTTGGTGTTCATATTAAACAAAAATGTCATTTCAAGTTTCTGGATTAAATCGTAAATTTTATTATAGCTTTCCGGTTTTATATTCGATCTTGTAAAAGCCTCTGAATTTGTTTTTTCACTGTCGCTTGCAAAGAATTAGTCACAATCCAGAGATTATTTTATTTAAAATAGAGCTAAGTAAAGTTTATAAAAAGGAGAACTGATGTAAAAGGTATCGTACAAGTATACATAAATAGTTCTTTCCTCTTTATTTTTTAAACGCATTTCATTATTTTATTAAGACATTCAACTCAGTAGATGGCAGATCGTATTTTTAAAATTTTTCTTAAAGATCAGAAATTATATCAGATAACAGAAATTTCAAAATGAATTTTATAATACGGCTTCACTTTACAAGTGCACAGTTCGATGAAGAGTGTGCAAATGCAATTTTATATCTTATCTTTCTAATCAATGATCGATATGAAATTGCTTTAGATCTTCTATGCTAATTGTTCTATAAAATATCCACAATTATTTTTTTTAAATCATTATGATATTATAATTTGATTTACAAATTTTTATAAACTTTTTTATTCATGTTTTAAAAAAATCCAATAGGATTTTACAACTCAGAAATATTTAAAGATTCGTCCAGAAATAGAAATTTAAATGTTATATAAAAGTGCTTTTTGTACATTTCATCTTAAAGACATTTTTGAAATATCTTATAAAGACAAATTGTTGTTGTTTTTTGTTTAAAAATCAGCAAAATTCTTAACCTGATTATTTCCCAATGTAAATACGGAAAAATTTCACCATTTCACCATTTAATCTTAATTTATTTTTCCTACTAACTTGAAAATTAGCAACATCTCAGCCAAATTCCAAACAATAAGTTTTATCTTTATACATGTAGGAAAAGATGGCACTAAATTACAAATTAGTGATCGGAGGATTCTGAAGAAGAGCTCGAAATACTTTATGAATACAATAAATGAAATAAATAAAAAAATAAAATAAAATAGCTAATTTTTATGTCGATTTATAAGCTTAATTAAAAAATAAAAAACATCTGATAGATTATTCTTATAATATACATTCTAAATGCTTAAAATAAAAGGAATAAATGCAAATCAAAAAGATATTTAAAAAATATTCAACAAACAAATCAAATCAGTAGAAAAGTCGTCGACTTTTTATCCGCATACGCCTCCGATAAGGCTCAATTACGCACATCTTGTTTGACCCTTAACATGATAACACTTCTACGGAAAAATGTTAAAAATACGTACATTCCTAAAATTTTCACAATTTTTTCTTATCGTGTCGTAATTTGTAAATAAAATACATGATAATAAAGAATTCACAATATGAAGACAAATGAATAATAACATATTATAATCATTAAATAGCACAAAAATGTTAAAATAAGTAATATAATTTAAATTAATTTATAAAATTGTATAAAATTGAAACAAAGATGTGTCTTTATATTTAAAAAAAAATCAGTTTTGTCTGGAAATGTTTGACTGTTTATTATATCAAAATAAATTATTTCAGGACTATATTAAACATATACATATATACTTATACTTATTTTATATACACTAAAATTGTTAAACAGATTTTTACGGTTTAATAATCCATAGGCCAATTTAAATCATAAACTGTAAGTTTTTGTTTGTTTGTCGCGAGAAACTTTACAAACTTTTAATAGATAAAATAGTAAGTTTCTTAAATGAATCATTGAATTTAACACCAACAGTACTTTAATCGCTCTAATAGATATTAAATGACGACATCAACAAATCATTAATGTCAACGTAAACCACAGAAGGAAGAACGCATTCATGGTCTCTTATCAGTTAATCCTTCGCGACTGTACAGTTAACAAAACATGATACAGCCCAGTGGTTTTTGCAATGCGTTTAACTTTACATCGTCTTTCTGGTTTCTGCTAAGTTGATGCGATCTTTCCACTTCTCAAAATGTAATTTTCTTCGCATTATTATCATCTGAACGACGCTCTGATGAAAGCTAGACATCGCTATCTTGTCCCGTCCTCTTTCTACAGTCATAGTGATTTGTGAAAGCTATTTATACTCGTCAGATACGGAAAATATTTAAAAAATTCATCCAAGTGCTTGTGAAGGGAGTGTTAAGCATGGGTTGGTTTAAGGCATTGAATATTTTTTGATATTATTTGAATAAAAATTCCACTTTAACAAATAATAAAATACTAATATATTATTTTAATTCGATTTTATTTTTCTGTTTCAGACCTTAAACCTGAGGTAGAATGATATCGCGCCTCCAGACATTAATGAGGTGCTCCTCGAGGGTATTAGAAACAACAGCCCCGTCTGCAGATGATATCGCTGCATGTTCAGGACGGGGCGATTGTTTGAATGGTACATGCCTCTGTGAAATACGATACAGTGGTGATGAGTGTTCTGGTTTTAATCTACCATACCATGCTGGTATATCTTCCGTATTTTATGTTGTCGCCTTGATATCAGTCATACAATTACTAATATGCATTGTGGCCGAATATCAAAGGCTCAAACAACCATCGGTTTTAAGAGCCTGTCGGATAACAACACAAAAACTACTTTATTTTGTAGTATTCATTGCAGCCATGTTACGTGGGGCATACTTTACTACACCGGTACGTATTTTATTTTATTAAACTTTATATAAATGTTTATAATTATTTTGTTATGTTTTGTTTTAGGAAGTATTACAGCCTGGCTGGGCAACAACACTTATGTCTGCTTATTATCCTCTATTAATGACTTGCTCATCGTTAGTTGTATGCCTGTGGGCCGAGGTAAGTAGGCGTGTTTAGATAAGACTCGTATCAATATCTGCTTAAGAACTTTATTTACAAACAAAATATTAGTCATATTGTGTCTTCCTTACTGTAATAACATGATATTCGATAATAGAACGTGTATTTGTTGAGAAAATAAAATTTCTAGTATTTTAAGAAATTTTACACGAAAGAGTAAGGCTATTTTAAGAACTATCGTAAATAAAATATACGCCTGATTGCTAAAAGTGTTATTGTTATTTTAGTAACAAAATCTATTTTCGTTGATAAAAAGGTTAAAGCATTTAACTAACACGGTATTGTGTAATTTTTTTATTGGATATATAAAATATTTATTAAAAAAAGAGTATATGAGGTAAAATGCCAATGTAGGTTGTGTTAAGAATGATTTATAGCAAAGTAACGTGTTATACAAAAAACACAAGTGAAACTTCAGTCGTAAATTAAAATTATCACTAATCTATAAAGTTAGACGTTATTACCATTCAACACAATACACCCGAGTCAGTTATCTTTCTAGAAACAGTACTGCATGTGGTCAAATATTTTATCAGTTTATGTGTTCCAAATAATTAATCTATATGGGGTATTTTAAAATTGCGTCTTGCAGACTCTAAATATCATACAACTTACCATTTATATTATTTTATATTTTTTTTAAATATGAAAGTAAAATAAAGTGAAAGGCTTAAGTTATAAACAACCAGTGGCTAAACACTTCTGTACAATTGTTCGTATTTAGATTTTAGTAAGTTTTTGAGCTTATTATTTAAAATAATATTTAGGTATTACAATATTACAATATTCGATAGGAATTTTTAAAAAGCAAACAAAAAAACCTTTTTATATCTAACTATTGCCTTACTGAAGACATTAATGAATACTGTTTTCGTCTATAAAACGTGTTGAGGCAAATATCTTACTAATACCATTGATTGTGTTCATTCTTCTATTTAAATCTCTAATGATATATGTAAATTGGAAAATAATGTGTGGCGCTAAAATTTTTAGATAAATAATTGATAGAGTGGCTTCTCTAATGTTATTATATCTTTTAAAGGAAATAGAAATTGGTTCTATTATTAGCACCTAACTTGTTTGAAAAGCAATTATACCATTCAGAACTTTTTACGCCCTACTATTAATAGATTTATTTATGCCTAGTTCGGCATTAGAATTGCTCTATAAATTTTAGTGTTCAATTTGTGACATCCATTTTATTTTTATTTTTTTCAACTGCTAAAACAAATATACAGAAACAAATTTAATCTGATATCTTTATATAAATATTTATATTAAATTAATTATAGCTCTAAAAGTTCTTCAACAATAACAGAAAATTCGGTGGTATAAACCACGTTTTATGAAAATTTTTTTATGTTCACATTTTTGTAGGAAAATTTAACTAAATCATTTTAAAAAATTGCTTCCTTTTTCTTTTATTTTAAGCAATGATCCAATATTGTTAAATAAATAATTATATTAAGTAAAAGGAAAAAATTTTTTATGATCGCCGGGCCTTAAAAGATAACAAAATAAAATTAAATGTGTGATGATTGTAGACAAGATGACATTTGGTCTCGTCATCATATGATAACATTTTTTTTTTCTAATTTAATGTCTTGGAAAATACAATGTTAATTAAACTCGATCGGGGATAACTTCTCAAATTACACATCTGTGAACATCGGTAATTATCAAAATGATGTACTCGTAACAAAATTAAAAGCAAGAAATCTGGATAAAGTGCAAAAAAATGTTTCATTAATCCTCTAGGCCGTTTATACCTTCATATGTTAACAGATGATCGTGAAACAGTCGGCTGTTCAAGTATTTAAACAAGCTTAGGCTTAAATAGGAAAACAAACACTTTAATAAAATTTAAATAAAAAGGAAAAAAAAATATTAAAACTAGAACGCACAATTAAGCTTATTAAATTGCAAGAACCTTAAATTGTTTGCTTAACTAGTTATAGTTTTAATATATGCAAGCACATTTTGAATAATTTCAGTTAATTGATTAATATTCAATTACGAAGATTTAATTTTAAAATAGGGAAGAAAAAATTACTATATTTTTATTTTCATTTTTGCAAACTATTATTTAGTCAAACAACTTTACTTAAGTGCGAATTGTGTGTGACACCCTAAAATTTTTTTGCTAAACGTAACACGGTAGAACTGTTACACTGAATGCTTCCAAAAATTGATGCTGTTAAAACTGTGACTGCGCAGGCAAAATAAATGCACAATAGCTACACAACTTTTTGTTACTTTTTATACTTTAATTTATATAACCGAGGCTTTTGTTAGCACAAAGTAATTTTATTGCTTTTGTACTTTACAATTCAAACTTTTTTTTGTTTTTAATTAATGGATCTTCTTTAAAATAAAAGCATTAATATATACAAGGAGATATAATTAAGAAATTAAATAGTTCAAGTTGAAAAATATTTTGTCTAGTTGCTTTTGTTATAAATTGTATTTTAGAACTACAGGAAGCATACAAATAAAAATAAAATGTTGAAAATTTTAACCTTGACAAAGTGTACTGTCCTCTTCCTTAATATTAAGGAATTGTAAAAATATGATAAAATACTTACACTTAAATTGAATTCTAGGTAAAAATAACCATTACAAATTCTATTTACGCTACGAAATCAATAGGATTGAATATAGTGCATAGTAACGAATTTAAAACAAACAATTTTTTTTCTTGCATAGAAATCATTATCAACTTTAATCGCCTATTTTAAATTCAGAGCATATATAATTTTGTTTACGTACAAAATCATGATCAAAATATGTAATTTATTCAAAGTTTAATCATTTCTTGTGCAATATTTTTCTTACAATTTTAAATGATTGAATCGTTATTTCTGGTAATTTTGTACATTGGATTTTGCACAGTTCTTTGTTTTGGACCGTTTTATTTCTTCTATTCATGAGTTAACAAAGAAACTGAATTATAAACAATTATCTTATAAAAATTCTATAGTCTGCTCCTTAAAATAATATCAAACACTGTGACTCGTACTCGCGCTTTAAGAGTTCCATACATTGTAAAATAAGTACTAAATATCAATAAAAATAGTATTGCTTGCTAGTGTAATTGACGCATTTCGAAGTTTAAATATTTTAAGATAATTAAAGTAAATCTATCCCAATAGAAAATGGGAAAGAGTTATAACAATATATATTAAATTATAAAATATGAAGTGTTATTCTTATTTTTGCCTGGACAAGGCTTAAATTTGTTCAAGCAATTTTTAAAACAATGTATAGTATCATTACCAATAGCGCGTGAGATCTGCTGTTTCGGAATTCCCGGAATTCATGAAAATTATGCGAATTGCACGTGATCTAGAAATCTAATTTCAACTCACGGCAAGTGTTGTTTTGCCGTAAATCCGTACAGATATCTTTAGAACTTTTTTTCTACATGTTTCTTTTATCACACAGTTGACATTGCATGGAATTCAATTGATTTTCTCTGGAACTGCAAAATATGGGTCGTGCCAAGAATTGTGTTCTTCAAGGCTAGTAATGTTTTTCTATAAGTCTATAAGAAAAAAAACCATAAATTTGTTTTTTCCAAACGGTTAAGTTTCGCGTAGAGAAAAAAACCAGTTTTCGACGTAATAAATTTAAAAGACAATTTCGCTATTTCAATATTTTACATCAAGGCAAGATATGCACTAAAGTTGTCATTTCGGATGTCGACGATTTGATCATGAATTCCTCACCGCAATGCCCATTAACCCATATTCAACATTACACGCTTAGAAGGACTGTGCAATATGTGGTCCGTCTAGTCGGGTTATTGTCAATTATGTTGCCCATCATTGCAAGCAGAAAAAATAAAAATAAAAACACATTGTAACTAAACCTGGAATTGTTGTCATCACCTCTTTATGCGTGTGCAATTAGCCGACGATGATATTGTACCGTGATTCGCGCTCAATGCCAGGTGATAGTGCTTCACCTGAATGGCTTTAATCTTCAAAAACTTCTGAGCCCATTTATAGCATACATCCGCGGGCAAAACGTCGGTGGGCAAGGTAGCTCCCAATACTCCTCCGACGACGGGCAGACTTTGTTTGCAAACATTTTGCTTGGACAAGCGATTAGTTGAAGCACACTTTCACGGTAACTCGAGGGGGAGTGACTTACCTGTCTGATTAAACGCCGGTATATCGTAGATTCATAGCAGATCGATCCGTTGGAGTGGATGGAAAATATTTACCCATCGGGCCTTTATTCAGTGCAAGGTGTTGTTTTAATGTACCGTCGTCATAAATAACAAATTAAACAATCTTTATCGGTTCTTCGGAGAACACATTCTTAATTTAAGTTTATAGGTAGCAATATTGTTCGGATTTTTACCTTTGTGGGTTATTTAAACTATGAGAACAGAAGCTGTTATATTTTTTCGTTTGATTTAAATAGTTCGTTGTGAAGAACAATTCTATTAGAAATGTGAAATTAATCCGCGATAGTGCAACTAAGTTAATTCTGTTCTTTATATTTATGTATTATTAGATAAACGAAATTTTTGTGTGCCGTGAAAAGAGTACATAATTTCAATAAGTTCAGAATTTAAATATTCGTAAAAAAATGTTCAGTCGATGAATATATAAATACATAAAAATGTCGAAACAGTGTAATAAAATGTGATAGCGAAATTTGCGGTTTCAATGAATGTGGTTTCATTTAATTGTTGCCATAATATTCGAGAAAATTCCAAGTATTTTAAATGTTTATGAGAAAATATACACGAATGTTTCAACGAAGTTTGTAAAATCAAAACAAATCCAGTTCTGGAAAGTGAAAAATCTACTCAAACTTTATCAATCTGCACCATTATCAATTTTTTGGAATATTTTGTAATTCTATTTTACTGTTTTTTAAAATATAAATTACTTGTTGGTTTTTAATAATGGACTTTTAATTGAAAAATAAAAGAAAATTACCTGAAAATATTTTATTAGCAGTGCAATTTTAAGTCTATCCTTGGGGGGAAAAAACCTTTCAAAGTTCATCTCCAAGAGAGAAGAAATTTATTATTATTAAAATTTGTAAAGATTATACGCATGTAAAATTTTAACGGGAGCATTTTGTATTTAGCAGAGAAAGTGTTAAAATTTAAAAGGTAGATTTTTAAGTAGAAAAAATGTTCAAGTTTAAAAAAGTCTTCATTCAAAATATTAAGTTAAAATAATAGGAGTATAATAAATAAATAAAATGAAATTTGATTGCACAATTTTATCACAAAAAAATACTTTTTTAAAATAATTAGGAATCTTTTAATTTATATAAAATATTTAACGTGGAAAATCTGAATAGTTTTGGCCTTATATTACTTACTTTCTAAATACATATAAGAACGTTGTAAGAATGTTTAACTTTGTAATTATTGTAGAATATTGGTTCTTATTGCAGTTATGTTATTCTATAATGTATTATTAAATGTTTTTTAAATATATATTCTTTCACAGATCTTTCATCTGCGCGACATACGCTGGGAGAAGTCGCAGTTTTTATCGAAAAGTTTTCTCGGTTTTCTGGCATTCAACCTATTTCTGTACAGTTTGTTCGGTGCTGAGGTGTTTTCGTCTTTACTGCTATCGGACCGAAATTCATATGCTCATATATTTAATGGATGCTATGCCGCACTATTGCTCATTGTTGTTATATTCTTCCTCATCTATGGAGTAGAAGTATTTTTTAAACTCCGGGGAGGTTTCGTTTATGATCAAACTGGACACAGTCTAGGACCTGGAGATGCTATCATTAATGCATCGCAACTACATCAGTCTCGATTTGGACTACTCAGCCAAGCGATAATGTTGATCGTTATAGTGGGATTTTTAACATCAGAAACGCTGGGAGATTTCTGGAAAAAGAAGTAAGGAAAATATCAATGTGTATTATAGCATTTGTAATTAAATTTATTGTTGCGTATTTGCAGGGTCCCAGTGTACTCAAGAAATTGGCACGATATTGTGTTCCGTATTGTAGAAATTGGTGTTGCACTTTGGTTCCCATGTTGTTTATGGAACTCAATGGCTCCAGAACAATTGTGGATTTTAAATCCTCGAAAACTTCTCAGTCGACAAATTGATCCATCTATACCATCGACATCGCAAGAAAGTAGAAATCTTTCACCTGAAGAAGGTCAATCATTCCTAACAAAGAAGGATTGTTGGATATGCTACGATTCAGACAAGCCAGAACCATTAATTCAACCATGCAAATGCACTGGAGATGTAAGCTCTGTACATCACGAATGCTTAAGAAGATGGCTAGTGGAAAGTTGTAGCACGTCGGATGCTGTGCTCCAATGCAAGGTGTGCGGATCACCCTATGAAATTGAAAAGACAAAAAAGTAAGTGAATATTTTTATTTTAATGATTTATTAAGGGAAATCGGAATTAATTGCTAAAATTTTAAAATTTCGTTCTTGAAGCCTAAAAAACGAGGTCTAGAATTTGCTGTTTTTACGGTTTATTAAAATTTTGAAGTAATATCTCGCAATATCTTGCTAATATATAAATAACTAAATTACAGATTGGACTGGGAGAAAGGTTTTACAATCCAACACTGGGCAAAAACAGTTATCCTGATTACACTGATGTGCATAACAGGAGCGTGTGCTTGGGTAATAATTCAACTATATGTCGATCCAATTATAAGAATCTTAACAGCGGGAACAGCTGTACTAATCGGTTACGTCTGTATCAAATTACTCGGCGAAAATACAGTGGTAGCCTACCAAAGGGCTAAAGTTAGTTCAATAAATATAGTCACAAACGAGATCACTGTTACAGATAAACTGCAGACGATCTGCGAGGAGGTCGATTGTAAATAGACGCATTTGCACCAAGCAAATAAAACAATTAAAACCTGAAAGAAAAACAAAAAAAAACCCTAGAGAGAAGAGATTTAAAAGATACATTTATTTTCATTGTAAGTTATGGCCACTCCATTTATTTCAAATTACTTAAGTAATTGCAATAAAATTATTAGAGAAAAGAAAATCTAGGCGTAGACTTTACTAATAATTATAAAAATAAGAATTTAATTTCTGAGAATGTGATATTACCCCCATATTCAGTTCAGTCCTGGCGCTTGCGATGAGGTGACGACAACCTGTAAAATTTCACTTTTATAATATTGTACATGTACTTTTTTTTCGTTATGTTTCCTTTTGAATGTCGTAAGATTTCATGTTAAGTTAAAAAAAAATAAGAGTGTTTAATAACAGTAGGGTTGATCAAATTGTATCCAGTTTATTGGTAAAACACAAGTGCGAAGTCAACGAGAAAAAATCAGAAATCTTGCGTTAGGTAGTGCTGTTTTGTTTTGTCTTTTTTTTTTCTTTTTCTTTAAGTAACATTATGAAGAATATTTATTTTTTTTACATTATCTTTTAAGGCATTTTACTATTGTATCATAAAATTTACAATTTCAAGTTAAAATTGTTCACGATGTATTTTTATAGAATATTGAATTAGTGATATGAAAACTGTATTGTTCAGACATAATTCTTACGAGCCAAATAAAAATATGAATTCGATACGAACAAGTTTAACCATGCCTTTGTTTTCTATGACCATTAATCCTGGGAATTATTTTTGAGTTTTGGTTATTCGATTTATATACATTTTCGGAATGAGGTAGGTATGAAATAATTTTAGGACTGATTTTAAAAAACAAAACAAAGGTATATGTGCCTCATAAAGTCTATAATACCTTAGAATCTTTTTCTCAAGAATTCATTCAGAGATTTTCGTTAGAATGGTATCCGGTAGTTTAAAAATTTAGTCGAAGAGTCCGCTTCTAAGAATTATTCAATAAAATACGAACAGGTATCATGCAGCACTTGTACAGTAGGTATGCTATGGGACTTAATTACTTTATTACTATTTCGAAAAAAGGTTCATACAAATTTTAAATAATTCCAAGGGTAATAAAAGGGCACCCTTGTAAAAGAACGATGGAAAAATTTTCTGTCGTTTCTTATCCGGGTTTTTAAAATCAGAAACAATTTCATTCGTAACTTTCATGTAAAAAATTCAATTGCTTTAAAAGCAAATAAAGGGCACTGAAAAAATTTTTCTATACAAAAATTTAATTAAATTAAACTTTTATTTAACTAGTTACACTAGTAATACTTTTCATTTTGCGCTATTTGGAATTATTTTCAGCACATTTGTCCTTTTGTATTCGTTTTCAATTTCCGATTTTTAGGCTTCCATTTTTTATTTAGAATCAGTTCACAATTTTTTTCTTTTAATTTTATAAGTTGAAATTTTTTTATATCGTATAAACAATATCAATAAATAGTTTCAGCAAGTTGCTCAACAACTTAAACGATTTTTTTTGTTTAAATATTCTTATAAAAAGATGTAAATCTTAGGAATTATTATTAAAACAAAATTTTATGCATATCAGAACATATCATAGATAACGATTAGTGCTCTACACTTGAATTACGATAGAAACCGATTGATATTTTTTTTCTATTGAATCGTAAATTTCAGATTGAATTCGATAATATTTGAAATTTGGAAAAACTTTAGAAATTTAACTAAAAGAATAAAGCAAATTTAAAAAAAAACTGTATTTAAAGTGTTGCATTAAATGTCGAGGCTTTTACTGAAAGGATAAACATGCATTTGAAAAGGTAAATTTTTATATTTAAAGTGAAAAAACAAACAGTTAATCCTTTTAATGTAAACGATTTTGTTTTTTGTCTATTTCTGATTATTTTCATCAGCAATAAAGAAGATGAATCAAAAAACATTTTAGGTCTCATTAGCAAAAAAAATCAAGAATTAAATGAAAACTTCTGAACATTCCTCTAAATTAACCAGTTCAAACTGCATCCGTCTTCACCTTGCTAGATCACATGTTTAGCGCGTGGTACCGCCGTCGATAATACAGGTTTTCCAATTCCCCGCTGAGAGATAGTGAGGGGAATATGATTAGGATTTTTCGTAGCCTCGAGAACTTCTCGGCTAGTCCCAAAGAGCTTCGGTTTTTTTCGGTGTTGCCAGACAACCCAATTATCTTCGTCAATACACGGAGGCAATGCTTGCAAGTAATCATATTGTTCCGCGACCAGATTAATCTCGGAAAATGGCTAATTTTGTCATTAATTAATTTTATATATTTATTATTTTTACCTACTTGATAATATTTATAGGAAAATGCATCGAAATGTAAAATACCATACTAGAGAGATTTTTATTTTAGCAAACGAAATAACGAAAAAGTATTTCACTCGGTTTTTTAAACTAAAAATTAAAGGCACAGGTTCTTAGGAGAAATTACTAAGCAAAACCAATATTTAATCAAGGTGAACGTGCCAGGGATAGGATTTATATTATTGTGCTTATAATTGTCAAGTAATAAAGCCAGCTTTGAGAGGAAATAACGCTTGTAGGCTCGTGCTTTGTAATTTTAAAATGTAACGTCAAATAAATTATTTTAAAATTATCACTAATAGTCAGAAGTATTGTTGAATACTTAAATTTTTTTAAATTTAATTTAAACTCAGTGTTTGAAGTGGCAACACTGTAGAACTGTGAAGTTGCCGCCGTTGTCGCCGTTGACAATTATTTCCTGAGATCGTCACAAATCGCCGTCATTCGTCAGAAGGCTCGCCTGCTCGTTTGACGTGAGCACCACAATTTTTCGGTTGGATGTTCTATTGAATAATCATGCAACTTGTTTTAAATAATTGCAATTCGCCAGCTACAACTAAAAATCATCGTGAATGTGTTGTGCTTAGTGCTAAAAACAATTTATGTACTATTAATACAATTTATTTTTGTTGTGGCCAAGAGAATAGCATAAAAGTGAAAAGAAATCCGATAAAACTTATACCTCCGTCTTGATTAGGGGCACTTTAAATAATTAAATAAAAAAAATATATAATAAAGAAAAAGAAATCCTAAATAAATTTTTAGTTAAAATAATTATATTGTGGTCACGATTTTTACATGCTTGCTGCCGTGATATAGTTCTGTGCTTTGGAAGAAGTGTGCTAAACGTGAGAGCCAGTCCCAGTACAAACGGGAAAATTAAATAAAAGATATAGAGAAAGGAATTTGTGCCCCATTAAAGGACACGACGACGGCTGTCGGGCGTTACAAGTGTGATCCCGCGACCGCCTGTCTTCGCATTTTTCTGGAGGTGAAGTTCGACGTCGTCGTCTTCTACAGATTCTGAGGAGGAGGAGGTGTAGCCGGAGGCTAAAGACCAGCAAAAACATGCCCAAAAAAAACAGGAAAGGAAAAGGTAAGGTGCTCCTCTGGTCTCCGATGCTCAAAAAAGCAGACAGCTTTCGTTGGGGCCCGCACTAAGGTTGACCGAAGGCCGCGCGGCTGCAAGTGCCAACCTGGTGCTTTGCTTGCGTGTGTAATGCATTATCGCGCTCCCCTGTTTCTCCCCGTAACCGCACGGCTGGTGACCCGCTGCTGTTGTGTAAACGCGCGAAGATTTCCAACCAAAAAAACGAAAAATTTGCAAGATGCCAACTCGGAAATTATATAAAACGTGTGCGCTGGCCTGCTGGCATGTTGGCATCTGAGGAGAGCTCCCCAAAAATTGCTATCAATTTCTCGGAATTTAGAGCTCCGTTGTGGCGGGGGCTCCGCAAATTTCAAAACAAACAAAGCCCCACACGACGGATGTGATCACGATGAGAACGAGAAAAAGTTGCCCTGTCACCTGCTCGTGCCCGTGTGGCTGATTCATCACATTGTCGCGAATTTTCAAGTACACTTTCAATGAACAAATTGTGAGGTGGAAAATTAATAAACGTGTTGTAAATTATCATCGAAGCACCAATAAAACTGGCCTTTACTACTACGATAGGACTAGAGACACGGGCGAGTTGGTGGGAAAAACAACACCAACAACTTCCCCAAGGTTGTTCTGGTTGCAGGAAAAGCTCATCAATTTTATGCGGCCTATCGATTGTAATTATCGCTAAATATCGTTCTCTTTCTTGTTTTTAATTCAGCATGCGAGCATGTCTTCCCAGACAAAAGGATCGATTTACTACGGAGAAGGTAGTGGTGGGCAGGCTCAGCGAATTGGGGCACAGCGTGGGCTGTTCCAGGTTCAATGACGAAAGCATGCAAAGCGCGCAAACGTTGCACCTTCTTTTGCAATTCTTTACAGTCCTCTTTCAAGCGGTGACGTTATGGTGCGACCACACTACCAACCCACGTAGTTCCGGTGGCGAAGCCCCATTTGGGAAGCCACCAGCTGTGACAACTGTTTGCTTATAATTACTGATGATTTCCACCTTCTGAGATGTGTACAATGTCATGGGATTTACTCATTACTAAACACCATTCGGGCTCTGGTGGTTCAAAGATTGATTTACTCAAACTCAAGATTCTAGTTTGTCCAGACTCTAAACAGCTGACATGACCTAAGCCCAGGGCGACAGTAATTTGTAGAATTTATTAAACTACTTCAGGGTTTTGGATATTGAACAGAAGTTTACATATTAATGGAAATTTTAAAATGCGGAATTTAAACTAGATTACTGTACTGAAGGTTAGGTCTCACAAAGAACACCTGATCGTGAACGACGACAGCACAATGGGAACTAGATTAGACTTTGACCTTAAAATGAATCAATTACAAAGTCCGGCTTATAACTTGTACGTAACAGAGGCGTTTAAAATTTAATCTATGCTAGATGAAGGAAAGGTAGCTGTAAGAAGTCTGCAACAGAATTTAAAAAATAAAGATTCCCTATGATTGCATTAAAATACGAGTAGAAAGTATTTTCCCATAATTTTCATATATCTGTTTATAAAGAATTGGGTTCCCTAATAATAAAATAAAAACATAAATGGCCCAGCCTTTCTCCTATTTAAATAAAAGCAGCTGGTTTTCATTTTGCGCTTTGATCCCACAAATACTGACTCGGAAAATTATTACACTCTTCTTTTGCGTCAACAAAAAGACTCAAAACAATTTTCAAACTGTGAAGATGAGTAATAAAATTAATGACTGAAACAAAGAGAACTTAATTAAGTAATATCTAGTAATAACACAGATGCGATACCATTCGAATTATTGGAATAGTTAAGGTTCAACTATAATAAGAACGTCTTATTTAATAGAAAAATTGGAAAAAGTAAAATGGAAAAATGCTTACTATTGTTAAGAGTTATTTAAATAGAATTAAATACCTTTGATTGATATGAAATAAAAACAAAGATTCTCCTAGAGGTCAATAGACCAAATCCCTTGTTTAAGATGAAGTTAAAATACTTTAGCACAAAGAAAATTCTTCTTTGTTTAAGCAATATCGCTTTAGAATCTAAATTTAGAATCCCTCCCTAAACTAACCAGTTTAACAACCGCGCCTATAAATAATTCTGTGAATTCATCTGTTCGAAAACTACCAATATTTCAAAATTCTACGATAAGATCGTGCTAAAAACAGAGTTTGGGTTTCTTTGTAATATTCTCAAAGAAATTCGCACCTCGGTAACTCATCAAATTTTAAAAATTTCATAAAATATGCAAAAACAAGCGCTGGCTTTAAGAACAACCGATAAGTTCCTGAACTTTAGTCGCTACTTTAGAATTTACAGACTGTGCCCCCGCCGAGAACCGCCCTAAGGCCTATCCGTTTCTCAGAAGATAACTTGATTATTTTGTTGAATTATCGACGTCCTTGGAGAGAGTGAGTCTTGAATCTTTCTTACCGAGAAGATAAGCGGGGGACGGCGGTGAGTCAATCTTGTTATGAAATAGTTCGACTCGTCTAATAGTCAGTTTCTTATGTTTTTCTCATTCACCAGCTCAATCAGCTGGGCTGGACTGGGTGTGTGGAATTAAGTCGGAATCGGGACCGCGCGGTCGTTAAAATTCACTTCCATGTAAAAAATCGTGCAAACTACGTTCTCCCATTCACGGAGTAGTCTTTGAAAAATAATTATTCAAGTCGGTCGCGTAAACTACCAATCTAAGGCTAAGCCTATCTAATCTGAATTTTGTTACTAAAAAAGGAATTAATTTAGCGCATTTTCCATGATCATTTCTATTTTCTAACGGAGATTGTGCTCAAATTTGTATATGCTTCGATAATTAATTAATTACGATCTAAATTCTGCACCCGATAAAGGGAAAATTGGTTTTTTCCTAAAATTAATACTTTTATTGAATATTTGTTGGAGGGACATGCTTCGAAGAGGTTAAAAATGTCTATAGAAGTAGATTTATCCCTAATATATTTTTTAATTTCTTTTACATGTGGGAAGGAATTTGATATAGAGTCTTATTTTTATTTTACTGTTTGTTGTTTGTACTATTACTTTTTTTTAAGTGAATATAAGATTGTAATCAGTAAAATCAATACTTCGCTGCTCTAAAATTCTTTTAAAGATATTCTAGAGTTTTAATTGCGTATTTTTCAATTTTCATTTAGTATTTTATGCTTCAGGTGTACGCTATCATATCTACTTTAAACAATAAGTATATTATGATCCGTGTGCTATGCACTACAGAATAACTCTTGTAAAATGGTAATAAAACATGAGTTTCAATAAAACCTTAAGTAATAAAAATGGGATTTAATGTATTAATAAAAATCCGGCTAGGTGAAAACCTACGACCGTGGAGCGGTGGCGAAAGCAGCAAAATAAATACATAACATTTTTTCGTTATTGGAGCTGGTGCTCGAAAACGGAAATTGATTATGTCATGCGAGCCGGATTTTCGCTTATCGAATTTCTCATAAAGGAATCACCCCGAGCCGGTTTATTGATCATTTCCCTAAGGAAGCATAAGTCCCCGTACACACTACCGGATTGTTGTCGCAGGGCACGCCGAGGAAGGGATGCAGGAGGACAGCAAAGTGTACTCTGGGACTGGGGACAATTGTACAGACTTTTCCTGGGAACATGGAACGTGACTAATCACGTGCAGACCTTATTTACCCAAAACATTGGAGCACGTGGACCCTTTTACCTTCATCGATTCACTCCGAGGGTGGAGGGGGATTACAACCGAACCGGATTGAAGAATTTATGCGTTTTCCCTTACTACTTACAAATCTACAAAGTTTAAATATTCTGTGAAATACAGTCGACGTCGAACAGCTGTGTCCGACGCCAATGACCTAGTCCTGGGAATTCGGCTGTTTAAGAATTTCCATCCTCCTTTTTTTTATAATAATATTATTTTAACTTAAAGTTCATGCAGGCGGTTGCTCTCTCGTTTCAAAATTAGACCACGCATCGCCTGAGCGAAAATTAGTTTTGGTGGAAAACCCGTGTCTAGGTCATCGTTGCGGGAAACCTCAGTTTTTGGACTTTTGCCATTCGATGTGGCCATTATTTGGGTCCGGGTGAAAGTGGGACAGACGACAGGGACCACTTTTAATTGGGAAGAACTGGGAATTTATTTATTTGGACGGGGGAGTTTTTTTCATTTTTTAAGCAACGTGTGCTCTTTTCGGGGACACCTCCTGAAAATGATGTGGCCAGAGAGCGGCCAAAAATTTCAACTAGCAGAAGCAACGCATTTCTGAATGGCGAAAGAGCTGTTGGAGATTATACTTTGAATCTCGTTCTGCAGAAGTTAAGATTTTCACGTGCACGCCTCGTCGTATCATTTTCCCTTCCTAATAATAATTGGGATTTATTTCTGTACCATCAGCACAATGATAAAATGGAGGAATATTCGCATTATGCATGCTCATGTTCGAATTAACAAAGAACACGATGTATCAAGGAAACAATTTATAATTAAAACACGTAATCCAAGATTCCACATGGAAAACACTTAATACATCTAATAGAATTAGATTTGCCCATTTTGTCTAACCATTTAGACGTAGGATGATTTATACTCAGGTAAGGAGCAGTTCTTCTTCATCTGGGGCAAGAATATATAATTTTTAAAATTAGGAAAATATTATAATTTTTAGTACTAGATGATTAAAATCGTATAACACTCGAAACGAATTTGTAGGACATTTTTTTACAATTAAATTCCAAAAAAAAATGCGTCAAGTAATTTAGTGCTTTCAGTGGTTTGGATTTTCTTAAACGTTTGAAATATTTAACACAGATTTCAACATAATATGAAATTCCTGATTTTCTAGAAACAACTAATTTCGCAATGATTGTAACAACATTATTTCAACACGAAAGGTGTTAGAAAAGTAGGACGCTGCTTATTTTTTGCTTGATAAAAAAAAAGTAGTTATTTGTTTATTCTTGCTACTTTTGCAACAACTGTTTAATATAAATTTGGTTAATTTGTTTAAATTTAAAACATTTCATTGTAGTTAAAATAAATACTAAAGTTGATACGAAAAGATATTTTCGAATTCCTCTATCCGCCACTCGCTTGAGGCTATATTATCTAATAGCAAATTAAAATTCCTAGCGATATAAATAAATACTAGACAACTATTTCATCTTACGTATGCTTTCGCTCCATTAAAAAAATAAATAAATAAAAGGTCCCTCTCTAAAATGATCGTAATTTCTCAAAGTGAATTGAGATCACTAGCGGCGACTACTTATTCAATCATGTCAAGGCTGGTTCGTATTTTCTTTGTAAGCCAAAACAAGACAGACCAGGCTACCGTTCACAGACATTCCGACGTCTTAAGACGGTCGAGAGACTGTTTGCTATTATGTAGGAAAAAGCTAAAATGATAGTACCGCTAAATCGAATCTCGCCGGCTCAAAATTTACTTTCTAAAAGTGGGATAAGAGAGCTCTAGTGATTCTCATCACTCTAAAATACCTGAGAAATGAGTCTCTCCGCAGATTGGGCCATAGCCACCGCTATCGCATACCTGAAAATCTTTCGTTCAGGTGCGAAATAACTCAAAAAACCTTAAGTAACTGAAACTGAAAGTTCCCAAGATATTTAACTTCCTTGGCGACGACTATGTTGACTGTCGGTTACGGCGATGGTCTGATGGTGTTGCATTGCCCTCAACATGAAAGCTATTCCGGTTTTCGTATAAATAGCGTATTGGTACTTCCGTGGCCGTTGCCGTTCCGGTATCTCTTGAGTAAGTGTGTCAGACCATTAGCCAGGAAGACGCTATAAGAAACTTTAT
The DNA here is from genome assembly GCA_001932985.1 of Proctacanthus coquilletti. Classification (NCBI taxonomy): domain Eukaryota; kingdom Metazoa; phylum Arthropoda; class Insecta; order Diptera; family Asilidae; genus Proctacanthus; species Proctacanthus coquilletti. The sequence goes on along the minus strand of MNCL01000031.1, from coordinate 768,660 downwards.
CGTCTTACTTGAAACTGGCAATGTTAGAGACGTCCTGAGCGATGTGAGACAAAGATTTATGGTATAAAAATTGTTTATATCATAAGAACTGTATTCTTTTCACAGACTGTGAAGATGAAACTCATTGTGGCTTCTAAGACATCGGTAATATTTTCTTAAGATATATTTCTGGGCTAAAACAAGCCGTTGCTGTTCCGCTACACTACAGGCGACCTTCATAAAGACGGACGTCGTCATGCACGCGAATATACATATTAGCGATCTTCACGGCATCTTAGACATTAGACCTGTTCGCTAAGACGTTTCGAAAATCTTTAAAGGTGAAAAATAAGACGATATCTACCTTTACAGATGAAAAGTTATTAATTTCACTTTAATGTTTTTCACCGCACGGCGTTAGTCTTTTGAAGGTGTTTTTTTTTTTTATTTTTGTTATATTCGATTTATTTCTGTGATAATGTTTCTACCGGACGCTCTTGGTTATATCATTGGGGTGCCAGGAGTTCTTAAGTAATCCAAACGAAAATAACAAAAATAAAAAGAAGACTAGCCGATTAGCCTTAGAGGAATCTCAATGTTTACAGAGAATTGCAGATTGAGGATTTATTTAAAAGTTTATTACATCACCGATTGTGTGACTCAAGCGTGATGCGGACTGTTGAGCAACAAAAATAAATCTTCAACAAATTTCCTGTCGTAAAAATATAATAATAGGATGAATGTCCAATAAATTGCATTTTCATAATTATGTTATTAGGATTTTGTTTATGTCTTCTATGATAAATTTTAATGTATATGTCTCTAACATTAACTTTTATCATAATAGTAGAGAAAATTATAAGGATTGTCCCAAATTTTTACAACTTTCTTTAGTATAAAACGCCCATAGCCGGAGTACAAGTCATTTTCTTCTTTAACCTCTTCCAACAATCGTAAATTATAATTTTATATTGAAAATCTTGAATAAATTGTTCGTTCCTAATTTATTGAGCCATTGTGAATGAACATAACAACCCTCTTTCTACAGAAGGTTAAAAGGTACAGCAATCCATCCAGAAAAATAGCTGAATAATATTTTCGCTTACTTCCAAAAAGGGCTTTGCAAAACAAAAAATAATTAGGACACCTTCAATTAAATATTGATCAGTTTGCCATTGTATTCACAAATAAACCTCTTATAGCACTTTGACCCTATTTTCGGGGCTGTTCGTGACGCTTCTACAACCTGCGGACAAGGATATAAGTGTCTCTTATGTACCTAGAACCTTATGGGTACATCGAAACAGATGGGAGAGAATTGAACAATCCGATAAAGTATTATTATTTTCATAAAAACGGGGGCTTTGATTGGTTTAGAGAGATAGATGGATTCCCATCAATGCAGGACTTAAAGGGGAACAATTGAACGAAGGATAATGGCGAGTTGTGAATGAAATTAAAAAAAAATTCATCCATTAATAATTGAAGGAGTCCTCTCCAATATTGATTAGAATGGTAATGTGTTTCCGCACGAACGGAGGGATTTGCTGCTTTATGTATACTATTTATGGTTGCCTCTCAAAAAATATAATGAAATTATTGATTCCAAACGTTGCAATATTACATCTATTAATAAAATATAAATCTCTAGCAATGGGGTTTCATATTTCTCATATTTTAATTTTATGGGAATGTCTGTAAAAACTTGTAAAAGATAAGGAACCTTTTGGTGTTACAACTTTAAAGATAAATAAAACAAGATGTAGCTAATAATGCAAATAAATTCGACATGTTGTTGAATTGCATAATACTCTATTTATTTTTCTGTTGAACGTCATTGATAACATATATAAAATTTGGACATATTGAATAAAAAAAACTATAAAACTAACAAGAAACTTGTGTTGGACTCTACGATAGAAGTTCCATAATGTAAGCTGAGTTATCGTAACGTAATTAACATTACCTAACACAAAGAGGAACACTTGTGAGTACATAGTTTTGTCTCCATAGCGAACAGTTGAACATTTCATTGCCGTTGCATAACTTCTGCTTTAATAAGATTTCCTTATCTAGAAAACTTTCTTGGGAAATTTTTATATAGTCTACAAACTATCACTACTACAGGCGACAACAGTGATTAATAAGAAAAATTTTGTTGATTTATATTATATTTCCTGGTTTCGTCTTTTTTGCAATCACGCTCTTTTATTTTAATTTCCATTGAAATAAAACACTATTGAAAATTTTCTTGTTTCAAAATCTTAAAAGAAGGTGCCCCTCGCCGGGTAATTCAAAGATAGTCAATATCAATTAATTGATAGCCAACTTTTGATGATTCAGGTTAATTATTTTTTCCTGTTTACATTTTATATTTCAATAAAATTAAGGGAATAGAAACTTTTTATATTTTTTATTATTCAAGAAAATTTGAATTCCTTTCGTTTTCAGTTTAGAATTTTTTCTTTCTAACTTTTATACTCTTATATAATACTAATTATTTGTGACCGTTGATTAATAAGACGAAAACTGATAGTCCTTATCGTCTATAGTATATTATTTTTAGATAATTGAAGCAAAGAGGTATTTTCAAAAGAAGATATATAATAATACCAAAATCAAGTAAATAAACGGGTTCCTTTTCTTTAAAAATTTGAAAGCAATTTTATTTTTGAATGATTGAAAATTTGAGGATGACAAAATTTTGAGCTTTTAAAATATTTCATAATGCTTATTAATACACACTACTCTTTTTATGGTACAGGACGCGGAGGGGATTCCAACTCCGATGAGGATTCATTCAATGACAACGGTAGCATATATTCTCTTCAATCAGAAAATGCTACGTCCGTAGATGAAATTGATGATTCAGTCCAGACCGAAAGATACGAAGAGAAATTTATGCAAGCCCTTGAAAATGCCACCGAGAAATCAGCACAAACCCGGACTCAATCACTTCAAATCCTCTGTGAGATTTTGATGCATCGTTACATACCAGACTTTGTGGATGATCGTAAGGTCACTATGATCGATGTTATTGAGAAATCAATTCGTCGCGGTAAAGGTGCCGAACAGGTGTGGGGCGCCAAACTTGCACCATTACTTATAATACAGTTAGGTGGCGACGAGGGTATTTCGAAGAGCCTCAACCAGTTTCTGGTGACCACCATTCAAGACAAGTCGGTATCTTTCGATGCAAGGGCTAAATGCGTTGCAGCTCTGGGATTATTGAACTTCCTTGGTAGTGATGATACTGGCGATCTTCTGACTTTAATGCAATTCTTCGAAAATGCGTTCAGCGGCAGCTACTTGAGGGATGAAAAGTCTCCTATCTCTGTGCACGCCGAAGAAGGTAACTTCCATGCTGAATCTTTGGGCGCTTGGAGTCTATTGCTAACTATGATTCCATCTGGGGATTTCGTTTCCATCATGAATGGGCAGCAAATGATGCCGTGAGTATTGCTTACTGAAATATACGTTAATTTTCTCCATGGTCTAATGCAATATATGTTCAATAAATTTTTCAGATCCGTTACTAATTTGATGGGTCTTCTACAATCTCCACACTTAGATGTTCGCATGGCTGCTGGTGAAGCTATAGCACTCGTTCTAGAAAAGGGTAGAGCCCACGATGATGACTTTTTAGAGGAATACCTAGGAGATTTAATAATAGCTGCAAAGCAGTTAGCCACAGACTCGCACAAATATAGAGCCAAACGTGATAGAAAAACCCAAAGAGCAACATTTAGGGATCTTTTGAGGTATCTAGAGGTAAAGTTTACTTCTTAATTAACTCCAAGAAAATAATTGAATAATATTGGATTTACTTTTTATAGGAGGATATTTCTCCTGAAATTACAATTCGATTTGGTACGGAATCGCTTCTTTTGGATACCTGGAGGATTCACCATCAGTACTCTGCCATGTGCTCGGTTATGGGTCCGGGAATGACTTCGCATTTAAAAGAGAATGATTTTGTCCGTGATGTTCTGCAGCTGGGCCCTAAAGTTGCGCAAAATCCCATTACGAGAGCTAACAAACAGTCCAAATTAGAAAGGGTGAGTAATTTATTTTCCAATTCTACAGAATTAGTAATTGACTTTATTTTCTAGCACTTGATAAATGCAGCAGCTTTCAAAGCACGCACTATAACAAGAGGTAAAAATCGCGATAAACGTTCGGCTGTTTTCAACTAAAGGAAATAACATGAAAAAAAAAACAAACTGACAGTTTTAAAATATTTCAATGTAAAATTTAACTAAATTGCGATTATTTGATACGATTCGAGGAGAATTTATTTTTAAACAGTTAGTTAATAGATAAAACAATGAAATTTTAAAAGAAAACAATTTTAGTAGGTACGCTGGAATGATACCACAACCAATTATTCTTGTAAATATTAACTAAAAATCTTGACTGTGAACTATTTTAATTTTTACTTCGGTCAATAATGTGTCTGGTATTTGTTGAAACTAAAAAAAAAATCTTTATCGAGGCTAAAGACTTTCTAGGGATTTAGATTGTAATTACAACAAAAAAGCCCTCTTTAATCTTCGCCACTTTTTAAGAGACGAGGTATCCGGGAACTGGTTTCTTTTTTTTTCAACAGAATTATGTTTTTTCTTTCGGTCGCAATGAAATTATTGGAATGAATTTTATGTGTTTGCAGTAAAAATAAAATGTTTAGAGCCTCATTGTCGGAAATTCGTGTTAAATTTTTATTTTTTTTTTTCTTCAAATTCAATCTTTCCTACTACTGATAGATATCACTTAGGTAACTTATTGTAGAACACTATTAAATTTATTTTATGTTTACACTTCCTGAACTGTAATTAATAATATAAAATACATATAATAAAATATCTTTACAGGCTCAGTGTAGTACTTCTTTTTATCCTATTTTCTCTCCAGGGTTTATTTATTTAGAAATGTTCCAATATCACAATAAATCAAACAACAGTTTTGTTCCTTACTTTATTTGTAAAAAATACCATGGAAAATTGTAATAGAGTGCTAACATCAACAATTAATTTGTTCAAGCCATTGAATTGATTTGTTTACAATTTCTTCTAATATTATGTCGGCATCAGCACCACTGTTGTCCACCAACAAATCCCATTCATTAAAATCATCCAAACCACATTCCGATTGGACATCATCAACACCTGCCTGGAATACCCATCCTCGTTCCAACCTAACTTGCTCTGAACAATTGATTCGAATTAAGCGGATTCTATTCCCAAAGACCTCTCTAAAGTACTTTATGTCGTTTTTTCTCCTGATGTCGCTAACTATTACGATCTCCCGGTTAGCTTAAGTTTAAAATATAAATGTAATTTAAAATAAAATTGAGATTTCACTTAGAGGTAACCTTCTTCAATTGCTTTTCTGCAAAAGAACCCATAATCCTTGGCTCTTATTTCGTCGCTCCAGTCTATCATTGCTTTTCTGTAGGTCTCTTTATATTCCCCATCACTGAGCAATCCATTCAGGTCCAGCTTGTATTTCTCAGCCCAAGCTGATTTAATTGGGGCAGATATCCGAATGATTTGACTGCGATCCTTTCCAAACCTAAAATACAATAATTTTAATTTAATTTTTTTTTAACAGAGTAGAATAAAACGCTAGAAATTCTTCAGTGTGTAATTTAACAAATTTCTTCCTTGGTAATTTTCATTGAGATTGCAGTTTACTCAGAATTTAAAAAATTTCTGAGTGATAAAAATTCGATAAATAGTGAAAACATGACCAAGTTTCATACTTTGAATGACAAATTTCGTTCTAGGAAATTTGGGAGTGGATTTTCAGTTTGGCATTTCACCTAATTCCTTCTAAGCACCTTTATTAAATTCTCAATAAAGAAATACATTAAAAACTCACTTTTCAGTTAATTTCTCAGAAATAAAATCCTTTCCGGTTTTTCTTTTTCCACTGAACAGCAGCACCAAACGAATATTCTCCATTTTTCTCACTAAATAATATCATTATATCCAAGGTCATAAGTCCAAAAACATGTTTTTTATTTAAAGTATTCGGGGGTCAAAAGTCAGCCAGTTTTTAAATATATAAAAACAAATCTACACTCCTCAGAGGACCGACTTTATTCTTAAAAACAAGTGTTTTGATAGATCTGACATTTAAAGATATGGGCTCCGTTCGTTACAAGGCTACTTTAATATATTTTTTTTTTTCTTAAATATTTGGTAGGAACGAAAATTGTTAATAAAATAATATCAACGTTATAATTTGCCTTCCATGAAACAAATACAGTTTTTAGAAGTGCAATATATTAGTTATTTGCCGATAACTACTGTCGGTTTTTCTTCAAAGATTTGTAGTTCAGTTCTAGTTAGTTTTTTATTATTATAAACGTGATAAGTTCTATCAATGTGGTTTAACAATATTCGTTTACGCACTGTCAACTTTCTTTATTTATTTATTTAATATTTCATTTTTCATTAGCTGAGCTAAATATGTGGGGAAATAAAAGTTTCATATGGCATTACTTAATTTGCCTTAGCTTAAAGAACAAACAGCACTTTTACTCTATTTAGTCATTTATATTATTCTTTATATTATCCTTCAAATATTAGAAAAACTTTAAGGAAAAGTGTACGCCTAGTTTAAATTTAAATAAATGAAATAATTCACTCGTTAAATTTCACACTCATATGAAAACTTGCATTGGAATTTTGGGAAATTCTTCGCGTACGATGTGGCCTCACTAATTCCACATTTCGTGCCCACGTGACCGAAAAACGGAGTACGTGTAACGTGTTGTCAAAGTATGCAACGAATCAAAGGAAAGGAAAATAAGGGAAAAGTGCCAACGGCGGTTGCGTTCATTTGCTGGATGTCAGTGCGCGTAGATGGAAGCGGAGTTATCACCGTCAACGTGTGTGACGCCGCGAGTACCGTTTTCCGTATTTCCTTTAAGAAAAAGTGAATAGAACATAAAAACGCAGTGTTCGATTATTGTCTCCTCTTCCTCGCTGTTCGCTAGATGTGTGTTCTGTTGTGACCGAGAAGAAGGCGTGTGAAATTTGTTTGCCAGTTTGACGAGTTATTTCGCTTATTTATAAGTTATTGCTAGTAATTGAACAAAATGGGAAGTAAGTAATATAATTGTGTTATTCATTTCATTGTGATTTTACGAGAATTCCGTGTACTTTTGGTAGAATTTTCGTTGAATTAAAATTACATTTTTTTGGTTATGACAATTTCCTCCACTACTTGAATTCCCTTGCTTACGTATACAAAAAGTACGTGTGGAGTGGAATATCGAAATTTCTCGCTAAAATCACCAGAAATTATGTGAAATACGGCGATAATAATAATTACTATCTTTTTTGCAGTTAAATTCCTGGAAGTTATAAAGCCCTTCTGCAGTATATTGCCAGAAATTGCTAAGCCAGAAAGAAAGGTATGTGTCTCCCCATTCCATCGAATATGTCTGTCAAGTATTGTCTTTAAAGAGATTTTTCACTCTCAATATAAATTAAATAAGGCTGGTTTTCGGGCATTTCAGTAATTCTTTGCATGCACTCTGAGACTTTCTGGGAAATTATGAAATTCTAGACTATGGTTCAGTGCGACCTATGTCAGCAAGACTGACCGCTCAATTGCGAAAAATGATTTTTTTCGGACCATTAGTGATCCACATCATCACCAATTTTGACTGCACATTGTAGCAACCTCGACTACAGTTTACCATTTCAGATCCTGAGATACGTGTACTCTTAAAGCACTTTCACATTTTAAAGTGATTTATTAGGTGCTTTAGAAAGTCCAAATGGGGTTCCTTTTTTGCCTTATTTTGTTTCTCTTTATAACAAACTGACCTGTAGAGGAAGTACGCTAGATTTTCGGTTTATTATTATTTGTAAAAGATCGTTAAGTGAATATAGAGTTTCTTAACAACTAAGAAAATATGCTGTCGTGTGCTTTTTGCCATTCATCAATTCAGTGGACTACTATGGAAATTGCTCCATTTAAGCTTTTATCTATAAATTGACCCCTATAAACTGTTTTTTATAAGCCTTTAGTCAACACAGAAGAATGTAAACTTTGTGAAATGAGTGCTTTTTTTATATTACTACACAAAAGCAATAAGGTGTAAGGTAAGAAAGGAAATAATTTTAAAACTATTTTGTTTTAGAATTTTGGTTATAGGGGAGGTTTGTCACAGCCTTAATAGTTTACCTTTAATTATGCATGCTATTTAGTAATAAAAAACGAATAGGATCTTTTTAATTTAGTCGAACTATAAGATCTTTAAAAAGACAAGCTTATAATGAATCTAACAATAGAACCCCTGTGTTTCAGATTCAATTCAGGGAAAAGGTGCTATGGACAGCAATAACACTATTCATTTTCCTCGTATGTTGCCAAATCCCATTATTTGGCATAATGAGTTCAGATTCGGCAGATCCCTTCTACTGGATTCGTGTAATCCTTGCCTCAAATCGTGGTACATTGATGGAATTAGGTATTTCGCCAATCGTCACATCTGGACTTATTATGCAACTACTCGCTGGAGCAAAACTCATTGAGGTCGGCGACACTCCAAAGGATCGAGCCCTCTTCAACGGAGCACAGAAACTGTTCGGTATGGTGATAACCATTGGACAGGCTATTGTTTATGTAATGACCGGAATGTATGGAGATCCGGCTGAAATCGGTGCTGGAGTTTGCCTGTTGATCATTATTCAGTTGTTTGCTGCTGGATTGATTGTGTTATTGCTTGATGAACTTCTACAAAAGGGTTATGGTCTGGGATCTGGTATTTCCCTGTTTATTGCTACGAATATTTGCGAAACGATCGTCTGGAAGGCATTCTCACCAGCCACTGTTAATACAGGACGTGGCACAGAATTCGAAGGTGCTGTGATAGCTCTTTTCCACCTCATGGCCACCAGGAATGATAAAGTTCGCGCTTTGAGGGAAGCATTTTACAGGCAGAACTTGCCAAATCTTATGAACCTTCTAGCCACAGTCCTTGTATTTGCTGTCGTCATATACTTCCAAGTAAGACTTATTTTATTTTACTTAATTTTCGATCTTGACTGATTTTATGGTCATTTCAGGGTTTCCGTGTTGATCTTCCTATAAAATCTGCACGATACCGTGGACAGTACAGCAGCTATCCCATTAAGCTGTTCTACACCTCAAACATTCCTATCATTTTGCAGTCTGCTTTGGTTTCTAATTTATACGTTATCTCGCAGGTAAGGCTTATTTTTTTGATAATAACACTGATGTATATGGCGCTAATTAAACCCTTGCCTTTGTTTAGATGTTGGCTGTTAAGTTCCACGGAAACGTTTTTGTAAATCTTCTTGGCGTGTGGGCTGATGTTGGAGGTGGTGGCCCGGCCCGATCATATCCTATTGGTGGTCTCTGTTACTACTTATCCCCACCGGAAAGTGTTGGGCACATTCTCCAGGATCCAATACACGCCTTCTTGTACATCGTGTTCATGTTGGGTTCCTGTGCTTTCTTCTCAAAGACATGGATTGATGTGTCTGGTAGCTCAGCTAAGGATGTAAGTCGCTATTTTCTTAACTTGTCAAGAGTGGCTCATATAGGGAAGTGTTTCTATGGTTTCAGGTTGCTAAACAATTGAAAGAACAACATATGGTTATGAGGGGGCACAGAGAGAACTCAATGATTCACGAGCTGAACAGGTACATCCCAACAGCGGCAGCATTCGGAGGTCTCTGTATCGGCGCTCTATCAGTTCTCGCTGATTTCCTTGGAGCTATTGGCTCCGGTACTGGTATCCTTCTAGCTGTTACAATCATCTACCAGTACTTTGAAATCTTTGTGAAAGAGCAGTCTGAAATGGGCGGCATGAGTACGTTACTCTTCTAAGTTAAAATACATCTAGTACTTCCCCTGCGCCTCCCTAATATCAGTTAAAAAAAAGATTTGTTTTTTTACGACCATCGTTTCAAGCAACAACAACCTGAGGGACGAGTAAAAGGAGAAACCCAAATTGTGGTTTTGATTAATTCCTTTGTATTTACAAAGAAAACGAGAGACTTTTTTATTTTATTTTTAAAAATAACTATTCATCAATTATGAATATGATTTAATAGTTAATTTATATAAAAAAAATACCGAGGAAGTTTGCGTTTTTCATTTCGATATGGCTTAGTTGGTTTTGGGGGTGCGTTGATTTTCGTACGCTTGAATTTATAGTGAGGTGTTTTATTTGTTTAAAATAGAGCATTTTGAAGTTAAAAGGACTTGATTTGTTGAATTATTTTTCTAGAGCCTACTTTCCATGTGTGCTTTGCAAGATAATATTTTATATTGAAATATGAACTAGATCTTGTTTTTTAACATATGGAGGTGAAAGAAGCCCCTCCATAAAATCTTGTACAGGCCGCCATTGGTCAGTAAATTATATCCGCGTAACTTTCTACATTTTTTATGCGATGTTTCAGATGCTTGTTTTGACACCTGAAACGAATTTGACAGTTGTAAATAAAATGGCGACAACTCGGGCATTACATCGGAATGTTCCGTATTTAAAGCAGCAATTTTCAGCCCTCCTTAAAAATACCTCACCGGTTATTACGTTCATTTGCCTTGTGACAATTTTCGGTTATTTTCTATCATTTTCCGAAACAGCGATAAAAGTTTTAAGCGTAACACCAGGCTATATTTTGCCACCATCATTTTGGATATGGACTGCATTTACGTTCTGTTTTATAGAGCTTCACTTTTGGGAGGTTCTTGTTGACATAATTACGGTCGGGCTATGTGGCAAGTTGTTGGAGCCCCTCTGGGGCCAAATGGAAATGTTTACCTTCTTCGGTATTACAAACTTGGGGGTGGCAATTTTGACAGCCTTCTACTATCTGTTTGTGTATATGTGCACCAAAAACTCGGAACTCCTTTTCGACGTCCACATCCATGGCTTGGCCGGGTATGTGGCGGGAGTCAGCGTGGCCGTGCGCCAGATGATGCCCGATCATCTAATCGCTAAAACAAGACTAGGAAAATTTACGAACAGGTAAACGAGCCCCGTACCATGACGGCTAGACGATCTTCCAGGGCCACAACACGTCACTATTCTCTAGATCTTTTTCCCGATGGCTACTAACATGAAACGCCCCCAGTTTGGGACTTAACGAAATATGCTACTCTCGATTTTTCTTTATCCTTCCGAGTTCTCAGCAATAGCAACAGGTTAAAAAGAACCTGAAGTTCCTTATAACTTTCCAAACTTGTATAGACCTTTGCTTCAAATCCTATTTATATTTCCAGAAATGTTCCACTTACTGTGTTATTTGCATCCCTGATTCTTTGGGCGCTACGCCTGCTAGACGGAACCTATCCCGCCATGTTCTGTTCTGGACTAATTGTATCCTGGATTTATCTGAGATTTTACCAGAGGCATCCGAACGGGCGCGGCGATAGCTCTGAGAGCTTTACATTCGCCAGCTTCTTCCCGAACGTGATGCAACCGGTCATCAATATCATGGTGAATCCTGTGTACGTGTGCTGTTTAAAATGTGGTGTTGTTAAACCTCCAGCTCTGCCTCGGTCGAGCACAGCAGCCTCTCTGACTTCGGTGGCTATATCAATTCCCGGAGTTGATCCGCATGACATTGAACGAAGACGGTATGCCCCCAGGACAGTATCCTTCTAGAATTTTACTGATATCTTTTATATATTTCAGACAAATCGCCCTGAAGGCTCTTAGTGAACGATTAAAAACCTCTGACCCGAATCGACAGCATGCTTTACCGAAATCTTTTCCTCTTGCTGGGAAACATCACGCACATTCGCATGGTGGGCATGGGCACCATCATGCACACGGCCATGGTCATCATCATCATCCACATCATCAGCATCCAGTTGGGCAACCGGACCAGCAGCAGGCTGGAGAAGTAGCATTTGTCCCACACCATACGTTTGTCCCGCCTCCGATCCCATTAGCTCCACCGCCGAGCAATTCAGAGACCCTCATTAACCTAGAGAGTGATAACCCCCCAATAAGCAAGTGATAAAACATATAAGAGAAATGGGATACCCCCTTTAGCACGAGTACTGTAATTATAAATACGTTAAAAAGCTAAATGTGGTGGCTCATCTGCTGAGCACCCTGTTTTAGGATTCTGTATATACATTATATAGACTAACAATTTAACGGAGATCTATATTTTAAATGTAAAAGTTCCACGTCCCTCTCTGTTACGTTATTTTTGTACATATACAGATTTTTCTCAAGTAAGTAAAAGAAAAATACTTTAAAGAACGATTCTGTTTTTAGTGATTGTGTTCTGTGAGTGATAAAAGGATGTATAAAATATACATTTTTTCTAATTACTTTTGGTCTTTGTTTTTTTCTGTAGTTAGTAGGTTTGAAAGGGAATTTTTGGGAGGTATAATTAGCCAAGGAATGCAAAATATAAGATGCTATGAATTAACAACAACGAGTGGATGCTCAAATGACATCAAAACACATTCAAGAGTTTTCCTGTCCTCAGATTGCAATGATAATTCCTTGTTTTACCTAGAAAAGGCTAAAGAGGTCATACTTCGGCAATTTTACAAACAATTTGATTACATTTGATGACAAACCATCCCACTAGTTATTTATTTGCAGGAGAGATAAAAGAAATAAAAACAAATGTGATTTAAAAATCTGATATACATATGTAAGCACACTAAAAGAATTCTACACGCCTGAGGAAAGAACGCCTTGCCTTAAACTCCACATTCTCATTTACATATGTACAAGGGTGGGGAATTGTTCAAGATATTCATCATTTTATTTTTTATGCTGCACCGCTTCTTGCCTAAGGATCTCCTCTACAAACTCTCTGATTCATCTATAGTACTGCTGTTGATTCCATTGTGGATTGGAGGGATTGCCAGTGAAATTAGTTTGATCGTACTGATAGTGCGATAATTGACCATACTGTTGACCGTAGGCAGCATAGTAGGCTGGGGTCTGGGGCGGAGCCGGGGGTGGAGGAACAGTGGATGGACGGGTACTGATCTGAGCTGTTTGAAAAATGTCGTTAGAATTATAAGGAGTACTAGAGATTTCTTAAATTACCTGCTTGAGGAGTAATGGTCGGAATTGTTCCATAATTCTGCGTCATCACCGTCTGCACCGTAGGCACACTGTACGTTCCTGAACCCGTCGATTGCAAGGATGAGCTGTAGTAGGCAGCTGCTGCCAGGGCATCAGAGACGTGGTGGTGGATCGATTGACTTATCGATGATGATACTACCGGTGGCAGACTGACCTTCCCTAGCGCTTGTTGGGCTTCCTAAATAGAATAAGAGTAGACAGGGATATAAATGGCAAATCTTAATAAAATCGAGTAACAAAACAAAAACTTGCCGTGAATGGCTGTGATGATGTTGATCGAGGCTGACTTCTAGCCAATACATTTGTTGAAGGGGTCACCAGCGTTGGGGCTTCAGTGGACTTTAGAATAAATTACATTACTATAAAAAAAAAGGGCTTAAACAACTATTCAAAACTTACTTTCCTCTGTGGTACCAACGCTGGCTTATTTTCGAGTTGTGCTGCTTTCAAGACAGAAGCATCAGGATTCACGGGCTGTGGTGTAACATGTCTGTGATTTATATGAGCCTGTAGATCTCTCTGAAATCATTTACTTTAAAAAATAACCTAACAGACGCGGAAGCGTGAGGGGACAAACCTGAGACAAGTAAGTCCTCCTGCACCCAGTGTTCCCGTATCGACTTCCACCATGAGTGCACATGAAAACAGTCCCTAGGCCACTCTGTTCGACACGAACAACTTTATCCTTACACCTGGGGCAAACCTTGATCGGCTCAGCCCTGGCACACTTTAGACAAAATATATGCTTACAGGGAATCATGCGGCCATAAACCAAAATTGGTTTATCACATTGATCACAGCAGTGGATCATTGGATTGAGAACCTTTTCCCCAATTAGTGAGACCTTATGATCCCATTTTAGGCGCAACATCGGTTCTGGTGGACCCCTAGAAATGGTTGTGAAAGTTGGTGCTTCCAATTGCGAAATATCCGCCTCCATATCGACTAAATTGTTATTTTTAGCAAAACCAAGAGTAAGACAATATTTTTAAAAAGCAACTTACTTGTTGATGGTACAAGAGGCTCCTCCGTTTGCGGGATTACCTCGTTCTCTTTGTTGTTTGAAGAAGCCTCCACAATTACTTCAGAGACAGTTGTCGTACCCTGAACTGGTGGCATTATTTCCTCAATAATTTCTTCAGTATGTTCTTGTGAAACTTCTTCATCTGATGATACAATACGAGCAGCTTTCTTCCCACGGCCTCTTCCACGTCCCCTACCTCTGCCGCGGGCCCTAGTTCCTCTGCCTCTGCCGCGGGCCTTCTTATTGCTAGCTTCTTCAGATTCCATGGATTGGCGCAAGTTTTAATATGCTACTACAGCTATTATTTGTATTGTTGCTGTTTGATAAATCTTCCGTTGATTCTATAATCTAGTTTTTATTTATAAATTCTTATAAAATCGATATAAATTACGAAATGCAGCAATAAACTTCTTCTTTAATAAGGTTGACAGCTGCAAATGTGACAGCGTCAAAAACCAGAAAACTGAACAGTGCTGCAAGCTTTAATTGTAAGATGTATAGTTCCTTGTTCAGTTTATAGGTGGCCATATGTGTTTAAATTTAAAATTTTGAAAAAATATTCCGTTATAAAATAAAAAAAATATTCCCTGACAATTTTAAAAATTCTTGTATAATAAAAAAACACGAAACTTCTCACAGCCAACACGTCTCTGGTTAGATTTGAGATACCACAAGTTCTACTTTCTAGAGTTGGAAGAAATTTCGGGGCTTTAAGATTTACACAAAAATGAAACAACAAATTTATGTTTTACTCGAATGTAATTAAAAGAAAAAGACCACAATTACACTTGTTTGCGAGGAAAACGATTAACCTTAGAATTTAAAATTTATTGCTATTTTGGAAAAAAGAACGTAACGAAGCTTAAACAGTAAAGCCTGCGAGCATTTATTTCTTTTTTTTTATAAAAAGATAATGCTGGCTAAAAAACTAAGCACAATTCGTATTAATATGTTTGTATTGGACTAGCTGTATTTATGTATTTTATAATAATTAAAAACTCGTTTATGATCACAAAAAAACTTTTTATACAAATACAGTAAGAGTTCATCATGTCTTTTTACTACTTTTAAGAGGATAAGTTTAAAACAAATTTGTGCAGTTATTATTTAAAAACTCAAACAGAAAAGTTAAGTTAATTGAGCCATTTTTTTTATAATAGGGCCTAGTATAAAAAGTCGTCCGCTTACAAATACAATTGCGAACGACTCAATTAATCGATATGCTAAGTCAAAAAATAGAGTAAAGAAATATGCCTCCATCCTTTAAATAAATTATTAATCCGTAATAATTGAAGTCAATAGAACCTTAAACATTTTTAACATTTATCAATAAATAAAACGAATGCAAGAATACACTTTGCATATCTATTTTTGTTTTTGTTTTTTGCTTACACCAAGAGATTTGTTTTTTTTTTTTTTTTAAGCAACACTCACACCTATTCTGATCACCACTTGAGACGAGGGGGAATATCTGAAAAATATACCCTTAATATATGGCAATATTTTATCTTATTCTGAAATCCGTTCGCGCAATCAGCTTTATCACAAAAGTTCATAAAACTAAGAATAGTGCCTTAAATTAAGCAATATTACAATATTTCGCCATCGGCTTAACAAACCAAAGGGGGCGAAGACCTTCTGATAAATAATGGAAAATTTTAAACTAGCAACCGAATTATAGGCCATCATTTCTAATTTCTACATGGAAGGCTAAGCCGTTTTTGTAATGAAAGGAAGAAAGCCTGTCGATAATTTATAATTCGTTTTTTATCAGAAGAACTTTACCCACAAAAAACAATGCAAGCAAAAATGTCCAATATCTTTAATAAATATACTTTCATACTAACAAAACACAATATGCTAGACAAAACACTTTTTCTTTTAAATACCAAAATATACAGCTCTTAGCTCGCCTACTTTATTAAAAGTTACGATTATATTAATTACCAAACAAGAAAAGATTTATCATTGAGCCGATTTGAGTATGAAAGGCGCTAATAATAAAGCTTTTCGTGTCTTCAAAAGACTTTAAATTGGAGTTTTTAATAAGTTGCGCGAAAAAATTTTTTTAACATGGGATTAGTGGGTGGGGGACAAAATTTTTCAACTAGAATCTTCGTAAAAAAAGTCGTCTTACAATCTAGTGAATAAGCTTAAACACATCTCAGATTACAAAAAATATTTAACCTCTCCCGAGCACTTTGGTTAAAAATTGCTTGAATATACCTGTATTTGGCCACCGGTGAGCAGCAAGTTGTTCCTCGTTTATTGGTTTTTATGTTTTTTGTATCTTTATTCTTTTTCATTTTAATGGGGGCGGGCGGGGCAAAATACTGGAATATATTATTACAAAAACACCATCATTCATTTTACAGCACTCACGGCTGAAATTGCTGATCATCGATGAAACCATTCTCAATGTTATTCGCAGCTGTGGCAGTCTTTGATCTGTAAGTGTATAATGACTGAAGGGGCACATGGAGGAGCTCTACCAGTTGAGTGAAGTTTATCTCTATAATTTAAAAATATTTTGGGATTTCTTCAAATCATATTGTATCGAAACTACGAACCGTTTTCAGGAGTAATGTATCCATGGCGTATCAAGAAATCTATGACTACGGGGCAACTCGTTGTCTTAAAATCCGATGAGAAAACCCTTTCGAGACATTCATCAGCTGGTAAAAGTTCAAACGCTTGAACTTCACCATCAGAATTTTGTGGTACAAAATCAGTCGGTAGTTCTAGATCAAAAACGAATTCCGTATTTGGGAAGAGTCCTTGTTCGCTTTCAAAAAAGAACGAAACGCAGCCAGCAGAGATGAGATTTGTAATTAAATGATCTGGAATGGATGCTTCTTCCGCGGCCTCTTTGATTGCAGTCTCCTTGATCCCGAATCCAACTGAAAGTCCACCACCAACCATATTGTCCCACTTACCAGGCCAGGTCTCCTTTGTATCAGATCTCTGTTGTAACCAAATACATAGCCCCCTTGTGGGATGTTTTACGTAACCGTTAATATCAACGCCATATTTTCGTACACCAAATAAACACGTTGCTGATCGATCCATTTTAAGTAAGCTAAGGTGTCCATATTTAACTTCATAATACTAAAAAATACATTTATAGCTTTTTCTTTTTTTATTAGCATAGAACAAACCTCATCCCTCCATCCTCTGAGCGCAGAAAATACGTCTTTAGACCTGAGTTCTCGGAGCACATGGTCAATTTTACTTGTTCGCTCCGAATAATCACGAAACGCTGGATTTAATTCTACTATTCCCTCCTGTGAAGTAGCGAATATAGACTTCCTGTTTAATATATTACCAACAAGAGCCGTACGAATTTGAAAGCCATGTAGTTGTGCAGGTCTTTTTTTATAATCCTTAAAAATGCTCTATCCATTTTAAAGGATTTAGAAAAACAAAATAAGCAAGTATTAGAAAAATAAATATTGTAACTGAAGCATCCAGTTAGTAACCATTACTTTAGACGTTCTAGATTTAATTAGACGAGTTCCTAATTCACATTTATTCTTTAATAATGAAGAGAGCCATTTCTGATTTCTTTGTTTGTTATTATACCCACTCATCTGGTTAAACATTGCAACAAGATGCAGCATAGTTAATTTAATTATTAGCTGTTTATGATTTTAAAAAGAGTTTTTCCCCTGATTGTTTTTTACATCACAATTACACTTTTTATATACTTATTTAATATCAGATTTCACTTACGTAAACCTCAAGACAGATTTAAGTGTTATTATCTTTGAAACTTCTTTTCTTCTCAAGTTTCACGTTTCGACGCAGTAGAAAAGATATGATTACAAAACATATTCTTACAATTTCTTAATTAGTTCCAGGATTTTCAGACTTCGATTTTAATAGCCTACATGTTTCTAACTTTCTAATTCGTAAGATGTTTAAAAAATCTGTCCCTTACCTGCTTCACATCGTCCGATTCTCTTACACAAAATACCTCGGGGTAGTTGATCAGGTGCTTAAGAACATTTGATCTGATTAATCCGACTTGTTTGCCCTCTACTATGAAGGGTCGAATTTCTCCTTTCTTGCATCCTAAAAATAGAAAAAATCACACACCAAATTGAGGGCAGTGATATAAAACACGCAAAGAATATTTCTACTGCTTCTTGGAAAGAAAAGGGGAATTGCAAATATTACTTTGAAACAAACAATGTGGACGAGGAGGCCAATTAGGTCAAGCATTGGTCTGCGCTAGATATACCCGACCACGTCCGGTTTGGTTCGTTGACCGTTGGCCGGCCGACGCCGCAAAGCCGGCGCATGCCACCGTGTGGTTATATCACTGCGTGATTCATAAAACTAAACGTCATTTATGGCTGAAATATTATTTACTTTGTATGCCGATTTGTAGCGGCGCTAGAAATCGGCCATGCACATCGGCTAGACCAGATAATGCTCCAGCTTCGAAAATATTACAGTTCAACAGTTCGCTTTTTTCTTTTTCCGTAGACAAAGTTCTCATTATGGTGTCTTTCAAGAGGTAAGCAAACAGTCGCAGAACCCCTCCCTCAAGGAGAATTTTCGGCTCAACTATCCTGAAAATCTTTGCGACAGGTGTTTTTTGTAAGCAAAATATTTTGACAGTTGATGGTCAAATGTCAAAGCATAATCCTGTTGTCATTATTTCATTTTAGCCCTTTTTTGCATAATATATAAAATTTTTTTGCATAAAATATCGAAACGCGTAGTTGTGCCCACGCAGAAATGGTTCTGCGTCTATAAATACACACTACTTCGAACACTAGGGCTGTCGAATAGGGCGAACAATGAGAAAAGTTATAGGAGTTACCGACGGATCGATATGGTGTACCAATTTGTATTTTACACTTTAACAGATAATAATCGATAATTTTTTGTAATAACCGAATAGTTAGGATTATGATTAATTCACTAAACTCACCGGTTAGATAAAATGAATTGAATTTATGTGCTAATTTCAAAAGTCTTGACGTCCTTACATCGCCTGACGCCATTGTGATACGTTCGTTAACTGCTGATTTTTTCATTGGGCAACCCTGTTATTGTATTTTTTCAAAAAACGGTGATAAGGTAGTTTCGGGGATATTCATTCAAATTATATAATTTCAAAATAATAATTTTCAGTTAACTTTTGTATTTTGTAAAATTTAACAGTCAAACGGTGTTAGTTGTTGCAAATTAATTATTTTGTAAAATCACCTTCCAAATTAGCGATATTGCATGCTGTTAGGCATTAAGTCGTTTTTTAAAAAAATCGTTCTTTATTGAAATTCTTTAATTTGAATACTCTTAGATTTTCATAAATATTTTGTGATAAGAAATTAGGAGAAAAAAAGCGGACACAACCCTAAAGAATTTCAGTTATTGTGCGCTTACATAATATCAATTTATCTCTTAAATACGTCTTAGTTTTGGGATAAAAATAACATTTCGATCTAATTGAAGCTTTATTTCGAACAGAAAACTCTGTTGTACCACCCAAGTAATTTAAACGAGCCCGGCGACGACAACTTAGTCAATTTTAAACATTCTAATGGAACTTAGCATTTACACTTGGTACACTTAGCTAATTTTACATGTAGGACTTTATACTAAATTTATCTGACGAATTTCTCGATAAAGCATAAAGGCAGTATAATGCAGAAATCCCAAGTCCAACACCTCCTCCTATTGCGCATTTTTTCAAACCAGCTAAAAGGCAAAGAAGAAATTGATTATAGAATTATTAAAACATGTTCATGGAAGTCACCTGTCGATTTATACAAAAGCCCCGTTGCGGTACCTGCTAGAACTGTGTTAATTTCATCGTCTTCGCCTCTACCCCACTGGAGAAGTACACCAAAAGCTGAGTACATCACAGCAAGAGTTCCCAGGGTGTTCGCTGTGGCTGAACCTTGTTTCATTACATGATTTAAGAGCCTAAAGAATTAAATATTTTACTTCCTCTTTTAGTCATAGGTCCGACTACTTTACTTACTGTGTTCTTCTGAGTTTACCAGTCTGTTTTGCCAGGGCAGTAGCCCTAATTCCATTGTATAAACCAGCGGCGCCTCCAATTCCAGCACCGATCATCACTGAAGTACCAATTTGTGAAAAAGCAAGCTCAAATCTGCCTCGCTGTTTGGATGCTCCTTCAGGGAAAATAAATTCCGGCTGTGCTTGCTGGAGGAAACGTGGGTCGTAATTCAGGTACGGCGACAGTGGAGCAATTCTTTGCGGCTCCCCCGGTGAAGGGACTGCGTAAACAAGACAAGGTTATGTCTCCTCATCGTTTTTATTATTGCGTAATTCATTCTGCTTACCGGGCGGGGTACCCAGAGAAAGTGGTTTATTTAAATAATCGTCACCCATGGCTTCAGGATATGTGTTGTAATTCGGTCTTTACTATAATAATTTGCTTTTGATCGAGGTGCCGGATCAATAACAACCTGGGATTGGGCTCTTCGAATTCAAGTGAATGGATTTGACGGCTGTCAATCTTCGGGTTACGTTCGTTCAAATATTGTTAATATTATTTAAAACTTTAAAAGAGAATCCTATTGTATTTGGGAATATGCGATAACTAGAATCTACTTTCTTTTCTTCTTGTTTAATTTGTATTACTATAATTATTATTATTTTTTAAAAACGACCATAAAATCTGCGACAAACTTTCACATTTCTCCAACTACTGACATATAACCTTTATGCATCGCACCACGTGCGTTTTGGACCATCGACCCGAAAAAAATTTAGACGTCAAAACTGTCATCGGTTCAAGGTCAAAGGCCCGGAAAGGTTTTGTTTTGATTGGGTTCGAAGTGGTTTATTTCGCTTTAGACGCTGCTTGTGATTTTGTATTGTTATCTTTTTCATTTAGAAATGAGTAGTTCGCTTGGGTCATACTTTGAAGGAAGTTGATAACACCCGTGATGTAGCAATTTGCGAGGGGCGGGCGACGGAAGTTTATCTGATAACTGCAAGCAAGTCTCTGCCGTAGGAGCTTCAGTTGTTCAGCTTTGTTAATTGAATAATGGTTTTTTGCATTTTATTACCATGTCATTTATGGTGCGATTAGGTATTTGGAAAAAAATCTTTATCCTATTAAGTTTCCTTTGCGTCCTGTATATTGTAGTACAGAAGGTGCTGTTAAAAAATGTATAGCGACAAGCAGAAAAATTCGGAATCAGCTTTTAATGGTTTGTATATTTTTAGGCAAATACTCATTTACACGCTACACCAGTTGTACTCTGGTGGACAGAGCTGCTACCGGAATACCAAAGAGAAGTCCAATGCGGGATGTACAATTGCCTCTTCACTGTGGACCGAAGACACCTGAGAAAAAGGACACCTATGGTTTGTTGGATCCTTATTATGCTTCCTATTTTTCAATTATTAGTTAGGAAGTAACACCTTTAAATAAACCTATGGCTTTGCGAAAATCTTAAAAATTAAAATGGCTAGAATTTTTTAGAAAACTAGTACGATTTCCATTTTAGGTAATTGCATTTTATGCTTCCGATATTAACATCACGGACCTGCCACTTCCGCGTTCGCCAAACCATTTATGGGCGCTAATGCATGAAGAATCTCCAAAAAATGTTCCGTGTATTCAGTTTGAATCTGTCCTACAGCATTTCAATTTGACTGCAACTTTCAGCAGGTATAGTGATTTTCCGCTGACTACTCAGTATATTGAAAGTGTTGAGAAAATCACCTCAAAACGTTTTCTCGTACCTGTGGGAGAAAAAACTAAACTACGAAAAAAGGAGCAACTCGCCCCAGTCGCTTTTATTCAGTCAATTTGTGATACCATGTCAGGCAGAGATCAGTACGTAAGGGAGCTTATGAATTATATTGAAGTGGACTCTTACGGTGCGTGCCTAAATAATAAAAAATTACCAAAGAGGTGAGATTAATGTTTTTAGAATTCTGTGATACAATTTTAAGAGTATTTATTTTAGCCTTTCGACGGACTATCTCAAAACTATCGACTCAGAGGAATTTTATAGATTTCTTGCCAGATACAAGTTTATTATAGCATATGAAAATGGAGTTTGTAACGATTATATCACTGAAAAATTTTGGAGGCCTATCTTTATTGGATCAATTCCAGTATACTTTGGTTCTCCTACTATCAAGGTATTTTTCTTTTTATATTAAGATAAATTAATAATCCACTTTTTATGATTGCAGGACTGGTTACCGAATAAAAAATCGGCGATACTTATATCCGATTTTGGAAGTCCAAAAGCTTTAGCTCAATATTTGAAATATCTTGATGAAAATGATTATGAGTACAACAAGTACTTAGATCATAAATATTCTCAAATTAATCCAGTTTCAAATGAACGTCTTAAGAAAAGCATTTTTCATCGAGGTTTTAATGCAGCAAATACATTTTTTGAAGGTTTTGAATGCTTCCTTTGTGAAAAATTGCACAGTGGTGGACGCTATGTGGCCAATCAGAAACATTACGACTGTGATTTTCCACTTCGTTTCCCTAAAATGGAAGCCAATATGAAACATAATACTTGGATTGATGTCATCAAATATGGAAGATGTGAAGCTGAGGGTCTAAACCACTTCCTGTTGATGAATAAAAGTTTTACGCAACAGAATTTTAATGAATTTATAAAGAGGAGTATAAACAAAGGTATTTGTAAATTATAAACAGAGAAAAACCCATTCGGTATGTTTAGCTTTTTTTACATTTGGAATACTGCCTTTTCTTTTTACCTTTCCTTATCCGATCCTGAGGGTAATCCTTTTAACAGAATGAAGCTATTGCGTGATAATGCAATTTAAGAAAAAAACAGTGGAGACTACATGCTAGCTCATTATTCAATATCTTGTGAAGAAATTTGAAAACCTCATAATTTGTACATATAAGTAGAAAGAGTTATTATTTTTTAAATAAATTAATTGGTTTATATAATTGTCAACGAGTTTTGTAAAAGATCAGAAATAAAAAACGAACAATTAAATAAAAAATAAATAAATTTATTAACCCTTATTGCTTAAAACAGCATTAAACCTAATTTTAACAAGAAAAGTGTCACAAAACTAAGACTTATTCTAACAGCAGCTCCGCTGCCATCGCTAATGCGAATTTCAGGTACATAATCTGAGCATGTTGGAAAATTTTTAGGTACTGGAAGCATCTGATGATGATCACCAACTTTCAGAACTAATGCCATACCAATTTCAGCATGAAATTCAATATGACAATGGAATAGCCAATAGCCTGGATTATCTGCTTTAAAGCGTATTATTGTGTATCCGCCATCAGGAATTGTAATGGTATCTTTAATCGGAGCACTTTTAAATTTCCTTTTAAGAAGTCCTTGCTTGTCCATTTCCTTAACCTGATAAGATAAATTGAATTAAGAATAGAAAAAAAGCTAGATATGATTTTTTCTGCATATTACCTGCTCTACTGTAACATTCTTTGCGATTCTATCCACTGCTAGGACTCTAAAAGCATTTCCGTGTAAGTGGAATGGATGATTTGCATCAAAAGTAA
This sequence comes from Proctacanthus coquilletti, assembly GCA_001932985.1. Classification (NCBI taxonomy): domain Eukaryota; kingdom Metazoa; phylum Arthropoda; class Insecta; order Diptera; family Asilidae; genus Proctacanthus; species Proctacanthus coquilletti. Next base: position 745,014 of record MNCL01000031.1, on the reverse strand, counting down.
CACCTTCGTCTATAAGTACCATTTCGACAACAGAATCAAGAGGTACTTGAAGGACATGGCTGCATTCACAGAATTCCTTTCGGCAATCTCGCCCTTCAGCGATTAGACTAGATTCATTACAGAACATAGTTTCATTTATCAGATCTCTGCCTGGCATTAGAGGTATCGGTGGGAACTTCAAGCTGATGTGATTTAGTTGAGGAGTATAGAGTCTATTGGGTTTCGTATTTACTTGATGAAAACCGTACAAATTCGGAACATGGAAATGTGGATTGTCTTTTGCGTAAAAATCGTAATAGATGTAAAATTTGAAGTCAGGATCTTTTTTCATCCACGCATCATCAGCATCTAATGAGTTTAGTTCGGTTACAGTGATGGCGTCTGCAGATCCTGATCCTTTATTGAGAGGGTTTAGTTGAACTCCCGGTTGTTCAAAGTCGTAAATGGGTGTTCCCTTTGGATCTAAGTTAGAAGCACCTTCATAGTGTAATATAGCGGCTTGGTGAGCAGAAGTGAATCTTTCATCACAGTCCATTAGGCCTTTGAAACGAATCCAGTAATTTCCAACATCCTGGTTGGCTTCAAGCACAAAATCGAATCGTTCTCCAGCGTATGTAACAATGGAAGACACTTGAACTGGTTCAAAGTCATATCCATCTGAGTTTATCGCAGTGAGCATGTGATCGTCTACTGATATGGATATTGGACAATTGAGAAATTCAGCGTTTATTATTCTGAAGCGATATTTATAACCCTTTATAACTCTGAACGTCTCTAGAGGAAATAGTTTTTCGTCTAATATGGACCGCTTTCTCCTATTTGGTACTTTTATCGTATGCGGACTGTAGTTGGATTGGGTGTTTTCAAAATATTCTAGTTTTGTGGTTGTTGATTCAACATTTTTTATCAATTCTGGTTGCGATTGTGGTCCACTATTCAGCTGAGTTTCTCTAAAATCTGGTTGATCTTTTGTAGAATTGAAATTCTGTTGATCTTCTAAAGTATCTGTTTGAATTTCTTCTGATTGATCTTCCGGATTTTCCTGTTCAATTTCTTCATAATGCCATTGATCTGTAATCCTTGGTTCGCTTGCAAGACGTGTTTGCTCGTCTTCAATGTATGGTTTAGCTTCCACAAAGTACGGCGGAGCTTTTAATCCATCTACTACAAAATGTGATAGATCCTCCGGAATGTGCGGCTTTATTTCTATAATATGTGGTTGATCTAATGGAGAATGTGTTCTTACTTCTACACTGCTTGATTGATCTTCTAGTATACGCGTTTTATTATCTGGGGTATGTGATTCAATTTCTACACCATGGGTCTCATTATTTGGAGAATGTGTTTGAACTTCTATAATACCCCGCTCATTTTCTAAAGTATGTGGCTTAACGCCTACAATGAAGGACTGCTCTTCTGTCACAGTTCCTTCAGTGGTAACAATTTGCGATTGATCTTCTTTAGATTCTAAAAGAGTTTTTGGAGACTTTGCAACTATGGCATAATTTTCAGAATTTTTAACTACTGTAGATTGTAATTCTGACGGTGCATCAATTAAATTTTCTTCGATACCAGGATAATATCGGCCTTTGCCATTAACGAGAATATTTGGCGGTTTGTTATCTCCTATCGAATGATGGTGTGAAGAGAACATTGATAGTCCTGGGATGTGTGTCCAATCTTGTATTATCATTACATGTTCAGACAAATCAAAATCATATAGTTTTGATTGTCTGTCCGATGGTTGACGAATAATTAACGCACCAAAACTTCCATCACCTCTCTGCATGCCTGTATGGGAATGCCAGAAGTGGGTTCCAGCATGATCAGCCTTGAATTTATATCGAAATGTTGTATGTGGTTGAATTGGACATTGCGATATATGTGGGACACCGTCCATATATGGTGTTTCTCGCTGGTGTAATCCATGCCAATGAATCGTGGTACTTTCACCCAGTAAATGGTTTTTAACATCAACCACAATGGTGTCACCTAAACAAACTTCGATTGCTGGCCCTGGCATCATTCTGTTAATCACCAAAACACTTCTACGTGCTCCATCCCCCACTATACAATGTGGACGGTTGCAATCAGACATGTTATAAGGACAGTCATAGCATGCTTTGCTTAAGGTTTCATACCACTCAACAACAAACGTGTACTGGCATATTTTTGGATTTTCTCCAGCTATACATTCTCGATTGCACGGATGGTATTTGTACGTTTTTTCTTTTATTAAATCTGACTCAATATCGTCTTTTGAAAATTGTGATCTACATTTAACACAACAATCTTCCTCATACAATTCCTCTTCTGGACAGTTTGTAACTTTTGGACATAATTTTCTGTACGTTGATATTATTGCCATGCCATTTAGTTCAGAACACTCGAATAAAGTGCAGGTATCTTCTGATCTCCAATTTTCTCCTATCTTGTACATTTTGTCAGCATATTTACATTTATTTTGCACACATTTTGGACAACATTTGCCTGTTTGCTGTCGAAGATCAAAACCCTCTTTGCACTCTGTAGGACAGGTTTCTTTGACTAAATTTTCATATGGGGTACCGCTTTCATCTACGGCGCATTCATGCCAAATACAAGTATCATTTGTGATCCATCGATCACCGGCAGCTTTTAAGGTGGGTTTTCCGTTTATTTGTACAACGCATCTTGTGGGATTTACGTCTGAAAAAGTTAAAGAATGTTTTCTTTTTATGTAAATATAACTGAACATCTAAAATAAAATTCTAGGGCGTGTGATCTTAAGAAATATCAGTTTAAAGCTTAAAATTCGAATTTTAAATAAATTTTAATAAAACCTGTTAAATTCTAAAGTTAATTGCTGAATTTCTGTTCGCCTTTAGCTTTTTTCAGTGCTTAAGAATTTCGTTTTTAACTATTAAATGCGTACAATATAATTTTGCCAATTAAATTCAAGCAAAGTAATTTCGCTAGTTAAATTAAAATCCCATTGTAAAAAATTCCGAACATTCCGAATATTAAAAGAGGAGAAAGAGCGTTCAGGTTCACTTAAAAATATTTGTACGATTTAAATGTTATTAAATTTTGAAATCTTACAAAAATAATTGTGTGAGATCAGCTAAGTTTTTTTTAATGATTTCATATCTTTTCTTTGCATAAATGGTTAAATCATTTGATTTTCAAAATTGTTCATTGCTACGTAATTTTTTCTAAGAATTTTACATAATATTTCTTCGAGAAAATGTTTTTTCACATTACATTTCACTTCTTGAAAATCGTGCACTCAATCCAAAAGCCGTTCACTGTGACACACAACGTGCTTAGATTTCTAATTTATATTATTATTATTAAATAATACATTTATTTTCCAATCATTATAAATATAACGAAAAGTTTTCGTATTTATTTAGATTGTGTAACTCCCTTTCTGTTTAAAAATAATTTTTTATATTATTATATTTTTTTTAAAATTTGTTTTTCACTTCAATTTTATTTTATGTAATTAATCAATAAAAGCTAACAATTTTAAAATAAATTGCAAAAATAAAATAAATAATTTCAATGTCAGCTATTAATAACAGTTTAAATAAATCAACGAATCAAAATTTACGACTAAGAAAAAAAACTATTTCCGTTTCAATTAATTTTATTTGTAAATTTTATTTTTATACTAGTAAACAAAAGCCCAAAGAAATCTACTTCTCACAGCAAAAAAAAAAACGTGAATTCCCTTCAGTCTGTGATAAATTACAAATCTGCTCTCTGACTCAGACTATTTTTGTAATACGTTTTTATCGTGCTTTGACTAGTTTTGCTAAGATGCCTTCCTTCTTTCCATGCAGCAGCAGCAGCAGCAGCTCAAGCCATGTGCTTTTCATAATTTCATAAAAATCAGTCCGAATGGATGATGATGTTTTATTCATTATATCTCATGCAGCACGTATCAAATAGAGTATAATTTTCTTTAAAAAATTAATTCGCGTGATCTACAGGTGTTTCAAATCGATCGTGATACCAAAGTATTGATCGTCCGATTACAGGTAAACAGGTGATCGATGAAAAGGTATTGAAATGAGTGAGGGTGGTACTAATTAAATCAATTGATTGATTTTATTATCGCTGTTGTTTTGTAATTTTATTGTTTGATAAAAGTTGCCCCATTTAGAAATGAGATAAATGTAAGTCAATGCTAAAAGAATATGAAGAAAGATCAGTCTGATCTTGAGATAAGAATGAACTTGTAAAGTTCTTGATTATCTTAACAATTTTAAAACGACTGAAGGTCAAAATAGGAATTTTACTAAACAGATTTCGTTTAAACTATTGATTCATATAATAAGAAAGTTGTACATATATAAAAAAGAAATAAAGATTTAGGTCTTTTAAAAATCCTTGCTATTACAAAACTTTTTAATTAAATCGGATAGTCCATGAAACGCATATGCATTAATTACTAAAATTCCTTTAAAAAGAAGAAAACAACTATACAGTTTCATTCTTTTTTCATTAAATTATATATGTTAGAAATTTCCCGAAAATCATCAATATCACCAACCAATTATTAATCGAAGGTCCAAATAAAGGAAAAAAAATTAATTTTCCCAAAGAAAGACACAAAGATGTTTTTTTTTTTTTCGACAATCTTATAAATCAAAATTAAACAGCAGGAAGCCGACAAGGCCAAGTATCGACCAGGTATGCCATTAAAAAATCACATCGATTAATACCTGCGATGCATTTCAACAGTTACCAGAGTCGAGTTCGTCGCTTTGTTTTTCATTCAGCTCTTTCGTTTGAGACATCCGATTACTCGATTGATGCAATTTGTTTTTATTTTTTTTTTACTTTTATTTTTTTTTCTTAGCTTGTATATTTTCTAGCACAACCTGGCTTTTGAGCATGTTCTTATAGTAAAAGATATCTTACCAGCTCTGAGAATGGAAGTGGATGCCACATTCCATTGCACCGACAGTAGCATGCAAACAGCCAAGATGTACTTCTTTGTCGCTTCCATTTTGCCGATGAACTTGACCCGATCGTGTTTGAATGAATCGTTTCTTTTCAGGTATTTATGTTTGGCCTGCAAAAGGTAAAGAGTGTGATTATCTTTGCCAGGTATATTTTATTTTTATTTTTATTTAATAATTGTACGGATGAAGGAGAAGAGAAAAAAAATATTCTTGCATAATATCTGAAATTTAGATTTTTGCTAGTGTCCGCTTTAGTTAGGCATGAAATGTTGTTGCTGGTTGGTTTTTTTTTTTAAATATAAAGGCTGGTGGAAGCTGGGGTACGCCATCACCGTCAGTTTTAGTTGCACGTAGCTCCGGTCATTCCTGATTGAAGCTATTAAGATTGGTACGCGAATTCAGGTACCCTCGGAACATGTGTGGCGCCGTTGTGATCTTGTACTACTTTTATGGCGTCAGCTGATAACGTACATTTTTTTGTGCGTGCTTTTTTTTTCTTTTTTGGATTGTCATCCTATTGGCATTTAAATTTGAAAATGGTTTAATGACGTCAAATCTTAAATGTTTCGGGTGACGGAACAATTAAGATGGATGATACTTGAAATATTTAAGCAATTACTTCATAATTTTGTTTTAGTTTATTACATGAGTCTTATGAATATTTTATATTTATTACTCCTTAGTACCGGCGTACTTGTTTTTTTTCATCTTGTGTTAATTTCAAGAACTGTTGGATTCTTCGTGTATTTAAAACAGAACGCGGTTAAAGATCAATAGAATATTTGTTTTTTTTTTTGATCTACGAGATGAATGAAATATTGGCACAACATGTGGTAGGCTATTTGTTAAGAAAAATAAAAAGTAAACATGCCTTTTGTAAATTTCTTTAGTTGTTTTCCTGTTTTGCAAATTAAAGCCAGTTTTCATTTTTTATAAACGAGTAATGACTAGATTTTCACGTGGTTGATGATGTGGTCGAAGTAAAAGTTGAATCAATGAAAAAGTATCTGATAACTAGATATGATACCCAACATAGAGGAATGATTTATGTATTTAGATGCATGTAGAGTTAGTTAGACCTATATTTGTATAAATTTGAGTTGTATGTTTAGCATTTCAAATTTCAAGAAACTGTTCTTTTTTTAAGTCATTTGCTTCAATTGCCTCAACAAAAACTCGATTTTTCTTATTGCCAAAATTATATTTACTTTAAAATATCATAAATAGTAGCGTACAAGAGTTTTATATTTTATAAATTATCTTTAAAATTTATTTTGTATGTATGTTTTACTCTTTTTATTTGGTTTATTATTAACTACATTAATAATACTATATTTTAGTTTTACATATTAAAGAATCTAGACAACAGACCAATAGATAGCAGACATCTTCTTGATTTCATAACAGCTCTGTTTTTCCAAATTTGTATCGCATAAAACAAATTTCTCAACGAAATAAATAAGTATACCATTTTATATTTGTTTTCTTTAAAAATGATGAAAATAAAAATACCAGATGATGTCATGTAAGATAATTTTTTAAAATTAAACTTGTTTAAACAGAGAGGCATGTTTTGTTCAATTTGTTCTTAGTTGTCTATATAAAAATGCAATATACAGCATCAAACAAACTGGATTATGCAATTCCGAAATTATATAATTTTCTCAAAGAAGATAGTCTTACAGCTTTTATTTTGCGCTTAGCAAATAAAACATAGTAATATTTATTAAAGTTTTTATTATTAAGGCGGGAATAAAACTAAGTCGATTTTTTTTAATGTTTAAGTTTAATGTTTAGTTTGAAAAGTGAGTAAAATCAAAGTGTAAGTTCTAAAACGTTGCTCACTTCCACAATAATCCACTTGAATTTTCGATTTCACCTTAAATATTTATTATTTTTCAAATTGTGTAATTTCCAATTAATTAAATCACATTATGTTATAATATCGGTTTGAAAAGAGTTCTTTGAACCCCTTCAACAGTAGAAGTTAATTTTTTCTCTGCAAGAGTTAATTACACAACTCGGCTAATTGCACTAGTGATCTAAATAGGAGTCTGTTGATAGCACACCTTTGCCGAGTTCAGCATCTAGCGAAAACATGTGATTAAAGCATTCGCAAAAACAAACACTGAGAAAAACGTGCAGTCTCCAGGTACTCATTTGATAAGGTGTTATCACTAAATCTTAACTCTTTCTTCGTTTTGTTGTTCATAAATTTATACGGCTCAATTCCTGCCGTTAAGGTGAAATTGCACAAATATTTTAAGTAACAATTTTAGTCATGTTATTAGATAATAGGAGTTTTTAAAAAAATCGTAATATGCGGTTCTTGAAATTGTTTACAATAAAAATTCAAAATTCTTTATATTTTTTAAAATAGTATTTTTATTTCAGTAATTAAAAAGTAATTTGTATTTATATTTGAACATTTTTGGGAAAAACAAAAATTTCGTCATGTAACTTTTAATAATTCACCACTTATTTTTGAAAATGCAAGAATTGAAAATAATAAAATAAAAAATATTCGCACCTTTAAATCATTAACTGATTTTAAAAATTTTATTACAAGAAAAAAACGGTTCTATGCACTAGCTACCACTTTCTTTCACTTTCTGTTATTAAATCGGTTACTGGAGGATTCCTCGGATTAGATAGCGGTTATCGAGCAGCTTCATCTTCTGGACTGAATTCGCGACGATACTCGCACCTGAGTTATAAGGCAATCAACGGACCGGACGGTGTGGACCCACCTTTCTAGCCGACACCAGGAGCAGTTCTATCACCTCTTCGAGTGTCTTTCGTCTTTCCAGTTTCGATTTCGACTTAATTTTTTCTTGGAGCTTGCTTGGTAGCGCGACCACACAACTTATCTTTCCTCTATATGAACTTAAGCAGCTGATACCTGTTGTCTTATCTATTCCCTAGGTCTCTTGTGACGTTATAGTTCACCTTTGCGTGCTCCGATTTCCGAAGCTATGAACTCTATCTGTCTGATTCATGGTTTTTCTGAAACCAATTTTGGAAAAAAGATGCGCTCACGCGATCTACGTCCACTCAAGGGGATTTCGCGGAATATTAATGCAGGTCAGAAAATTTAACTGCGTTGGGAATTCGTACATATATATAAATCGTTTTTTGTTTTAAATCCGGACTTTAATTTGGATGCGACGAAGGTTTTCTGATGATGGTATCTTCCTCAAAAGTTTTTTGTATTCTGTCCATTCTGTCGACCTGAGATCATGCTATGTAATTTCTCACAAATAATTCAAATAGACTTTCGTAAGACTATAAAGGTATTATTTCTAAGGTTTATTTTAGGTCTAGATAGTTTTATGAATGTTTGTGGTACTTCGAAACCTGCAGGAATGCCACTACCTTAAACACTTTTCTAAAATTTTTTTTTTTTTTTATTTAAATGTATTACCTCAAATGTACTTGAGTGCGTTTTATTTTATTAAAAAAAAGCATTACTATCTTGCTTTATCGTGAATACGTCGTGATGTACTTTTAGGTTTTACGAGTTTCCCGTTCATTTCATGACCTTTTTCTCAAGGAATGGTTCGTAATGGAAGTAGAGTAACGAAGATTTGGAGAGATCTGCAAAGAATAGTTAGTTTATTCAGAAATAATGAAAATAAACGATATAAGTGTTATTGAAACGTGCTCAAGTGGGTGCATGGAGCGGTCATTGAATTCTGTATGAGGAAGAAATAAGAAATTTTTAATTTAACTATTAGTAAGCGTTTTACATCCAAAATTTAGTTTTTGTCAATTTCAAAATCAATTTAACTTTAACATAAACTTAAAAGAAGGGATATGATTCTATTGGGATTAGTTAATTTTTATATTTTAACTAGCAGATAAAAGTGACTTTAGTTTTTATTTTAGTAGATATAATAGAAAATAAAACAAAATTAGGACGTAAAATATCGTTTTCGCTTACTGGCCTTACTTTTTTTATTGTACGTAGACCACTATCGTTAACATAGAGAATAAATTCCTCAAAGTGTTGTTTTAAAAGTATTAATTTAGAATTATGTTGAAACAACTATAAAAAACAATGAGTTTCATGAAAGCCAACAAAATAGTTTTACAAATACACTTTGTATAAATTTCAGAAAAGCAGCTTCACGCGGGTTCTTTATAAATGGAACTTTTCTACTATTGATTAAAAATATATTTTTAAACAAATTTAAAATAATAGTTGTAATATGGAGATTTTCAAGAGAAAACTGTATACTCATTCCTTAAAATCGAAGAATTATTATTTTTTCATAGATGTAAATAACGAGAAAATTCCATTGATATAGTAAACAGAAGAAAGATCTTTGTTGACCAGTGAAATTAGCATCTTTGGATTTTCTAAATTAGTTTTAAAAATATACTACTACTCATAATATTTGAATATAATCTCACTTAATTCTTCGACGGTAATTATTGACTAAGATATGAAAATCCCCATGTATTACTATAAATTTTTTTTTTATATAACCTTGAGAAACTTAAATAATTAATAAAGTTTAACTAATTACATATTAGAAAATTCCTAAAAAAAGTTCCTAAAAAGAGTTGGTAAAACAAGGTGTGGAATCCATAAAATCATATAAGTTAACCGCAACAAGACCGCAAAATCGTATATTAAAAATTATTATTTTTTTAAAGAATGGATAAACTAATTTGCATGTATATAACTTCTTGTTTTCTGAATAGCATTTTTGTGCCTCGTAACGTGCAGATTACTGCTATCGAATTTATATTGGAAAGTCATCATGATAGTGTGAAAGTGAAACATGCTGTATAATGATATCAAGGCTACTTACAATCGCTAATGGGTTCATTCTCGTAGTCACAGGAATGGAATTTCGAAAATTGGTATAGTCTTTGGTTTGAAAAAAAAAAAACCACCGTCTTTGTAAACATGGCGAGGGGATTTTTTTCTTGATTCATAAAATACGCCTTCTTATCCAACACGTCTCACTTGACCAGTTGATCTTTGGTACTCTTGAAGGTGTTATTAAACCGAATGATGATGGTATTCCGGTTCCACAAGAATTTGTACTTTGTTTATTTTGTTACCGATAATAAATCATTGTCCGGTTTATGTTCTTTTTAAATTTTCATTTAACAACATTTCTGAAGTTCTAAAGACGGTCCCTCTTCTTTTTTATTTTGGGATGGAAGTTATAACAAATTTCTATGCTTTAAATTGTTTTCCCATCGCGGTTTGGTTTCAACATAAAATTAATTATTAATCGCATAAAAGTAAACAACTTTTGTAGTTTTCGATTGCACGGAAACTAGTCATATTTGCGATGTATCTCTGTTTACACTTTTATCCGAATTTTAGGTATTTTTGAAGACGCATATTTATAAGGTTAATTATCGATGAAAATGTTTTTAATATTCTTTTGATGCGCATAATATTTCAAATTTATTCAAATTGATTTTTATGATATTTTAAAATTTTGTAGGTTTAAGGTACATGCCTTGAAAACATAAAAATTAAATTTAGCTAAGGGTTTAATTAGATAATTATAATAATTCTTATGTTGACGAAAAACCTTGAGGTGAATAAATATGTAAATAAAACTACGAATTATATTCCGATATTGATTTGGACATCTAAAAAAAAAAATGATAATAACGATCAAAAACCCACTTGGTGATACAATTTTACAATTTTTGGGGGATTTTTCGTACCTATGAGTGTATCAGACAGAAAAGGAACCCTCTTATTATTTGACTAATGGTCACATAATTATGCACTTAAGATGTGAGAATAACTTTGAATGATTTGTAGTGAGAAAAAACCTCTATGAAAAAAAAGATTAATGAATCGAAAGTGATTTCATGATTTTGCAACAATAACAATAACGAAAAATCGTTAAGGCTTGAGCATGTGTAAGACTTGAGATAACTCCGATCGTGACCGGCGATAGCCTTCTTAAGAATCGTGCTAAACCAGAAGCAGTCTTTTGACGTCTTTCGATCACAAGTAGGAGTAGTGGCCAATGACTGAGTTCGATGTGGTTTTAAATTGCTCGAAGAAGTATGAAGCAGACAAATGGTAGTTGTATAACGCCGTTTTCTTATTTTTAATGTTAGTCTTTATCGATTAAAGAAAATAGTCTATATTATTTTATTAATGGTAACAAATATATTCTATATAATTTAAAAATAAAGATGTTAGATGGCATCCTAGAAGAAACTCCAAAATGTCTGAAAACGTTAATTCAAATACAGAGATATTTAAATTATGAAAATAAAAATGAAAACGGGAACATAAAGTATAATTTAATCACTTATTGTAATTATTGTTACTAACAGAAAGCAAAAAATGTTTGTTTATAGAAAAATAGCTCTGTTAACATAATTCATATTGTCTGAAATGCAAAAACTTATGTTTAATGTATAAGACTTTTCTTCAACATAAACCTTTGCATTTCTAACAATAGCCTTAATTAGGTTAACAAACCTTCAATTTTATGGTTTTAATAGAATAAAACAATGTCGTTTTAATAAAACAAAATAATATACGCAATGCCTTTGTGAGAAGCATATAAAAAACTTTTTTTTAATAAAAAGAAGGAGGGATGGGAAGTTCCTTTATTAATTTAAAAACATAAGTTATTTATTGACAAACAAAATTTTATTTCGTCTTTTTAACATCGTGAAATGCAAAAAAATGTTGTTATGAAATGTGCGTAGATTTTAAATTTTGTGTGTATTGTTCTCTCTATCTCTGAATGAAATAGTACACAATTTTTATTCATAATAGGGAAAAGTTAAAATTCCAGAAAATGTTTTATGATGCGTACTCAGGCAGTAAAATCCAATAATATTTGACTTACAATGTGAAGACTCTTCCTAGCCTTCATTATCTGGTATATCCATGATCAACTTTTTCCCTGTGGCACCAAACCAGTTAAAAGATTTTGCTACCTTTCCATTCTCAGATCAAATGGCATAAGAGAAGTACTTAAGCATGGTAATATTATTTTAATGAACCGACAGCGTAGTGTAATAATACTCGCCATTACAGTCATAAATACATTACCTGTACAAGATGCCATTGGCACGTAATAGCTCACGTCTTTCGCGCCATAGTAATTATCGTTTATCGCACGAATGTTCACATACATGTCCCCAAATCTTTTGGTCAAGGTAGAGGTTAACATTTTTTTCGTTTTTGAATATTTACGAACACTTTACGTGATCGTTGCTTCCAAGTGGTATTGTTTCTACAATTTCCTTAAACATCGATGGTAGAATTGTCCATATGTGAACATATTCCATATAGGAAAAATTGTTAGCGAATTACACAAGACAGTGTGCTTTTCACGTCTTCGCACTTCGTATGAGTCATTTTAAGAATATTAGTTAAGTGACGATGCTTTGGTGCATTCCACGGAGCGTCACGTTTCGTTGCATATGCACTACTTTAATGTCGGCTCTAATGAGCATCCTGCAAAGTGGTTTGACGCGTTTTTTTTTTTTTTTTGTAGGCATGAAATTGGGAATTTTCCATAGTCACATGAACACATCCCGGTTGTCATTCCCAAAAGTATCCGTTCTAGATTCTGCAGGTATTCCCCATGACCGGGAGGAATTTTTCTGGAGATAATGGTTACCTGCGGTCACCTGATTATTGTGGTCACCACGGTGTCACGGTAGCGAACTATTTTAATAATTATTTTTAAAGCTTGGACAACTTCAGAGAACTTTCACCACAATTATGTAACTAAGAGTGATTAATTTTTTAATGAGTAGATGCAAAAAACTCTAATTAAACTTAATGTTAATTACTGTGAGTCATTAACATTAACAAAGTATTTATGTTTTTTTCTGTAGTTTCTTAGCGCTTAAGTCGTGCATTTTAATAATTCATCTGAATCAAAAGTTAAAGAAAAATTATATTCTCTTAGTTACAGATTCAGGACATCCCCGGAATGGTTTTGCCAAAAAATATTTAAATTAGTCAGTGAAAGAATAATATTTTGGATTATATAGGGGATTTTCGAGGTTTTTTACAATATAAAAACCTTTCACATCAAATTTATTTGTTTTTTTCTTTCTTTGTTATTTTCTTAAAATTAGTATCTCACCGTTTTTCCCCGGAATTTTAAATAATATCGATCTGATCTGCAGTTAATTTCTTTTCCAAAATCTTGATTTTGGAGCTTGTGCATCAATATTATGTAAATATTTAACTATAATGTTTTAAGAGCGACTATTATAATTAACAATATTTTTTGAAAAAAAAAACGACTATTTGTAGAGAACTATCAAGTTCAATTTTTTCTGCAAGATTCAAACTGATTCAAACTGTTTCTATTTGTTAATTTCAGTTAAGTCCTGTGTTTGTTTTTAAAATTACTAAGCCAGTAAAAATAGTTTGAAAATAAATTTTTGCTTACCTTAATTCAAAAATAAATCCAGAAGCTCCATATTTTGGATTTTATCATTTTGAATCGTTAGAAAAAACAAGTTTTTGGGGATATACAAATAAAATCAAAAATTTTAATTTATAAATACATTTTATTTCATAATAGTAAAAAATAACGATTTCAAGAGAATTTTCTCAATTGTAAAGTTAAAAATAACATAATTAGATAAAGGATTTAAGAAAAGGGGGAGGAATGGATTTAAAGTAGGGGTGATTTTTAATTAAACATAATATTTATTTATTCGGAAACATTTCGCAAAGTGACTCGTCTGAAAAAAAATTAGACTGCTTGCGAAATTTTTCCAAAAATATGTTCTTCGCTTTGTTTCTTCTTTTTTTACAAACTAGAAAATAATACAAATATTTACCTATTTGTTTTATTGTCACATATCTCTCTAAAAAATGTTTGCTTTTTTATATTTTTGTTCGTTAATGAATTTATGTTTTAGCATCTGCACAATGAAAGAATTTGTAAGTCAAGGAGGAAAATTGAGAATTTTAAAATACTGTAGCAAGCCGACTCTCGTGTAATATTTCCCATAGTTTTTTAAATTATCGTCAATAATGAAAAGTCTAATGGTATAAGAATTTTGTTAATATAAAGACATTTCTTTTACCATCAGATTTTTCACTGTTTTTGAGAAAATTTCTATCTATTAGAAATATATGAAAACTTATGAGGAAACATTTTTTTAAAAACATTCACCTATTAAATTTTTCTGTGCAGTTTAGAAAAATATGCCATAGAAGATGTTTTGTAATTATATCATTCGACTTTGGTAATTAACATTATATTTTCCTATATTAATTACAAAGTATCCTTTCCTTTATATGCCTAAAAACTTTGAGTATTTTAAAATTTTTATGTAAATATTTATAAGGAGAAAAATAATAATAAGAAAACTGTCGGCAGTATCTTAAGTAATAGCTCAAAATATTTTCATACATCTCCATATAAATAGAGTCAACGTAAAACTGAGCAAACGAAGTAATGACCAGATATGATACAATTCGAAATAAAAAATCAAACAAAATAAAAACAAAATCAAAAAAAAAAATGAAAAAAATAATGCTAAATGAAAACAAATAAAAAAAAGGACATAATTCTTTACTAGCCGTCTAGGATGTCTAAAATTACTTTATATATCGTTGGTTCATCCATTATTGGCCTTCGCTATCACTGTCGCTCTTCTCTGTAAAATATAAAAGGAAAAACAAATTTTTGTTTAAGATAAATCTACCAAAAAGCAATTAGCTATTTAATTTAATGCGACTTCGTCTAGCAAATTTAATACTAATTGACTATGAATGAATACTTCAAGTAATGTAAACAATTGTTACGTCGAATTCTCAGCGTTTATCTTGCGATGATAAGTCGAATTCTGTTTATCTTCGTTCAAGATTAATTAAGTAATTAGGTAGACATTCAAGTGATGATAAGGAAATACGTTCCCAGTCTTCTAGACCATACTAAAATCTATTTGCATTGAAATTGTTGAGTAAAACTTAGACATGGAAAACTAAAAATAAATCTTTTATTTCTCAATGGAGTATTAAAACGTTTTGGTCATCATAAAAAATCCTACATGTTTATTTTTGCGATGATTTAACTTTTACCGGAATTACAACAAAGTTATTTTTTAATTTAAAAATGTTTCATGTTTTTTTTCTTAAAAACTAGATAGGTGTATGGTATAATATTTCGTTTTTTTTTTCTAATGAGATCTAGAATTTGGCAACATATTCACGTACATTGATATTCTTCAGGAATTGTAATCATCTTTCAAAATATAAGTACTCATTCACGTTAATTTTGAAAAGTCTAGTCTAATCTTACACTAAAAATAATTTTGAAAAAAATCAATTCTCCTCCACCGTTTTGTTAAAAAAAATTTTAAATGGCCAATATTAATCACATTCCTTAAGAGTTAAATGTTAATTTATTAAAATAGAAAGAAGAATTGAAAAACGAACACGTACACTAACTAACCTTTCTTTCCCGTGTAAGCGTGTCGTTTCAGTCGGTCATATAAGTCTTCTTTTGTTCCATAAAGTGAGGCGTTCGACCTCGCTAATGTGCTCATTTTACCACCGTGAAGACCTAAATTGACTTAAATATTTATAAAGTCAAAAAATCATCAACTCATCTCCAATCCTACCTTCTTTCATGTAAGTTTCGTTGTAGAAATTGGGCATTTCCCATCCATCCTCCTCATCATCGTAATAGTGAGCATATGTACTATGATGGGAAGGAGCAATCGATTCAGCATAGGGAGTATGGGCACCATAATAGAAGTTGACCTGTGATCCAGTCTGGTCAACGGCCGGGGTAAGCATCTTTTTGGGATCTTTTCGACGATTCGATCGCACACAGATCATCCAGATGAGAAGGACTATCACAATAATGAAAATGACAGCGCCAGCAATTCCACCAGCGATATATGCGAATTCTGATCGTTCCGAACAATGGGGTCCAGTGAAGGATCCCAGGCATCGGCATTGAGGTGTTCCTTTTAGGTCTTTAACACAAGTTCCGGAATTTTCACAGAAGCCATCACAGACATCGATACAATGCATTCCTGTACCATTAAAGCCTGGTTTGCATTCGCATTTGAAATCGGATGTTTCAGGTACTGAAATGCAATATGCATTTGGATCGCAGTGAGCTTGACCTTCTAGAAGAGTTTCACAAGGATTGGTGCATTCAGCTTTGCTGGTCTGTAAATTATTTGAAATTTACAATTCATTTAAGCTTGTGGCTTTGTAAATAACTTACCGCTCCGCTATTCTTTGTGCTATGATTTAGAGGACATGATAAACAAGAAGTTTGCTGTGACTCTGGCTGATAGAATCCCTTTTTACATTCAATGCACATATTCATCGTTCCATTAAGATAGCTACCAGGGGCGCATACAGGAAGTGAGCATTCTTCTACAGAAGATGCTCCCACTTTAGGCGTAGTACGTCCAAGTGGACAGGCCTGGCAAGCTGGCTGTACACCTTGAGATCTATAGGTACCTCGTGGGCATGGTTCACACCGACCATCAGCACCCAATTGCATTCCAGAAGTGCATTCATCACGGCATTCCTGTTTTGAAGTAGCTTCAGATGATCTCGTAGTTTGTCCCAATCCACATAATTCGCAAGAGAATGATCCTTCATTCGGTTGATAGAATCCGTGACCACAGGGTCGGCATAGACCAGTTTCAGCATCCAAGAATTTTCCAGCTGGACAACGTTCTTTACAATCAGCTGCAGATCTGGCACCGGGACCTGCAGTTACTCCAGGTCGTCCAGTTATTATAGGACATTTGGAACATTGAAGTTGACCTGTTTCAGATTGGTAGGTTCCTCGTGGGCAAGCAATACAGGTTTTGTTTGCACTATCATAGTATGTTCCTATGGCACATGGTACGCAGTCTGGGACCATAACAACCTCTCCGACTGGACAGGCGTATTCCGACGTTAGATATAGTGAAGCTGGATCAGGTACTGTGTTAGGTAGGATGTCTTGGACGGCAAATTGATCCTCTTCTAAGATCAATTTTTGTAGAAGTGTCTTTACATCAGATCGTTCTCCAGTTGAGGAGTGGATAACAGGGTCACTGAAAAGGGGGTAGAAAATGTGTATTAGTATCAGAAAAGTAGGGGATAGCATCTTCGTTTTCGTTAAAAAAGCGATTAGTGCTTGCAGGCGGTACAACGAAAGGTGCATTGAAAGTAAATTGGTAATTAAAGAACCCAATAGAAAGACTAAAGTGTAGGAAGAGTGCTTGAGAATTTTTTTATCTTTGGATTTCACGACCGAAACCATGTAATTTTCCGTACAATAGCTTTTTGTTAGGAATGTTGCTTGCTATTTTGTTTAATTTGTTTCTATATAAACATACTTGACTGCAGGGAACGCAATCTCCAAGGTGTATGTGTCCCCGATTTGTTGTCGACCTTGCCTTCCACGTAATTCAGCTTCTAGGGAATCCTCGCTAGGTGTATCTCTATAAATTGTTGGATTTACTTTTTGAACTTACGCCGATGATTTTTTTTCTAATTTTATTTCGAGTGTGCGCTTAGAAAAGGTATGTATAAAGTGCTTTTCATGCACACTTGTGTGAATTTAGAGTTATAATTTTACATATATAACACAGAATAGTTGAATGTGTTTTCAAAGGAGTATCAGTGATCGTGGTATATTTTTTATTGCTCCTTTGAAATGATATCTTGAAACATGTTCTCTTACCTATCAACTGGAATAAGGGCGTCTACAACGTAGGTACCACCGTCTTCGGATGTTGATGCTTGCCTTTTAACTCTATTCGTTTGCCCACCACGGTAGTGATCACATTTTACGTCGATTTGAATATCTTTGCATTCCCTATCGAAAAGATGGGATTACTTAGGAAAAAGAAAACTTTTTAACTAAAACTTACCGTGATCCTTCAACAGAATATGAACAGAAGTTCCAGTCTCTGTTGAGAGAGTTTACAGCATTAGTAACCTTCTGACGTAGTACAACTTGTCCAGCTTCGTTACAAAGCACATCGGATGGGAATAGCATTTTTATTCTGAATACTCTTTGTGCCGGCTTGGAAGCTATATGGAAAAATATTTGTTAAAATCAATTTAATAAACTATTTCATTAAATATTACGTGAGCATGATGGGTAAATTAATGGTTGACCTGGGTCATTTGTTGGTCTCCAGAAGCCTTCAGCGCCGCAGGTATAGAACTCAGGAACAGGTTCTGAGAAACGTAAGCCAGGATGACAGGCAATTTCGCAAACCTGTGATTTATTGTATTATTAAACCTGTACAACACTCTTTAACTTGTTTTTAATTATCTTGTTTTTAATCAAAAATATTTATCATAACTCGCGAAAAATGTTATAATAAAATGAAATAAGATTCTTGGGTTTAAAACACTAATAAATAACAAATCCTCTTATTGTTGAGCGATAAAAAAATACAAATATCCAGTGACTAAACCAATAGCAATTACTAATTTCCTTTTTTAAAACTTGGTTGTTGCTATTTTTGTACATAAACAAATTTTTTGTATCCACTTACCTTGAATTGACCGCCTGCACCCCAATCTTTACAAACTTGACTTCCACCAACCGGATCAGCAAGAGGAGGACAGAATTCAGCTATTTATAATAAAAAATAATAATATGAGTTTCATAATTAGACAAAATCTTAATAATTTAAACTCACAGAGTAATGACACCTTGAAGCTACATGTAGCACTATTACCAGCTGCATCTGATGCAACGTAGGTGATATCGTAAGAACCCCATAGTAAAGTTTGTCCAGGTCGGTGTCCATTCCGTTCAATGATCTTAGTAACCCCAACATTATCACTGAAATGTGGCTCATCCCAGGTAACAACAGCTGAACCGTTTTTGGCAATGACCCAAAGATCACCAGGGCAGTGTTCAACTTTTGGTGGTTCTTTATCAACTTCTAATTGCTGGCAATTGCCACCTGTATATCCTGAAGGGCATTTCCTCTGGCCACACATGGATGGTACTGATCGCTCAACACCACCAGAGGTCATCTCATATCCAGCCCAATTCAATATGAGCCCACGGTACAGTACAGGCTCACTGCGACAGTCTCTTACTTGTTTCTGAATTTCAGATGTTACATCCAATGCCTTTCCCCAAATTTGAGCCTTTGTGATTTTACCCTGGAAACCAGCTTCAGCATAGGTTGTCACTGAAGATGATTCTTCCGGTTGTGGTCTACCAAGTACAGCCCAAGCATATTTGGGTAGAGATCGTCCACCACCGTATTCTGTTTTGCTAGCAATCAGACCTTCAGTGATTAGTTGGAGTTGACCAGTTGTTCCATCCCACAGGATAGCAATGTGATGCCATTGACCATCATTGACCATTGTGTACTCACGGAAGGACAAGAAAGCATCTTGGAGATCTGGGAATATTGATACTTGAACACCGCTGGAATGAGCTTGAAGCAATAGGCGGCGATTGTTTGCTACATGTGCTGATTCTACTCCGTAAAGAGTGAAGAATATTCCTGAGTCGTCTTTTTGAGCAAATTGAACCCACATGGCTATTGTAAGACTTTCTGATGCCCCCGTGAAGAATGGTACCACTTGAGCAGCTGTTGATCGAGTTGCATCACTAAAGTATAAATCGTAGTCCACTTGTATCGCTGTAAAAGTTAAAAGAAAAAAATGTATTAAAACATTTTCTAAATTCATAAAGAATATTTTGAAAGAAATACTTCTTGAATTCAAGTACACTTACTTTTTCTGCAATCATCACCAGTAAGATTGAAGGGACACTGGCAATAAAAGCCATTTGTTAAATCAATGCAAGTCGCTCCTGGAGGGCAAGAGTTATCTTTACAGTCCGTGATATCTTCTTCGCAATTCTTTCCAGTATATCCCTCAGGACAGATACATGTGTAGCCAGAACCATTATCTATACAAGTTGCTCCATTTTGGCAAAGTCCAGCTTCACAGGCATCAAATTCATACTGGCATCCAATACCAGCATAATCATCCGGGCAAGAGCAGTTCAAGCCTGATCCGAAATCTTGGCATTTGCCACCGTGCATACATGGATCACCCAGACAACGTTCAGGAGCTGTCTCACAGTTCTTTCCATCGGTTCCACTCGGGCATACGCAGAAGTAGTCCTCAAAGAGGTCAATACATTTAGCATCATTCTGGCAGGGTTTTTGTGCTGGACAAGTTGTAATTTGTTGTTCACACCTATCACCTTGCCATCCCTGTAAACAGATGCATTCAAATGTTCCTATTCTATCACGACAAATTCCTCCATTCATGCAAGGATTAGTTTCACAGTCATCAATGTCCGTTTCACATAGGCGTCCAGTGAAACCTTCTCTGCAAACGCATTCGAATTTATTGTCTAAATCTAAACATCTCTCGGTCCCCACAGGATTGCATGGGTCACTTAAGCATTCGTCGATTTCAGCCTCACATTGGAGTCCTACAAAACCTGGTCGACATTTACAGACAAACCCATCGAGCTGGTCAGTACAAGTTCCTCCATTCTGACAGGGATTAGATTCGCAGTCGTCAATTGGATGCTGACAGTTTTTACCTGTGTAGCCAGGCTCACAATTACAGGTGTAGCCATCGATAAGGTCAACGCAGACTCCGTCATTTTCGCAAGGCTCAGAGGAGCAGTCATTTATATTAACATCACAGGATTCTCCTGTCCATCCGGGATGGCACGCACACTCATGTTGGAAAAGCCTATCAACGCATGTACCATGTTTGCAAGGTTCAGCTAGACATAAGTCTATTTTTTCATGACAACGTTTTCCAGTAAAACCAGGTGGACATGAACAACTGAAGTCATTTACAAGGTCTGTGCAATTGGACCCGAGTAGACAAGGATTCTCAGCGCAATCGTCGATGTTCTTTTCACAATGAATTCCTTCCCATCCAGGCAGGCATTCACATTTGTACCTTCCCTGTTGGAGGGCAAGACAACTGGCGCCATTGCTGCAAGGATTTCCATTGGCCGTGCAGGGATCAATGGTAATATCGCAATCGACTCCAGTGTATCCACTTCTGCAGAGACAGGTGTAGTTTTTGTAGCCAGGTTCGTTTTTGCACATGGCTCTTGCCGGGCAGGTATCATTTCGGCAGTCACTCTTTTCTTCTTGGCAGTTAATTCCAGAGTATCCTAAGGGGCATTCACAGCGATAGCCTTGTGGAAGATCTGTACATGTTCCACCGTTGTAGCAAGGCTGAGATGCACATTCATCGATATCAATTTCACATCGTCTTCCGGAAAACCCAGCCGGGCAGAAGCACTGAATAGCATGGCCCATAGGAACGCATAGACCTCCATGTTGGCAAGCATTCTCCCCACAGGTAACCGGTTTACATTCTTCTCGTCCCACAGCACCTGGACCATCTGTTTTCATGTTTGTTGGACACTCATTACAGGTTTGAGATCCAGGAACACTTTGGTAGTAATTCTGTGGACATGGAGAACATGGGGCTAGGCCAGTTGATGAATAGAACCCGGGAGCGCATTTTTGTCGGCAATATTCCTTTCCGGGTGCAGATGGTTGGAAGGTGAAGGTGTTTGTGGGACAAGCTTGGCAGTCTTTAAATCCATCAGTTGGAGGATCTCCAGTGAAGGAATTTCTGGGACATTCGAGACAAGGTACTAGACCCGTTGGGGAGTATGTCCCATATCCACAGACAGGTACACAAGCTGATACAGATTTAGATCCCTCTTCTCTGGTATAAGTGCCTGGTGGGCATCGTAGGCAAGCGCCTTGTCTTTCCCTATTTTGGTAAAAGCCACGAGGACAGTAAGTACACACGCTTTGACCCATTCCGGCATATGTTCCTGCGGGGCAATGTAAGCACCTAGGAACATCATTTGTGTCCATATTTAGAACTTCTCCTATACTACAAGTGAATCCTCGCCCTATTGAACTCTTAAGGGCTCTGAGAGGTGGACACTGGTTGCCAATGCTTGATACGTTCAAAAGTGGTTCAATTACAGCGCTAGCATGAGGAACACTTAAATCAAAAATAAGGTTCAAAGTTGATCCGCAAAGGTCGTAGAGTTGGGGTTGTCTGATTGCAGGTAAGATTACGAGAACAAAATCCATTTTTACAACATTCTCGTCGACAAGGGTTGGGATTGATTTGATAAAGGACACATTCATGTTAACATTAACTGCTGAACAGCGTTGTGAGAGAATACTATTCAGACTTCCATAGTATTGTGAAAGTAGATCTTGATATTGTCCTAGACAGGCCTGGGCTACTGCTCCATTGGCTCTGTATACGACTGTTGCTGTTACGTGATAGTCTGCTTGTTGGGTATTTTCTGAGACACAATCAGGTACCACTGATGTTGGTTTCCATAGTCTGGATGTCTCACACGAGAATGTTTTTATGGGATCTCCATCGGTAAATCGATACCCTGGTTTGCAAGTGGCTATACATTCCACGCCCTTATCACCTGGAAGGCAGTTTATAGCACCATTAGCCGGTGGCTGAAGCTCCCAATCCACGCACGGAGTCGCTTGCACCGATACCTGGAAGTTACACATTGCTTTGTTGTTGTGCTTGTCTGTAGCAATAACTGTAACGTTCTCAAATCCACCAATTGGTATAGTCGCTATATCAGGAATGAATGTTAATTTTACATCTCCTGATTCATCTGATGTCTTGATACGTTTTCTAGTATCGTTAAAGTTCACATTGTAACTTTCTTGCTTATCAACTAATTCGATAACGTAACTTTGAGGGCAACTGAGTAGAGGAGGAGTAACGTCCGGGACAGTGATGTTAATTTCGCAAATAGCAACATTTCCATCATAATCGAAGGCAACGTACTTAACTACAGTATCCTTAAAAATGTAAGAGGGACTGCGGAAGCTCTGTGGTTTCACCTCTAATCGAGCAATAGATCCAGAATTATCTATAGCAGTAGGCTCTGTAAAATTAACAGCCATAACACCACCATTTTCATCACGTTTTACAATAATCGGTTGTTGTGGACAGTTCTGGAAAACTGGTGGTTCATTGTCCACACACGGAGAATAGCCATAGTCGTAGCCTAACAGTGGTTCTACGGCAGGCTCTTCACATCCCATAAGTTCGAATTTTAGACAAGCATTATCCATATAGCTAACAATACCCAGGATTACAAATCGAGCTTGAACGTACTTGGGTAGAGTAATCATGGCTAATTCTCCATAGTTCCCTGGATCGCGCATTGTTAAATTGAAATTAGGGAAGTAAACTACATAATTTTCACCCTCAGCTTGTTTGTAGAAGAATCGAATTTCTGTGGGTCTTCCAACAATGTCATTGGTTACTACGCCTTTTACCAGGATAGCTTTAACTCTGTAGACTTGTCCCAGATCAACACTAACATATGTGAAAGCCTCTTGTTTACCACACCACCCAGTCACGGAGTTAAGTCGAATATTTTTAGCCTCATAATTTGGTCGTTCAGACGTTGCGTTAATTGCTGAATCAGGTATTTTACCAGAGGTCAGACCAAGGGGTTTGATCACTTTACATTCTGGTTCTCTTATACAGGTAATAGGACGTGGGTTAATAAGAATATATCCAGGTCGCGAACATCCAAAGAATACTTCAGAACCTTGTTCGTAACTTCTTGATACTTGGATTCCGTCATTCGGTCTACCTGGATCCTCGCATACTGGACCTTCACACCTCAAATCTCCAAAGTCCCAGATACCATTCCCTTGACAACGAACAACATTGTCATGCTTGGAGGTTTGTCCAGCTAGTTTGAAAGTGTTTTGGCATCCAAAGAAAAATGAACTTTGATATCTAGTGTCGACATACTGCCCGTATTCAGCTCCGGGTGTTGGTAGAGGAATACCACAATCCACACGTGGACATGATGGTGACGATCCAGATAACCAGTAGTCTGGTAAGCCTGGTTTTGGATCGTAGACACATTGTCTAAAACCAGATGTAGCAGTGTTACGAAGTCGTCTTCCTGGTGAATTGCATGTTAAAGTAACATTGTCTCTGAATGGTACCAAAACGCTTTCGGGATCTGGTCTAAGAACTGCTAGTCCTTCTAATTTATCATCCGGTAGAGATACGCATTTGGCGTCTGAAAAATATTATTTTCTCCTTGAATTTAATTTAAAATATTTACCATAAAGTACTTACACATGCATTCCGGAACAGAAGCATTCCATTGTCCACTAGATAAACATAACAAGGATGAGCTACCAGACATCACATAGCCAAAGTTACATTGGAATCTCACTAGGTCACCGAAATGATGTTGTGCTTTACTAGTAAGCAATTTTCCATTTTCAGGTGAGGAAAGTGGAGGACACATTACAGGTACACAAGATTTATTTTTCTGAAGAGTATCACCATCTCTATCTCCAGATTCTGATTTTTCAATGTAGAAACCAGCAGTTCCGTTTGAGGTGTAAAGTTGGAAACCAATATTACAAGAGCAACTGTAGCTTCCAGGTGAGTTTATGCATTTTTGATCACAACCTCCATTATTTTTGGAGCATTCATTAATATCAACACAATCTAATCTAGTGCATCCCATAGCTTCCATTCTTAGACAAGGTGCTCCAACGTAATCTTGAATCCTAAAACGAACATATCTTGCCTCGATTGGCAAAGGTAGATTCAAAATAGACAGAGTAGGTTCTAAAATTCTGAATTCAACAGCAGTTCCATCGGGATTAGCATAGTCTTTGAATACATCGGTTAAATTGTCTGTATATTGTAAACGAACAGCCGATGTAAAAGCTACATTTCCATCAAATCTTTGGACTGACATTGTTCGGAAACCTCGTAGAATAGTTGGGGCTTTGAAATCCACCATGACCCAGTTAGCACCAGGTTCAACTGAACTACCACACCACCCCACAGAATTTAAACGGACCATTCCTTCTGAATAGCCTTCCTCGCTTTTTGATGTGGTTATACTCTCATCTGGAATACCTCCATTTGCTAGACCGAGATCACCTACAGGCCGACATTCAGTAGTTGGTGAGAAACCTTTCTTACATTGGCAGTAGAATGATCCTGCAGTATTAATACATTCTGTAGAGGCTAAATCACATTGGGTAGATGTACATTCGTTGATATCTAAAATTTATAGTTATATTATTTTAAGACATTGCTAAAACTGTTATAATTAAAAAGTATTTTTACCTTCACATTTGGGAGGATTTTCAAATTCTTGTTCAGTATTACATCGTATTATATTATTCCCTGAAAGTTTATATCCCTTGTAGCACTGTACCCTAGCTTCATCCCCGTAGAAATATTGTCGGCCAGGATCGACCATAAAACCATTTTTAATTTCTGGGAATTGATAGCACCTTTTCCTAACACATTTTGGTACATCACCGCTCCAGGTGCCATTGGACATACAAATGAGCACCGGAAGTCCAGTACGTTCAAAACCAGGTTCACATTCAAATTGAACGATTGTTCCATAACTGCGACCACCACCATTTAATAGTGTTATATTGGCATGAGCAACTTCTGGTAATGCTGCACACTGTGATGCTAGGCAAGAAGGTTTTCGTTCCCAACGTCCATCTGGCAAGCAGGAAATTTTTTCGACTGGAGCACCTGATGGGAATGCAAATCCTGCATAGCACTGGTACATAGCAACACCTTTGTAGGTAACGTTTGTTGAACCGATTGAAAATCCATTATCAATCTGTGGAACTGGGCCGCAGTATACCTCTGTATTAATAAGAGTGTAGTTAGTAGAATTCTTAATAAATTTAAATTATATGTGAGTCAATGGTTAAATCAGGGGATCGTTTTATATTACCTTGGCATTTTGGTATATAGTCAACACTCCATGTTCCACCCTTTTGGCATTCAGTAATAATTTTATTCTTTCCTGTAGCAAATTCTTGCCCGATTGGGCAAGTAAATGCCACAACAGTTCCAAAAGCAGTGTCCCTACTTGAAGCAAGTGCTCCCATTCCAGGTTTTAGGTCTGGACAATCAGCCGAAAACGTTGCTGACCATCTGAAAAATATATAAACAGTTTTAAAACATAAAAATACTACATTTACAAGAAAATTATACCCTGGGCTATTGTGTAAAGCATCAGATACGAATTTGATAAGCATTTCACCAGATGATGCTGTTAGAGTCAATCTTGGTGCTACTTTGCCAGTAAAACCATTTCCTGAATGAAGTCTAAGTCCAGAAGTGGAAGAACCATCAAATACTTGAACCACATCACTTTTGTGTACATTAAATTTATCGAATTTGAGAGACAATGGAGCACCTTGACTATTACGGATTATGTAAAAGCATTCTTGATTATTTGGATAATCCTCAAGCCCGAAAGCGGGTGAAGAAATTGTTCCATTTCGAGATGTTATAGTCGCTTTACAGCCTTGAGTATATCTTAAACTGAATCCTTTTCCAGAATCACCAAGACTAGACTTAAAATATAAATACAATTTATTTCCTGTTGAGATCACAATTTTTTCATTATCCTTAAGATTTCCAGAAAGTCTAGCAATCGGTCGACTCATTGGATTATCTCCATCTCGAATGAGCATAAAATCACGACCGGCACTTATGTCCAAATCCTGTATTTCGATCGAAATAATCCGGCCAGGTTGAGCACGGATTATATACAAGCATTCTAAGCCACCTGGATATTGTTTTGGGTATCCAGGACTAGTCAGTACTTGTCCTTGAGCTGTTGCTCTTAGAATACCACCACATGATTTCGGTTCGGTTTTCCAGGTTGCTCGGAAACCTTTTCTTTCGACGCTTCCATCTGTCGTAAACTTGACGATCATAAAATTGGAAGCTGTTACGAATGGACTGTTGGTTAAATCTAATTTTCCTGAGAGTGTTGCTAAAGAAACTGATTTTTCCTCAGTTCGTCCACCGACCAAGATTTGAACAGTATCAAAGGTTTTCTCCGTTTCGAACTCTTGAAACTGTAGAACTATATTGCTCCCCTGTGGTCCTTCAAGTGTCCATTTACATTTACTTAAAGCTCCATATTTATGAGGGTAGTTTGGTGATTCAATAACATCTCCACCGGACTGCATATGAAAATGGCATGCTGCTGGACAGTCCAGTTCATCGGAGCCATCCCCACAGTCATCATTACCGTCACATTTAAAAGCCTGGTTTATGCAAAGTCCATTTGAACAGTGGATTGAATTTTGCGGACAGGCTGGAGCCCGGCACATGAATGGTAATAAACTTTCGCATGTTCCCAATTGCCAGGATTGTAGTCGTTTTGAAACCGATGCAGCTACACATTCTCCCAATTTTGGATCGGGCTGATTTAATGACCAAAAGCCTGAATACTGTGAGACTAGAGTTCCAGATGCTGATTCTAGAGTATTTGTTCTAAGATCATCTAAAGATGCTAAACCTAGCCAGTATTTATCAGATGATCTTCTGCTTGGATCACTCGATCGTGCCAGTGATAGAGTGATGTTATTTTCAGCGTAAGAATCAACAGCTACTAATTCTGCGCCATACCTAAAAAAAGGAAAAAGAGAAATTTATAAAACGTAGATAAAAAATGTTAAATACATAATTTTAATTATGTTCAGTAGAATTTTACGTCGCAGCGTTTTGATAAGTTGAAATAAAAAATATTTGAAATGTTACTTATTAAGTTAATGCACAAAATTATTAAAAATGTTGCAATGATATTTGTAAAAATATTAAAATGTCTGAATTAAAAAATTATATAATAAATACAAATATAAATAAAAATATAAAACAGAGTATAAAAACGTTCTTTTTAAACATTTTTTTTAGATAAATGCACAAATAAATTTTTTGTTTCCAAAATTTCTGCTTTATTCGGGCAAAAGTAAACATACATAAATATAAAATAACATCTCGTAAAATTAGGTAAAAAGTAATTAAGTAAAGTTGCACAGATATGTAACAATTTAAGGTCCATTGTCACACCTCAGGAGCTGCTGGAGGTTAAGTAAAAGTGCTTAAAACAATTTCGAGTGCAAGGTAAGGTGTTAATTGCTTCTTGTGGTCATTCGCTCCGTTAATTTCAACTTAAATTGAACCTGGTGTACAAGGTTCAATGGTAATGAAAAACGAATTTCCTAGAGGCTAGATACTGATAAACAGTTTTGCTATTGTCATAGTTTATTTACTTTATAATACTGTTAACCTACCGAAACTAATATTAATTAGCTATTCTTTCTACACGCTCATAAGCAACACCTTAACCTTGAGTGACATGATTTCGCCAATTTTTACATCCCAATATTTTCAAATGCATGATATACAGTACGTCAACGATGTCATTTCATTTCATATTGTTTAAAATGAAAACCACGTGCTAATTGTTAGCCAAGTCACAGAGAAGCACTTGGCAAACGTAAGGGTCAGTGACAGAGAAACGTATAGATGCGTTTTGTGATTTCTATTTACCTGGTCTATATCTGTTGAAGATCATTGATCGCGACACTGATAAGGTACAATCGTAGCAACAGACACGTAGAAGAAAAGAGAAATTCTTTCGACAAGATTATCTGGGAATAGTTTTCTTATTTACGCGAATGTAATTAGTAAGTAAGTAATTAGAAATTAACTTTAACTTGATAACTTTCAGTTATGCTTTGCTGTGCAGGAATTTAAATGATATTATAGTAGAATGCGTAATTAGTAATGAATCATTCTTAAGTAAATCAGAGTAAATATTTTCAACTATACCAATGAGTTGTTTTCCGAAATCCACTTTTAAAAAATATTCGAAAATAGGAACTGTTTTTGTATGTATTCGAATTTTTTGATTTTGAATTTAAATTAATAAAAAAATTATGTAATTAGGATCTATAGCATGTTCATTTATTTTATATAATAATAAAATTGTAATTTATTATTTCATTAAAAAAGGAATATAATTAATAAATTTTTTGATAAATTACAAAAGAACTTCATTGTGCAGTAACCATAACGTCGAAATTGTAATTCAAAAATATGCAATAAAACTACCGCGATTGGTAAATTTCATGCCCGGCTGACTGCATTTGGGTAGTATTGTACGTGTATTTGAATTAAATTCAAAGAATGTAATGCACCTCTTCCTAGAAGGGGTGTATATGCATCATCAATTAGCGTAGCGTTCCGAAAATTCCACAAATTCTTTCCAGGTGAGAATTAACATGTTGAAATGTCGGACAACTGTATAACAGCATAATTTTATATAAGCAAAACTATACCCGTGGCCTTTGCGGCAGTCTCATACGTACATGTGTAATTTTCAAGGAAATCAACATTTTATTGTTGGTTCCACCTATTCAGGTGCAATCAGCTAGCAGAAATTTCCTCACTGTTGAGACTAGCGCCAGCATTGATCGTATACCACTGCGAACGCCTCGTGATCTAGTTCTAGATCGTTTCTTTTTTCTAATGCTAAAAATAAAAACACTGCAGCTTACAGTTAAAGTCTCACACCATTGATTGAAATTTTTGCACGGGTATGTAAATTATTTCCATCTATTAACAAAGTGTTTAAATCATGTAACAAGAAAAAAAAAATATTCGTATGTGCTTCAATCTGCTCATTCTCGGCTAGATCAATTTTCTAAGTCATATGATTTGAGCTTTTTGTCGGATCCGGGGGTCTGTCGTACGGTGCGACTGTTTCCCGCCACAGGTATGTATAAATTTTTATTTGTAAGTCTCTTACTTGCGCGCGCACATACCGTTAGATTAATGAAACGAGTTATGCAAAAAGAACACACAATTTCATAATGACGACGATACCCCTGTTCATACGAGGGAATCTTTTTATGGTGTTGCGTTGCGCTCGCTGCGCTTTAGCCGCTGCTATCTCTTCTCTTCTTGCTCCTCATTTAAATCTTGGGCCTTTTGTTTTCCTTTGTGGCGTCGTTATTAAAAAAACGTATGTGGAACACCGGTAGAAGCGTCCTCAGTGGCTTCTTCTTTTAGGCAGTTGCTAACTGTAACCGACTTCGAAATCTTTTTGAATTCAATGGAGGAGCACATCGTCTTGGGGCGGCGACAAAAACCGACACAATGACTAGTCAGCCATTGAGCATGTATGTCGATGACAGCGTCCGACGTTGTTTTTCTACCTGCATTTTTGTCAGGTGTCCCAATTCTTAAGGTATTCTGATTTTTGGGCTTGCGAGGTATGCGACTATACGCTAATCAATGGCCGATCGAAATATGGGTCGTCGGTCAAGAAGCCAATGCAAATTCGGGTTCTGTTTGTAGAGTAAGTGGAACGCATTTTTTTTACATTTGTTGTTAATTTATGCGTGGGATGATTTCTTTTATAATAAGGAAGTACTTTCGAAAATTATTAAAGTATTTCTTATAGGTTTTCGGTCTCATATGAATGTAGAATAATTTTACTTAAGAGAAATAAAAGATACAACACTAAAAATATTTTGTACCGAAAAGAGAAAAAATTTAAAAATAAAGGAACAATTTCGTTTAGTAGAATATTTTTTCGTTATTTAGTGGAATATTTTTACAGTGCATTTGTTTTAAAAAAAATAAAAAAATTCGCTTTGAATAGCTCCGAAGACTGTCACTGAATCCAAAAAAAATATGACTAAAATTTTCATCAAAAACTTTATTTCCTATTTTACACTATTTTAGACCATCTTTTTATTAAAATAGAATAAAAGACTAATTTTTTAGAGTCAAATGAGGATATTAAGTTAATTTTTAATTTAATAAAGATTTACTTTTTAAAATATTTCAACATGAGACTACTTTGGTATTTTTTGAACTGTGTGAAATAAAAATTTCTAAAGAATAGGCTTATTTTATATTATTATTGTATTCTACTAAATTGAATTATATTCAAAATTTATAGAGAAACTTTAAATAGTTTAAATGATAATACATAAAAAATTTTTCCGAAATTCAAAATGTTTTCAATTAGTTTTGCAAAATTAAAAAAATTTTGTGTATTTTAAGACAATTCTTTTCTTCATTCTGTTTTTATATGTTGTAATATTAAAGAGTTAAAAGTGTAATAAAAACTTGAGAAAGCCTGTACGAAATAATCCGTTCTAGGTTTAAATAAATCTTATGTAGTCCTAATTCTGTTTTTACATAATTTTAATTCCGTAAGAAGAAAAAAGATTTTATTATACTTTTATATATTTATAATAAAACATTTTTAAAATGTTTCACTTGCAAAAATATAAAATTTTGTTTTGTTTTCGATTTGTGTTAATTTTTATTGGCATAATAAATTTGATCACAATTAGAATTTGTATACATTTTAAATAAATAATTTAACTGTTTTGTTTTTTGTTTATAAATGAAATACATTTCTATAAATTTTACGTAATATTAGCTATATATATAAAAATAAAAACGAAGATATTCTTTTCTTTGAATGCTCGTAATTGGATCTATATTTTTTAAAATAAATATTTTTTTTATAAATTACCTTCTGCAGAGTTCGGCACTCTTTTCCCACGAATGTTTGATATTAAAATATTTGTAGCAATTCAGTCCTTTAAGTTCCCAGCCTGAAAAGATAAAAAATAGAGATAAAAACACACATGAGTATATGCAGTATGTTTATAAATTATAAAATCTAGCTAATAAAAGCCGCAAATGACCACACACACGGACATGAAATAATATCGGCGCGCGAAGGAAATCTGATTTTCCAATGAAAAACTTTCCCGAGCAAGATCTGGGTATTCGACCGATGCAAATTGTTTTTACATGTACCATTGGAGGTACCACACGTTATCGGGCTGACCACTGGCTACGGCGGCCACACATGTTACAACAGGAGGTTGCTCTAAGTCGGGACGCGTTGACCAGCTGAAAACATCGCCGTCACAGGTACGCGGATGTGCGCTCTGATAGTATCACTAAGTTTGCGGCTCGAAAGCGAGTTGTTGTCGTCGCATCAACGACAGGTATCCACTATCAGTATGTTATGTACTTTACCCAGAGGAGATTATTGGTAATTGATTGTTGACCTTAATTCTGAAAAAATTGCCTCACCTGAGCCGGTGTGGAGACACAAATGATTGATGGGATCTGATCCGTGTTCGTAAGTGAAAAGGTATTTTTCGCTTGGCCAGGTGAGCCAGGTATGTCTCGCACTTTTGCGCAGCCAGAGAAAGGTGCGATCGTGCGGCATATCGCTTTTTTATTCAACAAAGTGAAATTTAGTGGCATCACAAATTCACAAACGCGTCCAGGTTCATGAGCATTTTGTTATTATTTGAGAATGAATATGTAGATAAAGGAGAACACCTTAAAGTCTCGAAGTTTTCTGTTTTCTTGAATGAATCAAGGTGTATTGAGTCAAGTGTTTAAACTAAAAATGGAAAATATCTCTAATGTTAACTCTCTGACTGCAAGAGTTTAGTAATTGCAATTGCAAGCTTGTAGTAGCAATGGGTTCAGTAAACTCTGGCACATGGCGAGACTTAAGAAAGCGGAAAGTAGTAACAACAAACATGAAATTACATAAAACCAAATAGCAATAGCACCTTAGGTATTTGAATTTAATTATTTCTGTTTAAATGAAAATTTTTAGAAAACATTGCAAAATCGATGGAGAAGAAACTCTCTCGGTCTAGGCACGTAGTCGTAACAGATCGACATTCGCTAAGCGCCAAACCCAAACAGAAAACAGAAAAATTCATGCCATGCAAACTGAAAGTTTACTTTTTTTTTCTAGACAATGTTTAATTTTTTAACATTTTTAATAAATTCAAGTCGTTTAAAGTAAAAGTTTTCGATTGTTTGCTAATTAGTTCCGGCGATTTTCATTAAAGCCCGTTTTTGGTCATCGACGCGATTATGTATACCACTCTACGTATTTTTGGGATAAACAAAAATAAACATAGTTGAAAAAAAATCGATAAAACAGTAGCCGATTTAATGGTAATTTTTTGGAGTTAAATTGCGGAAAAAGCGGCTATGGTAAATTTGGAGCAGTTTTTTGTGGAGATTTTTGCTGTGTTATAGCATTTGATCAGTCAGACTGAAATAAGGCAATGACTTTGATCACATTATTCAATATCTCTTACGTTTTTAATGGTTTTGCCTCTAATCGATGGAAAATGAAGCGTAAAAATAAGTTAAGGGCTTTACGAAAAAAAAATAAAATAAAATAACTGCTATGCTGTTGATATACGAACTAGAGTTTGAACCTGGTACTTCTCACCTTTTTAAGTAAGTGCATTTGGCGGAGATTTCCTAGAATTAATCATGGTTCTTAGATGGAGATTATTATGCATGTTTATAACAAAATTATTCAAAGAAAACTTCTCCAACAACTTAGTAATACTACTGAAAAATTTAACGATACAAGAGGCGTGCATAAGGCGTGAATGATGAAAAATATTATCGTATCAAGTTTTATCAAAATTGGTTCAGTACTATTCCAGATAGTGTAGTATTTAAAAGAGGTGTGAATATTTTGAAATTTACATTTAGTTCACTATTTTTTATATTTGGAAACAAATAACAAAATACTTGGACTGTAGAAACGATAGTTTAAGGATTATATAATACATCTCTGCAAGGGAGATACAAAAAGAAAAGGTCTATAATTTTTGGATTTAGGAACAATAATTAAAAGATAAAGTACTTATATTCCCATTAAGGTATAAAACACGTATATGCAGGGTAGAATGAGGTACGTAACTCTCTCTTTCTTTTTGTTAAAACCTTAATAACCTTTTAGTTCAGTAAAGACATAAAATCTCTAATTATTAAGCCAATCGCTCAAATACCTTTCATATAATCAAAGAGGAAAAAAAAATTATAAGCAATCTGCCTAATTATGCATTAACAGGTTTAGTAATTGCCATAAAATTGGTTGACGCAACCATCGATTTGCAGAAGAGATCGATGCATTCCTCCGTATTACGTCGTTATCTATGACTTCTTGGATTTATACCTCCGGCGTTGGCAGAAAAACTTCATAAATGCTTTTCAGATCTTTTTTTTTCGTTTTGTAGTACTTTTTGCAATACTATAGAGCCCATACAGTACACAATCGGACCGCAATAACAAATTAGCTGCTCGCGGAGCTCAAAACGCTTGGCCTTACCTGGTCGCGGTATTCGAGCACTTAGCAGCATCTAAGGCCTCCGAGAATATTGCCCAAGAAAATGGAGCGCGGATTGTATTTTTCAATTGTGGCCCCGCGATCCGCGTACAGATTGCAAATTCTTTTGTCAATTTGAAGAAATTGCCGCGCTTTTTTCTTGCCTATTTCTGCGATTCGAATTAGTTGACTCAAGGCAGCTGTTCGGTGTCTATAGTGCAGGAGATTCAGGTCGTGGTCTAGTTGAAAATATTGTAACTGGTGTTACAAAGAGAATTAATTTTCACAAACCAGTGGGTCCCTGATAGTTCCTTGGATCTAATTTCGAATAATTAGTTACTACCTCTTTTTCTCGTTTTGCTAACAAAAGCTATTTTATCGTTCGGGATACAATCGAAGTAGTTTACTATATCCTAAAGTATTTGCTAAATACCACTTGTGAATTGAAATTTTTAAATTTCTTGTTAATTTTAAGCGCATGACACTGTGGCATATCTGGCGAATCTATTGGCACCTTATTAGATAAAATCAGACCAGTGGTTTTTGAGCTGAAAAGGAACATCCATTCAAACACTGTCCAGTAAAATTCGTCATTTTTATTGCTTTGTTATGCTACCAAGACGCAAACTCTCTACACAGCAAGAAATGAAAACGGATAGAGCGTCTTTAATAAATCATATTTGTGAGAAATTGATATGCTACTCTGATTTTGTATGCAATTCTCCGTTTTTTTTTCACAGTTTAGAAATATTTGATTTGATTTGATTTGAGTCGAATTGAAGTAAATTTGAGCAAAGCTAAATCGAATCGATTTGAATTAAGGCGAGCTAAGCCAAAACGAACAAAGCTAAATCGAATCGAGTGAGGACGAAAGACGCGATATGCCCAGTTAAACCAATTCACATTACGCAAGTCGGATCGAGCGAAGTCCAAGCCAATCCAAGCTGAATACTAAACGAAGTAGTACTTCAATCCATCAGAGTAGACCATATTTAAAAGGTATAAAGAGGATTTCTTATTCAGAAGATTTATGCTAGCAAAATTTATGAAGCTTGGCATGAAGGTAGTAAAATTGGTACATTGCCTTTCATACAAATTATAGAGTTCTATAATTACTACAAGGAACAATTTGACAGTGCTACTAAATATAGCTATCAAATTGTACGATATAAAATGTCTTTTTATTCTAGGATGTTATATGCGATTAAGATTAATTATAGTATTAAATTTTTCCGGAATCTAAGATAGCTTGTTAACGTCTTAAAATGGAACTATACAAGTTGGATACATTCAAAGGCATACAGAAAATAAAAACACTTCACGCCATAATGCCTCCGCCAAAACACATTAAGACAGAAATCTTAAGACTCTGAAATGGATCAGCATCTGATCCGACTCAAGTTCGTGCCACGGAATGCTACACTTTTATCTTTTATATTGACTCATATACGATCGAGTAGGCTACACGATCGCGGTACGCAGATGCTAATCCACTTACGTCTTACGTGTCTCGCTTACTTACGTGTCTTTGAGGCGGTTAGTTGGTTACCGTTGTAAGATACGTCCGAACGGTTCATGCTATTGCACAAAAAGCTTCCTATAATGAAATAGTCGCCGCCGGGAAGGTTCAAGTTAAATCTAGCCAATCTGGCTGAACAAGTCCCATCGGTAAGAACGAAATCTTAGCCTAGAATAGAAGACCTACGAAATAAGATCGTCACCTGCGGGTGGTAGCGAACGGGGGGGAAGAGGGTAAAATGCGTTGACAACGTCATGATGGGCGGAATACTGTTGTATGATATTTCAAGGCTTCCTTCCAAGAAGCTGTGAAATGACTCGAATAGCACCGATGGCCATCTTCAAGACCATTCTTTTGTCGACCAACCAGTTTGGCGGGTTCTTTCTAGCCGTATATAGCGTAAGCGCAGTAAGAGTTCTTGCAGCCGTACTTGGGGCGTGCGTGTAAACGCAACCTACTACTACTATTTCTCAGCTTTCAAGGGAAATTGCGAGGAGAGAAAAAAATATATGTAAAAAAAAAAAAAAAGAAATTGAAAAAGCGAAAAAGATTTTCTTTTCTATTTTCCACTTTTCTATTTTCTCTCTTTACCTAGGCCTTTGCCGGATGGCCGAAGCTGACCAACCTAAGGAAAACCACTTCGGCTATTTATAGAATCCAAAAGAGACTGCCAGCATAGCTCGTGAGTTGGTTTTTTCTTTAAGAAAAAAAAAAAATATATCAATACTTCCTCTGCGTGCACAGGTATTTTGCATTTGGTCAAGGCTGTCGCGGAAATAAAAAGGAACGAAGAAAAAAAAAATTATGAATTTAATTTTGAATTGTTTGTCACTCGGTTTGAGTAAATATTAAAAAGTGTGTGACATCCGCTTGAGAATATGCTTCTGGAATATTTTTACTTCTGTTTTAGCGAACTGTGTTGAATTTAAAAATGTTCACTAGGTAATATGTAGGTCATTTTACAGCTTTCGTTCTTGTGAATGATTTTTTTTTTGTCCTATAAGAGGAATCATCAAATCGATCCAAACCAAGACAAGTTGAACTAAGCCAAATCAAATGCCAATTAGGGGCTAGCAAGTTTAATTTTTGTTAATCACATATTTGCTTTTTTTGTTTTCTTAATTCTACACTTTCATCTTTAGAGTTAAAGTAACATTCAAATTCTCATTTTATTCGCTTTCACTTTAAAAAATGTACTCTCCTTTTCATGTTATATTCAAAATAAAATTAATTAAGTAGCTCTTACAAACCTAGTCTAATCATTGAACAGAAAACGACCATTTGAATTTATTTGAAAAATTTCTACATAAAATGCTTTCCCATAAACATTCCAATGTCTCATTGTGCATGTGGCATAGTAAACTTCATAGCAATTTTCCAAAGCTAATTAATTTTATTCAAAATGTGGCTAACAACAAAAGAAAGGAGAAATGATTGACAAAATTTAATTACCCATGAGATGGCTCAACCGTTAAAACAATTGTAAATCTTTCAACATGGTAGGAAAATACCTGCGGAAGTACATTTTATACTAACGAATCGCACCTTGTGCTTGATGACCCATACCTGAGAACTTCACCTGTGAGAATATGTGTATTTTTTTTATCATTACCTTTACTAAGCACACTTTGGCCCATATTTTGTTTCATTAAATTGACTTTGTTTTGACCAAAAAATAGAAAAAAAAAAAGATTTTAAAACTATCGTTGCCCAAATGGGCTGACCCAAATGAGTCAAAGTAAATTTCCTTCATCTAAGCGAAAGCGTGACTGGACGCATTCCCTAAAAAAAAAAAAACAACAACAGTGAAGAAATTGACTCTTTCCAGGAATTCTGATGCAGACTTTCATCGCACATTTGCGCTCCACTATCTTGATCGCTAAAAATTGCTCATTTTTATTAACAATTCCAAACACGTCAGAAATGACGGAAAAATTACTACACTAGGCAGACGGTATCTGCTTCTTTTGCAGACGCCAATGTCTAGCCGGTAACAGATGCTACCTAACTCTACCTGCTTATCTACCAAGTGCTAAGTAAGTTAAGTGGCCGGTCGTCTACTGGACTGCAACAATATTTCTGTTTTGTTTGCTTTTTTATACCTTTTGCTTTTATTGCATCGCTAATGGTGGCAATAGTAACTTTTAACCTTATTTCCTTCGAATCTAACAAATCTAGATTTTTTTTTCTCGTAATCGCGTCTATTGGAAGTGAAATGGTTGGCTAGAGTAATCTTGACTAGTCATAAGCCAGTCATTGCTGCCGTAGACGGTTGAGTTAAAGGAATTGACCTCTCTAATTTTAATCGGCAAATTAACTAATTTGGGTTAGGTGTTAAATTAATTAATTGCTTATAAAAAATTTGGGATAAGATTGAAATTAGATTATAAAAGTAGAACATTTTTCACGACTTTGTGGGTAAATTTGTTGCAATTAGATACGTACTATTTGGTTTTCTTTCTGAGTTTGCTAATCTTTAACGATTAAACGGAGGATGTGTACGTTCCACTTCGAACTCTCATAAAATTTTATGATGTGTCGTAAATCAACGATAACCCATCAGAGTAGTAATATCATTTCTTTAACTAATTTTATGGTGTTTTTAAATATTTAGTGCTTTAGGTAGGCTGGTATATAAAAAAAACTGTTCAAATAATGCGATTAGCTATTTATAACAAGACATTATTGCTATTCATCAGACAATTTCATCTCAATACCAAAATTACAGGAGAAATTCAATTTACGTAATTACTTCATTGAGTTCTTAACTCTTTTTTTTGTTTTAAACTTAATTACGTCTTATACCCTAAAGAAATTAATTTTCTTAAATTTATTTTCTTTCTGGGATTGAGAAATATTTAGAAACTATGTATTATTTAATTTTTTGTATTGTATTTTTTGTATTGTGTAGGCAATTTGTGTATAACATTACATTTTGAGTTTGCTATTGCTAAAAAAATTGATTTCCTCATAACATTCCTGGAAAAGAAGTAAAATTGAAATTGATTTTTTTTTTAATAAATTACTTGAACTTAAAAATTGTAAATGACTTTTAAAACAACTTTTTGTTTAGAAGATGCATGATTCCTACAGAAAAGGATTTTACAAAATTGTTATCAAACCTATAATATAAATTATTTCTAAATTATTTTATTAAATTGTAGGTTTAAATATGACTTTTTGTATTGTACTTTTGCTTAAAAATCCCTGGTTGATCAAGTATATGACAAATACTTGAAGAAATCCTACCAAACGTGTTCCGCATCAAAAATAAAATTTTATGATGCGTTATAAATCAATTATAGCCTATAGGAAATAATGAAAGCAAATAAGCGAAATTGAGCCCATCTTTTCTACTAATTTTACGGCCTCTTGAGTATTGAGTGCTTAAAGATAGGCTGAATTTAAAGAAGTATGCAAATTTGTGTGCTGTTAAATACCTGCACGCATTCACCAATAGCCACAAACTCCAGCAAGGGGGTTAATGAGGTGGAAGAAGCAATGAGGAAATGTCCGGAGAAACGGAAGAACGAAACAGGTAAGCCAGGTTTTAAATTTAATTGAATCATACAGTACAAACCATTTGGGTTGATTGACGCCTCCAAGACAATTTCCTCTTTGCCTGTAGATACCGAAAAGAGTGTAATCGCGAAAATAACTGTACTGACACGGTTATTCTATTCAGGGTTTTTCTATATACACCTAAGAAATCCATGACACGATCAATATTTCTGCGACGAATGTCTGGGTCGTCGTCGTGTTCGTTGTTGTTGTTGTTCTTTAAAGAACACGACCGGTTAAGTCGATTGTCTTTAGGCTAACTTTTATAGGAAATTACACTAGAAGGTGTGTCGAATCATTCGGCTGTAAAAGAGTACATGAAATGGTTTTTGTTGTAATTACATTCACTGGCAAAAATAGGTGTATATATCTGGAATTCTTCCGATTTGTTTCCTTGATCACAAATGACCTACTTTCTACCATCGCACGTTTTCTGATTTATGAACATCTTATCACCTACCCGATCTACCTCAGAGGCAACCTCCAATAAAAATTACAATATATCACCAGATGGGATCGTAACACTTCTTAATTTGAATGAAATGTACAATTGATCATCATCAGTGGATCAGTCGCAAAAATATAAATTAATACCCCGCTTTGTTTACAAAGTGCATTATGATTTCCAGTTATATCTCACTCCCTCGCAAAAAAAAACCTAGTGATTTATTGTCTAGCCATATTATGAGTAAAAAAAAAAATTCCCAGGGTCTAATGAATAGACAATAAGTGATACTGTGCTACACTTAACAAATGATCAAGCCAAATAAGTAGTTTCATGCACTTGCGTGTATTTTTACCTTCACGCTACTGTTACTAATAAATTTCATCCACGTTATTCACTGATAGTATAGTCTACTATCAGCTCTAGACTCGTTCAGACCTTATGCAATCCCGACAAAACTCATTATACTTAAAGTTTTTTTTTTTATTTTAAAGTCTTTCGGTCTATGCGATCTCTCAAAAGGAAACGTGTGGGAATGTTTACGCAACTTTTTTGTTCTTGTGGGAACATTTTCCGTAAGATAATTCAATTAAATTGTGTAAAAGGGTAATTGTGGCTTTTCTCGCGCATAATAAAGCACACAGTGATATGCTTTTGAGATTGTGAAGATTATTTCTAGTTCCATGTGATTTTGAAATTTTTTCTTTTGAGTTAAGTAAGGCCAAGGAAATATTCAGGTGCCAATTTTACAAAATTGGTGCAAATAAAAAAAGTTTTATGTTTCTTGATATAATTTCTGGTTCGTTGATGATAAAATCACATAACAAAAAACTTTTTATTCATAATCAGGAAGTAATATTTATCTCATAAGATCGTTTTATAGTAGATACTGAACAAATGATGATTAAAATTATATTTACAATATTAGATAATGCTTGAGAACGACGAAACAAACAAAATTTTTATTTTTTGGTTTTTGTCTGTATAGTGTAAAGTTACTTAATTTTGTTGTAGTTTTAATAGAGAGGTTTCACGGTATTTTGCTCACTATTATTACTACATTGTATTCAAAACAAAAAATTCATATCTAGGCGATGTGGATGAATTAAATAGTGTACAGTGTTTTATTTCGACACCTGGACACCTGGAGGAAAAAGAAAAATTCAAAAATTTTATATAAGTTATGGTCGTCGCGGTAAAATTTCTCTCTTTCTTTAAGTTTTCTCCAGTTTTTTAACACATTTCTATGAATGCTTGCTAATAAACTTTAACCAATCTGATAAATAATAATTATTACTTAATATATCAAATTTTTGTGGCTAAAAACAAATAATAATAATAGTTTCAAATAAATCTGATCACTTCTATATTTCAAATAAATCGATAGTGTTGTATTTTAATATACACTAGTTAATATTTTTAGTTTTAAATTATTAAAGTGTTGGGTCTACTCAATTTTATATTGATTCCTATACATAAATTCCGATAATGATTGTAAGTTATATTACACAGTTATTTAGCACTATTTAAAAAATTCGAAGTCTAGTATGCAAACTAAAAAAAGAAACAATTCATCCAAAACATGAGAAATTATCAAAACTAAAGTATGCAGACAGATAAAAGGAAATCGTCAAGATTTGCATCTCTTCGATTACGTAAAGACATCATTAAGTCAAATAAATTACCAAATGTTAAGCAATGCTACTTTCTTCAAAGGTGTATATGTTGCGTAAGATCAACATCGCATCTTCACATAATTTTGGATTTATGTCAGTCGACCTAAGCATTGTTCATTAGATTAAAATTTATGTGTGCATTAATTGCGATT
Source organism: Proctacanthus coquilletti (assembly GCA_001932985.1). NCBI lineage: Eukaryota > Metazoa > Arthropoda > Insecta > Diptera > Asilidae > Proctacanthus > Proctacanthus coquilletti. The sequence goes on along the minus strand of MNCL01000031.1, from coordinate 703,670 downwards.
AGTAAAGAAATTTAATTTATGATAATTTTTAGAAAAGATATTTCATTTTTTTTCCTATTTTATTTGAGTATATATAAAAATATCTTACCATTAGGGCAGGAAAATATATCCTATAAATAAAAATAAAAATATATTTTAAAAACTAATTAATATAAATTTTTGTAATTATTTCGCCTACCTCTGAGTTACAAAAGGAACATATGAGGGACAGGCTGATCAGAATGGCCTTCAGTAGCCTCCCCATCTCGCCAAGATTCGTTCACCTGTAAAAAAGAAAATCGATAATATTAAATTAAAATTAAATTGTATATTTTTTGTATTCCAATTCCATATAAACATAAAAATTGCAAGAAAGAAAATTATAAAAGAGAAATGATTTTCTGGTCTCTTTTTTCTGCGGTTTATTCGAAATAAGATTTCCGGAAGAGTGATGCTCATTGCCGTCCCTCTACCGTGCCATATAACGTAATTCAAGTAAAAGCCACACTGGAGTAATTCGGCTAGTATGAAACAATTATCCAAGAAGCAAGTTATTGGACCATGTAAGTTTTTTAACCTCTTTTCCATTGGGAATTGATTAACCCGATTTTCCGTGATATAAATGCTGATATTAAGTGATGATAGCAAATTAGCACAGAAGAAGAAAGAAAACTCATCATATGCATGTAATTTAAAAAAAAGGCAAACATTTACAACTTGAAGGTTGCACCCGGATGACCTGGCCATTTTTTAAATCACCCATTTCGTTCAATGCTTATGGGCACAACCTCGAGGTTCCCGTCCGTTATTTGCCTATTCAAATGCTTTTATATATACCTTTAGTTTGACCTTAATTGCTTAAAACACCTTAGGCTTATGTTGGTTGCATTATCCTCAGAAATAAGAGAATTATGTAGACTTTATGACCTCGACCCTTGGTGTAATATTTCACACGTGAGACATTTTACTAGACATCTTTTCCATCGTTCTCTCCTATGTAATGTCTTATGTCAGCTCGACTATGACGATTATGACGACGACGGTGACTATGAAACGGCTAAGCACGTGCTTTATTACTTCACGGAGACTGATTTACGGAAAAATGATTCCATAGACACGATAGGATAATAAATAATTTTAATGTTGATGCATGGTTTTTTTTTCATTATTCACAAGAGCACACCATCGTTTGGCGATTTCCGCAAATGAAAAATCAATCACGCAAAAGAAAAGTTGATGGTAATCAGACGACATGGCGACTTATTTATAAGTGAAGGACGATGATGTATGATATGTGTTTTTTTTTTTTCTTAAAAATAAGAATTAATAAAATTGTTGTTAATTACAAATTTTTATCCGAATGAGAAAAACAAAAGATTTAGGCAACGAGCTTCATTTTGCATAAAATGTCTATTTTTTCAAATTCTTACTTTAGAATCAAAATTCTTAATTGTAGTTTGGTTATTTATTCTAACATCAAATTTTAAAGTGATACTAATTAATTATAAAAGGTGTTTGCCCAGATAAAGGATTTTGTCCCAAAAAAAAAAAGAAAAACAAAAGACTTAAGCGACATACTTTTTTTTTTTTTGTTGTTTTAATTCTGAAAACTTGTTTTGCTAAATTTGGATATAATTTGTTTTCTTTTTGCAAACATTGTCATCTTAGAAATATTTCTTGATTTTTTCAAAAGTGTAAACAAGAAACCTGCTCCTTTAATGAAACTTCCGTTTAGTGGGCGCGGTGAAACTGCTAGGGTCTGTCGACTTTAACGTTCTTCAACCGCGTTAATTACACCCGGCTGACAGAATTCTTGAACAACTAGGCAACAACAAACCTAATGGGAATCTAGTAGAGATTCTTTTGGTCTGAAGGCCTAATAAGTACCTGTCAAGTGAAGAAAGCTACCTAACCAAGAAATTGCCATTAATAAAAGAGTCCGCGTCCGAGCTCATCAACATGTTTTTTTTCTTTTTTCCTTAAATTTTATCTTCTTTTCACTGTCTATCAAAATGTCTTACAATAGAAAGTAATTTTCTGCAAAAATTTTTGTATCTATTGAACCTGCGTGTTACATTCACCAAATTCTCGAAAGGGATCTTATCCAGCCTGAATCTATTTCGAGTTTAGACGGGCAGGTAAGTTGAACCAGGTCTTCATGTTGAAACAATCTTAAAGAAGTTTGATGTAAGAAAAGCATAAACCGTTTAATTCAGCCTTCCTGTTTGCATAGATCTTGTATCAGTTGGTGAACAGCGGCTCAAGCACGCCGGAATTCCCTTCATTCAACTTGTTCAAGTGTAATAAGCGATTTTCGTTTAAGTTGAATCTGTTTTGCTAAAAATTTCGTAACGTCCGCTTTTGTGCAGCACACCACACATTCCACCACGTTTTTCAAGCACTTTGTCTTGAAAAACAGCTTGCATATAGTCCGTTCAGACGTCGTGGTAGAGGGAATAGTACGTCCAACGTCATCTGAGACGTCGGAATCAGTCTTCCTGGCTGAGTTTTTGGTTAACTCATATTTACCTCAAAGCGATCATGGTCTGTGTGTCAGTGCGATGCAGTGATCGTGGCACCAAAGTAGGACACGTGGATGCCAACTTCTTAATCGTCGTGCGCTAGAAAGTTGCAGCGCCCATGTGCAGATCACGTCGAAGACGCATTGAATGCATCTCAACACTGTGGTGTCCAATCTATGTATGTATGACTTGTATCATTTCAGCTTAGTAGTCAGGCGGCATAGTGAAAAGGTTTCCCCGTTTAGATCTCCCAGGTGTTGTACGATGGTAAAACGGGTTTTTCAAGAAATTCTTCTAACCCAGCAGCAGTAAATTTTTAGGTGATTTTTCTATAAGACCATGCTTTTTTCCCTCCCCTCTTCCGTAAAACATTTCCACTATGTCTACTGTAACATTATTGACGCATTAAAAGAAATCGACGTTGAATTAAAACGCCTTCGTGAAATGCGGCTCTAATTGTCCGTGTAAAATTGTCTGGCCGGCCGCTACAATCACTCTCGGATGATCTTCGTGCTCGTTGATGGTACTGTAGCTGATGATGGGGCCATCATCGTCATCATCACCACCATGATGATAAAAAGAAATAAAAACATACAGCTACAGAGATTTTTCTCCTGTTTTAATACTTGGAATTCAACTTTCAACGGGTTTATCTGGGTTTTAGGGACTTATTTGTACAAACGCACCAGTACAGCAAATTATCATTCGATTGATACGCACCGCGCCTTCCGCCGATCGGGAATAAGTTTCACCTGATTCGAAAATACGTTTATTATGTATCATCGTGGAAGAAAAGTCAACATGCGGTGAATTGGTTTTTCCCTTTTTATGAAATTAATAGGATCCCTGCTGTGCACACTCTGCGGGATCATCTCTTGTCATGTAAAATATGTGCGAATTACAACGCTTGCGGTTTGGAGCAAGGTGACTGGTTTTGTTGATGTTTCTGTTGCGGTGTGTTTGCGATTATTTGTGAAAATGTTTATGTGTTTAAATGTGGTACATTTTAAATAGGAGCCTTTAGTTTTTAAGGTTTTCAAGTTATTTTTTTTAATGCAATATGATTAAGACAAAAAATTATTAAATTTGATTATGTTCACCTTCAAACCACTTCTGCAAACATAATTCTCTTTGTGGAATCAAAGACGATCCCAATTGCGTGAGCCATACCTCTATTTTTAAATTGGATAAATTAGCAATTTTTGGGGATTAATTTAAAACATTACTAGACGAAACTATGTTAAATTAAGTTGCTTAATGCAAACAGTATAATTCGCATTAGACGCATTGGGGTATTTTTCGAGCCCCTGAAATCTAAGAGTCTATCATAATTTTTTGATTTTTAAAAATTCTAAAACTTGGGATGTTACACGCTTAACTTTGTATTTATTTTCATTATTTCTACAAGTCTTTCAACAAATTAAACTGAAAAATGAAAAAATTGAAGTTATCAGCTTATTCTTAAATTTTTTAATTTGTTCTTTGGCTTCTTCAAGAGAGATTTTTTTTAAAAATGTCTAGCAGTGATTTCAAAAATAACTTATTTAGAGTTTTTGAAATATAAGGCATAAGAAAAAAATTACAAAATAATAAATATAGAAAAAAAAAAGCTGCTGGTACTTTAAAAAGTTCGTTTTATCGTAATACATAACTATGATATGAGTAATAATCTAATCTGCAGTTTTTAGCATTAAAATATAACTTTAAGCACGCTTTTTTTCGCAATCACGTTTTCTGCCACGAGAAGCACGATAGCTTATACAATTTTGTAATATTTTTAACGAGACTTTTACATTTCATTAATAACAAGATTTTCTATCGTTAATTGTACTGTATTTTTAAAATTAATTATTATTTTGCCTTTTCATCAAGCACTTGAATTAAGAAATTTTCTTTGGAAATTATAATTTTTGTTTACATTTTAATAGAAATTATTTTTATTTGTTTATCAACGTGAAAAACGAAAAAATTGTGGAAGAGTATTAAGAAGAATCCATTTAAGAATTCAAATAAAACATAGTCATATTAAATTTCGTATTAAACGAGAAAATTCGTATCAAACCTAGTCCTAGATTTAATTAATGCTTTTAACAATATAAAAGAGTTTCGCAATAAAAATTTAACCCATTTAAGAGTGTATTATTTAAAATGATAATGATATTAACTCGTTGTATAAAAATTCATAAATGTAAAGTAAAAATAACTGGTAACCTAAAAAATAATGAATCAATTTATCTGGGCAAATAACAGCACTCTCAGAAATTGTTCAAGATCGAGAACATCTTTCTAGTCCCAAGTATGAGAGTACTGCATTGAATTGCGAATACAAAAAGATGAACTAGTGAATTTAATTAATTGAATTATTCCGCCAGAACGTGAATCAACAGTGCAATGCGCCCGTGCCGTTCTGCTGTGAAGAAGAAATCCAGTAGGCAATTTAGAAAGAGATTGGAGGAAAAAATCAAGTGCATTTCACATCATTTTCTAACAGTTTCGAAAATTTTATCTAATCCCAGTGATCTACATTTTGCGGTTTAATAGGATTTGCATTAGCCGTTGGGGAAATCGCTATCAATTTCAGAAATCTTAAGCGGTTGTAAGATCTCTTCCACTAATCATCGCGCGCTTTTCCGATTTTATTACACAATCAAAAATATTCAAAAGATACTCATAAGACGCACATCTGCCAGAAGGCAGGGATACAGGTCTTGATTTTTTCTTCTTTTTGTTACTAATATTATGTTTTTTATTATTTTCTCGCGCGTTTGCATGATAGACCCGGCGACGGTAACGAAGAATGGGCTTCTCCTTTGCCTTGGCGTTGTAATGAGGCAATAGAAGAACGGGTTTTTTTGCCATTAATAAAAAAATGTCGTCAGCAGTCGAGAATTTCTCAATAGAAGTGCATGGTGGGGTCTCCTAAGATGCCTGGGGGTTTCGGAACCTTCTTTGTGAACTCTCGACATTTTTACGCTTGAATCATGCGTAGTTGGCTTTTTACTTTCACCGCGAATTTTTTCGATGATTGAAATTCTTCCGAGAAAATCCATTTGCGGTGGGTTTCTTTGTAAAGAAAACCTGCCGCGAATGATGCTGCGGAAAATTTAATAGTAATTTTTTGAGTAGAAAATCGGAAACGTTGCCTGCTTATGAATATTTAGTGAACTTATGATAACGCGGTGAGTGGGGTCATTTTTGCCGGAAGAAAATAAGATCGCTAAGTTGAACTGTGTGCTAGTGCTACTCTTGAAACGGACTTAAGACAGCCTTCAGAGCACCAACAAAGTCAAGAGCGTCATGGTCCATGAACGAAACGAATCTCAGCATATCCTTAGTCACACGGCTCATTAAGAAGCAGATTATTTCCCGAAAAAGAGAAACAATTTTTATAGTCGTTTACGTATGGAGCGGGAATCATAGCAGCCGGTTCGACTGGTTTTCGGGTATCAACGATAAATCCAATGTTGGATGTCGGGTTATCCAAGTCGTTTAAAGCAGAGGTGATTGGTACTTAAAAAATTCCAATGGAATTTTTTGTCCAATCTTTTTATAGAACTTATTAGTGTCTTCCGTCTTCCATAAAAAGAAACAAAGAACCGAAGTACAGAATCGCTACAAATAGAACTTTCATTGAAAGGCGGTCAAATTTAAAGTTATCTGCTTTAACCTAGTTCTTCAACAATACCATGAAATTTCGAAACCCATAGAAGAGCAAACAACTTCTTCAGTTTTCTTCAGCCCAGCGGGCACTAGGTTCAATTAATTATCTTCAGTTGTTATTCGATTTTAACAACCTTAAGCAAACACACTTGATGTGTTTTTATTATGATTTATAACTGTCGTCGCGGATCGCTGAGGAAACTGGAAGAAGGTCAAGTTGGATGCAATTACTTTTCTGGGCTTTCCGCATTTTTCTCGATTACCTTTAAAATTTCGAAATTGATGAACTTTTGAAAAGTAAGTAAGTTTTTATTGCGTTTTTAATTTTCATAAGTTATTTTATCGTTACTCTATTTTTTTTGCTTTGGACAAAATTTTAATTATTTCTTTTTTTCTGCACGTTCTTTAAATAAAAAACTTGTAAAGTGTTATAAATAATTTGATCGGAGTGTGTTAATTATTCTACTAATTTTAACTAAGGCGTAAAAATTAATAATTTTATTTAATTAACCAAATTATTATATAATTTCAGTCATGGTATATTTTTTATATTTAATAATTATTGATTTCTTAAAAAAAAAATTTGAAAATACATTTATAGAGTCAATTTCAAGAGTATTGATAAAGAAGACAAGATTTGTTGTTTAAAAAATTTATTTTTTATGAAATTATCCTATCGTAATATTTGTTAGACAACAAAAACTTATGAATTAAAAAAATGAATGTAATTTTTTAGGAATATCCTAAGAAATATTGGTAATTATTGGAATTCATATTGTGGTCCAAGAAAACTACTTTTTATATATTTTTAAATACAAAACTATTTTGTAAAACATTTTGTATGTAATTCTTAATAGCATAGAATTATCAGTAATTTCCTTGAAATAAACATAAAAGCTTTTATATTAATGTCCAATTAAACCAGTTGTTTAAAATTGTGATTATTTGCTTGAATAAACCACAAAGTGCCTAACATGCTTCAGGTGATTTATTTTTTTTTAGAAAACAATGACTATGAGTTTTTGGTATTTGAATCAAATCAATGAATTCTATATCAATCGTATTGTCTTCCAATTCCAATCAACTGAAACGTTTGTTTTCTGAATAATCAATGAGCTGTTTGAATTCTCAGCAATGAATTTTGCATTTCCTAGAAGTAAGCAGTCCAAAATATTTACAATGTTCACACCTCTAAAATACCTACTTCCAAACTGCTTCTGTCCTAAGACAACAAACCGTAAAATCGAAAACGGATTACCAGAATCAATAAAGTAATCACCTTGTCGGTATGCTACCTGTGTATATAAAGGTAAACTGTTTCGTACACCTGGCTAACATTTATCAGAAACGGCACAAGAATTCCTCCCGTGGTGAACTTTCACATAAAACAAAACATGGTGCGTATACCGACGGTTTAATCTTGGGTCCATAAACAAAATATAGCGACAATTTCTGCATACCTTTTAGTCTGAAAAACCCAGCAGCCGGAGCTCGAAGAAAAAGGCACCTTGACTACCTTCGGGGCACAGACCAAACGACCAATGCAAAAAATCAAGAAACATGACCATGAATACAACGAACAGTTTTGTGCCAATGAATCATTCCGGGCAAACTGAATTATAAATAAAAATCGCTTCTACGGCATTGGATATACCTTTAGCATACCTGAGAAGGAGGTGCGATCATCTAAAACGAGAAATGGCACGAAGATGAAAGCGTCATCGCTATCGTGCTATCACAACATCCGCGAAATTTTGAAAATATGCAAAAGCCAAAAAGCCAACCCGATAAAAACGAGTTTCTGGGGTCGACTGGGTACGTGTCTAAAATTTTTAAATGTCAGACCCAACCGAGAACGGATCGGTCGGGCGGCCTACAGAAAAACACTTCTGAAGGTCTCCCGGTGCTAAGATGATGAAGATCGTCTTGGCTTCGGCTAAGTTTGTGTCAATCAAGACGCGATCAAGACACGATCAAGACCTCTTTCGTTTCTAGCTCTTTGTCGGCTGCGGGATGAACGCGGTTTAATTTTAATTTTATTTTTTCCCGAAGCGGGTCAATGGGCTTTGCAATTACTTCAGTTGTTCAGAAAAGTTAGTCACCTAAGAAAATTGTAGCGATCAATCCCGTCACCCAACAGTGAGCAGGAGGAGGAGTTTACGCAATTTTTGAATTTCTTCTAGCAAAAATTAGTGCAGACCATTGTCGTTATGAAATTTATTTTTTATGTGCTCACAGTGCATTTAGTGGTTGCATTTCGTTCAAACGAGGTACTCTAAGTGTATTATACGGCCTAGGCCGGAATGCGGTATGTCCAAAGAGCTCAAAGCTAGTTTGACTAGGAGTTGAAAATTTACGACATGAAAGAAACTGAAAATATTGCTAAATGACCTACTTGGGCGCACCATGCAGGCAGATAAGATAAAGGCAATAATTTTAGCAGCAATTTTATTGCTATTGACAATTTTTTGGCTAGAAATAATTTTCAAGATTTTTTATTAAATTCCAACTATTCCGTATACCAATCCAAAAGTTTTGACAAGCTATTTTCTTTAAAAATCTTAAAGTCTTTAAAGAAACTACAGTTTATTTTTTTATTTTATGTATTATTTTGGTGTTTGAACCAAATTGTATTTGTTATTTATTTTCCTTCAATTGTACATATGTAATCTTTTAACTTTTTTTTTATAATGTCAAAACTCAACAAAACAACAATAATAAATTTTTAAAAAGTTGAAAAAATTTTTATCCTTGTAGACTTGCTCTAATAATTTCGAAAATATTGCATAAAAATTAAATTAATATTCAATTTTCTTTTAATTAGGAATTCCTATTTTTATTCCATTTAATTACATACAAAAAACAATTTTTAAATTACTGGAAAATAAAAAAAATAAAATATTTACGATATATTAAATATTCATATTATGGAATTGAGTACAAAAACCACAAATGAGAAAATTTTCCATATTACAAACATTTGTTTTGATAAAACATGCATGTTCTTAATACCTTTCATTTTTAAACTTGAAAATTTCCAATTATTTTCATGAACAATTAATTGTTACCAAGCATGAAATAAAGAAGAATTTAATTAGTAAAACTTCGGACATCTGCACGTAAATACATTTTAAAATAATTGATGGTTTTAGTTTTGAAAATTAAAAAAAAAAGTAATTGAAGAATATAAACAGGAATTTTTTCAATGAATCGTCAATATTTTGCTCGATAAAAAGGAAAAGTAATTCTAAAATTCGTATATAAGTAATTAATTAAACAAGTATTCTGTTAAATAAATTGAAAGTGAAGATTGATATATTTAAAACTGAAATATTCCTTATATTTATAGTACATAAAATATGCAGAAACATAATCGTTAAATAGTGTAAAAAAATATATGCTCATTTTCATATTACAGACGTATTTTTAAGAAAACATCTTTTAATATCTGAATATGGTGATAATTTTAATTATTCTGATTTAAATTTTGCTAATTTACCACAAGGTTTTCTTATCTTTATCACAGAATGAATATTGATTTAAAATTTTTGGTGTAAATCATTCAGCTCATATATCGATAAAATGTTTTATTAAAACATGTTTATTCATTTGATTACTCATGGTTAAAGCGTCCATTACAGACAGTTATTTATTAATAAAAAAAAAAAGAAAAAAAAGCCATACAAGCCAGCAGAAGGTCATCAAGTCTGCAGACGAATGACTCATTCTATTAGTGCATTCCACAAAGTCTATAAAAATAAATTAAAAGAAAAAAAACTAACAAACGTTGAGATAAATCTGAGAACATCGAAGGAATTTAAAATGCCTACTCGAAAAAGAAAGGAAAAAAAAGCGAGGGTTTCTAATGGTCCTCTTTCAAAAATTCGACCTGTTCCTAATCTGCAGCGGAATATCCATCAAAAGATTTTGTTTGATCAATTAGCCTGTCCTTTCCCATCCACCCGCTCGAATGGACCTGGCCTGATAAAAGTCGGCCACATGAAACGTGTCTGGTCATTAAATCCGTTGCATAAGACTTACAAGCGTAGGTGTTAAAGAATTCCAACGGGATTAAAAATATTGGTCAGGTAACTCGACTTAATTCCAAATTTGGAACGAAATAAAAGGAAGCATTTCTAGTTGCATTCACTTACCTGTCCGTAGACAATGGCCAGTTATCGTAGTTAATAATCCAATTTTGAGTTATCCAAAAAAGGGTATCCCTTCCACTTAATTCCCGCCTTCTTCTTCTTCTGTTCTATTCGTAACTGCTATTCTTTCTTTTAGTGCTGAGGTTTGTCGTAATCAGCCCAAGCAGCACTATTTTTTTCTTTCTTTTTTTTTTAATTATCGACAAAAATCTCCTCCGGCTTTTAAATCCTTTCACTTTACATAATCCAACTGTGGGTCACACGATGTATCACCAAAGAAAAAAAAACTTAAAACTATGAGTTATTGGTGGCCATTATTCAACTGGAATCGTTACAAAACACAAAAATATTTTTGATTTTATGTTTAACTGATTTTTCGTAAAATTTAAAATTCAAATGCCTGCAACTTGTCGGCCACTGAGTTCCGCGAAACAATTTTTTTTTTTTTTACATCATCATCGATTAAAAATTGGGATAAATATTGCGCTTTTTGAATTAATAAAGTTTTAATATTGGAATTTATTGTATTTTTAGTAAGAGTAGACAAAAAAAAAATATGTTGAAACCGGTAGTTAACCTTATGGTGCTTGGAAGGACGAGGACTTACAAAAAGGAAAAAAAAGGCGATTTAAGGTGTATCCAAAAAACCATTCGTGGTTCATGGCCATCTGCAAGTCACAGGCACGAATTTATTCAAGATGCACATTTATAATTTAAAACCCGAAACGAAAAAATAATATTATTCTTCGTTTTACTATCAACTCGGAGAAAAACTAATTTTTGAAACAAAAAAAAAAATCTGTTGAGATTGTATTGTCTTTTGAATAACTTCTTCTCTTCTGCTTCTTGAAAGAAAACAGAAGAAACTATGACATGAGAAAAAGGTCAAACACTTCGAAAGCACTTGTTCTCGGATCTTCACTGAAAGTTTCGGTATACCGGAAAGTCCGTGTTACGATCACTGCAATAAATTTATTTAAACAATAAAAAATGTTTCATAAATTTTATAGAAACACCATATTTAACACAACAATTGACAATTTACCACTGATCGGTTGCAGTTTATTGCAAAAAAGCTGCATGCGATAAAACTGAACCATGTACCACCATTCCAATTGAAGGCCAGACACTCACTAAGTTGCTAAGATCGATCGTGTCGTCCAGTATCTGCAGCAACGTCTTAAGGTGAGCTGTCGAAGATACAGGTAATTGTGTGACGTGTCGACGCTTTTGCGTTGTTCGTGAGCAATACGATCACGTTAAAAGGCAGTTTTTACTTTAGGTGGATTTTCTTCAAGACTGTGGGCACACCTGTGCAGTAGACTCTGGGTTAGCTGTATTATCAGAGGTTAAAAACATTTACATTATCATTTTTTACCGTAAGAAGATAGATTTCACTGAATTTTAATTAATTAAAGATGTTTTTATAAATGTTTGTATCATTTTTGCTGTTGCTTTATAGTTGTATTTGTACCTGACTTTTATATGAAAATGTTTTTCATCCCTGACAACTATCACATTCACCCATTGAAAGCGATCTTCAGTTTAAGATACGAAAAATAGTGTCTTAAGATGGAATTCTCAAAGTGTATGGGAACCACTGTAGTCTTATAAAATGCCACATGGAGGTCTAAAGAACCGGTTTAGATATTCATATAGCTGTCCGTTGATCTACTCTGTTCTCAATAATTCCCTTAACACACCTAGTGAGCCTAGTGTAGTCTCCCACAGCCACTGATTAGTACCTGTACTCGTAGTAGGTGAAAGATATCGCACACCTATCTTTTTACTGTTGCTGTTTCCTCGGCTTTGCTACAATAGGAAAAAAATATATATATAAAGAAATACAAAAAAAAAAGTCACTAATTCTCTGTAGGTGCACATTTGGGCGATGGAATTCCTATTGAAATTGTTGCTGATATAAATTCAACTTCTTACACAGGTAGCACAGGGGATCAAAAATGTTTTGTTGATTCGTGTCGGCGTATTACACCTAAGCAGCGGCGAGCAGAAACCGGCATCGATTACCACAAAATCGAAAATATGCATACAATGGACATTTTGTGGGTGAAAAAGGCGAAATTTGAAATAATATTGAGAAATGTCTATGCAAACTTATTTTTGGATTATGAACACATTATCATTGATTTATTTCGCATAACGTAGAAAATTAATTGATTTTGTTCGATTTTACTTGTAGCGAGTTTCTCGCCTTGTTGAGAAGTCTTTCGTTTTTATTTTATTCGATTTTTGTCTATACCACTGCGTTAGCTCGAGTAAGCTGCGGCTAGCTGATCCCTTCAGGGCAATATTTTGCGGAAAATGAAAGAGATTAGAATTTTAATAAATTTGAGAGGTGGACAATTTCATTTTCGATTATGTGCACTGATCGTGCCCCGAAGGCACAAATCCGGATCACTATGGCCGGTTTCAGCTGGGAACTGTTGGTGATTTGTTCGAACGATGTCGCAAGTCGCGAAATTGAACTGAAATTGACTTAAGTTGAATTTATGAGGGAATTTGAACATTTTTAATAGGGACTACTTTCTAAATATTAACCATGAAACATGCTTCAGTAGGTCCGGAGTGAAAATCGAGGGTTCTGTCTCCGGTAACAAATTATTCGATGATTTTCTGTTTTCACAGACTTTCAAATTGATGCTTTTTCTTTTATCTTAAAAAAGAGTTGTGTTGTTCTTGATTTTAATAAAATGGAAATTTAAAACAAGAATGATTTCTAAAAATAAAAATTAGTGACCCCGAAAAACGTTTTGTTTGATTAGTTTGTCTATTTGTTTTCTAGTTCATCATTTTACAATCAATAATAAATCTTCCCAAGACCATAAGAACGAAATGTTTGCATGTAACGAAATTCTTCGGTAAATTCTAGAGAACGTCTAAACGCAGGTAGAATAAAAAAAATAAAAACTCGATCCTAAGTAGGTCTTCTTCGAACAGCCTAGCCAGTAGATTCAATCAGGCGTAAAAGTTAGCAAAAAACACTTCTAAGTGGGCTCAGGTGAATTTTAGGTTCAATGGCATCATCACAGTCATCATCATGAGGAGGTACCTCTACAGAGCTTCAACTGTAGAGGAGTACTTCGATAAAATACGGTCGGAATCGAAAAATATAATAATCTTCACAGTTGGACGTACGTAACTCTGGCTCTTCTTCATTGGGGCTGTCGGCCGCGAAGAAGTGAATCTTTTAGTTGTGTCCCAAAACGATGATGGTAGGTACCTTCTTACCTTCTTGACATACTAATCAGATAACCGTATTCGTTGACCGGAACCAACATGGGACGCAAACTTAAGTACTCTGTGTTTGCCGGCGGAAAGCAATTTCAAAATGTGATTGTGACCTATGCTTTAGGTTTGACCGTTAATTGTCCGGTGACTGTCTTTAATTGGTACAACCTGAGCAATCGTAGGTACTGTAAAACAGGTGGATAATGGGTTATATGCATATAATCATCGGCTGAATTAGTCCATTGCGCACTATTGAGGCTTGTTTAGAATCAAAAGAGTTCTAGGTGTGACCCACTTATGTAAATTTCATGTTGCCCGTAAAATCAAAGAATTTCCTAAGCAGTTATAACCTCGTAAAATTATCTATAACGAAAGCATACTAGAGGCACAGCCCATTTGCAGGTGCTTATTGTCCAAGCTTACCTGAGTGAATGGTTTAATTTAAGATAATGGCTTTTTCGTTGTTGTAATATTACTTCAATTGCATTAATTCTCACTTTTCGTCTTTAAAATCGTTTGGATTCGCGTTAACTTTTTTTATTGTTACATTTTAAGTTGCGGAAGTAATTTGTAAGATATTAAAAATTAAAATTAAAAACAAAATAAATCAATTTGCTTAATACTATAATTTAGTTAAATTGATGTTTTTAAAATATCCCTAGTTTTTATTAAGTAACTTAAATTTAAAATCACGAAGGAAAACGTTACGAAAAAAAAATGTAAAAGGCATAAAGCCAAAATAGAAAATAAATTAAATAAATCTCAATATACAGATTGTTTCACAAAAGGTGGATAAAATAAAAGTATATAGTTAATAATATGTAGATCTTTTTGTTAAATTTTTTGTTTTGTGTATTCAAGCAAATTATTAGGCCTATTGATTTTGATTATTTTCTCTCTTCGGCTTAAAGATTGAATTGTTGAAGAAATTGTTTTCATTTTTATTTAAATGTTTAGTCTAATGAAGCTTTTTTACATAGCATGCGATATTATTTTGAAATCCTCCTTGAGATTTGGATATGCTTTTTTATTAAAGGTTATAAAAATTTACCTTTTCCGGGTTTCGAGCTTGTAATGATCCTCTTTTGCTTAAATGGTAAATGATGTTAATTATTTTGTGAAGATGAAACAATTTTTAGAGAGTCTTCGAGTTACAGGGATGGTCCCTCCATTCAGCAATGTTCTAGTTGTTGGTCTAAAATATAGAAAACTTTTTATATCTAGAAAAAAAAGGAAGTTGTTAGGGTTTATGAGATTTCCCAAAGGATAAAACATCTCTTCTGCCAGGAAGGGCAAGGCAAACTTAGAATATTCTCCATCTTATTTTTTGTTACAATATCACAAAGATCAGGTTGCATATTATTTCGATAAAAACCACAAAGAAAAATATCAACGATTAAGGAACAGGTAAATACATATACAATTCACGCATTAAAAGTGCATTTTAATCCTCAATTTCCGTTTTTGTATTGAAAACATTTTTCCTTTTCTCTATTACTCTTATTTAATATAAACAATATATATTTTCTCTTACATTTCCTAGAGATTGTATAGACAAATTGCATCGTATAGTTTAGCAACAAATACCTAAATAAGCTTAAAAACTACAAGAAGTTTCTTTTGCTCATAATTAAAATACTTTGCAGAAAAAAAAATAATAATAATAAGTGGAAAAAATAACGAAACGTTCGTGAGATTTAAAAAAAAAAAAAACGATACATTGTTTAATTTCTACAGCTATGATGAGAAATTACAATAACTAGAGTAAAATTAAGTGAAATAAATAAATTTTTGTTTTTTGTTTTCATTTCATTTTTTTTTCTTTGCTTTCATAGGTTTTCTTTAAGGGTATGAAAACGGCAGGTTAGGGTAGTAGTGTAGTTACAGTTGAGTTTATAATTTGAAGTCAACTAACAAATATACAAGTATTATATGCTTTTGTATGTACATTATTTATCTCTCACCTATTCTTTTTCTATCTTCACTTTCCACTTTTCCTTTTCTTACTTTTTAAAAGATCAAAATGCGTTTTTGTTATGCGTTCTTGATGTATTTAAGCTTGAGAGCCAAATTTTAGAGATTGTAAAAGGCCGAAAGAATGTTTAAACTTTTATGTTTTTCAAATACTTAACCTTTTCAATTGAAATTTAATAAATTCGAGTTAACGTTTTTTTTTTTACATCCATATTTTAAAATACAAAATAGAATATTCATATTCAATATTTTGCAGAACGTAATAAAAATTCTATCACTCTTCTTTTCGTGGTGTTTTTCTTTCCCTTTGAACTTTTGTGCCTTTTGTCTGTTTAGCATTTGCAAATTTCAAAAATTTTCTACATTTAATATGTGAACTACAGGATTTTAAATGTTGAAATCTTTGGTTGCTTTTTTGAACAGATAAAATTTTTAAGCCATTACTCATTCGACGGCATTTTTACTTGATCATCCTCCATTGGATCAGAATATACATAATTAGATTTTTTTCTAGACCAGAATGAAATTTTAACATATTTTTAAATATGTAAAATGAAATTCAATGACATATTTTTCTGTTTTATGCACCAACAGAATATTAAAAACAAAAAAATTACATTGCATACCAAATAATTATGGTTGTGAGAAAAATCTAAAGCATATTCACATAAATTAAAATTTTTTGAATATCCTTGAAATGTAGAATAATCTGTCGTGTAAATTTAGAAAACTCAAAAAAATAAGGTAACAAGTCAACACTTTTCGACCTTTTACATGCACCGACTTTTGAGAGCTTCTTAATTAAACGGAAATTTCAAATTTCATCAAAGACGATTAATTTGCCGCAATAAACAAAGCTCACACTGCCTTTAGGCAGAAAAATGTTTTTTAATTTTTTTTTTTGTATTTATTGGAAAAATCACGGCCCCTACTAATGGAGCTGATTCGCCTACGAAGGGTGATATTAATGTTACAAGAACAGAAATACCCAATGGTGCTATTGGTTGCATTTGTTATGTGTTAAGATCATCCTGCTGAGAACTAAAATAGCTTACTAGTCCGCTAAATTCACTTGTCGAATTTCTAGTTGCATTCTCCTCATCATTATCATCAGCAGGCGTTGAATTTGTATCGTAGGGACTTCTTACTGAATCGACATCCGGCGGTGGTGTTGATTTTGAATCGAACGTTTCTAGTGGCGTGGCCTTAGGCCGCGGTGATATGGACTGTTGCATCGGCTCAGCAATTGACGATACTACTGGCGGAGGAGATGATGTGTTTGGGGTTGCTGATACTATTACAGAACTAGGCACAGCCGTTGCGGTGGGTGGCGGAGGTGTGGAATGCGTGGTACCAATTGGTGGTGGATAATAATTACCAAATGGTGCTGTTGCAAATGATGGTGCTGTTACAATTTAATTTATAATATAAACATATATCCATTAACACTTCGAATATACCTGAATAAGCGTTATCAGCTGAATGTAAGCTACTGGGAGCTTGTGGCGGCGGTCCTGGAGGTGCAGAATGTCCGGGCGGAACAGGAGGATACCCAGGTGTACCAAACAGGGGAGGTCTAATAAATTTTGTAATATAAAACACAAAAGCTGTAAATCTAATAGATAATCAATTTCTTACCGATAGGGATTTAGGGGCGGTGCCGTCCTAGGCCTCATATTAAATTGCTCCGAGCTGGCAAATGGTGGTGGCTGCCGCGGTGGCATTGGATGTCTTCCAATGCCATTACCTAGGCTCACAGCTGGCGGGGGTGCACTATTAACCGGCCTTAGTGGTGGAGGACCACTCGTGTACGACGGCCTCATCGTGTGATGTGGTGGTGGTGCAACCGACATTGATGGCGGTCGTGTTGGTGGCGGCCTTTGACCCATCGGACCAGGAGGACCAAAAAAGCGTGAATCTAATATAGAATATATGAACGATAAATAGTAAAATGAAAAAGGTCACAATCACCTTGTTCTGGGAATCTAGGCCGGGTAGGTTGTGCCATTCTAGTAATAACTGACGGCTGTGTATTCGAGGGTTTGTATAGTTGTGGTGGTTGCGCTATAGACAAATTGGGACCTTAAATTCGCGTTAATATTTAATTTAAAATTTTATGATTTTCGGAAATTTTTAAACTAATTAAATTACCTGTAACGTTATCAACTGCTGAATCTTTACTAAGCTGTGCGGCTTGTAATGGTGGAACAGATGGTCCCGGAGGTCCTGGCGGTCCTGGTGGAGCAGATTGTCCATGTGATTTTGCCTGACCAGGAGGCATTGAAGTCAATATGGGATTTGTGGCAGCTGCTGCTGCAGCAGCGGCTGCCGCTTGTTGCTTTTGTAACGTATCCCTCAAAGGAGTTATTTTTTTCCGCCTTCCTCGAGGCTTAAGTTGCTCATGTGGACTAGCTTGGGACACTACTGTGGGTATTTGAGAATTAGGCACTGGCGAAATTGCTTGTACTGTTGGGCTTGAGTTGGCCTGTTGGGCCAAGGGGTTTCCATGAGCTGATGATGGTGGGCTTGTTTGTAATGGAGGTGGAACCATTGAAGAACGGCTTGAATGCATCGGCGGTACTGATCGATTTAGAGGTATAGAACTTCGAGAGTATGAAGGATGTGAAAAATGACCAAATGGAGCATTACGTAAGGGGGGATGTGGTGTTGGTATTGGAAATCGTTTTCTTGTTGTGTCATATATTGGGGCTGGAATCGCCCTTGGAATTCGAATTGCAGTTTCAGTGTTAACAGGAGGATCGGTTTCCTTTAGTTTCTTCTGCCTTATTACTTCTCCAGCTAATTTTAATTGGTGTTGGGCAAAATCTTCCTCCTCCATCATTTTGGCGATTTCCTCCTCATCCATGTCTTCAGGATTGAAATCTTCCGGTAGATCATCATCAAAATCATCAGTCTCATTATCTTCGCTTTCTAATTCTCCCCGTCTTTGGAGGTATTCAATATCGAGGGCCTTAGCGCTTCGTATAACAGAGAGCGGTACTGTGGATAGTGAAGTACTATTATCGGCTGGTGGATCAGCCTTTGATCGTACAATAGGGGTTAAAGTGGGAGTAGCTGCGACTTTTGCAGCTTCGGTATTCTTTTCAGCAAGCATTCTTTTAATTTCCTCCTGCCGGCGAATGAACTTCTCCCTTTCCTCAGGTGGAGTATCAGGTCTTTTAACACCGGGCTTGATGCCATCATCGGAACTTTCATCTTCGTAGTCTTCAAGATACGTAAATCGTCTTCCTCTTGTCTTCCGACTACTGTCTCTGCTGTTGTCATCATCGTCATAGTCGATTATTCGATTTTTAGAAATGCCAGCTTTAAAGGATTTCTCGTTTTCAGAACGTCGATGTTTCTTTTGCTTCCTAGAGCTTGAAATGGGTTTCTTCTGTTGTTTCTTTTTAGAGGATGTCCTTTGCTTCTTCCGTTTGCTTGGTCGCCAAGCACCATCACTATCACTTTCTGTGCTATCATCACATAAATCCTCACTGTCCAGATCCTCTGACAATTCCTCCTCTGATTCACTTTCAGTGTAGTCTGAATCTTCTTTCCGTTTCTTTTTCGTCTTGGGAATCTCTTCAGATAAATCAGAATCGTCTACAATAAAATCGTCATCATACCTTTTCCTTCTATTCCTGGCGGCTCTTCGACTTGATCGCCGACTATTTTTCTTATTTTTCTTGCTTTTATGCTTGTAAATTTCTAGACTACTATCACTTTCAGTTCCGCCTCCTGAAATAGATTCGTCTTCCTCTTCAGTCTCGTACGAGCTTGTTTTAAAATCTTCATCAGACCCATCATCTTCAGAACTTATGTCCAGACTATTAAGTTTGCGATTTTTCTTCTTTAAATTCCTTCTAGAGCTAACCTTTGGTTTTAATGGCTCAAAATCACTACCGGAATCCTCTTTAATATCCTTTTCGATCTTAATACCTGGCTGGTTGTCTTGCAGAGCGGGATTCGCTGTTACCTCCAATTTAGACGGATCAATCTCCTTCGATTCCAAACCTTGGACATCCTTTCGGGCCTCAAGCTGTTTCAGTCGCAGTTTTTCTTCCTTATCAGCTTCAATTATTGTGGAGATATCTTTTCCTCGACCTAAATTTCCAGCACCAGCAACCTCATCCATTTCTTCTTTTATTGCTGAATTTATAAGGTCATCGTATTCATGGAAACGATAGCTAACATTTATCTGACGACGTTTTCGTAGTTTGTAAATCGGTTCATCCTCGCTGTCTGTTGCCGAGCTCCTGCTGCCTGATGATGAAGACGAAGATGAACCGCTGGAGGAACCTGACGACTTCGATGAAGACCGTTCACTTCTACTGGAATCACCACTTCTACTGCTGTACAGTGATGAAGTTTTCCTAATTCTTCGTCTGGCCTGATTACGTGGTTGCTTTACTGGTGCTGGCATTGCAGCAATCATTTCTAGCCTTTCCTTCTCCAACACCAAATTACGTTCCCGAATTTCTTCTTCCTCCTTCTTCTTCAAAAGAAGTTCGTCGAAGTCTTTAAGATGATTTTCGAGGGCATTGATAAGTTGTTCCTGCTGGCAGGGGGGACAAAACCAGTCTCCCTCAGGAATAATGAACAAGACTGGCGATAGGCACGAACAATGATAGCCTTTATCACATTTGTCGCATAGGAGGATCCATTCGGGGTGGTCTGTCTTACCACATTTCTGGCAGGCCTCATCACTAACCTCAACGGTCTCACCACTCTCATCGCCTTCTCGACGGGCAGTTCTGGCACGTTTTGTTGGCACAATTTGAGATTCATCCTCAATATCTGACTCCGGTGAAAATTCATGGTCAGATTTGAATAATGGTGAGCCCACATCCGTTTCATACTGAAACTCTTCCTCTTCTTCTTCAGGTTCATCTTCCGTTCCGGAACTCCAACCACCCTTTTTAAGGCCTCGTTTTTTCTTTTCGATTTTCTTCTTGATTTCAGCTTCGCTGTAGACACTTTCGTTCTTTTCGGATGAAGAGTCTGACTTCTCGGACTTCTCCCGCTCCTCTTTGGCATTCTTCTTCTCTTCTTTCTTCTTTTTCTTAAGTTCCTCTTTCATCTTCTTCAAGGCAATTTCTTCTAGCTTGCGTCGCTCAGCTTCTTCCTTTATCTTTAACTGAGCTATCCTTCGTGACTGCCTCACTGGAGCCACCTCATTGTCTGCTTCAATTATGTTACTAATATCGATTTCCCTCTTCTTGCGCTGCTTTCTTTTAACGGCCTCCTTATTCGTGGATGCTGGAGGATCCACTGTCTTATCTTCTGATAACTCAGTAGCGGTCGAGTTATTGTTGGTTACCGGAGAGGCTTCTTTTGATGTTTCTGGAGGATCTGGAGGAATTGTAGGCTTCTCTAATTTCGCAGCTGGTTCTTCAGAAGACTTCTCTTCTATTGCCTTCTCCTCCATTGGCTTCTCTTCCTTTTTAGGTTTTCTACCTCGCCGCCTACGTTTGGTTACAGGTGTAAATGGCTTTTTCCTACCAGATCTTGTTTGTATTTGCTCGACTTCTTCGACGGGAGAAGTCTTCGGTACAGTCAGTTCCTCTGCTTCAACTTCCTCCTTCTTTATAGGATCTTCAGGAATTTCTGTACTTTTATTGTCTTCTTCAGGGCTTTCTTTCGAAGCACTATTTTCTTCTTTTTTAATTTTCGATTCTAGACTTTTTAAATCTTCCTTATTTTCTTCTTTAATTTCTGTATTCTCACATTTTTCTGATTTCAATTCTTTTGCACTTTCTTCATTATTTGAAACAATTACTTCTTCTACGTCTTTGTTATCGTTTTCAACTTTTTTGGGGGAGAGAACTTTTTCTAGAAGTTTATTTTCATCTTCTTTCTCAGGGCTGTCTTCTTCACTACTGCTGGTACTTTCTTTAGTATCGTTCCGTTTAGCTTCAACCTTTTTTCGTATGTTTGTATTAATAACCTTACAACGCATCTTAGGTCGCTTCCCACCGACATCCACGTCCTCCTGACTTTGCTCTTCTACAATTTCAGAGTTCAAATCAGATTCGCTTTCAGAAATTGGACGTGGACTCTCTTCACTAAGTCTTCGCTTTCGGTTAGGCAACACTTTGCTAGGAGATTCCCTTTTCTTTGGAACTTCAACCGGCATTGGAGACCGTAGTTCCTTTTCAGGCGTTTTACAACTTTCCTGTAAAGCTTCAAGATCCGTTTTATTGTTCTCTTTATTTTCTTTCTCATTGGAATTTATTGGTTTTTCGCTTTCAATAACATCGGTTATTTCAATTTTAGGAACTTCGGTCGTTTTTGATTCTTTATTATTTTCGGGAGATGGGGGTTTAGAGTTTTCTTCTTTTTCTTTTTCTATGGAATTATCGTTCTTATTACTATTCGTAGAATTTTTCAACTCTTTCGCATTCACATTATTCTTATTGGCCTTCTCCCCATTCGTTAACTCATCCACACTCTCGTCTGCAATGTCTTTTCCAATTTCCTCCCCTTGATCATTTGAACATTTAAGATTTTTGTTGTTCGAAATTTCTGTACAGTCTTTTTTGATAACACTGACTTTTTCACAGTTTTGCTTTTGAAAACAAACCTCTTCTTTATTTCCATCATCTTTGGAGTTACCGACGAGACAATCATTTCCCCAACCCTCTCCCCTGATAAACATTACTTCCTCTTGAACAGCCTCACTCACCCAAGAATCATCATCATTCAGATTTTCACCTATGCTTATGAAATCCAGGTAACTACTCTCACATTCTTTCCCATTTCCATCACACTTTATAATCATTAAATCCTCTTCTATTTCTTCGCCGACTTCCTCTTCCTCTTCCAGTTCTTCATCTTCCTCTTCTTCTGCGGGAGGTTCTTCATCATCTTCAGTACCATCTTCCTCTTCTCCGTCTTCTTCTTCATCGTCATCCTCTGATTCATCTTTAAATTTCTCATATTTACTGATCTTCTTTATCCTATTATTCCCCAGAAGAGTCGGTCGCGCCCTTTTGGATGGATTTTCATCGTTTGGTTTTTCTGGATCTTCCAGAAGCCGCTTTTTCGACATCTTTTCACTTGTTATCTTTGATTGGCTAATTACAATCGGCTGAAATATAAGAAAATATTCAAAATTATGTGCCACGGTAAGTATATCATAGACCTTAAATTAAAGATGAACCAATATTAATAGTATTTTTAATAAATATTTTAACATGACAGTAGAGTAAATTATTTTCGCACTTCTGTACCAAATCCTTACCTATAAAAATTTTTACATTATGTTTTTCATGATGGCAAATTTTGCTCATCTTTAGAGTTTCACTTAAAAGTGGGTTGTACACATATTTTTTTTAAATATCAATTTAGAAAAAAACACTATTAAACTCCTATTAAAACTAATGGTTTTTGAAAACCTGTGTATAGCAAACTTAACTGACTTCCACATCACAAGGTATACTCACTTTTTGAACCTTTGAATGATTAAAAATTTTTATTTATTAATATTCCGTTTTCTGCTACTGAGTACGAACGTTTTAAATTAATTTTTAATATTACAGAATTACATTAGTACGCTATTTAACAAGGAATTTTGTTAGTTATTTAGACAAATTAATTTTAATTAGAATTTTCTGATAAATGGTGCACTATCACAGTTCAACAAACGCAGTTGGAATACTAATCGTGATATATCTAAACTGAAAAACTTCTCTCGATTTAAGAAATTCCGCGCAATATACCACCACGAAATTGATATAAGAATATTTTAAAGAAAAACTTCCATGGCTAAAACGATATTCGTCACATGAGAAGCCATAACCTGCGATAAAGTGTAATTTAACCTGATGCTGATATAAATAAAATAAAAACAAGTTTAACTTTCTTCGATAAATGCAATCTGATAAATAAAAGGGACATTGGTAACGAAAAAATAATAATAATAAAGCCTGCATAATAGTGGACAAAAGATCTTCATCGAAACAGAGATCGGACATTTACAAAATACACGTAAAAAAATAATAAACGAAAATATAAATAAATAATTTATTTCTCAAATAACCAGTTAAATATGATCGTACAATAGGAACAGTAGTGAGTTAAAACAAAATAAATTAATGAGTGCAAAATGTGGGAATGTCAGTACATTGTCTTCGGTTTAGACATTTTTTCGTTCTTCGCCTCTTTTTTTAAAGAACGCCGCTTAGTACGGATTATAACGTGTTTTTCTTCGATTCGACTGAAAATAATTGATATAACCAAAATCAGAAATTCTATATCAGATCAGTCTACTTCAGATGTACTACGCTATCAACTTGCACTCAAAACCAAAAACTACACAGGATCCTTGGCTACCTACTTGAGTGTGAAGTTTACTTGGCAAATGCGGAAAAAAATGCGATTTCAATTTACAGGGATTTTCTAAGATTAATAATAAAACTAGAAACTATGAATACACTCACCTTAACCTTTCTTCCATCCTCATTCGAGTTATCCACTCCATCTGTAGTCTTCTTGTCCACCTCCTCTTTGTCGAATTCTTTGTTCTTTTTAATAACACCATTAATTGCACCATTTAAATCTCCATTGAGTTTTCCATGTTTTATGGTGCCGTCTTTGCTTTCCTCCTTAAGTTCTTCCTTATCCGCATTACCATTACTCTCAATTTTTTCATCATCGGATGCGAAACCATCCAAATCTGCATCCTCTTCACCTCTGTAGTCACTCTCACTATCGCTTTCAACCTCATCCTCATCGGCATCTCCATTCGTACTCGCCACTATTTGACTTGTCCCCAACTTTATCTTAATATTAGGAATCTTCCCTTCACTACTACTAGTCTTCTCGTCTTGACTTTCATCGTGTTCCTCGGGAGGTGGAGGTTTCACTGTCGCAGTGGGGCAACTATTACTACTGCTATCCTCATCGACAACACTTACTAACGATGGTAGGACCACTTCATTCCCCTTTAATCTTTCAATTAAAGTGACCAACTCCTCCCGATTGCTGGCCACCACTTGCCAAATCTCTTCATCCAGGTGTTCTTGATAAATTCTAATATTACAATGGCGATCTTGTGTTAACCAGTAGGAGTGTCCCAATTTATCACGACCTATCGGCTGGTCTCGTAGATCTTTGGCTGATAGAGCACTGAAGTGATTCCGAAATTTTGCATTTTTATCAAACTGATACTCAAGAAGTTCCTGAAATAAATTTATTTTTAAATTAATGGACTGTATTTTGGAGTGAAATAGTTTAATATGTTTACTTTTAGGATCCGGAGCTTCACTTTCAGACTGGATTTTTTATAGCCAAATCTTTCTATCTCCCAGGCATCCTGTGATGAGTATATGTAGCAGAATTTTGCCAGGGCTGTTTCCCATGCTGTTTCATGCACAGTTTTACGCAATTTCCTCAGCAGTTTGATATGCAAATCTTTAAGTCCTGGCGAAACTGTAAAATATATGAAAAAAATATTATTTATTTTTTTTTAAATCCTTATTTGAATTTTTGAATTATTTAGTTTCGCTTTAAGATTAGAATACTAAATTCACAAGAATTCTAATCATTTACGATACTTTGCAGAGAATGGTGGTAGAGAAACAATAAAAACCTTACAATTTATCATTTTCTTTATTTTCGCAAATCTCAATAAAATATTTTCCAATATTTAAGAAAAGAATTTATTTTGCAACTAATTTTAAGGATTAAATTATATTTGAGCTAAAACGTGTTTGTTTTAGGAAATTAAAAAACAGTTGCTGAGTATTTCCCTATATTCCGATATTCATTTCTATTAAATTCAAAAAGGAGTAGTTTTTGCCTTAGATACTCTGTATTTTCTTTATTTGTGCGCCGTAGTGTTTGCAATGGTCTTAGATTTTTATTTCTAAGTTCTAAGTTTAGTGTTAAGATATTGCACAGATTTTGAGAACGAGGAATTAATTTTTTCTCAATACTTTCTTCCGAATTTAGTCCAAGAATAAAAAAACTGTCACTACGGCTCAAATAGCGAAAACTCAAGCGAAACAAAGCGAAAAGATATAAGCCTTATTGAGATCCCATCCATTAACATAGTATTTTTTTAGTTGGTAGACAAATTTGTAATTTAAGCCAAGTTTCCAGCTACTTTAAGTTTGCATTAAATGAAATATGTTCGATCTTTGGAACCGAAAACGATGGGAAAGGTGCCAGTCTACTTGTATATTGGTACATTTTGCAAAGCAGGGAAGATTAAATAGTTTCCTTCTTTCTTCTTATACAAGTAATGTCTAAATCGATTCGCGTAACCACTAGTTTGTGTAATTGTAATATTACTTTATTCAAAACATTGTTTAAAACTATTTAAACAAGTACATTTTGTTAAATATTTTAATTTGTTTACAGTATTTGGTGTCCGTACAGGTTTTAATAACGTTTCGTCGATGAATTATAGTAGTTTCTGAATCGGCTAATCCTTAGTCGCCTGCAGTTTCATTTTCCTTAATTATTGTTTTTCCACTTCCTATCCGGGCCCTTTGAGGGATATTAAGTCGTTTTTATCGTAATGTACAGACTGTCCGAGTAGTCGAGTAAAAATGTCCAAGTTGAGTGGAATTTTAGTGATCTTGCTTGGCGTCGATTCCAATTATCCGGATGACAATGATCCAATGTTCCATTCTTCAATTTTATATTCTGTTCATTTTGTGCTGTGTGTCTTGGAAAATGATTTATCCGTAGAGTAGCCGCCGGCTAAGATGATTAAAATAAAAAATTAACATGTTTGACAGATCGCTGACAGTTACACATCAAAATCCGAGCCGTATATTTTGTGAGGGAGGGAGAACACAAACAGAAATTGCAACAACAATAACTGAATGCACCGTGACACCCCGAAAATCCATGGGTAAAAATTCTTTGGGCCCGTCACCGGGCTCCGTAGAACTCACCTTCATCGGTGTTCTCGAACCATTCCTTGAGCAATTGAATGTCCGGATGTTGGATATTGAGCATTGTCGAGAATTTTTGAAAGAACGCACAGATAATCGCGAAATTCGGGTCATTCTCGCAGGTAGCATCTTTTTCGGACGCCATTTTCAAGTTTTCCTCGATATCGTCAAAACAAAAAACTTCTGAACGGAGAAAAACGCCTCTATCTGTAGCAATCACATCACACTCGGAGGCTCTAACATAATCTGGGTCACTCAACGGTGGCGATATGCAAACGGTCCTATGGAATTTTTGGTAAAATCCGAGAAAATCGCGTAAACACCATGTCAAAATTTACACCGAGCTGATCGGCGCTTGGCTAGGGATGTTGACTTGGTATCGATATATATCGGTGGCGGTTCTTAATCCCATATATCGATATAATTCGACGATACTATTGGATGCGGTATATCGATATTCAAATTGAAATTTGAAATGTTACAATTTTCCTACGAATGAAATAAATAAACAAAAACGGTTAAAAAACAAGTAAATTAAGGTGCAAATAAACTTTAATTTTAATATCCGAATCATTAAATTAGTTAAGATTTTCTGATATAACAATTTTTAGAGTAGTACTGCGATAAATTAAAATTTTCCATTGCAGAATTGTGCGGGGTTGACTTTGCTTACGTTCCTTACTTAAATTTTTTTATTAGAAATAATTCAAGCAGTTTTATCAGCGGAATGTTGAAAATTTATTGCAGTCAGCCGTTGAAGGCACCTTGTTTAGAATATTAAGTAAATATTAATTCATTTACCAATCATAGATTTTGCTTTCAACAAAAAATTTTTATTTTGAAAACAAAAAAATACAAATAATACGTTCTATTGTAAGATGAACAAATCGATACTTGTTGCAAACATTAGCATCCCTGGCAGTTAACTTTGTTGTCCTAGATTTTTGTAAACCGAGCGGATGGATTTGTTTTGAAGCTCTCACGAATTCTCCTCTCTCTGCAGTTGCTAGAGTAACATGGCGTATTTCTATTCTCGCCAAGACTCGTTGGTGACGTTGTGGTGAATTAGCGGGGGTGCAAAAATCGGTTGAATCCCAGGGGTGATATGTTTGGGGTTTTGTACAACGTCCAGGAATTCTCCGCGTAGTCTTAAAGAATGGACTATTTATTTATTTTTTACTAAATTAAAATCAATATGGAATTAAGAGCTCACAAGGTGTTCAATTTTAATACTTGGAGTCCACGCCGTTTTCTTTAAAGATTCTTTACTTTACAAATGAATAAAAAAAACCTTATAAATGTCTTCAACATTTTCTGATAAGCAGTTCATATTTTATTTTTCATTTTTAAATATTTTGCAAACAGTAACGTATTTTGGGTTTTATTTATTTTATTAATTCCAGCCAGTTCCACGTTCATTCGCTATATTTTGTTTATTTAAGTATTATATTGATATAAAATAAAACGACTCAGTTTTAATTATGAGTTCATGCATCCCTTCGTTTGAATGCATATTTTACTTTTTAAAATCAAATTGATAATTTATAATATTAATATAATATTCTAGAAGATTTAAGTGAAGCAACAGATAAGGTTTGTAATGTTTCGTTTCTAAATTTTTTATTCACAAAGAAATATTTTTTTTCCAGGTTTCGAATCCTTTTCACGTTTTTTTTTATATTCAAATCCATTAAGTAAATTAAAAATATATGTGTGATGTCTATTTCCCCCAAAGCGCATATCAATAAATATATTTTAAATAGGCCGGTAGTTAAAAATAATGTTTCAATTAATGCTTTTCCATTTTTATGTTCTAATAGTATATTTTATCATGTTTTTCAAACGAATAAAAGATCTATACACAGCAATTTCCTTCTTCAAAAACTTGGAAAGTCTTCAGACTTATTATTTTTATTAGTTATATTAAATAAAAATCTTCCAATTCATTTTATCGTAATGCAATTCATCTAAAAATTGTTCCGAAAAAGAGCTACTGAACAAAATGACTGTGAATTAAACTTAATTTGGTTTATTTTTCACAGTTGATCGTCCTGATCTTCATTCAAATTTTCAATAGTCGCGATCAATTCTCCTGCAACAGTTGCCGAAGGATGTTGGTGTCGTTCTATAATAAAACTTTAAAAATTATAAACTAGTGTAAAAAATAATATAAAAAAAAAAACACAATAGAACTTCTGCAGGAAAAAATTTTAAACGTTTATTCAATTATGCAATTGAATAGTATTTTAATACGTCATGTGAATGTGTAATTCGAAGAATTGTTTTAAGTACAGAAAGAAAATAAAGATTTATTTATATTCCATAAATAACTTGCTCTTAATTACTTGATTATTATCGTTGATTCTAGATTGTTCCTCAATTGGATTTTACAAGCGAACCCAAGGTAAGGTGTAAATTATCATCTAGACATTGAAAGCAAATTCTAGACCTAGCGCTTCTGATGTGGAACAATACCTGCTTAACTGTAATTCCGCTCTTTGTAACGGACGACAAATAAATATGCGATTGAATAATATCGCGTCACGCTTCAGACAGATTACAATTAAATTAAAATTTAAAATTATTACCTTTAATGGCTTCTGGAATGCCACAGGGAAATTTTTGTAAATAATAAAAAAAAAAAAAAATAAATATGGATAATTTAATATAATTAACCTGGTGTTAATTACATTGTCCAATAGTGACCTGTTAGAATTTCTGTTTATCAAAAAAAAAAAGAAAAAAAACAACTATTTCCAAGAGGAAGGTGCAAAAAACATAGTCTTAAGTGCCTATTTCGTAAGAGACCCGATGCTACGTGTGGCAATTGCGCCTTTTAAGCAGTTCGCGCAAGTCGTTTAATTAATTGCATCGATTTCGTGCTTAACTGATCGAATTATTCGAGGTGCTTTTGATACCTGTGGATACCTCGCCTACATTCAGAGAAATACTTGCTAAATTTTCGCGTTCCGAACTTTTCCAATGCCAGTGTAATCAGTCTGATAAATTCTAGAAAGATTAAGAAATATTATTTTCGGTTTTCACGGACGAATCTTTAGATGGGTCTTAATGGGTTATTTCAAATCGGGTCTTCACTTACTGATAAGACTTACACTTACTAGAAATGCGGCACGAGTTACAATTCTTCTCTAATTTTTAGTAAACTAGGATTTTTTAATCTAATCAGAAAGCTGTTAAATGTTTTAATTCCTATAATTAACCAGGATTTCTAATTTTGTAATTACTAGGCCGAATAAAATATTATCAACCCAGTTTAAATTATTCATGTTTTTAAAATAATTTACCTTCTTTAGAATTTTAAATTTAACTAGGTCAGTAATTATAAAAGTAAAGAAAATCCATTTTTAAAACTTATTTGGTAGCAGTTAAAGCAAAAATTAATTTATTGAGCTAAAGTAGCTTTTTATGGGTCTTAGATTGTTTTAATAGAATTTTTAATGGTGTTCTATTTTTCTTTTAAATTAATTTCAAATGACAAAAGTTTTCCTTGGAAGATAAAAAGTATTATATTTTATTCGATTTTGAGTGATTTTGATATCCGGTAAAATGTTGAACGCGTCTGAGAATGTAGTCTGAAAGTTGTATTATAGAATTAAAAATATTTAAGCCAAAAACAATTTTTTTGCAGATTATTGACGTCAATAAGAAGAAATAATGGCTGATCACTTCTATAGGTAAATCAATGCCCTTCGTATAAAAAATGTCCAGGTAAAGAAACGTTAAATATTTCCAGCCAATATGCTGGTGATGGAAACTTTCTAAATTATGCATCATATGCTCCAACGTTACTTCCCACGGAATTGACCAATCTCCCCTATCAAAACATGGACCTTAACAGATCAACCCGTTACCTTGGAAATCAGCCGTGGTCCAATCTAGCCTCTAAATCCTCGAGTAGTAGCCTGTCGAAGTATTCGAGCCATGGGATGTACTTGCCAATATCATCTGTTGGAGCTACAGTGGGACAGCACGGCCAGTTGGGACACAGTAGTGCCTACTTTGGTAGGAACAGGTACTTGCCGTACCAGCAACGTCCACCTTTGTGTTCAGCACAACCTTTGGAGATGCAGTGTCCACAGCAGTCCGTTCCCGTCTATTCGAATTATTCTTCTTTGGCTTTTGCACTCGATCGCGTTGATCCGTCCTATCTGTCAGTCAGCGGAGGTGGAACATCTTCTTCCGGGCCCTACGGTTCGGCTGATAAAAACCAAACAGTGACTCTGCAAATAAATAACTTGGATTATTCCATGGATGAGGCCAGTCTTAGGCATTTTCTGCTTAACCAGCTGAAACCCATCACTCCGGTGCTATCACTGGTTTTCGAGGGGAATTCATATGCAAAACTTACTGTCCCTGATATGAATGTAAGTATAATTTTCCATAAAGCCTACTGCATCAATGTCCTTAATGTCGTTAAACATATTTTTTCTCTATGATCCTGACTAAAGATATAGGAATTTCTAAATAAAATAACAATCTCACACATATTTAGAAAAAAAAAACACAAAGAATAAAAATCGATGCATTTTAGGTTTAATGCTAGAAGTTGTCGGTTCAATTCTAAGATATTTAAAAGAAAAATTGTAAGAGAATACGATTTTATAATTTTTGAGTAGTTATACGCAAACAAAAGCAAAAAATAGAATAAGAAAAGATTATATTCTTAATATAATTTATTCAACAGTGTGCAAAACAAGTTGTTGCAAATTTACATCGTAAAAAGGTCGGTCACAAAAGGATGGTTGTTTCCTACACTCGAGACTCATCACTAACTGAAATAAACACATTACGTTGTCAAGTAGTTGGTCTACTAAAAGTACTTTTCTATTTTTAATAAATTGTTTATGTCTAGTTAATATTTTTGTTTAGGATGTTCCATACTGCACATTACCAATGTACAAATTTCGCGAACTATTTCAATCACGCTTCAAGACATCCATAAGTGTTTTGGACTTATACAAAATGCACGATATTTGTGGCATAATGACCGATAAGAACGAGGAGAAGTACATTAGTTTGCATCCAGAATTAGTGAATAGCATTGAAACTAGTCCATTGATGGAATTCCTTCAACACAGTGTGCCATATTGTACCATCCACTTCAAGCGGGAACAACATAAGGGCTGGGCTGAGCAGGACATCGAGCCATTGCCCAATGTATTTATGACCATTTCAGAAATCCAACAGATCATCTATCCTTTGCTTAAGCGACATCCAGGTGATTTACCTGTTGCTAGTCTTGTTCATTGCATTTCTGGTGAGTTGGGCGTTCAAATAGTCCGCAATGAGAATGGAGTGAATTTGGAGCATCTCATTTGTTGTATCAATGGAATTCAAATTACTACTAATAATTTTGGAGTCAAGATTTTAGGATGGTTGGAACCTGAGACTGCTATTAAAAAGGAGAGTAATGAAAGTAAGTTTCTATGTTGGTTCTATAGACATAGTTTAACTATGTCTACATTATAATTTTATTGATTTGGATTTCAGTGCAAGAGTCTAACTTCATTGATTTTATTTGAATATCTCTACGTTTTCAGGTCGTTTTCTATCCAAAAGTGGTCTTGTGGCATATCCACTCTATCAAATATCCCGTGAAGTAATTGAATTGATCAAAATGTCGCCAAAATCCACAATGAAATTCGATCGTTTCATACCGGCATATCACAATCACTTCGGCAAGCAGTGTCGAGTTGCTGACTATGGTTATACAAAACTAATCGAACTCTTCGAAGCACTATCCACAGTAGTTCAAGTAAGAATGCACTATTTAATTAGCCTATAATGAACCTCTTCAAAAAAAACATTTACACATTCAGATAATGGGCGATGGAGAAAACCGCCAGATAACTCTAACTCATCGTACACAGATCCGTCGTTTTACATCCGATCTACTGCGTGTTCTCCGATGCCAAGGGAACAAATCAGTGCTATTATCGCAATTGCCTATGATATTTACGCAAACTCAAAATCGGCACTTTGATATAACCGATTATGGGGTATGCGACATTGTTGATATCCTTGATGGATTGGTCAATTCGAATGTGGTCGTCGTGTCGACTGTTGCTGGTAAAAGTGGCAATGATGTTCTGATATCGATCCCAAAACGAAAACAAACGGCTGCTGAAATTGAAAAGACCTCGGTATTTGCGGGAGAAGTTGTTGAACTCTTTCGTAATGCGCCACAGTATTCTATACTTTTTCAAAAATTCGTCCGTTCGTATCACTATCATTTTGGCTATCAATGTCGTCTTAGCGATTATGGATTTCTTAAACTTGCCGACCTTATGGAGGCTATACAGGGCGTTGTAGAAATCGAATATACGACCGACGAAGATAAGAGAATCTATCTATCACCGAAAGTTGCTAGGCGTGTTTTTGCTGAACAACTAGAGGAGCTCGTACGAGAGTACACTGGTTGTGCTAAGACTTGTATGAAGCTCAACGAGGTCCTACAATTGCATAAGAAAAAATTTGGATATCAAATTCAGCCACAGACTTTGGGAGCTGAAAGTATTTTGGATGCTGTTCGAGTTCTACCATATATCGAGGTTGGATTGGTGTTTATTAAAAATATTTTTTTTTCTTCGAATTGTCTAGGAATAAGTACTTTTTAGTTTTTAGAAACAGACGACATTCATTGGATTATTTGTCATATTGATGATTCGGTATTTCGCCGTCGGTGCTACAGAGCTTGGAATATTATCAATGATTTCAACAATGAAAGTGTTCCTATGAATGATTTCATAAATGCTTTCGCCACTAAGTACGATGAAGTACTGACGGAGCATTCGATAAGTGCTATGAAGCATTTTATTCAGGTATAGTAGGCCTAGGTTTTCCATAATTTCTAAAAAAATAATAATGCAACTTCCCAAAAATTACTTTCACTTTATGTTTTAAAATAGTATGAGTTTAAAAACGTGGACGGTAAGTGTATGTTTTACATAGAAAATTAAATTCTAAACTACTTTTCACAATATACAAAAATCCTTATGGTTAAGACACACTTTTTACTTCTTTAGTATGTTTCCAAAAATGGATTGAAATGACTATTTCTAATTTTCAACTTTACTTTTTTCAAAAAAATTTAAGTTTTGTCTTTCTAATATATGGAATATCCTTCAAAAGAGTCTAATATTTTTTTTTTAAAGCAAAATGAAATTTTTCATCAGTTTTATTTTACTTTATACTACGTTTTTTAAAATACATACTTTTCCTAACAAAAAGTGGCAAACTGGAAGTTTAATACTTCTTTATGCATTCGACTCTTAATTTTTATTTCTAGTTTTTTGTTTTATTTTTTAATTATACCCTCAGATAAAGAAGAATGATGAAAATGATGAAAAGTACATTACTACAACACGCTTAGCAGATTTCCTGACGAAAATAATAAAAGCCCTTGAATCTCAGTATATGACCCTAGCAGAAATAAGAAATACTTTTGGTATTGAAATTGGACACTGTTTTGAATTCGGTATGGTGCTAAGACTTCATTGGTGTATTTAATTAAAAAAAAAAATTATGTATGAATTTTAAGGTTATGCAAATTTGTACAGCCTTTTACGTTCTTACCGGGATATATTTACGATTGAAACTGGTTCGTCACATGATAAAAGTTACATTGGCTTAGCATCACAAGGAGAATGTAAGTATTATTTTATTTAAAAAGATTACTTTTTTGTTTAACATACAAGGAAAAGTGTATAAAACAGAAAATCACTTAAATGCATTGAAATATAATCCAATTATATTTTATTACGTGTTCGATTAATTACCCTTTAAGTCATTATCAATATTTCAATTGAAGTTGTCTGTTTTTCTATTGAACTGCAATATTGAATAATAATTTGTTTTACAATTAACCTTTAACCGGACATAAGGATCTTGTAGATTCTAATTAATCTAATTTTGTGTAGTAAATAAATCATCTTATCTCAAGGAGTATTTGTTTATTTAAAACTAATTAATCATTTGAAATACGTTGTAAAATAGTCAATTGCCGATTTAATATCTAAACAATTTATTTTCTAATATTTTGCACAAATTATAAATTATTTTAATTAATTTATAAAAGATTAATACACAAATAATTTTAATCTTGTATTAGAACTACAAAAGATTTTTAAAACAATGAACTGTGGTCGAATTTTTATAAATAGGTTTTTATACTCTTTTTAAAAATTTTTTTTCGTTTTAAATTAATTAATGTATAAATAAATGTATAACTTTATAATTATATTTATTTCTTTAGTATAATAAAATGTACGCATTTATTTTGCGTAGGAAATTAAGGGTACGTTAATTCTGTGGAAATATTATTTACATTAACAAGTGATGTAAAACATTTTGCAAACAATTGCTAGAAATAGCTCCCTAATTAAAAATTTAATTAGAAATTAATACAAATGTCCTAGCTAGCTCGTGCAATTTGCATAAAAATTTCATATAGATCATTAGTACCACCATAACCAATTATTAAATTTCAATATTCAACTATGGCTAAGACAGAAATACGATAAAAGCCATTACCTATCACTACCTAATACCACTAGAAATACCATCAATCATTTTCAATTGAATTTTAATCATAAGCAGAGGAAGCTTGTCGGAGGCGTGGGCTAGACTCTAGCTTATCTTGGACAGTTCCCCTTATTACAAATGTTATGAAATGATCAAGTGTATAAGGACATAAGGCTCGGTTGCAGTGAACTACTATTCAGTTCATGAGCATTTAATTCAAATCTTGAGGTACTAATGGAGTTATAGGTGTTGTTTTTATTGCCTTTAAACATTCAAATGTTTTTTTTCCCACCTTCGTTGAGGTATAATAATGTAATTCGATGAAGGTTCGTACCATTATCCTATCAGGGATAAGTTTTTTTCTTAATTGCTCAAATTATACGACATTAAGCTTAAAGAGTTTAACACAAGGTGTTATTACTGCCACACCTTATAAAATGGTTAATAATAAAGGGGTAGTTATAATTGAATTAAGTTTTTTTTTCCGTTTTTCTAGAAATTTTAAATTATTATAAGAATTAACTTAAGCACATATGCTTAAAAAACTTAATCTTAGTACCGAGATGTGCTCAAGTTCAAGTCATTTTATGGCGATTCAAAATAATGAATATAAAATAAATTTAAATAATTCGTTTAAAGTAGACGTAGATTTTCGAAAAATTCTATAAAAACACCTGAAAAAATTTTGATGCTTTAGAAATATATTTTAATGAATAACAGGTTTAAAAGTATAAATATAGTAAGAATAAAGATTTTAGAATTATATTTTTTGTTCAATTTAACGAAAAAATATTTAGGAATTTTTGTTGGTTTTCAAACATTAAAAAAAAATTAGATAAAATTGATAATATTTTTCGAAAGTCTTTAAATTATGAGAATATGGAAGCTATAAATTAGTATATAATACTTTTTGAGCTATTTGTCTTATTATTTTATTTAAATGAAATTTGTGAAATAAAAAAAAAATATGTTGTTATATTTCCAGTTGGGACTAATGTTCGCTACAAAATTCCTCGACCTCAACAGGCGAATACATCAAAAAATGAAAAGAAACAATCCTCAACGCAATCCGAAAATCAACCACAACCATTATTAATGTACAACAATCTCAACAATAACAAAAATAGCAAAAATAACAATTCCAGGGAATCTTCGAAGGTGCCACGTTTCGTAGAACCGAAGTGTGTTCCTTTAAAGCAAAATTTGTCAAGTACAGCGTACAACAACATGCCTTTAACGAATCAACAACAATCCTGCAATAAGGAGAATTGTAATTCTAATATATTTAATGGTTCTTTAAATTCGTCAGCCACGTCGGAGCATAATTCGAGCAATGGCAGTGTTAGTAACATAAGCGGTCATGGGGCTGGCAGTCTGAGGCTATTCGATCGTCGTAAGGGTAATCCATTCCGAGAAATGAATGATATGTTTGATATTCTTAACTCGGCACCAACATATCCCTGTTCCTATGGGCCTCCAAAACCCGATACGCCTCCATCTGATGTAAACATTAATTTATTTATTAATTTACTATTTATTTTTATATTTTTACTTAATAGTCTATTCCATTCTGGATTGATCCGATTTGGGCGAATAGTAATGGTGAAAAAACACCAACAATTGATTCGGTGAGTATTTTTCGTACTTCATTAATTTTAAATGAAATAAACCTAGTGTATGGCTTATGTATTTTTCTAGAAACATTTTGAACACTAGTATTTTGTAAACTTTTATTTTAGCTCAATATCAATTTGCCGGAAATGAAATCGTTGAATATCTTGCCCATTTTAATGTCACCCTATTCCATGTCGAAATCAGAGAACATGAAACAAATGTTTTCATTTGACTGCGTGGACAGGAAAATTTCTTAAATCCCATAAAAAAAAAATAAAAAACGTAATGGAGCAGCGTATGCAGAAAAAAACAACCTTAAAAAAGAAAATGTTAGAATTAAAAAAAAAATGTGATTATTATCAGTAGAGCAAATTTTTGATAGAATCTCTTAACGAATGTGAATTACTTTAGACGATTGTTAACAATTTATACTTTAGTGTTTTCTGATTTTAAAATGTTCTTTTATACAAAATATTTATATTAAATTATTTATTTTAATTTATGTTTTAAGCAAAATTTGTACTCTGTAATTTAAAAAAGAAAGATATTACTACTGTTAAAGCATGTTCTTCAAAATTATAATACTGCCATTAAAAATGCATGATTGTTAATAAATTACAAATTGTTTGTTTACTAGTTGTTTCAATTTTAAATTATTACAGACAGAAGTTTCAAAAAAAAGCGGATGATCTTATAGGCTTAAGTAAGAAAGTATTCTCACAAAAGAAAAATTTTGAAAACTATAATTAAAAAAGAGTGGGAAAATAAAAAAAAAATCATTCGTCGTTAATCAAAATTTTCAAAATTCCTTAGAATTGAATAGTGGAAATTTCTAACAGAGTCGATTGCTTAAGTAGACTTACTTTCCACAGGGCCTTTCTAAAACTGAATTATTCAAACTAATGGGTAAGTTAAAAACTGAATTCAAATAAAAATCCCCAAAATTTATATCAAATAAAAATATTGACTAATAACATGTTTACGATAGTAGAAGTTGCCTCCAGGAAGAAATTCGGTCATGGGAGTGCATTCAACGCGGGTTATCATCTTAGCTCCATTTACGTATTCGTTAGAATAATCCTTGAGTTTCAAGGGTGGCTTGATTAGAATTATTAATATAGAAATTAAGTGCCGATCAATTAGTGAATAATTTCCTAAAAAAAATCTAATATAATGCTGCATTTCTTTCCAATTAGCAAATGCATTCGAGCAGATCGTGTAAAAGATCATATTTATAATGCTTAACCATTAATTGACCTGATTTAATTAATGATAATAGCAAAAAATTCGTATAAAATTTTAATTTAACACGATCAGAGTTAGTGAAATTTAAAGTTAGAAGGTTTCTTGAGTCCTTTGTTTTTATTATTATATTTATATTTATAACATAATTATATTTATTACCATCGTATATCAATTTTTCTTTAATTGATCTAATTTTGATATGATCACGACCCTTTTCTGATTTTTGGTATCGTGATCTTCTTCACCAGAGTTTCGATCGGGCAGTATTGAACTTTTGAGTTCGCATCTTATCTCTGTTCTGTATGAAAAACGAATGACCGTTATCAGAAAATGGACTTTGAGTAAAATTTTCAATTGAGGCCTAGATTATTGCTTCATTTCAATACGAATCGTCGCTAGTGGTAAGTGATCTCCCCTAGTGCGGCTGGAGTCAATAGTCAATAGTAGTCTTCCACTTCACCTCAAGTTTTCTTCGATCCGTTAAATAGCGGAAGATGCTCGGTATCGGTTTAGTCGGTACGATCTTCTACCATCAACAATTCTAGTGACGGTATTTTATTTTTTTACTATTAATAAATAATAATTACTGAA
The DNA here is from genome assembly GCA_001932985.1 of Proctacanthus coquilletti. Taxonomy (NCBI): domain Eukaryota; kingdom Metazoa; phylum Arthropoda; class Insecta; order Diptera; family Asilidae; genus Proctacanthus; species Proctacanthus coquilletti. The sequence continues at coordinate 665,234 of MNCL01000031.1, read as the reverse complement.
ATGACAATTAGTTAATTTAACGTGAACGAAATTACAACTTTAATTGTTTTTAGTAAAATTTTTATAATTTTTAAATTTGTTTATAATTTTTGTCTATAATGATGTGAATATTATTAATTTTAATTAAATAAAAATTTTTAAATCATGTTTTTAGTGTTGTGAACTAGTTAATGTGAATTGTTCTTTGTTGTGGCATTAGTAAATAAAAAAAAAATAGTGTATTATATTGTGATTGTACCTTGCATCTGAAGAGTTTAAAGAACGTCTAATAATGTTCCTGAAAATTGATCGTAAGAATTCTGTTTATATATAAATATTTTAATATTAATTGAAGATTGTATAAAATCTTCTACATTTTTATAAGTTTGCATTATTATTTATAAATAATCAGTGGATTGTTTATATATTTTAAAATACAAACGCATACCTAAATTCATGATCAAAAAAATAAAATAAAACTCAACAGTGGACAGAAACAAATGTGCCAGATTTCATGTTTTTCCATGATTACTTAATTTTACTTATTTTTCGCGCATATCTCTTCACTGATTTAAAAATGGGTCAAAATTTGGATTTTGATTAAAAGTAACACAAGTAGAAATTTTTAGGGCAAGTTTGAATATAGTTGTGAATAGCATAATTAATCTATTGACATTTTTTGTAAGATTTATGTTAGTAAAACATACTGGGATTGCCCTCTTAGGGAACTATTCAATCTTATTCTCAAATATTCGTTTAAAAGTATTGAATTTTTGTGTAATTTAAACAATACTTTTAATGAATCAGAAGGGTATAAAAATCTAAGGGTCTGGAATTCAAAATTCAGCAGGTACACTACATTATATTTTAAAAAACAACGAAGAATAAAAGCTGTAAAGAAAACAACTCAATAAAATGAAAAAGATTTTCAGGAATCATTAAAAGAACTTTAAATTTTCAAGTAGTTTGAAATACACACTGAACGAAATTGAAAATCAACAAAAAATATATTGTCAGTTTTAAAAGTAGTATATGTAGGATTCTTAAGGCTGCTTAGTCTTCAACTGGCCGCTACTTATATCATTCACTATATTTCTTGATAAGTGCGGGACTTAGAAAGGTTTAGGTGCTTAGGATACACAAGGATGAGTTCAGAGTATCAGTTGAGCTTTTACAAAAGTAATCAGATCAGCTCAACTAAAGCTCCCAGATAGTCTAGCTTGGCTTAGTTTCAGTTTCAGTTCCAGACGTAGTCCAATCGCCTGACTAAGCGGACGAGTACGATTAGCTGATTTTTATAGCTTCCAGGTATCTAGACTTGCTAGTTTCGCATAAATAGCAGCTCATAAGACCGCATTTAAATAGATCTAAACGTACGTGCATCATTAAATGCTATTGTTAACAAACTTTTAACCTTTAGTAAGTTGCACTGATATCTTTAACAATTCGGTTTGATTTTCTGTGAGAAGATTTAAATTGTATTCGAAAAAAAAATATATTCTATTTTATTTTACTTCAGACTACATTTTACGTATATCCACTATTTTTTATATGTAAGTTTTGCAATTTAGTGTTATAAGTTCAATAATTATTTTAAATATCTTGTCACGTTTATTTTAATCTAATAAACGTTTTGTAATCCAAGAATAGTAGGCAAAAAACTTCAAATAATTATTTTGTTGTTTTATAATGTTAATTGTAGCCTTCCTGTTCCAAGAAGTACCTATAATTAAGGTCTTAATTACTATGCAATTTTATTGCATAAAAATGTCGTTTTAATAATACTATTAAATTGATGCGAAAATGATGGATCTTTGTAATTGTATATGCCACCTTGAACGTTTATAAGGAGCATTATGATCATCCTTGAAATTCAGGGTTTTATTTTAGTTTATATTTTACCATATTGTTTTGTTTTTTTTTACTAAAATAAGAAAGTTTTCCGAAAACCGAGAAATATATTAATACAAAGATTTACAATAAAGAAAACTAAAATAATGTGATCTTTATTGAATTTTTTCCCAAAATGGGTTATTTTAATTTATTTTAACTTTTTCTAATACAAAATGGTATTAAACAACTTAAAGTAACTCTCGAGGAAGTCTGACTTGCATACAAAGTGTTCATTACTTTAAAATTTATTTAACTTTAAAGACAACGACTTAATCCACTGAATTATTCATGTTATTCATTTTTTGGTTAAATTTTATTTGGAAAGTAAAAAAAAAAAATTTAAACTTATAAATTTTTAATTTGCAAGCGAACTTTAGAATCCATAATGCAATACACTAAAAATTTTTAAAAGACTTATAATCTTAAGCCTTAAACCTTAAAGAACAAAATTTGTTTAGTTCAATATTTATTTAAATCGAATTTGAGGCTGAAATGAAAATTATTTTATTTGATGAATAAGTCACTCGGTTTTATAAAACAATTAAATTAAGAACTCCTTTTAATGATTAAAATAAGCATATAAAAATAAAAATATGAAATATAAAATGTGATGAAATATTTTGACTTGAAAATAAAATTTAAATTAGCAGCCATTAAATCGCGTAAAAAACTAGGTTTATTGGAATGGAAACTTGTAAGAGTTACACACGTTTTCAAGAAATCTTTGAAATTTAACCTTTTAAAGCCTGTTTCCAGTATTAATAGTAAAAATGGTAACATTTTCATATCCAATAAAAATATATCACCTATTCCGGTTGCATTTAAACATTTTTGCATTGCTTCTAAATGAACTCCCAAGCCTTGGCACACACACCGTCTCAAATCAAGATAATTGCTAAAAGCATATTCTTCCGAGACAAAAAAAAAGAAAACAAAAAAAAGATGTTTCCAAGACGGATTCAAATATCTACACCTTGTTCATTAAAATACCTACCTCAAAGTGTGCCACTTGTCGCCTTCTGAATTCCACCAGCATGCTCCGTCGTAAGACGAAAGTCTTTATTACCGTCCGGTAAGTTAAGAAGCGATAGGTCTTAAATTACCGCAGACTATCGATCAAATTGTAAATCGATTGATTGAACTTCTCAATTCAACCGTTAAGTCAGGTAAAACTCATTAAAATTGCTCCAGACACAATTCATTCATTGTTTAATGTTTACATCAAAAATAAAAATTATTATTGCATCTATGTCTGACCCCGTCTGACCCTTTCGAATGTCGTGAAACAACCGCCTCGTCTGAAATTGACCATGGTCAGTGTTGCAATACGGCGGTAGGTGTTACATACCGTTCAGGTGTATTACAAAACGCTTTTTTTTTTTTTTTGAAAAGCAATTATAGATTAAGGTATATTTTATTTGCATCGATAATCGAATGAAATTGATCAGATGCACCACAACAGTGCACTGCCAAACCACAAGATGTCCAGGGGGGAATTGAAATAATTTTAGTGTGAGGAAAGAACGACCACAATCACGCATAGAAAGGTAGATTAAAATTTTTACAATAGTCTTACATAAAAAAATTAGCATGCTGAAATTTATTTACGTGAAATAGACAAGACATTGGTAAATTGGTAATTTTCTACACGGTTGATTGTAATGAAACTGTTGGGTGGACTACGAGCATTTAAGACGATCGGTAATTTTCGTTTATCGATAATTTTTATCGATTGTCTTGCAACAGACGTTACTTTTCATTCTTCATGTAAGTAAAGACTGTAGGCTAGATTGCTACCTACGTGAGGAGAATATTTCAACAGTGGTACTGCTTGGTACAGAGCGATTTAAATACGTCCATTACTCACTTTGCAAACTATTGAAATTTTTAAGTAGCAATTTGTAAAATTACAAAGGTAATAAAAATTGTCTGTACCTTTAAAAGCAAGTGTAGCCCATGTCTAGATAATCATTTTTTAATTTTTATGTTCAAAACTTTTACGAAACATTTAAAAACTAAGAATTAACTAAAGTTTTCTGCGAATCGAATAAACCTCCAAAGTTTCACTCTTTTTGGGCCTCAAATCTTGATGGAACCCTCTCAAGCTCTTGAGGGAACAACGCTCTTGGGTTCTGAAGGACCAGCACCCTCTTGAGACGGGGGAGTCACTGTGGCTCTTGAAAGAACCAGTCAAGGTTAGAATCTAGATTTGTGGGTCTAATGAACTGTGGGAGCAATACTCAACCGAGATGGTGGTGTGGTATTAACCTCTATGAGAGAGGTGAGTGTCCGGTGATCGCTATTTAAAGTATTGATATGGTTATCACTTAGTCAGTTCAAGGATGATCTCGGAAGATTCAGTACATTGACTGGGTTGACTGTTTCAGATTTCCTATTGTGTTAAGTACAATAAAATTTTTAATTTACACGCAACAGATTGAAAAGTTGATATTAAAAAAAAACAAAAATTCATTCGAAAAATTTAATTTTATTTATTTTTACAGAAAAATTTCAAGATAATCTTACGATAATAAAAACAATTGTTCACATCGTATAGTTATTTTTAGTTCGTTAATCTATTAATATCATTAATAAGAATAGAAGTAATTAAATTAATATTTAGTAGATTCATCCAGGTACGATGTATTACCTGAATAAACTGAAAAACAAGTTAAATATTATTCATATAATTAACAATTAAAAACTAATTACCAAGGGAAATTCATAGAATGCTTAGAAAACACACCAAAGATTCTTAATTCTAGAGTTCTATCGAAAATAAAATATTGTTAAAAATGTCGGTTTTATAAAACATAACACATTTTCCTTTAATTTAAAGGAATCAACAAAATATTGTATCATATTGAGTTGAATATTTATTTATTAATTTATAGAATGCACATTGGTAATTTTAAATAAATATTGAAATAAAATTTAAAACAAACGATGATGATCCAAATTATTAAAAAAAAAATAAAATTGTTAATTATTGTTTTAAACATATTTAACACGACCGTTTATTATTGCATGCATTAAATTAGAAGATATAAAATGGGACAGGATTTAGATAAGTTTAAAGGTATTATTTTTACAGTTTATTATTTATTTTAATTCGTTTTTAGTCTTGAAAAAAAAAATAAATCCGAATTAATTGACCAGTGTTTAACATTCAATTAAAATCGAGATAACAAATTTACACTTTGTGATTTCATCTTCTTGAAGATTTTTTTACACTTTTTAAATCAAAGTTGTTTCGTAAATAATAATTGTAGATTGTAGACGCAGTAGGACTTTCATCCGTCACTCCATTTGCGTTATATTAACTATTATAAAATCACCTACTAGTATATTGATGAAAAAAAAAATTGTTAATGATGAATTTACGTCAATTTTATATAATTGAATATTTTTGAATTACGCTTAATCTCTTAGACATTGCAATTTTGTCGGTTTTTTGTTTTTTTCATCATACTAAAAAAATTTCAACTATAACTTGTTTTAAAGAATAAATAAATCTTGTAAGAAATATGGGAATTTTTTCTATTCATAGGTTTCTATCAATTAAATATCTATTTTTACAGTCCTAAATAATTATTGGAAAGATATATAAAAAAAAAATTGTATTAATTTATAAACAAATTTATCTTACATACGTAGCGGAATTATGATAAATCACGCGAGTTCAAGAATGTTACATTAAAAACAAAAAAAAAATAAATCAAACATAAAATTTCCATACTCATTTTAGTTAAACAGATAGTGGCTTTTTCACGTGCTAGAAGCTAGTTATCCGGTCTTAGGTGAAGTTTGTGTAAGGTCAGAAGTAATAGTTTTCCTTGGAGCAATTTCGAATGACGCCACCATTAAGTTGTAAACAGTTATTATTAATATGAGCAATTGAAAGTCAACTTGAATTGTTTGATCTAAGCTTCAACAAAAATGGATTTATAATTATACGGATGTAAAAACAGAATTTTCTCGATACTACTTACAGAATTTTATCCATGTGTACCGATCGGTTTAATTAATTTCAATAATGATGATAGCAGAAAATCAAAGGTATGAAAAAAATTATGTTAACTTTCAATTGCGGCGCCGTCGGTGTTAATTGGGATTAATTTAAAATGGAATGGAATTTTGAAAACTACACTTTGTACTATGATATAAACGCAAATTATAAAGTTTTGAAGAAAATTTGTACTTATAGTATGTAATTAAGATGAACAACAGATAAGAAAAGAATTGGTATCAGTGCTTATATTTAATGACTTGCTTCATTTATAAGTAAGTTGTAGTTTGTTATGGCAGCGATACATTAGACACATTACATTATTACATAGATATAAAAAAAAAAACAAATAACCTATAATTATTAACTAATAGAGATGTTGCAATTCTAGATACTTTTTCTTAAGAAACCTTGAATGGTGGAATTTTCCAAAAAATAATAGTTATGTACATAGAGACATGAACAATTCTTAAAAATAGATTTTTTTCTAGAAAAAAAAAGTTTGTTATTTAAATTGAAGAGGCATAAAAGCACGTAAATTTTAAATATGTTTTTTTTGTTTTGCTCTTAATACGACGTATTTGAGGAATTTTACACTTTTCATTTAGATAAATTAACAGCCGAGTAAATTTTCATTGAATTGACTGAAACTATGCCATTTTTGTTATTCTCTTATATAACTTAATAATTAAGAAAGTAATACTTAACGTTTTTAAGGGACTAAACTCTTCGATCCAAATTCAGTCTGCATTTATAAAAAAACCCTTTTTTGAGTTTTTGAGTTTTTGAGTTTTCAAGCGTTTTTAAAGTTATAGTGATCTTACGGGTGTATTTAAAAAAAATGCGTCTTCACACTTGCAGCTTATGATAAAATGTCTAAATGAGTTTTAATCCTTTTAATAAATGTTTACAACTTATTTAAAAATACTTCCATTCGTGGCTTTGATTCCAGTTATGAAATATTTAAGAAAAAAATATTTCGGTTAAAAAAAACTGAAAATATTCCAAAGCTGATTAAATATCCTACGTAATAGCTTCGTGATGACGACAATGGTGTTAACTATTTCCTTTTTTTCATAAATCAATGACCAAAAGTTAATGCGGTGGGAAAAAGGTAACTGATTCAAAAATATCTGCATGGCATGTGTCCAATTAAGAAGATAAATGCCTCTACGTATCACCTCATATTTGCAAAAATAGTTCTTCAATTGTTTTTCTACCTTTTGTAAATGAAAAAAAACTGGGATTTTATTCAATCAACATAAAAATCAAACAAAAAGGTGTACGATTTCATTTCTTAAAATGATCTGAGGAATTGTAAGACGTGAAATAAAGAGTAAAAGAATCGATAAGACATTGACTTTTTTACTGATCAATAACACAATTTTATATTTGTATAACTTTTAATTATGGATTGGAATTATTTTGTTCTATTTTAGTTTTATTTCTATTTTAAATAAATATACTATGATGATTAAAAAGAAAGAGCTAATTAAAAGCTAGGGAAACTAATCCTAGTTTTGGGAAGATTTTTATAATAAAACCATATCGCGTACACAAAAACGGAAATCAGTATTATTGATATACTTAAGAAATTTATATTAATTTATATACAACAATTTGATTTACAAATATAATTGTGAAATAATTCAATAATTATTTAGCAATTAAATATTTCTTACAACTTTTTTTTTTAAATCAACTTAGAATAATTTTAATCATGAGCAATTAATAACGATTTAATTACGTGATTCTAGAAATTCTAAAGTAAATCAGATCTGTAATCATTAATATGTATAAATTGTTGATATAAAAAGTTATGTAATGAAAAATCTAGATATATTTTTAATTATTTCTTTCTGTTGCACTTTACACACAACTTGGCAATAAAATTTATTACTACACTTCAATTAAATCTTATTATATAAATTTACACGTCATAAAATTAATAGAAAACATATTTTATATTACTAATACAAACAATTTTTTTTAATTTATTAACATTACTATTTAATTAAGAAGATCTGTGACTCAATGGATCTAGTGAAGTCACTCATTGTACAGACATAGATAAAGAAAAGTAAAAGTATGTAAAATTAGAAAATTCTTTCTTACTTTTTAAGTTAAACAATTTCACACATGGTTGAATATTTTCCCTTTTATGAGATGAAATATTAAAACCACAATTATTTTTGAATCCCATAGGTAAATTGATAGTATTGTGTATTTTTAGTAGTAGGAAATAATTTGCGACATTTTCGACTACTCAATAGAGGTTTAGTTAAATTCAGGTGGCACATTTTATGGATAAATCTGATACCCCAGACGACAGCGACATAAGATCAAAAAACCGCAAGTAAATGAATCGCGAGTTTTTAAAAATGGAAATTGCTAATCAGACAAATTTGCGAATAAACAAGAAAATACCCTGTCACTCTTATATTTTATTTTATTTTCTTTTTATAATTATGCAATAAGAGTTTTAAGCTGAATTTAGCTGAGAAAAGCTTAAACACGGTTGAATGCGGGTCAGTGATACCTGAGGTAGTCTGTAATTACTTGTCTACCTGCTGTCTCCGACGGTGGAGACAACGCATCGTGGGGGAGTTCAAAGTTTTTACAACCCGCAAGGTATTTGCTTTTAGTTAAGGACAGCCACTATTTTTATATATGATATTGTAGAAAATAAAACGCCCAAAAAATATGAAATATACTTAATAGGAATGGTCAAGCACGTGCAAATGAGTACATCAACAAGGTTTAGTTAATTAATGTAATTAGAATCGCCTTCTATCAATATGAATATGTAATAAAATATAATTGCGTAGTTCAGAAATTGTGCACTGTTAAACCTTTAGAAAAATAAAATAAAATCATCTTGGCGTAGGCCAAGCCATTTGTACGATGTAGTTTACAAAAAAAAAAAAAAAAACCTTTCCACCTAACATCAAATATAAAAAATAAAAAATAAATGAAATGTTCGAAATTAATTAATCAATGTTAATAATTTTAATTGAACGGAAATTTCTAATAGTGATTTTTTAATGTGTCAGCGTTGCACGTTAATCTGCAGTCTACTAAGTCGCCTTTTATCGAACTATGACTTGTTTGAAAAGCCGGTTTTTATTGTAATCCAGGAAATATTTAACTTTTGACGAAAAAAAAATAAATAAATAAATAAATTTTTCTTTACCATAGCAATGTGTAAAGTTAAAACCATTCCAATTAATTCATGCAAATTTATTATTCACTGTTTAATCAACTATTCGCAGCAAAATCATTTCAACGAAGTCTTATTACGAGAATTATTGAAAGTAAAAGAACGGCCAATAGAATTTTTTATCCCTTGAATATTTCACTCTTACGTTTTTTGTATGCACTAGTTACATTAATCGGGAAAATCAAGAACGATGTATTTTTTTTTGTAAAACCTCTCATATATCATCTTTAAACATTCTTTAAACTACATAAACATCCCGAAAGCAATTTTCAAACACATTTTAAACAATTTATCAAACATGTAACATTCTGGAATTTATTTAAAATAAATGGGAAAAGTATGATTTTTCAGACTGTGTTGAAAAGTATCATCATCACCAGATTGTGGCTAGCAAGAGATAGTAAGAATAAATTAAGAAATATAGTGAAAATTATAAAGCATCTTGTGCCTTTATTTAAAACTGTATCAAATGCATTAATAGAATTATATTTTTGAAAAATATAATCGGTTTTATAATAAGAATTTGTATATAAATATAAAATGATATTCTTTGTTTTTATTTGTTTGAACTGGATAAAATTTTCTATCTTAAAGATTTTTATTATGGGCTAGTAGGGAGCCAACATACGTAGTTTTTCTTTAATTGATTTTTTTAAATATTACAAAAAACTTGGAAAAATTGTTGAATGCTGAAAAATTAATTTCGGATGTAGTCGGACACAAAAATCTAATATATCTATAAAATAAAAACTAAAAAGGAACTATTTTTCAATATTAAAGAAAGGATTTGCATGGCGAACGTAATCTTTATTATTAATCACCTAGGATTTATTAATTATAATTTATCTTAGATCTTGTGATAATTTTATTTGTTTAATTTTTACTATTAAGCAGATATACAAAGTTTTATTTAATTGGGAAAGAAGTAAAGTATAATTGTGTAATGGTAATAAAAACATTCCGTCTACGCATGAAAGTACACTACAAGGAAAACTTGATCACTGTAGATCGGAAGAAAAAAGGTACCGAGAAGAATCTCTCTACGAGTACGTACAAATACTAACGATAATTACAAATCTCGGTAAGTCTGACTCAATACTTGCTTATGGATACCTACGCACAACAAGACTCTGTAGAGTTTGACTTTGACGTCACAATGGCTAGCACAGATGGTCACTGTTGAAAAGCAATTAAATGTCTTACCCACCTGTCGTCAGCATCTTGTTCCTCAGATACATGCTGCTAGCCTGGCTATACTTTATCTGAAAGCAGAGCCAGAAGCCCATTCATAACTGAACTTCGCTACCGATCACACAAAGTTTGAAAAGCTCAAGTCGTTTTCAAATAAAATTGGTCAACAGCTTTTGCAGTGCTTTCAAAATTTGTGTATAATTTTTTACCAAAAAATCCCATTTGAATTTACCGAAAAGAAGTTTTTTATATAAAAATCAAAAGTTTTTCGATAAAATTTCATATCTAAATTGATCGCGTGTGTGATGTTAAAGTTATATCATAAAGTATAACAAATTTCATTTTTTTGTTTGTTCTAATTTTACCCGATTTTGTTGAGCCTTTTCAAAAAAATAATCGTGATTTGCACCTTTGTTAAGAATATAAAACGTTGTTATAACAAAGAGAGTGTTACATTTGTACGATCAAAACAGACGGATAACGAAGTGTATATATTTTAATTTTTGTCAATGCAGAAGAGTGTTCGAGTTCGAAATTTTTGAAGTGAAATACATTCAGACTAAAGTTGTTAATACCTATAATTTTTGAAAATATAGTTTTAGTGAAAACGTAAACAATTTTTCCAATATGAAAGATCTTCCTGGATTTTTTGCAAGGCGCTATAGTTCTGTTAGTACCAAAGATGAAAACATTGGACAAAATCTAATTCACTTGCAGAAGAAGAGTTTGAATGCTAAAAGAGGCATTCGTGGAGGACTTTCCATTGTTGATACTTTTTTCAATCGTCGAGAAGAGGGAAGGAGGACGAGATGGCCGAAATGTAAGGGTTTTTTTTTCTGATATTATTATTTTATTTTTCATGTGGGATTGGTATAGATTTTATTCTATATCATTTTTTGTATGTTGTTTAAAAAACTAAAATTAGTATTCGAAAATTTTAACCAAATCCTGGAAATTAGAATCTTTTAAATTAAAAAAAGAAAGTTATAAATTTTTTCTTTTGTTATTTTTTGAAGCAAAAATTAGCAAACATTTTAAACTTTTATTTTTTTTTAACCAATCTTAAGAAAATTTCTTTATTTTGAAATTCGTAGTGTATGGTAAAATATTTACGCATTTTCATAAAAGTCTACATACACTACTTTGTAAATCTGAAAAAAAAAATTTCTTTGAATGACTAATTGTCGATATTTTTCAAAAACAGAACGATTTCCGTAGCATATCAAAGTAAACATTTTTTATATGACCTTTTTCTCAAGAAAGATAATTTGTATAAATGTATATTAAATATATTTCTTTACACTAGTTTTAATCTTAGTTCGTTCTTGAATATTATTCAAATGTAGAAATAATAGTTGAATAAATAAATAGTAATTATAGCTGGAGGTGCTGTAAGTAGAACTACAGATTAAAAATTTTATTCATACTATTGAAAAAAAAAGAAATTAAAATAACTTTGGAACTTTCCGTTAAGGATTCGTGTAATATTGTAAAAATGTATTGACGTCAATTGATAAATCGATCTGTTTTAATTATTTATTTATATTCACGATATATGTAGCTTTAAAAATGGAAGAACATATTTTAAATTGTTTAAAAAACTAGTTTGTCAACTTCAAAAATATCACTTTATTATTTCGAAGCAATTTTTTGGAGTAAGTTTATATTAAATTCGTTTGGGCGTCGAAATTGTTAATTGTTTTTAATTTAATTTACATTTTTTAATTGTTGTAAATAAATTTAAAACAAATTTGAAAGGTTTATTAAACGTTGTTCAAAACAAAGTTGCAAACATTTCTAAAACAATTTAAACAATTTCCTAAGTATGACCGACTTGTTTAGTATTTTGTTTGCACGGTGTTTGAAGAGTTTAAAGTGAAAGTTTTAAATATAGGACCAAACAGCATATAAAAACTTTTACAGTTATATGCTAATATTTCGCGTTAGATAATTCAAGAATAGAAATTCAGAAGTAAATACATTCCTATTTATAGATCACATAAATTCGCCTTCGAAGAAAATGTAATACAAATGATAGCATAGTAATTCCTAAAAAAAAAAAACCTAGAGATAGTTCAGCCCATTCATCTTTTTAACAATTTTTTGTTACTCCGGAACTTCTTCTTCATTGCAAATTCAACCTTCACGAATATAATTATAAGTTTTTATCAGAGGCCAAGGCCAAGGTTATGATAAGCCATTTGCACCTGGTCTAGACGGATTTCATCTACTATGTAAATTATTAAATATATTACAATAATTTTCGATTATAGTAAAATTTTTAAAAGAGCTGTTATTTTTAGCAAATTCTAATAGTTTTAGCTTTAAATAAAATTTTAGTAGCCTATTTAAGTAAATATTACTACGTCTTACGATAAAATAAATTCCACAATTCATCTTGTAAGCAACTTAATTACAAAATACAAACGGTAATTGTTTCTCAGGAGTTTATCTAATCATAACATTGAACAATTTGCATTTTATTAGTTCACCTTTACTTCGATTTTAATTGAGTCTGATTGAACGATCGATTTTTGAATGAATTTTAAATTCTCAAAGATGCTGTACAAAATATCGCCTCATAAAATGGTTAAGAAAATGCTAATAAATTAAGTTCAATGCATCAATATAAAATGTAAGAAATATATTTCGATGATTTTAAAATTAATACTTATATAATACTTTTTGATTACCGTGATCGTGAAAAGTGGCTGGTATTTAAGTAATTAAACTAAAAAAGGAAAAAAAAAATAACAAAAAGAGATTTACCTTGCTAGTTTTTGTTGTTTATTAACACGAAACTATTGATTATTACGACGTTCTCTATTATCGACTTATTAAAATTAATTTCATCTTCAATTAGCTCATACACTGCAATGATAATACAAAAAATTTAATCATATGATTATGACCGAGATATTTGTTTTTGTTTTCGATATTTGGAGGATAACTAGTTATTCATTCGAGAAAGAAGCAGTTTTAATTACAATCTTAACTATTAGAATAATTTTCTATAATTTGAAAATAGTAAAAACATTAGTTTTCTTAGAAAATCAATTTTGATCTTAGTGGATAAAAAAAACGTATCCTGTTCATTTTACATATTTAAACAATTTAATGTACAATTTGTATTTATTTACGATATAAAATTAAAAATTTTCTTACATTGAGACGAAAATAATAAAACTATTAAGTTATTCCTTCGCAGATGCTGTAAAAAGGAATTTTTGAATTTTGTATTTAATTTATTTATTCTTTACTGTTTTATTTATTATTTCTTTAATTCCGAAATAATATAATCATTTAGCAACAAAGACATTATTATTTTTTTATTAATTGATGCATTTAGAATCAACATTTTATTTATATTAAAATATTATAAAATCCTGAGAATTTTATTAAACCAGAAATTTAAAATTCAAAATCCTGAAAATTTCACAAATCAATAAATAAAAATCTTAAACATATTAAACTTAAGTTGATTAAAAATCTAAAAATTTCAAACAATTTAAAAATTACAATTAAAATCCAAAAAAAGTTAACTTCTAAAATTCCAATAATTCGAAATTAAAATGCTGTATTTAAAAATAAGTATCATGAATTTCAAGTAAGTTATGCTATTTTTATCTAATCACATTAAAAATTAAACAATTTATGGTACGATCCTCTTTAGTAATTTTCAGTAATTTAATCCATTTAAAAAACACCGATCGTAAATTAAATCAGAAACATTTCATTACAATATCAAACAATATAAATGTTCATTGCTGACAGAAATATTAATTAAATTAATCATACTAAATAATGAATCATATAAAATATGTTAAATAATTCACGTGCTCTTCAGTGTGAATATTTCGCGAATTGATATCGACCATTTGAAAATTGATATTAAATAGAAACTGAAAAAACTACTACTGCGCATTAAAATTTAAATTCTATAATATAAAAAAAAAAGATCGATTAAAAATTTATAAAAGATCAAAAGATCAAAATGCAAATCGATTTTAATCGCAATATTGCAGCATTAGTTTGTACATGTAGGGATTGTTTTCCATTCCAAGTGATAGTCCAATTTTTATTGAATTACAATTAACAATTAATTGATCTGATTCTAGTTTAACCGGTATCGAACGTGCAATGAAAATTTTAATGATATTAATAATAAAAATTATTCTGATGATCATGAAAATTATTTTTGGTTCGTTGACCGTCCAAAATTTTGCGTAAGGTCAGTAACTGGTATTGTAAACATCTCCTACAACTTTCATAAAATTTATTACCTACAGTCGCGAAAAGTCCAGACACTGCGTGGCATTTTTCTCACTGGTGTTGCAAAATCTTAAACATTATTCACTCAATCGCTTTTTGTTTTCTTTTTTTTTTAAATACTTTTTATTTTCATTATCTTTGTGGGCTTGGTATAGGGCAGTTTTTCAAGCTTCCCGATGTTGCATTTTTATTTCGCTGAACAAGATACTTAAGACTCTAGAATTTATTTTTTTGCGGTAAGGTATGCAAGAGTAATGTAAATATTGTCGCATTTATTATGCGAATTGTTAAAAATGATATGCATTTATTTTCAGAATATCACGCTGAGGTAGTAACAAGATTTAAATAAAAGAGGAAGAACAAACTGCGAGTAGTAACAAAGATAAATTTTATTTAAATTAACGAATGATCGATATTAAAACAATCGTAGGAGCTGTGAGCTTTTAGAATAATTGGATTTTTTTTTTTTTCATTTGGGTTTTTAAATCCAAATAAATTCCATTCAGAACAATTAACAAGTAATAAATGAAATAGGCCCATATTATTAAAAAAAAAATACTAGAATTAAAAGTGCTTCAATTTGCATTCATTAGTATTTTGATTATTTCCAGGTAGGTGATTAGAAAGCTTGAAATATGATTATATGATGACTTGACTGAAAAAATGTTATTTAGAAAATGCTCTCCAAGTTGTTTATATTATCGTGATACTTGAATTTTATTTATCTATCGTAAAACTAATCGAGTTTTATGATTTCTTTTAAACATATTCATTTTTATTCGAATCGATTTGCCTCCCTGACTAGTTAATTGTTTTTCAAATATACATTTTTAATAATAAATGTTAATTTGTTTAAAAACACTTAAAAATTTCATTATTCTTGGATATCAATTTTGTAAACATTCGCTTAATAAAGCATAGCAAAAATTTTAATTTAGGAAGTTTGTACGATTTAGACGGGAAACTAAAGGTCTAGAGTTCAAAATCCAGTGGAGGGCTATTAGAAAAGACGAGACTACAATTCAAATATCAAAAAGACATAACATAATTTGAAGTTTTTAACCATGAATTTAATGACCATAAATAAAATTGTTCTCCTAAATATTACAAAAAAAAACGAAAAAAACAATAGTATAGAAATGATGAGCTATTAATTACTGAATGTCAGTCAGTCTTCGGAGATTTGCAAGGCAAATATCATCTATAAAATACTAACATTGGAATTAATTACAGAAAGTTGTTACTCTCTTGAATTGAAAAAAAAAAAAAAATAAAAATAAAAATTTTATTAAACTTCTGAAAGGTATGCTTTGATATTGTAAGGTGTCATATTGCCTTAGAAAGTGATTTTGGTCGTAAATAAAATACGATATATACTTGCTATTTAGTTTTTGAAGAATATTTAGTCGAGAAAATTTCAATTATCTTAGAAGTAAGCCCTGCGGACACACTTAAGTCGAAATTAATACTTCGTAGAGGCTAAAAGAAGGATATCACTTAAATATGTTACAATTGCGATTTTCTTAGTATTACTTAGTAAGTAGTAAGTACTTAGTACTTACTCTAATTTTTTATTTTTTTGATAAAAGTAAATCTTAAGAAAAACTACTTTAACAGATTGAATTTCATTGTTTAGTCATGAAACCTTCAGTGTTAAAAGAAAAGAAAAATATTTCTTTTTTTTTTTTTTTGCATAGCATCAGCAAATGGAAGTGGTTGGTCAGTATGTTGCCCAGACACACTTTTTCCTCTTAGCCATTTTGTTTTTGTTTTTTTTTCTTTTCTTTTTTCTTTTCTTTTTGCCGAGAATGCTTTTAAAAAGCCGGTAGCCTTCTGTTGTAGAAATTTCGAGCAGTGTCATTTAACCTTAGGTTAGCATTTCTTACTTCTACGACATCTTGCATATCTGCATCTTTAAACGAAATTAATGCAGACATGTGATGTGATTTTGTTTCTAAATTTTATCAAAATTACTTAAAAATTTCTATTATCATAAATTTATTCGAAGGATAAAATATAAAATAAACAATAAATTATGAATTTTTATTGAAATAAATTAAATTACCGGAACTGTTGCTTATTTATAGATTTTATTTGTAAATAAATTTTTTAAAAAACATTTATGATTTCTATTTAAAATAAAAGATCGAATTAAATCTATTTAAGAAATTTTATACAAACTTTGAACTCTAATTTAAATACGATTATACTTTTTGAAGGAAAAAAAATAGGAAATAATAAATGTAATTTTGCTAGATTATTATTGATATTATTACATCAGTTTTATTGCTGTTTTTAACTTTCTTTCTTTTTCTTAATAATAAAACAAATACTGAATAAAGTTTACTCCAGACTAAATACAACAACCTCTAACAAATGTCTTTTAAATCTTTTAAAAACAATCCTAATTAAAAAAGAACGACTAAAAAACAAAAATTTCATTTAACTTGAAAATCGTCGAGTCTTTTAATTGTTCTTTTTTTTAGTGTATGAAAACATTTTATACTTTATTTCTTTTTATACCATTTATTTTTATATTTAATTCGGAACTAGATATCAACATTTTAATTATAAAAAATATTAAAATGCGTATCTTTTAAGGAAGTTTTTTTTAATCGTAGGCTAAAATTAAAATATCTTGTTAGCAACGGTTTAAGAATTTTACGCCTGAAATATTTGCACACTTATAACACACAATAAAATTAATGACGTCATTATTAATTTTAATTATTTACTATCAAACAGAATTTAGTAAAATAAATAAAATAAAATAAAAAGAATTACAAAATCTAAATTATTACAGAAAAAGATCAGTCACAAAAGCCCTGGTACTATTTTTTTTTTTATCATTTACATAATACAAAAATAATCAAACGCCACTGCTACAATTTTTATTTTTATTTTTACATGATCATTTTGTTTTTATTTTTATTTTAAAATCTGTCCAATTTAATAATCTTAAGTTGTTAAAAATTTATTTCCTATTGAGGGATTAAGTTCAAGGGTATGCAAGCGTTAAACTGATAAAGATTAATTAAAAATAATGTTTTATTTGGAAAAGAAAATGTAAAATTACATGTTTGCCGTCAAAACATAAGAACGATAATGTTTTTTTCCTTTTTTTTTGTCAAGTTCAATAACAAACAATAGAAAATTCTTTTGTTTTACATTTATAATTTATAAATAAACCCGGTAAAAATTTCACCTGCAATTAACAAACGTGATTGATTGTGTTAATCCAGTGTTAGATTGCATTTCGTGTTACACGTGTATAAATGAAGACGTAACACGGTATAAGGTAATAATATCGTGTTTTTAGTTCAACAGAAAATATTGATTATATATTGTTTTATTATATCCATCGAAAGGTGATCTTGTTATCTGTAAAATTATATTCAACTTCAATGGACCCTGAAAATATCACAAAATCTCTATGATCTGTAAATGTTAGAATTTTTTAAATAAAAGGGAATTAAATTCGTTTTCTAATCAATATCGATTAAATTTACCTGCAATTGTAAAAACAAAAACAAAAAAAAAAAAAACAACAACAAGTTTCTTTTATCACCTTTCATTCGATGACCAGTTTTCTTTTTCGTTAGACATTTTTACTTTTATCTGACCCCAAAGTAAGACGTTCACGTAATCTGGTAGCTGATGTTTTTTCTTCTACTGTTGTTTTATTTTATTTTATCTTATTTGCAATTATTGCATAATTACATGTGTAACAGATTATATTACAAAATCATTTGTTACTCATTTTTTTCCCCCTTATATCTTTTTGCAGGTTCATTTCTGCTTATGGTAACCGGCCTACTTGCGCTCACCTCAGCCGTTTTAATAAGAATCTTTCATCCGTACGAATTGATTTATAGATGGGTAATTTATTTTAAATAAATATACTTAAATTGATAACTAAATAATTTTATTTGTTTCTTTATTTTTCCTTTTTTTTTTTTGTAATATATAGAAACTGATATTTGCGGAAGGTGGTGAAATATTTAGTTTATGGGAGAAGCCACCAATTGATTTGTATATTAAAATTTATCTATTTAATATAACTAATCCTGATGAATTTCTTGCCGGTAAAGAAAAGATAAGAGTTGAAGAAGTTGGCCCATATGTTTATAAGTAAGTTACATTTTTTGAATATATTTTATTTATTAATATACCACTATGAAAGTATAGAAAACTTATTGATTGTAATCATTTATCAGGGAAATATTTGAACATCATGAGATTGAATTCAATGATAATTATACACTTACGACAAGGCCAAGACATCCTCTTGTATGGCAAGAGCATTTATCAGAGGGTCATAGGGAAGATGATGTACTATCCATGGTCAACATAGCATTACTGGTAAGTTTCATTTCATTCACTGATCTTATTACAATTTATATCACGTGAGTAATAAAACGTTGAATAACAGTTACTCAACGGATTTTTACCTGTCATTAACTTTTGTCGAACAATGACCTTTACCTTACAATACCTTGATCATGATTTTGCCGCCTTTTACTTTTCGAATTTACTTTTTCCTTCATATACTATTTTCTACTTACACTTAATTATAATTTATACTTGTGTTATTTAAAGACCTTGTTCGTTTCACTGTACTTACTCTCAAGTTTTAATCGATTATGAAATCTTAAGATAATTACTTTTATTAAAAATTGAAAATTATGAATTTTCTGGAAAATAACGTAAACATTGCATCTTTTGACCTTCCAAATTGTCCTTGGTATTCATATGAGGATAGGCGATAGAATATAAAACAATAAAAATTATCTTAATTATTGCAATAATAATAGTAACTCATTTACAATCAATTGTTATAAAATCTGTAATTAGACATCTATTCCAAACACTTCCGCTGATTAGACTATGTAATATAAAATATAAGAAAAAAATAATAATAACGTCCAAGGTGGCCAAGAATCTTCTTTTATTAGCACTTGTATTTTTAATTAATTCAATTAAAAACCGATCAAAATTGCATAGTATCATTAATTATGTATACTTATATCAATATAAAGTAAATTTTCACACGAAATATTCATACAATTTTTATTTTATTGCCATTTCAAAAATTCCATTCCATACTCTCTTTTATCTTTTAAAATAATTTACGTATGATAATCTCATTTTTATAATCGAAATAAAATGATAATTTCCATATCTTGTTGAAACATGTTTTACAAGCATGCTTATATGTACTCATAGTAAAACGATTACACGTGATCGTGTCTAGATCACGTTATTTTAAAAAATTTATCTAATCTAGACCAAGAAAACGAGAAGTTACAAATAATTAGATATGCGGATGACCGGATATAGTGGTAGTAAATCGGAATATATAAATTGATAAATACTCTAATTAAATAAAATATTTTTCTCGAAGCGCGCGAATCAATTATATTATTGTTACATATTTACGCCTGCTTAGGAATTAACCATTAAAATTCTAACACATTTCTAAATGTTATACCATTGAAGATATTATAGATTCAATAAAGTGGAATGATTGTAATTTTTATAAAATTGTACCTATCAATTCCTTAATGTATTTTAAAATAAAATATATTAAATGTGGTCGATGTTATAAGGTGGGAAATACTAGCTAAAGTTATTAATTTTTATGCAATCATTTTTAATTTTATAATTATAAAAAGAGGAACTAGTTTAATTTTTAAAAAACCTACACTTTTTTCTTCAACTTAGAATTTTTTCCTTTCCTGTGAACGCTAAATTCTTTTATTAAAAAAAAAATGTAAAATCTGTTTTTAAATTCAAAAAAAAAAAATTGTTTTAAATTCCACTTAAATATATAGGAAGAATATCCGCAGATTATACTATACTAGAAATTTAAATATTAATCAACAGCTTACATGGAACTTCTTTAAAAAGATACAAGGACACCAGTTTTATTGTAACATGTTTTCTATGAAATTTAATTTTTAATTAGAATATTAACTGGTTACTTGCTAGAAGGGCTTAAATAGTCTGACCATCGGACTAACTCGACTAGTTTACGTCAAATATGAAACTATAGTAGGCAAATCAAAACTAGTCGATGATAAATTTTCCTCAAAATAAATTTCTACAACAAAATTACGCAGTACTGTTCGTTCGATATTTCTACAATACGCCAAATGATGATTCTATAAATATTGAAGGTGTATCGATAAACATAAAAATATTCCATTGATTTCACAATCCATTAAAACGTTTTTTAATTATACGATGAACTCGAAACAAGTTGATTGAAAAATACAAACAAAAAGGACATCGACTTTTTTATATTTAGGATATAGAAATTGCGCATTTTAATGATTAACTTATATTATATATAAAAATTCAAAATTTATTAATGAATGACCAAAAATAGCTAAGTTTTTGACAATCCATGCTTGATGATATATAAGAATAGATTTTAAATTAAACCACTTTAACGTGCATCAATTCCAAAAATAGCCAAAAGTATTCGAGGTCAGCTTGACCACAACACGTTTTTTTTTTTTTTTTAAATAATAATTTTAATAAACAACAAACAGAAAACAACTGTCTATATTTATAATTTCTTTCTATTTTTTTTTTTTTGGAATGGTTTGGTCGAATAACATATTCGTTTTCCAGGTATTGACGTCAATGCAACTGAGAACGTAAGTGGCCAATGAGGAATTCAGAACAAAAAATTTTTTTCTATAGCTCCTTAACCTTCTCCTCACCTTCATTGACGTCAAAAGAAGAATTTTGTCCATTCCTTGCCATTGATATTGAAACGAATGCACAGTTGGACCGGTTTTGATATATTTTTATCTTTAAGTATGATATGTGTAAAAATACACATCGGAAAATTTTCCAAACGTTCCACAACAAAACCAAAAATGCAGTTAACCAGATTAAAAGAGGGTCTTCAGATTAGCATGACTTAATTTAATGTTTCCTCCGGTATGGAAAGGAGGCTCTTGTTGACGTCAATCAGTGGGTAGAATTATAGGCATAACATTTTTTTTTTTATATGCATTCATATAAACCTGGCCGCAAAGTGATCAACCGTTAAAGAAATCTTATCAAAAAAGGTGTGTTACTTTTGTATCTGGACCAAGAAAAAAATATGTTAAATGATCATGATGCTTGAAAGGTTCAAAATTTTCCATTAGACCCTGAGACTGGTTAGGGATACCTGTTTACGTAAACTACGTCAGCTGTAGTACATACTATTATTTTGCGTAAGTAGAGTTCGCAAGGTTTTTATTTACCTGTCGTAATTAAACTGAAGACTGCGATCAAGTTTAAGGTGAAGTTTTTTATTTTTTTTTTTTAGATATATATATTAAGAGTGCCTTAGGTATGTTGTTTAAAATAGATTCTAAATATAGATCAAACTTTTTTTTAGTTTACTAATGATTTTTGATAGCACGTTTCACCTCTTATCGATTCACGATGAACAGGTTCGTTGACATTACCTTTTTTTTCCCTTGATTTTATCTTCATAAGATTGAAAAGAACATCATTATCTTCCGCTCTAAGATAAATGATTGATTGCTTATAATTGAACAATAAAATGAAAAAAACAAACTTTCTTTAAAAGAAAACAAGTTACAAAAATAAATATCTTTATTTAGAAACGACGTTAGATTTTGGAAGATTAATTATTCTTGATCATCCAAGTTTATGGAAAATTTCGGTAAATGTGTTCATTTAAAAATCTTTCAAAATAACTGAAACTTGACATTTTAAAACCTTTGACTTTATATCTCTAATTATTTTTATTATTATACCTAAGATTAATTTTTATTTAACGCATCAAATTATTAATTTTGCTTCACTTCTACACTTTTTTTATCTAGTAGTATTGAAAGTAATTGTCAGTATTACTAGTTCTGGAAGAATTCCGCATTAATATTTTTAATCGATCGTTTTCTTATTTATAGATTATTTTTATTTTACCGAAAAATACGTGTTTTTACTTTAATCCATTAACCCCCATTATATTTAAATTTAAATATTAAAGAAATCAAGATGGACGTAACGTACGCTTAAGCAGCCAACAAAGGTGCATATTTATGGGTGCTTTTCTGGAAAGGGATTTAGAAAATTGATTGCTTTCAATAAAAACCTGGATGCTTATTTTATACAAGAAGGGATCACTGAAATCTGTAGAATGAACTAATACGGAACTAATAACGATATTTGAATCCTACTAGAG
The DNA here is from genome assembly GCA_001932985.1 of Proctacanthus coquilletti. Taxonomy (NCBI): domain Eukaryota; kingdom Metazoa; phylum Arthropoda; class Insecta; order Diptera; family Asilidae; genus Proctacanthus; species Proctacanthus coquilletti. Next base: position 642,455 of record MNCL01000031.1, on the reverse strand, counting down.
GATAATAATCCCAAGCATTCGTAATCACCTCTGAACAAAATGGGATAACAACGTTGGAGTGGCCTTCACAAAGTCTGGATGTAAATCCTATTGAAAATCTATGGTCACTCATGAAGATTAAACTAAGAGGAAAAAAATCTTGCTATACGGCAATTCACTCGAGTTTTAAAACCGATTTGGACGGTCTAAGTATAGATTACGCTCAATAATTATTTATTATTAAATATAATTTAAACTAAAACACGTTTCCTTGGAGCACACTGTACGTATATTTGGTCACCGTCGTACAGTTCATATTTTTGAATATTTAAAGATTTTCGTCGTGTCACTTTGAACAATTTTATAATTTGTAAAACGTTTTTAATGAGTACATTATCATTAATTGATCCCACTTTGAATGCACTTTAGTAAAAAATATTCTTTCTAAAACAACAGTCGTTAAGAATTTGTTGAACATTCTAAATTTAATCGCAAGTGATAAATGCCGAACGAAATTATAATTTCATACTCCATTTATTAACAAAATTGTTTTATTTTTTTTTTCAATTATATAAAAACACTGGAGTCTATATTTCCATAGGGTATGATTTATTTATTTAGTGCGAAGTAAAGTGTAAACCAATTATTTAATAAAGTCAAAGATCACCGCAAGCTCCAGAGTCGTCTATAATAAACGTAAAAATATTTGCTTATATTTCTGTAGGTCAGATAAAAGGTTAAATTCATTTCAATTTGACTACATAATTATTTCATTATCTTATAATTACAAAAAAGAACATGTTTGAATTTATTTATAATTCAGTTGATTATATAACTGAATCTAAAAAATCAATGCAACATTGTATTTTGTTTCTAATATGTAACATGTGTAAAAAGTGAACTTGTTCTGTTAAATTTGCTTTCCAGTTTTTTTTTTTGTTTTTTTTAGTAGTTCAGGAGTCGATTTATTTAAATTAAAATATAATTTATTTTTTATAAATCACGTACGTATTTTTTATTGCAAGTTTTGTGATAACAATCAATAAAAAAATAATTGCGTTAACACGAAACTACAAATTACATGTCTTGATAATCCGTGACGTCTATTCGTTTTGATAGGAAATTATATTTAATTAATAGATTAAAAAAAATGCATTGTTCAGTAATTATATAATTTTTCTTTTAAATTTGTACCGATTAAACTTTAGTTTTTTATTTTAAAAATTTCCTTTATTTTAAAATGTTTTTCTTTATGTAAATTTTTTCGTATTGCATTTATTATTGGTTATTGATCGTTGGATTTATTATTGAATTTCCAGAGTATAGCACAAGTTGGTGCTGATAAATCATATTTTGTGCGATTACCGATCAATTTGCTGATCCGGCAAACCAACAGCCAGCCCATCGTTCAAATGACAGCACATGAATTTATGTTTGGCTTTGAGACCCCGCTAACGACCCTGGGTAATACCTTCCTTCCGAACTGGATACATTTTGATAAGGTCGGCCTGATCGATAGAGTACGTATTAGAATCTATTGGCTAGCCTAAGTAGCCTTAAATAAATTAGAAACTGTCTCACAAAAGCTTTATTTTGCAATTTATCCTTCAGATGTACGATTTCAATGCTGACTACGAGACCTTTTATACAGGGGCCGATGATCCACGTAAAGCAGGCCTTTATGACACCTATATGGGATCACAGAACCTCCCACAATGGAAAGGGGAACATTGTAGTAGTATCCACTTAGCCTCCGATGGTACCAAGTTCAAGGGTCTTCTTGAATCAAATGAGACTGTAAAATTTTTCAGAAAAAGCATGTGCCGCCCACAAACTATGGTAAGAAAGGAATTTAAAAAAAAAATTATTTTTATTTTACGTCTTTTACGATACAATTTATGCATATAAATAAATTCTTAATCTTTCCTTTGAATAGGTACCTTTACCTGAAGAGTATGTTGTCTCAGGCCTTAAAGCACGAAAATATGTCTTTGAGGAGAATGCATTAGACAACGGATATTACAACGAAAAAAATAAATGCTACTGTCGTGAGGGTGAGTAATCGAACATCTTAATTGATAGGCCTAGAGATTTAATTAACAAATTAATATTTGATATTCCTTTATTTTTGCGGTTAAAAAAAAATTTTCCCGTGTGCGATCTAATGACTACAAATTACCCTTGATATTTGAATATAAAACTCATAAAGATGTGATAAATTGTATAGCACCATTAATGAGTCAGAGAACTGGGAAAGTCACAGCAGTTCTTTCGTAAGTCTCCGGTCGGTTTGGAAATCTAAATGAACATTTATGTAATAGACTCCCGCTTCTGAATTTTCTTCCCCAAAAATGGAAAATCTATAAACGTAAAACTGTGAATAGTTTCATAATTAAATCGAAAAGACGTTAGCCTCAATCGTGTTACTAAGTCACATTTAAAAGATCAGTGATCGTTTGCGTGCTAAATTAATAAAATAAAAATAAACAAATTATACCTTCTATATAACAAGAATAAAATTACATGCTTATTATTTAATATTTATTAAATCGTTTCAAAAAAAAATCAGAAGTAAATAAAGTGAAGCAGAAAATTAGTGATAGAAATCAATATAAAAATTATTTAATTATTTATTTTTATAAAACATTTTTAAATATAAATTAGTTATTCATTACTACTGGTTGAAGTAGCAAAAAAAAGTTAAATAAATTAAAATTCCATGATTTAAGAAAGCAAATTAAACACTATTTAAACGGAAATTTTTTCATTAGTTACGTGTATGAAAAATGTAATAGCATCTTAATTGTTCTTTGTTCTAAGAATTTGAAGAATTGCTGCTGATTTGAATTAGAAAATAAGCAAAAAGGGCAGGTGTAGTGTCTTGAATTTGTAATACACGTTTTTAGTAATCAAAGAATAAGAAAATGATAGTTTTATGGGATCGGATCCATATAAAAAAAAAAATAAAACTAGTTAAATGAGAGTGTGACTCGTGTGCCAGATTAATCGTGCTTCGCATAGTAATTTCTTTTTATTGGATTTAATAAAAACTTACTCATAAATATAGAACAAGTTAATAACACCATTTTTGGGGGCGATGTTTTAAACGAAATAATGAAAAAATTATATTTGGCACTCTATAGAAGCATTTTATAAATTCTATCGATAATATATATGCAACCATAGTTGAACCTCGCTAGCACTGATCACTCCCGGGTACTAGGTTTCCAAGCCAAGTCTATCAATTGATTCATAACAATAGGCTTAGGGAATGCTAATCTTGTGCCTCCTAGATATCCAGACTTGCCTGAGAATGACGTCAGTGGCAGCCAGATGGGGTTCTCTGATTACTAGTTGGCCTTCTTCATTTTTAGTTGTAGTGTTTGAGTGAAATTTTAGACAGAGTTCAATAACTCCACAGGGCACACGAATACTCTCGGCTGGATTTTATTGTTTTCCGGCTCGCTAGTAGTAAACGACAATACTTTTTATGTTTGTCTTTATAGCAAAATTTTTTTTTAGATAAAAATGACTTGGTTTGGAAACTATTATAAATAAAGTAGCACATCTAACGGTCGATTATATTAAATTTGGTGCACGTATTAATTAATTTTGTCTCAAGAATCCCTAAAAAAGAGTAACCTTAAAGCAACCTATTAACCCTCAAAATATTTAATTTAACCGTTTGCGTGCAAAAATCACCCTGAAAAAATTCTGAGGGTAATAATCCACGATCGAGAAGAGCTACTAACAATTGCTGTTTTAGAATTAAATCGAAAATTGTTCATAATTGTAAATCTGCGTAAATTGTTTGCAAACTTTTTCGCTTTTCCGTAAACAGAACGGCCAACCTTCGGTACGGCCAAATGCCATTTCTTACTCATTTTTTTTCCTGTTAATTAAAATAGTCATGCGTTCAACTCTGTTATCGTAATTTACACAATAACTAGTTTTACACTGCAAATTGATCATCCAATTAAAAATTAAAGGTTATTGCCAACCACGTGGTCTGATTGACGTCACCGATTGCTATTACGGATTCCCCATATCCTTGAGCTATCCACATTTCATGGATGCAGATCCTGCACTCGGAGAAGCTATCGATGGCCTGACACCGAATCATACTGACCATGAAAGCTACTTCATGATTAATCCGGTAAGTGTAATTTTATTGTGCAATCGATCAAGATTTCGAGACCATCTTGAGACCTTGACTGCTGCAGAAAATTGCATCCAACGACGACAGAGGCAGATCTCACTAGCTGCAACCGATTAAACTTTTTTTGCTCCCCCCCAGGGTATAGGTTTACATTTAGCCTTCTTCTTATTCTAGAAGAGCTATCACATTCACTGAAACGCAAATAAAAATGTTTAGGATTATTTTATTTCCTTTGTAGGCAGAAAGGTTCTTGGCACTGGTATTCAATCAAGGCCATTCAGGCTAGACATCTTTTTAAATTCCTGGTGGTATAATTTCATTCCAATAATGGACTGTAATTATGTGAAGAGTAAATCAATATTGTAATTCCCGCCTCTTTCCATAAAATTAAATATTTATGATTAATTGTTATATCAAATTTCAATATCTGATCTTGCTTGTGATCTCCTCACGGCAGAATCCTAGAGCTGATGGTTTCAATACTCCTCACTTAAGTCTGGATGCTTGTTATTTATTGCTATGGGAGGTACTTGCAAACAGTGTTATAGTAATTTTATGCAAAAAGCTAGTTTTAAATATCAGCAAATATTGCTTAAATGTAAAGTGTGATTTCATCTCTGTTACAGCAAGATAAAGAAAATAGCAATGAAATGTTATTAAAAGGCTCTAAATTTTATCAAACAATTTTTAAAGTTGAGAGAAAAATTAAATTTTATTGCATTGTTTTTGTAAAATCTTCGATATAGGTGATAGTATTTTTGAAATTTTATTATGGTTTGCTGTTTATAATTTTAAGAGAAATACAAATTTTTCTAACTAACTTAAACGAAAAAAAAAAGATACAATAATATCCGAATTTATGATGATTTTGATAGCAACGCATTTAAAGTTTTGTTTAAGTTTTTTCTAGAGATTGTAAATTGAAAAATAATGAGCGGTATTTCATTGTAAACATTTTTTAAATAACTATTGAATTTTCATTCTTAAGAATCAAATTTACAAGCTTATTTTTCTAGAATTGTAAATAAGATTTTAACATTGTTCTCAAAAAATTTTCTACATGACTTGAATCCCATATTTGTCTAGATTATTAAAATTATATTTGTTTTTTATAATTAATTGATTTATTGAGTGTTGATTTTACATTAACCGCCTCATTTTTCATAAATTACAAAGTAACTAGTTGCTAAGTGGGCATTCCCCTTTAAGAGTGGAATCGATGTAAAAATCAATAAACAACTTCCACAGCTCCAAGAGTGACTAAGTTCATTAGATGCGAGGCAAACAAACTTTCCATGCCATTTCCTATTTTTTTACCTATTAATGACAAGGTATAATTCCACAAATTACTAGAATTTCTCATATCCACCTATAGAATGGAAGTTTACCCGGCAAAAGCAAAATCACAATGCCATCAAGTGCAACGTGTTTTTTTTTCTTTTAAGTCGTTTTTCCTTTTTATAAAACCGCGAAAATATCTTACTATAGTCGTTGAAGTACTAAGAGCCAATATATCGCAATTGCAATAACAACAAATATTTTTTTCATTCTTTGTTTTTTTTTTTCTATCACACATTGGTGATGCATTTTCTGCAAACCAGGATACAATTGATGTTTTTGGTTTTACTTAGAATTCTTTTCATTTCTCTGAAACGTTTTGTTAAATAAAATAAATTTTCCACAGAAATCTGGTTTACCTCTAGAATGCTCTGTAAAGATTCAAATCAACATGCATATGCGTAATGTGCGATCAATGAACAATGTCGCTAAATTTTCTGGTTTGACTGTTCCTATGCTGTGGTTTGAAATTGTAAGTTTATTATTATACTTTTTTTTTTTTTAAATATTTAAATAAAAAATTAATAACCATCCCTCAATCAACAGACGCTACCGAAACTGCCTGAAAGTCTTGAAAATCGCTTTAATCTATACCTGAACGTTCTGCCATATATCGATTATATAGGATTTTGGGGTGGTCTCGCTATTGGGCTTTTCTGTGTACTATTCGCCGTAACAAGAGCTACTATGACCATGCCATTCATAACCTCGAATGATCATAAAAAATCTAAGAAATACACTAAAGTGAATCTTCGATCTGGAGTCTATAATCCTTGTGAAATGAAATTGATGGAAACAAACGAGAAATTCATACATTCATTCGTACCCGGAGATGATGATGACGCTATGATGTGCGAAATTAACCTTAAAGGTGATAATAAATTTATGCTTGAACAGGAGCCAGCCATTTCAGATGATGATGATGATGGTAATGTTAGTGATAGTAGCCAAAGATCAACACGATCAACACAATCGACGGGATCTACAGAATACAATTCATCATCAGAAAATGCAAATAACCGAGAAGATGCGAGGAGGGTAAGTTGAAATAAAAAAAATTTACATTTTTATTATCGATAATTTATTAATCAGGGGTTTGATACAAAGTTGTAATTAACGCTAAGTGATCTGTAATCAAGAGGATTATTTATTGACTTTCGAAAAATAACCCTTTCGCTTTATTTCATTTTAATAAATGTTCCTTTTTTTTAATCTCCGCGTTTTATAATACGTAATTATTTTAAAACTATTTGAACATTCTCGAAGAAATAGTTTACGATCACCTTTTTTGATTGGATCGATCTTGATCGCGAATCTGCTTTTAATCTGCTCTTAAAGAAGACCCAAATATTTAAAAAGGTATTATAAAAAACAGCACGTTTCGCACGAGCCCATGCATAATGTAAGTTTTACTCTATAAAAAAATTCCATTGGAATGATTCCGGCTACGGAAATTCCTTTAAATAAATGAGTGCTTATTTCTAGTTTTGTTCGACTGTAAATAAAAATAGACTGATTTCTATTTCAACCGGATTTTCTTTGTAAAATTATTAAGGAAATAAAGGTATAATTTTCTTTCTACAAAATAGTTTAGGTTTGTTGGGAATTTCTGGTTGACTTCGAAAACATACAATTCCCTAGAAAAAAAATTTACCATAGAATGTAATTAAAACCTTTCATTTTAAATATTCTTCTGTCTACTTTCCTTTTCAAAAGAAATATAATTGAGTGGAATATAAAGTTGAAGTTGTTGAAGTTGATAACCATTCAGAATATCATTTTAAAATTATTAGTGGATCGAACTTCACTAGGTCCATAATGTACCACTTAAGAATTTTTGTTCTGCTTGTTTCCATATCACAATAATAAAGTAAAACATGAATACCAATTACATTATAAATTTATTATTCATATCAAATTCATATTCGAAATCGATACCATTAAATGTTTTATTTAAAGAAATTCTTTTTAACTATGAATAAATTTTATGACAAAATTCTGTTGAAGGACGTCACAAATTGTACATTTTTAAACTTTAAAATTTGGAATTTCCTAATATATGTACATATTTTTAAACCACACATCTAAAATTAATTTCCAACTCTCTAAGGATAAAAAACTAAAAATAGTTAGTCAAAGAAAACGAGCTAAAATTAATATTTTTCTACTCCAGTTTACAGCTGCAAATGATTATTATTTTTTTTTTGTTTTAATTTAACACGTTATTATAAAATTTAGTAACTAGTTAAGTAAAAGAGTAAATTTCTTCACTAAGAGTTTTTGTTAGTTCCTAAAGACTGGTGAATAATTTTCGATATCAGAAAACAAAAAAAAAAAAAAAAACTAGTAGGAAACAGGATTCAAGTTTTTGTTACAATATGAGTAAGTAATTAATAAGAACGAAATAATAAAACAAAACATTTAAATTAAACGTAATATATGCTTTGAATAACAAATTAACTGAAAAAAATGTGCGAATTTACGACCTCTAATTATAAGAAATTATTTTTTGCTTTTATATTCTTTTGTTTTAAATACAAATACGTCATATTTTTAAAGTTATGCATTCCACACCAACAAGTGTTGAGATGATCTAAAGCTTACTTATTATTATTACAGTGTTTTACTATTACTATAAATAAATACTCTGACTCGTATAGTACGCGTTTAGCTGTGATTAAATCGAAATTATATATTAAATGAGGTCTGAAAAGGCTATCATTCGATTTATTGAAATTATCATTTCCATAGAAGCACGAGAAATCAGAAACAAAGTTAAATCCCTTTTATCAACTTTTATAAATGAGACAACAGAAAGATACAAAATTTATATTAAAGTAATTTGATAATGTTTAAATATTTGACAAAAATCATGTCAAAAATATCAATAGATCATCTCTGAACGAAATGAACGCAATTAATAATTAATTATGTATCGATTTTAAACGATATCAATTATTTATAAAAACTCTTCCGGGTTTTTAACCTCTTTTAAATGAAGAATTATATCAATGGAACACAGAAGTGATAACAAATTAGTCCACTTCATTTATCAGTGAATTAAAAATTAATGCGGATCAAGTCTGAAAGACTTGATAATGGATTAATATTACTTTATAATAGCGTTCATGTAATTGATGGCTTTAATTTCTGAATTATTTTTAAACATTCCGAAGCATAATCATATCAGAAGAAATAAATAAAATATCGGCTTTTTTTTGAGATCACTAGTACAATTCCCTGGAATTGTAATTTGTAATTGATTTTTTCAATACGTTATTAGCAATTATATTAGAAAGATATAGAAAGAGGATTTGAAGTAATTATTTGAATTAATTATCAGTTGCATGTGTAATCTAATTAATCGCTTATCCTATTCGATCAGTTCTGGAAAATCCCAATATTTGAATAAACACGTATTTTTTTGTTTAATGTGATCGCCATCGTAGAATTTAGAACATATGTTTTTTTTTACAGATTTCGAACTTTAAACTCCGTAGTAAAAGTTGAATTTAATACTATTACATCCCAAACATAATTTCTAGCTTGCGCAGTAACAAATTGAGTGTCTATTTAATCTACTATTAATTTTCAAACTGTTTACATTAACATAATTAATTTATTTTCAGTTTGACTGTCGTATTTATAACACAATTTATTTATAATTTACGCTTTAGAAACATAATGCGTCGTTCAATTTGAATTTTTAAAGATTAAAAAAAAGAAAATACAGTACACTATGGGTTATTAAATATTTTGTATTAAACCCACTAAATATTTAATTTTTATTTTTAAAATATTTTATTCACTTTAATGTTTTTACTTTACAGGTGATTAATCCTACTAGACGTAATAGTAGTGGCTTTGATTCACGGGAGGTTGAAGAACCGAAAAATGGATGTGATAATTGGGCAATGGGTGAAGCATCCTCATTAATTGAAGACATAGGAACTGAAAATTTCGCAACACTAAGGATCTCAGAAGATGACGATGATGATAATGAAGAGAAGAAACTCACAGATCAGGCCTCTCCAGTATAAAGCCAGCATGAGATAAATTATAGTACTAGTTGCAACTGCTGCTCTCTTTAAAGTTGTGTGATCAAGGAGCTACTCGTAAAAGCAATGGTAACAATTGGAAAACTAGGAATTTGATCAAATTCATGGTTCCAAAATTGAAAAGAATAAATTTGCTATACAACTAAAAAGACAAGAGCAAACGCAGACTATCCGTACCTATAAAATTATTAATAATATCCTGAAAATGCTTGGCAAATGCAGGAGTTCTGCCTAGTCGAACGCAATGGCACATTTTGTTCCTACGCTTAGAATTGGAGCAACGATAGCACATAGATTTTTTTTCTTTTAAATAGTAAAAAAAATATTAAGAAAGGAGATTTTAAAGTGTCATCGTTGTGTCTCACCTCACGAACCATCACAGCACTTACAGGGTTAGAAAAATTTATATTTTAATACTAAGTTATACCCTCATTTATATTCGGAGCTATTTGGGGCCTACTGCTTGTTTCTTTTCGGGAAAATCGGTAGTAATTTTTGTACGATTAAAATTCTTTTAAAGAGGGTAATAGGTACTGAATAATATTATACTATTTGTTTTGCTTGCCTCTGTGAGGCATTTAAGGGTTCCCTTACCATCTATCCATAGTCACCGTAGGTTATTATCACATGTATGTAGTTTTTTATACTGGCCCTATTTTAGTTAAATACTATTATTTATACTAGAATTATTCCACAAAATCTTTCTGCTAGTTTTTTTTCGTCTTTTGTATTATTCAAAATATTCACCATAAGCAGAATGATCTGTGATGAAACAAGAAGTGAATTATAGTATATTGTAAAAATAATTTTTTTTTTTAAATTATTTTTTTATGCTATTTGTTAAGGGGTTTAAAAATATTAATCAATAAAATATTTTTATACAAAAGATTACAAGTATTTTTTATTTAAATTTTTTTAATTTAAGGAATTAAAAGTGGAGTTAAAATAAAATTTTCCAAAACTATAAAAGTCATTTATTACTCTTAATATTGCATTTTTGCGTATATGAAATAAAATATTGAACACTTTTATGGTAACATTATAAATTCGGTGCTATATCATTTAAAAATTTCATACAAAGTTCAAAACCGAAGAAGCAAGCCGCATTTGCTGGGAAGGCTCTGAGCATGACCGGAGTAACTCCGCGGTAAAGGGCCACTGGACCATCAACCTTCATCAGTTCTTTGAATACACTTCGAACACCTTTAGGATATTTCCCTTCGGGAGCTTTAAAATAAATTTCAATATTATAAATTTTAACACACAAATTCGATCACTGTTGATTGTAACGTGTTAACCCGTTGCGGTCACACCTCCAAATAGAACGTCGGACCCCATGCGGGAAATCTTTTACTGCTTATCAATTACTTGCGATTTCACATCATAAAAATTTATATAAAATAAAAATTTATATAATATAAAAAGGCCTTTTTTATAAGATCCAATTGTTTACTTATCGAAAAATAGCGTTTCACTTGAAAAAGGAATTTAAAAAAAATGTTATTGAAAAAATTAGTGGGGTCTTTTGGACCCCCGGTGACCCCAACGGGTTAAATTCCAAAAAAGTTTTTAAGAAATATTTTTCTTTAAATTACATGTTTACTTTGTTAACTTTTTTTTTAAATGTAAAATTATATAAAGTATTACTTGCAAACAATTACGAAGCGATTTGATCTGTTTTCTTATTTGTGGTTATAGCCCAGGAATTAAATGCGCAATTTTTAATACTATTATTTAGTGAATGAAAAAGTTATTCAGATTCTGTCTATATGTGAGAAAAATTGTAAACTATTTCTTTTCCTTTCCATTCGTAATTAATTTTTTGAATTTAATTTATTGTAGTAATTAATTTATTCTGTCTTTTAAAATTTTCTTTTGTTTTCAATTTTTAGTAATTGTTTGTTTTTTTTTTTTTTGAGCAATGGAATTCTTTAGTAATTTTACGTCTTTATTGCTAGAATTACTTAAAGACCTAAAGTAAAAAAAAAAATTAAAGCTAATTTTTAAGGAAAGCATAGAATTAAAAAAATAAAAAATAAATTAAACCAATGAGTGAAAACACAGTTGTTTTTTTGCTTTTCTTTTTTAACTGAAGTATTTAAGTTTTTACAACTTATGTTTAATTTTAAAAGAATCAATTATTAAGACTTTTAATTTATTGTTATTACTTAATGGATATTTTGGCGTAGTAAGATTGCCGGCTAAATGAATCTTGTTGTGCTGAAACAAAATCTTGTTATGAAGTTTATTTATCATTTCGAGTTTTTAAGGAAAAACAATATTTCAATATTAAAACAATTACTGTTTTTTGTAGTTTAACAATATTCTTCTGTGTAAATTTCATGAAATGATTGAAATCAGAGTGCAGAAGTGATCAAAACTTTAGCATAAAATTCGAAAAAAATTCTTAAACAGTATTTTTTTTCTATACAATTCGATTATTTTGAATAGTATAAATTAAAAAATAGGATTTGATAAATCATTTTCTGCCTATAGATTCTAAAAACTCTTGGAATATTATGGTTGAGATTTGGAATTAAATTGTAGAATAAAATAAGTATTACTTTTGCCATTTTTTTTTTAGGAAACGAAATTTCTTAAAACTTCTTTGGCGATTAGTTATATTACTTTTATGGAAAATTTTTTCTACTTGTACTTTTTATGTTTCTATACTACTCACCAGTTTGGAGACGGCTTTTTAATACATCTGGTGGCATACCAAGAATCCAGTATGATATACCAGCTGCACCACCAGCAAAGATAGTTGGCATTAAACCAATCTTATCAGATCCAGTATGTAACTTAATTTGATCCTGAATTATTTCATAGGTATAAAAGTACATACCACTGGCAGGAATATCTGTAACCGAAAATGAAAATAAGTAAAACACAAGAAAAAAGGAAAAATTAGATAACATATAACCTAATAAACTAAAAGTCTTCAAATGCACTACAATCTCTATTTAGTGTTTATCACAAGACAATTTCTAAATGTAGCCATACGAGTACATAAAGTGCCCACATATTTTTACGCAAAAGATTACAAAAGATCATTTATATACAAGAAATGCTGTTTTTCATGCACACGACATACAAAGACTATAAAAAATTTTATGCATCGTCTAAGCGCCGCAGAAGATATCTAAAGATGTATAAAAAGAAAATATGAAAGAAAATTTTCACAATCAAAGATATCACATGTTCTGCAGCAGTTGATAAAATTAAAAAAAAAAACAAATAAAATAAAAAGTAAATAACAATACGAATAATCTAAAAAGTGTATGTTGTCTTTATGTTAAGCGTCGAAGTGTCGAATTTCCTTGAACGACAAAAATTTCGATAACGATATATAAAGGAAAAAAACTAACAAAAACAAGAAAAATATTGAAGGAGATTATCCATAATCCAAACCGGTGGTAGAACGTGTTGCATATTTCCACAATTTCTTGATTAGAATTCTAACTTCTGAGGGAGAGGTGAGGAGAGAGAAAAAAATATGTTAAATATTTCGAGAAACAGAACAACGCCTAATAATCAGCAGTAAGAAGTGATAACGACATCCTTTATGGCAATTGTAACTTCCTTCATCGACCATTTGCCTCCCGACGTTGATGGGAAGTGTTTTAAGCTGCCGTAATGAGCAGCTCGGTTCAATAAAAACGTTAATAATACTTTGTAATTAACTATTCATCGAAAAATGTTAGTGTATAAGTGGTGTCCGTTTGTGATATTTCTTTTATTAGTGAGTATCAGTGATGGAATAAAACTAATTATTAAAAAAAAAAAAGTGAAAAGCAGTAGTTTAATTTATTAATTTAAAAAAAAAACGTTTCGTTGTAGAAATGTGCCTTCTCGGAAATTGGTGATTGGAAGGACGGTAGTCAATCAGTAATTTGTCCAAATCAATGTGTGTGTCAATATACGCATTTTATGGATTTATCGATTGCAAGATGGATAAATTCTATGCAAATGGGACGTACCAAACAAGATAAAAGCCATACGGAAAATCTTGTTAATAATAATGAGGTAATTGTCGTATTCTTTATTTTCATTGTGCGAAAGGAACGTGCGCAATATTCTGGGCGTGAAATGAAACCGCATTATACAACATTCGGCTACTATTTCCGGTATATGTGATATTTGTTTGTGGTTTAACATGAAATTAGTAAGGGGCTACGATATCTAGCAAAATTTGACCGATAAAAATTAAATTGTTGTCAACGAAAATACATTTCACATTTATATCTAGTTTTCGACACATGTACACTATTTTTTTACACATTTTATAATTAAAAAAAAAAAGTGTGCAAATTCATATATTGGGAAATAGTAGCCTAATTAAATGTAATACCATTCCCAAAGTCTGAGACTAACGAAAACTAAAACACGTGCATATTTTTCTAATTTTAAAAATAGCTCATTTTATTTTTCAAAAATATTTTAAATAATTTCAGACTCCCTAAATTTGCAATATATGTCTCTATTTTATGACGCTATGGCTATGTAAAATGCATAGAATAAATTTATATAATACTCGTATAATATTCAAATAATTTATCAAAACTAAATTTCCCCAGTAGACAACTAATGCACGGGTTTAAACAAAATTTATAATGCTTAAAAAAGTTATTAATATTGTCCCCAAATCTCAAAATTTAATAGACTTTGTGGATAATAAAAAGAAATTAATTTAGAAAAAGCTAATATTAGAAAAATTTACGCGGCTTTAAAAAAGTTCGATTTCAACTAAACATTTTTTATTTATTGACCTAAAAAAAAAATTTAGTATTGTTTATACCAATTTAATGCTTATCGGTGATTATTTAAATACTAAATTTGGAAATACTTCGAATATTAAAATTTGCTTTAGAGTTTTAAGTGTACACCTTCCATTGGATTCTATGAAAATGAAACCATAAATTTTGTTCGAAAAATACCCAGGAAGTTTTTACTTAAATTATCATGCCTTTAAACTTTTATGTTCTTGGTAAAAACATGATATATTCTACCTTATACAAGAAGTAAATTCTATTTGTGAACAAAGCAATTTTAAACAATATCCGAATTTACCATATTTTTTTACAATTATTATATTCATATTTTATCAAGTCTAAGTCCATTGGGTTTTGTTTTAAAAATATATTTTTATTTTAATAATCCAAGTGTGTTTTTGTAAATTCACAAAGTCTTGAATTTTATATATGATTATATTCTTAAAGGCGTACAATTTCCGTAGGTTTCATACGAGGGTGATGAAAGTTATTTATCAAATCCGTTTATTAAAATGGCCACATGTATCTTGCAATCTGAAACAGAACCAAAAGAATTCTTCAACAAAATTCCACATGATATCCAAGCACTAGTGCTCTTGTACACAGCAGTTGGGAAAAATAAAACAGGTAAGAACTATTAGACTTTCTTTTCATGATTAATAAAATTATTATTTTAAATTCCTACTAACTTTCCAGTACAAACATCTGATTTAAACGTGTTTACTGATCTAACTACCCTGGAGATTAGAGGTCCTCGTGACCGAACCCTTTATCTTTTAATAGATGAACCTTTAGGTTTATTAGAGAATGCGAATTTTGAATCAATAAATCTTATCGGCAATGAAAAAACCAAGCGCCCAAAAAACCCTGTGCATCCTAGTGAGAGTTTTGACTATGTTCCGAACAGTGAGAAAATTGATTATAATATTTCCTTGGAAATAATCGAAGAGGAAGAAATAGAAATTCTCCCATACGACATCTATTTAATGGAGATAAAAAAATCTCGTATGCCGTCATTTTACGGCTGGGAAAACCTCGAAGTATTGCGCATACATGACTGCAAGGTAGACGAACTGCACTGGGAAATGTTCGACGGCCTAAGTGAGCTTCAGCACTTATCGCTTGAACATAATGAAATAAAAGTGGTCCCAGCCTTCGCATTGTATGGCGCATTACATATCAAGACATTATCTCTAGCCCGGAATTCCATTCTTGATTTAAACTATCGCTCACTAGCCGGATTGCTAGATTTAGAAGTTTTAGATTTAAGTCATAATAATATCACAAAATTGTCTGAGCTTACATTCCCACCGTTTCCAAAATTGGAATATGTCGATTTTAGATATAATCCAATTCGTTACATCTTCCCGGCTACGTTTGGTGTTATGAATAACACTAAGGCAATTTTTATGGGTTCATCTGAGGCACAAGTTGAACTATCAGGAAATGATCCTTTTGAATTTTTAGAAGTTTTGGACTTTTTGTACATATCAAATATATCAATATCAATATTAGAACAAAATGTTTTCAAGAGTCTAAAAAACTTGCAGGTTTTACGTTTACGGGGTTCTATACAAAAAATCGATTTTGATGCCCTTGCACATATGAAAAAACTTCGTGAAGTTGATTTAAGCAAATGCAATATACAAGAAATTTCAATGGACGCTTTTATAGGCTGCAACAGTTTAGAAAAGATCAATTTGTCGAAAAATAATTTATCATATATTCCACCAGGCCTTTTTGATGATCAAAAGATTTTAAAAGAATTATATCTCCAAGATAATGCTCTGAAACATCTTCCGTCATCGATATTTAGTAAAACATCCTTAAGATTAGTTCGACTTACGGGTAATCCATGGAAATGTACCTGCGACATGGCGATATGGAAACCGATCCTTACAAACATACAAAAGGGACCTCAACAGGAAAGTTGTATAAAAGATTTCCATACATCAAAAGTTATATCGTGCAGAAAAGTCGACAGTTATAGAATTAATAATAAGCTAACACCACGATGTCATAATCTTAAAAAGCACACGGTATACTATGCCTTAAGGAAAGATTTAAAATGCAATTTGAAAAAAGAATTAGAACGTATATCGCGGCAAAGGATGCGGGGTTTGAAAAAGGGTTCTAAATATAAACACATTGAACAGGAGATCAAGGATAAGGAAGGAAAATCATATAATAGAAAAACAGAATGGGAAAAGGAACGGAATCAGAAAATTATAAAAACAATTAAAAGTATGAATTCCGTACACCACCTGACATCAAATAATAATTTTAATTTAAATGATACGGTGTTAGGGCGTGCTGATGATGCGCATTCCTTCAACTATATTTAGGTACCTATTAAGAATAAAGATGCTTTTTTTAGCAAGTAAGTTGTTAATGTAGACTGAATGTTTTTAATAAAGTAAATTTTTTAATTGTATTTATTCATATTATCCCTTGTTAGTCCCTGATGTAAAACAAAACGAAGAGAACGTTAAAGTGGTTTAAAGGTATGTAGAATTTAATTCTAATCTACAAAATTTATATTTTAAGTAAGTTTATAAATTATCTAATAGTAAAAATCCCATTTAAATTCTTCCAATAATTTTTGTGTAGTCAAATAACATAGACAAACAGAATCAAACTCGCTTTCGACTTCTAAAAACGCATGTACGGACATGACTTCGTTACAATTTTATTAAATATGTTTTTTTCAAATAATTATTTACTTACCTCTTAAAAGAGTGGCACAGGTACCCTTATAAATACTGCGCAAGCCACCCTCTTTCCATAATTTTTGGGCACAATCAAGCATTCCATTATATTTTTTAGGACCAGTCCCACCCTGTTGGATCTGTAGAAGGCACTTAATACGTTCACCAGGAGCCATAATTGTTGTTGTAAAAATTCCTGAGAATGCTCCAGCAAGAAAGAAATCAGTATAACTTAATTTTTCATTGTCTTTTTGTAATAATTTCTTTCCAAGGCCAAATCCAAAGAAACTTATTGCAAATATTGGTGCAATACCGGTCAATGGAGCTGACATACCCTTGTAGAGACCTTTAAAACCCTCATTTTTTACCGTTTTTGCCGCACAATCAAATGTTCCTTTGAACATTGGCTCCTGTCCAGGAGCTGGTGTGGGCATTGTTTGCAGGCGGACCTGTGGATATTACGATAGACTGTTTTTTTTAATGCGACTACATGTGACATGAAAATTGACTTTATGATGATATGAAAAATGTGTTTCAGATTCTAGTGCAAGATGTGCTATATAAACAACCATTAGCTATAAAATGCTTTTTTTCTTTTTTTTAATTACTATTATAATTGCCTTTATGTAGCGCTATTTTTTATCTATGAAATGTTGATTATGACTACTTGAATGAACTTCTTTTGTAAAATCGTTATGAAATATAGGAAAATATAGGAAACAGGTTAACATAGAACTAAAAGTAAACAAATGTTCCCTACTTAAACTTTCCCCTTGCATGAGTACGTGTTTACGGAAAAGGGTACTTAATCAATTAGGCTATTTGTTTTTCGAAACAGAAAACCGCATCTCTTACCCATTCAAGATTATACTATAGTTTCGCCAAAATCAAATTGCAAACGCCCGAAATATTAAGTTCCTTTAAGAAAGAAATATAATTACTAATAATTCATCACAGTCCCCTCTGATTTTGTGGGATTTTTTATACGTGATTTTACAATTTAATTTCAGTGTTATAAAACAAATTTTAATGCAAAAATTGTGAAAACAACGTTTCCAAATAATTTAAATAAATTATTTTGGTCACCACTGTGCATAACATAGTTTCGGTACCTTGACCTGACCCACACTGCACCGCACGAGATTCAGCGAGCCTATGAACAAAAATAGCTAGCAGAGACCGAAATCTTCTTTTCCCCGCGGTCAATTTTATCCTGATTTAGTATCAATAAATGATTTGGACTTTGGACATTTTTATTATTGGAACAAACTGACAGTCACGACAGATTTAAGCTTCCTCCTACCTTAATTGTGTCAAGCGGGTGTCCCGTAACAACAGTGCAAATTCCGCCGAAACCGCCGCACAGGAAATATTTGACTGGACTCACTTGATCCGACATCCTTGCAGCTCCTGTTCCTGTCTGGTGTGATATTCAAAAGAAACCTGTAAGTTATATAAATTTCGTTTAAATTGATCATAGACTGGGAGGACTATGAACTTTGTACCTCAAATACGGTAGTATATTTCGACTGTTTGGACCCCTTTTCGGATTCTGCTGGACAGTTCCTGCTTGTGGCTATAAGGGTCTGTTTTGTACTCTGATTACGGGCTGTTGCTGGTGGCAGGAACTTGAAATTTCAGTGAAAATATCTATGCAGGCAAAGTGGAAGCCTCAGAGCTGAGGCCTGCGACAGCTCTAATCAGTTGGCGAGAACTGTCAGTGTCATCGCGGATTATATCAGCGGTTCTCAAATTTGTTTTCTTTTCTTTTTTGTGGACGACCGCAGGGTTGAAATATCTACGCAACGGAGCTGAGAGAAAGCCAGGAGCCGTTGCCGGTACACAATCAGGGGACTTTTAAAATTAATTTTAAATTTAATTGCATAAACTACGTTGCAGACTACTATCACTATGTCTATACAATTAAGTGATACGAGTTCATTCATTTAATTAAATTCATTTTAATCCCCTTTAATCAAACGAATTTAAGAATCATAAATTGCATTATAGTATTAGTTTGCTTCTACAATTTACACGTAGCTGACTGTCGTTTAAAGCTAAAATAAAAAATCGAATGTATGCTTAGCGACTTTTTAATAATAAAAAAAATTGCTTTTTAAAAGCTTGAGAGATTAAGTACATAGTATTTTTTTCCTTTTCAATTTGTTTCAAGTGCTCTAAGTACAAAAACCATGTAAGATTTATAAAAAAAGGTAGAAAAGTAAAAAGAATACATCCAGTGGTGAGCTGCATCATCATTGAATTGCTTTCTCAAATATTCGGCTGTGGAGTTTTTCGTATATATCCCTTTCCTGAAGGAACCGGAATCTTCGAATATCCCTTTGGGAACAAATTAGCGGCATCTTCCTCCGGTATAGTGGGTAAAACCATGCAATCTCCACCAGCCTATTGAAAAAGATATGTGTACCCAATTTTTGTGTTATAAATATGAGAAAAATAGATTACCTTCCAATCAACAGGTGTAGCAACTTTGTAATTATCCGTTAGCTGCATAGAATCCAAAACTCTTAAAATCTCACTAAATTTTAAAATAGAAAAATTAGTAAAACTTATATGAATAAAAAAAAGTTACTACTCGAAATTCCTTCCAGTTGAAGCCGGATACAAAATAGACAAACGCAGTTTTTTATTGTTATCAATAACGAAAACAGCCCTACAGGTGAGAGGAATACCCTCCTTATCTTTTTCGTCCTTATCCAGCATGTTAAGTTTTACAGCCAGATCCCTTTTCTCATCGGCAATGATGGGATAATCAAAGTTACTGCAATCTACAACAATTAAAACAATATATAAACGCTGGGGATTTTAAAATTGTAAACTAAATATTTAAGACTCATACTTCCATAGCTTTTAATGTCTTCTATCCAGCCACGATGAGATTCGACACTATCGCAGGACAAAGCAATGGGCTTTACGTTACGTTTTTTAAATTCTGGCAGCAAGGCACAAACTCGAGATAATTCAGTTGTACACACAGGCGTATAATCCGATGGATGGGAGAATAATATGCCCCAACTTTTAAGTAAATATAAAAAAAAATTAATAAAAGCATCTCGCACTAAGAGCAAAAAAAAAATCTGCAGCTCTTGCAGTAGAACCTGACAATCAAAAGACTCGGCTTTCCAATCGCTTATTTTTTGTTTTGTTCTTACTCTTTTTATAGAATAGTTTCTTTTTGTATTAAAAATGCTTTAAAAAAAAAAAATACTTACGAATCACCGAGCCATTCGTAGAAGTCGATAGGTCCAATTGTTGTATCGGCTTTAAAATTGGGGAATTGGTCTCCGAGATTTAAGGCTTTTGAACCCGACATATTTTGCTAAATAAAATGTTTGTTTGTTAATAATACTGACTATAATATTTTTGCTACAATTATTTTTATTTCATTTACTCTGTTTTTGAAAAAAAAAAAACAATATTTTATTAAATCATTCAAACAACGGAGTAGAATATTAAGTTAAATTACATTCTAGAAATTATATATTTTCATTTAATTGTTGCTTTTGTATGTGCTTATAAAAATCTGCAGCAGCCTGTGAACATTTAAGAGATTCTCTGGGATTTAAAGCTAGACAATTCATTAGCATTGATTTGCAAATTTCGGATTGTGAATTGAATTTCTTTTCTTTTCCTTTTGGAAATGTATTTTCAACATCCTTATACGTCGATTCGTATTCCTTTCTCATAACTGCCTTATGTCTCCTTGGGATACTATCAATATCGTCTTTAAATATAGTCTTTTGCATTTTGACCTCATTTCCTTCAGGCGCTAAAGTTTCTACTCTCTTTGGAATAATTGTAATGAAATTGAAATTGTTTTTTGCAATGGCTTGAATTATTCGAGCTTTGGTTTCATTCAGGTTCTCTGAACTCTTCTTAAAACCTTTAGCTAGCTTCTGTAAGACCTCTTCGGATATTACAAGATGGCCTGTAAAGTCGTCAGTATCAGAACCTCGACTGCTTGGTCTTGAGGGTACGAATGTCTCGCTTTCGCCCATGGCTATAAATTTATCATGTAAAATCAATTTCATGAATATACTACTTTAAGATTTAGAGTAACATTTTTTCTAAATACAAAAGAAACGTTTAAAAAGTCTAATTTGTTGAATATGCCGAAGAATGATTTTGAAAATTGTAGTAGAAAGCTTTTAATAATTCAAAATTTAAATTGTTTTCTGGTGTTTGTTGTTGCATGTTTTTCTGTTTACATGTTTTGTATGTTTGTACGATTTATGTACATTTCATTTTCATGTTTTTTTTATCTCAATTAGTAAGGCGATTGATATGAAATTCAGAGAAAAATGATAATATAAATTGCTTAATAAAATATTAGAAGTCAATTTTCTTTTCAATAGTAAAAATGTTGGAATTTAAAATTTAGTTGCTTGCTTTAAAAGGACATTCTTAAAAATCTTGTCAAAGTTGGCTTTGTTAATTCCATTGAGTAGGGATTTATTTTTATTGTTTATCAATATTACCGTGTACCCAGAAATATTTTCAGAAACGTAAAATTAGGAATTTCAAGGCTATTTTCTTAGGGAGAGCCCTAAGAAAAACCTCAGAAATTAGGAGAGTTAACCTAAAATTGGACTTTCCTTTAGCGTAATTCCTTGCAGCTAATGCCAAATTATTTCCTTCTAGATAATTCAACATAATGTAATCTTACTTAGTAGCAGGTCTAGGTAATTTAATCATTGCAAAACTCGTACTTTTTGCATTTTTTAACTGGCCTCGCAATTTCGTTACAAATCATTCCTTGTAAAGCGGACAAACTTCCAACGCTTGGAAACACCACAAAAACGCAAGCAAAAGCTTAAGTGAAAATGTTAACAAAGTCCAAATTTACTTACCAATTAAATTCTTTGAAAATAATTGTTTTATTAGTTAATATACAAGAAATATGCGCAAAAATAAATTCGAAAAAGCAGCTCACTAGCGCCTTGCCTGTTGTGCCGGCGAATTCTGTCAAACGGTCTAAACAGCTGTTTTAACCCGACGGCCCAAGAAAGCTAAGACTATCAAACTGTTGAAAATTTTTTCCGATTTTTAAGAGAAATTATGTAAAGTCGATTTTGTGCGAAATTCTATTTGTTCTTGAACATGCCAAAACTTATTACACGTTAATTCTTACAATTCAAATTTAAATTTCACACCTTCCTGTTATTTTACGTAAAATTTTGATAAATGCTGGCAATTAACTTTAACTGTCAAGTATTTTGACAGTTATGCGTTACATTCGGATGTTTTTGTTTTTATTTTAGAGGAGACGTTGAATTCGTTTGAAAATTTATAGAATTTATGAGAGAAAAGGTGAGTCGGGATGAACAATAGGTTTCTTAATTAATGGTTTCTTCTATGGGGAATGTAAGAAACTCGAAAGTGCGGGTGTAATGTTCTAGGAATCTAGACTGGTTTCCTCATAAGTCTGTTTGTGTCCGGGCCACACCAAGGACAAAATCCAGTTCTCATGTACACTTTCCAGCTCAGCAATTCGAGTTGGATGTTTGCTGGCAGGTGAAAGGCATTTCATAGTCGTAACGACTTTAAATCTGACCAGTCCGATCGTAAGAATTCGAGGGATTACCTACACGACTAAATCTAAGTGAAAGCTCGAGCTTGAGCTATATTTAAAAAAAAAAAACGAAAGCGTTTTGGTATCAAAGCTAAGAGCTCCAAAGAGCATGAGGTGCAGTTTAATTTTGTTGTTATTTTTATTAAGCTTATTTTCGACTACTGACAATTTTTCCCCTTGTTTCTTTTCTGCAGAGATCTTCTGACAAGTGACCGTCGATCATCTCCTCCTGAGATGCAGCACCTGACGAAGAACATTACCCTGAACCTCGTAAGTAAAATCAACCTTTGCCTTTTCGTTTCCAGAGAGAGTGTAATAAAGTTTAAAGTACTACATCACGATTCCTTATCTTGTTTGTTTCTGTTTTGTGCTTAGAAGTACTTAAATTAAGTAATTGCTAGCAATTTGATCTGTGCTCAGTAATACAATCACCGTCCCCGCGCATTACTTAATCAATCAGCATGTCTCAGTAGGGCAAAGCACCCAATGGAGAAATACTCTATCTCAGTGGGGAGACCCTCAACAGTGAGTGCAATGCTAATTTAGTAAAAACTAGTTTTTCGGTAAATTTATTCAAAAAAATAAAAATAAAAAGTAAAAATTAACTCATAATATTTTAAATACAAATCTAGAATTAATTAATATGGCCATTGTCTAGAAAATTCTGTTCTCGTAATCGTTGTCCCAATTTTAAATGTGGAAAATAATAATTGATTGAATGAGTTGGTGGGTGAAAAATTTCAATTTCCATCAGAAGAGAACTATTTTCTTCTTTAAAAAAACCTGTGGGATTCCTCCATCTAAAATTACTTTTTCTGTTCGATATTTGTAATTTCGAATAAATTGGGGTATTTTTATTTGTTTTGTAGTCAAAAAATAAAGTTTTGAGGCTCACTAGTATCATTTTGTAATTTTATTTTAATCGAATCGCCTTTAAAACTTAACGGTGCGAATTATAAAATAGATTACATCACTTTAAACATTTATTTTTTGGATCTAAAATGAGAAAAATGATGGAAAGACGACACGTAAAATTTCCATTTTCATGCTTTATTTAAACAAATATATAAAAATATGTTCTTCACTTTTTTGCATCACTTTACAGCTGATGATATGATTATGGGAAAAGTCCAAGTAAGTTTATAAAAATCTGTTAATAATAAACAAATTGGAGAAGGCCATTAAAAGTACATAAATCATGAAATGTTTCATAGTTTTTAGTATTAATTATTTTGTTGGTATAAATAATTACGAAAATGATTTGAAGGTTTGAAAAAAATTTACTTTGTTATAGTAGAAAATAGAACAAAAAGGTTCTTTCATTAGATTATATTGATTATAAGTTAAAATTCTTTTTACTAAGGTACGGCATGCCTCCAGGGCAGCATCTATTGCTGTTCAAAACATCCCACAAAAACTGGGTCCTATTAGTTCTATAGGGAGCCAAACCATCGTATCTTCGAATCAATTCCCTCGGAACTATGCTTCAAAAACGAATCCACAAAATTTGCCGCATTTTCCGGCGTTCCCACTAGACGAGACTATGAAGAAATTCCTTAAGTCTATAGAACCACTTCTAACAGAAGCGGAACTTAAAGAAACCAAAAAGGAGGCTGAATTATTCTTAAAAGGAGAAGGTGCCAAATTACAATGCATTCTACAAAATGAAGCTAGTAAGTCGGAAAACTGGCTATCGGAAAGATGGCTCAAGGCAGCTTACCTGCAGTACAGGGATCCTGTTACTATTTACTCAAGCCCGGCAATGTGTTTTGTGTTCCGAAAATTTTCAAGTGATGATGATTGGCTAAAATATGCGTCAAAGGCGGCATTCATTGCTCTAAAATATAAGGAGTTGGTTGATAATAAGAAAATTCCTGTGGAGAAAATGGGCAAAAACCAATTGGATATGTCTCAGTACGAAAAAGTTTTTGGAACTTGCCGCATTCCAGGGAGCAAGGAAGACACTATGATGTACAATCCTACTTCGAAGCATATCGCCGTTGCTTACAAAGGTCATGTAAGTTTTTTATGTCCTTTAAAATAATTCGAAATCAATTTTGTATGTTTTTAAATATTTGCAGTGGTTCTCATGCTGCGTATACAGCGGTGGAAAAATTTTCCATCCAGATCTTATTTTGAAACAATTCAAAGAAATTGTTTGTAAGGTGTCTAAAGCGGCAGACAATCCTGTTGGAATTCTTTCCACACACCACAGAGATGAGTGGGCTAAAGCCTATACCGATTTGATGTGTGATGCTACCAACAAGGAGTCTGTTAAATCAATTCAAACTTCTCTTTTTACTGTTGCATTGGATTCGGAAGTTCCTGTTAAGTACGGCGAAAATGAGAAATCTGTTGTTAGTGAGCAATTGATCCATGGCGGAGGATCTAAGCAGAATGCTGGGAATAGATGGATGGATAAAACTATTCAGGTTGGTGTGAAAATAAACATTTCAAATTGTACGATAATCCAAACGAAATTTTACTTTCTAGCTTTGTGTTAATCGAAGTGGAGTAAATGGTTTTTGTTATGAACACTCTCCAGCTGAAGGACAACCTGTTGCTATTACGACTGACTTCATTTTAAAAAACATGTAAGTGATAATTATTAAAATGTTTTCGTTATATAATTAAATAATATAAAAAAACAATTTTAAGAGATAATTCAAAAATTACTGAGAATACCACAACTAAGGATTATAAGGAACCGAAGCCATTAACATTTAATATGAATGATAAACTTTGCAAACACATTAAAGACGCAAAGACATATCTTGATAAAATGGTATCAGGATTTAAAGTATGCGTTCTACACTATAAAGGATATGGTAGGGAATTTATCAAGACGCAAAAACTCGGCCCAGACAGCTATATTCAAATGGCAATGCAATACGCCTTTTATAGGTTTGGGCAATTTTAACAATTTTTAATAATGATCTAATGAAACTATATACAATAAACAGGTATTACAAAATTCCTGCAGCTCAATATGAATCAGCGCATCTTAGAATTTATCCAGGTGGACGTACTGAAACAATTCGATCCTGTTCGAGTGAATCACTTGCTTTTGCTAAATCAATGGTTGATAAGGCTCCTGATGATGAACGTGTCAAGAAGCTAAAAGCAGCAGTTAATGGGCATCAGCAGTATACTAGAATGGCGCTTGAAGGAAAAGGCTGTGATCGACATCTATTAGGATTAAAATTAATGGCAATTGAAAATAAAATTCCTGTACCAAAATTTTTCAGTACCCCTGGTTACGTGAAGAGTATGAAATTTAGAGTATCAACTAGTCAGGTTGCATCTAAGTTTGAGACTTTTATGGCTTTTGGACCAAGTCAACCTAATGGCTATGGATGCTGTTACAATCCTCGTGCTGACGATATAATCATTTCTGTTTCAAACTGGAGTAGCAATAAAGAGACGGATTCGACTAAATTCGCTGTTACACTAAAGGAATCATTCGATGAAATGCAGGCGCTATTAACTCGTGCTGGAGAAAAACCTAAAGCTAAGATGTAAGATGTACGCGTAATAATTTTTTTTTTTGTATATGTACGTTTCCAGAAAAATATATACTCTAATTCAATTAAAATTAAACATATTTTTGCTTATTAAATGCATTGTCCGGAAAGTATTCTATTTTGTCCATGGCTTGGTACCGAATTTTGCTGACTAATTTGACTTGTTTTATTATAATTTTGAAAATTCCAAAACGGAAAAAAATTCGAAAAAGTTGCTAAAGCGAACAAGATTTATTATAACTTTTTTTTTTATAGAGAATACGCTAATTGATTTTTGTACACATCCTCCCCCTTAACAAATATATGGAAAAATATCACTGCTAAAATGTCTATGTATTAAAAAAAGTATTAAATCTGTTTAGAAAATAGTATTTCTTAAGATTGAATTAACAGTTAAATTTAAAACACGTAAATTAATCCTCAGATGGCTCAGAGAGATGTTCGTCACTGTTCGAATGAGTTTAGTATGATATCAATTATCCATTCTTAGTCCTTTTTACAGTGGTAACAGCTGCAACTGATGGCAGACTTGAATGTTAGTGTACGAATTCCATCAAGGCAATAGACGCGTTTGATCACCTGAAAAATTGTTCATTATAATTAATATAGACAGCACAGTAGATTTTACACGACTCACATCTTCAGATTCCATAATATTACAACATTGTCCAATCGAAATGACCGGTTTAGCTGGTTTCATAAGTCCAGCCATTGTTGCATACGGTATACTTGGTACAGCGTACGATTCACAAAATCCACGGCAAGCGTTTGTCGTTATCCAAAATTCAACACAATCTGGGATGCTGATTTTTCGGGTATTTCCAACTTTGTGGCATCCTGGCTTTTGCCAGGTCTCTTTTGCGAATACGATCACTGCACAGAGAAGTAAGGTGGCCGTACGGAGCCACAACATGTTTGAATCCTGGCCTCGTTTTTTTTTTTCTTTACAGGGATAATCGCACTGGCGTAACTTCCGGACACAACTGAGGTGGACACCGTTGATGGTGATGCTTTTTATCCTTTCAAATTGTAATCTTCCTGTGACGTCATTTTGCGGAGGTGTGCGCTGAACGGGCATGCGTCCCACATTTTTTAGGACTTAGGAATAAGATGGAGAAAAAAAATATATTTATATTTTTTTCAATTTTAATTTATCCATGGAGGTAAGTATTTATATATTTTTAAAAATTATTTTCTGTTGTATTTTATGTTTTTCAAATTTGTTGAACAATTCATACCTTGGAACCTTTGGAACTTTTTTGTAACTATAGAAATCGGTAAGTTGGTATGTTTTTTTTTTATCAAGAATAAAACTACAGGAACATTTGTGTATAGAAATTAACTGGTATTATTTTTGTTTAGATCATCGTTCTTGATACATACAAATTAAAGTCTTGAACCTAATAAATTCTATACCCTTTAATTCTTTTGACATCAAAAGTTCTTTTATATTTAACTAACGAAAATAATAGCAAATTTACTAACATAAAAATTCTCAGTCTTCAAAAAACTGTAACGAATATAAGACGATAAATTTTATTAATTAAATTCAACCAGAAAAATAGAAATTGAAGAAGATTTTTTTCATTCAAGTTTTAATTAGTGAAATACATTTTTATTGCATAGATAATAATATACATTCATACGGTAATTTATAAATTTCCATACCAAAACACGAAACCGATTCATTAAACAATTATACATCCCATAAAAAATTGAATTTATCTAAAAATTACTTTTTAATTCGGACAATTCATTTGGGAATATCCCGTCATCCTTCCAGCAATATAAAAAAAAAGTGTTTTCAAGGTGAGGCCCGCTGTGGATTTATATTGAGCTTATTAATAAATAATTTTTTTTATTTCCAAAAATGTTATTAAAATAAAGGGTTAATATTTTTTCAGATATGGAACTGGAAACATTAAATTTTTTTAAAGCTATAATAGAAATTAATGTGCTTTAAAAAACAAAATTCTCAAGCGTTTCGTTTACAATCGAAACGGCCCCCAGCTCATGAATTTTAACATTAAGGGAATTTATAGAAAAAACGAAACACACATTTGATATCATCTACAAAGTGGTTTTATTTATGTTCATTTTCATTCATCATCATAATGCAACAAAAATCGCTTTTTAATAAAAATATTCTCTAGAAAAATAAATTTGTAGAAAATAGACAAAACGTAAGTTTATACTGTTTTTCCTTAAATTCGTGCTGAAAGACCTAGTCGTCGTTGATTGATGGATATAATTCTATTGTGATTTTAAACCTGATTTGTTTTTATAATTACTATTATAATTTAGTGCCTACGGCGATTGCCAGCTCTGGTGTTGCTTGCATTTTGTCTTTGATTAACATGCCGACGATTATTAATTGGACCGGCATTATTATCGTTATTATTATTATTGTTATTGTTATTATTATTGGCAGCAATGTTTGCATTATTATTATTATTATTATTATTATTAATAGCATTTTGTGGCTGTTGTGCTACCACATCGGCAGGTTGAGGCTGTGGTCCAATTATATGATCTACGTTCATGGGAGCAACGGTGTCATCATCGTCACTGTCCACTTCAATAGGAAACATTCGTTGCCTTCGCTCCTCCATAAGTCGCTCCCTGTCCTTGTGGGTATAATCACTAACATTCGGAAGACCCATTATCACGTTAACAGACAAAGCTGAACGCACAATGCCCATGTCTGTTGCTTCTAACCATTCATCGTATTCAACGTCGTAACATTCAGCGTGCGCTATTGTAGCCACACCATTGAATCCTCCGATTGCAAATATCATATCGTCTATAATTTCTAAGCCAAAGTTACTTCTTGGATGGTACATTTCTCGAATTGAGGACCACGTCTGTGTCTCCGGATGGAATCGTTCGCCAGTATTCATGCGTGATAGACCATTAAAGCCACCAACAACATATACATAGCCCTTGTGAGCTACACATGATACACCTGATCGTCGAGAGATCATATTGGGAATCGGAGACCAAGTGTTCGTTGTCGGGTCATAAACTTCTGCGCTATTCATACACTCTTGACCATTAAAACCACCTGAAGATGCGTAAAAAATAATTTTATTCTGATTATTCTATACTTGATCAGTTGCGCGAGTAACTCGCACGCCGAGGGTTTCGTATCTTCAAAGACACAAATATAAGATTGAAAAGTATGGCTCTTAGGGGCATATATTAATAAACGGACAGACAGACGTTCCTTGATCTACCTTTGTACCTTTCTATTACAGACACTTTCTTAGCCTATATTTGTTTCAATTTATTTTATTACCTGTGATATAAATTTTTCCGTTAAGGGTACATGCGCTGGCATCGGACCTTTGGACACTCATCGGAGCGATCATAGTCCACTGGTTAGTTTTTGGGTCATAACGTTCAGCAGTGTTTTGTCTATTTTGACCATCATATCCTCCCATTGCGTAAATATAACCATTCAATTCAGTAACGCTGACATAGCACCGACGACTGTGCATGGGAGCAATCTAGAAAAAGGGATTCACATAAAAATGCAAACGATAATGTTAATTCGTCAAGAGCCAGATATCCATCATTAAGACATCTTAGTCCATTAATTTTTTAAAAGAAGTCAAAAGAAATGCTGTGATTTGTTTCATCCTCCAAGAATAGACACAGTAAGGGTCTGTTAAGGGTATTTTAAATGCAAATTAGGGATGGAAAAGTGCCCACCTCCTTCCAGGTTTTCTTGACGGCGTCGAAGACGCGACAAGTGTTGAAGTAGTCCATGCCATCAAAGCCGCCGATGCAGTAAATTTTGTAACCTATAACAGCTGTACCATGGTACGCCCGAGGTCCTGCAGGGTCTTCTTCTCGCACCCGAACCCAACGATCCGCTCTAGTGTCGTACGTTTCGATGCACCTTTGGGGTAGCCCTTCGCTCCAGCCTCCAATAGCAAAAATAACTTCATGGGGCAGACGGGGCAAAGCAATCGCTGGAGTTCTTATCTGTAAAGATTTTTTATTGTCTAAGCCTTAGTATGGTGTCTAAGAAAAGTTCTAGATGTGACAAATTCAATTTTATTGGAACATATTTTTAAAAATAAAATATCGTTAAAATAGTAAAAGAAGATAAGATTTATTTTCGTTAAAACAAAAAATGGTACAAAATATTAGAATTTGTCATATGTAGAAGATTTGGTAAAAAATATTTTTCTATAATTCTAATTATTAGCGTAGCACGTATTTCAAAATTTAGTGCGTCTTAATTTATAGGCGTTTTTTTCTCTAAATACATTTTTAGCAGTTTTTTTTAGATTTTAATAGTGTAGCATCTGTTTCGTTTAGTCGGTTAAAACTTGGTAAAATAAATAATCCAAAACAAATATATAAAAAGTATATTTAATTAAAAAAATTTATATATATTTATGTTGCATAATATAAGTGTATATTTCTTGATGGAATTTTAAAAGATAGTCAAATATTTTATGTCCTTTACTAAGGCTCATTTTATGGTCTGTTTGAAAATACATAATACTAAAATTAATACGAAATATTAAAATATATATTCAGAATTTTCAAACTACGTGGTAGCAGCGTTAAAAGAATGTTTTAATTTTTTCTCTATTAACTTGTTAAGTGTAATGTTATTTGATTTTTAAAAGGTGTATTTCAATTAAAATTTTAAGGATATTATCTGACCTCATTGTCCCTGGATCCAATCATGTCTAAGTCGTACAGAAACGTGAGTGTTTCAATGACAAGGGGCTTTGCTGCTTCACAGGTACTAACATAGGGATGATCCCTTACTTGTTCCATAAAGAACTGCAAGAAAACAACTTATTAATTATCGTAATTATGCCATAATTAATACAAAAAAACTATACCCTTGTGTTCAATAGTCCTAATCGTACCCCACGCATCAGTTTCGTGACGTGCTGGGTCCGATTAATTGGGTCGTGCTCGATCCATCGGATACAGCACTCCCATACGGGCTCCTCATTCTTCGTGTTCAACATATCATCACTGATTATGTCGTAAAAGTCTTTTAATCCGATTTTTAATAGTTCCTGGCTCTTCAGCGATACTTCAACAAAATTCCGCAAAATGTACGCATGGGCCTTCGAGTACAAATCATTGCAAAATTTTGCCCTGTATGAAAATGATAAGAAGAACTAGAAGTGGAAATATTGAAGGTAGTTGATTTAAGGCTAATCCTTTCCTAGGTAAATTCCCAAGTGGGAACTTAAAATCATAAGCAATTCTGAACATTTTTCAAATTTATTTGGGCTAAGATAATTATAAATAAATCCGTAGAAGAGAATAGAATTTAATTTATTTAAATTTTCGATGAAGGTGTAGATTTTGATTTAATAATAAATGGTTAAAGAATTGTGAAAAGGTCACATGACATACCTAAAAATTAATTTTAGTAATCCTAAGGGGGGGGGTTTCGTTTACAGGATTTCTGTTAGGAATTTTTTGAAGCGTTAATCTTTATAAGGAAATACAAAGTAATATAAGACTCTCTGGAATCCTACTGTATGTAACTAAAAGTAGTTTCACCTTGTATAAATAATTTAAAATACGTCCGAGCTCCAAATATTTAATTCATAATTTTTAAACTAAAATATTGAAGGAAAAACCTAAGCTACTTAAAGTTACAAACAAATTTATTCCGGATGGATAACACTCCAATGAATATTCCCAAAAATTAGTATTAGATTTAAAAAGGCATTTTATGAAAACTGATGAGTGAGTGTAAGGAAGTCTATGCTATGATTTATAACAAAAAATATGAACCTTAGTATTAATTAATAATAATTTTAAATGTCGACGTAAATTGGACTTCCTTTCTTTCTAGAGTATTTGTATTTAATTAGTTGGATTATTAAAAAAAAAAACTAAATACAAATGATAATATACCTTGCAAAAAACATTATGCCAACACAGTTTTCAGGTGATAACATATTGATCATATATTGAACGCATTGTCGAACCAGTCCCATCATCCCAACATAATCAGCGATTGTTAGTAGCTCGTACACATTATTGTCATCTATTTCACATTTCCGTAGATAGGCATAGTCAATAATTTTTTCCATAATTGGGCTTCGAACTCCAGGTATAGAGACGTCATGCTTCTCTCCAGTTAGTGTAGTGGTGAAAAGTGCTCTTTAATATAGTAAATATAGTAGTATATTGTAAAATAGGTCTAATTCCAGAGTGGATTTAATCGATAATTTTAGATAAATCATATAAAAAAATATAAAATCCATATTCCATGTCATACCATCCAAATAATTTAAGTACTGTATTTAACTGAAACTAGTTCAAAAGCAAATAATAATTGTAAAATTCATATTGGATTTATATTTAAATCAATTTGTGAATGAACTAAATTTGAAGTCCAAATTGGATTTATACCAATTTATGGATTATACCTGAAATAGTTACTACATGAGCACATTATAGCGCGATGTACATTAAATGATCCATCCTGTAGTCGAATTGTTGCATCGCATAGCATATTATTAGCTCTCATTTCGTACAGGGCATACATTGCTTGTTGGCTCATGCAAGTCTTCGGGTTATGTTCGACCTCATCATCGTCCATTGGCTGGCAGCTGTTCGTCATTTTGGATAATAATAAAAAAAAAAAAATTTTGTGTGATCCGAAATATGTCGCACGATTTTTCGTCGTACAGAACACATACGCCACACACTTAATTATAACTTCAAAAATTTTGCATTAAAATATTCAACGAAACATTCGAATTGTTGCGCGAGCGAAGATCACATGGATTTTTTGATTAAGTGAAATATTATTTAAAAAGAATTATTGCTTGTATAAAAACTATGTGGTGCGTTTAAATATATGGCGTATCAAGCGACACCAAATTAAAAAAAAAAATCCCGCCACTGACAGTGGGTGAAAACAAAATCCGTGTTTTTTTTAACCGAACTAAGTTGGCTTTAGCGCTTCGGTGCAACTTTTTTGATTGCTTTAATGCTTGTAAAGACCCTGAGGCTATTTATTTATATATAGTTTTTTAAATATTATTTAATATTTATATTATTATTACTCTATCAAAAAACCTGTAAGTTTATAATAAAAACCAAAAACAAAACAATGTTTCATAACTCTCAAGCTCGTTTCGATTGGGCCAACTATGTAAAATAAATTAATGTTAATAATAGATCCTACAAAATTTTTTTAAATTTATATTCAATCTAATCATGATCAAAATTTATTTATTTATATATTTTTAATCTAAATATAAAAAAACAACAACGTTAAAATACACTTTATATTTTCACCCCTGTAGATTAATTTTAAAAACTTCTATAAAAAGTGAAATTAAATTTTGTTTTTAATCTAGTCTTTTTCAAGAAGAGAAAGTTATAGTTTTTAGCGTCAATTTTATTTAAGTTAAAATTTTGAAACTAGGAAAATAGAAAATAACGTTTTTGTTGTAATAAATTATTTTATTTAAATCTACATTTACAGAAATATTCGAATGATAAAAGTAATCATAATGAAAAAATAAGAACAGATATAATTTCTATAAGAATGTAGACTTTGTATTTTAAATCTATTTCTTATAATTAATCGATAGTTATTCTAAAATATTAATTTTGAAGTTTTAAATGTTTGTTTTACTATTTATTTATTCACTTTTACATAATTTGAAGTTTTAAATGTTTGTTTTACTATTTATTTATTCACTTTTACATAATTAAATATTTAAAATGAAAATTTATTCAGAAACCAATGTTTTCTGGGTTCTATAAGATTTTATTTTGTTAATACGAAAATATGTGAACTTTTATGATGACTTTTAAAAAAAATTTCCTATAAATTCTCTTTGTCTATGGGTTCTGCTGGAAATAAAAAATGTTTCTGAATAAATAAGATAAAGACAATAAACAATTTAACAAGACAGTGGACAATCTTTCAGAAGGAAGGGGGAAAACCTCAACTGCACCATCATCTTCTGTATAATAGAATTTAAAAAAACGCCAGATTATGCCTTTAAAACATTTAACAGAAATAAGTTGTTTTTAATTTATTATATAATACTTCATTTGTACACAATCACATTTAAGCGTTTTTTCAACATTTTTTTTTTTCAGTTTTTTGTTAATAATCCAATTCCTCCCGTCCAGGACCGGCAATTTTTAAGATCCTGGTAGCATTCTCGTCCATGTGGTTGTCAGGAGCCTCACAGCTCGTGTCGTCCGAGGAGCAAGTATGGCAATGGCAACTGACCGCTTCCATGTACTCATACCTTCTGGTCTCGGGATCAGCTTCTGGATGACAATATCTCAGCATGGCAACTGTTCTAGATCTCGATTCATGGACACAGACCGGATGGAATGACCTCTTGTAAGGGAATTTCCAATCGGAGATCTCACTTGAATCACATCGTCCCCAACAGGACATTACACTCACATGATCCCAACATTCCCGGCCCTTCGCATCCACTTGGATTATTTTGTAGGTGTAGAGTCTCCGGTGGCATCCCAATGGAGCACTTGTGGGCCCTTCGATCACTGGAGCCTCCATTGCATAAACCTTAATGGAACATACGATCAGGATCAGTTGCAACACGAGGACCGAACTGAAATAAAAAAAAAAATTTTTTTTCAATACATTTCGATTTATTTTATATTTGTTTTTAAATTCATTTTTTTATTACTCCTTATCACTATTTATTTATTTTTCAAGCAGAACAGAACAGCAGAACGTACATTTTAGCGCCTTTCATTATTTCCTTGTTTGATCGCTTGTGTTTTCTGTACTAACTCCGGATGCTCTCGCAGAAAGAGCTTCCAAAAAGGGACTAACTTGTTGCACGTTGGCCGGCTCTTTATAGTCCTCATCAGAGCCCTCAGTAGCTTCTGATTTGGGAAATGCCTTGCGCAGACCTTTTTCAAGGTGCAAACATCTAATCGCTAGCCTTTTCCTTAGAAAATTTTATGCTAGCAGACGAAATACATAAATAGAATTAGCTGAAAGGATTTGTACATATATTTCTTTTTAAATGCTTCAATTAATGCTTATGGCAACAGAATTTGGAATTTTAGGATGTCTTGTGTCTCTCGCATGTAAAAAGGGGAAGAAGTTCAGGTAACGAGTGTGGTGAAGGAAGCAAATTATTTGATTTAGTTATTTTATTTACTATTTTATCCTTGTTTTTCTATATTTTTTATTTTTAACTCCCAGAGGGTAAGTAGAAGAGAGAATTTCATTAAATTTTGTTTGAAATAATATTCGAAAAGAAATACTTTTAATTTTCTAAAGAAAAGGTGGTTATTCTCGTAAAATATTTTAAACAATAAGCAAATTACAGAGCATGTTTTTGTTTCAATTTAATAAAATATTTCAAAACATTGAAATACATTTCGAAATACACTTTTGTAAAAAATCGTTATAATTTAAATCTCCCGCTCATTTGGCTAACCCTACAAAATTTCGAACTTCAAATGTCGGATTTAAAATGTTCGAAAGCACCTTCAGTGCCACGTGTACCGTTCTTGGTACACGATAGGAATCATCTCTACGGTCTTTATTGACCATAGGAGAGGTCACAAGTGCGGTGAGGAGCGATGTATGAGCTGTGTTATGACTAATTTATTCATTGGGCGAATAATTGCTGATATCTAATTTTTATTATGGAACCGATCCAGCCCTACCCCCAGTCAAATTTAATTTTTTTCTTATTAAAGCCTAAATTAAATTCTCGTCTGTTCTGGTTAAATTTCGAGGTGCTTTCGAAATTGAACAGGCCTTTTCGATATCGAAAGCACCTGACGTTGGATTGTCACACGATGGAAATTCTAATGTCAGCAGTCGAGTTATTTGGCCCCACAGTCATGTCAGTTGAATTGTTTCGTCAATAAAATGCTTTTCGCGGTCCCACACTCGAATAGGACATGTGATGGCAAAAGTACTGATGACAGAGAACCAAAAGGAATCGCAGAAGGAATATTCGTGGGAACAATGCCACTACTGTCCCATGCAGTCGTTTAAGACGTCCTCGGACTTTGTGAAGTATGTTGGCACTTTCCTGTCCTCCCGTCCAGACACTCACTCCCATATACTCTGTTTCCACAGGCACCTGCGGGAACGGCACTGTACCAAAGAAGGAGGCTCATTTGTCTGTCGGTACGGTTTCAACGGGGTATGTGCCTCGCTACCCTTGGACGGAGTTAGCGATCGGGACTACGAAACGCACGTTTCGCGGTACCACGTCAACCAGGTCAGTCGGGAGCCCGAATGGTCTGTGTTTTCAGCTGCCCAGAATCTTCCGGCCGTTCTGAACGATCCTAGCCGGGGCAAGCAGTCGAATTTGTTCACCAAAAAATGGGGCGACTCGTTTGTCGAAAAAGCGTGTATTGGGCCGTCTATGCACTTGCCCAGAGTTGAGTGGGACGATTTTGATAACTACATTAAACGAATAGGCCGCCGATACAGGAGGCATACTCGGATTGCCTCCCAGGGGCCGCGTCTGACATCAGAATCGTCGGTTACAGGTTCAACAGCGTCTCCCACTCACCACAGAGCACTTAATCGGGAGCTGTCCGTAGAGCATAGTGTAGGAGGAAGCCTTAGTGATATCCCAGAAATTTTCTTAAAGAGTTCATTCGACCTAAGACAGCCGGCAGCATTTAGTCAGGTGTTTCCCGGGGTGGGACAGCCTGGCGAGCAAAGCAAACAATCCGGACGACTTCTCCAGGAGCGACTGAGCCACTATCTTGACATTGTGGAAGTGCATATTGCCAGACAAGTGTCCCAGAAATCGTCGGCGTTTTTTCACGCCATGACCTCACAGGACGCCATCATGGAGGAGATGAATCAGGCTGCGACAAATGTTAAGAAACTCCGGGACAGGATCCAACATATCGACTCATCCGTAGTGAAGGACTCGATGAAAATCCTCCAAATGGGACGGAAGCGCCAGAACTACCAGGATGTCATGGAAAAGCTCAAACTCATGGCAACAGTGCACCAAACTCAGCCCATGATCCAACTCCTCTTAGGCACACAAGACTACGTCGCAGCCCTGGACCTGATAGGCACCACCCAAGAAATTGTGGCTCAGGAACTGATCGGGGTGCACTGCTTTCGACATTTGCCTATGCAGCTTAAAGAAATGGAGCGCTTAATTGACAAGATGCTAACCACTGAATTCGAAAAGTACTCCACAGCAGATTTAAATCGCCCTCTGACTGGTCGGGAACCAGATCAGGTCCTTGAGGAGGACAAGCTGGTCTGCATCATAATGGGGCTTCTACGGGAGAAAAATTTCTCATTTGTAGACACCTACAGAGAGGAGGCGATAGTGGCCATAAAGGCGATCATCAAGCAGATGGTTATTGAGGTGATAGCATCCTCAGATGCTGAGATTTGCCTCACGGGTGCCGGGGAAGAAGCACAAAGTCTTTCGATACCTGAATGGATCCAGCTGCTGGAGAAGGCAACTGTAAATTTACTCCAGCTCCTCAAAAGGATTAAGCTGGTCCACGATGTTATGCTGCAGGCGGCTAATGCTAGTGCAGGTAAAATAGGTGATTCATTAAATTTTATCGATGCGGAGGTTTTCTTGTCTGATGAGGATCATAAGACGGTACTAGAGAAACTCGAAGATCTCCTCCAAAATGTGTGCAATTATTGCCACGAAAGATGCGCTAATCTTGTATCTAGCCAGAGTCTTGAGAAGACTGTGGCAACGGCAGAAGAGATAGAAAAACTAAGCGTAATTGTTGATCAATTCACCAGAGGTTGCGAAGAGATTTCAGGTGTTCAAAGTGTTCCTCTGAAGGCTGCACTCCAGGCGCAAGGGACACGTTTCGCTCAGAAGTTTCATTCCGAAAGGAACTCAAAATTGTCCATTCTCCTGGACAGCGAAAGGTGGAAAAATGTTGATATCCCAAATGAATTTCAGAAGATGGTCGATCGTATCTCGAAAAATGATTTCAGTTTCAGTAAATGCGAATTTTCCGGGTCAATCCCCACGAATCCGGTGCTATTTGTAGACGGGGAGCCCTACAGTCTAGTCGGTGCTGCTCTGATGCTAGTCCAAATTGTTAGCGAGTATTGTCGCACCGCACTGAAGCTCCCAATCATAGCTAAAGTATTATCTAGAAACGTTTTAGACCTTTTCAGGACATTCAATTCCCGATCGTGTCAGCTTGTTCTTGGCGCCGGAGCTCTTCATATGGCTGGCCTCAAAACTATAACGAGTGGAAATTTAGCTTTGGTCTCACGAGCACTCCAGCTAGTTCTCTGGCTACTGCCCAAGGTAAAGCAACATTTCCAGAAGTTAGATCCCACCTCGATGGTGGGTTACGATACTATCGAAGAGGACTACATTAGTCATATAAAAGAGATCGAAAGTAAAGTATTGTCGATCGTTACGAAATTAGTTATCACTCAGTTGACCGCCTGGGATGCTCGACCGCCGGTGCCGTCACAGCCTTTTCGGAATATTTCCAAACACTTTATTAAATTGCACGAGGCGATCGCTCCAATTTTACCCGAACAGCAAATCCATTCCATATATCGGACAATCCACAAGTGCTTCAAAGATAAGTTGAGAGAACAGCTCCTCAGAAACAACATCATTAATAATGGGGGTCCCCAGCATGGTGTAGTCACATCAGAGCTAACGTTCTACATGAAAACGCTCCGTACCCTAAAGGCCCTTCCTAATGAGGAATTGGACGATGCCACTATGGATGATATTTGGCTTAAATAGCGTGTTCTCTTGTGATAGGGGTTGTATTATAGTTTTTTTTTCCTAACATGCATCTACACGTTGTCTATTTATAACGAAAAAGTACATTCAATAAATTATGTAAAAAGTTTTTAAGATAAATCAAGTCTTTGAAGAGATGGAAGAGGTCTAATTTGATTTAATGGAGTTAAAGTGGGAACAAAACTACATAAAACATTTAGTCAGTACTATTTACTATCATTATTTACGTAACAGAGGAAATACTTTCAAATTTCTTCCGCACTTCCGTCTCCCTGATAAGGGCAAACAATTCTTCGTCCTTCTGGGCGCGAACCTCGTCAATAAGACTTTCCCTAAATCCATTATCCTTTGCGGGATCATCGCGTGAAACACTTGATCCCTGCTTAAACTGTGGGATTTTCGCGTTGAAATTCACACCGATGCTCTCCAGACTCACTGGCTGAACGGTACTAATCTGCCTCCACGAGTCCTGCCCGAACCAAACACTTAACGGCTCGTTGTAGTCAGTTATAACTTTCCTGAAGGGATTCGATGGACTTCCAAAGCCCAGGTTGCTTATCGTGTCCTTTAGTATCTTTGAGAGGTTTGAAAATTTGTAGGAGTAGAAAAGTAAAGCGGCTCCCAAGTAGTGGGCCACGGAACGTAAACAACGGCAGACGTGCTTTTTAATTTCAGGATCTATAAAATTTAAGATTAAAACTTTTCTGATTAAATTAGATTAAAAAAAAAGAGATAAACCCGAGCATTTTGGCACACCTTCATTTCAAGATGCAGCAAAAAGAAACTTACCTAGGTCTTGAAAGACATCATATTTTCCCCCTACGATAACAAGTGGTACTGGAAATGGACTCACAGTATCCACGTCAGGGTGGTCACTTCGAATCCTCTTCGCAGCATTCTCCTTTAATAAATTCTCGGCATTTGTTTCTTTTGCTTGTTTAAAAATAACATCCTGAAGATTTTTCACACCCTGCTCTAGATCACCCCAGACGCGATTTGGCTGGGACAGATCAATCATCAGTATAGTAGCGAAATTGTACAGACCATGGGATCTTATGGGGACTTCAATTAACTCTTCGGATTTCTCCAGACTACCCAATTCCCAAACATTTAGCACGTGCTTTTGAACGCCTTGAGATTGACCTGTCCTCCGTCCGTAAGAGTACTCTAGAGAAAGAGTGGGCCGGGACTTTTCTTCTCTATCGAAGAACTTATCGATGACTGTGGATTTCCCCTGGTAAAATAGAAGTTAGTAACTAATTCAGAAATTAAATCTTTGCGCACAAATTACCACTCCTTTGCTGCCCAGAATGAAAATAGTTCGCTCTTTCGGTCCACTGTCTAGGTTGAACTGTTTCAGCTGCTCCTCGGCGATTTTGATTGCAATGTTGTGGATGTTGTTTGGACTATTCCCAATGTCCAGTTTTTCCATTTTTTCGCGGAAGTAATTC
The DNA here is from genome assembly GCA_001932985.1 of Proctacanthus coquilletti. Lineage (NCBI taxonomy): Eukaryota > Metazoa > Arthropoda > Insecta > Diptera > Asilidae > Proctacanthus > Proctacanthus coquilletti. The sequence goes on along the minus strand of MNCL01000031.1, from coordinate 602,127 downwards.
GAAAAAACGATAGTCTAGCGCAGTTCTAGAGACTCTTCCATGAGACAGCTAGCAAGTGAGTTAGTTGGTTCTTGTGGGTTACCATGGAAAAAGTAATTTTCTAGGATGGGGGAAAGTAATGATGTTTTTTTCGTGAAACGAATTTAGTATTTTGGATTTTACAAGCGGGGTTTTTAAATTCTAGAAAAGGGATACTCCTCTTTTAATAGAAAATTCGAATAGCAGTTTAAGTAAATTGTGATCTTACCAAAATAAGAATTTACGTATTTAAAACGCAATTCCATTTTATTAAGAGAAAATATTCACCTAGGACAATAAAATAAGAAATTAATTATTTTTTGAATAGACAATTCAAAAGCATGGGTGAGGAATAATCAAGTGAAATGTTAACTTTTCGTATGATCATTTCACTCGGGTTCTTTGGTTTTATTAAAAGTAGTCATATAAAGTTTGTACCCATCTCTGATATAAGACTATAGAAAAAGAAAATTTTCACTTTTCTACGTTCAATGCCTACAAGACAAAAATGAACTCGCAAGCCGTAAAATAATTAACAAAATGTAGTGTACATAGCAATCGTGTTCTTTCTCATTCAGCGTCAATTTAAAAAAAATTTCTTTTAGACAACTTTTTAAGCAATAAAGAGAAATAAGAAATAAAAGCAATAATTTGACAAACTTTCAGCGCAAAAATTCAAATTTCAATCTCTCCACACAGCCCGTGGAGACTCGTGAAGTTGGAGAGTTTGAGGACGAAAAGTTCCTCTCCCTTTGGAAGTGCTGTCAACACATTCGCAAATTTAGGCGCTCTTCGCCTTACTCTCCGTGTACATACACGTTCCCAGACGCAAACCTCCGTTCCGTTTCTACTCTGACTCAGTCGGAACGAGGAATAACGGGGCTCTGCTGGGAGCCGTCGGCCCCCCGTGTTCCACTTTCTACAGACGTTGGATTCGGTCGTGCACCGGCGCCACTTTTGTGTCAAATCGAGTCACAAATCTTCCGAGTAAAGACTCGTGCGAGAGATCGCCCCGCGCGGTTCAGTCAAGCTGAATTAACCCCAGAATCTGATCGGGATCCGATAGGGAATTAATACGAGGTGTGCGGGAGTCCCGCTAAGTGCGTTTTAGACCGCTATTTCGGCCGTTCATTGATCACTCACCTTGAAGGACGAAGCCGCGATGCGCAAGAAGACACAAGAAGGGTGCAGGTGTCGTTAACACCGTTAGCCGGAGAAGAAGTGATTGTGTAATCAAGATTTTGACCACCCCCCTCCCTGCGGCTTTATACCGTTCTGTGTATACTCTTGTTATTTTTCACCTTTTGGTGCGTCCCATTATCTAAAGAGTCGAACCAGGAGACCGGAAAGAACCACCCGTTGGAGGTTAGTATCCTTACAACTGTTTTGCTCACCCCCTTCTCCCGCTGCGACCGCTGAATACCAGCAAAGTCTTTAACATACGTGGGGCCAACTTTGGGAGGCCCCACTTCTAGTACCGTCTGCCGTTGTCGCAGCTCTCCCCACTGTGCCCCATTGCGAAGGGAAAAAACCGCGTTAGTGTCGTTGGATTTCAACGACCGATAAACTCGTGGCTGGCTCAAGCTACGAAACGGAGAAAAATCGATTTCCTCGCCGATTAAGAATGAGAAAGCGTTGCCGTTAGCTCTAGCGGTGGCGGATTACTTCAGAGGGGCTCCAGGTTACGATGTCCAACAAGCAAGGGGTTTGCCGAAGGTTGGCAAAGTTACGCAAGAAGAAATTCACCATCCGCCCGGCGGATTTGCCGCCTAGGTAGATCAGGTGCAGGTGATGCACCGTGGTCAGCCGCGGAGACTATTCGGCTTGGGGGCCACACCACACCGGGCAGTTCCGGACGTCCTTGGTGAGCCGTGAAATTGAAAAACTAGAAAAGTGCTCGCTACACCCGAGAGGCAACTGCGTGCAGGGAAGGCGGCTTTCAGTGGCACTTTTCGCGGCGATAAACCCGTAAGCCTTCAGGTGTAATTTTGACCTTAAACTGGTTTTCTATTTTGTTGTAGACTATAGTAGTGCGATCGATCCGCTCGCTTTTCTAGCGGCTAAACCGCTAAAGCCGCTGTCGAGGCTGAGGCTATTCCGTCGATTACTTGGCGACGGGTGGGAGGCATGACTTATTGGCTGCATCCACGCGTTACCTCATTCATGGAGAAGACTGAATTTGCATTGTTACCACTCACTGGGGCTTCCAAAAATAGGCCTCCTCCACTGGTGAGAGGTCCATTAGTCACACTTTTGTGCTGTTGGGGCAGCTAGCATCTCTAGCCTAGCCCATTTAGCGCGGCGGTAATCCGAAAATTGAAATTTCGCCCATTCAGAGTAGTTTCTTGTCTTTTCTTCGACTCTTGAGGGCCCTGTTTTTTCAGTTGATCAAACAGTCCATGCTCGGCTTTTGTTCGCGAGAAAAGTTCCGCGCACTGGATTAATTTTTTTTTTGTTAGCGGTCTTTCAGCTTCGAACGGTTTCTAAGTCTAGATTGATCTTGTCCTAGCCCTTCGAAGTGTTTGTTTAGATCTTAGAACTTCGTTTGGAAGTCTTAACGGTGTTTTTTTTCCAATCAGGTAATATGGAAGGTTAAAAATAATTTCTAGTGTTTAGTTCCTCGTTAATTTTTCAAGGTCTAGAATGGAGTTAAACTTGATCTTTGAATTGTTGTTGTATAATTTGTAATTTATGATGATCGTAAAATGTTATTTTCGAACTTAAATAGAGTGTCATATAATTTTGTGAGTTATTCCATCTAAAACATAAAAACAAGTATTTATTAAACATTTTTAATTTTGAAAAATTGTCTTTGGTTTTAAGAGGTTACAAACAGGTTTATGTTGTTACGCAATTATAATTTTTAGTATAGTTTGCTTTTTTAAGGTGTAACCTACGCTTTGAAACAGGTAAGATTTGAATAATTTATATTTTTTCAATGTTTTGCGATCAATTCCTCATTTTCTTTTATTTCACAAAAATATTACAAGGTCTTATAGACAAAAAATACTTTTCAGTTTTCCTTACACGTAAAAAAAGCCTAAATTAGTCAAAGGATTAAGCATAAAATCCTTCTTTGAACGGCTTCTTTGCCTTTAAAGGTAGAGAAGAATTATGCTTCCCTTTTGTTGCCTACTTTGCAGCTTACAACACCGATAATCGCCTTTGGCTTTCTAAACCTTCTATAACCTTCCTTTCCCCAATGGATTAAAAATAAACCCAGACATTTATTTTTTGATATTTCCAGGCCTAAGGACTATAAATAAATGAATATCGGATAAGAAGATAGAACGGTTTTACATGGGTTTAGAATTTATATATATTAAATCGGCAATATCGCAACTGGTCTACTACTAATCAAGAGGTTGTGGGTTCAATTCCCACGTGTTATTTGTTCTATGCTTTTCGCTTGTGTGAGCTGTAGGTTGCCAGTCAGTCATAAAAACCGCAAAATATTTGTCAATTTTCATGAAAAATAATTTTAGTTAACTACTCGTTTCATCTGAAAAGGTTGCACTTAAGCTTTAAATCAATTTTTCTTATAACCGTGGAAGTAGATCTCAATAAAATAAATAGGTGCCACTATTTTTCTCTTTGGTCCTTTAAATTTCAGCCTTCAACAAATATTGGAATTCAAGTTTTGCCCCATTTTCTGGCAATAATAATTTACATATTCCTTTTTCATGTAGTTCTTCTTGGACTCCCACTTCTTGATTTATCTTCATTGCTTCCTGTAATTTGAGTTGTTGTTATTCGACCATATTTCTTTCACACTTGTCCTTTCTGATGACCCAATTTTTTTCCATATTTGTTTACATTATTCAGAACATAGCTACTTATTTACTTGGCAGTAAGCAGGACCCATAGACTTGCATAACTTTTCGTATATCCAGCAGGTTATTAGAGCATAACTATGAATAGGAATAATTAACTAACATTGAAAATCTGACTTGTAAAAAGTTTTTGGACTCGAGAGAATGATAAATTATTTTTTTTATAAATTCGTTTCAGTTATTTTGAGTCGCTGTTGCTGAGAAAAATTTAAGAGCTTTTTTCTACATCAAAACATTTTTAGACTAGTCCACTCTGGTAGTAAACAAAGATAAAATATGATAAACAATTAGGTCATCAGTTAGGTAAATGATTTAATAAATAAAGTAATAAATAATAAATATATTTAATAATAACCAGCTAATTATAAGTAATTATATGTAATTGTGGTTTAAATTCTGTTTAGGAAGCTTTAAAATTTTGTAGTATAGATTTTTAGTTATCGTTGAAATTATAAATTGAATTTCTTTTAAAATACTTGTATCATTCTAACAGGGAAGTAGTAGCGAAATTTGCAAATTTTTTTTGGAATCAAATTTGTGTAAGCAGTAGTCACAATTCAAAGAAAAAAAAATACATCCTCTCATTACTTGAAGCAATTTTCCGATATTGCACTGAATGATGGTCGTTCGAATAATGCGAATTCGTCATTCTAGGCCATTCCTCTATGGCTTGTTAAAGATGTATTTCTTCAATGTACGACGTTTTCTTGAAAGCAATCAAAAACGAAGACAAAAAGAGGAAGACGAAAAATAAAAGAAAAACCTCTTCATGGTTGCTTGATCACAAATTTCCATAGTGCACATGGAAGGGTTGCCTGCGGCGTGGCAATCGAGTTGCCTAACTCTGCTCCAGTTGAGTGCCTCCGTAGTCATCCTCAGTCCTAGTAGTTGGTTGTCTTCAACAGCAACACCAACGAGATGCTTTTTGTTGAACGGCGGCCCTACGTGTCGCCGCTGCGTTCGGACAATTTACGAACTCTAGAAATGCCAGAATGTGCCCAGTTGGCCGGAAAATTTTATGTGAGAACCATATAGTCACGTATGTTGGATGTCAATAATCCCGAGAATGCTGTTCCAGCTGATAAAGGCTGGGTAGAACATGGTGTCCCAATCAGGAGTCCCTTCGATGGGCAGGATGCAGAATTTTTTTTTTCGCGTTTTTTCGGTTTTTTTTTTTTTTAAATTGAACATATTGAGTACAACTGCCGATTTAAAATTGATTCATTGGCGAGTCCAATTTTTTTATAGCACCAAAAAAAGAAAAAGTAATCTTGAACACAATATCAGTCGTCCAATTAAGGTTTTTATATGCTTTACATTTTTTTTTTAATTCCCCTCTTCCGTGAAAAACAAGGTCCCATCATTTGAGTAATCCTGATGAAAAATTATTCCCACGGGATATGTGTTCTGTGCGGAATGGTACCCCTAAGGATGGCAGGCGTGCTAAGCGACGTTCTAATTACACAGATCAACTCCGAGCAACAAATGCTGAGGATGCATACGCGTAAGCCCGGGACGCGATATTTTCAAGGGCGCTTGAACCCGGAATCAGATTAGTACGAAAATTTGCGTTCCGGGTGTTGTCACACACCCTCCCCCATAATCACTTATACAGACCGGAAAGGACTACCCGAACCCTTCATCGGCTTAAAAAAAAAAACCGCGCATTTTCTGTCTCTCTACGTTTCTGTTTCTCTGTACGATGCGAAAAAGGGTTCAGAAGGTTCATGAGCAAAGTAATTTCCACTCATGTTTGAAAGTGTCCTTCAGATCTCAACCGGAACAGGGCTAGTGAGCCCAGCGAGGACAAACAGGCAGAGGTTGAATGGGGTATAGCCTCACACCCTCTTTACCTCTGGTTAAAGTTACTAGTATTGTTCCGGATTAAACCCACCACCATCATTAACAAAAAAAAAAGAGATGTAAAATAACACGAAACCACCGTCAAAGGACTGACCAGGCCTCAAGTTATTTTCCTTTTCCACAATCTCACACCCGGAAGAGGACAGGGCTCGGTTTTTAGAAGATTAATGGCGTCCTTCGGAAGATGAGGTGTGTCGCGGTGGCAGTGGCGTTACCATTGGGAGGGAGATAGAGCATCCTGGTGCAGAACGATTCCTACTAGGGGGATGTGGGAAGTTTATTCAAATTTTTTCTTTAGCGTTGGGACTTTTTCCATAATTTTTCTAGGGCTTTATGCTCCCTGTACGCACTTGGCCGAAAGATTAAGAGGACGACGGGATCAGATCCTCAGAGCGATATTCGCTTGCTATGCACGTGCATTTAATAATTCTTGTGATTTTTTTTTTAAAAAAGTTTAATACTTTCTGGGAATTGTGTGTTAATTTACTTTTCGTAAAACGTTTTTCTCATCCATAGCATTGATTTCCATAGCACGTACACTGGCTTACGGATAACTTAGAAAGAAGTTTCTTCAGGAGGAACTGACAAATTCTGAAAAAAAAAACTTTTTTTTTTGTGTTTTCCCTGATTAATGTGATTTAGAATGTTTTTTTTTTTTTTTTTGGTAAGGGGTAGAAAAAGGTAGGATACGAGAAAACTTAATTATTGTATGTTATCTGATTATATCTGGGATTTTGGTTTTAAGCTTCTAGGTTCTGGTTTCTAAGAAAAAAACTATTCTATTATTAAAAAGGTAATAGAAATTCCAAAAAAAAAAAAAATCATTATGCTTCTTTGTGAAGGTTAATAATATAAAATAAAAATTCTACTGATAAAATTGCCTATTGAAATAAAAAAAAAAGAGGTCATAGAGGTCATCGGTGATCTCAGTGTTATGATTTAAAATATTTCTCATTTGAAGCCTTTAATTAGAATCAGTACATAAATTACAAAATCTAATTTTCATCAAACCTCAGCTCTCAACTAATCAAAAAACTGTTCAAGTTTTCATTGCCGCGCTTTTGAAGTTGTGCAAAATTCCGCCTATATGCAAATCCGCCTTTGACTCACTTGAAAATTCAAAATATACCTACTACGTCGTAAAAGAAATTTTTTTTTTATATATATTTCTCTTAACGAAAATATATTCAGTTTTCTGCCTACAAACTTATTGGAATGAAAATGAAGCTGAGTGTGAACGCCTTGTGGGTTTCTTAAGATCGTTTCGTGTGCCTAATTAAGTGACCTGGAAGCGGCGCGCCAGCAGTAAGACTTCAATCGGAGCGAATTACGTCAGGTTTGTACTTGCATTTCAATTGTTTATCACGCTCTAGGGAGCAAAGAAAAAAATTAAAAAGAACTATTGCTTTGTGAATATCTTTGAGTAAAACCTTTGCAGACGTTTACATGCGTAAAGATTTATTTCCAACTAGCTCTGTTGGATGTGCGAACTTCTTTGAGAAACAAGCGATTGCACTGTTCCTGTTGTATAATAAAAATAAAATTGGTCAACCCCTGAGAACTAGTTAAGAAAATAAAAAAAGGGAAAAAAACTATCCTCCTACTCGGAGTTTAAATGACCATAGAGAATCTAATTTAATGAAAACTCTTGAAAACAATACGACATTATTACACCGATCTTTTTTTTTTGGAAATAATGCAAAGAAAATTGGCCAAAATTCTCAGACAATTTTGTTAAAAACTTTCTTAAACATGTTACGCAGTAAAAAATTTTACGAGAGACAATTAAAGTAGTCGATGTCGTCTAAATTCCATAATCGTTTTTTTTTCCAAATTGTAGTCGATAGTAAAAAATTCGAATTCTAAATTTTGATGATGATTGCAATTTAGTGGGAATTAAATGCTTTCATTTTGTTCGAGTTAAAAATGTATACCCCCAAAAACCACTTATTTTTATATAATCCTAAAAGTTTTTAATTATTTTTTAGTAAATATTTTTAAATTTATTTATAGAGCTACTCTTATTTTTTTATTTTTACTTTATTGGACGTAGAGAAAATTAGTTTTATATTTTTTCGATAAATTTTTGAACTTTTTCGATAAGATAAAATTCTAAATTCTTATACATATAAAATTTTAAAATTAATAATAAACATAAAAATATATAACACACTTTTAGCAGGATGTTATATTAATACTGGGACTATTTTAAAAATTAATCAAAATACGTAAAATAAAGCAATGTGTGTACAAATTACGAAAACGCACAGAAATACCTACAGTCCCGCAAAAAGAAAATATTTTTTTCCTCTGTTATTTTTTTAATTAAATTTTCGGCTCGACTTGTTTATTTTTAAATTAACTTCGGATTGTGCAGTCACAGGGGATGTTAATATCCCTTCTGTCTTCTAGATTTAAAATATCCTGCTGTGTATCAAACGGCTACAGGTCATTCTCTCCATAGGCAATAAAACGGCACACAGAGATAGAAGTGTAAAGCGAATTCCAGAAAATGTTTACCTTCAATTTATTGCGCTAGCGTTGCTACCTATTCGTTCCATGGCCATAATTGGGAGTACTGACACAGGTTAGCTGCAACATTAAATGTTACAATTTGTTATGGTAATTCTATCGTGCACGCTGGGTGCTAGAGATACCATCGCCAATCTAATCATACCATTTTCTAGTCTAGAAGCTCGACGATGTGGGGCCGGGGGAGGAGGCACAGAAATTGGTACATAGCACCCAATTACACTTCTTCAAGGGTCTCATGCTTAAAGCAGATATATCCAGTAAATTTCTCCAATACTTGATTATATGGGCTCTCAATTGGCGCTTATTATTAAATAAAATGCTCTCTGAAGTCAATAAATGGAGCAAATCGCAAGAAAGTGAATCATTCACCTCCTTTCGCTTGCATGACTGCTAAGAATAGAATTCCTTCCCAATCCCCCGAATGTTTATGGAAGACTACTCTTCGTTTGGGGGCAAAGTGGTTGTTGGTCTATTGACGTATGGAGAATCAAAGTGGAAATCATTTGAGCGAATTAACAGAACCATTCGCGGATTTCGATATTATTTTTAGTCTGACGACGACGACGTCGATGGCTACGTTTTAGAAGGTTCAGATGCTCTCTAAAACGCGGGAGGAAAAAAAAAGAAGAAGAGGAGGATCACTGTGTTTGCATTTTATATTAATCTTTGCAGGGTAATTAAAGTGAATTAATTGTCCAGACCTATCACAAGCATGAGGATTTCACGGATTACGCGGATTTTCAACGGGAGTATTTTTAACTGATTGTTTTTCGATGGGGTTAAAGAATGATTAAAACAAAAGTCTTAATGCTTTTCTCAAATTATAGACTTGATGTCTTTATGTATTGATGGTTTTTTATGATCTAATTTTATTATATCTTTCTATTCAGAAATCGATATATCTAATGAACCTCTGCTATTTAAAAACAAATTAGATATTTTGAAAGGGTTATATGCCGCTGTTTCATGCATATGAAAGTGGTGGCTCAATGTGTGAGTCATACAAAATCTCTTTATAGAATAAATGTTTTAAAACTGTTGTTATTATATAAAGTAATACTAATTTTTACTGGTTCTTCTAGAACTAAAAACAACATTAATAACTGGATGATCAGATGATTTTAGCAATATTAGTAAAGTTATATGGAATCAAATAACTCTTCACAAAGTTTGCATGATTTCTTTTTACACACGATCAAGTAAGTCGGTCATTTGTGCAAGCAGCTATGATTTGCAATAATGCCATTGAAGTTAAAATACATGCACATAATCGTGAAAGCAAGGTCACTAGCTTAACCCTTTTCTTAAATTAAGGAATTTCACTAGAGATCCTTTACCATGATCGGTTTTTCATCTTCTAAACTGATGATGATCATCAGCAGCACCCTACTTTATCCTATTTCGTGGTCATGATTAGCTAGTTGAGCTCTAACCCCTAGATGTAGACCAATATCATGGTTGTTGCTGCATCGACTACAATCATTGATCTGACGATCTGTTTCCCACTTTATAAAGATTGTTGTGCCGTGCTATGCTTTTTATGTTTGCTATGGCATGAAAACAAATTTCCATTTGCACAGCATTTTTGTTGGACACTTACACTATGGTAAAATTACATTAGTACCCCTTGAACGATCATTTGGATGGTTTTTAGTTTTTCTCGAGTTCCGCTGGTTGGCATAAAAAGTTCACATGGACTGTGGGAATTACGGTTACAAAACCTTCTATGCTCCTCTATGCTGCTTTACATACACCGTATTAACATGTACAGCATATTTTTCGTTCACTTGCCTGCACTCTGTGTAGAGATAAGAATGCGGCCGTCTCCTTATGTGTCTGCGTCTTTCTTACCAGATGGTCGTTGCACGAAGTGATCGTGAATGGTATAAAACGTTAAAAATTTTGAAATGATATCACTGGACGGGTGTTTTGAATCTTTTTCAATTCGATTAATCTTCTATTGCCTTCTATTTTCAGATATTGGTTGAGAGACGAGTAATGTGTAAACGATCTTAATTATACTGGTAAGTAAGTTAATTTGAGGGTTAGTATTAATTAATTTCATTTAAAAGGGATTTCATTTAAATTAAGTGATCGCAAGGGTTTCCCATGATCGGTTTTATTTTTTATGCAGTCATTCAATGAGATATCTGAAAAAATTCGTTCAAATTATTTCTTTCGATAGTTTTGTTTTTATAAAACTTTTGATAATAATTGTTATTATTATGGGACATTTAATTATGAGCTATTGAAACCATCAACAGAAATGCAATAAATCACAATAAAATTCATAATATAGATAAAAAAGTAGACAATTAAAAAAAAAAATAAGAAAAAATTTTGTTTTCTGACCTTAAGTCCAACAAATTTTTAAAATTAATTTATCGTTCACACTTAAAATATTTTCTATAGGTGTAGTATAAAAATTGAAAATAATCCAAAAAGTGTAACTTTTAAAATACTACACTTTTTAAAATTGGTAAGAAAGATTTTGCTACAGAGAATTAAACTATAATAAGAATATTTATAAATAATTAGAAATTTAAATATTATTTTAAAAATGCAATAAGTAGCAAAGTAACAAACATTTTTAATAGATTTTTTGAAATAGTCAAGAACTATAAGAACTTATGGAAGTATTGAGGAAGTTTATTAATATTAATATACTTTGGTATGTTTTCTAGGAGTGGAAAAAAAAATGTGTATTATTAGAACGTTTTTGTTAGATTTGTGAAATGTGGAAATCAGATAGAAAAATCCGAAATTCGAATTCGATTTGAGTAAATTTAGTTTTTTATTAAATGTTATTTATTCGAACTTGTTGACTTCATGAAAAGCAAAAAAAAAATTATAATTCTCTTCGGATTGAGATGAGATCGGTGTTAAATCAAATTGCGTGATTATTGTACATAAATAAATTTCTCAGCCAAGGCAAGGGGTATTTTGTTGCAATTTCGCATATTAATTCTAAAAATATTTCCGCAATCACTTGAGCACGAATAGACCGCAAAGATTGGTCTATTTAAGATTTATTCCCTGTTGGTTAAGCAGCGCTTCTCTAAAATTCTTTCACTTTTTCTCCACGCCAGCATAAATCTTGTTGAATTAATTAAGCACGTTTAGCAGAACACGCAGGGGGCGAAAAATTGAGCAAGGAATAATGGTCTAAATTATTCGAGAATCACTGGCAACACGCGGGCTAATCGCGGTAAATTTGAGTCATGACCTTTTTATTTACCTGTGCCGTGTGGACAGACTATGCCTCTCACTGACAAAAGGTGTTTTTTTTTTCACACACACCTTATGTACTACACTAGTGCAAAGAAGCCGCATATTAGAGTTCTTCAAACACACAGCCTAGAGCATCCGAGCAGCAGCAGCATACATACTAACGAAATGTTCGATGGCGTCGTCTGTATTGATCCGAGATTGTTGTCATCGTCACCCTGTGTTGTGACGACGGTTACATTTTAAATGTGTGCTTGGTACGCATAACGCCGCGAACGCGCCGTCACACCGAGAAGGGAACTATTCGCTTGGCCGCGACTATACCGCTACAACGCCGTCTCAGCCGGGTGTCTCAGCGCTTTCTTAGAGCGTTTTCTTCGGTCGTCGAGTTCGCTGCGCGCTACACAGACCGCGAGCGTCGTGCTTTAATAGTGCGTTTTGCATCGTGCAAAATTTCGCGTCCAAAAAAAAAAAAAGGAAACCAAAAAATAAAATTTGTTTCTTCTCACCTGTGTCCGTCAACATCCTACACTCGCGATTTTTTTTAGGGCTATACGTTTTTTTTCTTTGGGGGTCTTTCCGCAGAAAATCGTGTTCTACATCACGCTAGCCATTCGGGAATAATCCCAAGTGCGAATCTGTGCGATATTATTATAATTTTTCATTACTAGTGTAACTGATCATTAATGCAAAAAGAATAAAAAATAAAGTGATCGTTCATTATTGTGGATCTTGAGAGATTTGCTTAGAACAGCAACTTGGAACAACCGATCTAGCCAATCTAGCTGAGATTCTTAAATACTGGATTTTAATCAACGTCGGAGAGATACTGCTTAGAGCAGCGGATTCGCACATCGCCACCCTCTTGCTCCGTATGTACCGACGATTTTCGAGATGATCATTTGCATTCCGATGATCGCGAAGGTTGCTTCTTTGCTAATGACAGAAAAAACGATTGCAAAAACAAAAAATGGGAACGTAAAAAGATCGAAAGATGTTATAAAAGTGAATTCCACTGCATCTGATGCTGAAAGATCGTGGCGTGCGGAAAAGACAAGACGACCTCTTCTTCTGGTTTGACTATTCTTGTTTTTTTGTTTTTTTGTTTGTTTTTTAATATACATGTATCTCGATCGGAGGCTAAACGATCGAATCCAGATACACTAACCTGCAAAACCGGGGAATGCAGCCGTTTTGACAGATGTGCTGGATTCCTAATGCGATGTTGCCTGAGTTCTGCCCTGGAAGAAGGTGCGGATTAAGATTGATCGCAGGTTTAATCGACAAGGGTTTCAAGGGTTGCCGTTTTGATAGAGTATATCAGGAAATGTTTGCATGAGGACCCTTCAACGAAAAATTGATGCTACAGAATATTAACTACCAGTTCTTAGAAAGTTGTTTCTATATCTCGAACTAGATGATCTAAAAGTAGAAGTTTTAGTCAGGATTTTTAAAGTAGATCTTGTTAAATCTATAAAAAAAAACTCCTCCCTAAAAATGGATACAAAACCAAAATATTACAATTTAAAATCTTTCCGGCTTGGTCAAATATCCAAAATTCGTAAAAATAATTCAGGTCCAAAATCAAAAACTTCAAGGATAGAAAATACTGCAAAATTTTAGAAACGCAATACTAGTGAATTCCGTTTTTTCCGTTTTTACAATTTCTTAGTAGACGATTTCTCATAAAAAAATTCCTTAAAGACATTTAATGATTTCTACATCAGTTTTGATTTTTTTTTTAATATCACTCTATTATTACAAAATTAAGTCGACTTTTTCAGAAACATTTCTAAAAAATAATCTCGATTATATAAAAAAAAAAACTGGTTTTTACTGATTTAAATCTGAAATTGGCGAATACTAATACTATCTTAAATATCATATAAAATATTTTATTGATTATAAGGCAATCACTAAAAATCGCTTCTTAATCTTGGGGTATATCAGATATGTTTTTTTTAGTAGTATATTTCCTGTATTTTTATCTCTGTAGTTGTTTTAATTTTTTCTATTGATTGTGTATTAATTTATGGGTGTATTAAATCGTTTGCTTCTATTAAAAATGTTATATTCACTATATACCTGTTTATTGATAAGTGGGCTCTTTTATGTAGTCTGTATCGACACGATAGTCACAATTGCTTTCATAAATCATTAGAAGTAATTTCTTATTAGATTTATTTAATTGAACAAAATCTAGTCAGAAATAAATGGAAGATAAATAAAAAATATGTAGGTGCCATTTACACAGCTAAACAACAATATAAAGAAAAAAAAAATTTGCTGTGAACATTTCTTATATAGCTCTTGCCTAAAATTCTCTTCAACATGTGGGGTATTAAAATTTCATCTTTTGTTTAAAAAAATTTCCAGTGAATCTTAATGGGTCTTGAGATGTATGAATGGAGACAGCACGCGACACGGCAACCCTGTGAGTCGTGATCTCCATAGGAAAAGTATTCTCGTTCTTCACACGATCTCTCGTATACATTAAAAAAGTGGGCGTATTTTATTTATTGAACAGTTCGAGATTTAGTCCCGGAGCTAAGGAAACGATATAATCAAAAAACTACTCTTATTTGCATGTTTCGAGGGTTATTGATCGGCATACAGAGTTATGATAGTGATAATCTAACGACGCCTGGCCTAGCGAGAAATTCCTACAAATTACACTATAACCTATAGAATCCGGTTATATCTGCGGGCATACTTGAAACGCACATGCCACGTGTTACGTCGAACCATCTTGTAGTTACCTGCCGTTCTATAGCTTATATACCTGTGTCCCATTATCAACAATATTCAAATTACAGAATTCCGTCTCATTAGTCGAAGTTATTAAGAAGTGGAATGGGAATGCTGCACCTGCAATAACCCCACCAGAATCCTTCCCTAGACAATTGATTACTTGTTGCGAATTTTCTAAGCCCACCATTGTTCCAAAGTTCCGACTAAAATAGCGAATGGGTTTCTTGCTAAAAGAGAGAACCATCTGCACAGATAATGATTTGAAACTGAATAGAGTTTGGTTGAACTCTACCAAGTATAGTGTGTGATTTCAGTTCAGAGCCAGAGGTGCAAATGCAAATTAGTTACGTCTTTTAACGATGACCAGGATTACGGGCTTTCCGAGTTTCAACAGGATGATAATGGCCTAACATTTTGAATTCTGTTTTCTTTTTACGACGGTGAAATTACTCGGAAGCCTATTCAGGTGCTTATTCGGATGAAGCAGGCCATAGGCAGTGAATTTTAAAGGTGGGTGCTGGACAGGAATACATTTTTCCGCTTATACAAGTCACAGAACTATTTATCGCTTTTCTTGCTTTCAATACAAAGCCAAAAAGTGTTGGAGTTGCAATTGAGTTCATTTAGTACGTATTGGTCCTGGATTTTGATTTTTTTGGAATCTTTTTCTAAACTACTACTACTTTAAATTTCCAAATTAGTCATGCTTAATTACATATACTCAAAAATTTGCTTTGTAAATCTGATTCATTATGTCTTTTATTATGATATGGCATTTTTTTTTCAACTTTCTTAAAAATACTCTAAGATTTTGGATGTTTTTGAAAGGAAAATCATCAAGGTGTTGTTGTTCTGTTTTGTTTGATTAACAGTTCCCAATTCAACAGTTTTTTATGGTATCAAAAAATAGTTTGCAGTATGTACAATGGACTATATGATTTAAGTGCGGGGTATGTCATACCCATCTTTCACAATCTACAAATAGTTTACCATTTATTCTTTTTATTGACAAATAATCGTTATAGTCGAAATTACATTATACATCAAAATCTATTTTTACGCGAATAGGGATGGGGAAAGTAATTGCTTTTACGCGACCACACTAAAGACAAAATTAAGGAAAAATCCATAATCTAATGAAATTTTAAGAATAGAAATTTATGGAGTCAGTTGTTCCTTTTGTAAGAATTTTATTTTCGCGCAAAAAGTTTTTTTTTTCGTTATTGACTTTGAATGCAAAGAATGCGCTTGTTTTATTCTAATTTTCTATTTTTTTTAATAAACAATGATTGATTTTAATTTGCATTTTTATTGCACTATTAAATATAAGAACGTAAAAGAAAACGTCTTATTTTCCGGATACAGAATGAATAAACAAACATTTCTAAAATACAAGAAGGCAAAAATAAATTATAAAGTAAAAATTACTATGAAATATGAAAAGTAAATTAAATATAGTACATTAATTTATGGGAAAGGTGACGATTTGTGCCGTCTACCCAAGAGTTAGTGCTCCGGATGTTCGGTTCGATATTTTTGTTTATAAAGGGGCCTTTCAAAGAAATGATAGAAATGGCGTTGAAAATTGCATAAATTTGCCTAAAATGCCGAAAAGCTGACGTCAACCTCGGCGATCAATTTCGTCATTTGTAGCTATTGGAATCGAGGCTTCTCATAAATAAATAATAAACGATTACTGAGAAAAGCCGCGGACTGAGATTTGAGAGCCCGACGTAGGTTTACTTGGCTTTAGTGACTTTACGTTGAACACGGAGATCGGGCGGAGGACGTTGTGGAGCTTGAAATTTACACTAAATTGAATCGGCTGAGGACAGAGTTTGGGAACCGGTTCTTCTGTTGTATCCTATCTGTAGTCCACCTCTTGCGGGCAGTCATCTTTATTTATCTAAAAACATTTTAAAATGAAAATGTATACACTCCGGACGAAATGTAGACGACGACGGAGATAGGATAGGGAATTTGGCGACTTTAAAGGCGGACGCACTACTGCGGTGGTGTTCCAACGGATATGCCTTAGGCAGGTATTAGCTTACAGAAAAAATAAAAATAAAAAATTGCAGAAAAAGAAAATAATAAAACAAAAAGTATAATGGAATGCTACTCAAAATGCACATTTAAATCGCGGAATGTTTTTTTGTGTGTTTTACTCACTTATGAGAAAAAGGCCATGTGGAGTTGTTGCTTTTATTTTTATAATTTTCGGTGAAAAAAAAAACAATGTTACTGAAATTTATCGTATGGTTTCTTGTGGTTTCTTGGGTTTGGATTTTATATATATTTTTAGAAAAATTCCATTCTTGTTTCCTGTTGTTAAGAAAAAATAAAAAAATAAAAATTTAAAATACAAAGAACAATGTCTTACAATATGAAAGTTATCAGCTTAATTATTATGCGGATTAAGTAAGTGATAAAAAAGCTTCTTTAGACGATTAAAATGCTTTTCACGCATTTGTGGTTTTCGTGACTAATTTTTTTCCCTTCTAGCCTCATTTATATTGACGAATTTGCTATGCATGAGTTATATTACATTTAAATATGTCCGGCCGAATAAAAAGGTACAAATTCCCCGTACCTTTTATTTTTAAAACATTGTATTTAAATTGGACAGGACAAGTTGAATTTTTGTGGTATGAATGGTTTAACCTCAATACAAAACGGAAGTTTGAGATTTGTTTTACATTTGTAAAATTAGTTTTACAATTTGCAATTTATTTTTAGTACGAAGTATAAAATCGTTTTTCGGTTTTCGAAATTATAATTTAAATTGTATTCTTAATTTTTCGTAATAATTTTAAATGGTAAATATAAAATGTAAAATGTTTTTTTACCGCTCCATCTATTTAATTCCCAAAAATATAAAGAAGGTGATAGTCAGAGCGCGAGTCTAACTCATATATAATTAATTTTCTTACTTATTATATATTTTATTATATTTGTGCATGTGATTTTATACTTTCTGAGCACGGAAAAATTAATTTTATGTAAAAATTGCTTGTTAAACTCTTTCTTTTTAGGTATATGAAGTTATTTAAGAAATTTTTGATTAAAGGTTGATACAAGTAAATTCAACAGGTTTCTAGTTATTCAAAATACCTGTTGAATGTATTTGTATCAACGTTTAATCAAAAATTTCTTAAATAAATAAAAGGCTTACATATTAAAAAATAAACCAAGAAATTAATGCCATTTTTAGATTATATCAACTTTTATAAGTATCTTTTCAAAGAATGAACATTTTGGTCTGTAGGACAAATACGTGTCTTTTGGACGATGAAAAAAACTTATTTGATGGTAAAAATATCGATTTTTCGCCATTTTAATTGCAATTTATACTTAATGGCTTTTCTCTCTCGGCGATCATTAAGGTAGGGATATGGGGACAGGTATAGGGTAAACAAAAAGCGTTTTACGCAGCGCAACTAATCAACACCGACCGGACATGCAACCGACAGGTAATTGCATTCCTATTTCATTTTCTATTTTTGGGAGTAATGGGAGACCTTTGTCCGTTGTTTGTTATTATTATTTGTTTTACGGCCATCATAGTTTGAATTATTGATATTGAGAAATTCGCTTGAAATGCCACGAGTCCAGGTTTGAATCCGATTCTTGGTGTCGCCTTTTGAAGGACTCAAGAAACGAAGGACACTAAACAAAAAAAAGAATTCAATTTTCAGGTGACTGCGACTGACATCTAAGGGCCCATTGCGGATTAATGTTTTATTCAATTCCTTCGGGAGTATTCCTATGAAATTCAAGTTTATCGCGTAATTGTGTGCTGTAGGCACTACGACATCGATTTTTACTCTGAAAACTTTCTTTTACTTTTTCGGTATTGTATACAGAAGTTATTCGACAGTATACTCCTTGAGGTAACTTCTATAGAAAAAGGGAAACAACTTCTAACCGAAAAAAGTCACCCAAGTTCTGCAAGAATTTTCATAAGTGCAACAAGCGTTTCCAGCATGATAAAAATACGGAAGCAAAACTTTGATTGACTTTTTCATTGATATTCCTAAAAAATAAAAAAAAAAATCAATTCAATTTTAAACGAACGGCTTCGATTTCTTATTGCTTAAAAAGGAAATTTAATGAATTTCACCGACAGAATATGTGAAAAAACAAGTTTTATCGAATCAAGTCTTTTCGCTCCACTTTTCTGAAGCATTAAAATTCATATGGTTTACGTACAGGTATAAGCCTAGTCAGGTATCTACCTGTTCGTTTGATGATAACGATTTTCAACGACTTAATTTCCAAAGGAAGGAGGTATTGTCGGTACGATGATGCCAGATAGTGCATGGTACCCACATCACCTACATCTCCTACACCATACGTTTGCACCTGTTGGCCTAAGTACATACAATTGCATGTGAATTGAGATACCGTTCCTGTGTGTCCTATGTGTGTTCATCTATTGATTGAAATCAACGGAGCAGCTACTGGTACCCGAATGCACATCTATGTCTGGGATTTAGAATTACCACCAGGGGGTATTTTTAATGAATCCCTTTAGAGATGTAATAAATTTTCATGGGTACTTTGTTCTGGTGAACAAGTTTCATGCTTATGTGCAATCTCTAAAAATATCTAGAAATATGAAAAGTATGACCAAGTTATAGGTATTTTAAAGCAGCTTAAGTATATTGCAACATTGTCAAAGGTAATCATTCCCTTATTACCAGTCATTCCAGTTATTTTCTTTTTTTATAATTCTTTACTGGGGGAATTAAATAACACTTCTCAATTACACAACAAGAAAATGTTGTGTTTAATTCATTTAACGAGTTACATTTTAAATACCTTTCTCTTCTGACCCACGATGTCCTCGTATAAAAAATAAATGTTTTTTTTTTATAAAGTATAGTGAGAAACATTTCTGCTTAATTAACTTGAAAGTTACATTTGATAGGCAACGTAGTCTAGATGGAGAGAGGAAAAGGAAAATATTATTAAAATCACAAGCCGCAACAATTCCTGGCAACAGGAACAATACCCATGATTCTCATGATTGCAGCTCCGGTACGTCGGAGGTTAAACCCATTTAATGAAATTTCCACAAGAAATCTAAAACCACTGTGGAAACTGAATCACGCAAAAAAAAAAAAGTATTTAGCTGCCAAAAGGAGTTCGGTCTAATAATCCTAGGCTGTCTGGTTGGGGGCTGGCTTGGAAAACAAGCGGCTTAATATAGAGCTCTACCGAAATATAGTCCTCCTATATCCTGACAAGAGATGACAAGGAATAATGGAAAAAACTTCTACCATCTTTGAAGTGGAGCCTACCAGGATACTGGGTGGGATGGGAAGGGAGAATCCAACTTGGATTATTGCCAAGACGTGCCTCGGTTTTATCATTGTTTGCTAACAGCTTCTGAATCGTTCTGATGTTTTCAAGCATTTTCAATTGTCTTAACTTTCCTCATCTCATGCCAGGGGACACCTTGAATTTACGTTGTTGGCTGGCAAAATGTAAAATCAACCTATGTAACAATGTCTAATCCAAAATTCAGTCTGGTTTACGGAATTACTACTTAAAAACAGATCAATAACATTGGATTCATTTCGCGGAATCTCATATATCCCAGGGGAAATAATAACAAAAGGTAGATTAAATTTATTATTTTTGCTTTAAATTATATTTAGGAAATAAAGATAGTGGTAATTGTGATCCATTTTTTTCTATATTGTGTACGGAATCCTTATCCGATGAGTACAACTTGCACTTTCTTAATTTTCGTTAGAGAAACTATTTTTATTAGAAAAGAAAAGGTGGTAATATGGTGGAACTTATAGAAGGTCTACAAAAGAAATATAAATTTTTTTCTTTTGTATGTAACACATCTATCAGGTTTTTAAAAAAGTCGCCTTTTGTATTGTATTACATTATATTTAGTTCAAATTTGAAGATGATTAAGTTCGAATGCATTTCTCGGATGATAAATTCAAAATGATAAAGACCACATGTCTGATAACTTTTTTTTTTATATAGGCGCTTATCTTTTATACAATTTTAATTTTTTTGAATGGTTCGTATTTGCGTTGTTATTGGAACGATAGATAAGCAAAAGTATTACAAAATATACCTAAAACAATAAAAATAAAAATTAATTATAAAAGTATATGCTACCCCAAATAATAATTCATTTTTAAAATTTGGTGGGTTTGTGTTTCTTTTGTTGTAAATGAATAAGCGAATAAAAATCTTAAGACGACTTTGAATATCACACTTTCTTGGAGATTGTTACATATAAGTATTTCCTTCTTATCAGGCGGTGATTTATGAAATTATCGATGGTTCTTCGTCATGAAATTCTCATGAATGACTATTTCTGTGTCTGTTTTATGTAGTTCATAATTGGACTATCTCCATAAAACATATGAGCACAATCAGTGCCTGTTGCTAAAATATACAGAATACTATTTTCCTTGATTATTGTCACGATTGCATAAATTCCACACGTGTAATTGTAATGACACACTCTCTACATTAAAAGCTCATGATACAAACGCCGCAAGAAAAAAAAAAAAGAATGGTCTCAATGTACTCGTACTCCCAATCAATACCACTACCAATTAATTTCTTCTCTGTGAATGAAGAGTTTTTGATAGTTTGATGGTATTCACTTTATCAAAGTAATCAAACGGAGTTTCGGGTATTATTCGATGCGATCAAAATTGGTGAATGAAAAATAGTCTTGTCAGATAAGGGAAAATTGGGTAATCGTTGAACTAAAAAAGAATGCATCAATAAAGTGCCTCCAATAATTTCGGTTATATTTTCGAAAAAAAAGTAAATAAATTTTCATGATAAAAATGACGGGTGTGGTTTTAATAGATAACTAAAAACCATAACAAGTAATTCAAGCTTTTAGTTTTAATAAGGGTAACAGGATTAAGTTTCTTTCCACAAATTTTGTAGCAAATTAAAACTGGTTGGTTAACCAACAGAAAGTTCTTCCCAGCAGGTTCTGTCCCATTTCTTGAGACGTGATTTTTTGCCACAATGGTTTGTTTTCTGGTTCACATGAAACTGAAGAATCTTTCTAATAGCTTAAGTAATTCGTAGTTCGTAATTAACACGTCCTAACCAGGCATCCTACAGAATACATTTTATATGCTCATAGGTATGTAAATATGTTTTGTGTAACTTTCTTGTAAATTAGAATGGAAAATTTAAGGTGTAACAAGTAACCTGTAGATACTCTTCGTCTAGGGATGTTGAATATTTACTATATAGTGATGTATGTTGACTCATCTGTGAGCTATTTGCTTGTTGGGGTGGAATATTTTAAATTAAAATGCAATTTTAAAGTAGAGCCCTTTAGCAGAAGAGCACTTGGAGTTTTGTAAACATTAAAAATGTTAATTTAAAAATTATGGTAAGAAATTAAGGAATAGTAAAAAGTTTTTTATGAATTTAAAACACTAATTTAAATTTTGCTTGATTGTTTTTTTTGTTTTTGTAAGAAATTTATTGTTTGTTTTATTATTTTAATTTTAATAAAAAATATTAAAAAAAATGACTAGTCAATTACGACAGAACCAGCAAAATGTTTATGATTTTAACAGTCTATTTATGAATATAAGTATGTTTTTATATTTGTCTGTATGCAAATTTATTACTACTGACTTTTGAAAACACTTTTGAAATTAAAATGATGGGATAATTTGGAAGTAAAATTTGTGGTTTATTAAAATTGTATGTTTCATTTAAGAAATTGTTTGTGAAAGAACAAGACTTAAACAATTTCGTCTATTTTGGAGACTACTATCCGGGTAATAGCCATAAGATTGCATTTCGAATCAATTCTGTACATTGTGAGAAGATAATGTCTTTTTCAACGAATATATAAATTCACTGTCCAGCATTCTTCACGAATTAAGGAGAACGTTGAAAGAAAGGCCAATAAGACGCAATAGAAATTGACCACAAAACCCATTTAAAGAAAAAGTCGGAGCCAACTTAAAGTGTTGGGAATTATTCAGAAAATTCTTCATTGAAATCACTACACCAAATAATGAGTGTAATGACAAAGGATTTTGTCTCTGATTCCACCTGAGATGAGCAGGTAGAAAAATAAAAGAACAACAATCAAATGCGGTCATGCCTTATTACAGTCAATAAACTCCCCGGGGGTCATACCGATGTATGCAGTGCATAGAAGTCCAGGGTTCAAACACCGCCAGAATATCCGTCATCATGGGTAGCGGTAGCACTTAATGACGACGGCTACTTTTGGCGCATTATCTTTTTTTGTTAATATTTTTGGTTTTTTTATTGGCGCATTTCTTGCCTTTATTATTTCAATTGCTGTTGGATCAGATGCGCGGAACAGTCTCGGTACAGTTGTGGGAGCCATAATGATGATTCTCTCTTCTCAAGTTCGTAAGGTAAATGAACTGAAAGGTATTCTCCATTGAAGACGGAATTACGTCTCCGGCAACGTGCGTATATTGCGAACGTCTTAAGGTGGTGGATAAATGTATTGGACGAAGAACAGTCAATCACCGTCTTTAAAACGCTTATACATTTTCCTTGAACCCCTGGCACGGGGATATAATCAAAAGAAAAACAAACATGGACAGCATGTGGAAGGGATCCGATAGATCGATTGGACAGTGATTGATTGGGGTCCGGATAATGGCTTCTTGCATGAAATTTAGTCATTTGTGGTCTGAGATTTTTGTCCAGTGCTATATAGGAAATTGAAAAAGATTACTTTCCATTTAGGGGACATTTGGGAGCATCGATGTGTAGGAGGTTCTTTTAAGATAACTTTGCCATTCATTTTAATGCTTGGGAGTTTTACATACTAAAATGGTTCTATATTGGACGGAAAATTGTTTATATCGGTCGTCGTGTCCCACGCGGCAGACCATTTCAAAATCTATAGGAATTTGTTTAGGCGGAGGGTTTCAATAAATAATTTGGTGGTGTATGGCTAGACTAAGGTGTCCTATATCTGATGATAGTATTCTTTTTGTATATTTTTGAATGAAATCATTCTTCAAAGCAGTAAATTGTTACTTAAATGAAATTTAAACCTATAAAGAACTTACCCATCGTCCTAAAAGTCTTGTCTGTGTTACTATTCAATTTCTAGAATTAAATTATTAAGAGACAAATTCGAAAAAAAGAGGTTTTTAACGATTTTGAACAACCATAAAGCTAAATACAAATTTGGCTCAAACATGTAATAAAAAAAGATTGCGGTTTTAACTGATTTTTAAAACGATAACGTAAAATCTTAATAAATTGATATTAATATTAAATTTTACAGCGTACTAGAAATCCAAAACACCAAAAATGCTCGTCGAATACTAATGAAAGTTTACAAGGAAGCAACATCTACCTGTAAAAGGATTTTTTGTTATCAAAGTAAATGTCTACTTCAATTTTCTTCAAAGCAAAATTCATTTTAAAAATTTAAGGATAAAGCTTTGCATGGCACAATTTTCTCAGTTAATAGCATTGCGGATGTGGATATGTGTATAGACACATCCTTGGAAATCCCTTTTTTTATATCTTCGTACTTGTTAATAAAAAGAGACTTGTAGCAATATCTTGAAATCTCTATTTCGTGTATTTAAATTATTGCCTTTCGACTGCGTACAATTTCTACTTAAGGTAAATTGAATTAAAGGAACAAATACTTCTAAAACTTTTTTCATTTTGAAATTTTGTGCTACATTAGAATTCATAGGTTTAGACTAACCTATCGTTAGAAGACCTTCTAAATTTATGTGAACTTCAAAGTCCCCGAAAAGGTTTAAAGGAAAACTCCTTAAAAATTAAGACGTTCACCTTCTAAATGGACTTCATATTGGTTTCAGTAAAAACCGATTACTTATTCCGTCATCAGAGTAGGTTCTTTTCTTAAACAATACTTTTTTTTTCCTTTCAACCCAAACCCTTTCGATGTGCCTCTAAAAAAGGCGGCAAACATCAAATTGCACTTAAAACGCCGTGACGTTGGCAGAAATTTTTTAAAAAGAAAGTTTTCTTTTGAAATCGGATACTTAAATCATTCATATCCAAACTATGCCGAAGGTTAAAGCACTATCGACATAAGCCCAAAAAGAGGAAAGGCTAAATCGCAATATCGCTGCAAAATATCTAAGAATGACCTCGTAACTTATTGTAGGCGGTCATATCGCCGCCGCCATCGTTCGAGCATTTTGAAGTCATTGACTTTCCTAAATGGTTTATGCGACTCTAATTGGCTTTAGGTTGCATTATCGGGCTTCAAGAATTATTTTATAATAAAATGACTTTGCCTCGGTGTCATGTTCTCTACGCTAAATGCGATTGATGCTAATGAAATCAGACTAAGCGGTAGAAATTCAATTCCAATGATATGCTAGGAAGCTGAAATAATTCTGCTATTGTTTCATGAAATGGAATTTGTAGGTTTTCAGATTAGAAATTTTATTACCGAAGACGATTGAAGTTATTCTAAATTGATGCTCCTATTGAATCCCATTTCATGATAAAATGTGCAGATTTTATTGCGAAATTTAATGACTAAGTTTAAGAGTTCTTCAAGTATCTATCAAGTATCGACTGTAATGGGTGGAGGAAGGGTGATGTGAATTTCATTTTATCGTTAAAAGTTAGAAATTACATTTTTCACGATAAAACAAAAGTCTATTCTTCTTCACCGTTGTTTTTTTGCTCTACCCTTTTAGAATCCGTATACTATAATAAAAATTTTCTTTTAATTTTATATGCTTGAAAAATTCATGGTCATATAAGAAGTACTTGTCAAGGATGAAGGTATCGATGCCAAAAGTACTTAACATCCATAGAATAATAGCGATTTGCCACTCGTATGTACTTCTATTGATTCATCTTTAGTTAGATATAGAGTGGAATCAAAGCAAACCTCTATATCCGGTTGGGAAAAACCCACAGGCACAAGTTCCTGTTTGCTTTCCCAGAAAATTTGTCTGGCTGTGTTTACCTAGACCACCCTTCACCGAAAAGTGATTTTATGTAAATTGGCAGTCCACACGGTTTGAATCTCAAACAATAAAAATGGTAAATTTACGCCAATAGAAGAAGAATAATATTGTAGTAAATTTTCAGCCATATGTTGCTTACCGGTGGAAATTGCACTAAATATCCAGGTGACTGGAGACTACATCGATTTCAAATGCAAATTCTATAGAATTCTGGATTTTTCGAAAAATTAAAAGGAAAAAATAATTATACATGACGATGGTAGGCGATGGTATGCATAAAAAATCGGAATTAACTACTGCAGACAGGTAGCTTCTATTTATGTAATCAAGAATGCGCTGTTACACCTGCCGTGTACGGTTTGCGAGGAATTTTCATAGAGTGTGATAATGCGCGGTCCCAATCTTCTGTAGGCTAAACCTGTAACAAGAATGAAGAAAAACTTTCCAATGTTATTCATTGTACTACGTCAGTCTATCTATAAAATTTTCCTTATAGTATAAGATTTTGCATAAAAAAAAACTTTATTTATTACTCGCTTATCGCGAGTTTAAAATCGTTTTTTTTTTCTCTCTAAAATATGAAGCGGAAGAATAAAATGGTAAGGGAATTGCGTACACAGTTTATGTAATTGTCTGCATCACCATCATCAGCAGACCTAGTCAAGTCACCTGCGGATAAACAAGAAGTTTTATGAATTTTGCAGTAAATAAACGTCTCCTGTGACAAGTATCAGTTTCTGCTTTGTGTATTTAGCCAGAGATAATTCTGACGACCGTATAAATTTCCATTGCAGGGAACACTGAAGGTTCCCTCCCCGTGATCTATGTCTCTAACCAGAGAGATCCGTGCTTGTGATCAGTGGATTGGATACAGTACGGTCTACTATTTTTGTATTGATCTTGTTAGGGAAAGAGGAAAATTTTGATTTAGCGAAAATGTTTATGTTTTTATTTTCACTTGTAGAAAGCAATTTACAATTTATTTAAAAATTTTAAAGGTTATCTAGAACAAGTGAAAAGAGTAAAAGCTTAGTTAAAAAGTTTGAATTCTTAGGAATAAAGTAGTCCTATTTTGAATTTATTCAGATCTAGTTTTGAGGCCCCTACAAAATTTGAAGAAAAAAGAGAATTTGATTGATTATTTTTGAGGTATTATTACTAATAGAACATACACACTATGGATGATTGCTTGAAACTTCGAATTTTAATGTTGCCTATATTTAACAAAATTTAAAAATTACTTTGACACGGTGTATTTTTTTTAGCTTGGATTATTTATATAAAAAATAAATGATGTACTCTATTATTAGTTTTTCATTTTTGGCTTTAAAATTACCACAGTTAGAAATTATAAATTAAAATGTAAAAAATGTTAGGTCCATCGGGGCTCGAACCAGAGACCTACTTTTGATGTCATTTTCTACTTGATTTCAGTTTTTCGCTCTTATAAACAAACTTAAGTCGATATTTTGAAACACGATGAGTAGAATTAGCTTTTAACATTTGTTATTTGTTTTTCAATTGTTAATTATTTTGTTCTATACTAAAAAATGTACTATTTTTCCTTTCATGCAGAATGTACTTTAAAATTTCTAAGAATAGAAGCATCGTAGAGAAACTTCTTTGACTTTAACTTTGTTTTTGTCTTATAACTTTTTTTTTTTTTTTTAGTATATACGAAGAATAATCTGGAAACATTTCCTTCTCGCGGATGACTTTTTTTTCCTAAGATACAGGAAAGTTATTCTTCTCAAAACTTATTTCTTTAATTAAATTATTCCACAAGAAACCTTCAGTGTTTCAGAGTGAAAGGTTGAATGTTCCTTTTTTTTTATATATAAAATAGACGGAACAAAATGAAATCTACTGAATCTTCAGAAGCATGCAAGGATTCTACTATCCCCGGATATTGTATCCAGTTGAGCTCCACCGAGCTCCAGCTCCTATTGTTGTAGTAGGGAGTTATTTTAATGGCCTTCGTTCCCAGATAGTGCCGGGAAGTTTTAATTAAACCAAGAGTGCATAATCGGTTTCGAATAATTGTTATTACTTATGCTTAATCCATTGCTTTGTGAATGCCATTTTAACCAGTACCGGCTGTCGTTGGTCTTAATGGCTTTTATGCTTTTATGCAATAATTCCTGTGATTTGCGAACAATTCCAATTAAGTCTGAGACATAGCGTGAATTTTGAGAATAAAACGTGCCCCATTGGAATATGTGCTCGCTCAGCTTTGCAAAGATCTTAATAATTCCGTCACGCGACATAAGAATAAGATGGGAACTACTCAGATTCCTTCTTATCTCGGCAACTATCTACGTCCGTGTTGTTGTTGTTGTTGTTGTTGTTGCTAGGTTCAGTCTTGATATGCTACGTACAACAACCAGAACATCTTTGGAGTTAATAAACAAGTCTGTCGTCTTATTCTTGGCGACGAAATCTGCACTTAAGAAGAAGCCTCGTAAAAAATGTGCTTTTTTTCGCATTTTCCCTTTCTTATAGTATATATATGTACTTTGTTTCCCACATGGTAAAATTTCTGGTTTCTCTTTGGTATAGTTTAATACCTTTTTTACACTAAAACCAGTTGGTTATCACCGTACTGAAGGAATTTATATACTTTCTGAGAAAAACTAGTTTCCACTCATTTTCTTTGAAAGAATTGTGTTTTCTTTGTTATATCTTCTGATATCTTCTTTTTAATACCAAGATCATACCAAGAGGCTGAATGAGTGAAATGTTATTGATATTGAAATTCCTTTTGTTGCCTCGGAATCCCTCTTTCTGTTTTATTTCAGCATTTTTACATTATATATTATTTTTTTTTTTCTCCAACTTAATTTTTTTTATTTTTCTTGACCGCACGAACGAGTTTCATGAGGTATAAAAAAGAGACGCTTTATTGAGTTTTTGAACTTGATGTAGTTCAGTTTTTTTTTGTTTTTCCAAGAGTCTGAGCTGGTTTTCAGGTTTTCTATGTAATTTAATTTCGCAAGGTTGTGGCTTGCATGCATTTCGTGAATGGATTTTGTTTCGTTAGTGTGCCTCTATCGGCGGGGAAATTGCTTTTAAAACTAAATTTTCGAATTTATTCCATTGTCACTTGCTAATTGAAATGTAGACTGGACAACAACGAGGACCTATTATTTTCCAAAAAATTTGTATAGACTTTGATGATACTAAAAATGTCTTTCCAATGGAGTAGTTTTATAGAACATGCTTTTAGTGGGGGATTTTTACATTTTTCTTGTTTTGTAAAAAAGAAAATCTTAACTAAAAGAAGGCGTTTAAAGAATTAAAACTTCCCTTTATACCTGGTTTCCTAAAAAAAGTACTAACCAAAACTTTTCTTTTTTCACTTGTTTTTTAAAAGTTGTTGACAAATTCCTTCCATATTAAAAAAATCCTTTAATTGTTTATATAACAGATCGTTTTTAATACAGAAAATCAAAAGAATACTATCTAAAAAAATAAATGAGATAATAAATTGAGTTAAGTAAGGTTTATTAACATTTTCAAATTTTTTTATATTCTTATTCAAATTTTTTTATTTATTGTTTTTCTTTCTTTCGGATGGAGCATTTGAAAATATCCTATTAAATAGATTAGTAGTTCCAAAATTCCGAATACTTTCTGGATACATCTTGTGAATGCTTATACCATGTGGAAGATTTTAGTTTGTTCCTCTAGAAAATTCATTAGATAAGACGTAGTTTTATTATTGTTTCATAAATTATCACTATCTCTAGCGTATGTGATAGATTTATATCGAAAAAGTTTGTGTATCTAATTTGGTACCAAACCAAACCAACTTGAGGAGGAGGATTGTTGCACAGGAATTTTCGGTTTATGAAGCCAACTGTGGCAAATATCAAAACGCCTTTAAGGCAAAATGAATACCACCAGTCTCTCAGAAATTGAACAAATTGGCTTTTAAAGCCGTAAATCTCCTCGCGCGAAGGGAGGAAGGACCCAAGAACTCATAACTCGCATAACTTATGCAAGCAATTTAATGATCCCACGGCCTTTTCCCAGTAGCAGCACAGGAATTCCTCTTTAGCTTCCTCCCCATCGTCGTTATGAGCTGCATATTAAATTACAATATTTTAGCGACTCTTAAACGGAATTCCAAGCGGCATGGCGGTGAAGACTTCTTCATGACGGTTAGAGGGTCTAGAGAGGCTGGAAGGGGACGTTGAAGAAGTATCCACCAAAAGTGCACTTCTTTTCTTTTCTTTTAAAGTAACTTGCATTTGGATAACTCGTGAAGTCTCCTTGATATTTCCCAAAAGAAGTCACTGTCGGAAAAATTTCTCTTTGTTTTTCCCTAGAGTTGGGAATTCACGCAGACCATTTAAATATTAATCCCAAGCTAAAGATCAATTTTCTTAAGTTTTTTTTGGGGTTTTGGTTTTCGCCTTTCTGCCCCGTTTTTTCTCATTCCTTACTATTGCTGATTCCTTCGCCATGATGGAGACAAAAGGGCGAAGGAACTGAATAGCAGAAATAACATGCTTCCTGTCTACCAGGGTCTTCATGTAGTCCGTCCTTTTGTGGTGGTGGTATGAGCTGGCAGATGTTTTATGAACTCGAAAGGTTTTAAGGCTGGTTTCACACATACCCGGACAGAAATTAGAAATTTCCCTGTTGTGTTGCACACGTCCTGTAGAATTATGAGAGTTGCACGGGCGCACTTACAAGATAAGAAAAAAAAAAGTAGGAACAAAACGCTATGGTTGGTGCTACTGTAGGGCAGGCAGATGCACATTGCGTCCTTATATTGCCTTCATATTCTCAGGACACGTAGCCGCGACGGCACTCTGTCTTTTCTGCTGCAACCTTACCATTTATATCCTACCATCATGACGAAAGTAATCATCTCGACTGGGTTAAAACCAACAAGAGTCTATGTTTTATGCACATAAGCTTAAATTTGCACAGGGCAACAAAAAGAATGATTCTGAAGTGGATTAAATTTACTTTAATAGAATTCTCCCTTCGAAATTAGATTTATCTTCGATGCTAATGTGTCAGGAAATAACTTCTGGGAAAGTATTCGACGCTTGAAGCAATTCCTGTGGGAGCCAGGAACCTGTTTTTAATTAAGATTTTCAGGCGGACTTCCGGAATTTTAAATACAAATTATTCAAGTATAAATTTTTGCTGTAGAATTTTCCAAAAATAGGAGATCCCTTCAATATGAACTCATTTTGGATTATTTTTCTGGAACAAAGGACTGTTCATTTTGACAAAGGCTTATTTAAATTTCAAACTCAATTAGGGACTTGTCTTTTTCTATTTTTTATTTTCTAAATCATAATCTTACATCTGGCTGTTCGCAGGCCTAAGATAATCAGAAAAATTAACGAGATTTAACCCTTCTAAAGCAAGTTTTCGAAAACAATGAAATCTAGAAAAAGAAGAAAAAAACCAATAGTGGCCCTAGTACGGACGCCTTCGGTAATCACTATCTAATGACGAACTTCTTCTTTTCTCTGCGGATAATGCTTTTTGGCATCTGACATTTTGCTAGACCTGGTAATTACCTGTTTAGATTATCACTTACACTACATTCCACTTTCTCTTTCCGCCAAGAGTGATACAACAATGATGAATTTTTAATAAAGTCTGCTCTGGGAACAGCGACATTGCCGCAATAGGTACTCTTGCACCCCGCACTTTCATTTTAAATTTCCTTCCCTCTCTCACCTGTTTTTTTTTTTTTTTTTTACCTGGATAGATCTGATGTTTTTATTTCCTATTTGATATTTCCATTTTAAACAATATTTTTTTTTTTTCGGGCGCAGATAAATACTCGTATGACAAAAAATATGAAGAGAATATATAAGAGGGCTGTGGCCAGGTCGAGATTTATCTGACGTGCTGTGTTCATGTGAACATTTGTGTCATGAACTGAAAGTGCAAAATTTGTTTTCTTGTCACATTAAAAAATCAAGAAAATATATTTTTGCTACTTTATCTTGTTACTTGCAAAGGTGACGTTGAGAAATTTTTTTAAAAAAAAAATTGTCTCAAGTATAAAAACATGGTTTCTCATTTTTAAATGTAGATGAATTAACACTATTTGGATTTGATAATGCAAAAAATAAATTAAGAGTAAAATTTACTTTGTTTAAACTTTAAGAGAAAAGATAGAGTTGGTAGTTTGGAAGGCAATTTGAATAATTTTAAGATAACAAATCATAAGTGTCTTTATACTTTAGATGGAAATACATAAATTTTAATTAAAAATTAATTAAGATAAACAGAATATAAGTATAAAAACCAAAGTAAAATTAAAATTGTGAATAAGTGGATAATTTTAACGCCGAATTAATTTACCGCAAAATAAGGCAGTAAGTTTAATGCTTACTTAAAATTAGTACATTAAAAAGCATACAATTGAATTTTATCAAATGTAAATGAAAATTATTTAAAAATATTGCTCGTTATATTCCTGTTTATTTTCATTTTACGCAAATGTATAAAAAAAAATTTATAAATTCTATTCCCTAATAAAATTAGAAAACAATTCAAATATTGTATTTTGATAAAATCGTATTCAAATATTTAAACCTTTTATTCTTATAATTTAAGCTTGGAAATTATTCGTTAAAATTTCTATTACATGTGTTATAGCATTCGTTTTTTGCACAGTATAACTAATTTTTTTTATTTCGATAAAATTTTAGAGACCGAATTAAAACATCGAATAAAAATGAAAAGAAATTTTTCCCCTGAAGTAATTACGATTAAAGTATAATTACATTTCACGACGCAGAAATGAGTTTAAAAGGTGCCCTAAAAAGGCCGTCACGTAATTGTTACATTAATTAAATCGTGAATTTTATTGCTTCAACCATACGGTTCAGCATTAAATTTAAAATTGTTTGATCTTATTTATGTGGCCACCCACAAATTAAATATTCTTGTGATGAGGGCAACCGAACGGGTGGAGGGGGCCAAGAGAGGGAATTAATGGAAATTTAAAACCCTTCTGATGGCAGCTTAATTGATCTTAATGAAATGAAAGTGTAAGTAGAACACAAATGTCTAAGCTAGACGTTTTAGATTATACTTAGTGAATTTTCTTCAGTAGTCTAGTCTATGAAGTGGTAATTGAATTTCTTAATAGTGTTATTTAGGTTTGTCTCAATTAAACTTTTTATTAAGTGTGTTATTATACCCCTTGTGTATATTTCAATTACCTTCAGTATCAATTACAAATTATATCCTGAATCAATTGCATCTGGTTTATTATTGAAACCACCTAAAACTAGATGGTTTTTGTTTTGTCTATTGCATCTAATAGGATGATTCAGACTGAAAACAATTAACATTCGTCAGCGAAGTGTCGACAACTGAAATGTAATTGAATTTTAATGGAATTAACAAATTCATAACTGACCTACAAGTGAAAACCGGGGCGTGAATTGTCAATTAGTTTTCCATTGTGTGTTAGCACTTCAAAAATAGGCAACATGCACACACACACACACAACGTTTGATGTCTCGATCCAATTATATACGATTATGTCTCGTGCGGTGCAATGGAATTGATGAAAGTGCATGGTACTGGAAAATTATTATTACAAAACACTAATAAATAGCTTCCCTCCTTTTCTGAACGTTAAGGTGGTGGTTATATGGGCTGAAAGTCGACACAAAGTGTAATAATACTATGTTTTCATTTTACCCTTTGTGCTGGTCTATTCTTGTCTAGCTGCAGGCAGTATGAGTTGAGGTCATACCGACACGATGACGGTGAATCCCAGCTTAATTCAATTTGAAGTGATTCACAACCTGCTCGCCCAGGGGCGAAGATAGGAGGAGGAGATGCTTATTCACTTGAAAGTGTTAGCTGATGTAAGTTTATCGCGTCACAGAGACTATGCGGTGCTATATCGGAACTATGTACAATTAATCAATGTGGAAGTTAAGTAATTCAGGAAATATAGGCTGTACTTCAAGTACTGGAATTTCAAAATTTTAGTTCCGTACAATGTGCTGAAGTGTTTATTAAAGTCAATCAATAGCATTTCAAAGCAATATTAAGCTATTTACACAAACAGGGCTAACAACAGGGCCAGGTCTGACTGTAAAATAAAATCTGATACTTTTAAAATTAAATACAATTTAGAATACGATCCGGCAGTCTGAACCAAGCAGCAGAAACAATACAGAACGTTGTAGTTGCTTTTAAAGTGAATTTCGATTGTTAGACGGGGATTGAACATTTAATCTCATATATAATACACTAAACTTCTGCATTTAAATTGGAATTTAAATTTTAAGCGTATTTTACAAATTTGTTATTTGTTTAGTTCTTTTGGACATACATACCAAGACTTTAGGCACGAAATCTAATTTTCAAATAGAAAAAAGAAAATTGTATGCCTAATTACCACGGCTTGTATGGTCACATATTTGAGAAATGAAAGTTGTCCCTACCTGGCGCTAAATTACTATATATGCTTTCTTTTGATATATCCATAAAAACCCGGTAGCAATATTCATCATCTAAGAAGGTACCATGGGAATTTTTTCTGCATACCGAAGCCTGAATTATACCCTAAGATTTGATTATAAGAAACTGAATGTTGACCGGTAATCAAGGATTGATTGTTCACGAACCCCTGTTGTAATAGTGTACAGAGGGGTAATAAGAACGAATTGAGCAAAGGTGTACAGTGAGGCACCTCTCGTTCAAAATGAAAAGGTAAAAATAACAGCGAAGGTATCAGCAACAGCATCCATACCAATGGCTCTCTTTACTTGATAAATGATTTTCCATTCAGTTCCGTGTGAATTTTTTCCTCCCATGGTCTACTTTAATCACGTATACGAAAAATTTCAAGACATTTAAGCTGGGATAGTAACCCTCCTTAAATCGCGAGAAATATTTTCTCAAAGGTCATCGTGAACTTGAACAGAGTGTGAGCAACAGAAACGACACACTATAGGTGGATTATATCCCTAGGGCTGATTATATGTACTCGAGCTGTTCCTTCTAAAAAAGAAAAAAAAAAAAAAAGAAAATGAAGTCACAAACTTTTCTCTCGGGATATTCAAGAGATGAATAAAAATGCATTAAAGGAACATATACGAAAAATCCTGAGAAGGATCTATGAGATCAAGGGTCGTAAGATATCCATCCCGAAAAGGATATCTTGTAATTCTGATGAAGGTTCACTTCTTTTGCACAATAGATGGAAGAGCAAGAAAAATATGAAGAAAAAAAATACATATTTTCACTATGGGATATAGAGGACACATTTTCGCGAAGAATTTTCCCAGTTGGAAAATGTCAAGTCTCTAGAGGATTTTAACATTTAATGTTATCCAGTGGCTCGATGTTATTTGATATTTATTCGAAAAAAATAATCG
This sequence comes from Proctacanthus coquilletti, assembly GCA_001932985.1. NCBI lineage: Eukaryota > Metazoa > Arthropoda > Insecta > Diptera > Asilidae > Proctacanthus > Proctacanthus coquilletti. Next base: position 567,524 of record MNCL01000031.1, on the reverse strand, counting down.
TAAATGAGTAAAATGGAATAAAGTCGGTAAGAGATCTCAAATGGAATTCTAAGATTGTGATATCAATTATTGTTGGAAAATCGACTAATTATACTCTAAACATTTTTCACGCTACTTTAGATTAAATAAAAATCTACAATCATACACTTCTTTATTTGAGCGATAATAATTCAAAAAGTGTTGGACTAAAAATTCTTTTGCAACCATGGACAAATTTTACATACGGAAATTTAAACACAATAGAAACATGGACAAGTGCATACAAAATAGACAGATAGACAGAAAGATAGATGTCGGATAGACAGATAGATTAGATTATTATGGATTAAAATTTCGACAGGCAAATTAAAAATTAGACAGATAGCTTGACAAATTGTTTTAGGAAGTTAAGAAATACTTTTCGAGCACGAATATTTGAATAATTATATAAGTTTTTATTTTAAAACCACAAGAATATATTGAGAATATTGAGAATGAACAAATAAATCAAAGAATTTTCCACGTTGTTTTGTCTACGTAAAAATCTCAACAGGAAACTTGAACGTTGTTTTGTCTAAGCAAAGAAGCAATACTCGATCGATCATGAAGTTTATCAGGCATGAAGTAATTTTTTTTTTTCAAATTTCTTTTATTACAGAATCCAATTAATTTCCAGCATTTTTGCAATAATTAATATAATAAAGTGGAAATAAAAAGAACAAGGAGGAAATTTTAATTGAATTAAAAATAATTAAAACCTGATTGATATTCGGCTGCCAATTTGTGTTGTCAAGGAGTCGCTCCTCCTTGAATCGATTCTTAATCTTGGCAACCAGCCCATTGTCTATTAAATTTTCGTTGTAATAACGAATTTTTTTTCCCTTGGAATATTATGAATTACCGCGCTCCAACTATCTTCGAATGATTTCATTTACATGAGAACGTCTATCAATTTCCGTTTGATCATTTTTCGTGCCGGTAAATATTACTAATAAAAGAGCACTGTGCATTTCAAAGGAACAGTGAAGGACACAGGCAGTGGAAGAATTTATCGAATTAATTAAAACATGGGAAATTCTTCGTCTCACACTCATGAACCCTTGGAAAGAGGGTTTACAAGGGGTACATATGGGGATGTTAAAAATTCGGTAGGTTCCATTAGTATTAAAGGTTTATTAAAATTTTTTAGATTGATCAGAAAAAGTAAACTGGAATGTTAAAATTACTTTCTTATGAACGTTTTTAGAAATCAGCGTCATTTCGCTTCAGTAAACGATCACCAAAGAAAATGGATCGTTTAAGACGATCCTTCCGGGATTCATTCCGGAGGAGAAAGGATCGTGTTCCGGAATCTTCGAAGCCACACCAGTGGCAGGCTGATGAACAGGCGGTCAGATCAGCGACATGTTCCTTTGCTGTTAAGTACTTAGGATGCGTTGAGGTTTTTGAATCGCGGGGGATGCAAGTCTGTGAGGAAGCACTTAAAGTATTACGAGTAAGTATGATTTATGTCTTTTCTTCCCATTTATAAGTAAAAAGACGCTTTCTTTTGCTGCAATTTTTTTTTCTTTTTGGCGCATATTTTAGTGAGGAAGTCTATTGGTTTTGAAATAAGAAAGTGTATTTCTTTTTTAACCAATTTTATATTTTCATTTGGCAAGAATTCTTCGATGGGAAATAATTTTTCAGATTTAAAAAAGTGAAAATCGAGCTTATTTCTGTTTCCGTAAGTTTTTGAAAAGTGCAAAAGTCAAACATAGTTTAATTAGCCTGAAATACTACAATATTTATTTAAAGAAATAAATGGTTAAACAACTTAAAAAAAAATAAATAAATATTAAGAGAAAATTTAGAATGTAATAATAATTTTTATTAAACATTTTATACATAATTTTTATTATTTATGATTTCAAAAAAATATATACAGAAGTTTTTTAGAAATTTTGTTTTTACTATTACACTATTTTTTTGCATATTTTTTGTTTCTTTTCTACGTGATGCCTTTATTTTACACGATTTTTTGTTTTAGTTACTTTTGCCACCTTCGAAATCGACTGCTCAAGAAAAATTATAATTTAAAATAGTTATATAATAGAAGCAGAGTTAGAATAAAAAAATATTATTCCAGTTTTTATATAATTGATGTAAATTTATTCGTTTTATTTTCTGAAAAATATGTTTAAAAAATTGATACCAACAAATTTAATTATAGAAACGTGCGTATCAAATGATTCTAGTATATTTTGTAATTCCATTTTACAATTAAAAAAGTTTGAATTGTGTATATTGTTTTTGTTATAAATTCTAGAATTTATACTTTTTCATCAAATTAATAAGTCGATTATTTTGTAAAGACGTAGTTTTAACCACGTGCTATAGAATCATTTAGTATTACCTCTTTTTTCTGTTTGATCACTAGCAACTTACGTTAACAAAAGAATTGTATTTAAATTAAACTGTGACTGAGATTCGTGTTAACAATGAAATTACATTTCAAGCAGGACGCAATTTGGTCTTTTGTGGACTTAAGTTGGTTAGTATGATCCGCGTGAGTTGTGAGTTTGCATAGTTGCCTACTGAAGCATGAAAGCGTTTTACGAATTGTCTAAACCTAGACTAGGTGCCTGATTAAGTCGAAAATAATAATAGTCTTACTTTTTTCCCCTAAAAAAAATATTTTTTTCATTTTTCCTTCTCGTGAATAGTATAAATTAAAAATTTCCCGAAATTTTTCATTTCAGAATTCACGACGACGACCAATCCGCGGATTATTGCACGTTAGTGGCGACGGTTTACGTGTTGTCGATGACGAAACGAAAGGTCTAATCGTTGATCAGACAATTGAAAAGGTTAGCTTTTGTGCACCGGACAGAAACCATGAACGAGGTTTCAGTTACATTTGCCGAGATGGTACAACACGCCGATGGATGTGTCATGGGTTTTTAGCAATCAAAGATTCTGGTGAACGTCTATCCCATGCCGTCGGCTGTGCTTTCGCTGTATGTCTTGAACGTAAACAGCGACGTGATAAAGAATGCGGTGTTACAATGACGTTCGATATAAAAAATTCAACATTTACACGGACTGGATCATTTCGGCAACAAACGTTCACTGAACGTCTTGCAATGGCGAATAATGAGAGAAATGTTGATGGGGTTCAACCACCTTCAGCAGCTGTACCTCCACAGCCGAAACCCTTTAATCCTTTTGCAATTGAAAGACCACATGCCACACCTTCGATGTTAGAACGTCAAGGATCTTTTAGGGCATTCAGCACAATTGGCAGCCAGTCACCATTTAAAAGACAAATGTCTTTAAGAATCAATGATCTTCCGTCCAATGCAGAACGGCAAAAGGCATTCCTTGACGCTGGTGGTGGAGCACTAACGACACCACAAAGAAGCGTCTCACCTATCCTTGAGTCATCACCTCAGAAACATGTAGATACCGTTAGCCAATTGTGTCAGGAATTAAGTCAAGGATTGTCATTGCTAACGCAGAACGATGTTGATGATATGAATTTTAACAATGTGATGAGTATTAATCAGAATATCACCGATAAGACTCCATCGCCACTATCGAGCAATGGTATTGCTTCGACACCAGCTACTATTCTCCAGAGTAGTGTCATTGCTATGTCAGAGGTGGAAAAGGTTACCACACCTCCAACGGCACAGGTGTCGCCTAGGGTACGTTCCAATCCTATCGTACCAGCTGTTTCTCCAGTATCAACAGCATCTATAACATCATCAACTGGGTTACCAGTAGTAACTTCTGTATCTCAAAATATAGTTCCTGTGGAAACAGCGGCTCCTCTGCCAAATCCGGACCAGTGGCTGGGCCAGGTAGTTAAAAGTACCTCTCCAGCTCCTAGACGTGCCCCACCGTTAGGTACCCATGGCCGGGCAAAATCCCTAAGTGCAGCGATCACCACAGACCCATTTGATGCTGAGTGGGTCAGCGGAGTTACGAAACCCACATCGGCTGAAATGCACAGCACGAACCCGTTCATATCACCCCCTAAACCGCCAGCACAATCCTTTCAAGTTCAACTGTAACTTCCCCAGCAGCTTGAAGTAGTTAAATTTTGATATTTAATTATTATATAATTTTCTTTTTATATATATATATATAACGTGTATCCTTGTTGATTTGTACAAATGTATCATACGCGCGTACCATATCCGATACTTAAAACTAGCTGAATGTAAGATAATCCCAAGCAAGAAAAATGATTTTTTGTGACGCCCAACGACACTACCGCCCTATTCCCACGTCGTTAAGTATTCAGCCGTTTGTTGTTGGTGGGCGTCCTCTATTCCAATGTGCTTGTAAAAAAAAAAAAATTGAAACAAGAAATAAAATGTTGTTGCGATAAGTTACGTATGAGCTGCACGATGTTCTGAGCCAGCTTTCAAGGCGGTGGGGCTAAATCAGCCTCAGCAATATAAATTGTAGGTTTTTAGGAATTTTGTAGGTGTTTTCAGGTAGTCAGCCATAAGGTTTGCTGCGTCCTCTAATAATGCTGAAATTTAGGATGTTCAAATTTGCTAAAGGGTCGTTCAGAGAGCACTATGCAATTGTTCTTGAATGAATTTGATCTTTAATTCAGCGCTTTAGTTGATGCGTTGAATAAGAGATTGGATTTGATGGAATTGGACTATATGCACAATCAAGTGAATAGGAGCGAACGAAGGCTAATGAACATCTTGTGTGCTTTCCCACTATATTTTTATTTTATTTTTTATTTTATAAACGTCAAGTCATTCAAATAATTCACGTTTGTTTAATAACTTTCGTTCGCTCTCATTCGCTTAGTGTATCATCGGCTTAATTGTGCAAACCTAAAATTTTTTTTATTTAAAATCTAAACACAGTCCAGCTTAAAACATGTACTTACTTTCTTTTTTTTTCTTTTCTTTTTGTATACAGTACAGATGCTAGAAGTATACATATTTTTTATTTTTATTTTTATTTTCATTTCTTCTTCAATAGAAAAATAATCGTATCCTGTAGTTGAAGAAAACATTCTTGAAACTTGTGATAATTTTATATAAACAGATAAAAAAGAGGACGAGATGTTGACTTCATGTCATATCAAGAGAAGTTCATTTCATTGTCGGGGAAAAATTATGTATAACATGAATAAAGTTTTTTTTTTTTTGTTTGGTCCTATTAAAAATACTAGTTCATTTTTTCTTGCTAAATTTAGAAGATGCCTAGAAGAAATTTACAATTGGCAAAGCTAGTCATCCTTTGTTTGTGAGTTTATATTTTATGGCCAGTACTTTACCTTTAAAGGTAAGAGGTGATTGTACCTTAAGGTTTCATTTACAATTTTTAGTACGGGTAATCCTCCTACAACACGGTTTCGCTCTTACATGATAAGAAAAGTGTATACATCTATTATTTAACATATCGATGTATCTAAATTACGCACTATGCACACATAAGTTGCAAAATTTTCATATCAGGTAATCTACAGTTTTTTTTTAAAGAGTACAGAAAACGCAAACAATGAAAAGAATTCAGAACGTGAAGGTTTCAAAAATTCAATTTCATTCAAAAGAAAAAAAAAACGTTTACGTTTGTTTGTACCGAGCAGTGATAGGGAAGGAAATGTTAGAATGAAAAGTTCTATGATATTCACATCTTTAATAAAAACGGATTTGCTTGAATGGATTTGAAAAAAAAAATAATATTTGCTTTTAATAAGTTTTCGGAACTGAATCCCCCTTTTCGTACTTGCTCTGGGTTTCATATAACACGGTTTCACACAACACGGCATTACCGTGTTATAGGAAGGTTACCTGAACTTCTAAATTCGATTTCCTTTCTTTACATGGCATGTGGGTACTTGAGAATTTTAGATTCTAGAAATTGTTTATTTATTTTCGGATTAATAAGACTATTTTTATATTTTACATTAGAGTTTTCAGCAAAAATCATCAGTTTATAGCTCGAGTTTGTAATTTCGTAATCTTCAAATAAACAATAGAAATGATCGTGTTGATAGCGTTTAAACATATTAATAAAAGCTAACTAAGTGGGTTCATATGAAAAAAATGTTTTAAATCTATTTCCAGCCATTTCATGTTTTTTTTGCGTTATTTTTTTGAATTATACACTTCTTTTTTTTAATTTAAGGTTATTTTTCTGAAAAGGGGCTGGTTCCCCATGCACGGAGAAAAATCACTGATAAATTTGTCAATACCGAATATAAAAAGAATTTTTGTACGTAATTTAACTGCTACCATTCATTGAATAAATTGAATTGAAATGTTAGAAATCATCTTATTCTTTTGCTTTAATTGAGTTAGTAAAAGGATTTACAGGGCTTTTAAAATGGAATAAAATTTGAGCAGGACTCAAAAGTAAAATTCCAATTAGGCTGTTACGAAAATATATTTTTTTCGTTTTAATTTTTCAGAGTTAAATTTCATAGGTATCTTAAATGCAGCAAGAGTCACCGTAATTTCAGACTTAGCGAATTTAACTGGTGTATTTAGATTTTGTTGTATGTACGAGTAAGTATACGTCTTATAGTTAAATTACGTAAAAAGATTCTTACTAAACGCTTAAGATTTAAGCTGTAAGCAGTTTATTCCACTAAAATTAAAGTAGGCTATAGAAAAAGACCAGGAGTAGTAAAGGTAACACGTGTCGCGTCCACTCTAGCCAAAAAGAAATATATTTTTTGTTTTCTTTTGGTATAGCTAGGTCCTGTACTTGAGATTTAAAAAAAAAATAGTTTTGTTCTTGTATTTTGCAGTACAACTAAAAAAAAAAATTCATTTAAAAATATTTCTAGCTTTTCGAATATAATCCAGATAGTAATTAAAAATGGCCAGATTAATGTGCTTTTTATGCACAAATCAATTGTAAAAAGAGAATTTGAATGATTAGAAAAATACTTGCAATCCTGCGACTTTATCACTTTACAAAATCCCATCCCACCTCAGACAGTTTAAAAGATTTATCAAAATGTTGTGACTCTCTGAATAAGTGCCTGTACTCAATTCTGTTTTTATTTAAGAACAGCTTATCGTAAAGAAGGTAAAAAAAAATAATAATAATTATCTTCTTTAAAGTAAAAATTCTACAGAAATTATTAACTAATTGCAAGAAAATGAAACTTAATCTAGCGAGAAAACGAAACGAAAGGCTTTATTTATAAAATTGTATTTATTATTTAAAAACAAATAATAGAAAAGAAAATTTTATTGTATCACTGTTAATAATTCCATGCAAAAACAAAAGAAAGAGAACAAATTACACATATTTAGCTGAAAAAAAAAGTAATATTTTTAAGAAAGTGATGTACTTTATCAAGTCAAGAAAACAAAAAAGAGAATAAAAAAAAAATACTTTGAGAGTTAAAAGAGCACAAATGTTATTCAATTTACAATGAATTACTGCACAACAGAAGACTTGAATAAGATTTAAAAAAAAAGTAATAATAATAATGAAAAAAACTAAAATAATAATAGTTTAAAATAAAATTATACGAGTATATGCAATTATTTAAGTGTTTAACAACTAAAAGTCAAGGAAAAGATGCTTGGAAAAAACGAACCATAAAACAAAAACGAAAATATTCATTTAGTGATGGTCCCCTTTATTCCGTTGCTGTAAACAAGAGTATGATGTATTTTTGATTATTGTGCGTTTCAAGAGGAGTCAGTTTTGATGTACAGTACTTAAGGTGTAACAAAGTTGTAAATTTATTTATTATTATATGTCGATTAAATTCCAGTCGAACAAATTTTTAGCTGTTTACATTTCGCTGTTGAATTCTGTATGTTTGATTAATTTTCTTGGGATGGTGTATATTTTATAAATAATCTTTTCTCCAAATTATTTTAATTATTATTATCATTTTTTTTTTTTTTTTGTTATGTATAATTAATCCCTTTGGACTTTAGTTAGTACCCTATTCTTCATTTCAGACGTCTGCATTTCCTGTGTACTTAATTATTGACTATTTTTATATATTACAATTAAATGTATACTTATATAGTTTTTAAATACAGATTAATATAAAACAATGGGTTTGTTCTTTCTTCAGTAGTTTAATAATGCTAAAGGATTTCTTCCACTGACGATTTTTAAATGAATTCTGAGTTTACCTTCCTGCCGAGGTTTCTAAGGATGCTTTTTAAAATCTTTTTCTATTTATTTTCTAGACATTTCTCTACTAACTTTATTTTGGAGCTGGATGTCTGTTGGAGTCCTCTAAATTCTTTTTTATTACGTACATTAATCAAAATTAAAATTTTGTAGATATATTTTTCAAATTTCGTTTTTAGTAAACTCTTACCTTCACCAGTAAAACAAACTTTTCAAAATTTCATTATCGTTGTATTAATTTTATTTATATATATTTGGTTTTTTTTATCCTTTAATAAATTATTTTTAGGTAGATTTTTTATTTATATTTTTATTTTTAAATCAAAATATCCTAAAACAATAAAAATGACATCCTAGAATTTTAAACACCAAATTTTGAATTTGAATTTTCTTATATTTCAGTGCTTTTATTTATAAACTTTAAAAAAATACGATAATATTTTCTATATTTTATTAATTTAGAAAAAAAATTGTACAACAATTCATACATGATTTTGTTCATGAAATGTTGGAAATTGTGCTTCAAAAATAAGCTGTTGTAAATTTATTTTAATTTGACCTCTAAGCTGTGGATTTTTAATATTTTTAAAGTCACCATACAGTGATACGAAGAAGTGATAGTCAGGATCCCTTTTGCACCTTTTCCTCTTACATTTTTTCAAACATTTTTGGACATATCCCTGGGCTTTTTTAATTGCTATGTCTAGGGAGTCATCATCGTCATTCTGTTTTTTCTCTTTTAGTGGAACTGTCGCCGGAGGGCCATCTCCTTTAGATTCCTTCTGTTTGGACGCATTTCTGTGTTGCCTTATTTGATTTTGTATTGGTATTGTTCGAACATGTTTTAATTTCATAATATTACTTTGGATAGGTTCAATTTTTTCACTTTGATCAGTCTCTTCTTCTTTTGTAACAGTGATATCATCGCTAAAACTACTAGAGATTTCCTGAAATTAAAATTAAGGGTAATTTGATTGGAATAGTCGTTTAACAATTTCATTTTCATGCATTCAATAAAATAATTTTATAGTTGAAATCTGATACCTGGCAGAGCTCGAAAACTTGTTTAAATTTAGAATTGACTAAAATACAAAGTGGTATGGTTTTTGGACATGTATGGACAGTGTTTAACCCAAGTTTTGGGCAAAATGTTTGTTTTTCAAAATATTGCAACGAACGAAAAGTCATTTTCCTTACTAGACGAAGTTTATGTTTTTTTATAGTTTACTTTTTTCTATTTCATGTTATAATTATCTTTATAACTTTATTTTTTTCCATTTTTAAATCAATTTATTTGTATATGTATTTTTGCATATTCAGTAGTAGTGGTTAAAGTAATTTTTTAAAGATAATATATTTATTTTTAGTAAAATAGTTTAAATGCTGGAAAAAAATTAAAAATTAAATTTATTAATACCATAGTCGCCGCCTTCAATGTTTTTTGTCTTTCACGAAATTCCCGTGAACGTTGCCGTCCACTTTTTGGTGTTCTTTTTGGCGGCGGCTTGTTAGTACGTTGTCTTTCACGAAACGCTCTAACGCGTTCGGTGCTCGATTTCGCCATAGTTTTTTCTTATTTATATTTGATAAAGTAATCGAAATTCACATAGACGCACTGCACTTATTCAGCGAAACCGTGAAAGACGCTAGACTCACCAGAAGTTAACCGAAGAACTGTGAGCATAACGAAAACGTGTAACACACCAGTTTCATTCGTTTCACTCTTCACCGGCCGGGAAAAGAGAATCCCGTGGGATAGGTTAAATTGTTCTCTTTACGCCGTAACGAATTGTGATTCTACCCGGCAAATATTCCATTTTTTTATTATGCTCAGATTTCAATCATAATTTACGCTATTCTAATTCAATTAAAATTTACTTACAAAATTTTTCTGTCTCTCGTCGGGTAAAAGCGAATTAAGCATAAATTTCATTGAATTAAAGAATTCCCATTTACTTTGATAAATACCATCAGAATGTTCGTCATATTTTCGTTTTCTGGCTTTTTTTATCTCTTGTCCAAATTGCGTCCGGAGATTATGGAGCTTTCTTCGTATCTCCTCGTCAGACGTGTTAAATTCTTTTGCCAAGTTTTTTAAAGCATTCTGCCTTTTATTCTTATTACGAAAACCTTTAACTTTTGTGTTCCATAATTCTGGATAGTATTCAGCTTTTTGGATTAAAACTTTTACTTTTTCACTTGTCCAAGGGTATTTTACACTTTCACTCATTTTCTAAGAATGCCCTGTTCGCTTGAACACACGATTTAATAAATATTTAAAAGTTTGCTAGAGATTTTCTGCAAGCCACTTCTAGAAATCAAAGCGTACTGATGTAAGCAAGAAACTTCTGCAAGTTTTGTTGAGATCAAGTGTTTCCAGATTGCTTATGGAAAGTTTTGTCCAACAAATTATTGGAACGATTTAATAATTTCATTTAAACCGAGAATATCTTAAAATTATAGCCTTATAGACTCCTTTAGGAAATTAATTTGTTAAAAAATTATCAAACGTTAAGCATGTCATACTGGACGTGAATTGAAATTGAGTACTTAGACAAAAGTGCTTAGCATTTTATTGTATGGACCCAGGTAGTTAGCAGGTAAGGAGTAGTCTGCGAAAAATTCTAATTCGCTAAAAATAATCCTTCGTACTGCTTTTCGAGTTCTTACGAAGAAAGGGACCCATCCTCCTAAACATCTATAAAACGTCTTGTACCTTTATATCCCCTTCTTACTCCTACTTTTTGGATTATTGATTCTCGCATCTTTTATTATTAAATTTGTGTCGGAATAATGGTTAATACCCTCACTTTGTTCTAGCCACTAACGGACTAATTGAACTTTCCATGACCATTTCTAGAGGATCTCACTTTCCTGGCTTTTTGTTTCATGAATACAAGCCTTTTTTATCTGTTTTTTTCCCTTTATTATTTTGTCTAGCTAGAGATTATTAAGTATGGCTTTAATGTGCAAGAAACGGTCATCTTCCAGGAGAACATTCTAGGAAAATTTCTCCCAGTGGAAATCAAGACAGCACAGAAAAATGTCTATAAAATTATTAAGGGAAGGAAATTTTTCGAGAAGGGAGTTATGGAACTATTAATGGAGGTGGATCTGCCTCTCCTGACAAAGGTAATCGATGTTGTATGTAAAATTCAGAGATTTAAGCTTTAGTTGCATTTAATGAATACACTGGTGATAAAGAAATGAACAAAGAATTGCGAAATTATTAACTTTTATTTTTAATTTGGAAGTTTCGACTTTTATTTTTTTGCTTTATCTTCTTTAATAAGCTTTAATTTTTAGAAAAAATGTTTTATATATTTCCTTTAAAAATGATCAAATTAATAATTAGTTTCTTTATTGGTAGCCCACAAGATGCGTTTTAAAACTGCGTCTTTGTGAATATTTAAATTAAAAAAATATATAATTTATTTTCACCTATATTCAAAATTATAGTAGTAAAATTTAAACATTAAAAATGATCGATTCTTGTTTCGAATTTGTTTTTTATTAGGTTTTAAAAAATTCTACTTAAAATAGATGTTAATTAAAAATTAACCTCAGCTATTGAAGAAAAAAAGGGTATGCTTTATAAATAATATTAAAATGCATGAATTATAATTATTTTGTAAACCTAAGTCATAAATACAAAATAATACGATAAAAATTTAATTAGCATGATATAATAAAAAAGGTATAGTCATAGTTATTAAATTTATTGTTATATTTTAGTAAGGTAGTCATATTTTTGTTTTTATTCAATATTAAAAGTAATATTGTAAGTAGACACAAGTAAAAAATTGAATCTGTGAACAGTATCAATATAATTTTGGTGTCTTGATTTAGAAAATGGGTTATCAATAAATTTAATTTTTAAGGTATAGAAATAATTGAGTTTTTCCTCAATGGGAGCTTATAATCATTTTTACCTGGCAATATTTTTCCTGGAAAGAGCTTTCATTTAAATATCCTTAGCTTTTGTTTACCTGGGCTTTAAAAATAAAACTTTGAGAGTTTGGTCTAAGTTTTCTTAAATCTATGATTTTCACCCAAAAAAAAAAACTTTACTAGTACAAGTAAAACGACATTATATTTGAATTGTTTAAACATTTTCTCTTTATTTTAAATGGAATATAAAAAGAAAAATTAAACATGCGATTCTGTGACGCGACTCCTCTTGAACACTTTCTTATGTTATATAAAACACAGTATCTGGTCCCATCATTGTACATCTGTCCCAGTTGATCCGACTGAATACCGTCTAGGCCTATACATTAAAATTACATAACAAAAATAAAAATAAAAAGCTTAAAAAAAAAAATAATAAGAATTATTAATAATTTAAATTTGCATCGTATAAATTATTACACTACTGTTGAATGGCATAAAGCACACTTGATTTACGGACTGCTTAATAATACTTGCTCCATTCACTGGTTCCTATTTTCAGTTTTTAATAATATAACTTTTCTCATTCTCGTTGGACCATTTGTTTTTTTTTTTTCCCTATATTGTTGCTAACAACAATATCACTTAGATTACAATTACGGCTAAGGCTAGGACTCTAAAACAAGGGCAGAACTAGATAGACACCATATTTTTGTTTTTTTTTTCATTTCTCTTATTATCTAGCCTAGCATTATTGGGATTTCCAGAAAATATTACAGAAGTCCATCAAGGGCGTGTATTACTCCATTCGTCGCCGGGATATTCGATGTAACCATTTGAGATTCGTTAACTTTGATTTTACCACCACTTGTCTTTTGTAGGGTTATCGTCTTCCCATCGACAAGGGAATCTTTCACTTGATAGAATCTCATGCCGGCAGAAAATAGAGTACCCGGGATTATGTGTTTCATTGCAAACTCCTGGGCGGAGTTCTTATCGGATTCGAGCTTTTGCAGTTCGTCGGGATCCATTGAACTGAATGCTTGATCCGATGGAGCAAATACTGTGTAGGTTTTCGTTCCTGGAAATAGGAAAAAAATTTGATATTAAATATTTGAATAAAGTTTTATAAAAAAAAAAAAAAATTATGAATCTATGAAAATCTGTTTGTTTTATCGTGTTTTAAAGTTTAAAGTTGGAGGCATGTCCGAAAGCATTTGTTTAATTCATGTTTTGTGTATTATAGTGGAATTTGAATTATGGTGGCGGTCAAGCTGAATTTTATTTAATAATTAGGCTTTTAGCAATGTTTTAATTTAGAACTACAAAAATTTCTACTGTAGACAGTTCTACTTTTTACCTCCGTTTAAGCCAGCTTGAGTAGCTTCAATTCCTGAAATTTCTAAAATAAGCGTGAAATAAATTAAAGGATATCGAAATACGAAGATTTTTTTTTTTATAAAATCTAGGGTACTTTTATTTAGAAGAGAATATTGTTCAAAATGGTTTTTATATTTATATTTTATTTAAATAAATCGGGAATTTGTAAATTGCATTTATTGCATGTTGTACTTTACCATTTTGAGAAAGTAGTATAAGAAAATATAGTAAATTTAATTTTAAAGATAATTACTTTTATGGATTAGTTAACATTTTTAAAATTACCTTTATTTTGTAAAAGTTCCGTCAGTCCAGAAGCGTATAAAACCTTAAGGAAATGCGTAAATCGATTTTCCCTGTCTGATTGCAGTGTCTGTAGAAGATCACCAACGGGCAATGGGAACATCACTCGATCCACAGAATGTGCTATTCCTTGGGGAATTTTTATATCTTGTTTATCAGTTACCACCATGGCACCATTAATTGTCGTTATCTTAAAGTTAAATTAAGAGTTTAAGACTAAATGTGAAAGATAGGCTTGTTGGAGGTCTTACGAGAATATCGTTCCACTCCTGATCGTGCATGGTGTACTGGTTTACACGCAGTTGAGTTCCAGCTAGTGAGACTCCGGTCATTTCGTCCTGTAGGGAATTGATATGAAAAGCGCCTGGGATCACGTGGTGAAGTAACAACTGGAATATATTTTTCGTATTATATTTTATAATAAGTGCTATTGGAAGAAAATTATTCTATAAACTAGAAATGTAACACTAAGAAATACTTACGCCACTCAGTAACCTTGGATTAGCCTTGAATTTCTCCTCAGCCCTCTCGGGTCCGCCCAGTTGGATGAGCAGATTCTTGAAAGCCTTATCCGTTGGTGCGAAGACGGTGTAAGGGCCTGTTTCATTTAGTATGCCATCTAGACCGGACTGTCGAAGATACTTGGCCATGGCAAACAGTCCATTCGATTTGAGGATTTGAATCAAGTCCTCCTGAGGACTGGAGTGCCTCTGGGTAGTTGATGACACTCTACTTTCGGTGACACTTGGCTCGGTCGGCGTGTACTCAGGAGTGTAGTGCGAGTATGTGACGGCAGGTGCAACTGTTGTCTCATGTGTGCTAGATGCTGTGTGGAGGTTGTTCGGTGTGTTCACCCTATGGACTTGAGGAGCTAGAGTGGAATACGGGGAGACTGTACTACTCGGGAAGGTCACTCTTGGTGTCGCAGCTGTGTAGTAAGAGGGTGTAGTCTCATAGGACTCCTGGTACGTTATTCTTGGGGTGGTGGTCGTTGTGGTAGTGGTTGTTGTTGTAGTCCTTCTTGTAGGAGGTGGCCTTCGTGTTGTTGTTCTTTGTGGAACCTGTGGAGCACGGGAAATTTGTTGTTGCCTATGTTCATCTGGAAATTGTAGTTTTGTAACCGAAGGGGGTAACTGGATCTCCCCTTGTTTTATCCTTTGCAAAATACTATCAACTTCAGTTCCACTAGTTTTCGCTTCTTGTTCTCCATTTGCTTTAACTCCTTGAATCTTAAAAGTGCCATCAGGTTGCTCTTCTAAATAAACGAAAGTTGGAGCTTTCTTAGGGACTGGTTTTGGTTGGGGAGTTGTTTGCGCTGGTCTTGAACCTGGTGCAGGTTGTTGGATAATTTCATAACCTTCAGGAATTAGACCTCTTTTAGCCAATTCCTCAATTGACGGTGGACCGTCTGAAGAAATTATTTGTGCTTCATCCCCAACACTTTGGCTATAGAGACTAGATAAATCAGGGGGCAGTTCTTTTAAGCCTGAAATAGATGGGGGTACTGGAGCTCGAACAATTTCGACCTTCTGACCATTTGGAAGAAGTAGATCACCGGTGTGGTCTGGGGTAATATGCTTTATAATATCAGACGTGTCTGGTCGAGCAGAAGCCTTTCGGTTTTGTATAGCATGTGGTGGCTCATTGAATTGCTCTGGAGTTGGAATAGTCAATTGTATCCTATTACTGTTAGCACTTGCCAACAAGTTTGGATCAGTAGTCCGGATGACCTGAACTTTTTCACCATTTGGTAAAACAACATCCATGGCATCGAAGGTTTTGTTCCCAAGGCTCGGTTGAGGATTTTCTGCAAGGGCTAACTTTAATTGTTTCAGAAGTTCTTCACGACCGAATGTTTTTGTAGACTTTGGACGTGTTTTAGTTGATTTCGACTTAATGCCATAGTCTTTTCTTTGCAGTCGAAGAAGTTTCTCGTAGGGATCTTCCTCATCATTGGTAGATTTTGTGGTTGCCTTTGCAGTTGTAGTGGTGGTAGTTGTAGTCGTTGTTGTTGGATGCTCTTCGAAGTACTTTTTCAAGGCAATATCAAAGAGGTTTGCCTCCGACTGTGAAATTGGCCGACTTTTTATATGAGAGTTCGCACGGTCAAATATGGGCTGTCGAATAGTATGACCTTGGCTTTTAATGGACTGTTGCTTCTGGACGAATTCGTCATGCAGCTGCTTCACCTTATTCTGCTGCTTCTCGTATTGTCTCTGGACGAAGGCTTCGTGCTTTTGGATTAGTTTCTGTTTTGCCTCCTGTTCAGGTGTTAATTGCAAACTACCACTGCTCTGTGTGTAAGGCTGGTATTGATTTACTACCTTGAAGTGTTGGGTTTGGGACTGCTGAGTTGGAATTGTGATTTGAGGAGCTGTTTGGAACTGAGGTGGAGATGTTTGAAATTCTTGAGTCGTAACAATTTGCTGTTGTTGAGTCGGTAGCACAAAGTGTTGACTAGGAGAAGGTTGTGTGGGTTGGAAGGGTATTTGTTGTTGAATTGATTGTTGAATAGGCTGTCGAATCGGTTGTTGAATTGATTGTTGAATGGGTTGTTGAATTGATTGTTGAATGGGTTGTTGAATTGATTGTTGAATGGGCTGTTGAATTGATTGTTGAATCGGTTGCTGAATTTGTTGCTGATATGTTTGCTGGGTTGGCTGTTGAACGGGTTGTGGGGTTTGAAATTGTGGAATTTGCTGCTGTTGTTGTGGGACCTGTGAGTAAAGTTGTGGGGTTCCGAATTGTTGATTTGCTTGAAACTGCTGTTGGGTTTGAATAAATTGTTGACCTGGAGCTGTTGGCGCTTGTGGACTAGTCGCCTGGGAGAGATGATTCCGCAGCGTTATAAAGTTTTGGGCATGGAATTCTTGGTCCAATGGAATGCTAGCCTGTTGAGTTGGACTCGCCGTTTGAGGCTGTGGTGATGGCACCTGCAGTTGGCTATTCAGAGATCTTTGGATTTGGTTATTTATTATCTGTTGCTGGTGCTGCTGTTGTTGTTGATTTTGTTGAACGAAATTTGGTATGAAATTTGTTTGGGTATGATGTTGCAGAACTGTATTTTGTGGGTTAAAATTATTTTTGTAATTACTCTGGGGGAATCTGATCGTATTCGAAGACTGTTGCTGCACCGGTGGCGGTCTTTGATTCAATATCGTTTGTTTTGTTGGATTCAGAGATAATTCTACACTCTGTTGCTGGAAATATTGCTGTTCAGGATTTTGAATATTGAATCGATGCTGCTGCTGTTGCTGTTGCTGATGCTGTTGAACATCGTTTAAAATATGTGTCTGTTGCGCAGGTGATAGTTGTCTTCGAAACACATTATGTTGGTTCTGATAAATAAAAATAAGTTTTCTTCAAAATGCAAATATAAAAAGAGGGAATTTTCATTTAAGCTTTATTTATTTTCAATCACATCGCTGTGGTAAGAGTTTTTTTTCTAGATCAAAAGATAACGATCTTTTCTAACAAGCAAATTAATGGTAATCTTCCTAATGGCATGTGACTGCATCTTTAAGAAGTTAAAATGTAAACCTTTTTCGGTACAACCAACCGGTAGGAGCAGTTAAAGTAGGTGAAAGCGATGGCATCCAATTAATTTGCCAAATGAATTGCTAGTGAACGTACACGAATTATATCTAATTATCGCTATCATGAAAGTAAAAGTGGACATGGTCATATGGAAAAGTTGTTATAGCCTTTAATTTGGCGGATTAGGTTTAGAGGAAAAGCGAATATTGTCTACTATGCATATGATCGATGAACTAGTGATCAAATTCAATAAAACTTACATTTTTCCAGCTGTGAAGATTAATCCAAGGAAATGAGGGATAAAAAATGGAATATTCAATTCTTGAAGGCTTGTTATTATAAAAACCTTACAATATTAAATTTTATGGTGCTGAGATTATTACTCCTTTATTATAATCGCTCTAGGAAATCCTTGCTGTAGATCCTTGTGCCGCATTTTTTTTTGTTTTTTTAGTAATAATTTTTCTAAAATAACATGCAATGCGTGATATATCAATCTAAAATTCCAAACCTATACGCTTGTCGGTCTGCATGCCTACAAGGTCGCTTGCAAGTACACATTTATTAAGTCACGAATGATGAATGCTTGAAATTTAAGCATTTTCATCTAGTCTTGTTTACTTTCTGCCTAGGTCATTGCCATTAGACCTTTACTATGTCCATTTTTGCATCCAATATCTCTAAAGATAACTTTTTAATTCTTTTGCTTCAGTCTTATCACTTTCTTTACATTATAAGTTACATAGTCACGTATTTCTAGATATTTCTATCTAGACTGTCTTGGAAAAGATAGTAAAAAAAAAAACCAATGCAATTTGGGTCATGCTGACACCAAGTGGTTTATAATATCCGCTCCCTGACTTCCTTTAAAAGTTTATCTACCTCTGATAATGGAACCTGTTACATAAGTAATAGTTACCAACCACAACAATATTCTTTTCATTTTAACTACGTCCGGTGTTTACTCTATAGGATTGGTTAGAAATTTTCTTGTCATAAATATTCTCATTAAATTTGTTTTACTCCCCGGCTGGGGTCTGTTGAAAATCCAGCTCCAAATTGGTCTGTACTAAGACTAACAAAAAGCTGCGAGTGCGGGCTATTCCAGTTTTTCGACTTGATTCGTTTAAGTCGATCACTAGCCATGGTGGTGCAGCTCTAGCAAGAGTGCAGTTTTCTACCGTCTCTATGCAGCCAGATATAACCCGCCAATGTCTACTGCTAGAGGCAAGAAAAAATAATAATAAAACCCAAAAAAAAGGGTAAATTGCCGGTGCATTCGACGGAATAAACCATCAACCTGAGAATTGTGCTAAAAGTGAAAGGGAACTCGCAACGCGTTCGATTCTTACTTTACAAACTTGCGGTGGTAGCTTTTACTTTCTGCGCGTGATGCCAATGGAAAGTAGTAATTTGATGAATTTCATAATGTCGATTACTTGAAGATAGACCTAGCAACAACAATTTAGTAGTACGGCTGAATATGGTCACATAGGTAGGCACACGGTGCAACTAGTCGAGTTAGATCTAGAAAAACGGTTTCCCATCAACGTAGATGCAAGACAGCCTTGTTTGACACCCATTTGGCCAATCGATGATGGCGGACTCGTACGAATTTTCTATCTCAAAAAGACCTTGCAACGAAATTACTTTGAAGGTATGCCTGTCTAACTTATCTAGAAAATCAAGTAAAATAGTAGTTTGTTTTTATGGGGTCGAACGATCGGAAATATGCGAAACTGAGATGCTTTTAAAATGCATACTACATCAACTGTGTCGATGGGTTATGGGATGATCCCGAGTTGCAGGCATATCAGACGAGTGTCGTCGCGGATTTTAACTTGATAAATCTGGAAGTATGTTTACGTTTTAGACACAGGTGGTGATTTATGCTGGTAGACAGTAAATTACTTGAATGTCTACGACTTTAATGAGGCAAGAGAAGCTTAAGGCAAAAGTAAAAGTTATGATGATTTTTGCATGACTATTTAACTCCATTTGGAATGTTACGAGAGTGTTAAGTAATTGTGGAATCTGTAGACTATCGAAATTGAAAGGACGTACAATATAAAAAATCTTAATGGGTTTTAGTTTTACGAGGTTCTTTTAGCTTATAAAATCGGTTCTTTTCCATTTTTGAAAAGTCAGCACTTCTGAAAGGCGGTCAAATATAATTTATAAATTAATAAAACTTGTGCCCTTTTTACTCTACAAAAACAAATTGAAATTCGTATCTAGATCAAATACAAAATAATAAAATAATTATAAAAATTATGAACATGAAAACTCTCGAATTAATAATTTTTGTGAAAATGTTTTTGCTTCAAAAAATTTTAAAATTTAAAGATTTCCTTTTAGTTAATTCCATAGGATTAATTTTAAAATATATACTTAGTAATTTAGTAGTTTTAAAGTCGAAAAAACACTTTAAGAACTTTATAAAAATGGAAAAAAATATGAAAAATTGGTCTTATTATATAATTAAGATTTAATTACTTTTTATACTGTGAAATAAAGGATTTTTTAATTCTTTTTCTACAAATTGATAAAATAAATCATCTATAGGATCGTCACGTTCTAATTATTAAAAACATTTTTAATTCACAAAGTCAGCATAACATAAAAATATTTCATTTATGTACACACACGTAGAGGTTTATAAAGATTTATTTTTTGTTTTATATGATTTAAATTTATAACTTTTTTAAATTTATAGTTGGTATAAAGTAGAAAAATTTTGTGAATTGAATGGTTTATTAAAAATTGTGTGAGAAATGTTAAGGATGGAGAAACGGACAAATTTATACATCACATGTACGAGCAGAGCTCTTTTTTGTTATGGGATCCAAAAAAGTGTATTTAAATTGATTAGAGGTCAACCATTTTAGAAACTTAAAATGGTTTTAATTTGAAATAAACTTAACATGGCTCTGTTTTCACACTAATAGGCAATTAATTATTTTTTATGATGATTTGCATCACATCCACTGTATGCAATAATCTAAAAAAAAAAACACATATCAATCAATTAAGGGTTTGAAAATCTTCACCAGCATCGATTTATATCGCAATAGAACTTTCCTCTTTTACACACTCAACGTCTGACGTATTTTCTTTCGAAATTTAATTTAATTTTAGCCTGAAGGTTGCACAAAAGACTTTTTATGACCTTGTTATAACATAGAGAATATTGAAATATTAAATATTACTCTTAGTTAGCTCCAATTAACTGAAGTCTTATTTCTTATAAATTAAAGTAAGTCATCTGGTCAGTTGTAGCCTCAATAAAATTATTTCGATACTAGGAGTTACCTAACTCAGGCATGAACAATTATCGGAAAAATTATTTACATTTGCTGGCACGTACTGTGAGTCTGGTTCGATCAAAGAATCAATGTCTATCGCGTTCGTTTCACAACTTAAAACGTATCCAGTTTATTAGAGCGTCTTTTTTTCCATTTCTTCTCATAGGCTACACCAGTTACTCAAAGTGGCAAGTCGGTGGAGTATTTGCCTTTCCTTCACAGCCCGTACCCATTTCCTTTTGGGTCTTTTGTTGTGTCGCTTGAATGGAGAAGAAGTTACTTCAACGGAGTTGGAATTGGAGTCATTATACGCGTTATTATACAACGGCCGGAGATAGAAGAGCGTTTTATGGAATAGTGCCTGGTCACTAGGCGTGTGTCTTATACCACTATGATTTTTTTTTTTTTCTGGGTTTTTTTTTCGTGGGCGGTTGTGACGCTAATTTTATTTTCTTGTGTAATGTGGTTGCAAATTAAGGTGCTAAAAGAAGAAATATTTCTGTCCCCAGAAGAAAGAAAGATAATTAATTGCATCACCTATCGAGAAGTTGCAACATGCTCTTACTAAATTGTCAGGATGAAGAATTTTGAAATTTTATTTTAAAGTATCATTTTGTGCCGTGATTTTACTGCACATTTAATGATGACTTCAAGTTTTCAAATTGAGTCCAATTTTTTTGTTTAAACGGATATTTTTGAAATAGTAGAAACGAATTGAATTATTAACTTAGTAAAACAATTTTTTGTTCTAAACAAAATAATAAACAAATTTCCAATTATTTAGGGAAATTCTAAAGCCTTTTAATTAATAAATTTTTTCAGTCTGCCCTTTATTCCATTTCGAAAATACGATTTAAAAATATAAATTGGAATTAATAAAAGCAAAGCCAAAAGTATAAAGATATAATTGTATTTAAGTATAAATCAGTCATATATTTTTAATTTCAATAATCTTTTAAGAATAATTTCTCTTTTTCATTTGTTCACCTGAACACAAAACGGCCCTGTATGTTTTGAAACAAAAAAAAATGTATACCTTAAAATATTTTATAAACAATTACAATTAATTAATAATATGTAGTATATTAAGATATAACTTGGCAATTTACAGGTACTTTAAAAGCTTACAGGTACTAAAAATGCATTTCACTACGTTCGATTAAATTCTATTGCACGATTGAGAGAATTCCTAATACTTGTAAAAATTTTCACGTAGAAATAAAACGTTTTATCTTTCTATTCAATGCATCTAATGGAATTGATAAAATTGAGGCTGTAGTAACTTTCTCAAATTAAGTAAAACAACTTGACCCAATGACACCCTTTGCTTATTTAATAAAATTTTGATTGACTATCAAGAAGATAATTTTCGTATTTATGTCTTAATATGTTTTTATTTCTTAAGAAAATTTGCATACAGATAGCATATCATTCTAATCAATGTTAAAAAGCGAAAATCGAGACTTTTGTTTTTCCATACATTTGAAAATTAGAAGACGAGTTTGGATCCCAACCAAACTGGAAGTAATCGATGTCCACTAGTTTATTATTTCCTTAACAATAAAAATCTCAAATAAATTTTCCATTTGGCCAGGTGTCGATTAGTTGAAACGGATGTAAAGGTAAGCGGTAACGCATTTCTCAATTTTCCAAAGCGCAAAACAGATGCAACTTAGTCGCATCTTTCGTGCTTATCAAAAAAAAAACAAAAACAAAAAACAGAAGCAGTAGCCGGCATATGTTGGCTCACAGGAGAAAGTTTAACAGGTAAAAATAGCACTCCAAAACGATCAGGTACAAATTGTCTTCGAGGTTGCATTTTGATTGGTATTGCACCTTTGCAAGTTTTGGGGGGAGATAAGTTAAGATATGCAACAGCAGCTGCAATGGTGGCATGAAAACTGCCAGAGGAAATCTATACCTGTGCATTCCTGAAGTCCACACCTGAATTTAAATTAATATATCATGGAATATTGCTTGCATACTGCAGCGGATCAATTTAACAGATAAGGATGAAAATGGTTAAAATATTCAGATATACAAAAGGAAGTTATGGAGTTTGGTTTAATGCATATAATAACTTAAAAGTTAGTTGCATATAGGAACTAATTAAGAGAATGTAGTGTTCATAATTTATAATTATAATTTTAAAAAAAAAAACGAAATATCCACATACTACGAACCAAGTTATTCCATCCATATCATTCGGACTACAGACTAGGTCTTATTTCTTTTAAATAGTTAACTAAACTTACATTTCTTCATTAAGCGGGTATGTTTTTAATTTAAAAGATAAAAGTAAAAGAGATTTTTGAGGTATAGATTTTAATTTTAAAAAGTATACATGCAAAATATTTTTTCTCTCTTCTATTCGCTTATCTCTACTGGCAAAACTTTTCTTTAAAGGTACTTAGACCACTTAGATCCATATTGAAACTTACTTAAGTACCTAGCGTTGACCTTCGTCAAATTTTGACTATAATAAATTACAAATCATTCTAAAATAAGTCTTCATATTTACAAAAGGCCTTTGTAGGTATCCAATGCCGTAACACAAATTTTAATTTTTTTAACTAATGTTCCTTCTTCAATTTTTATTTTCTTTTATTTTCTAAAAGCACGAAATGAGGACTTTAAGTAAATTTGCACGTTTGCAATAAACACAATATCTTCACGTTTATTTGTTATTTATAATGTTTTGGTTTAGATCACGAAATTTTATTATTTTCATGGTAAAGGTTAATTTCACGGTTTCATTCTACAAATTGTTTGACCTTCGGGATAAAATAGGTGCAGGCATATCACGTTTTATTTTATAAGGTGCATTATATTTCATATTTTATGCAATCCCTTTGGTATTCAGTTTTAGAAAGTTGGAAAAATTCGGCGCGTGATATTTGTTTTTATGAGATTTTTAAATAATGGCTCCTTTTTTGCTTTAAGAAAAAAAAAAGAAAATTAAGTGAATTTCAGCAGGTATATCATTTTGCGAAATTTTACGAACTGCATGAAAATGTTGAAAAGTTAAATAATTAATTAAGCAATAGCGATGAATAATAAAAAATAAGGATTAAAAATTTTTTGTTTTTAGTTTTTACTTTTTAAAAAAAAAAATATGTCTAAAGATTTATCGAGATTCTACAATAATAAATTAATAAAGTTGTAGTATTTTAAAGAAATCATTTTATACTGTTTTTATACGAAACAAAAAGTTGTTTTGGTTTTTTTATCTCAAATTTTTATAAATTTAACTTTCGTTAAGTAAAACGTGATCTTTCTTTTATAAATAGGCATAATTTTGAGAAGAAAAAATAATTAGACTGTTTTACCTTCAATATTCCTTTTTTTTTTTTTGTTGGTGTGTTAATGAATTATAAGAGAGGCCATTAATTGCGGTTTTGAGGCCTCCTTTGCACATTTTTTTACAGACCACTGTCGTTAAGTGAAAATCGTTCAGTTTTAATCATTCGTAGTATAACATGGATGTTCGACACAAGTTCATTAGCAATGGCATTCTTCAAGCCTAAGCGCATCATTTGCGAAAAAAGAATAAATTAGATTCGCTCCAGATCGCCAGCATCATTTCTGTATTGATCTTTTATGGTTGGGATTGCGGCAAAAGTGCTCTTCATGCTGCTTGCACTGGCATTGCCCATCATCATCTTTTTGCTAAATAGCCGCAAGATGATTTATCTTCTTCGAGGCCATCAGCCATCGCCCGCACAGATAATGGCGATACCTTGACCCGGTAGTAATTAAAATCCAAACCTCTTACTTGTATTTTCCTTGTACATTTTCTCCGTTATTGTATCAGTGGCATCTTCTTCCCATGATTATCTTTTTATCTCACTAAGTGACGTTCTGCTGATAGGAAAGTTCACATGGCATGCATTCTTCTTTGCATGAGAGAAGAAACGAACGTCTTCAGTTTGCTCTGATTCACTTTCCTTTACCTGAAGACGATTGTCTTCATCGTATCGGACGAATTCTTGGTATAAAATCACGATTTTCTTAAAAGATTCTTGTCGTGTTACCTTGAACATTGTTGGTCAGATTTGCGGTCACCTTACCTGCGGTTCGAAGTACTTAATGAACTGTATCGGAGCGAGTTAAATTACAATTGGTCAAGTATTCAGAGGTTTTGATCATGAAATAATTAAGATGGAAATCGGATTGAAGCATGAATAGATCTGATCTCATTTAGATGATCGAGTTTGTCTCCCTTAAGAGATGTTGTAAAATTCAAATTTATATAAAGACTTTTATTTTTCGGATGAGCATTATAAACTAATTTTTATACACTTTTTTCTATGAATAAATTTTTAAAGATTACATACGTTGTTAATTTGCAAGAAATTGAATTTTAAAGAATGTTAAGGGAAAATAAGAAGAAATTTTACGTATGAAAATTGCCGAGCTATTTTTTTTTAAATGAATTTGATTAAGAATATTTTTAACTCATAATTTCTTTTATTTATTTAAAAATACTACGATGTATTTTGACGATTTTTTAAGTAGGATATTGTTGATTTTATTAATAATTTATTTTCAGTGTGTATATAAAAATCTTAGCAAAGAAAAAATTGGGAGAAAAGTTAAATAAAACTGAGTTCATTATACTGCAAGATCATTTGGAAAATTATTAATCATTTTATTTAACATCTTAGAACTGATGAAGCATTTTGCCTTACAAACTTTGGATGATTGGATAGATTCTGTATTAATTAATTTTTATCATTAAATTTAAAAATAGTATATTTCGCGAATTGTTTTGAAAATTGGGGAATGAAAATGAAAATTTATAAATGTGTAGTAGAAGTCATTAAAGTATAAATAAGGATTAAAAAAAAAATATCACAAGGTACCGGGTTTTATCTTAGATTCGAAAACCTAAACATATACTACTTTTATTACATTTATACAATAAATGAAATGTCTGAAAAAATAGAAAAATTAAGACATTTAGGCTCGTCTACAGACTGTAAAAAATCATGCGATTTCCCGGAAAGTGAAAAACTACACTTCATTCTTCAATTTTTCGTTCCAGTTCTTCTTAATCAGTCGGAGTGTGGCAATTCTGGACATGAAGCACCTTTCTATGCTCTAAAAAATTAAGCTGCGCATACCTGGGCCGCACAATGCGAATTAAAAATCGGAAATTTTGTATTTCTTGGAATTTTCTTCTTTTCGACATTCATTTCACAAATGAAATCTTAACTGATGAAATTCACCGTCATTTCTCACGCAGGTTTGTAACAAATTGCTGCTTTATTTTCGCTGTTTCACTGTTAAATGTTACGTCCATTCATAACCGACACGGAATGCATTTCTGGGCTGCTGATATATTGATAGTAAAAAAAATACCTGTGACTACTGCGGCGGCTTACCTGAGCGATTTTCAATTGTGCGATGGAAGATCGAAGCAGCAATGAATGGATCATCTCTGAACGCAAATTTCTGTCTGTTCCGTGAGGAGATTGCTGAAGATTCGCAAGATTGGACTACGTGACGGCTTTTACTTGGGCACAGGATTTCATTAGACGAATCAACAAAACACACATCGTGCTCCGGCTGATTGTTACGATTCTCACTTTCTTCACATTCACGATTTGTGTGAAGTGTAAAGAACTTATTTAAACAATTTTTCATGTTACATGCTCCGTATTATCCGGAATGAGTGTACCAATTTTCCAATTTTCTGGCCCGCCGGGGTGACAATTGTGATGGTGACGGTACCGCCGGGAATTAATTCCCCGTGAAATTGTTGAAAGCGCCACCGGATAAATTACAGTCGCTTGTTAGCGCTAAATGGCTTCATAAATAATTTGATCTCTGTTGAATGACGATTGAGGAGAAATGTTTTTTTTCTATTTAAGAAGTGAACGGATTTAAATTAGCATACCAAGAATACACTCTATTAATATCTTATACAAATTGCTTATCAGAGATCAAAAGATCCATTTTTCTTCTCTTGCCTTAGGAAATTGTTTGAAATCTTAAAAATGACCCACGAAAGGTGTCGCGTAGATATCAAAAACATTATCAGAATTATAGACCATTATATGGAATAAGGTCGGCGTAAAAATATTTTCAAAATTATATTTTTCATATGAAGAGATTTTCAAGATCGAATATACAGATTGACTTAAAATTTTACATTCATAATATTACTACTTATTTTTCGTAGACTTCGTTTTTCTCACGATATTTTGATATCATTTAATTACACTTTACAGAATAGCAAAATTTTTTCATTTGTTTCCAAGGTCCCTTGTAATACTTTTTGAATTTTCAATGAAGGTAACCGGCTTTTCTGTTAAATACAGGGCACTAATTAAGCTCTAAGAAGTAAAATAGTAAATCAAAAGCAAATTAAAGTAAAAAGTGCATAAAGACAATGCAGTAATTACAGGAAAATGATATCTTGGCATATAATAAAATTATAATAGCAATTGGGTCACTTCTGCACTTTCTACTGGATGAATTTTGATGGAATTTGGTATTGCAGTAGCTTAAAACTCCGGTCAACTTTTAGGACCTTATTACAAATCCATTAAAGACTGTCCATAAACACATAAAAAATGAGAAATTTTGAGATGTTTTGTTTTTTGAAGAAATTTAAGTCGTTATTCAATTTTTGCCTCTAACTTGAATACTTTTGATCCAGTTCATGAAGAGTTTTGTTTTTTGATATCTGCAAAAGGTGCTCTTTTATTTGATACCTATCCCTTTGTCGGGGATCGCAGAGTTCGTAATTTTTTTCGGAAATTTGACGAACATTGACGTGCCCTTTTTTTGTCGCCAAATTAAAATGAACGTAGAGAATCAAACTGCAGATGTAAACAGCATTCCAATATTTTTCTTTTATGTGATATGCAAATAATGGTAGAACACAAAAAAAAATCTTACGAAACAATAATTTTCCAATTTCTCTTATCAATTTCTTAAATGTAATGGCAACTTTAAGATTCCGGTGAAAACGACAGTCTTTGAAAAGATGCCAAGAAGATGTATAAAGTAGAAACCGTTCCTCCATGGGTCGCACGCTAAGAAAAAGAAAAATACTCCCGCTTTATGGCGAATGGTCGCAAGCCTCATCAATTACAAATTCTTTCCGAATTAATCACTAAATAGTGAAAATTGTGCGGATAATTTTCATTCATCGAAAAATATGTTCCCAGCAATGTCAGTAGGTACCTGTGATATCGCTTGGCTATTTTTAATTTTTTTTTTATGTTATGTCTTTTCAATGTTCAAAGGTGTTCGCGATTGAAAGAAATGCGTGGCTTTCGCGCGACAAGAGAAAGAAGATTCGCCGCTGGGTCAGCAAGTTTTTGATGTTTTTGTTGTGGCTAAGAAATCTTTCTTTTTTTTTGTGCTATTTCTTTTTTCTATTTTACCTGTTTTCAATCCGAAAGTCTAGACACAAAATCCGCAATGTAATATCAAAGCATTCCTTGCGGTAGCACTTGTTGAGGGCGGTGAGAAACATCTTAAAAATTTCTTTTGCGGTTGAAATAACTTGGACAAAAAAAAAAAACTCTGTAGTCTACCTAAATCTTTCTTTCGATTCAAAAAGGTGCTTAAAAGAAGGCATTAGCTAATTGGAAAGGCAAATTGTTTTGCGGGACGGACATTAAATCGCCGAGTCGATGTAATTGGGCTGTTTTATGTATTTCATTGATCTACTTAATCGCGCTGTTGTTGTATAAGTCCTGAACTTTTCCAGGAAATCGCAATCGACCGCAGTCCGGTGTTCTCCTTATAAGAAACACCTAAGAATTCGCTAAGGTGGCCGCTTCCGCCAAAGATACAAAAAAAAAAAAAAAAAACAGCCGCATACTAAACCTGGCGGTATACTTTTGTATATGTGATTAAGTAATGGATTTATGTTACTAACTCTGGAGGCTACAGTAATTGCACGTAAACAGTCGTCACTGTACCTTTCTACAGGGGCCCGCCCAATCAATCACCTGGCTAACGACAAAACTTGCGGCAAATCACCTCCTTTTTGTTTTCTTCTACGTTTTATTTTTTGTGGGAAGTTAAATTGCAAAATGAAATTGTTTTTAAAATGCGACCACCATCGAATGAATGGTGAAAAGTTACAAAACAATTTCACTCATTTCGAGATGTAATTAAAGAGAATAGGTGACTCCAGGTACCATCCCAGTGATTTGCCGAACAATTTTCCTTCTGCGTATATCAAAAATTTCTTTGGAAGAAATCGACGTCTAGAAATCTGTGGAATAATGCACTATATAAGTTCATGCATACTAGAAATGCATTATCAGGATATTTTATACAATTCTTTTCTTTATTGTAATTTTTATAAGAAAATCTTGAAGTAATAGTGCAGAACTGAGAAAATAACCCGAAACGCAAAAGTTCCTGGTTCAAACCTACGTCTGATCCAAGGTCGTATCACATTTTTTTTTTATTTACATAACACTTTCTTTTCTAAAGATCTTTAGATTTGGTCCGTAACTCCTTTAAAACTTTGTAAACCTTTTTATCTTTTTTTTTTCTTAATTTATACGCAATGTCTGAGTAAAATTTTGAATAGACCTTTACAAAAAGAAAGCGCGAAAACGCGTTGTCGTCACCTGCCTATTTGACTTTCTTCTACTAAATAGCACCTCTTAAGGTAAATTCGATGATTTTCATCTCTGACCTGGTGACGACTAATCGATTTGATGCGCGCGATATTGATCAAATGATGATCAAGTCTTTGACGGTCCGTTGAGATGAGGTGAAAGTGATTTTTTGAAGAATTTTCTGCGCATTCACATTTCATTGACAAAATAACATTGAACATCTCCGTCTTTTTCTTTTGAGATGCTGAATTCCTTTGACTCTAGTGGCTAATTATTACCGCACTGGGTAATTAAGCGGTCCAAGATGGTTTGCGCGGTTGTCGCTGCGGGTGCCGTACGATTGGGAAATCCTCGACTGTATGGTGCCAATGAACGCAGGTGAATGCGCACAGTTGAACAGGTTGGGTCCATTGGGTGGTGCTATGGGTTCCGGGATATAAACAGATAAAATACGCGATGTGATTTCTAAACAAATTAATGGAGCTATACAAGTTTCTAAAATTGATTTAAAACGACCAAATAAAAACTTAGAAAAGAGAAGAAAAAATAAGATTAAACAAAATTTTTTTGAGAACTACTCAACTATGGATTTAAAATAAAAGGTGGGTTTTAGATTTAAATATTTAAAGTCTAAAATATGAAGATAGTTAGAAAAAATTACCAGCATATTTTACTGGATGTAAAAGTACCATATCCTTTAGACTTTATGATAAAAATTAATAGACTTTTGTCAACAAAAACGTAGTGAAACTTTTTTATATATTTTCTAGATGCATGTATTTTGGATTGATCAGTCGTGTTCAGCCGATGAAAACTTTTCCAAACAAATATCTTTTTATTTCAAACTGAATAAAAGTAACAAACTGAAATTGGGGCATGATAATTATAATTTATTAAAATAAAAAATTCGAATTGCATAGAAGTCCCATGATGAAAATTTCGTTCTTGTTTTTCAATAGTGTACTTTTACAATTTTATTGAAAGGACAAAAAAAAAATTGCTAGAGGTGTTTATTCGAAATAAAAGAAAAAAGGTGTTCAATAAAACGATAATATTTGAATATTTTGGGAAATTCTCACTCAATTTAATAAAATTATGCTCCAATTGTTCAAAAAAAAGAAAAATAATTGTCGATTCATGGAAACTAATGATTGGAAAATTTACTCTCGTTTCCCTAATCGTTTCCTGTACATGTGCATGCAAAATAATTTACTTCCGTACCCGGTCTCAATTTTAAGTATAATGTTTTTACCATTGAGTAATTTCGGTTTTTTCTCACCTTTTTCGCAAAGAAGAAATTCTTCAAGCTTCGTAAACTTCCTTTCAATTAATTCATGCGCTATTAAAAACCAAAAACAAAAAAAAAAAAGGGGAAGAGATTTTGTTAAATCTTTTTTAATAGTCCACTGCATGCATCGAGCTCAACTGTTAAGTAACCAGAACGCATTGATCGCAGCCGATTCAATTAATCTGGAACGATATCGATTGCACCTTTCATTCTGCAACTTTTGCGAGCAATTCATTATTTAAAAAAAAAAAAAAAATAATTGGAAGAAAAGAAAAAAATTAAGAAATTAAAAAGCGAACAAAGAACAGAAAGGAGAAGTGCTTGACTGGTTTACGGCACGGTGCAAATCACGGAAAGCACAAGTTATGCGCCTTCGGACGGATGCATTACTTTCTCACAAGGAATTTGTGTTGCGCGCAGTTCACCAGCTAGAGGTAGTAAACATTTTAGATTTTTTCGTATAATTTTCATATAGTGTTTATGCAAATGATGGACTCACGATGCCCAGTTGACCCAGGTAAACCGATACGACGATTCCGCCGGTGCTAACCGCAGTTTTTAATGTAGAAACTAACAAAACCACTAAATCGTTGTTGTTAGGAGACCATAGAAATCCTAGAAGATTATAGAAGTACATTGTTTTAGCTAGTTACTTCATACTCATAGGTGATGGCACGATTTTCCGAAGTACAAGTTATCTTCAGTTCAGATAGACGTGCATTGGTATGTAGCCAATTTCTTTCCTATCCCCGTGACCCTTGTCATCCGGGTAGGAGATATTACAGCCCTCGATAGTAGGTCAAGTCGAAAGTATCAGCACACGGCAGCGACAACGACAGACGGCTATTGGAAATTCTTCGAAGAAAGTGAGTTGAAGTTGAAGCAAGTGAAAATTTTCGTTTTGAGAACTGGTTTCTTCTACGATGGAAACGGCTACCAGGTCACAGAGTTAACAGGGAATCTTCACCTGGGTCCATTGATGCTTCTTGAATTCTTCTTCAATGCATGTGCTCGGTCTGGGCTTTTGTTTTCATTTTATATGGTAATCGATGCAAGGTGACAGATTCGAAGACCGATTATACCCGTGAAGAGAACACGATATGCCGTCTTTCACGCTAAGAAATCGCACACCGTTCCGGTTACCATGAACTTCATCGTTGTACCTTTTTGTACTAATCCAGTTTTAATTGATCTTCTAAGCAAATCAGGTGATCATAGGAAATTTTTTGTTTTGTGGTATAAAAACTTTAGAGATTTTTATGAAAGATGCATATGCGCATAATTAAAATTTATTTAGTAGGAAAAAGATAAATTGTATTGTCTATAGTTTTGTTCCTATTTTATGACAATCATATAAAATAATCGGACTTTTCTATTAAATTTCTTTGGACTGAATTTTCTTACCTAAATTTAAACTTCACATAGCTGAAAATTCAAAATTCATATTTTTTTATATTAAATTTGATAAGCTAATTCATGTACATTGGTACAGAACACTCAAAGCACGAGCTCCACTCTTTTCTAATCAAGTTTTTCAAATAACCAGAAGTAAGGAAATATTTAAAAGAATTTGTAGAAATTGAATAAAACAGAGATTTTTAGTAAGGCTTAGATTTTTGTAAGATATTTTTGTTTATAAAAGTTATGTTGACAAAAATACTCTGTTATAATTTAAATGTAACTACACACACTAATTTTATGTACTTGATAATACTTACTAAATTATGCATATGCACAAGTACTTTGCTATTTTCTTAAAGGACTTTTTACAAGAAAAGAAAGAGGAAACAAAAGTTATAAAAATAATTTTGAAATAAATATCTATACAAGTTATGGTTTATAATATTTTAATTAAATAAAATTGAACAACTCTAACGATTCTTAAATATAAAATAAATAAAAATAAAATTCTTGTTAAAGTAAATAAGTACAAATTTTCGTTGAAAAATTAATAAAAACGTTTATGGAGTTATTGAAAAAAAAATTAACCTTTTTGTCAATACCCCCACAAGCTGTTTTTATATAATTCATTAAATTTGTCCAAAAATAAAATGGAATTTAACGAAGTACAAAAAATTACTACTATAATTGTTTCTCAAAGTAATTAACGATAATTCGAACGTTTAGAGTGAATAAATGAAGTTAATAAAAACAGAATACAATTTCTTTTTAATATTCAGGTAAAGTATTATTCAACTCTTTCACTGCAGACATTGAAAGCAGACTTAATAAAATAAAATACTAAACGATAAAAGCCTTTTTTCACTTAAGACAATAAAATTCGAGGGGCCAGTTTTATTGCATCTCGTTAAACGTTTCTAGAAATTTCACTTTCTTCTGCACTCTATTCAACCACTTTGATACTTTGCATGTATTAACTAGAAAATCTACTCAAAGTGGTCGCTAATGGATTTAAAACACTCACCAGATCTCTAGGAGGTTTAAATCCTTGACTCTGAATTCCAGAAAATAGGCACCAAGTGCCTAAGAGCAGCACAAGTAGTTTCATTTCTTAATCCTAATCAGAATTCACCAAAAATTAGCAACGATCACTAAAATTCGACGTGGTCAAAAAATTCTTAGAAGATCACTATAACACTTTAAGTCCACAAAGGATCACAACAATTATTTAATAGTTTTTTTTTGTTCTCATTGATTTTTAGTATTCTTCTTTATTTTATGTTTTATTTTTAAAAATATTCCGAAATCAAGAGAATAAAATTTTCTTTTTATAATCAACGCGATCACTTGGGAGTCAACAGGCGGCTTCTTCCAAGATGTCCCTTTCGGCGTCAAGTTTGCAACTTAACTGAAGTCTTTTGTCGGTTGAATTTTGATTTTGTGGTAACCGGGCAAAGATGTTCGAAACAGATTGGATCGAGTTTTCGAAGTTGCTGCTTTAGCTGCTTCGGCTGCTTCAGCTGTTGCTGCCGCTGCAATATCTTTCTCCTCCTTGCAAGGCGGCCAGCTGACTTCTTAGCTTGTAAGATTGCTCAGCTGGCCATTTCCTAACCTGAGCTTATTTCTTCAAGAAGATACTTTTACTTACTTAAAAAAAACAAAACAAAGAAAAAAAAACAATACTGAAAAGACGAAGAGAGTCATTCCCCTCATATGTGAAGATTAAGCTGGACAACAACTACCACGAGGAAGTCTCTTGATCGCGTCTTTTTCTTAGACCCATTCTTCAGATCTCTGTAAGATCTGTAGAGGAAACGGTACCTTCTACTATCTTCTCACACCGTTTCGTGCTTATAACTTTAATGGGGTCGTCATTGAATTTTACCTTTTTGTCTCTAGCGTCTATCGCTTTCAACGATCTAGTGGACCATGTGGTTCATGTGAGACCCATGTTCGAGTGCTGCTCCCTGTTAGCCATTGGAATTATAATCGATAGACTATAGCAAAAAACAGACATATGATGCAATTCGGTCCAGCAATCGTAGCTTCTCTATCGCAATTGTGTTTTCTGCGCTTTTGTCGAACTTATTAAAAAGCACACAAGGTTTAGATTCGGATTCATTGAATTTGCCTTTTGTTTTGTGTCCACTAGTTTTAGATGAGCATCACCAGATGTGTTTTAAATATTTACAAAAGCCGCAAAGAGAAATTCGGTGTATTGTAAAAATTTATATTTTATATGGTCGAGACATGGCGCGGATGATGTTCCGCACGGAGATGACTCTTCAGGGCAATTTATCTTCCGATGGACACCTTGTCCAATTAGATAACACCGAAAGTACATAGACGCCTTTTGAATAGACTTGACGACGATCTAGACGGAGACTGTGAAATAACAATAAAGTCTCATTTTATGGCTGTTACCAGCTCAAAAAGGGTTTATTGATATTTATAGAAAATTTAAATTAAATAATGGTATGATGTAAATTTATTGAAAGGAAATCGTTTTCACTGTTTTCAGTAACTTTTGAAATTTTGTTACATTAATTATTATTTTTTTTTGATTAGATAAGACGGAAAGTTAGAAAAGAAGTGTAATGAAGAACGTGTTAATTGAAACCCATTTTTTTCGGCTTTTAAATTATTAAATAAAATTTTAAAAACATGATAGCTTTTATGTTGCATTTATTTTGAAGTACATGTGTTACTACTTTTTAATTAGTCTTTACTATTGCGTATTAATATTTCTTATAAATATTATTATACGCCATTTTTCAGGTCTACACCATAAGAAATCATAGTTTTTTCTTAAAAACTTTATATCTTACATAATTGGAAATAATTTAATAGCATTTTAGGCACCTACATTTTCCTTTAATAACATATTAAGTATTTATTTGTACGTTTTAAAACAAGTATATGTTCTAAGATTCTAAAAATGGGTTCATTGTTGTCTTTAAGTTTAGTTCTATATTTTGCATTCCTCAAAATAATACGAATTTTTCTTATTAAATTAAAGAAAAGTAAAATGAATAAGAAGCAATGATTCATTTCAATGACGCCGGGTTAATAGAGTTTTCCTCATTATTAAAAAAAATTAGGTTGCAAGTATTGCTTAATCGATTTTGCTACCGGTAACTTTTAAATCCAAATCACTTGATCAAGTCTTGATCTTTTAAATTGTTAATTGACCTAATTTGAGACTAGCCATCCATCGCATAAACACCAAATAGTTTATCTTAAGCTAAAAGAACTAAGCTACATTAGAAAATATTTCTGTAATTGGGAATTCCCAGTGGTGTTTAATTAACCACCTTTCATGACGGATTGGATATGGAGTGTTATTAAATTTATTTCTGATAGTTTCAAAATGTATACTGAGAGGATGTTTTAAACTGATGAATATTTTCTGCGTTTTTTTCCGTTTTCCGACAAAAAACTATCCGGTCTTTTACACTGTAATAAGGAATTTGTACCTAAGAGAACTGTTTTAGTAGATATGATTGCTTTAATTAAGTCAGGTAACAAGAGATATCATGAGATACACTAGCACAAATCATAAAAGAAGTAGATGAATAGAAAGGTTAAAAGGTTTGCTCCAAATAAATGAAGAAAGATGAAAAAAACTTTTTCTAAATATATAATAATGGAAATTTTAAAAGTACAGAAATACACTCGTGTGTCAAGGGTATGAATTTTCATTATTTTCATCAAGTTAAAAATATTTAAACCCATCAGCTCGCCCTTGTCCGCCCTTCAAGAGTTTCAAATTTAACTTTCTTATGCTGATTGTCTGCAGGTTTGCATGTTGAAGAAAAATTGATTTAACCAAAGTGTTCACCTGAATGCTTATCATTAAATTCCTGAGCATTTCTGGCATACGAGTGCTCCTTAAATGTGCATTGAACAAACGGCCCTTGGCATTTCAACTTGAAAACTTTTACGAGTTTCTTAACGACCAATAAAAAAATATCACCTTATCTTCGTCTTCGTCCTCGCGGCTTTATCAATGAAAAATTTAAAATACGACTGAAAAATATACAAGCATACAAAAAATTTCACTTTCGTATGAAGAAGTTTTTGTATTATTTTTCTGGTTAATTTTATCTTTTCGTTTTGTTTTTTTTTTTTTATTTTGTAAATCGAAATACAGCAAAAGCATGAAAACTTGTCCCAAAAAGATCTTAAAAGTAAAAGACAATAATTGACTTGTTTGAATTATGCTCAAAAACGCTTGATGCTCAGGTAAGTCCAGGTAAGCTTAGCGTTTCAGGTGGGTCGACATCATCGTCAAAGGCATACAGTCTGGTGCCGTAAGTGAAAGTACTAAAAAGCCGGATGAGATGTGCAAAACAGAGGAAAATTCAATCTGGGCATTAAAAACAAAGATGCGCACGCACTTTTTACTTTAATGGTCCTATACTACCGCACCAGATGAGGCAATGACTCTTCAGGTGACGCAGTCACTACCGTGTGATACAATTGACCAGTGCGAATGGGCGGAGGTGACTAATGAAACCGGTGCACCATCATCAGTATAAACCGAAAAATTGAGGACAAACCGCAACCGTTGCCAATATTAAAACTCTCGTCTCTCATCCAAAAATAATTTTTTAATTTTCCCATGGTTTTCTGGGTTAATCTTTTGAACATTCGTCCGCTTTTTTTTTTCAGAAAATAAGTTCTCTAATTTCAGACACCGCTTGCACCTGGGGAAAGCATCGTTGACCTGGTCATTACTCAAGACAAATTCGATCCATTTCGTCATTGCACCTAAAATAATTAGATTTTGTAATAATATTAGAAACAAATTAATTTTAGATTTAATCTAGACTCCTGCCTTGCACGCTTGTGTGGTATCACAATCATCCCAGGTTTCGTATTTTTTTTTTTCTTTTTGAGATGTACTGATTTTTTAAATTTACTCTATAGCCCAAAAGTTCGATACCATCGATTTTCAATATTCATGGGATTCAGTGACCTATGCTGTTCCGTATAGCCATGATAATTTCTGTATTGATGCCTAATTTGTCTCGTCGATTGCCTTTTAAATTGCCTTCAAGGTTCACACAGGTTGGTCTTGTTCAAATTTGATTAAATCTGAAAAATTGAATACCAGGTGAAGCACTTCCTTTTTGCTGGTGTAATATTTTTTTTTTCGTTTTTCTGAGATTTCTGGCCGTGACACTTTATCTCATTATCGGAAATATTGATTTTGCTTGTATCTCTTTTTATGTGATAATCGTAAACGTGTTAAAGTTCCGCTATAGCAATCTATTGGGGAATGGTGTTGATACATAATGAGAAAAAAATCTTCTTCAATAAATAGACAAAATTATGATTGACCCAAGTAAAAAAAAAATCAGTAAATATTTTATATTTTATAATAAAGATAAAATCAAAGGTTTTTTTTCGAAAAGCATGGATATTTTATGTATAAGAAAAGATAAAAGTCTGTTTCCAATGTTCAAATTCTGAGAGACCAACGATAACGAAAATAATTTTCTATGGATTTTAACTTTTATTAAATTTATTGAGAGTTTTTCTAATAATAAAAAATTATACAAATATATATTTTTTTAAATTAATTTCTCTGCTGTAGTTAAACTTGTACGTTTAATAATTTTTACTAATAATGAGAATTATTTTTTCAGTCTCTTTAGATTTTAAAACTATTTTTCATTCTGCATAAAAATTTAGCGGAAAGGGAAAACTTTTTCAAAGAAGAAAGCGTTTATTTATGATTTTTCATTCAAAATTTAAAATTTCTTTGATTATAAGATCTTTCAGATGACCTAGTGGAGTTTGATACTTCTGATGCATGTCCATGAATTAAAATTTTATAAGCAAAATTAATTTCTTGACCTATTGGACTATTTCATCGAAACAAATGGATAAGAAAAATGGTTACAATGTTCTTAACTGTTGAAAATTGCTCGTTTTGGTTATAGTTGATCAGGTCAGTTCTTTTTGATACACTCGACAAATTTGGACATAAAATTTTCATGCTATAATTAAAACAAAAATAAAATATCAATTTGATTGTATAAGTCGTAAATTAATGAATGGCATGTTAATTTTCTATTTTGAAACAAATAGTCAGTGTGAATCTTCTTGAATTCTTCTTCAGCGAATTGTCTAATTCACGTTTTCCAAATTAAACCGAATTTTGAGCTTTTCTGTTTCTTAAAAATGTTACGAAACAATTCAAAACAAATTCAACCCAATTAACGTTCACATTGTCCTTAATTCATAACTTGTTATCCATAGCCGCACCCTTGTGGTCTTCAATCAAGCAGCTGAAATTTCTTTTCGCATTTCTTATTATTTCGCATGACTCCTTAAGGCGTTATACAACACCTTGAGATCTTCTTAAGCACCATCTTTGGAGGCAATCGCACGTTTCACTAATTTTTGTTGCTCTAGATTTAAATGCGAGAGCGGTGAGCCGGCAAAAAAAAAGTAAAATTTACGACAAATTATACAATCGACGTGCGGACACCATCATCTATCCATCTCATTAGGGCCAGGTAACACATCCGTCGTGTTAAGGTGGCTTAATGTGAGAATTTCTTGGCAGTTTTCTTGGCATTTCTTAAGCGCGATGTAACCGCCAAGTTCATTTTCTATGCTCTATAAGAAAGAGAACTGCATGGTGTTGTTTAGCACTAGGGAGACTAGTTAAAGACATTTCAAGAAATCTGCGTAGAATTTGTCTGAATGGATTGCATAATCTCGGACGAGTTTAATCTGGGTTCCATGTACCTCTGTGCAATAATCTGGGCCGGGTTAGGAAACTTTCGCGGAAATTGAAGGTTTGTCAACATCACCCGACTTCGCAAAAAAAAGTGTAATTTACTCACAAAAAAACAAACATATTTATTTGTAGACAAGATCATTAAATAGAAATTTTGATATACGTGCACATTTCGTATTTATGAGCAATAGCTAAAAGTTTCCTTTCGACGCTCGCCTTGGTTAACTTGGGTAGTTTTTGGTACTTCAGGTTTCATCGGACGTGGACCCACAAATATGGACGGACCTCTTTTGCCTGGAAAAGGTCGTAGACTTGCATCCATTTCCTTCCAGCAAATCGTGTTCATGTATGCAAGCAATAGGAAAGGGAATTTATGTTCAGGCTTCATTTTATTCCATAAATCTTTTGCATCCTTTTTGACGCGCTCATTAAAATCTGGCTCACCACACAGGACACCATTTTTCCTTTTAGTTTTCTTCTTGTGCAGACTAAAGAACACTTCAAACGCCTTGGAAGACACTTCGTTAGCTACAGTTGAATTATCAATTAAGGCTGCCGATAGATAGTATGATAATGAATCACTGTCCAATTGTTGAAACATTTGGATAGCTTCGATGACCTTGGTGTTAAATTGATCAATTGTGGATCGTAGGGTTTCAGCCAGAAAAATATCGCAGGCATGCTGAATCAGTTTACCAACTCCTGGAAGATACTTGTGTGCTTCATTCAACCGACGTATATGAACGACGCCATTTTTAAGTGGCTTTG
Organism: Proctacanthus coquilletti; assembly: GCA_001932985.1. Taxonomy (NCBI): domain Eukaryota; kingdom Metazoa; phylum Arthropoda; class Insecta; order Diptera; family Asilidae; genus Proctacanthus; species Proctacanthus coquilletti. The sequence continues at coordinate 528,188 of MNCL01000031.1, read as the reverse complement.
TTGTCTTAGGTTGCTGACAATTAATTTTATCCATTTCGAATTTAAATTTCTCATCAAAAAAAATACCTAGTAAATTATTTTGCAAAAAATTTGACGATTGATTTAACAATCTACAAATATGACATTAAATTGAAAGCATTCTATGTTAGAGTCTTCCTTTTTGTTTTTTTTTTTTTTTCTATAAGATTTGAACTAGAAATATCCGTGGAGAAATTATGTTTTTAATTTCATTTATCTATTCATATAATAAAACTACAGGAGGTGTAATTTCTCTACATTGAAAATATCTAAGAAAAAATATTTTCATGAAGCTTTTTATATACAACAGAAACCAAAAGTACCATTTGTGAAATATTTGTCTGTCTGTTCGTGCATGCATCTCAAAAGAACTAGTAGACGAATTTTGAATTAAAATTGGCATAGTAGTAGCTTATGATTCCACTCAAGATTTTGGGATTGTTTTTATTAAAAATTCATTAAAAATGGACCTGTAAACAGCTCAAATTGAAAAACAGAACCTGTAGGTGGAAAAAGTTAAATCGTTATATGTGTCTTTTTGTTCTAATTTGGATACTTTTGATCTACATCGAGAAAAAAAATGAAATCTGTGGAAGGCGCACTTTAATTTGATACTCCATTTGTCTGGCTCCGAGTTCGAAATTTTGCCTAGAAATATTCATAAATCTTGATATATTTACCCCTTGGGATTTTTTCGAAAAATTTTACGAAATTTGACCTACCCTTTTCCCATGCCAAATGGACTAGTGATACAAATGTTCTGCTGATTTGAGTTTTGTAAATATTTTGGGGAAAAAGAACTAGAAAAACTAGTGGGAAAATTTGGAAAAAATAAACCAAAAAACACTGACGATATTAATATTAATAATTAATTAATAAAAAGCTTTATTAGCTCTTTTTGTGTGAAGTTCTTAATCCAGAATTACATTTTTAAAATTGATAAAAGAACGTAAATAATAAAACTTTGTTAAATTTAGCTATAAACCTATAACATAATTATCACAAGGGACGTTAAGGATTTGTTTTATGTTATACGAGCTTCAAAAGGTCTCCTGTGAAATGTTTAAATTCTTTTATTGAAATGTTAAATGCTACAATCTAAATTAATTGGTCAATTTAAACAATTGTTTTCTTCCATTTTTTTTTAATATTACGGCAATTATACAATGATCACTCTTTTGATCTTACAACGCTATCAAAGAAAAGTTCTTTTACGATCAAATGTGTTTTAAAATTACGTGTATGCTTCTATTTACATTTAAAAATGTTTTGTATTATTATTATTATTATTATTTTCTCTTTAAACTCGTCTAGTTACTAACATAGTTAATACCACCCACAATTATTTGTCTGTCTGTCTGTCTGCTTATCTGTAATTAATCTTGCTGATTAAATTTATCATATCTCAGATATTAACCAATTCTAATGCATGTTTATGTTGTTGTAAAACTTCGTAAAACTGTCGGTACTGCGAAGAAGCAAAATTTATTGATACTCGTATATATTTGTTTTCTTTATTTATTTTATTTTATTTTTTTTTAATTTTTCTTGAGACTTTAGTAGTTTAAGAAAATTTCAATTATTATGTTTTTCTTTATTGTATTTTATTGTTTCTTTTCTTATTTCCCATTTTATTACGTATTTTATATTATTTTTTTTTGTTTTTTTCATCAGATCCTGTGCATGTAGATATTTTTATGTACTACATTAGATATAATTTAAATTGGAACGGAACATTTTTAAATTATTTAATTAAATCTTAAACTGCGTTTTGGATTGGACTGAATTTTTGGGTTAAGACAATTTCTTTACTTTTAATTTACATTTTATTTTTGGCCTATGAATTACAATTGTACATTTTGAATATTGCTTTTATTTTAATTTTTTTTTAAATGGATTTAAGGCGCAATTTTATGTGTTGCTGATGTACTGAATTGTTGATTCTGTAATAATTCCATAATAAATAAAAATAAAAATTAATTTTTAACCCAAGACTTAAGACTAAATTTGTATTTAGGTCAAAATATATGGCAGTGTAAGTAAGATATAAAGAAATATGTTTGTGTTTAAAATTGAAGAAAGCTATGAAAACCGAGAACAACATTTGATTGATTTGATTTAGATTGAAACCCGAACAACATTTATGATGAATAGTCCAAAAAGATTGACTGTTCTTTTCAATTCCTTTAAACTGCTTTTTATTGTCATTACTACCTTTAAGATTGGAATTATTTTCCTGCATATTTTTCTAATTTTTAAAAAGGTTTTCATTTTCCAATTTTATGGTCCTTTTTTACATCAATTGGATATCATTTTTGTAATGTTACATTATTTATATATATTACTTTTTCCTAGGGAAGATTTTCCAAATGATAAAGATACCATGAAGATTGTTCAAACAGAATATAGAACAATCCTTGGAAGACTCATACAAATTTAATATTTCCTAACGTAAACCCAGTTGCTTAGATTTTAATTATACACTTCCAAACTGGAATAGTACTTAACTACGAAAAGCAATAGTAAATCTGACGGTACAAACTGGTGGCTCTTAGAGAAGGAAACTCTTCCATATTTAGACCACATAACACCCATATAGAATCTCATCTGGGTACATCATATAATCCTTAATGTCTTGAAATCTTGGCTGTAGTTAAGTTAGCTCCAAAGGTAATTCATTAGAAAGGAGAGGATATTAAAATTCCCACCATGTCCAGCAGGACGAAGTTATTAAGCAAGTGGTAGGCAGGTTGAACATTTGCTCATATTGAAAACGGGCACGCTTCGAATAGAGCACTCGACAGAGCATGCAAACTATTTTTTTTTTTAGAGCAGCAATTTTTCAGATAGCTTTGCAGAGTGTGTTGTGTTGTATATTTTAGCACCCTCTGACCCCCTTTCAATGGTCGTCATCAGCATGAATATTTAATACGTCTACCGTACCCTACGTTTTATTTATTTCAACAAAATTTGCAAATCGTTCCCATTCAAAAGTAGACATGCATCACATGCAAAGAATTCACCTATAGACGGTCTACGGAAGTCGGCAAGATAACCTAGAGTTCAGATAATTTACATAAAAATTGTTCACTTTACAGTGGAAGAGCAAGAACGGGTGAATGTATCCTTATGAATGTCCATTGAGGCAGAAATTTATTTTTTTTTGCTGAGGTTGAAGGTTTAAATTTCGATGGAAGGCGATGTCTTAATTCGAGCCCTACTGATAGAACACGATTTCCGAGTACAAGCTCTACGTAATTATTAGATTTTTAATTTGTCTAGTAACACCGTCAGTTAAAATTGAAAATGATCTTAGATTTTATCATATTTCACGCGATTTCTGAATTTTTATATATAAAAAAAACAATTAATCAAATGATAACGATGTAGAGCAAAATAAAACAGTAATGAAAAATGAAGACGAATATAAGAAAAAGACTACGGAATGAACTGATAATTGATTTTTAAATTCATATACTCTTTGTAATTTAAAGAGTACTTGAAAGGAACATTTAAAGTTATTCTTCAATTAATGGCCAATTACGACTTTTCGAAATGACATTGAAGAATGTCTCAAGTGGATTATTAAGAAGTTGAAATACTTTAATTAACTTAATTGTAATCTATTTCTAGGAGATCTCAATATCACCAGTATTATTTTTAATGATGTGAAGTTTTGATTTTCTAATAAAATTGAGAAACATTAATGGCTTTGTAAACGAATGCATTATTAATAAAATTTAAAAACGTTTTCTTAATTAACATCCAACATCACACAAGGAAATATATGTAAAAGTCATATATACCCGTATGCTAGTGACTAGTTCCTTCGAACAACAGATTTTTTAATATAGCACTGACCGAAACAAATTTTTATTTTTCACAAAAGAGCGTGTCATATGTCCACTCTTTTACACTATGTACCAGCAAAATGAACAATTCGTCACATGAGGTAAGATTTTTGGAAATTTTACACTATTGTAAAAAGTTGTTCTATCAAAAAGTTATTTTAATTTTCATTATTTCTCTATGGGACACCAGTTATTTTACTTCTGTTGTGACGAAGTTTCTTTTCGATATCAAAATACCCACATGTGAGTAATAAAAATGTTCGGAGTGCAAAAAGAGTCGAATTTTTTTAAACCTAGTACTAACATAACAAAGGCAAAAAAAGTAAACAACGTAAAAGAAATGGTCTCCTTAAGTTTTGTAACTTTTTAATAATGACTTATTTTTTTAATTGGTGAATTCTTTGTAAACTTTTGAATTGCTTTTTTTCCTAATTTAACAAAATTTCAATTTCTTTTATTTAAAAAAATCCCTTTCAAGTATTTTTGAAGCTTTTTGTATTTCAATTATTAAAAATTTGTTTTGGTTATTTCGTGTTTAAAATTTTATTTATTTTTTGCTTCTAGAATTTTTGCATAGTCTAAAAAAAAATGTAGACATATAATTTTTTTTTTGATTTGTTTGCTTCATAATTTCAATCTTTTTTTGACGATCAATTGAATCAAATCGAATCGGTAGTATTTCAATCATTGGCATTTCAACAAACAAGAAAATATGAAAGAAAGTTCTGCCCTCCCAGTCGCCAGTCCCCAAAACGCAGCAGTAAAATCTCTATAGGCGTTTATTTCTCAAATATAATCGCTTGATAATCAGAGCGTATTAACATTGAAATGAGTTTTAAGATTAAGTTCTTTTTATCATTTTTTTTTTTCTTTTTTTTAAATTTAAATTTAATTTAATTACCACTGTAAATTGTAATGGTATACCCTAGCAACTTAAAACTGTCGTTAAAAAATCTACTGAAGTCGGCGGCACAATTGGCCAAATGTTCTTATAAATTAAAAACGCGGACTAAAAATACACAAGAAAATTGACAGAGAGAGATACACGGCATATATAAACCTAGGTATGAACTCAACTAGCATCATCTAGACCTAGACCATAAGACCTTATAGAAGATCTTAGAAGACCTTAAGACATATATCTCAGCATTTACCAACTCGAGTCAAGCGAGGATCGCATGCACGCTCAGTTCCACAGATCCACCAAGTTGACTAGTTTGCACTTTCTTAGCTCTAGATTAATCGAGCCGACGCGTCATGCGCGCCCAAAGATCGCGGATACGTCACCAGTGCTCTGGGAGTGGGACATGCCGGTACCCCCGGTGGTGCCGTACTTCGCAGTCGCGGTCGTTTTGCGGGTGGTGGTCGTCGGATGATGCCCATGATGGTACATTCGATGCAGTGAGTACTGTTGAACTGATTCAAGATCGGACGCTGATGACGTCAGGCCAGTACTGGTGATCTTTGAACGCGTCACCTTCTGCATGCTTCCGTATTTATTATTCGACGCGGGCACTTTGATTTCGGGAAGAATTGTGTTTGGAGTCAGGTGCTGAGTTCTTTGGCTCTTCTGGCTCTTCGGGGAGACTTGAGTATGATGGTATTCTATACCTTCTTGACGTTCACGGGCCTTCGATAGATTATATGAGGAGGAGGCGCTCGGTTGAAGCCATTCATGGTGGGCAGCCTCGTCTGGAGTCATTCGTTTCGAGGGATCCCATTCTAGGCATCGACTCACGAAGTTTATGAACAAGGTGTCTGAGCAGCGAAGCGCCAAAGCGAGGGTCTTGCTTCCAGGCTTTCGCTTGCGACCCTTAAGGTTCGTTATGCATCGGGGACTTCCACGGGAGTCGAAAAATAGGCGTCTACGTGTGGCTGAATTTATCAAATCCTCTGGCGGTAGGCCGAGCACTTCCATTATACACGCCAGCTGCTCCACTTCATTTTCGCCGGGAAACAGTGGAAAGCCTGTGTACAGTTCAGCTAAAATGCATCCTGAAAAAACGAAACTGATAGTTAAAAAAATACATCCCAGAAAAAGAAGTGATATGTTTAAGGTTCTAGAAGCTACTCAGAAGTTTCTAAGCTAAAGACTTTAAAATTATTCTTAACTCTATTATTTTTCTTCTACTTCTAATTCAAAAACAAATTATGCAAATTAAATAAAAAATAATTTCATTTGTGTAGAATTTTCAAGTTATAAGTACCTCTTCTAACTCCTGGATTTCATTAAAAGGACCCCTGTTATTATGGGGTATATCCTTTTTATCAACAAGCGAGAAAATATATATTTCCATCTTAATCAATTTGCAAGCCTAATCAAGGACGTAATATTATAAAAGGGACCGAACGACTCAGACATTCCATCATCCTTCAGGATCATTCCTTGTATAATTCATTTCATTTTTGCGGTAAATTTTCACCTTGGAATAAAATCCTGCGGAAAGAAGACCTCCAATACAAAACCCACATAGAATCCTAAAAATCCTGCAAGCGACAAGATTCCGGTGAAGACATCACGACAGTAGTATCATCGGGATGAAGCCATTAGGAAAAGGACCTCAAGTGTCGGTAAGGATGCGTCTGTTCTACTGAGGATACACAGGGTCGGGAGTCACAGTGGAAAATCCAACAATAAACAGATAGACCATACAGAAAACGTGATTTATTCAAATCTCACGCACATTTTTCGGTGGCAGAGCAATTACGGAACCTTCGTAATTTTTTCATGGCCTCGTCGGCCTCGGTAGCGTTTCATGTTTGGTTTTCGTTTGTTTGTCTGTTTGTTTGGCACGAGGCCAAAGTGGGTCCGGATAATTGGGGACAAAGTGAGCGGACCGATGGGCGACATAAAAATCATACACAGCATGTGGCTATGGTGGTTGTGCTGAGGGAAACGAAGGAGTGTGGAAGGGCAGTCCCTGAAGGGATTTCGGGATGGAATACAAATAGAAAAGTATTATATCCGGCTGTTTCTATTGTCCTTGTCTGTAAATGACTAAAGTATCACTGGAATGCAGAGTGTCTCTGTTCTTATTTGACTGTCCCCCCACGTGCCGCGCGCCTATGCCCTAGAGGTATTTGGAATGGTTTCAAGAATTTTTCTGAATGTATATCCACTGCACCTTGGACGCCATTGGTGGCACTAATGACATGCTAGATCTTGTGAAGTACATCAGAGTCTATGGACCAGCAGTTTGTCCGGACTCAAACTATAAACTCCAGTGGTGTAGTGTGTTCTATGCCCTTATTATTTCTCCAGTAAGCTTTTGAAAAGTGAAACTTTTGTTTTCCAAAAAAAAAAAACAAAAACAAAAAAAAAGAAGTGAAAATATCTTCACTTTCCCCGTTTTTTTATACGGCCTTTTATAGAATGAACCTTTTTATAACCGTGCCCCTCCCCGACCATTTTATACTTCTACTATCAGCGTTGCATTCAAAGCAGGGACAACAATTATCACTAATGACTTGAGCACGATGCTTAATTGTAATGTAAAACTGAGGAAATCAAAAGTTTCACCAATGAATAGCTTTACCCCAACAGTCAATAGAGTTTAAAAATAAACTCTATTCAAGTCAGTTGACATCCGTCGCGACGCTTTGTTTACGTTACCACAGGTTTGTCAACAATAGCTTTAGAGTCCCTAAATGTGTAGCCCAATTTTTTTTTATTTTTATTTTTTTTTTTTTTAAATTCCCAAAAGGTTCAAATTGTGAAGCCCCCCGGTTGTACCCTTTTAACAGTGCTACTGCTGCTGCAGCAGGAGCCAAACAACCGAATCAATATCCTTTTGCGAACCCTCAATGAAATATGTACTGCTCTTTGACCTTTCGGCGTTTGCCTGAGTATTTAATATTGGCTTGACCTCGTTACAGGTTGCCTTTCTTGTATCGACGATATTTACATGGGAGATAATCGGATATCCAATCAAATGATTTCCTTACTAATCCCTTTCATAAGGTTTCCTTTCACAAATTAGTAGTTCCCGTGAAATTGAACATAGCCCCAAGAGCGTATTATTTTCCATCATAATTCAAAGTAGGCGAATGTTGATGAAGGTTAGACTCAGGAAATGTTAGTAATAATTAATGGGCATTTCAGCCTACAGCTGGAGAAGTAAAAATTTCTTTAAGCCTACTTAAGACATCTTCAATAACATTGATAAACAACGATCTTTTTTTTTCCAGGAAAATGTAATTAATAATGTTAATAGGATTTTTCTTGTGGATTACAATTCCGGGAAAGAAATACCCTCGAATTATTGAGAATGTAAAGATAATAAATGAAAATTAGATGAAGTCAAATGTAGTCAAACGAAATCTTACTTCTGATTGATACATTTTGTCATATTTCTGAATTTTTTTTTTTATTAAACCGTCTAGAAAGAATTCTACAAAATACGCGTTTTGTGCAAATCACTAGTCTATTTTGGAAATTACTTTTTTGAAGTCTTTAAATTTAGGAGCTTAATTTTTGTATATGGAAAAAAAATCCATTTTGTAATTCTCAAAGAGAATTATTTTCTCGAACTTTCTTTAAAAACTTAATTAATTATTTGGAATTTGGGGAAAAGGTATGTTGATGAGGATATATTGAACTTATTTTACATAAACTTTCAGTAAAAAAAAACTAAAAATTAAGAATATTATTATATTATATTTAACACTCTGTACGAAAATTGCGGTCCAACAATGGGATCGCTACCTGCAGAATGGTTGGTCTAAAAAACAAAACAAAATATTTTTGTAATCCATATGCATGTGGTTTCCGTTGGACGTAAGCTTTTCTTTTATTTTTTTCACAAAATGGCGGACTTTGAAAAACAATTTTCAGTTTTTTTAGAATTTTTTCCTCTATTTAGGGGCTCAAAAAATAGTAATTTTTAAAATAAAAAAAATGTTGTTATGCTACCTGTTCCTCTTAATCAGCTAGAACTTCATCATTTTTCCAAGATTTGACTTAAAAATTTACAGACCCTAGAAAGTATATATTTTCGGAAAATGTAAAAAAAATCATTTTTTTGCCCATCACAATGCGGTCCCTCCTTAAAGTTATAGGGCGTAATAAACGTATGTACCAAAATAGACTTTTTCAAAATGCATTTATTAAAGCACTAAAGTTAAACAAAAAGTAAGTCATAACTACGCACCAAGAATATGAAAATAATAAATGTAGATATTAAAACCACCTCTTCCTCCCATCCAGACTACTTCTTCCCTTTTGCGTGCATGAAATCGTCCTATTTAAATAAAAACAGGGCGTCTCCCTTTTGTTCTGTCTGCGAATGCAGCCCCTTTTGAATATAATCCATTAAAGGCAGAGGTGGACTCCAATGCGAGCAATTAATAAGTCCCGAAGTCTAGTGACACCATTTTTCCCATGAATCCATAAAAATGGATATGGTTGGAGTAATTTTATAAGGTTAAACATGGACCTGCATAATCCCTAGGGAAAACTGCCGCAACATTCGCAACGCGAAGGCTGTGTTTTCCACATGGCTAGCCGCCCACCTGGATAGACTAGGTTGCGCCACTCGCAAATTTGAACAAGCTTTTATTCCCGATGATATACCAGGTGCTATGGGAGTACCATCATTCGGAATGTGAATGGTACCTTTTTCTACTTTCTAGTCTTTATTTTCTTCATATTTTTTTTTTTGCACTCACCTAAGCTCCACATGTCGATTGGTGTACTGTACGGCAGTCCCAAGATGACCTCAGGTGAACGATAGAACCTCGACTGGATATAGGTGTAAATCTTTCGGTTGGTATAACAGGAGCTTCCGAAGTCTATAACTTTTATGGAACTGCTCCCGCGTTGCTTTAATAAAATATTTTCCTATTATCAGGATAGATATGGTGGGATAGTTGTTCAGTCAATTTTCGGTAGGTTAATAATAGTCAATAGATGGTATTTACCGGCTTGAGATCACAGTGAATGATATTTTCCTGGTAGAGGAGTCTTAGGCATTTCACGATTGAATTGCAGAATCTCCTTATCAGACTAAGGCTGAATCCCTGGTAGTTGTTCTTTTTGATGAGCTCATATAAGTTGAGACTGAAAGAGAAATTGGACGATTATTAAATGCTATATAATAATGATATTTATTTACATTGTAAATTGTTTAGCATAAAATCTAGACTCTCTGATTAACAAGGGAAAATTTTAAAGTTAAACTAGACAAAATTTTATACCGAATTTTTAAACTCTTAAATTTTATTTCAAGACATTTTCAAATACCCAGAGAAATTGAGAAAAAGATCAAGTTTTAATAGATACAAAAAAAAAAACATGGATTGAAACTATATTTCTATTTTTTGGAAAAAAAATACGTTGTTCAGGATATACCAGAACATGAAGAACGTGATTTAATTGATGTAAAAATATTGTATAAGGAAAAAATCTTGAAGTATCTAAATTACAAAATAAAACTCAGAATATTAAAACTAAAAATATGAAAAAATTAATGACTAAGTTTGATTTTTTTCCACTTTACCATTTTTTTAAATTTTAAATGTAGTACCCGCAGTAGTTAGATTTATCAAAATTTCTAGAAATACAGTGCTTTGACAAAAATAAGCCGCGGTCACCTGTCTGAGGTAATTTAATGGAATGTCCTAAATATAGAGCCTGCAAAAACCTACAGAAGGCGCACTGATCAAAATTTAAGGGTAAATAGATTCCTCTGCAAACAATGGCCTGTCCCGCCTAATTCAATCCGACCATGCCGACGGCCGCTTGACATGCAACATCCTATTCCATGAATGGGACACCGGGTTCGCGGCGCGACGAGTTAAATCAATAATAGTAGTGAGTAGCATTGGGGTAATTTCCATGTTGTAAATGTTTGTTCTCCTTAGGCCGTATACGGGCAATAAATTTAATTTTATTATTGAAATCGACTGGTTAGGCCCAGTGTCGTTCAGGAGGTAATGCCACGGCGGATGGGGTCGGGGCTGATGTACCGCCTTTGAAGTAAAATCCTCGTAAGGAAGCTACGTAGACATGATATGAGCAGCAGGCACGCAGCAAAGACATCATCGATTTCCCCTCTAAGATAATTTATGATATTGTAATCTTATAAATCATGAGTCTATTAGGGACGATCAGATTGTCGTCAAACAGCTTGGCGAGGGATTTCGGCGTAACGAAGGTAACTCGTCATTAATGTGGTGGTTACCACCCATCTGTCCTGTCTCTTCTGCACCTCCCGCATGATGAGAACCTTGCCACGCTAAAATCGACACTCTGTGCCGCGGTAATGGTTGCCTGCATTGCAAATCCGAAGGCTGGAACGTGATGGAGTTCTACTGGTGCCCCATATCTTTGTTTAAAATCAGTCGGTAAGACACAGGGCGGGGGGGTGATGATTTGCTACTATGGGTGTACAACAGGGTGTACATGATGATTTTTACCAGATGCTTAAGTGGATTTTTAGTGCTCTCTACGGAAGGAGGAGGAACGTCGTCAATGAACTTCCTCTTACTTTCATACTTTCATCAAGCTCTAGGAAAGTAATTCCTTGAGAATTTCATCTAATTGAGTAAGTGAAGTGATAATTGCGTAAACATAATAAATTCCTTACCATCACTTTCCTAGACCTGAAATTAGTTCAAGGATCATAAAATGGAAGGAATCCCTTTAACGAGGAACAGAAGGAGGTCGTACATTAGCAACTAGGATCTTTATTGGCCTTTGCGGAAATGAAATGTTTTAGATGCTTTAGATACAGAAGGAGTTGTAATAATAATTTTACCTCTTCAACATTCGCAATTTTTAAAAGTCATAACGCTAAGGACTGTTTTGTTCGCTTTTCTTTTGTTTTTTCTTTTTTTTTTATTGTAGGAAATCACCCACAAAATACGTGTCAAGAATATCTAATAAAGTACAATGTCCTCATCTAGAAGGAAACGTATCTATAACATAGGGAACACGTGTAAGATTAAAAATAAGAATGGGAGAAGACAACACGTGCGTCAATTTACAAGGTCGTTTTGTAAATTGACACATAACTGTTTAATCAATATTTAACATGCGTATGCGATACATGTGCAACCTCCATAATTTTATTTCCCCATAAATTCTGTGTCTTTTGTCAAGTTGTTCCGAGTTTAGTAAGCCAATTACTAAATACGAACTAATAAAAAATATAATTTAATTTTATCCTGTAATTAATTTTCCATATAGGACTTCGATTTTGGCTACGATGTTTTTTTTTTTGTTTATCACAAAATTTTTATTAAAATTTTCCTTATCGAACTGATGGAAAATTAATTTAAAATGTCTATACAAAATTTTAATTGTCAGTATGTTTGTTTTTTTTTTATAATTCTGAAATTAAAGATTTTATAAATTAGCTAACAGATCATATTTATCTAGTAATAGTAAAAATATTCGCAATTAAAACTGAAAACACTTGGGGGAAATTACTTATAAATAAATAAAAAAAAAAGTTCAGAGTCAAGTTAATAAAAATTGTAATAAATAAAATAATGGCCTATTACGCAAAAATCATGGCAATTTGGTAATACTATAACTTAGTTCATTTAATAATTCATATTATATTTATATTTTAAAATTAAACATATAAAAACAATGTTTATAAGGTAATGAGACATCAATGCCTTTTTTTTATTAATGTTAATTATTTTTTACATTTACAAATTAAAATTATAAATAAATACACAATTTTCTATTATTATTATGATTTTCGTTCCTTGTAGAAAATTTTAAATATGTGGATTAGAAGCACACTCCTTGAAGTATATCGTTCTACCTTAAAGATCAATACACTATTTTTTTGAAGTGTTTGGATAGAAGATAACGAGTTTTATTAAACTCTACTAAATTTGATGCTTTAAAGTCTCTTCTTTCATTTTCTTAAGATAAGTTCTAGATAAAACTTTTTATGTGTAATGCTTTGTGCTCATTAATTTTCGCTTTAAAAGTTTGATTCGTGTACCTCCCAATAAAACTTCATACATTCATTTATAATTTTTGAACAGTTTTAAAAAAGTTTTCCCGTAGTCTGTTGCTTAAAATTTTGTACTATTTTAAACTACAGAGAAATTAAAATGCCCTGAGTTATAAGTAGGAAAAGTATTATCTAAAAATACCCGCACAATTACTCTTCTGGCCAGTGACCTAGGACCATAAAATATTTACTGTGCACTTGAACAATGTAATTGATGTCATGTGCTCATTCGTCTATCTTAACTATTAATGATGCCTCCTTAAATTATCATTTCTAATTATAACTTGGAAAAAGAAATACATGGGTTTATGGTATTAGATAATTTTTGTAAGAGACAAAAATGTACTCCTGTCTTATTTCTGAAGAAGAATAGCTTCTGTTGAAATCACCGCCCTTCCAATCGGTAAGGAATGTCATTTTTCATTTATGACTAGTCAGTCATACCATGTCGTTTCCTTTTCGTGGATACTTACGAGCTCACGTCAGCATAGTTAATTTGAACCCTTCGAAAAATAAAACTAGCCATTTCCAACGTATAGGCAAGTCATTTCCAGTTTTTACAACAGCAATCGCATTAGCTCTTTGATGGTCAACAACGTCGCCAGTGAGGAATGCGGAAAGTCATGAAAAGTTTAATAGGATGACCTCGACCGCCAAGGCACATGCATCATCAGGGGCTTTTCTTAGGGCATCCATCGAAGGGTCAACAAGTCCAGGCCCGATTCATTGGGATCATGAAACTACACTTTTTTTTTCTACGTATTTCTACACTTTTAACGTCTATATATTCTTTCGAAGATGGTACAATGGGTGCTTGGTGGGAGGACAAACACTATCATGAAAGACTATGTCAGTTATCGTCGAGTCTTTCAGTCATAAATCCTGCGACTAATCCGTTTACGAGATAATTGAACGAAACGTCGTCGACGCTCCATGATTCTTTATGATAGCTAGAAGTGACAAGCGAGTGCGAGAATTCGATTAGTCCATCTATAGACTACTATCGATTGATATCTGTTGAATGGAGGAAGGCATCGAAGTAGTGTTATACGGATATCATGCCCTTCGTTGGCACGTACCACCCTTGCTGTATAACAAATAATAAAAAAGTTAGGAATAGTTGATGTAGATGTAATGGAAATTTGTGAAAGATTTATTTTCCCAATCGGGTTTCGCCTCATCCCGACGACTAGGACGATTATGTTGCCTTCATCAGCATGATTTAATTTTTCGATGAATGCTAATGAACCATTCATTTGTGCATTAATTTCGAATTACTGGTGCGATTCGTTTAGAGGGTACTTTTATCGGTTTTTTGAACTCAGATAAGGAAAATCCACAAAGTTTCCAGTGATTCTCGCATAAAAAGGGTTCACAAAGAAAATCTATCCAGAATTTTGAGTCTGTCTGCATGTGATAGCACGATTCGAATTGTTTGCTTGTGGTCGCTGCAAATGAAGTATTAATCGGATAATTATTGTTACGTAATTATGCCACGATCAGCAGATAGACACTACTCCTGCTGGTCATGATTATATAACAATAACTGCAACACTGATGGAACCACGTAGACAATGGAGGACGTCGAGTATATTGATTGTTTTGCAATTTGCTAATTGGACAGTTTCAATTGTTGATAATTATTTAAATGGGTATTGGAGATTTGGAACAGAGTTGTCATTTTAACAAACATGCAACTGTCCATTTTCGAAATGAATTTCAAGAACAAATATTTGTTAGAATAAGTGACGTCATTTAATCTTTATTTATTGATCGATTTAAAATAGAAAAAAATTAGTTAAATTATCACTATCATTATTTATTTTACAAAATGTTGACTAATTACAATAATAAAAAAATACTAGTTTTTAATAATAATTAGGATCAGTGTGCTTATTTTTACAATGTGCAAACGTTGGCATCTTTTTTATGTTTATTTGAAATTTAGCATACTATGATTTTGTGTTGTTATTGATTTGTTTATTTTTTCCTAAAATTCTAAAATTTAATAACACACATTCGCGGGCTCTTCTTGGCATCACTCCGAACCTTAAAATGTTTTGAAAACTATTGAACAACTAAAAAAAAAACATCACAAGCATTTTAAACTGCAATAAAAGGAGAGTTTAAAACTCAACTACAACCATCCATTCAACAATTGATTTATTAAACTGTACCATTTCAAATACAAAGACAAAAATATACGAAGCGAAGCAAACCCAAAGTTTAGTGGGTTTTGTGGTTCGAAATACAATAGGGTTAAATGGTACCTACAGTCGAGGGGTTCCATAGGACCGAATGCTTTCTTCCTCCATTAGTGCTTATTACGTTAAATTACGTTCCATCCGCAACAATTACACATTCCATCCTTTAAACCAAACAATTGAGCAATATTTTGCTTTCCATTCAATACAAGGGAAACTCCTTTAAGTCTTTTGTATTTGTGCATGGAACACTTTAGCACGTGCTATTTCGAATATTGAACGACCACAACGTATTCATAAAATCTGCCTCCTGCTCTTAGCTCATTTGTTCGAAAGCTCGATGAAGCATGTGCTAAACCCAGAAGTACATTTTGGCCCTTCTCCTGACCAAGTAAAAGGAAATTGTGTTTTCTTCAATTCTCTTCATCAAAATCATTCATCAAAAATATAAAGAAGAAAATTCGGCAAAAATATACCTTAGCTGGAAATAAATCAAGGGAAATATTTGGTACTTAGAAGTTGGGCCATCTTAGCCGTTCCACATCATATAACACACGCACGACCTATAGAATTCAAAGTTCCAGAGAAGAGCACTGAGGGATTAATAATCGATACAAAAATAATCAACCAGGAAATCTTACACTGTCCGTCTATACTGAAGAAGTTCAATTTCGAACGAACGAGCAAGAATAAGATCTCTTAGGTATACGCATAATTCTTCGCATCATGCTTGCGACATTTTTGTATTTCGTAAAAAAGAATCACTTTCTTTTTGCGGACTCATATTCCATGATTGACGTCATCCTACTGCCCCAGATTCGAAGATATATCCTTTTGTTCTCCTTGAAAAAAAAAAAACGTGGAAGAATCTCCAACTGCTGCCTTTTCCTTTAAGTTTTTTTTTTGTTTTTCAATACGGAGGAGTGAGGAGATAGGCTTGAATCCGTGCCAAGAGATGTTAGGCGTACGACGACGAATAATCTTAGCGAGTGGAACTCATTAAGAGCTCCAACGCCACAAGCCGCAAGTCAACAATCTGTTTAGGGATAAAATTATAAACACTGCAATTACGGATTGTAATAAGGAGTTTTAGGAGTTGGGCTCTCTCTCTTCTTCAGTATATTTTAGCACGTGGACGAGCCTAAGAAATATAAAAATAAGAAAAGAAAGTAGAAAAATTTGAAGGAAGACACGCCATTCTTCAGGTACCGGAACCATATGGTAATACCGTTGGTATGAGGGAGGTAGAGCTACAGGTTAAGGGAAAAAGAACTCGACCTTGTGCCTAGCAATTACGGCCGTAAAATGTCAACATAACTGATAATTATACGTTGTACCCCCGGAATCGCAGTAGACACCAGATGGTACCATTATCTGGTGGGGTTAAAAGTATCGTAAGGCTCCTTCTACGGTTCCACCGGGTTACCTTATCTTACAGCTATTATATCGATGTTCACCGGTAAAAAGAAAGAGGCTTTAGGTAATTCCCAATCGGGTAAAAAACTCAAAATCTAGAAAAATTTAATCATCACAACTATAAGAAGTATATTAAGTTAGTTTGGAAAATGGAAAAGTTCATTGAGTTCTGTAACTAGCCGTACTTGCCAGTACCTACTTTCTTTCGAGATGTCCTTGGACAGAAGGCATGCACAAATTAGACTTCCGCCTATTTGTAAGACTTTATGGACTTAATACTGAAAGAATAAATTGATGTATTTTGGTAAAAAATAAAATAAATCGAAATATGATACAATAAACGGGATGAGTGTATTAAGGAACGACATATTTTTATTTTTGGAACTTAATCAGACATTTCACTACTGCTCGTATATTCCTTTCTTTACGTTCCTACTACGAAGATGATTTATTAAGTTTGAGGAGTACGGGAAGAAAACAAATTATAATCGATTTTGAGTAAGATGAGATTGTTAAAAATAAACTCCCTTCCTGATGGAAGCATTAATACGTATTAAAATCACATAGACGTATTTCTTAGGGCTATTATTTATCTTATAAAATTCTTCAAGTATTTTTTACAAATATAGATATTTAAATATTATCTTTATATTTGTAGTCTCCTAACAAAATCCATACCTTTCAGTATCATAAAATAATAGCCAAACAGACAGATAAACAATAGTCTATACTTTCAATTGATCCATAACCAATTTGTTGGTGGAGATTTTGTAAAATATTATCCAATAATTTTGTCGTGCTTATGTAGATATTGAATAAAAAATTTGACTAATTTCTTTTAATTAAAAGCTTCAAAAGAATGCAGGTCATTATAAAGAATTGAATCTGGAATTTCGGCCAAAGTTAAGAGACTAGCAAAAACACTGTGTATTTATAAATTTACAAGAAAAATTTACAAAATTCAAAAAAAATTTCTTAGGTTTCTAAACACGAAAATACATTTGATTTTATTTTTTTTTATTATCACGTGTCGTTCAAATTATGTCTTTTTAACAAATCACGACGATTTCTTTACAAAATCGTCACAAGCGCTAAAAAGTATCAACATTTTAATGATTTTCAGGACTTATTTCTTTAAACTTATTTAATTCATTAATTATTTCTATTAACTTATTTAATTCAATTTACCCATGATCATGATCATGATCCACGATATATTTTATAGTTAAATAAATAAAATATTACAGAAACTTATTCCTTATCGAAAAAATATATAAAGGAAAATGTCTACTGCATTAATTGAAGTTAAAAATAGTAAATAAATTTGTTCCATGGATTAGAGGCATTCGCCTGCCCATCAACTTCTAATAATACTTTTTTAAAATAAATGAAACAACCTTCATGTCACCACATCGACAACTGACCTTTTCAATGAAAACCGTATTGTAAAAAAGTAGTCCTGTCGAAAATTAAGCCATCCAAAAGAATATTTTCCAAAAATATTATGAAAGAGTATAACTATAACTTCCAAATGTTTATTATCTTAGGAAGATCTTGATCTCAATATCACTTAACAGCATTTCTTGTCTTCTGAAGAAGCCCGAGATAAGATCACTAGTTCCCGTCTGAGGTCGAGATCTCAATGAAATGTATAATATCCATTCTGGACAGCTTTTGATTTAGGCCATATGCATTTCAATCGACACGACGTGACCATGAACGTTAATTTAAGTAAAAAAAAGAAAAAAATTAAAAACAAAGTACCGCCGTGCGGAATCACTCAGAAATTTTACGCAATTGTATTTTTACGAGTTTTTAAATTGTTTCAGTGGTGTATTTTTAAAATTCAAATATTCTAAAATAAATCTCTTCCTCGCGTCAACTGTTGGTGTGAAATGTTTTGTGAGACCTCATATTAAATACCAGAGAGAATTAGAAATATCGTTTGTGTTTAGTTTGTAAACACATAAAAGAAATCAATTAAAAGGTAACTCACCTCATAAGCTCAAATGTGATGCAAAGATGTTTCCTAAAGTACATGTAGTCCAACATGTGAATAACATTATGAGATCCATCGGCGTCCGCTGACCTCAGCTCTTCGAGTATATTCAGTTCAACGACAGCCTGATTCAGAAATCGTTTTTTGTTTCTGATTATCTTAATAGCTACGTGTTGATTTGTCTTATGGTCTAAGGCCCGAATCACCTGGCCGAAACTTCCTTTTCCAATAACTTCGAGCACCTCGTATCGGAATGCGATATGATCATGTTCAATCTGTTTGAGGAAATTGGAAAAATTTAAATATTATTAATTTTAAAAATTCTGCATTTTTAAACATATGACATCATATATTAAAATATTTATACTATTTATATTTTAATTTGTTACCCTTTTGTAAAATGTTTGAGTGTTTTAGAACATTTTCTATTAATTAAAGTCTTTAAAAAATGCCGAATCTTAACTGAAAATTGATGACTCAACGTATGAGTCTAGCAATATGATTCATTTTTTGAGTGTTAATTATAAAAGATTTTGTAAAATTCAACTAAAACTGATACTTTTCGAAAGAATTGATAAAGTATTATTATATGCGATTATATACGTGCGGTGTGAATTTTATCATATGCGATTTCATATCTGTGGGCTGTTAATCAAGTTTAAGAATAAGTATTTGGTATTTGCTTACGATTTTATAATTTCCATACTCGTCGTCATATCCGCAGTTCATGGAAGTGCCTGGCTTGGCGTTCACCTTGTTCGCATTTTGCCCGAAGTACCACACCTCCGAGAATACTTTAAGCTCATCGAACTCCATTTCGGTAAGGTGACTGCTGTACCGTTTAATCATTTCTATAGAAAGAAAGAGAGTTTTAAATATAAGTTATACAATAAGATCCCAACAATTAATTGAAAGCAATTGAGACCTCCCTAACATCAGAAACAAGAAAGACACATCAATCGAAATCCGTAGACGGTGATTAATTAAACGAGAAAAAGTCGTCCGCCCCACGTTTTAACTCCCTAGAAATTCAGATTCTAGCCGCGATTCGTAATTCATTTTGAATACTATGGTTTTTTTTTTTTTATTCCTAGTTTGTCCAGATCATAAAGTTTCATGGTTATTTATTGTCTGTCTTTATTTTGCACTTTTTGCGTGCAAGAAGTTTCGGCTAGATATTTTATATTGTTCACACTTTGCCATTCTACGATTATTTGTTCATTTTCTCAGCCTTCTTTAGCCATTTCTAGGAGGTCTCTGTGGGGAGTTATTTAAGGAAATCAATATCACTGAAACAAAGCGTCCCATTTATTAGGGGAGGACGTTCAATAGCAAAAAAAAAAAAAAAACAATAACAAGATATCCAGAAAAGACAAAAACAAGAATGTGTCCATTTTGTTGGCACAAGGGAGATTTATTTGGGACTCAGTGGAAAATAATTGTTTTTTTATTAACCACTAGAACTTGGGAGTTATGCTGTTTTTTTTTTTCATGAGAAACGACAAGACGAATGGCTTGATTGATACGGGGGGACACGGATCGATTGTTTGCATTTCAGATAAGGCATTTAGGAATTGCTGATAGGGCATAATTTAGAGGGGCCTTTTAGACCCTTTCAAGCTTTACAAATAGTGCCTCTGAAAGGTTAAGAAAATTTAAGGAATTCGTAATAATGTCGGCTTTCTTAGAGAGAAACGATTGGAGAGAATAGCCTCTTTCTGAATTTATCTTATAATAAATTTTAGTGGTATAAAATGTAATTTCAACCTACAATGTCCAATTCCAAGAATTCATACTAAAAACAAAAATTTTGAAGTTGATTATATTTATAAGAAAAATGAAACTTATTCAGTCCTAATATTCTACACTTTAAGAACCCTTTTATTTTTTCGCCAACATTAGAAAACACCATGTTTCTTATTTAATAACGTTGAAAACAAATATTAATTTTTTAAAGTCTTAATGAATTAAAATTATTTATAAATTTAAAAGATAAAAATAAAAATTAAAAATCGATTGCAAAATTTGTTTACTTCTGTACAAAAATATTTTTCGAATTTCAGGTAAATTAAATTCCATTAAAGGTATGCAACATTGACAAGGTTAAAAAAAAAAAAAACACTTACAAAATTCCAAACATTCTCAGATAGAAGAAAAAACGAAAGTTAAAAAACCTGCGACGACAGACAGAGGATTTTATGCAAGATTTAATTGATTCTCGAATTCTTGCCGTTTGGGCATTTGCATGTGGTGGTCGCGTCTTTTATCGCTTTGCGCAAAGCACCTTCATTCAATTGGAAGGTTGGCAAAGGCGGGGAGTGTGCACCTGAACATTGCACAATAACACTCATTATCTTTAGCAAAAACAAAAATATAAAACATTAAAATTCCAGTTGGACAAAGCCCGTGCTTTCCGTCGTCAATTTCAGGTTCAATTCGATTAGCCACGTTGGATAAAACACAAAGCAACAATTTTCAGGTAAAAATGGATAAAATTAGACCTCGCTGAGATGAATGAGGCTGTAAAATGGTCTATCTGGGCGGCAGGCGGTGACGCTGGGTGCACTTAGTGTAGATTTACCTTTACTACATTTCAAATCCCATTAAGACAAGAGATTAAGTGGCAAAGAAATAAAAAAAAAACAAAAAACCCACGACACAGAAAATCCGAGTAAACAAAGAAATAAATTTTGCAAAGATCTCTGAAGTTGAAGGTTTTGAGAACTTCGAGAGTGCTTACGACATGGAGCTGCTCATGGCCGGGATTATAGTGAGCCTTTTAATAATTAAAATCGATGCAAGTTTATCGTAGTTAGCCTAAGGGCAGTAGTAGAACTCTATACTCTGATAATTTACCAAGAAACAAGACTGCTGATTAAGAAAGTTTATAAGAACAAAACGAAGTCATTAAGATTAAGGCAAAGTCCCAGTTGCAATGAGAAGAAAGAAAAGCTTAAAATATTAAGTTGTAGTCGTAATAATAAATTAACTTTCCGTCCATGTTTGCTAACTAAATTTTATAATAGGTACAATTTTTAAAATTGTTGTAATGAAATGTTCTAAGGAATTTGGAATTTTATTTTTCGAACATAACAACAACTCTATAGAAGGAAAAGTTCGGAAATAAAAAAAAATATTTTTTTCAATAAAAATACAATACTAGCGTTTATTTTAACAAAAAATTTAAACTAAAGGAGAGAAAAAGACGGTCCAGCGGCCGGTTATGTGGTCAGAGGTGCTTAGTGAGGGCTTTAGTGAGTCAGACGGTAAGCCGGTCTGGTGTTTATTCCGCCAGGCGGGTCATGGGTCAGAGGCTCAGTGGGTCAATGGGTCAGATGGTCAGGTAGCCAGACAGGTAGGCTGTCAGTAGATCATGGGGTCAGTTGGTCAAATGGTCGTTCCTAGAGGGCTCAGATCAACACTATGCTCTATGTTAGGCCAAAATGTTATAAGGTAAGAAATTTATATTTCATTTGTATGCAAAGATAGTACCATTTATACCAATATCATTTTTGCTTTGAATCCACAGAAATACTTCTGAATTCATACACAGATTTGGGTCTATAGAAACTTCTAAAAAAAAAAAAACTACCCTTTCTTTTACGGTGCACAGCCAAGTAGGAAAAACGAGTCTTAAGAGAGAACAAAGAAATCGCGGCCTCCACACCTGTACTACTACCTACGATTGCTCCGTTATTAATTTTAAGAAATTCTCTCTATTTGTGGGAATCCAAAACTTTATGAAGAAGATTTAATGAGAGGAAGAAAATTATGAGCCTCGTCTTACTGCCGAAACAGCAATTAAGACGGTCTCGTTGGCGTACACCGTCGGCAATTGTAAGAACGGCTGTAAAAGTGCTGTTTGCACAGAAGTGATTCATACGAGGCCTTAACCATTTTTATTCAATTAACCACGGATGCCAAGGTGTTGGGGAATGTGATAGAAAAGCGCGAAACATTCAACAGCTAAACTGGGTGCAAATTAAAAGCAAATCAGTTTTTCCGCAGAATTATAGCTAAGGGCGTTAAGACATACTCTAGTATGCTTCCTTGTAGGCCGTAACAATTCCTTAAGGACGCAAAAACAATTAAAGTCTCTTTTGCAACGCCCTTGCTAATGGTAATAAAATATTTTTTTACAGCCCGACTTGAGCAATGTGCCTTTCACATTTTCTCGCCCAATTAAAAATAACGTAGGCATATGCATTTTCTTTTTTTTTATGTAATTTTATGCACTTTAATTCACCTGAAGCCGTCAATGGTTTTTGATCACATTTTGTTCCAGTTGCAGTCGATGATTTCGATGCGGTTGATGAGGCAGACGTTGATTTCGGTGATGATAAATTATTATTATTTGGCTGGGGGCTTATTGGTGGTAAAGAATTCCCATGCGAGTCCACACATCTTCCTATCCGAGATGAGCCCCGTGTCGTACCGCCGCACAATTGGGAAAGATCCAATCGAGATCCGGATAGACGATTCTCTCGATCGCGTCGACATTTGTCGTTGTCGATTTGAACCTGTAAGATGAAAATTTTCTTGCATAAGATACAAATTAAGATTATGTAAGAGTTCATATACCCTTGTAATTATAGTTTAATTAAAACTGAAAACTGTACACCATTAAGGGTAATGATAAATTCAAGGCTATTTTTGATGTTGCAAGCAATAAAATTCCACTCTGTCGTGTTTCTAATACTTTCCAAGTTAATCATTTATTAAAGAAAAACATTCATTTTCTTCCATAGTACATTCAATAACAAGAAATTAAAAATTGCAAAAATTTAGCGAATTTTATTACTTTCTGACGTAGTTAATCAATGACCCCATCCATCGTATTATGACCCTACTTTGAATAGTGCAGTGTATTGTGCTGTATGATGAAAACAAATGGAATCAATTAGTAGTAAATTATATAACAAAAACAAAAAGTAGTTCTGTATGTTTACATACGTATGTTGTACGATATTTTTTGTACATAGTTTAAAAAAATAATAATCTAAAAGGACTAAGAAATAGTATAGAAAAAATGTAATAAGTTTTTAAATTTGTATACCTGCATGTGAAAAATGGAGTCGAGACCTCAAAAATATTTTAAGGATTTAAAACATTGAAATTTCTAATTCTGGTAAGTGGACTATTTTTTAAAAAATTTCGATTTGAATGTTCCAAAAACAATATTTAATAAAACATTTAATACAAAGATATATGGATTAAAAAATGATTTAGAAAACTTTTGAAAATTCAAAATTGCATTGTTGAGAAATCTTTACATATGGAATCCTCCAAGCACGAGTCCAATTTGTTGTTAATAAAATTTATTTTATTTAAATATATTTGGAAAAATTTCAATATTCTAAAAAAAAAGTTAAAAATATTGCATCTAAATTTTCATTAATTTTACTTAGTTGTGCTTTTCGTATAGCAGTACGAAATTTCTTTAATTATAGAAAATTTCGATTGTTTTAAAGACTATTTTATGTCCTTTGTTTATTTTCATTTTTACATGTTATCCTTCACCAAAAAAATATCAATTTGTATTTGAATTCTAAGAAAAAAAAAAACGACTATTGGAATGAAATATTGAAAATAGTGTAAAATTATCACTCGTTTTCAAAAATGTGCGTGAGTTTTGTGTGAAAATCGAATTTAAGCACTTAATACTCCTCACGTAAACGGAGTACTATGCAATGTATATGTAACTAATTTATACTATAAGCAAATGTAGTTAGTAAAACGTGCTTACCACTAAAGGACTATACACCGAAAGACTATTCTACTTGAACTCACGACCAACTACAAATTTCTCAAAAGTAGTAGAAGTTTTTGATTTTTTTTTTTTTTTACTTACAGGCATTTCACATTTATCGAGCATTACGTGGCAGCTTTCGTCTTGTGTCTAGAAGCCAGGTAGATCACCAAAAACAAAAAAAAAAAATAGTAGGTGTCTCAATTTGCAATCAAATGCAAATTTTAGCAATTCGAATGTATGACACACGATCCAAGAGTTAGGGCAAAAACAATAAAATTCCCGACGAACTCCTAAAAAGGGGGGAGTTGATCAATCGTTAGTACATTTTTGGGTAAGATCAAACAAAATCGGCTGTGAAACAATTAATGTAATATCGAATTAAATTAAGAATGATCGAAAATGAGTGGTCTCAACTACCTAGCGATGCTAATGAGGTGCAAGCCCCGCGGCAGTAGCGGTATGAATAATGAAAATCAATAATGCGATGCATCGCAGACCAAATAAACAATTCCATATTGTGAATAGGTGGCAATCGAGGGCAGTCAGTCTCGACGTGACAATATGGAACTATTTGTGATTTCTATGTCTTTTTTTTTTTGTATTTTTAATTAAGACAAGCGACATACAAAAACAACTTTCAGTGTAACTTACTCACTAAACTCAATGTCATTGTTAAAATCTATGAATATTTGTTTCAAGGGTACATGCCTTCAAATAGGATGACGTTTTGTTTTAGTAAATAGGTATATTAATTTTATGATTTGGTAGATCGTTTTTTAAAACATTACAGAAATCCTAGGCTTCTTTATTCGGAAAAAAATAAATAAAAATAAAATTAAATTAGTTAAATTAAAGTTAAATCCTACCGTAACAGTCAAACTTCTTCTTTTTATAATTTTATTAAGTTTATAAGTATTAATTATATAATTGTACATAATAGCACACTTCTTTCTGGCTTTTAATATTTGTTGTAGTATATATCAGATTTTATAATGGAGCATCATAAAATGTTTATTTGGTTGTATTTTTATTCATGTTTTCGTCCCACCAAAGTGAATTGAAAGATTCATTCTTATTTATTCCCTTAAGTACAATAACCCTTAATGCCTATCTTATCAAAATTCCGTCGTTCGTTGATCTCTTTTACCCTATACCCAATTATTTTACAAAATACGATGTTACCGAGAGTATATAGAAGTGATTTTTTTTTTCAGATTTTACAATCTACGTCAATCCATATCCATCGATGTGATGGATAATCTCTTAGAAACCGAAAGAGAATCCGACTTCCTTCAGTCGTTTTTAAAATGTACTCCGTACCCTCTTTTCTTATTCTTTAAGGTTCCTATTGTTCAAAGGAGTCCCACCATCACCCCTACGACAAAATGTGAACGATGGTTGAGACTTGACACGCACCCTCCTACATCTTCAGTCTGCCAATAATTGTTATTTACTACTAGATAAACCTGACAGATATTTATATTTTTGTTTATAGACCGGAAAGTCATTCTCGCATGAAATGGTTCTAAAACCACTGGATTTATTGTCTTTATGTCACCTATTCCTTTTGTACTTTTACTCCAAACTATATCCTGACAAAGCATAATAACTGTGCTAGAATATCACGTATGCATGTTTCAAACTTTCAACCCTTGTTAAAATACCTTAAAAAGCATAGAAAAGGGTCTTTACGGTGCACACGTAATCGTACGTGGTACTGATAACATAACCTTCGTCATCATATCTTAAACAAAAAAGAAACATAAACCCTAAAAAGTTGCACGATGTAGTAGCATATAAGTGTGTCTTATGTACTCTAAATAGGATGAAGTTCGTTGGTAATCGGCGCCATATTCTCCCCTTCATTCCTATGTCTAGGATTCTATCCCTCTTTCCTGAAGAAATAAAAAAAAAAAAAAAAAACATTTATCCTCGCCGGGATCATTAGCGGCGTTAAATATGTAAGTGCAACCATTTCGGCAGGCTTTTATTATTTCAAGTCGACATCGTTAGACTGGAAGCCACTTTTCATATGTTAACGACTTTTCATGGTTTAGAGTATCGCGAAATATTAAGGGAACACGTAAACGAAATTTATATCCTTTTTCGACGAATGCTCCTTTTACCCGCCGTCGTCTATAAATTCGTGAAGAAGAGGGTAAAAACAAAAGAAAATGGCGAAAAAAATGTCTTAACTCTCTCTTTGATATAAACATTTATGAGAGTTTGATTAATAAATGTCGCTTCCTGCCATCCTTTAGCTTCTTCAAGGAGACGACGGCCACGACCACAGTCGGGGCCTAGTAATCGATTCACGGCTATGACATTCTCTGGCTGTTTAAAATGCTGAAGCCGAACTATTTCGTGCGCATTTCGATGCCGGCGACAGATAAGGTAAAGGAGTAGGCATTTAAGGTTAAGGAAGAGGTAGTACAGGTTGTGTGCACAAAATTGCTTTTAATAATATCAATGTCCTCCCCATAAGATGTTAATTTAGATGCAAACATCCTTGTGCACACCATCATAGAGACATGGGTGATGTTTATTGTGGGATATTAGTCCATTTGGTGGGAATACTGCTACTACTACCACCTTTTTTAATTTTGATTTTTTTTTTGTTTGTTTGGGTTGAAAAGTTAATGGGAGGGAACGTTTTTTTTTAAAGATTATCTTAATTGGTTTTGAACTGCAAAGACATGGATGACGATTCGGTTTTGCTACTTTTATTTTTTGTAATCCTTTTTTTTTGGTAAGGTGGGAATCGAACCTATAACTTTTTGGGACAGTAAATCAGGGTTTTACCAACTTATCCACAGAGGCTACCGCTTTTACTTTAAGCAAATACGAAATTTTAAAAGTGTTACCTTCAAAAAATACAACTAATGCAAAACTAAGTTAATAGGTCTTTTAAGTACCCCATGAGACCGACCGTGATTTAAAAAAATTCCATGGTCCTTGACACGGGGTCACAATTTCATATAATTTTCTTCAGGTTTAAGGTTTTTGCAATTCAATGCAGGTATATGACAGGAATTTTAATATGACAAATGAACGCGGAAAGATGATAAATGGAAGAAAGAAAATTTTAGGTCCTTTACCTTCAAAACTCCAAGAGATAAAAAAACATATCTGCTGTATCATTAATTTCATTTAGTTTATTTTAGATTTTTGTGCCAAGAGGAATTAATTATAAAAGGGTAATAAACTTTAACACCAATTCGACAATGCATCCTCTGACTCATCCGTGGCCATATGTGATCCCAAAAAATTTGGCCACCGAAAATTACATACGCCTAATTGGCGGCATCGTGTGCGGCAGCCTTAAATATCATTAAAATGCAATTTGAGGGAAATATTAATAGAATTTCTTGACTAAAATAGCGAGTCACGATAATTATCGTACATACGCGGATCGCCCATACTCGCGGTATTTTAGTGTGGGCCACTCGCACCATGTGATGGATTGTTTGGGGGCAATCGGATTATTATAGCGCTCTATTAGCATTCAATTACGTGGGCACCTATGCCTTCTACTCTACAGAGACTTTTATTACACAATATCGGAGTGGCCTACTAAATCCGGAAAAACTTTCGATTTGAAAATGTTGCGCGTGGCTTGATGCGCATTGCGTTCAATGACATTGAAAATGGCCAAAAAACGATAAAGATAAATGGGAAAAAAAAACAACACCGCGGTAAATTAAGCTTGAAGAAAAAACAAGGTATGAGGGAATTGGTGGCTGTGTGGAGCAAAAAGGTAAAAAGGTATATAACACTAAAATTGCCAGTCATCCACGTCCGAAAATTACATGCATGACCACGAAGCGAAACATCTGGCGGAGTAGGCTGGCCAAGTAGTGCTGCAACCGCGATTTTTCGAGTGGGTTTCCAGGTATCCACGTTTCCTGTCCGACAGCCAAACCGGTCACTCAGATTCGTTGTGATTAGCTCCAAGTGAGAACCATTTGATTCTTAACCTGGAGCTCGACAAACTGCATAATGAGCTCTGAGGGGAGCTATAGTTGGGACGAAAGACTTAGTCGTTGTTCCTACATATAGTGAGATTTCACTTTTCGCCAGGTAAAAGCAGGGTTACCAAGTGCATGGGATTAAATTGCATAAAAATGCAAAACTAATTATTAGTTTAAATATTGACATAAATCCAAAATTGCTAGCAAAATGAATCAAATACGCATATAAATGACCATAATTAAAAGAAAGTGTTATATTGTGAACTGGGTACGGTAGTAAATGTTACAAAATGTTAAATATGATCAAATTAAAATTACAGTCAAGAATACTTGCGTGATTTCCAACACAAATAACATACAAAAGGAATTTTATTTGGCTGTCGCTTACGTCATTCCCTGTACTCTCCGTGAACTGAGAAATGCCAGAGGTAGCTAAAAGTTTCTTTAAGCCTTGGGTTTTTGAGTATTGTTGATAACTAAAGAGACTAGGCATTGGAAAACGCGCAAAATCACAGCAGCAGTAGATTATTGAAAATGCTTTGCTTGGTCAGGTCAGTTTGTTGTCTGCAGTCAGTTGAATTTTATTTCTTATTCCTTAGGACAATTTTTCGTTGCTTTCGATAAAGCAACTAGTGTAGATTGTAAAAGTTGGATCAAATTCCCCTAAAATATGGTAACCCTATTTACCTGGCTCGACTTGTTTAACTCCCGCAACAAGTCCGAATCGCTGGTTTTGTTTTTCTTCCTTCTTTTCTGCTTTTCACCTTAAACTTGAAAATCGCAGCTGCATCCTGTTCGACTCTAATTACACACCATGGAAGCACCTGTACCTGTTCTGCTTTAAATATTGTATACACACAAAAAAAAAAAAAAGATTGCAGTCTCAACTTTAGCACAAAACCACCAAAGTGGACCTAAGCCACCATTGAGAGGCTCTCTTAAATCTCTTCTCAAATTTCATGCGATTATAGTCGACTGCACTTCGCTTTGTTGACCTAATTTTCTTATGCTCGGTCCGGCATCATCTACATCATCATCTTGACCTGTTTTCTTATGTTTTGCCGCTGCCAGGTAAAAAGAGCTTAGGCGGAAAGACTACAAGATCATTATTGGCATTACTATGAGGAATATATACGAGAAGTTCATCACTTGCTTTTATCTGTAGCGTGAGCACGATGAACAACCTCAACGGCTCAACAATCCTAGGAAGTATTTCTTGAGCAGCCCTCAAAGTGGCTACGAGCACCAAAATAATTCTTAGAGCCTGGAGCAGATTTTACAAGTGTATTTCCACGACGAAAATCGTGGGAGGATAGAGAATCCTCTACAGTTACAGATTATATTATAAAAAGTATATCTACTTTTTGGTTGCAGAAACTTTCCTAGGACTTTTGTAAGTTACACGACCAAGTTCTCAAGGAATTTCGTGTTCCGTATTCCTTCACAGTTCCGGGTGGTCTTTTCCTAAAAAATAGATGCAAATGATGGTATAGGGAAAAACGTCCTTATGTCACATAAAACGCGAATTTTATAGCGGACTATAAATGCAAAGGTTGGCGGAGAGTATGAGAAGAAATATTCGTTTCTCCGTCAGACCCAAAGTAAACCCCTTTTTCTTATTCTGCGTAGGACTGAGAAATTGAATGAGGCTACAAGGCGATAAATTGAACCTCCCCCGAAGGTACTAATACGGAAATTGATTGACACTGATATTAATAGGCACTTCCAGCAGGTATAATATTTTATATTTATTTTTCGCACAATCATCTTATCACTTAAAAGATGGTTTTAGGATCCACTTTTCTGTTACAAAAGTGTACTTAGTCATCTTTTCACGCCTCTAGATTGTGTCGTGTCTAATTGGGTTTTAATCTTGTTTGATTGATTGGCAGGTGAATAGAAAAGAAAAATGCATATGCTATTAACACTAAGACTCTTTAGAGGGTCAATTATTACATCAATTGGAGAAAGGTTTTAAACTGGTTGTCTTGAGGTAAAAGCAAAATATACTTTCCCGATCAATATCAATATCAATTGAAGAAAAAATAATAATAAATAAATTTTTACTATTTCTTTTTCATTTGAAGAGTTTTTATAAATGAATTAAAAAAAAGTACGCATTCCAAATGCGTCAAGTAAAATATTTTATACTTATAAAAACTTAAAAAAACTTTAGAAAATTCTACCGAATATTTTTTTTTCAAAGTAAGCTCATTTTTTTAAATCTTCCTTATAAATTAAAAATTTCATATGGGTTAGAATTCACCCCAGCCATTTTTTCATATTTCCATTAAAAAAAAAAATTAATTTTCAATTTATAATTACAATTTTCGACACATTTATGTTGGAATTGGAATTGAAATTTAATTAAAGCGATATTTAATACAGACTTTTAAGTCTACAGATTTTATATATCATTACATTTACTATTTTTCTACATAATTTTTATGGAAAAAAAATTATTTTATTATTATTTAATTATTTATTATTAATATTATTATATGAAATGTTAACACTCTTTCTACTTTGCTTACACTTTACTTACGTAGTAAGAATCTTTAATTGAAAATTTTAATTAAAACAAATTTTATTAAATTTATGCAAGGCAGTTTTGATTAAAACCCTCGTTTACATGCAATTACAGTCTAAATAAAGTAGCTCCGTATTCAATTTTCTTTTTGCAAACTTCTAACTATGCGACTTTATTATTTTTATATGTAAATGCATACTTAAGTAATTGTAAAATTTCACGATAATTACGACAATATTGAATATTCAATTGAAGTGTCGAAGGTTAATAAAGTATAGTATCAATTCCAGATATGTTTATACAATTTTACAATTAAAATTTCAGGACAAACATATTTCTACATTGTAGAGTGCAAGAGTAACACTTTCTGAATTCATCATGACTTGTAAAATATTGTTTATATTGTAAAAAGTGTATATTTATATACTGAAAGGTAGGATATCTATCTCTATGAAAAAATATTACTGTAATGGATTAAATTAGTGTTTCTGTAAAAGTTCATGATGCTGTAGAGCTAGCCGGGAAAGTGTTGATAATTTTTCAAAGGTTTCTTTTCTTCGATCTTAAGAAAATTAAAAAGTCATCAGGAAAAAAAAGTAAGGAAATCTGTAGAAATCAATTGTGATCTTATGTAACCGGAACATACACGGAAAACGCCCCGGCGCGCCGGTGGATTGCTCGACAGATTGGAAAACGCGAATAGGCTACCGCGGGCCGCGACCATGTATCGCGTTTCCGAAGAGCGTGATTGGTTTTTTGTTTCTTTATTCGGAACCTCTTACGCTGATCAAATTGCTGGGAAATGTGTGTAATATGTATTTTTTTTTTTATATAATCCCACGAAGTCAGCCACTCGAGTGAGAAATCATTACGGAGGTAAAATGAGCACTCAGATAATAAGTCCTCTGTCCGCCCACGTGATAATAAATCAACAAGCGCGCCACAAGCATGAAACTCTTCTGATAACGAGTTTCTAGTGATAAGAAAATAAATTTATTTATTTATTTTAGTTTCTTTTGTTAGTAACACGCCTATGATTACATTGAGATTGCAGCAGTGGCATCCACGCCACCTTTTCCACTTTGTTTACAAATTATCCGCCTTATTAAAAAGCTTACGTTGTAAAATTGGAGCACGCTTTAAGCAAACGATGTCATCGAGGTCAACATATGCCTGAGAGATTATAATTATAGGTTTTTGTTATAATTTAATTACGGAATCGCCGCGTACCGCGTCACAACCCGATTTTCTTGGGAAATTTTCTTAAAGTGTTTTCGTCCGGGGAGTGACGGTGATGCACTTATTTCGAGTGACCTGAATAAATCTCTGATATTTGGGCAGCTAGTGAGCATGGTGCAATTATAGAACTTTTGCTAATCACAGCGACCACCACGTCCGGTGCACTGTTCTCATGATTTTCTGTGCCGACCAAGACACCCGAGAGAAAAATCAGAATTTAGGTCGAAGGTCTATTTTTGAGGCAATTCCGAAGCGACAACTGTTTTACGATAAAAATATTTTTGGGAAAAATTTATGAATGGACAACTTGTACGGAATATCTATCGATACATGGGAAACAAATTTCGTAATATTAAATTGTGGCAGCGCTATAGTGTTAAAATTTATTTTTTATTTAGATTTTAGACAATTTTCAAGATTTAAGATCTAGTAGACACTAGGAATATTTAAGGTCTAATTTTCCTGCTATAAAATAAGAATTTTATGATTTTTTTTCAACAGTATTAAACGATCTATACGTTTTTTTTAAATGTTTAAACTTTCTTAATTGTTAATTAATTTTGGTGCATTAATTACCCAAAAGGCTGAGATGTTTTTTAAGAAATATGAAAATCTCCGGGCATGTTTAACATTAAAGTAAATTAATACAATTTTCGAAAACTAATAATATGACAAACTCGGAATATATTTGAAAATAGTTTAGTTTCGAGCATTCAGCAAAATTACAACTATTTTTAAATATAGAATTTAAACTTTATGATACAAAAATTTAAGAAGAAAATCAGTATTAAAAGTTAATTAAATCAACATAATTCAAAAGTAAGTTTTGTCCAAATATAACAAACTCTTGGGAGTCATCTTCAACAATAGTTTGGCCGCCAGCATACAGAAAGATTTTCGTAAATATTTCTGCGGTTGATTGTGGCAATGTTTGGGACGTGACTTTAAGTATAATTAGGTTAGATTTACTAAGTTGCCATTGGATTTTGCTAAGTCTCCTGTTTTCATGAGAGTTTATGTGTACGGCAAAAATACAACCATGTGAAGGATGAAACAATTTTTGTACGTCACAAATTTGAGATGAAAATTTATAACGAGAATTTTTTCTTACACTTGAAAATAAAATAACCTCGAGACAGGAAGATTTTTTTTTTCTTAACAATAATATAAAGGGTGAAAACGGAGACTGTATGAAGAATTTCTGTGGAATTTTGTGCGGTGGAAATTTGTATAGTAGGCTTAAAAAATTGAAGGAGTACCATTTTCGTACTTTGAGAAAATAGGCATTGAAACTTCTTACTTAATATTTGGATTTTCTTTAAAAGGGGTTCAAATGTACCTGAATATTTTAGGATTTCCAGGTATACTTGGAGATTGAAAGTAATCTCATATTAGTCAGAGTTTGAATCTCATTTAACCCTTTCCATCCCTATAATGCTTGTTTTACGTTTTACTTGTTTTGTATGGAAGGCAATATATTCCTTTATTTAAATTTTTAATTCCTTTTTATGACTCGCTTGTACACGGCACAACATGGGCCAAATTTACAGGATTCTATTAGGCTTAATGTAAGTTTATTCGATTTTATTTCAATTTCATTCGATTTGTTTCGGCTCGGCTCGTCACGGTTCCAAAAGAACTGATTTAGTTCATCCTAGCTTAATTTAATTCAATTTGACTTGACGATCGAAAAATACCCTATTTTTAAGGCTCTATAGAAATTTTTACAGTCTTAAAAATATTACAGAATACTGTAGCAAAAATTAAACTTTATCAAGTAGAAGGGTCAGAATTAATCAATTGTTGTATTCCCTATGACTAGCTTTTTTAGATCAATACTAAATGATCTCCTGTCGCTAACATCGGAACCCAAAAAATAAAAAAAAAAAATTCGATCTCTACTGGCACAGTGACCCTATTTCAGTTCTTTTTTTTTTATTATTATTGTCATCGACCCGCTGATTGTTCTAATTGGGTCCACACTTCCTCTTTACCGCGACATAGACGCCGTGGCTGAGCTCGCGGTCACCGTCGCGATTTGCTTTCTTCATTCTGATCAATTGCGCGCTTCTCTCTATTTACATGTTTCCGGCTTGAATTTCTCCAGATGATATCTGCGCCCGATCAGTGATCAACCGATCACCAACTAGTTTTCGATTTTTATTAATTCCATTTTTATTTCACTACTGCTACTGCTTCAATACCCCAGGCAATAAGCTAATAGTAAAAGGAGTATATAAAACTTGGACACTAGCCGTGCCAGCGAAATGATCACGGCACGCTTTATCGCGCACGGCCTATTTAAATAGACCGCAAGGCCGCTCCTGCCTTAATGATCGCGAGTTGTCCACAATCTATCAAAGAAAGTTTCCTAGTGCGGGGGGCTTTTTATAAAGATGGACAAGTCTGTGCGATGATGCTTCAATTTATCTCAATCACACATGACCGTTTAGGAGATTTTCACTCAAGATCACCGGGGAGTGTCTTCAGACGGCTGACGGCCGTTGATTGCTCTAAAATTGGAAATGAATGGCCAGTGCGAATAAGCGCTCAACGACCGCTCCTTAAAGACGCATAATTGGCGCAATTCTCGTGAGCCATAACAAGAGGTCATTTGGACCTCATGTCAACAAAATTTCCGCATATTTCCTTGGACAGTTTCGTACGCAGAATTTTCTATAGTTGACAAAGACTGGGATTATTAGGAATTCCGCATCGCAGCATAATTGCGACCGGGTGGGCTTTTTCTTGATAAAGTTATTATCACTCTGCTAGCCGTAGATAAGTTTCTTCAAGAGTATACGAGTTCTTCGTTCCCGTCTTATGATTGCTAAGGAGCCCCATGCGGGTGCACAGCTGCGCTAATTGTCATGGACAAATTTTTTAAAGGAAAGACTCGCACTTGGGTCTGGCAGCATTAATTTTCTTGTCTTAAAAAGGCAATTTGTAGGAGCTGCCGACATATTTGATTAATTTTTTACATAGCGATTACAGCCGACTTTTAGCCATTAAACTCAGATAAAGAAATACCTCATAAAATAGCGTTTAATTATTTCAGACAAGGTTAAGGTGTGAACCTCGTGCACTAAAATTTTAAATAATCTTTCTGCAATCGGAGTTACAATCATCACATGTTCCGGATATCACGTTATTTGTTATGAACTCAACCTTGCAATATCATCAATTATAGCAATAAATAAAAAGTAAAAAATATTTTATTGTTTAAAAAAAAAAAAGATTTTTAATTAACAGTTATCGAACGATTTTTTATGACTAATATAAAATTATGCATAGGAAATTTTTATGAAAATACTTTACGTAAATACATTTTTATGGAGTATGTTTAGTTTTGGTAATTTTTGCATTAAATCAAAAAAAAAAAACAAAATAAATAATACATTAATGGAAAAGTAAGCTAAATAATAAGATATTACTAAAATCTATTTAATTTTGAAAATTTTTAATATTTCTAATCGATAGGAAGGAAATAATAATAAGGAAAACAATTAAGATCGTTAGAAAATTGTTCAAAATTCTTTTCTAAAAACATTATTAAAATTTTAATAATTGAGGAAAATAAAAGAAAAATTGTAAAACATAAGAAAATGTGTGGGAAACTTTTCGGAGTATATTTTTTTAATATTAGTCGGTTTGAGAGAAAGTATTTTACGTTATTTTTAAAGTAGAGAAATATAAAGTCTACTAATATTGATTATACTACATCGAAACTCCATCCTCAGCTAAAGCACGTGCTACAATCGTGTTCATTACGGAAATAATTTTTTTTTATGAAAGAAAAGTCCATTATTGTGGCTTTCGTGATGTAAATTTCGTTGAATTCGGTTTTTATTAGGTAATTCTACTTAAATTCCTCCCTATTATAATCATGAAAGTTGTACACTTTCTTCTCAAAGGCTTGTTAAGTAAAATAAATCGACCATGAGAAACCTTAAACTTCACAAAACTTTCCTAATACCCGATGTAACACTCCATCTACCAAACGAATATTTAATATAAAAGAGAAACCCTTTTTGAAGTCGCAAGTATAATAAAAACTAGCGATAAATTTTATTATCTGTAGTTTTCCTTACAAAAGAACTTTTTTTAGAAAAGTCGCCCATTTAACGTGTGCTTCTTTGAAAACATGTTGGAATTATAATTCAACATTTCTGTTTCTTTTTGTCAGGAAAAATTCACTCATAAAAATATTCTACGAAAAATGTGCATAATTCTGGCGATGCATTGAAACCAACCGAGCACCTCGTACTGATTTATTTAGTGCAATAAAAATGCTTTTGACTTTGAAAACCGTCCATTCCTCTTCTCTTCTAAAATACTAAATGGAAATTTTTTTTTACAGAACCCCAAGCAAACTATGCACAAAGCTCTCATTTGACTAGTCTGTTGTGCGCTCGTGAGTCTAGTAATTGCCATTTAATGTTTTCCAAATGGTAGCAGAAATTCTGAACAATTTTTGATTTATTTACCGCAATTATACGCGGAATGCTTTCACGAAACAAATTAGATTTTGAATCCACCATACAGGAACAGGTTTAGTGTAGTTTATTGGTGGAGAATTTTCAATTGGGTTCATATCGCACGCAAGACCAGAATCCTCGAACAGAATAATTGAAATAATTCGTCTTCGATGGATCGAGACTGTGCCGATAGCCAAGCACATGAGAAAACCTTGCTCGGATATTCGCCCCCAAGTTCACCTAATTTTATCTTGGACAAAGAGAGCAATTGAAAAAGAAACCCTTGACTCATCAATTACACTCGAATTAAAAACAGACCTTGACAACAAAAAAACTAGTGTTCATTCGACTTATTTATAGATTCACTTTTTTTTTAAACTAATTACTAATTTATTTTTGAAGCCATTAAACTTTACACCACACTTTTCTCTTTGATAAGGTACTTGACCTTATTTTTGGTGTCAGGTCACATGTTGCTGCAATGAAAATCAAAAAGGTCTTATTTCAAATTGTGTATAAAAAAGTGCTTTTTATTATTTATTTTATACTTAATACTAGTGAGTTGAAAATATAATTGTTTTAAATTTTAACTGGAACATAATCATACTAAAATCTTCTATGGATCTCCTTTAAAACTTCAAGATTAGAAAAAGAAAAAAAATAGAGTGAAAACAACTTCTAATTTCTGTGTGTAGTTAGATAACGTCCCAAGATAGCGATTGGTGATTACTGGGTGGGTCCAGAGGGCGGTTGACATAATACCGGCGGTAGCGGCAGTGTAGGAGAAAGCTTTTCATCTGGCAGAATTTCAAGAATATCCGATTACCTTTGGAATTTCTTGAATTTGCTGACGTTCACGTTATTTGCACCCGGGGAGATAACTTCAGGACGACCGACAACGATGAGGAAGTAAACGACCGCATCTTGGCGAGCCCTAACACCACATTCACACAACATCGACGAATGTCATAGTATTAAATACTTCTTCTAATCGAGCGGATGCAATCGGTCGAATCGGTTGCATCTGTAGTATAAATTCCTGGGAGATTCTTTTCCCCCTCCCCTCCATCGGAGGCGCCCGACAAACAAAGGTGCTATTTTTGGGAGACCAGAGACCAACGCATTGCTGCCGATTCAGCTGTTTGCGATAATCGAGCGAACTTGGCGAATCGGTGTTCTGAAGCACCACTTCGCTGTGACTATATCTAAAAGCCTATCTAAGATTTTCTTTCCAATTTTCTGGGTTCCTGCAAAATTCCACCTTCCCGGTACTGGGATCATAAGTGTGGGAAATAGCGACGCTTATACGAGGTGCAGAGGTGATGCTCCCCAATTTCCGACCTTCTTCAAGATTCAACAGAATTGCGATCAATTCCTTTCGGGGGGAACGGATATAGGTTAAGGGCTCTATTTTTGGATTAGGTTGAGTCCACAAGTCCGAGGATGTTGTTGCCTGCAAATTCCTCGCCACATTTTTGTCAAAAGGCATAAAATCTTGTTGTTGTTATACTCGAGCTCGCTGGTTCCACAAGGACCTATAATAGCTCCGTACTGAGTTGATGAATATTCAATAGATTTTAATTTTCGTGGTACATGGTTAGGATGAGTCCTGGGGGATGTTTGTTTATGTTTCCTACTTTATCCTACTTTATCTCTCCGAATGGAGAAAATTTTTTCTAGCGCAGTCGTCGTGGCCCCCATTTTCATAGTTTCATATCCTCATACAACTGGAGGAATGGTGTCACGTATTATGCTTTGTTTTTGCCTTTTTCAGTCGAATGCTGAATAATATAATTTAATTATGCTTAAAAGGTGTTATTTTTTTATTAGGCAATTTCTTGTAAATGTAAAAAAAAAATTAAATTAAATTCTTATTTTTGGTATTAATTTTGAAAATTGTTTCCAAATAAAAATGTTAAGCATTTCCTTATAATCCTTTTTGGGATTTTTGAATTCATATATTACTTTTTTCAACTTGAATTATAGTTGGGTCTCAAAGCTGGCCAGTCGTACTAAATACCTGTAAAAATTGATTAAAATAGCCAAGCTATATCAAGTTAAATCATTGAGTTAAGTTGAGTCAAATCGAGGAGAGCTTAAGCCAAATTGATTCAAATCAATTTGAGCTAAGTCTAACTGAATCAAACCATGTACAATCGAGTCAAGGCAAGTACATGCGAGTAAAACCGAATCGAATGGAAATGAGCCTAGTCGAAATTGAAATTGAATCGCACCGAGTCTGATTGAGTCAAATCGATGCGAGCTAACGCATAAACAGAACTTTCATTTACCTTTTTTGAAAGTCTCCAGTTTATGAAACGTAGAAAGGTATTTTATGCTCATATCAAGCAACATTTCAGCATGAGTTTAGTATTAAAAAATTACACGAAATGACCATCAACCAATTCCCTTGAATACAATGCAGCTTAATTTCTTAACACACAGTTCAATATAAAAAAAAAAAGTGTTATTGTCAGAAAAGAACCTTGTGAATAAGAAAAAAGATGAAAATAAAGTGTTGTATCAGAAAAACCACCAATTAAACGTGTGGCATTTTATCAACATTTAACGATAAAAATATCATCATATGGTTATACAGGTATCATTTTTCGAAAAACATGCACAATTCTTGTAAACTTTTGATATCGGAAAAATAAGAAAATGCATGTACACGATGATTACTTCCGAGAAAATGAAATATCTTCAGGCTATAGCTAGTCACGTACTTATGAGTAATTTATTTTACTTTTTAAATCAAATTATTTCCTGTTTTAATTTAATTTTGATGATTAATGATAGTGTTTTTTTTTTTAAGTTTCACTTTTCCCGCTGATTGGAATAATACTACCAACTGATGGGCTAATGGGGTAGAAAAACACTACAATTACTTAATAATAATCTTAGAAATTCAAGGCTACTACAAACTTATCTAACTCTTTTTTTTTTCTACACTACGAATTGTTTTTTTCATCCGATAACTTCGTTTAAAAATGAGTGTAAATAAGTCTTAAATGAAAATTAGAAACAATTTTCGCTAAAGTAGTTGCGTATTTTCTTAGATTTATTTATTGCTTTATTGGGCACTTTAGATTCATATCGGTAACATGAAACGATACTATTTCTGTAGAAATTTGATTTAATTATAGCTACAGGTTTATCTATTTTATTATCTACAATTTTTTATGAGTATTAAAAAGTAAAATAATGACAATTGCGAAATTAACCTACCTCCTGAGGTGAAAGTCTCATCAAAATCTATTTAAACAACTGGTTTTCAACAAATTGTAATATTTTTCGCAATTCGCCAAAAGAATATTAACGATAGTATGACAAACTTTGCAGTATCTCATCTGATCCCGAGAAGATCGGTGACTATGTCTCACTTGTTACGGAAATTACCTGATTCACAAATCATGCATATCTTACCTGGCGCCGACTGTCGTTGCTGCTTTTTTTTCTTTTTCATGGATAAAATTATTCACAGTTTCGAAATTAACGTAAAATTTCATTCATCAGGGAGAATTGATTTTTTTTTTTTAAATACCACTCACGAGAATTAGTCATTAACGAGTCAGTGGCAAGTACCGCGAGACAAAATCAGTCTTGAGCACTTTCTTAAGACGCTGGGAATCCACTTCCGGAATTAGTAACCGCCTGATGATGATAACGAGCTTGAGCTCAGCGTGCGCAAGACTTGAAATCTATTGTCTGGGTCGCTTTGACCTTAGAACAAGACGAATCGCTTTGTTTAACTTTTCCTTTGGGTCTTTCTAAGGCATTTTATTTGTTTTTATTTTTTTATTTTATCTAGAGGAAAGCTAGAGTTGAGTTTTTCATGTTTTCTGTAAAAAGAAACACGGAAGAACTGCATAAGGCGAACTGATTGCGAGTTTCCGGTGTGCTGACGACCTTAGCGGCGTCGTACTAAGTTTGGATCTTAAACCTAACCTACGGATCCATTCCCTTCTTTTTATGTTTGTTCGTTAAGAATTCTGAGGACGCATTTCATTTTATTGAATTTCAATTCATTCGTTTCAAATTTAAAATGATGAATTGTTTGATTCGGATTTCATTAACAAATCGATAATG
Source organism: Proctacanthus coquilletti (assembly GCA_001932985.1). Lineage (NCBI taxonomy): Eukaryota > Metazoa > Arthropoda > Insecta > Diptera > Asilidae > Proctacanthus > Proctacanthus coquilletti. The sequence continues at coordinate 487,666 of MNCL01000031.1, read as the reverse complement.
TAAATAAATCAACAAGGGAAGACGACTCCATCGTAATCAGAATTTTATATTATAAATAGAGGAAAAGAATCTAAGCAATGACAAAGGTGTGTTTAATATTTAAATAAGAGAAGAAAATGAAGAAAGGAAAAATTAAAAATTTAAGATTATTTTAACATTTTTTAAAATTAAATATTGCGAATGTCTTTTTTTCTTGTTTTTGCTCTTTTCCTTAACAAATTTAACTTCTTTGCTTTTTATAGTTAATTTTTAATCATTTCCTAATTACTCTACAATTATTTATTTTTAAATAATCACCTTTTTAAATGAAACGATTTTTAATGTAGTTTAAAGTAAAAACTAAATAAGATTTACCACTTTATTTCGAAAATCTTTTTAATTTCTTTTGTGTAAATATTTTATGAATTTTTCAAAGGAAGATTGTAGAATTTTACCTGTGAGGTCTATTCTTTTTATAGACATATGCAGATCTTTTTTCTTGTCCATGATATTTTGCGATTAAATTAAGTACTTTCTAACATTTAAGTTGTGTAAATGTCTGATCGGAATAAGATGTACTATTATTCTGTTATTTCTTCAGTTCAGAAGGTGGTATTTCATTTATACTTTTATTTTACTTTATTTAGTATTGCTTTTGCTTTAAATAAAAGCAGTTTTGTATAAGTGTATTTTGGTTTATTATCCTATTGGATAATCTCTAATCGTACTAGATTCACAATTTTTATGTAGATAAAGCAAACTGTGTTCCAGTGAAAATAAAAACCACATTATGAATCTCTGAGAATTAAAAGAGTAAAAGATAACACAGGGATTATTAACGTAATTATATGAGATAACGACAGCCGCTATCAGCATTATCGGACGGACTGTAAGAATTCCGCTTTAGAACATTCCTGCATTCCTGACCACTAGAATTCTGTAGGCCCATTGTTTACTCAGAAAGGTATTGGGAACACGCAGACTGCACCAGCCTGCACGTAGAGGATTCCCAGAACGGGTATAGTGTTTTGGTGCTTCTGCCGCGATGCTAGTACACACTAGACAAGATAATGTGGGTGATTTGGACGGTAGAAAAGAAAAACGAGGGAGGATGGGACAGGTAGTCTGAACTTACGCCGAATAGCATCACTCGGAGCTCAGTATCCCTTGCAGACGACGTAGAAGAAGAAGAGTCCTCCGGTGCCTGTGCCAGTGCTTCTCTGTATGGGCTCTCCCTCCAATCGTGATGATGATGATGAACACTTTAAATCACAACACCAAGCATAGAGTTGGGCAACCAATGCAGCAGTGGGCACTGTGGTGAGCCGTTAAACATCTGAGACCCGATTGTTGTCGAATTGTTGAACTTATTGAACTTCGACACTTCGACACACGTTAGACACATGAAACTTGCCGGAGATTTACATACGATGATATGGGATGCAGATTTCTTCTATTTTTGCCCTTTTTTTACAAAGATATTGTACTATACTATGTCAGAAACGGAGCACGATATAAATACACATGCACATTTGCCCCCAACACTAATAGATACACAAGCATGAGATGATGAAGGAAGCTGCTGATGGAGCACCGTCCTGGACGTAAACATATGCGTGCGTGCAACTTCTATTAAAAATGGCTGAAGATAGATTTTGCTCTGGACAATTTGTTGAATTTCTGAAATAAATGTTGCATTCCAACAGCGGTCGATGTTAGTAGACAACTTCAAATGTTATCCGAGAGGATTCTCCGGACAAAAAATAAATTTGGCCACCACTAAGATTTGTGAAAATTTCACCAACTTCTATTGTTTAGCATCTATTGTAAAACCGGTTAATTATGTATAATATTACTAGATATTTTATAAAATTTTATTATTTAAAGTTCGCCAATCTATCTTCTAGTTACGGGTGTTAACAGATAAATTTTAAAAATTGAAAAGTAATTCCTTTTTTTTTCTTGACTGTAGAGTAGATCTAAGCTCTAACCTCCCAGAGAGCTCTACCACCTCCTCACTATCGAGTGAACCGTCCGGAACTGATTGGAAAACGAAACACAGAAGCCCCAGAAGCAGCAGCACCACCAGAAGAGCAAATCTTTCTTTCTGTGAGCCGTAGTCGTCGTTGTCGAATCGACAAAAAATTCAAGACTTCGATGTGAGCGGAGTCCGAGTCGCTGAGAAACTGGTTATACCTTATACCGTTACATTATGCTATAGGCTATGTCGGTTCGACAATGGATTCGATACGGCAGTACCCTGAGTGCGCCCCTGAGTATACGAGATGTAAACAGCCAGAGCCGCACGGCACATACACATTGATGACTATAACCCTCTGCTAAACAAAAAAGCAACAGCGGCTAGTTCCTTTAACCGTCGTTCTCAGCAGGATACTAAGATGCCATGGTTTGAATAGTTAGACCAGGTAACCCGATCCGGGAAGATGATGGGACTCATGAACTTCTTAAATCAACAAAAAATCCATTCCATTGTCTCCAGGCCGAGGCAGGTAAAATCAGATTTTGTCCGCTTTAGGAGGGAACCAAACCAGCCTCATGGTAAGCATGTGAGTGTCGTCCCACCTATAGCCGAACTTCGAAAGAGAGTCAAAGCCGTCGTCGTCGTTTCCCCAGTCTAGAGCCACAACAGAATAATGAACAAGATTCGGAATTCGAAACTTGAAACAAGAAACGTGGATTTCTAGCAACTAGATACATGCTGCAAGTGGCTCTAGACTCTAAGGTTCAGTGGATGAACCGCTGGTGCTATGGGTGGTCTTACTTGTTGGTGGTACTTTGCCGATAGAAGGAACGCAAAACTTACTGAAGCAAGTGATTGCGTGAGCGGAAGAAGTTGAAGAACGTTTTAAATAAGTAATTGGCCAAGAAGAAAGTCTTAAGTAGCCGCATTAGGTTTAGTTGATATTCTGGTGGCGCAGCTCCCAGGGAATTCCCCCACGAAGGGAATTGTCGGAAGTCTGTTCGAGTGGGTGAATTTAAGTGGCTCTGGAAGTGCAGCCACGGGATAGTCTGGCTAATAATAGAAGGCTATCAAGTGATGCAAGTCACTCACTCCGCGACAAATTGCTTAAGGACAAACGTTTAGTGGAGCCGCGTAATCTGGGTGGATTTATTTGTCTAATTTATTTGATGAGCCAGGGATTTTGGGTATTACTGAGGCGTTAAAGACATGAACCAAGAAGGGACGAATTTTAAAATAAACTATAAACGATAAATTAACATAAAACGAAAATTATTATTTCGAAAAAATTGAAAAGAGGACCTGGTCCAGATGGTTCCCCTTTTGCTTTAATCGATAGCATTTCTATTAAAAAATATTCACTTACAATTTTATAAAAAAGTTTTAAGTATTTTTTAAACTATAGCCTTAGGACTTGTTTGGTCTTCATTAAGTTTTTTTTTTTTTTTCTGTAAAATAATTTTACTCAGTGTTGTAAGGCATGTAAAATATATTTAAGTATTTTTTAAACTATAGCCTTAGGACTTGTTTGGTCTTCATTAAGTTTTTTTTTTTTTTCTGTAAAATAATTTTACTCAGTGTTGTAAGGCATGTAAAATATAAGCTAATTTACTTTAAAGTAATGAAGAAAATTTAGAAATTCATACCATATTAAAATATAAATAATATGTTTATGTAATATTTTCTTGCAAATTTATAAAATATTAATACCTCAACGTGTTTTTTATTACTTCCTTCTCGATTTCATAATTCAAAATAATTATAGGTTAGTTTAAAGATGAGAAACATCCGTTTTTATTTTATCATTAATGTAGATAAAATAATAGAAAAAGTAATAATATTATAGAGTTGTATCGAATTGATTTTTAAAACACCTGAAGTGATTACGAAAAAAAAAAACAGGTATGGGATGTTTCTACTTCCCAATGAACCTTGCAAAAGGCAAGCATTTCTTCCTGGATTGTTTGTAAATTTAGTTCATAATATTTTTAAATATCCAGACTCGCAAACACTAAGCAGATATGAGTTCCGCCATTAACTGAAGTGGAATCATTGGTCGTTTTAGAGCTACGTAACATTCGAGCAAGAGTTTTGAAGAGAAAACACTACATGAACTTCTTTAAATTATGGACACTTTAAGACGATACGATCTATACGTAATTGACCTTTGGGATAACGAGCAATTTAGCCGCAGTTTTCATCGCATTCCCTTACCTTTTAGATGATACCAAAAGAAAAGTTATGTGAAGAATGAGCTAATTTAGACAAATGGGCGCTACATAAAATTTCACACTCTGGCTGCAAAAAAGCATGGAAATAGTCCTACAGCCAACGTGTATACTTAATTTAATTTATATCGCCCCTACTCTTAGGGAATTTCCTACGACGCCTAAAAAGGAATCTCCATGAAAGAGGGATAAATCAAAAACTCGCGTTATTTGCACTTGTGCTTAGAAGTAAAAGCGTAAATAAACCCTAACCCCCGAACCTTCAGGATTAAACCAAACAAAACAAATCTTATCCTGGTAATGTTGACAAGACTCTTCCTGTTGGTGTATGGTGATTTACGAAAGCTCCTGCGGCAACATGAAACGACTGAGAAGTAGACCTCATCAATATAACATCATACACCATGATGATAAAGAGTAACGGGATGTTCGCGGCGGCAATCTCCTTATTTCCCTTGCGGATTAGCGAAGTGAGGCGCATCTAATTACCGCGAAGAGTGCGCATGCCTCCTGAATTGGGATCCAGGTAATAAAACACGTACAGATAGGAACGTGGAGCGTACATCTCGTCGGGGTGCTCAAATAGAGAGCCCTGCACACACTATGGCACCACGGATGCTGGGGCGAGTACCTGATCTGTACCATTTTGCACACAGGTGAGGTATGATTGTATCTCTTGGGATATTGTTTTGGGATGCTGCGGCAGTCACAACACTCCCCCGCAAAAGAGCTGAGCTTTGACCTTCAAAATACGAGAAAAGTCTTGTCGTGGTGGCCACTATGGATTTACGATTAGGATAGGGACACCGCGGAGATGTTGGCCAAAAGCTAGTCAATGGTCAAATGAATTTATTCACGGTCCTAACTTATATTTGCAACGCAATTCTGGCTAGTGGAATCAGGAAAAAAAGAACCAGAAAGTCCACACCCGGCAGGAATAGAAATGTCTGCCAAAGTTGTCCAAGTCCTTGTGCTATTATTGTTATGGCGGGAAATAATGGCCTGGTCAATTGATTTTCCAAAGTTTTCCATTCCTTGACCACTACTCGTGGAAGTTGTATAAGTAGCCGGAGCCTGAACTGCAGCTAGTTTGATGACCATCAAATTAAACGTATTATACACTGCATTCAAGTCCAAGGTTCCCTGGTACTTGACTAGATATCAAGGTCGGTTTTAGGGAAGCAATTTAAGTAATAAATATTTACACTGGAGATCTTGAATAAAGTTGGCAATATTGAGTACAAATTTAGTGGGATATTCTTTTCAAATTATCTACTGTTTTTTACTTAAACCTTTTATACAAATTTTTATTTCGTTTGTTCCTTAAACCTTTTATACAAATTTTTATTTCGTTTGTTCCTTTAAAAATAGTGCTAGGAGTAAATTAAAAAATTCATACAATCCTTAAATTATAACGAGAACTACTTATGAAAATAAATAAATATTTGTGGTAATGAAATTATATTTATAGTATTAGACACCAATTTTGTAAAATTTAGAACTTTGTGCAAAATTTAAAAGAAAGCATTCCATTTTCTAAGAAAATCGAAAAATACTGAAATTTTCATCTTTTTTCGTTGGTTTTAGTACTTTGCAAAAACTTAATATAGATATTCAAAAGATAGAAAAAAAATGTTCATTACATTTTTTAAATGTTTTATAAATTAAAAACTTTCTTTTAGTATACAAATATTCCATTACTACAATTAACATATAAAAATATTTCAAAATTCGAACTGAGTTAGTAACCTTAAAACTTATTATTTAAAAAAGTATGATTCATAAAATTGATAAATTAATTATATTAAATTTTGTGCTTCTTTAATTTATATAATTAAAAATATGAAAATGGTAAAATATATTTCAATAAATCTGTTAACATTTCAATTGCGATATTTAAAAAAGACGCACGCATTATCAAAACAATATAAAAATTATTTAAATATAATTTTAAAATATATTATTTTTATTAATGGAGATAAAAAATAATGTTTCTATCTCAATTATTCATTTATTAATTGTTGTATTATAATTATTTTAAGATTTACAAGTGATTTCAATAAAATTAAGTTCCATCTGAATGAATTTGATAATAAAAAAAAAGTATAATAATTTAAAGAAAACAAAATATCCCACAGATATTTTCAAAACAATCAAAAGTAAATCTGAATTTATCGGAAGGAACGTGAATAGTCTGGGCAGTACAATCAGTTCAAAAGATGACATCGTTATATAAATAAAAGTAGGACAATAATCTACATACACCCGTTGTCTATAAGTAGTTCCAAGTGTTCGTATTTTTACTCTAGAATAAATAAATTAATTCTTCGATTGCTCGAAAATAGAACGAGCTGAAATTGTAAAATAGCATAAATCAATTAATTCTATAGAATAGAAAACAGACGTGCAATGTCAGAGGGTTACTCTATGCCAACTTTGTATAATCCAAAAATAATTCTACAAAATGATGCATTTTTTGGACAGCACGTGTCTATATTTATCAGAACTTTGATTTTGCATTGTGCCAAAGTCTACAACGAGTTCCATACACGTACCGGGCTAATCTGGATGCTAGATTTGCCTCCTTCTGGGGATTATTTATTCAACTTCAATAGTTCACTGACAACGACAATCTACGTCTCATCTTCGTTGAATTCTAAGAGGATTTTATTTGCATGTTATTTTCTTTTTTTTTTTTTGTGCCTTCCGTACTCGTAATACCAGAGACACGTTTTTACTGTCGAAATGTGGGAGGTGTACGAAGACAGTGGTCCTTAGAAAGTGAAAAGCTCCTATGGACACGACGTTATAATTCGCACGTTTTCCCGACGACAGCCTGTGGGAAGCGGCGCGTAGGTTTCAATGCCACTAATTGTATTAAAGGTGGACCCGGCCAGGTGGGACATGTACCTGGCGCATGTGAACAGTAAATAAAGCTTAAGAATGTAAGTGGTGGCATTGGAAACAGCCAGAATTTGAAAGTCTCGTCCGGACGGCGGCGTAGTCTTGAGTATTTCATTGAATTATTGCGTGCTGGAAGTGAAGGAAGTGCAGGAAGTTCTAATTGCTTTAAGTGGAACTAAAAATCTTTTTTATGGATTTTTGGGGGCGGACATTATCCGAAGGGAGGTACGTAATCCTTCTTGTAATCTTGTTTGTCAAGGGCTAAACGCTTAAGAAAAATTAATATTGAAATTCATTTATTGGTTTTCTGTTTATTTTTGCCTACAAAAAATGTTTGCGTGTTAAAGATTTTAATTTTTGCTTAACCCTATTTTTATAGCTTAAAACATGACGGACTTTCTCATGAACAATGACACCAATGACCTACCAGTGGTCTTAGCACGTTCCTCTCTTCAATTATTATTTATATAAAAGGTAAAATTGCAAAAAAGAAAGTGTAAAAAAATAAAAAAAATTGAAAAAAACACGTTTATTCAAATTTCCAAGTCTTTTAAACAAAAATGTAGTTAAAACATAAAAAAACCAAAGGTTGGATATATTAAAACAAAATTATATAAATCTCTATAAATCACAGTAAATTTCTAGACTATTTCCTCAATTTAAAAAAAGTTTTATAAACAATTCTGGGACACATTTTCAATTTTCTAAAAGACATTTTAGCAATGTTTAAACTGAACGATATATAATTTTCCTTCATTTCTAAAAAATAGTGCATATAAATATGTAAAAATTCTAAGGAAGAGATGTAATAAATTTTAACAATAACAAAAGTTCAATACACTCTTGCATTTAGTAACACTACTTTTTATTTATTTTTTACTTTATTTATTATATTTTTACTTCTTAATGTTATAATGCTATAAAAAAATTTATTAATTGCTTATGTAAAACATTTTTGCATTTTCTTTACACTTTTAATTAATTATTAACTCTAATTTATGTAACTCTAATTATGTAAGTTTTACATTAAAGAACAATTTAATGTTGTCGATAATTTGGATTTTATACCTTCCAATATAATTGCTATGTCTACTTTTATAAGTATTTTCTCAAATTTCATTTATTTTGACCTATTTTACCGAAATGAATCATAAACCTTCTAAATTTTAACCTAGAACGATATTTTTTCGTAAACTGGACCTGCGACTAGTTCTCAGCTTAAAATTTTTTTATTGGAGAAAATATAAAAGTCGTAAAACAAAATCTCATCGAGTCCAGAAAAAAAAACAGAACTCAATAAAAACTATTTATATTACACTAAAGAAAACTTTTTATATAATTTACTTATAAGAAAAAAAAAATTCTTAGCAATAAACTCATGAAACGCAACTACCGTCTTCTTCTACACCTCTTCGCACGCAATTAATTTGCTAGCTAATTTGAATTTTTAATAGAATCTAATAAATGAAGCAATAAAGGGGCAAGTGGTTGTTGCTAATTAAGACAAAAATCTTTAATCTTTAGTCGAATTAGATTAAGCCAACGAGTAGTGAATTGTTCAGGTAAATTCGCGCAAAATCTGTGGCGCGTAACGCATGTCTTATTAGCAATCAGAAAATTATTGGAGCGCTTTCTTGAAACGCAACGCGAACGCGAACAACAAACAAATTGAATCTGGGGTGCATCTTTGCTCGCCTGCAGCTAATTACCTGGCGCAAATGACCGTAAACGACTATTCTTAGTCTTATTTTTAGCATTGGAATGGTTCAGGTGAGACGGCCAAGAAGACTATGGGAGCCACCCAGCCAGATGATGGATAGCGTGCGCCCCTATCACAGTCTACTAAACATTGCGTATATATATGCTTTATTATTATATAGGTATCCATTCTGACCACGACTAGGGTCACGAAACTCCAGGAAAACTTTAGGTGTGACCGCAAAAAAAAAAAAGCACCGGCGTCTAGTCCCACGTAATTCGCAAGATTAAATTTCTAGAGACAGTTAAACGACGTAAAGGTCGGACGTTTTGTACCCTTTTGGGTCTAATCGTCCACGATAAGATCTTATTGCTCTGATGTTCCTTAATCCAGAAGTCCAGAACAAGTCATTGGAGTAGGGTTGGAAAAATGTTTTTGTCAAGAAGATTCTGTTTTATTTTTTATTTATTTATTTAATATTTTTTGTCCGCAATTTTTCGTAAACATTGTAATATAAAATCGTTTCAAGAATAATTAATAATTTTACAGTCATATTCACTTCAAATAATTCCCATGTTGGCGTGAATTAATAAAAAAAATTTAGAAATTAAATGGCAGGAGATAGATTCTTAATTGGACTCATGAACACAGCAACAGCCAAGTAAACAATTAAACAAAAATATCTTAAATATTAAATGGATATTTAAGCTGCCTTTTAGTGAAAGTTTTGTAAAATTTTGTCTAATATTTTTAACCTAATAGAGTAACAAACACATATAAACGTTATAAGCCTTTAAAAAATCTTATGTATAATTTTGCCAAAGTTTACTTAATTTTATTTAAAAAAAAAACATTTTAAAACACTCAAAACTAGTTCAAACAAATTTTAAACAAGTAATTAAAACATTTTGTTTAAAACATTCCAACCCTGTGTTCGAAGGCCTTTCTGCCGGTTGATTTATGCGTTTTACACAACATCCCTGCTGTGGTCCTTTTAATAAAGTGGGATCCGTATTCCTCTACGTCCCCGCATAAATCTATAAGGATGTCTGTAGCTGGAACCGTGGGAGGATGGTGTTGGATATCGATCGGCGCAGATTCTACGCCTCCTCCGTCGGTCCTTCGTCAAAGAGGAAAAATCAATCTAAAGTTGCTGATGATAAAATGAAAACTAGGTCTATATCCAACCAATGTGACGTCATTCGCCCTCTGATGATGCTGAATTGGGGAAATGACGTAAATGGGTCCCATTACTTTGGCTATCCCGAAAAGGGCTCCATACCTTTTGATTTAATGGAGCATGGCTGAGTAGTAGGGTGACTTTGCATACGATACGAGACGTCGTGGGCTTTTTCCCGTCCGCAACACTCAAACCGTCGACGACTGCCTGTTACGCGTCTTCCGACGGCGTGGGTGGATTTTATGCAGGTTTTTACTCATTGAATTATTTAATAAGAACCGCCCCTATTCGCCCCTTTCAGGATTCCTCGCTCTCCTGAATTTTCCAGTGTAAAAATAGACGTGTTTTGGGGGAAATGCTGACTTTTTATGGTTACATCATTTTTTTTTTCTTTTTGGTTCGGAAAGATTGATGCTTTTTGGGACTACTTTGAATACATCACCTTGGATGGCAAATGTGTTTTAAATTAGGAACTCAGGACTTAGGAACGAGAAATTTTCAATTAAGAGTTAGACAGCCAAAGGAACGTGCTGAAAATTTGATTCACCAAAACGGGTCAAGTGCAAGTTAGGCTTAATGCCAATTAGAGTTTCGCATTTTGATTGCTTTTATTTTAAATTTTACAAATAGCTTGCCTGTGAAGCTTTGAAGCTCTTGTTGAATGAATATTTTTTTATAATTAATAAAATGTGGAATTATGTAGGATTGTAATTAGTAATTGATAATTTCAAGTTCCTAGAAAAAGAAACATTTCAGAAAAAAAATGCGAACTATTCTCAATTCCATTACAAGGAATTATAATTAGTAGTTTATTTGATTATTTCAATTACTTTTTGTAATTAAGTTAACCAACTAATTAGTTACAATTCCTTTCAATAGAATGGGGAATACGATTTATGTTCTTAATATCAGAGAATTGTATTTATAATTGTAATGATTCAATTTACTTAATATTGATTATAAATTTTTTGCGAGGAATTCGCATTATAATAAAAAATGGATGTATTAAAACCGATAATTGAGAAAATAAATATTTTTATAGGAAAATTTGAAATAAATCAAATCGTATAAATGCAATTTCTATGATCGACTTCTAAACTGAATTAGGTAGATTTAATTAGAAGTAAAAGTTCAACGTTTAATCAGCCACTTCAAGATTAAGAGTCGTTTCCTTCAACAGATAACAAGCACTGAGATTTCATCCCCAAATATTTATTGCCTTAATTAAGTAAAGTCTCTCAAGTCTCAAATAATACGGGGTAGCCCATCCCGAACGGTGTCAATTGGAAATTAAAATTGCAATCATCGCAGAAAATTCGACACCGCCTAAAACCTGTAAGAAGAGAGCACTTACCGTCTTCTTACCAAAGAAGTGTTTCAAGAAGTCGAAAAACGAGCAGCAAGGAGACTTTCTTGTTCTTCAAGTTTTCTCCAAGCAGGTTTTCAGATTGGAAGTGCGCGTATACCCAGGTAAAACCTTATCGGTGACTAACGGATATTCGCTTTTCTTTGGGTAATTTCTCTGTACCGTGCACATTCATCGCTAAGACTTGTTCACAATTTCACGTGTGCCTTCATATCACTTTTTTTCCCTTTTTCTGGTTTTTTTTTTCATTTTTTTTCCCTCCACTTGGTTTTTTTCGGGTATAATTTATTGCTCTTGAAAAAAAAAAACACCAGGTATAAGTAGTACTCCATTTGGTAGAAGAGGATTGACTCAAGTGGATAAATGCAACGGAGCGGATGTCGCATTCAAGAGATTTATTCGCGAAATTATATCTCTCAAATATGCACTGCACCGCGTATTGTGTGGGAGCCATAACACCACCTGTCCTACCTGTTCCTGGATGATATGGGGATTATCAGGCGAGACAAATGCCACCCCCGCACAACAACGATAAAGTGTTACCGTGAACTTTAAAATATTTCATTTAAAAAAATTACTCATAATTTAAAGAACAAGGCAAAACGAAATTAATATTAAAAAAAATATAAAGAAAAACAATTCTGTACTCAATTAAGATTCGAACCTGAGACGTTTTGTTTTCCCCAGTTTTATTTATTAATTTTTTTTTAATTCCAAGTACTGAATTTATTTTACAAACTAAGGACTTCTATGAACAATTATAGAAATTACATGCATACTTTTTATATATAATATTTTTTCTAAAAAAAAAAAGATATATTTCGAAACGGCAACGCTATTGACGATTGGAGTACTGCGACCCGCCCGCGGGACACATGAAGGTGGGTTAAGTAAAGGCAAAGCTGAGCACAAGAAGCCTTGACCTCCGGGAACTCTTTCAGTGGAAATCCCACTCCAGCGACGCTAGATTTTCTAATTATGAACTCTTCCAGGATGGTGGATCATGGCGCGGATTTTGCGTAATTAAAAATAGTTCAACAAGGTTTTGTCTGTACTCGCAGACTTCTTTCAATTGGATCGCTGTTTCCGAGCTGCAAGAGTTAAGTACTCAGCTCAACGATGGTGACAATAACTTAGAGTAATTAATTTTGGTAGAATCACATTTAGAGAGCTTTAACAAGCTAATTCTATATAAAAAGAGGCAGATTTGTGACCCATAAATAATTTCAGGTTTTGTTTCGGTAAAAATTTAGTTGAGTAATAGGATGACTTCTTTTGAATTAGTTGGGAACAGATGAACTTGTGGGATTGTTATTTAATTAATTTAATTAGAAATTTTATCATATAGCAGCTAACAATATATTAGATTTACCACTCACAGTTTTTTTCCTAGAAGTTAGAAATTATAAAAAAAAAGCCCAAAGTGTAAAGTTTTCTATAAAAATTTATAGAATTATAAAAAAGAAATGACCGACTACGTACAAAAAATCTCTTTTAAAACTAGAAATGTTTTTAAAAAATGTACATTTATACGAAATATATTTTAAAAGAACTAAATTCATTCTAGAAATTAATAAAAAAAAGTGTTTTAAGTAAATTTTTGGTAAATTGTAGTAAATCCTTGAATTCAAATAATTCAAAAATTGGAAAAAAATCAAAACCCCTTTAAGGTAATAACTATTTTCAAATTTTTATACATCCCCTAATAGTGAAAAAATAAAGATGAATGTAACAACACTTTGTTTATCAAAACTAATTAAATAAAGTTATTTTTTGTCTTTATTTTGAAACCAGAATTTGTAATATTACAATAAAAAACAAAACAAGTAATTAAATTTTATATCTTAAGATATTAATTCTCAGTACGTACGCAAATACTTTTTAAAAAAAACTTAATATCAGTTTAAAAAACATTTATTCCCTAATTTTCATGTGTATGCAATTATGATGTTACTTTACTAGATATGACCCGAAAAAGCAACAAATGTTTTCATATAACGACCCGAAAAACCAACGACTCAATGAAATGTGTAAAATGTTGAATTAGCACGACATGACACCCACCTTCCTTCCTTCTACAAGGTGTGAACATTACTTACGTTAACTTGGAGCATTGCCAGTACGGGTGGGGAACGTAAAGAAAACTCGATATGCACAGGGAAAAGCAGCAACAGCAAAAATTAGCATATAAAACAGAACTGAGCACCTGTAAAGGTGCTTTTAACTACTGTGATTTCAACGATACCGGGATACGTTTCAATTGTATATTACACAATGTGCCCGGTTTTTGGAAACTAGTCCCATCGAAATTACTGCGATCACTACGAATCGAAAATCCAACAATCAACAAAATCAAACGCATTCAGGAAAACTGAAGTGTTGAAAAACTGATATGACTTTTAACACCTTTTGTAGGAAATCGTTTATAGAATAAGAAGAAAAAAAAAAACAAACAAAACACGTTATTAATCACTTGCACGAAACAATAATATACAGAACTTCGCGATATGAACCTATGAGAACAGACACAGGTATTCAACGTCGCTTTCTGTATCAAACTGAACAACAGAAGTGGTCAGGCTGCAGATTGTGTGTGCACCTTTTTGCTTGGTGAATAATTAGCCGCTATGCTGCGGCATACCTGTCCCAGGTGCTTCTATGGTTTTAATAATCGATATTGGCCACGTTTCTGGCTGCATGTGTTTATCTCAGGTAAAATAAAGAATAAACAACAACAACAACATAATAAAAAATAGAAATAAAGAAAAAAAAGTACACTCCATTTTCCTTTTTTCCTACAAGTAGCACGACTTTCGCTCGACTGATTTTTCTACGCAGATTCGCGACCTCGACCGCACGTTTGATGGTGATTAAAATTAAAACCGCTGATGGAGGAGCCCTTATCGCACCTGGTCTGTAGTCTGAAGAATCGCGGGACAACCCGCGTCATATTCGACTACACCTTGGGCGGTGGCGGTTACCTTTTCTTATTGAATCGTGACATGTGATAAAACTTACGGAATTGATTGTCACGACGGGTGACACAGGTAAATTTCAATAGTGCAACGCGTTGGTGTAGGCAACATATTCGCGACACACTAGCAGACTGTACGATTTTCGAGTTCATTGGCAATTCCAATTTATAATTGCATGCAGGTATACCGGTGCATTTTTACCGATCTATACCTAGTCAGGTATTAATTAATACCTTGCACGGTTTTCGTGCAGAGAATTTTACTCTCCTTTTTTAATTTGCTAAAGTTGTGGACATTAGGGCGCCCCCACAGGGAATCGAAATAGGTTAACATTTTTTTCATGATATCAAATTTTATTTTGTCATATTAATTTGTAAGGGAAAAACAAAATTTGTGACATTCACGAGAAATGAAATAAAATACGTTTTATAAATCTTTTAAATTATTTTCGGTTTGATTAATTTTCACGATGTGGGCATGACATTTTTCTAGCCTTAGGAGAGAAAAATTCCATTCCAGGAAATTACACAAAATACGCAAAGGTAAAAAACCGTTACTCATGGCTCTTATCTCACAAATACCTGATTTGTAAATTTTAAATGTTTTTTTTTCTTTTTCACAAAAAATTCCTGTGCCTTGGGCAAGAAATAAGGTCGTCTTACATTAACAAAAATTTGCATGGAAATGTTGAAAATTTCTTCAGGCGTTTGTCCAGCTGATAAGACATATTTTCTCCTTTTAAAAATTAAAAAAAAAATAATAATAATAAAAACAAAGTCAAAATACACCTCCCTGAATTTTTTTCCTTTTTAATATTGTTAACAAACATTCATATATGTGCGAGAATTATTTGAAATTGCATTTTTTAAACATGCTTTAAAAATCAACACGTCATTGTAGAAATTTAGACTATTATTACTTTTATACTAACATTTAAATTATGTATTCAAAAAATACTTTTAATTTATGGTTAATTTTAATACAAATTGTAATTAAAGAATATAAACTCTTTTATCGCTAAATATAAGTAATAGTTTTAGAACTTATAAGTTTATTATCAAGGAAGACAAAACTTTACCCTGTTTACGACTTCTTCCTCTAAATCTGAAAATTCAATTCAGATTTGTTTAAATATTTCCATAATTTTCAGTTGAATAAATTCGAAAACAGGTATATTTTTTTCAATTTCACTCAAATAAACATTCAAACATGTGCAGGTAAGTAAATCATGAGCTTCAGTTCAAATTGTATTATTACATGAAAATTCAATTTCCCATACAAATCGTTCAGATGAGTTGTTCGATTACGCACCTTAAAAAAAAAAGTGGAAAATAAGAAATGTATTTTTAAACACTCCACACTCCCGTTTTGCCTACGAGTGCGTAACGTAAGAAAACCTACGTCTAAACGCTTTCCATCGCACGCCCATCGGCCGGAAAGTGTCATTTTCCAGGTGGAGACCCGCTCATTAGGGTAGCAATGGAAGCTTTAGAAATTACACCGCGTGTGTACGTTACTTTCACTTGTTTACACTTGAATCTTATCTTTGGAATCATCTTGAGTGCAATATCGTCTTGGCGGCGACGATGGAGGCGGTAGCGGTCTTACAAACACGTATGAAGACATTGGTGTATCATTTGGTTTGTCTGGCTTGTCTTATCTTAGAAGATCGTAAATTGTTCCGCACGCACCTCGCACAGTAGGTGGGCATATTTACACCTGGCATGGCACATCGCCCAAACACCTGATAGATACATGTGTTTTAAAATTACCCTCACGTGAAAGAAATAAAATTCGTTTGAAGAAAGATAAATCAGATAGAAAAGAAAGATTCAACTAGGGCCTTTTTAATTTGTTACTACCGTCTTCGACTCTATCCTTATCTCTCGGCAACAAGTGCTAAGGAGGCGCGAATAACGAACGCCTTTTCTTCTTTTTTTCTCAAGGAAATTCTAATTTTCTTATTTCATCATTTAATGCGTTCTTTAACCTTTTCCCAGCCACGGTCGCCGTGCCGCGGGGAAATCAACAATCCACGTGCCCCATCGCCTGGTCAGATTCAATTAATAAAAATATACCTCGGTCACGGTGTCGGCGAGTAAAAGTGTAAGAATTGATGATGACCTGGACGAAGAAGCTACGTCAAGACGAAGGGAAGAAACGATTTCTTATATTTTTCTTCAACACGTGTGCGTGTGCATGACGCGGCCGCGTTATTTGTTTTCTTGATGCTAGAAAGAAAGCCTAGCAATCTTTCATTGTAATTTATCGGCACTGTCGTCATATTATAATAAGGAAGATGGAATTAAGTGGAGAAGTAAAAGAAGTTGGGTCTCTTAATGGGCCGTAATTAGAATTTTTTTATATTTTAAGAACTCATGATGGAGAATAAATGCATCCGAAGACGACCAGACTCTTGGTTAGTTGGGTTAATTGATTTTCAGACAGCTAGACGGACTGAGTTCAGTTGCTAATAATCTCGTGGCGGATGACCTCCGGACAAAGGAAGGGAGATTTCAAGGAATTTATGAATACAATGATACTGTGAGAAATTCATCTTTTGGAAGCGTGACAAATTTGTTTCTTGGAAAAAATTAATTTAAGCTTAATTTTTACGTGGCAAAAGATAAATGACAACTTTTAATTGTGTAATTAAAACTTATTTAGAAGTATATCAAAATCGACTGAAACTGTCTTAAAATTTGATCAATTCTTGCATATCATTTACTATTTTATATACAAATTAAAATAAATCAAATAATATAAAACTGATTAAGTGCGAGTTAGACTCGCGCATTGAATGTTCAATACAATAGTTATTTGATTTTTGGAAGTCTTGGAGAATCGAAATTTCGATTAGATATATTATAATACATCTTTAAAAATGAAACTGAAAATAAGTAAAAATAACATAAGAATATGTATAATAATTTTGTATGTAGACTTTGTCAGAAACTATTGGACTGATTTCGATAATTTCTTTGACATAATGCGGGGAAGTCTCAAAATCTTTTAAGTATATTACTAGAATTTTGTCTATTCGTGTATTATGCCTATTCCCACATCGTGTAATAAAATATAAGCTAAATGTAATGAAACTTTCATTGCTAGATAGAAAAAATTACTAACATAAAATATAAATTTCTCTCTGGTTGTCCTTTTATTATTTGTATTTGTGTACGTCACAGATTTTCTTAAAAAATCAGAAAAGAAAGTGACTTTTTAAAATAATAAACTCTTTGTTTTTAATTATTTACCTAACATTATTTTATAATTACATAAGTATAATACAATTTTCTTAATTAGTGAAAATTACAGAACGGCTGAGACTTTAAAAATGTGTATCTAATGCGCATGCAAAATTACCCATGAAAAAAAAGTAAGGTCAATTTAAATAAATATTTGCCAATTTGCTGCGCACCTCAATAAACCTTGATTTTATGATTTTAACTACCTTCTTTATGCATTCAGGAAATGTGAAACTGTCTAAGCGCGTGACTTTGCCCCCTTAAAGATGCAGTTTTTGTGTGTAACCGTGGGAATTTTGAAGTCAATGTACTACTCATTCTAAAAAGGGAAGGCCGAAGGCTGTGTGAGTAATGATGTAGTAAATCTAAGAAGGAGTTTAATGGCTATGCCTTTCAATGCCTACATTTTAAGAAAAAGCATTGTCTTATAAAGTTACTTAATAGCACTATGTCCCTGTTCAGTAATTCTAAAAACACGGTCCGAAATTTTAAGGCATAGTACTTGAGAGTACTTCCTGAATAGAAAAAAAATATAATAACAAGCAAAAATTATGTATTTTAAAAAGAAGACTTAAGTCAAATTTTAAGTTTTATCAATTGTATTCTTAAAAACCATATGTAATTGTATATTCAAAAAAAAAGAAAAACCATTTAACTCTTTAAAATATAACCACTTCTTTTCACGGAAAGTTTCCATTAAAATTTTTCCACATCCGGACGATTAAAAATACGCTTAAATGGCCTTGGAGTACTTAAAGCAGCACAGATTTAAAAATATAAATTAAAAGAAATTATTTTTAAGGTCGAAAAGTAAAAAGTAATGAGCGCTCATTTATCCCGCCTTCCGTTCAAAATTAATGAATTTAGTTCAAGGCTTTGTCGATAACAAATCACTCCAAAAACGGATCCATCCTCGTCGTGTTTTTGATATTTTTTATTTTTTTATTTAATAATAAACGAAAATCCCTGAGGCCTTTGATTTATAGCCGCCAATTTCGCGTCGATGACGATGGCAACAACAAAATAGTTTGTTTACCTAGTCTGTCGAATCAAATAAATTGATAAAAGGGAGCGCGTCTAGCAACATAAATCTAACCACTTGCAAGGTTGGAGCTTTCACAAGTGCAGGAGAAGCACTTGCTAGAACAAACGTGGAAAAGATCTAAGAACGTGCACAGAAGACGCAGCTCGTGGATTTTTATTTCAGAGTTGAGTATTTTAAACTTGTTTTATCAAGTTTTAAAAACTCTGTTTTTAGTTATCTCACATTCAATTATTTACTTATTGTTTTACCTAATGTGAGTGTTTTTTATTTAGATTTTATGTATTTTATATTCAGTGTAAATTTTTTTTTTTAATACTTCCTATACTACACATTTTTTAATTAACCTAAGTAAATATCAATTTATTTTGCGTTTCCTCTCGCTTATATTTAGTTTGTTTATGTTTATGTTTTCTTTTAAATATAAAATAATATAATTTTAAATGTTATAAAAGTTCCAGCAATTTCAAACATTAAAAACATTCAAAAATATAAACTAATTTAATTTAGCAACAGTATTTAAAAAAATAATAATTCATTTTTTTAACTTTTTTTTATCTTTTGATTGGAGGTGTATTAATTTTTCTGAATTATTTCCTTTTTTAATTCCATTTCTCACAAAATCTTCAAATATTCAAATCTTAATTTTTAAAATCAAAATTAAATATATTGAGGGTTTTTTTTCCAGACGATAACAATTAAGTTATTTCCAATAAATTTTCATAGTTTTATTATTATCATATTAATACTTTTTGTTTTGAAGAAAGAAAAAAAAAACACTATCATCATTCATATTTGTATTTTTAATTTTTTTGTTTTTCTATGACCTTAAGGGCGTATTAAACAAGTATTTAAAAAAATCTCTTTTATTTTTATTAGCGTTGATTTGAGTTATATTAACTAAATTTTTTTGTAAAATAATTAAAATTATTAATTTATTTGTAAAGAATATGATTTAAATTGTTTACTTAATCGTAATATAAAAACTGGAATTCTAATTGGAAGTTTTTTTTTCAATTTAAAGTGGTTGTCAAAAAATTAACAATCATTAAATAATTTTTAAATAAACTTCACTTTAAGGAATTTTTCTTTTCTAAAAGAACAAAATGCCTGTGGGATGCCATACCGGTTCGTGAATTTCGCACCACACTCACCTGTGTAAAAAACAATCGGGGAATGCATAGGAACGGCAACATGATGCCCAAATGTGTCTTCAGCAATGTCTTCGAAGAAATTCGCGAAAAGCTCGCCGACGCACTTCTCCTCCTTCTGTTCCTCCTTCGAGGTCTTCGAACACTTCTACGGCACTTCTAACACCTCCGAGCTTTTTCGATGTCGACACTTTGCTCCACTCCACTCCACTCTTGTCCGCTATGGGCAACAAATGCTCGCACGTTTTTCCGCGGTGCCGGCTCACCGTATCAAATGATACCGCCACTGCGGCTGTCGGTCAATTAATTCTGCCTAATGATCGATTGCGGGTGTAGTAGCCGCCGGTCAGTCCGGGTCGGTCATAGCGCACTAGAATCCGCGAAACATCGTGTCGTGGGAGTCCCTTCTCAAGCGATGCGCGGCGAAGCTCCGCAGATGGAGGCCAAGATACGTCTGATGATAAAATCGCGGTGCATGCAGAAACCGCGAGGTGGACACCACACCGCGGCGGCGACGGCGGCAGAGGCATTAGTTAGAACGCGCGGCTGCTCACCGGACCCGCGGTGGGAGCATAGCGTGGCCGAGGAGGAGGCTCGGTAGGCTCGTCACCCCACAGAGTCCCCACGGGGCTCTCGACGAGGTACATCGGCCCCAATGAGACAGCAGCGTAGTCGCGAACGGTCGATCAACTTTGACTCGGCCACTGAGGCCGCGAGTGAAGCCCGTGCGTCCGCGAGACCGCGCGGTTCAAGCGCGGGTCACCCACGCACGTTAATTTTGGCCACCCGTTTGCGGAAGAACAACGAGGTGAGTATACGCTCGATTCCGCGATATTATGTGGGTGGGTGTTAGGAAGCCGTCGTCTGGATGATTTGTGACCGGCATCGGGTCTTTGTTGTCACGTTTTTCATATGTGGAGAATCCGCGAAGAGTCTCAACCTTTTGTTTTGTCACTCCTGGTGTGTGATTTTCTCACATATATCACACCGCGGACACGGGATGTGGGTCAGGCCAGTTTAATTGATTATAGCTGTCTTTAACCAACACCGGTCCAATACGCCCCCGACACGCCGCCGAGACTAGATGATAGGGGGATTTATTTTTAATCAAAACGAACAAACCTAGTCGGTGCTATATTCAGGTCAGAGCACTTTTGTTTACTTCTAAATGCTTCCGAAGACCCATTTATCCCTTGAGCGTAAGACTTTCTTTAGGAACTCAAAGAATTATTGCCAAGAAACTTCTTTGATTCTCCCCGGGCCGTAGACAGAAGGAAGGCGTGTAGAAGTTCTGCGCTAGGAGGGTGATTATAGCCTTCAATATTCTGGAACGGGGAATAGCTTAAATGACGAATAATGTGCGTGCAAATAGTGCTAAGACCTCGAACGGTTTTATTTTCCTTTGCCTGGGTTTTTTCCGTAGTACTAAGCAATCCAAGTTTTTCAAGTATCGTTATTAGCTACTATTGGAATAAAGCAACCACTTTAGACTTTTAGAGCAAATGCATTGACCTTCTTCTTCTCATTCTTCTAAGAAAGTTTCAGGAAATATTTAAAAGTTTATTGACTTTTGAAGTTTTTAAACAAACTCTTTTAAATTATATTTGGGATTTAGTAGCATCCTCCATTTAAAAACTAAATCGGTTGGTTAGCACAGTACTCAGAATTAAATGTTCCAGGTTCAAATTCTGATTGGATTCACTGTTAATAAATTTTATAATAGCATGTCACTACTTCTGTGACTTTTATATTCAATTTTACTTTTTCTCTTTTCATTTATATCAATTTTGTAATGTTATGAATTGGTCACCTGTTTTTCAAGAGATTTGAATTTCTACTGGAATATACACGTGTTAAATTTATTCATTACTCTGTAAAAAAAATATAGAATATAATTTTAAAGTAAGATATTCTATTTTTTACTTTGTCCGAATATAAACCAAATACTGAAAAATACTATTGCTACAAACTTATGTTCCAGGATGAATTCTTGAAGACCCTTATTTCCAAAAAAAAAAAAAAATTGTCGAACGCTTACGAGTTACAAAACATATATTGAACATATTAACTATATACTTAAAAATCTTGAAAAAAATAAAGAACTACAAAACTTTAGAATTTAAAAAGAGTAAAACCCCCATCCACATAAAATTATGAAATTATGAAAAATATTTTTTTAAAGATTACAAGTTAGTTAGTTAAGCACAAGTTAGATATCCGAAAAAAAAATTTATGTTTATGTTGCATGAAGTGACTATCTTTAATTAGCATACAAAAATAATTTACAAAAAAATAATGATAGAATTTATTACATTTATAAATTAAAATCTTCTGACGATCTATAATAGTATAATACTAGATAGTTCTTGTACAATCCTTTAATAGTAGATACTTAGGATCTATAATTGCTTCCTTATTTATCCTAAATCTCAATATATATATAATTAGGATGTTTTATTACTACAAAAATAAATATACAAATTTTAATAGAAAATAATAAGACACATCCTGTTGTTACTTATATAAATCTGGGTTTCTTCTTCTTTTCTTTATGTGCTCTTATAAAATACTTACATATAACAAACATAAATAAGCGAAATTTTACTAACCTTATTATTCTACTTTTTATTTACATTCATTCTCTATAGAGTGCTTTTAATTGGAGATACCCCAGACACTTTACATCGGTTTTATGATATATGAATAATTTTACTTTATTTATTTAATCAATTTTAAATGAAAGTATTTATGAAGAAAAATATTCCTAACTATTATGACTGTTTCATATTTTTTTATTTAATTTAATTAGGTATGTGAATTATTTAAAAGCACTCTATTATTTGCTATTGAATCGCTAAAGAAGATTTGTTGTGCTTGTATAAAATTAATAATAGTGCAAAAATGATTTCTCAATTTAACGATAGAGTCATTAGTTTTTTTTTCTGAAAATAGGGCGTTATTTTGATATTTATAAATTTAATTTTTATACCCAAAATTTATTTGGTGTACCAATATTTTTTATGATTTATTTCCTATTAATGTTTCCTCCATTCAATTGATAATTGTAAAAATTTTTAAATATAGTTAAAAATATTTTAAAATGTTATTTTTTTTACAGTGGAAAATAAATCCCGAAAAAAATATTGTAGGAGACGTAACAATATTTCTCCAGAATAAATACAAAATAAAATTAAATTGGAGCATAAAAATATTTGAAAAGTATTTTGAACCAACATTATTTATACACTTACACTTATTTTAGATCTGAACTCGACAGTTATCACACTTGAAAATCATTCTCTAAGATGAAATTTCAATATGATTCTAATTTTTCAAAGTTAAAAATATTTGTGATCAGACCCAAATTAATTAAATTCAAATTTATAAAAATGGATAAATTTAATTTGCGAATACAAGCAGCAACAGATATCTTCTCATAAAAATAAACAAAACTAAAAATTTATATTCGATTTGAAACCTTGACCGCTTTTATATAAAAGCGATAGTTTTTGTGCTATTTATATCACTACAATTCTGCATATGAATCAACGGTCTAATTCATAATCTACAAAAAGACTAGTCATAGACGAAAGTCTCGTTATGTTAGTTTCTCTTGGGCTAAAAACAAATTAAAAAAAATTCATGGCGTTTTACTCACAGATTATTTAAACTCGATTCTATGTGAATATTTGTGAAATATTAAGTTTCAGTCCGGAGTGTTAACACTTAAGTAAACAAAATTATGCAAAGAATAAATTAAAGATATAAAATAATAAAACAAAGAACGTCTTAAATCTATAAGTGTAAACTAAAAGTATTGTATAAGCGTATGGTGACAAAAAAATATTTTTTTTTCTCAGTATTATCGTCCTCTTAGGTAATCGTTTCTAACAAAGTGACTGGGCTCAATTTAGGGCCAAACATTCGCTAAGCAGAACGTTGTGAAGCCCGTCCATATCAATCCAATCACGACGTTCATTTCGTATAGACACGTTCCGGATGCAACCTTTGAAATTCTCTCGACTAAGGAGAGTGCCACTTGGAGCAATATCTGAAAGGACAATCCGAGTCCAATTAGCAAGTACTAGTAACTATCAAAAGACATTTTCTGATATAGGACACAAAAACCAGGGAAAATGAGAGAATATATAAAACGAATAGACCCGGTATTACCTGGTAATCCTCCGATATATAGGGCTGATTTTGTGTGCACCTTCCCTGCAATCCGATGCTGTGCCAAGGAGATTATGGCCGGCTGATTGTCTATTTTGAGGGCAATTTGTTCAAAGTCATAAAGGGCAGAAATGTTGTGCCATTTGTTATCACAAATTGCGTATTTCGACGGGAACACGGACTCCACACGGAATGGATTTCCGTCGCCTAGGTCGCACGATAATATCACCTTTAAAAAGAATGAGAATGAGTGAGCTCCATTTTTCATTATGTGCAATTACGAGACAACCTAAAATTTCATTATTTTCATGTTTCTGGCCTTAAGACGGCCAGAAGGTGAAAAAACCAGAAAATTGTTGCAATCAAAGTACAACAGAATGTTTACAGGCTTTTTAATAAACAACGATCTAGGACTGAAAAGAATTATTGGTAAATAAACGGTCTAATTGCCATTTGAGATATCACCCTCTTGTGAGATGACGAAAAGTTGAACAAGAAAAATGCCATTCTGAGATTTTATTGCGTTGTAACGTAATTTTTAATGTTTACGAAATTGCTTCGCCCCTCGTAAATTATATTCTTTTATCTAGAAGACTTGGCGCCGTGTGAATTATTAAGAAGCATTTTTATTTGAAAATAAGACATCATGGATTGTCGCTTAGGTTAGAACAAAATTCTTGTACACAATTTAACAGGGAAATTGTATATTGTGTTTTCAATTTTAATGAGCTAAGTTATTAATTGAAAATCTGCAGAGATGCATTCAGAATAAATTTCCTATATTATAGAATTAAGTTATTTTCAAATGCCTACACAAAAACATTGGCGGATTATATAAATTAAAGCTGTAGAAATAATACAGTCAATAATATTCAAAAAGTCCTACGATTTAAAGGATTCGTCACTTACATTTCCATTGTGAACTTCTAATGAGAGTGCGGGGAATCCCACGGGTTCTGACACGCTTAAAAGAATTCCATTCAGTTCAGAAGTTCGAAATTCCAATTCTAGTTCCAAATATTTGCCAACATGAAAATTTTTTTCTGCAATCAAATAATTTTATATTAAAGATCTCGAAAAACTTGCTATCCCTTACTGTAAACGGCATAGGCATCCCCTGGAAAATAAGATCCTTTTTCAACTTTCGGGAAGCATTGTCCAATATTCAAGTGTTTCCCTGGTCGAGCCAAATCCTGTGTAGCATTATTTATAATCATTTTTCGAATGCATCCCTTGAAACCTTCCAGTTTCATTACAAACTCCGTGGGCAGTGGAAGATTGTTTTCTGGAAGACCACCGATGAACAGCAAATTCGCAGCGCTTACTTTCTTTGGTATCTTCATCTGAGCGGATGTCCTTTGATCAGTTGTACCAATCTCAACACTCATCGTAACTTTCCGATCTTGGCACGTTATTAAAACGTGGTGCCATTGACCATCGTTCAGTTTCGCTGCAAGGGTCAGTTCTTCTTTTCTACGTCCCCGAACGATGAGGAATAGATGACCATCTTTTAAGAGCAAAGAAACGAAGTGTTTATGTTTCTCCTTTGTACCAGGAGCTACAAGGATTACTCCATTTGGATAAAACGTACGAAAATCGAATTGTATAATGAAATTCTTCTGCCAAAAATGCCGCACGGGGATGTTCAATTGTGAATGACTATTTGGACCATCTCCGAATTTAAAGGCGTTAGGTTCATAGGAATAGCTACCGACCTAGAAAAAAAAACATATAAGAAACTGGTTAACTCTTTTAAAACAACTAATTTTATAATAATATAAATTTAATTTGAATTTCAATATTTTTCTTAAGACTATATTACACAACTCTTTTTATTGATTTCGAAAACGTCTTCAGTTTTAAAAAAATAATTAATTACCTTTTAATTAAAATAATGCATAGACATCTCGAAGCTTAAATCTGAATTAAAACAAAATTCCTTTTCCATTTGTTAAGACAATTTATTTATAAAATATTAAGAGTACATTGAAGCGTTGAATTTACAAAGCGATAATGAAGCAAGAATAAATAGAAGAAACAAATAGGTGAAATAAAATAGAAAAAGTGATTAAACAAATGATATATGAACATATGGCTATTATTTGTAAAATATGGCACAAAAAAAAATAATAATAATAACATGTGTTACTCTGAACGTAAAAGCCTTTCCCTTTCATTTTTTATTAAGAGTTAATAGCGTCTTTTATTTTTGATTTTATTATTATTATTGTAATTTGTTATAGCTTTTCAGTTTCAGCCTTTTATTAAGCCATTTTATTAAATTGTAAAAGAAAAATACTTTAGAACACTCCTAGGGAAGATAAACCATTCAACCGCATTACGTGTCAAGTAGTAGTAGTTGGTTAGTATGTGCGACCATCAACAATTTGCCTATAAGAAAAAAAATTAAGGCCTTTCAGATATGACTGACTTGACTATGTGAAAAATATGATTATATGACTTTATAGTATGTTAAAAAGAATGCCACAAGAAAAAAAAATGTGTTAGATGAAATACATGCGAGAAAAAAAATAGTAGATATGAAATAGTAGAAAAAATAAAATGCATATCCACGACTGATCGACTGTAAGCTTTGAGTGGGGTCTGAATGTTAAAATGTGCATTCAGTTTTCACATAGTTTTTTTTAGTCAGGAGAAATGTAAGATAAAGTAATAATTCTAGAGAAATATAGGAATACCTTAATTATTACAAAACTTTAGCTTGAGATGTAAATTATTTTCTTTTAGTGGCATTTAAAAATATAACGAGCTCTTTTTTAAAAAGAATTGCTTTTGTTGATGACAACGGGTACTTGATATTTTATTTAAAAAAAAATACAATCCCAAAAATAAAAATTTTTTTTAACAATAGTAAAATGATTATCATTTTTATTAAGTACCAAAATCCAGATGTAACAAATCCGGGGTTTTGATATAATAGAATTTTAAATAAAGTACGAAAAACACAAATTTTTTTTTATTATAGCGTGATTAAAATGCATTTGCATTTAATAAATATCTTCTGATTTAAAAATTTTAAAAATCTTTTTTAGCCTTAAAAATAAAACACATTGATTTTTTCACTTTTCTTTGTTTATTATTAAATCATAAATTTTTTCATAAGAAATCAAAATTTAAATCAAATTATACTTTTAGAAAATTAATTTTGTACTACTGAAGCATATTTTCTTAACGGGACGCATCTTCAAAAGGAAACCAACGAGGTATAAGAAAAATTTTCAATTTTTTAAGGGAAGTATTAGCAATTTGAACTGAAATAATAAAACTATATTTTTTATATAACTCCAACCCAAACTAGCTTCGTTTAAACATTCCAAACGCTGCTCTATAATTTTTCAAACCGTTTTTATTTTTAATTAATCCTTATTTTACACTTTTATGTTGTAGAATAATAAAATAACGCATATTATAATTAATAAGTTTCTAATTTAAGGAAAAAAAAGAAAAAAACACTGAAATTGGGGAGTTTCTAACAGTTGATAAAAGAAAAAAGCATTTAATAATTCTAGAATAAGTTTTATCTTAAAAAATACAAGCAAAGTGTTGAAGGACATTGACTAAGTACTTTGTACGTTATAATTATGTATTCTAGACAATGTAATATCTCCGAATTAATTTGACTGTACCAAAGCATGTCTACGGCCATGAAAACTTACTAAAAATGGCATGCTAAATATGGAAGATGCTTCACAAATCACAAACCTTTCTCATTATGATCAAAGTATCATCAAAATCTCATCAAAACTAGAAAAAACAAAAGAAGTCTACATACCCTTTGGCATCCTTCCTTGCTGGCCGTGAAACTTTTCCCAATTGGTTCAGTTTTTAGTAGAACATCAACGAAAGCATTGTTTGTCCCCATTTGGGGTCCAGCTCGTCCAATTTGTGCATTTGAAAAGCTCAAAGCATCACTAAATGGAATACTTTTGTTGTTCACAACAACATCCCGTATGGTGCCTTCAAGTCCAATGAAAGTGGGAGTTAGTGATTTATATTCCTGGACATTTGGAATTCCTCCAAAATATAGGCCGCCGGCATCCTTGGGCATATTAACGGCTGTAGGCGATGCTGATAGGGATTTTGCTGCCTGTAGCTCGTCGTCCACCATCAGTTCAATTTTCCGCCCCATCTTTAGGATATTTATGACGTGGTACTCGCCGTCGTTTACACTAACATTGGACAACAACTGGACTGAATCTCGGCCAGTATTAATCCAGACTCTCACTCGGCCATCCAGAAGGCTTACCGAGTAGTTCCCTTTAATATCTTTGGCATCATAATCCTCCTTCACTTGAGGTGGATAGGCGGACAGAAGCAGAAGGCAGTCTGGCTGGAGGGTACGGAAGACAAATCCTGCGTTCGCGCGCTTCCGTAGAGATTGTGATGGGAGCTCTATGTAGCCGCTTCCGAAGAATCCGGCTCTGTAACAAGAAAAAAAGTGTTGTTTTTGTCCTCTTAGCATGGGAATTTTTCATTTAATGGAAGGATTTTTTTTACTTCGTGATGATTTCTTTGCAGGATTGCTCCACTCCGAAGTAGGACGAGCTTTCGAGTGGATCGTAAGTCTCTCCGTTTATTTGTACGTCCATCATACAGCCCAGGAATGGGTAGTCGGCTCCTGGTGCTTTAGTCGTTCCCGATCTGAAACCTAAAATGTGACAAATAGAAAAAAAAATAAAAGGAAATTGGGTCATGCCATTTTTGTGCTTTTTCTTTTTTACTTAAATAAAGCAATACGAAAATTTAAAATTGAAATGTTGTGACACGGAATACAACCAAGCGTCTCGTAGGGATAGTAAATGAATTTAGGACGTAATTAACGTGGTACTTTGAATAAATCCTTAGGAGAGGCCATTAACTTTAATATAAAGAATTGGGTTTAAATAAAACGACATTTCCTATACAATAAAGGACTTTTTCTAGGGTACCTTAGGGAAGCCGCTTTGGTTCACAATTGTTTATTATGTGTATTATTTTTGGTTTCAGTGATAATTTTAAAATTTGTAAATGAACTTTTATACATCTTTCTTTTGATTTAATACAAATGAATAAATTACCTGGTGGTACTCCTCCAAGATAATAAACAGCCTTAGATAAATCAGGTAGCATTTGACCTGTTATGGGTCTTGTTGGTGAACCAGTTAAAGGTTCCTCTGTGTTAACTTTCAAACTACCATTTTCTGTACCACGCTTTGGAACAAATTCTCGAGCTGCTTCAATTCGCACCCATTTCCCGGTGTTGTACTCTTTGGTAGTGTTAATCTCAAGCTTAGATTCATCACCATAATCGATTCTAAAAACGATTCGTCCACTACTTAACGTTACTGATACCGAGCGGTTCTGTATATTTGAAGAATTTATAAAAATTAATATAAAAAGTAGTGAAATATACTAACATTTTTATTATCAACCGCTAAAAATAGCAAAGCATTTTCATCCAATGTTTTAAAAGTCATTTGTAATGCAAACAAATTTTTCCGATAAGGACGTGGACGAGATTTTTGTACTTCAGCATAACCTGCACCATTAAAGTGGCGAGCATTTGATGTTGTCGATGTCTCTTGAGGTCCAAGCATAGCTCCTCCGCACTTACCCTCAGAATGTACAAAATTCCACAGCCCTAAGGGTTTATTATCAATGTAAATTTGATGGACTACAACATTTAGACCATGGCTGGTTTGGAAATCTTTAGATTGTAGATCATTGGGTACTCCTCCAAGCCAAATTCGATTGTTAGGTGTTGTAAAGAATCGCGTATGTTCTGAATCAGTTACAGCTGTGTGGTGTTGTGCAGAGCTAAGGATACCACTGTTGGTCATTCTACGCACAATTAAGCTCCCTATATTCAGAGTCCTATTCGCTTCGATATAGTACCAGGCATCATCGTATTTCAGATCCCTGGTTTGAATTTCTAAGGGATGGGTAACGATACCAGTTCGTCCTCCAAGGTTCCATATTAAACGAACCTTCCTTTTAGACAGTTCCAAGGCTATAAACCTTCTATCCTGCCCTTGTATGTACAGTAATGGTGAATTTCCATTTTTGCTGGGTAACGCAAACGATATTTTTATCGTATTAGAAGTAGAAAGACCGTAGGAGAGCGGAAGATATGATCGTATGCATTTTTCTTTTTGGGATTCGAGGGACACTTTAATCCCTTGAGCAGCATGTCTTGCCTTAGCAATCTTATCTTTAAGATCCTGCAATTGTTTCGACACACTATTATTCCAAATTTGAAACTCCTCATTCGCTTTATTAGCGTGCATTTCAATATTATTCAATGAACTATCAGCTTTTCTAATATTACTTAAAGTCTGAGAAATATTTTCTTCTGCAAGGCCCAGTTGAGTATCCCATTCAGGTTCTAATGTGGCAAATTTCTGTCTTAATTTATAAATATCTGATTTAATGTCTACAGCTTTTTTGCTTTCAGTTCGCATTTGATCTGAAATTTTTGTGGCTAAATCCATACTGTTTTTAATTTTGTTCATGCTAGCCTCATTGTCTATTGCCTCCAAAGAGACTGAAATGTTATTGTTTTTAAACCCAGCTTGCCAAATTGTGGACTTAATCGACTCTACTTTATCCTCCTGCTGTTTTAGATTCAACTTTAAACCTATTTTGAAATAAAATAGTGAATTCTTTTGTAGTTGTTAATTATTTTTTTGAAAAAGTTATGAGAACATTTTTATAATTACCATCTATTTTATGCATTTCCTTTATAGCATCTTTTTTAAGTAATTTTGATTTTCCCAACGACATTTTCGCACGATCGACTACTGATGCAGCTTTTAATTTCTCTTCTGCTGTTATAACACTATTCTTTGCTTCCTCTGTAGCCTCTTTAGCAGCCTCTATCGCATTCGTTATATTTTTATGAGCTGAACTGAAAGAAGTATGAAATTAAAAACAATTTTAAATACTAAATTAATTAAACATAGTCTACCTAGCTAAAAGTGCGACCCTTGCGCCATTTTTAGTAGTTTGAAACTGTCTTGCATATTTCTTAGAAAGATCTAATAATCGGTTTGAATGTCTCCAAGCCTTAGGTACTAAATTTCGTTTAGTATCATTTCGAAGTTCTTCTCCATCGGCGAGATTATCCGCCAACATATTTCTCAACTTAATGATATTCTCCGTATTCCTCAGAATATCGTCTAATCCATTTTCGATCATAACCATTATCGTATCCGTCTCAGTAATTAGACTATTGTTCAACAATTCAACAATACTATCCCGGATATCATGCACTTCACCATTATATTCAACAACATAACTTTTTATATTCTTTACATGTTCCATGGCGTCTTCAGTTGCTCCTAACATTTCCAAACTTTTATCAACATTCATCTGTATGTCGTATATTCGAAAATTTGTATTATTTAAATCTCGTAAAAGAATTTCTAAAGCCACTTGTTGATCTTGAACTGTATCAGATGCATTACCAAAGTAATAATACAAATCGAAGGCACACTCCCAGGATTCACGCATTCCAGCTGAAGACATGTCTAGATACTTTATTTCATCAAGATTTCGTCGTGCTTCTTCTAACGCTGTTGGTAGGTTAATTTGATGGTCATGACTACCGTAGTAATTCAAAGAAAATATTGTTTGAAGAATTCCATCATAAAGGTCTTTTATAAATGAGAGAACCTCTGTAGAATTTTTGTCTAAGGATCCGGATAGAAGATTTCTCTTAATTGCAATTCCTTCCAGTTTGCGCCAAAGGAATTTATTATTTTCAACAAATGAACTCAACTGGAAGGAGACTTTTAAAATAATACCCCAACTGATATATCCATATCTTACCTTTTCAAGACTACTATCATCAAAATTTTGCAATTTTCCTTTAGCATCGAAAAAATCAGTTAATCTCTCTTCGACTTCTTCCAATTTCTTTTCATATTCTTCTAATTTCAACCATGGGGCAGGAATACCAGAAAGATCCATATGTGCTACACCTCTCCT
This sequence comes from Proctacanthus coquilletti, assembly GCA_001932985.1. NCBI lineage: Eukaryota > Metazoa > Arthropoda > Insecta > Diptera > Asilidae > Proctacanthus > Proctacanthus coquilletti. The sequence goes on along the minus strand of MNCL01000031.1, from coordinate 455,751 downwards.
CAACTGGTGAGCAATGGATGTTGCATAGTCCATCAATATTAACGAACAGTTGTCGCATACTACAACATATGTTTGTTTTTTAAATAAAATTAAATAAAATTAAACAAAATTGGCAAATTATGATTACATTTACAAATTTTATCCTCTAAAAAGTGTCTTTCAGTCTCACAAGACTCGCACCGTCTTCCAGTTACCCCAGCTTTACAAATGCATTGTCCAGTCTCACCGTCACATTCCTCTGATAGGCTACCATCAGGATTGCAATTGCATGGCTGGCAAGATCCATTGTATTTGTCCAAGGATCCAAAATATCCGGGGGCACATTTTTCGCACAAATGTCCAATATAACCTGGCTTACAGATACAGCTAACTTGGCCATGCCAAATGGTGCATCCTCTTGCATAATTCCTACTAGTTTCAGGACATGGACACGGTTTACATCCACCTACATTTGGATCTCCGTAATACCCTTCGGCACATCGCTCGCAGTGACCACCACCAGTGTTATCTGCACAATTCTGGAAATTAACTGCCAATAAAGGAAAAATATTTTGATTTTAAAAATAACTCGAAAACTTACCCAGCACGCTCCGGTCTCACGATCACATTCCAAACTCCGTCCACTGCAATCACAGGGTATAACCCGTCCAATAAGATCTTCCATAAATAGGTGTTCTGATTCGGTAAAATTACGCCAGCGATAGTAACCTCTACCTGGATCCTGGCAGGAGAGACCATCGTATCTGCTGGGACAGTGGCATTTTTCCACGCCAAGGGCTAGGTTGTTCGTTTGACCAGAAAGGTATATAGCCGAATCCATGTGGACGTTATATAATCTATCGAATAATTATTTTAGTTTACCCAATGAACAACTTTGAGACCAAAATCTTACACAACTTCTGTAAAATCGGCCCAAGATGTTCCACGTAGAAATATGTGTTTAATATTTTCTAGAGCGGTCATTATCACGGCTCTGTTGATCTCTTGACCATTTTGGTGATACCTCCAGAAAGATTCGTGTAATGGTATGATGTATGTTTCATTCATAGATATATCCCTTGCTTCGCTCTAAAAGGATGGGCTTATTAATAAATGTTTTAACTCTGACGCATTCTGGTTGATTTAAAAATATAATCCTATGATATTTTACATTTAGCATGATTTCTTATTTATAATACACACCTCATAGTAATCAATCACTAATTTGTTATGAGAGTGAATTTGTGCAATTGGATATTTTCGCAAAATATTTCGATCCAGTTGTGTACTACATCCATCCGTAAGTAAACTATACCTCAAGAAACCTCCATAACTATTCGTTCTGTCCCCATAAAATTGAGGAGGCAATTGGAAATATAAAGGATAATAAAAAGCAGTATAAGCTCCAATCGAAACATTCCCAGTTGATCGTGGAATTAAATTCAATCCATTCATAGTACTGATTTCAGCGTCCTGTTGATATGATCGTGATCCTTCCATTTGAACAACCTGCTAAGGAAAATTTGTTTATAAAATGAACTAATAAAATTTTATTTGAATTATTACCACAACGAACTCATAGTCCTTTGAAGGTATTGTCTCGATTTGAATGTAGTGAACACTAAGGTTCCTGGCACCTGGCATGCGAATATGACCCCACGTGAGATCACTCTGCTTACACTCTTGTGATCTTCCGAAGCAAAAGCATCTTGTACATCCTTCAAGGTTGTGCCTGGATAGTCCAAATGTTTTTGGTTTACAAGTATCGCACTTTAGACCAGTTACAAGATCCTAACATGAAAAATCATCAAATGTTTAGATATCTGGCAATATTTAAAAATATTCAAACCTTGCATGGACACTGTCCCAAAGAATCGCATTCAATTAGTCCATCACTTCTCGGTCGAGATCCATCAGGATTACAATTGCATCGCTTACACTCTGGATAACCAAAGTATCCAACAGCACAAGCATCGCATCTTCGTCCGGAGTATCCTTCTCGACATATACACTGTCCACTACGCATGTCGCAATTTTGGCCAATCGATCCTGACACATCGCAGTCACATTTCTCGCAACCTAAACGTGGTTTCCATCCCCACGTTCCAGCGAAGCATAGTAGACAGTCAGGTCCTTTACTATTCGGGGGACATATGCATCTGCCAGTGGTAGGGTCACAAACGTGTCCTTCCGAAGGACAAAGATCACATCTCTTACAACCACTACTTGAAAATCCATAGAAGCCCTCCTGACATGTATCGCATCTTCTCCCTGCTACTCCAATTTTGCAATCGCATTGTCCAGTCCAAGGATTACAATCTTTACTTCTAGATCCGAATAGATCGCATTGGCAATCCTTACATCCTATTCCAGAGGTTAAGTTCCAGTGACCCGGTATACATTTCTCACACCTTCTACCGGTCACGTTGCTGTAACATATGCACTGTCCAGTATATCGGTCGCAACGGAGCCCTATGGAACCGATCGGACTACAATGGCATTCTGAAATTAGAAAGCGACAGAAGTCCATTAATCTAAGAATAAGCGCGTTCATGGCCAGAGACCCAAGTCTATTTATAAATAAGCACAAGATATACCCTCGATCTACTTAAGTCGTAAGATTTTAAGACCAAGGAATCATTTTTCATGGCATAGCCGCAATTGAAGCCATCTGGCCACCTCTCGAGTACGTCTCGTTGTGCTCTCGAGTGGAATCTTGGGAGTCTTTTGATGGTCCAATTACAGGCGCAAGAGCACCTTTGCTTTCATCTAATTAAGGATAAGAAACCATTCAGACCGCTAAAAGATTGTTTTCTTGAAGCCTTAATGTCCACCCATGCCATTACGTACCATTAAGAGATCAATCATAAATCCAAGGGAAATGCACTTCGTGACATTGCACCAGACAGCTCCGGAGTGTAACGTAAATTTCGTGAAATTGTTTCTTTAGCCGTTGGGGATTTGTCTAGCCTGTTTTACTGTACGGAATTACGATGGAAGGACGAAAAAATTATATAATTCAGTTTTTAGGGTGAGGCACTGTGTTTTCGTGCGGTGAGGTATAATTGACATCGTAAGTAGTATTTTTAGAGTTAAAGGCTTTTCTAAAGAATCATTTAGCAAGCAGACACCTGGGCAAAATAAGTAGAAGGTAGGCGGCATCGGGAAGGGTCTAGCTAGAGCTAATGTTTAATGATCGCACTCAGTCAATAATAGACCTGTGCTGTGTTCAAAATTATTTTCACATAAGTGGGTGATTAATAGTGGAATTGCATAATTTAGATCATACCGTCCTCCTAAAGGGTATCATAGACTATTATTGTTTCAAAAATAATAATAATATAGTTGGAAAATACAAAGAATATTAAAATTATAAAACAACATCAAAGTTGTCCAATTAATTGAGGATCTAAAATGTAATGCTCTAAAGATAGATTTAGTATCTAATCGTCTAAAAACCATGAAATTATACAAATCCCAAAACTTCCATGATTTTTAGAATGTTAAAAATAAGATCAAAGCGAAACAAAAGGTGAACATAAATAAATAATTTTTTCAATACTATGAAATATTTTGTTAAATTATAATTAAAAAAATTTAATTTTCCTCTAAAAAGTTAAAAATTTTACATCTAGTTTTTGATCCTAAATTTTACTTAATATTATACTAACTGTCTATTTATTCCATTTAAATTGTACTTGTTTCTTCCAACTCTAAAATAACATTGAAAAGCAAAAATCCCATATATAAAAATGAATAAAGTGTTTTAAGTTAAAAGCATTTGTGTATTAAATACAAAAATCATAGTCTTCTATTCAGCTTTATCAAAAAATAAAAATAAAAATCACACGTAGTAGCTTTAGTAGAAAGTACCACAACTTTTTTTCTATAGCTCTTTAAAATTGATAAGAAATTTTAATTTACAAAATAAAATAGCGTTTTCTTACATCATTTTAATTCCACAATTTCGAAAGATCACTTTCGAAGCAGTAAACAGACAATTTGAAAACATCATAACGAATTTGAAGGAAAAATAAATTAAAAATTAATTTCATGATCAAAGGTATATCTGAAAGACGATATCCTTTCCTGTATAGGCGCACCTTCAAAGAAATCGTACACTATTCATTCCAGATTGCGTTTAATTATCAACTTTTCCATTAAAATAGTAAGACCACTTTATAACGCTCCATCTGAACGCCATAGCAACTCCATTAACTTAAATTGGCCCAAAACGCGACTCAGTCGAGCCCGAACGTGCTAGACGGCGCGGAATCCGTTTTGCACGCTGGCTAAAACTGTTTAGACTATCCCCGAGCGAGCATCATGTTTTCTTATCTAAACGGCAGCATAAATTTGTCGGAGGCGATAATTGAACCGATTCAGAAACGCACTATGCCGTCCGACGATCGCGCGATTTAACATCTCACCGATTTATATTTTAGTTCATAAGCGCGCGAAAGTCGACGCGTCGAAAACCAAGAAGACTAGCAAGCAACATCCTCAGAACTCTTTGTGGATGTTGTTGTCAATCTTCCAAATAAAAACAACCACTTCGAGCTAATTATGTTCATCAGGGCGATAGTCGACCTGATAAAAATCTAATGATCGTTGCAGAAAAGTGAAAACCGCGAATGGGAGTAAATCTGTTTTAAATCGTGCACTCGTCTTTAAGAAACAGCGAAACCAATTAGTAGATCCCAAGATGTGCGAAAATACATGCCCGCCAGATGTAAGATCTGTGCACAATCTCAGCCGAGAAGGCAGATGTTAAGTATCTGACCCCGACTACGACAGAGACTGCGATGATGATGACTATCCCAATCTCGGATGGTGTTTCTAAGGATGGAATTGGAAGAAAGTGAAGTCTCGAGATCAAGTAAATTCATCTTATAGACTGACTAAAACTCATGATCCCATATGTATATCCAAAAATAAACAAATCAAAGCACCCCACAGCCGTTTTATAATTTTTCACTCTAGAATCTAGCACTAGTAGTTCACCGTACTGATTACTGGAATGGATTGGTCATTCGCGGAATGTACACTGTGCCTAAGGTCTCTAACCCCGTCCGGGACATAAATAGTGTCCATCAATTCTCATGATTGCTCCATACGATGGGCTTAAGCAACCGGCTGGCGAAATTGATGATAAAATATACAAAGCGAACATTGCCCAGAAATTGTGGCAGAAAAGTAGAGTATATACCTATAGAAGATTTCACCATTCGAGTTTCGTACTTAAAAGGAGAGTAAACGAAAGTGTTGTGATGACTAAGTCTGTATATTTGTTTATTTTAAAAGAATAAAACAATGGAAGAATTTACTTTGTAAGGGTCTATCTCTTTGTTCATTTTTATATACTTAAAAGGGAAATGATATATAATCTTTTCGGCGAATCTGTTGCATGTTTGGCTACTGATGTCTATCTATTGTCTAGATCTGCCTGTCTATTCGTCCATCTACTTGTCTATTCTAAAATAAATAAAATTGAATCTTTTGTTTTGACTCCTTTGAAAGCTTGTTGTATCAAACTATTTTCAACTACTTTTAGCATAAAAAAAATTGTAAGGAGAAAATAGGATATAACATACAAATATGGTGCATGCATTTTTTATTACATTTAAATAAATCTCGCAGACAAATTTTAGAGGCCACATAGACCCAAATAAAATAGCTATCTAATAAAATAGTAGGTAGTTATAAATTTGATTAAAGTACAATAAGAAAAAAGTTTAATTCAAAAGAATTTCTTTCAATTAAAATCACTTCTAATTTAACGTTTCTAAAAATAGTTCAAAATAATTTTTATAGTTCTAAAGATTTAGGAAAAATTTGAATTATCGGAAGAATAAATATCGATATTTAAAATTAATACATAAATATTGAAAAAGATGGTAAAACATCAAAAAGAGCAAGAGAAAGAAAATTAAAAAATAATTTTCAATAAAAACGAAAAATGTTAGTTAAAACAGAAAATACGAAAATTATAAATATAAATAAATAAATAAATCGTGTATATCTATAAATAAATCATATAAATGAGAAGGAAACAAAAGGCTAAAATATAAAATTAATAATTCTCCGAAATCACTTCAAGTTATTTCGCCAGCATAAACTGATACAGCATTGACTTAAGTTTTTCTGTTTTTTGCAGGTATGTTGACTTATTTTATATTCGAACATGTTTCAAACTTTCTTTGTGTTTTTTTTTTTTTTGAATGGTTATTAACCTTGGACCTGTTGATAGGTGTTTATTTTCAGAGAGTTCAGTTCTATGGAACTAGCTTAGATAGATGATTAAAAAACCAGTTAGAAATTGCTAAATTGTGAAGGAAACTTTAAGGCACAGGTGCACCCACCATCCACATGCTTGATAGATAAAGATTTCCAAAAAAAGAAATACCTCTTAGTAGTAGGTTAATACATCTTAAGCACTAAGCACACCTATCTCTAATCTTAATTTATGTAATTCGGTTAATTAACTCATTCACGTCAAGAAGCCAAGATTCCCCAGAAGGCCTTCCTGGATTCTTGGCCATAGATTTCCCGGGGGATATGATCTGTTGCCGCATAGTATTTTGTTGTTTAACCAACGACGAGCCTTACTAACGATCGATAACAGATTACTCTATTCAGGCTGACGCAATTATACGTTTTAATTATAATTGATCGGTTTGCATTTATCACCGGACTGGTGCACTGTTTTCGCAGTCTCAACGGCTCTTCGGTCATCTTATCTGGACAAATGCGTCTTCTTAATGCGCCTACTGAACTATGCTACTCATTTGCATATCGACTTCGGTACATCTTCATTCAGCAAACTACCCACAAGTCCACAAGCAGTTCGCTTCGTTTTAAGATTTTCATTTTAGAATAAAATAAAAAAAAAAAATAAAAAATAAAAAGATAAAATTATTTGTTTGCGCGCGCAACGCATGTGCAGTTCATGAGATGATCTTGGCGCGCATACTAGTTCCATGCTAGTTCCTCAGCCACAATCGAAGCTCATGAGATCTCAATTAAAGCGCTATTTAAATTGAGCTGCTTCCGTGGGAGGCGGTGCGGTCTCTACCCACGGCTAGAAATGCACCACGACGCCGCGGCTTCTGTGGCAGCTAATGATTGAAGTGTTATGTACACGTGTCTAGCCATGATCAATTCACTATGGATTATTAATGTTTTGATCATGACAATAACCCTGAAATTATCTGCATTATTATTAAGTATATACGTGATGTGTTACATTATGCAAATGATCTATGATGTTGATGAAGTGGATTTTATACAGACATTATATCGTCATTTATGTCGGTAAAAAAAATTGTATAAAAATTAACTGAAGAGAAGAACAAATTAGATTGACGTGATGTGGACATGCAAATACATACTTGAAAACTATAAGGGGATATTTCTGTATAAGAAAATTGTACCAAAATTCGTAAACACGTTAAAGAATTATAGGAAAAAATATATACATATGTATATGGTACTTACCACGAATTCAAATTACATTACTTCAATTAGTTTGATCATAATTTTTATGATAAAGTATATCTACTATAGTACAATACTTCATATGGTGGCTACCTCTTACTAAAATCTAAACATTTATTTATGGTGCAAAATATAGGACAGAAGTACTTATCGTATAACATGTTTTGGACTATTAAAAATTGGATATACTTTCAGACGAAATAAAATCGTTCTTATTAAACATAAAATATTTACCATTCATTACATTCAATCGTTTCCTACTTAAAACACACCTAGAATTTAATTTCATTTAATCTATGTCAATCTTTCATACAACCGAATCCAAACGACATCATAACATAGACGACAACAAGCCATAAACATTGACTATAATAAATAGGCATTTGTTAACTGAAGCAAACCCACAAATCTGCCACAAACCAATTTCAATCCCATAAATATTGTCAAAATTATAATTGACACAGAAGCCCCCGGCGACCTATACTGTCGCTATTTGTCGTTTATACACGCGGTTTTCAATCAAAAACTTCACGGACTTCACCCTCAGGATACTTAAAAAGCAAGTATTCCATACACGATGCAAATACTTGCTCGATAAACGTCAGCTACAATATTAAATCCAATTTGTTAGCAATGCCTAGACGGATTAGTAATGCAAAAGAGCACACAGAATCAACCTTTCTCCCCTGCTGTTGGTGCTCCCTCGGGGGAGTCAGACGTCGGGGAAGGGACTTGTCGTCGAAGGCGATCATAATAAGTATTTGCTCTTGTAATTGCCACGATCGTGTATACTGATTACACTGATTTCGCGGAAGTCTCGTTAATTGGAAAGGGAATTATTGATTTATAGCTTAATTGCAGTAAACTACTAGAAGTAGTATATCTGAACTGTTGTTAAAATTAATTTAGTTCGCTTATGATCACTTATTGGATGAATATCGATCGTCTTAAGTGATCACTTGAGAAAATTGAAGATGTATTTTGCTCACGTGCTGCTACTTTTGTGCAATGGAGCGGGAAATGTTCGATCACCTTCTTGAGATCGATGTAATTAATGTAAGTCATTCACACGATCGGATGATCTTCAATCATTGGGTACAGGTGAAATTCAAGATCTTATTGAGATCTTTTTTATATACTATAAAATTTTAATTATTGATACAAAGTAACTTCATCTTAAGTAATTAAAAATATATCTTAACAAAACTTGGAAATATGATAGTGAGTTAGTAAAAGAAAAACGGAAGAGGTTTAATCACGTTCATATGATGGAAGGAATTAATGTCAGTCATTTCCACAATCAAACTCTACCCGATTCATCAGCTACATGTGAATTCTAAGTTGTTAACTTCTCAAATCTGAGAAAACAGTTGCCTAGCCCAAACCCGCATTTGAATTTATTTTTTCGAACACTACTCAAGCAACGGTATACCTCATTAAGGGATTGTCTCCCATCATTAATTTGAGCCCTATCCGAAAGCATCTTACGCATCTTAGCTTATCAGTCTATTAAACTGAAAGAAAAAACAAAATTTGTTTAGAGTCATCGTCTTTTAATACACCTGATCTCGCATGGCGCGATCTTGTTGAAATCTGAGAAGATTAAAATTCTGTATTGGATTGTATACAATGGCCACGACGAATGCAACATTCTTATGACCGCGAAAGCCCACACGAATTTTCTTTGATTGATAATTAGCTGCATCCCGCCGGACGTATAAACACGTTTATGCTACATCACCGTGAAATGGAAAGAGATCGATGAGATCGCAACTGGTTCGCCGGAGGATTTGGGTCCCGATGTCATTAATCAGTCAAATTAGCCATACGAAATCATCTTGTGATGATCACTGATCACCCATCATGGGCCGCATAGGCTAAAACCACGTCGACTGCAGCTTCTATTTTGTTGTTTGATATAAAATCCAAGAAGAGATGTAATCAGAGGAATGTGCGCGCTTTCGATCGGAATCGAGTTAATAGAGCATGGACGGTCCGATCACCGCGCGATCATTAGGAGGGCTCGCCCCAGAGGACGTTCTGCCGTCAGTATAGAACGTATGCGTTCATATACGAAATAGCCCGCGTAGAAGATACTAATTAATGTAATAAATTGTATCCGGAGAGGCCTCTATCGAAAGACCACATCGAGAAGACTCAATTTATGCTGAATTATAGGCGCGCATTTGTTGATGCATTTGAAATATTATTAACGACCCCAGAGAATGCTGTAATAGCCGACAGTGGGCTGGACTTAAGTCGGTAATTACAAAACATCGCATCTGTTAGAATAACATTCAATTCGAAATGGAAATGTTGTACATCTATTCGTCACTAGATATACGGAAAATGCCCCACACGTACTGAATAGAATATCGAAATAATTATAAAGTTGTGTTATTTTTTTCTAATTAAGGAATTTCACGCGCTTAGATTTAAAGTAGGTTTAATCAAATTAAAATATTTGAGTACTATAACTTCCCATTTCAAAATCCGGTATTAGAAAATCATTTAGAATGAATTTTTAGATCAGTAGAGTATTCGAATAGACCTAAATGTTAATATTCAAGTGTAAAGAAAAAAAATACAACTACATGAATTATGATTTGACAAAAGTTGTTTTAAAAATTGTTTAAAAACAAATGGAGTTTTCTTGGACTGTGAAAATTTTTCTGTCTTTAACACTAACATTAGTTTAAGGCAAAAAACTATTTCAGAAATTTAAAATTAATTCTTTTTCCTACCTTTTACAAAAAAAAATCTTCTTAAACTTTTGCTTGCAAAAGATGAAGTTCTATAATTTTATGTAATAGGAGATTCTCTCTGTTTTTTTTTTCGAACATTTGTTATTTTATTTTTTCCATAAAAACTGATACTTATTTTATTATTATTATTATTATTATTATTTTTAATTATAGTTTTTTTGTTTCCCTTAGTTTTTCGTTTGTGTTTCTTCGTTTGTTTTATATTCTTTTATATATTCTTTTTTATTTTGTTTCTTTTTATTTTTGCTTTAATTATAATTTGGATAAACAATTCTAAAGTCGACGGAGTGTAGAAACACTCAAAGCATAAAAGATCGCCTCCAATAGAGACCTCACACGTATATTTTCTCAAAGTTATTACTACCTAAAATAATTGTTTGTACTGACTCTTTCCTTGGAAATCTAATAGATCTACAAATGAAGCTGGTTTTCACCTCATTAAGGATGTTAATAAACTCATCACATTCGCCGAAATTAAAGTAGACAGCACTTCCGACGTTATTTCGTCGCACAAGCGTTCCCCCACGCAATTTACGTTTTGTTTGAAAAGTTCAAAAAGACTTCAGGTAAAAATATGAAAACTACCTTTACCGAGAGGTTAGCGTAGCATTTAATGCTTTATGCATGTTTTGACTTTAGTGGGCACAGAATTACAGACAGTTATAGGCAGCGGAACAAGAGGTGAGAGACAACAAGACCGCCATAACTGCGAGACGGTTTTCCGCTCACTTTCTTAAAGCGCGAAATTCATTCATAAGCATCTCAAGAGGCTCCGGGGCCACTGACGATGTCTACGACGACGAGACACCAACCAAACCAAAGTGCGGTTGAAGGAGTCTCAAAAGAAGGCAAATAAACGCCTCACGCGATTTAATATGCTCAAGAAAATTGTCTGCTGTTCAAGACAAGTCGGTGACTCCATTGAGGAGTCCAACATAGACTTCGGCAGGTATGTTGTATCATTTAGTTTATGCCCAGCCCCGGTTAGTTCGCAGTGAATATATAAACGGGAAATTCGATTTTGCACTCTTCAAGCTTTTAATCAAGCCAAATTAACTAATGACACCTACTGGCCGTCGCCGTCGAGCAGGTGCTTTGTGTTGGCAGGTGTTCCGTCCGCACGGATTTCCAGTTTCGCTAAGGTGATGTTAAGATTGCTTACCTGTTGGCGGGACTACAACATATAGGCCCATTCACCGCTCAGGGATAATTGAATGCTTAATGTAATAGGCGTCCACTATTATTCTATTGGGACAGTCCTCGTCGGCTGACATTTATAACCGTGCTCCTCACAATTAGAGGGCCTTCTCAGTGAGCCTAATGCCTAGGCTTACTATTGTTCTTAAAGACTAGCTGCTAGCTCTAAGTGTACAATCGTAAGCTCATAACTGTCATTTATTGTTTATTATATTCGTTATTCCTAGTTGGACAATTAAAATCTTCCATACAGGTATATTACTTATTTTAATTTCAACTAACTAAAATGAAACTGAAAGAAAAGGGTAAAATGTTGGTGGATGTATGTAGTTTCTATCTTCCTATATTTATGAAATACGATTCATTTCGATTACAAGGCTATAAATTGAATAGGAATTTCTAAAATCAAAATAGTAAAAGAAATTATAGGACGTCAAAGATAATTCTAATAATACACAAAAAGGAATCTTAACAATTATAGAAACAGGATTTAAAGTTATGAATTTTAAACATACATAAAAATTACTAGCTATTTTCACTCACGAGTTCAAGTAAAGTTGAATAAAAAAGGTAGCTTTAGAAGAGAATAAAGAAACATATTTGTTATATTTTCAAAAAATTATACTCAAAAGAATGAAGAGGAACGAAGTCAAAAAACGTTAATTTGGAATATAAAATACAGTTCACGGATATAAAATCCGTGCCTTAATATAAAATAATCACTTTTTTTATATTTTGTAAATTAGATCTAAAAAGATGGTCTAGCATTCCCCATATTGGATAATCTCTACAACTACATATTCAGTAACTATTGTAGGATAAAAAGCAGTTTATCCATATCATACTTATTCAAATCCACCCAATCTGTTAGATTTAACCTAAGAACAAACATACAAACAAGTTTGTAATTTGATAATTTTTTTGGAACTTAATCCCTTTCTTAAATCCAATTATGTACTGATTTTCTGCAACAAATTTAATTAAAATTAAATATAAAAAAAGCAAATTTTCGGAAACGAATATTAAACTATGTCAACGACATTTTGAGCAATAAAAAAAAAAAAATCAAAACCATGACATTATATGTCATCCAACGCAAGAAATTAATACCCGCCTTAGAAGCCGGTTAACTTTTCAAATTTGTTCCGGTCGATTAGCATTTAAATAAAAACTATATCAAGTTGGCAAAACATGCACCTACTAGGACCCTTATTAGCGATCGTCGATCGACTGGCCTAACAGGAGTAAGCATTACGATTAGCTCCGCAAAATATTCAAATGAGGCCCCGATCTCACCAGTGGAACCAATAAAAAGATTATTAAATGTCTTTGCCATGATATGCCACGATCCCGCCTGAAAATATGATCAGATCGTACCGTCTCTTATGGAGCAGCACCTACTAGACTTGGTTGATCCTCACTACGTTCGGCTCTAGACTCTTTCTAAGCCTATAATCCATGATGTCAGTCATCAACGGTGTGGATGTCAAATTTGCACTATTATGAGGTAAAGGTAATTAGTTTTGAGTTTTACAGCAATTTCCAACCAATTTCGAAAGCAATTTTATGGTAGACTGGAAATTAAAAATTGTACATCTTTGGTTGATGCTACTTATATTTATAAAACTTAAGCCGTCTTAGTCTCATCGTTATCGTTTTGCCTCCTCCTTGAAACGGTTGCGGCACTTTTTCCCATGCACCTAGTCAGAGTCGTTATTTATTACGCAAAGAATTATGCCTATTTCATACTTCTTCTTCATAGTATCTTCATCGTGGCAATAAAATCTACCAAGCTATGCATGTACCACGTACCAGGAAAGCACGGACCCTGTCGTAAAATAACAGTTATGGGATCTTTAAGAAAAGTTAACCTTTTCGTTAAAATTATTTAATTGGGTGCTCAAGTATTTTCTTCTCGAATAAACTGACGATCACTGATAGCATTCATAGATGGATTTTTTATCAGCAAAGGTATCGCCAATTCTCAATTGCTTGATTGGCATTGGACTCGTATACAGGAGTATACGATCGTCGGTGGTAGGTATTCTTCATTCGAACTCAAAGGTTTTTAATTGACGCAATAATGCACTTTCGTTGATCGTTGCCCAGAGGACATTAAAACTGTTCATCGACAGATTTATGTTAATCCTTTTCGAATAAAATTGATTGGGCAGACCCCACTATCTGTCCAGATTTAACCCGGCAATAACGTGCGATCGGGATTTTAATTGAAATCGAAAAATTCCTCCCTGAGGGTCTTCACTTGATAGTACCACCCGTTCGTAAGATGCGAGTAATTAGCTAACCGATGGCCTGATCAATAGGATCCGATCAACAATGGAACTGGTTCAAGATGATCGAGAAAACGATATTAAAAGACGATTGAAAACGTACTTGTCCCGCAAAATGAGGTGGTACTCGCGGTAGTATGCTGACATCATCACCGTCTTCGTAGTCTTGAAACCATGCCGGCGGCCGTTGTCGTCTTAAACCAAAACGACGTCTTAGCCGTTTGTCGTCTAGCAAAAGCCTGTTTTAACCGTGGCGGCGCGCCGATGCGTTGGCTAAAATTCATGAATGAAACTTGCACCTGAGTAGGTGTTGTTGTCCGTTGCAGCAATTGCTCATTTCCGTTGTCGACAACGACGACGCTGCTGGCTCATTCAACTGAAAACATTTTTTTCCAGATTCGTATAACGCCAACGGAATAAATCAATAATATACAAAACTAGTGAGAGATTGCAAAGTACGCGAAATCCCTCTCTCTGGAAAAGAAAAACAAATCATCAATAGAATCGCAAAATCGCGAGGTTGCTTAGATTGCCTCATAACTCATGCGTTTTGGCCTGGACTTTTCGCAATGTTACCATGGCCCACGCCCTTTCCATTGAAAATAGTAGTAACTGGGCCCAGCATAATTACCTACATTCATGGCAAACACGTTTACAGGTGCTTTCGCTGCGGTCGCCAACGTTTATCGATATGGCACTTAACGCAAATGTCTAAAGTAATTAGACACACCACAAATGTTTCTACATACGCTAGAAGATATATGAGAGTCTAAAAGAATCGTCTCCGATATAGTAAGATAGTACCGGTAAAGATAACATTTCAAATTAGTAATAATAAAGTTGTGCACGCGGTTTGGGTCATTTATCGCCTCAGAACATAATGGCAATACATCAAAACACGCATATACAATCAGTTCTTAATTCGTAATGAGTGTACGCGAAAGATCAAAGAGTTGTTCTCCTGTTGGCGCGCTCATGGCCATTTCCTACATTAAGCGATCGATTCAAGAGTGCAAAACCGCGCAATTTCATAGGTCGTTTAATGATTTGATTGATTTGCTGTTTACATGAAAATGCCGCGACCACGGACGCCGCCGACGCCGCCACTTCAATTGCCTCATTGGAGGAGCCGCCATTCAGTCCCCGAATGGGGTCCCAAGGCAGAGGCCGCAATAAAATTCTATGACTTCGAATTGTATAGATGCCAACATTTGTTTGATCAGAGTTCGTACAAAGAATTGATTTTCCTACCCACAAAGACATGGTTCTCTTATTTAGCAAATAATAATCAATTCTATAGACCTGATAAGTAAATACTCAGCAGTATAACAATAATTGGGAATCATTAAAATGTAGTACTTAATAAAATGTTGATTTCTTAGAGTTTTAAAATCTAGTTTCAAAAAGAGAAAGGCCTTATAAAAGCTTTTTTTAACTAAAACAATTTTAAAGTCCATTAATTAAAAATATTTCGTACTGCAAGCCTCGGTTTCATTTAAACATTTCCTTTTTAATGTTTTTAAGAGAGGTTTATTCTTTCGTAGTAGCAGAAATTACTTTACTAGAAATTATTATCTTTTATCTTAGTGAAAATTGAGTTGAAAATTTATAAAGACATTTAAATTTAAAACAATCTTCTTTAAGAATGTCTACAATAATATTTTTAGAATTCTGATCTATTCTTCTTAATTGTTTACATTGTTGAATCCCCCTTTCACATTGACTCTTTTATGAAAAGAAAAGTTCAGAAAGAAAACTGAAGGCAGGAACAATTTCTTACCACGATATCTCGGTCGAACTGTAATAATGTGATGTGGTATGGGAGGACACGGAATGCTTGTCTCATATTTCCGATAAATGACGATATCTTCCTCTTGCTCCCTGATCACAAGTTGATCCTTTTTGGTTCGGACACTGTCCCCGACGTGATCATTGGTCATATTACGGTAATGACCAGTTGTCGATTCGATCGAATCACTTAATTTAGTGCTATTATTATTTATAAAATGCCTATTATAACTAATCTTTGGTATATTTTTCGAGACGACGACGCGATCATCATTATCGGTACGATCACGTTTCTTCGTCATAAGCCGTGAATTATCCTTCAGTACAGGGATCCTTCGGCGTTTCAAGTTCGGTCGATTAAAGGCCTGATTTTGATTACTCCTATTCACGGGCAAGCGGGAAGATTTTCGCCTCTTTTTTTGGTGCTGGCCCGGCTGAAGAGATTTTTCGGTATCTTTGATTTTATCATCGTGGTCTCTTTTAGCCTCCGGGTTAACACTTAATAGCCTGTCGTCACCCTGAAAACTTCTTGTCGTGGGTGGTAATACAATGCGATTTATCGATGCCAAATTGCCGATCGTATTCGAACCCGGATTATAGCTGGTCATCTCAAGACCTGCAACGATGTCAACACTTCCGGCTAAGTGAAGACATATCCTTAGAAGGATTAGATTAATGCCAACGAGGCTTTTCCTTCGATGATTCGTTGTAAATTTCTCACTTGTCCCCATTGTGATCATGGGCGAGGATCACCGCGCACCGCACTTTTAATTTACAAGATTATAACATGATAACGAACCAAAACTCGCGATCACTTGCGCGATCGATTGAATCGATGCGTTTCGAGTGGTCACTGCACGACACTGTGACCAAGGTAGACTTTGCATTACAATCATATTTGCTTTCAATATTTTGTGATAAGATGATCGATTTTAAGCGCCCTTCACTTGCATAGGGTATCGTCACCTAATTCGATAAAGAATTAGACGACAACTTTGAAGAAAATAATACTTTAGAACGTCCTCGATTCAAAGGAATTGGACGAGTTCATTTTCCTTGGAATTTTATATATATATATATATTTTTTTTCTTTGGACGAATGTTCTGCAAACAAATATTCACTTTAATCCCGTACAGAAATATTTATGTCGCCATGTTAGTTTGAGAGAGTTTTGTTTGCATAGCACGTTGTTTTTAGACTTCTTCTATTTCCCCATCTTTAGTGAAGAGAGAATATAAGATAAGAAAATTGGAACTATGAAGAAAAAGACATTGTACAAAGACAGACTTTGTTTCGTCATTTTAAACTTAACCTAGAGATAGTGTAGTATTCACCGGTTATATACTCTTCATCCAGAAGGGTATAAAATTGCGCTCTCGCAAACATGAAGCCACATATATGCTACATACGTACATAGTCCGCTTCTTGGACGGAGATATGCATGTAAGAAATTATAGAGCACCTCTTACCCATAGTACTTTATCAGAAATTTATTAGACTGTTGTAAAACAACGTGGAATTTCGGAATTAAGTTGTAAACAAACTAGGTAATTACTTTGGTTTAAAGGGTAGTAGACATTTTCGCCTGTAGGCTATGCTTATGTCTTAAAGGTTAATGTATATTGCATAGCTAAGTTAGAATTTAAATTTGTCTTACTAATGGATGATATGGGTTCGTGTTTCGCCTTAAATTGGTAATCTGATCTTTAGTAAGATGTATGTTGAACGAATATGTAATATATCAATCAAATAAAAAGGTTGTGGTATGTAAATTCAAAAGTATCTAAAATCTATCCAATATTCGAACAGAATCATATTTTTAGAATCTAACATGTCTAAAACTATACCTCACGGGCCGATTAAAAACATAATACTCATAATTTACGTGTAACTCATGCCTCGAGATTTCCATACTTCTGTTATTCAGGTTTGGGAAAAACATCGTTTTAGAACATAATTAAATAAATAAAAATAAATTCAAGATAATAAACTCAGAATTTAAAAAGTCAAGAGATGGAAGTTTCAAAATTTACTAAGACAAAAACACATGCCTTAATAGTTTTTTAAAAAGTTTTATAACATCTTTAGAACGTGCAAGAAGGAAACTGGAATCATCTCCCTACAATGATAATTTTATTTTACGCTACAATTAGTATCATCGCTTAAAAACTATTTTATGTATCTTTTAAGTGTGTGCTTTAAAATATCATGAAGTTTTTCTTTAATAATTGCATAATTACTATCCCTTTATCATATTACAAAGCAAAACATTCGAAGGTGCGGAGATTAATGATAAAAACTCAATTTATGTTCAATGTAGCAACAGGTAAAAGTCAAAATAATCGCCACTTTACCACTAAAAACGAAAATTCATCGTTCAAAACATCATCAAAAATTAAAAAGAAAAAAAAAACATTTTACCACTAAACCATCCAACCACAAAATAATTAAAGAGGATCCCCACTTATCTCGGGAGGCAACACCCAGAAAAATTAACCGATTTAATACGAAAATTGTTACTCAAAAAGACCGGCGCCTCAGATCTGTGGAAATAATAATATTTTTTTTCCATGTTCAAAGTGGGGGTACACCAAAGTTAAACCGGGGGCAGTGTTTGAGCTCGATCGGCGCATTTCTATCAAGTAATGATACCCGGACCGGGCTGTTGTTGGATCGGTACGGGCTATTCAGGGCAATCGAGAGTAAGAACGACCCTGGGGCACATCTGTTCAACGAACGCTGCATGCAAGAACAATTGAGTTTGATTAAAGTGTGCCAGCTAACCCCGGGGCCCAATATGAGACAATATCACGATACTGCACGCGGGGCCCCAAAATACCACCACTATGCAGACGTGAAAGATCTTCTAAAAGATCTGTCGAAGAGCAATTTCTTCCTGAAGATATTGCCCATATCATTTTTTACTCCGGCGGCGTCTACTCCCCAAGTATATAATTATGTAATTCGCTTGACATTGCGGTTGGTCTAAGGCCCACGACATACAGGCATGACCATCATCGATCCTTCCAAACACGGTGATCCTCTTATCTGTGTAGGAACGATCAGTTTGATCAGCACACAATCGATCAGTAATAGATCTTTAATGGCTGCCAGAAAAATAAACAAAAATTCTGGGATAGCCCATAAAGGCATATGTACACAGCGATCTTGTGCATACGATCCCCCCGGTCTCACAGGTCGGGAACTTCATCATGCACCCGATGATCATCAAATCACGGCTACCGGAGTCGGACTTCTTAGACATCACAGCGATTAAACGGTCGGAAGAAGATCGTGATTTCCTTGAAGTTGCACCATACCTGCATTCTAGCGTACACATACTCGTACCGTATATCTCTCTAAGAATTATCCGTACATTCAAATCTGCCGTAAGAATTTTGACTCGGTTTTGCAACAAGGTCAAAGCATGACGTAAATCTTCGGCTTGTTTGAACAGTACCTTTGCAATAAATTTCTCTATTTCTACCGAAAGTAAATGGCATCGGTATAAGACCCGCGGGGTCAATAAACGGCCCATAAACATTCACATTTAATTCTACTCAGGAAAGCAGCCACGTTCAGCGGGATGGGATCAAGTATTTCAGTGCATACTAGATCCATACAGGTGCCCAACTAGCGTTACCAGATATGCAGAACTTCGTCATTTCGATTCTCAAGCCTTTCTATAAATCTTAATTTAGATCATACCGAAAAATTTTCTACAAATAATTTTAAAATTTTTAAAATTCCACAATAGTCCAATATCAAAGTTCCAGCTTTGGAATTCTTACCATTTATATTGTAATATAATTTAAATAATATCCAAATCGATATTAAAAAAAAAAACAAATCCAAAAATTTTAAACTTTCCAATTAATGATTTTTTTCAAAACCTTGTATCTGATGTTTTGGTAAGTAAACCTAACAAACTTTTTGGTATTTTAGAAAATTGTATCAAAATTAATTTTAATAGATACACTCAAAATTCCAAAACTCTGTTTTAATAACAATATTAACAAAGATCATCTGGCAACGCTATTTTCGACCTAATTCCTTCCCATTTTGCATGCGGCGGTCGTCTTACGATCGCAAATTAAATAACTTCCCCGATAATGTCAAAATGTATACAAAACGTAAAAAGGATCGAAAATTAGAGGAGGCGATTACACGATCAATGTAAACACCGAAGTTATTTATCGGCCAAAATTGCACCGCGTAATTGATGGCGGGTATCTCGTCACGAGCCTTGGGGTACGTCCCTTGTCTGGTGGCACAATTTTTTGTGTCCATAACCGGGATGGGTTACCTGTCTTGTCTCGTAACGATTCACTCTATAAAAGTAAGGCCGTAACAGGTAAAATACATATAAAAAAAACATATTTTTATATATGTAAGGACAAGTTTAAGTGAAACAACGATCGCTCGTTGGACGTTATCGGGTGCTTCTGGTTGAGCCCGAGGTATTGGAGCGATAACACATCTTAAGATCTTCTCCCTGGTAAGGTAGAGAAACTGGGGATACCATAGGGGCCGGTTAATTGAAATTCCCAAGTTGGCCAAGATTTGAGAAGTGGTTCTTGTTGTGGACCTCTATTTTTGGGAACTTCTGAATCATCCCATCGTCTGCGTGACTTGTAATATCAAATATTATTTCCAGAAGTATGAAATGGACAAGGTGTGTTAGCAATAATCCTATGAAAAGCAAATGTCGCAAAAATTGTACACTTTTCTTCAGGTAGCATAAACATATGCTCACATGTGCAAGTACAGGATATAAAAATTTCTTGAACTTTGGGCTACAATATTTTTAAAAATTCTTGCATTCCATTTCATTTCTGAGAACGGTGAAATTTTAGATTGAATTTTTGGAAAAAAACTTGCGTTTTTTATGTCATTTTTTTAAATTTAGATTTATCATATTCGAAATGCTTTATGTAGAGTGAAGAAAATTTGTTTTAGTCTTTAAGCTTACTTTCTTAAAAAAAAATTCTTATAGAAGAAAGGAAAGTGTATGGAATATTAAATGTTTCCCTTCTTTATTTATTAATCAAGTTTAAGTAATATATGAATTTGAAAATTACCAAAAAAATATAGTTGAGACCTTTGAGAATTAATTTATAGTATTCTAAATGAAAAACACTTTCCATTTCTTATTTTTTAATATGATTTTGAAAATATGAGATCAAATGCGTACAAAGTTCTGCATTAAAATTTTTTATATACATTCTATAAAAATAATTTCTATTGATTAATTCAAGGGGTATAAAGGAGATATGTTATTTTAAATTTCAATACCGTGTATTTTAAAAAATTCCTCATAATATTTCTTGAAATGAACACACCTTTTCTTCAAAAACTTCTTCAATTAGAAATTCATTTCACTATTCTCGCAGTAATCGTTTATTTGCAAATTAAAGAAAAAAAAAAGAAATTACCCTCCGTTTCCTAGAAACTTTTTCTTATTCCTTCTTCTAAACTTGTTAACATTATTCTAATTTAAAACCAGTCTAGAAATGTCTACATCTCATACATGCGTACCTCTGAGCTGGACAACAATTTTCTTAAAAATGCGGACAATAAAGGCACGTTTAACAGCAATTTCATATTCAGGGCGAACGCACAATTTCCTCGGAACACGCCTTGAATTTACAAACGTGTGTAAGCGCCATCGCCGCAGACGCGTCAACTAAACAAAGATAACATTGTCCACCTTTTCAAGCACAGCTCCCTAGCACTAGCCAGAAATTACCTAGTTTGTGTTGGCAACAAAGCAATTATAAAGATTTTTATCGAGATTATGTCATACTAAACTGAAGACTGATTCATAAGTCCTCGTCCAAGTGCGAGCCGAAGTGGATAAATGCGATGTTCTCATTTATGAGAAGGCACGCACACCAAATTAAAAAATGTGATTTTAGGTGTTAAATCTTAAAGGAGCAAATTATTAGTATGACTAATAAAAGTTAAAATTAAAAGATTAAGTATAATTTTGTCAACATTTCGAATTAAGTATGTGATAGAAAGATCTAAATTAATTATAAACTTTTTGGATTTTGAATGAATACACAGATCTAAACTTATTCATTAGAAAAAATTACTTTCTCCAACTTATTTGTACGACTCCAATTCCTTGTTTCAAGAAAGTTGTATTTCTATGAATATTTTGTAATTCAGTTTTACCTATCGTTTTTCAGAACAACAAAAAAAATGTCCAGCTTTTTTATCTGGTTAACAAAATCAATGTAAAAGTGTTTATAAAAAACAAATTACAAAGAAACATTTTTAAACCCAAGTTTTTTATGTGTCTGAAAATTTGATACCGGTATAAAATTTGATACCGATCTCGTGAAAAAGTATAAAAATGATTTTCCCCAGAAAAAAATAAATATTAACAATAGAGTAAATACTATAATTATTATTGATTAGTGATATAAAAATTGATGAGTATTTAATGAAAAAAAAAAAAAACACGTATAAAATTTTTAATATTTTTCTTTAAATAATCATCGTGTCCCCATAAGTTTTGTATTTAACTCTATATTTAATTTATTAAAAAGGATGAAGACGAAGAAAACTCCCATATGGGTCATTACTTACACTCCATTACTTTTTTTGTTATTAAAAACAATTTTTAAAGTATCACAAAAATTTTCAAATTGAAATTTAATAGAACACCTTATTAAAAATATGTACTTTTTCAATTTTAAAAATTTTAAACACAATTTATTTTACTTAATTTTCTACTAGCTTGTAATTTTCTTCAATTATAAACCCTAATTTATTTTTATTCTTCCTATCACTTTATTTTTTAATACTAATCAAATGAATTTTTCTCTCTTACAGTTATTTTTTCTCTGTGTCTAAATATTATAAAAAAAAAAACATTGCTAATACTTAGATCGCATTCCTCAGCTATATTTAAAAATGTCTTATCGCATTTTATTATCACATTTGTTTCTCTCAATTTTTTTCTTTGAATATTCTCATGGAAAACTGCTCTCAAACTAACCCAGGGCGACAATCCTGATAAAACACAATCATTGCCTCGCACAACATAATTATTTTCACCTTGCAATAAAATCTTACACAAGTGGAATGCCGGCAAGCAAAAAAGATAAACCCTAGTTCGCGACAAGAGTCCAACGCGCTTTTAATCGATGACTCCGGATCGTCTCATTAATCACCTGGAAATTAACGCACAATCGCAAGGCGGCTATTACATGGAAAATAATTATAAATCACTCGGACGCCCGGGAAAATTTTCACTATTTTCTTATTTCCTTCTTTTGATTATTTATTATAATCATACTTTGTTGAATACGACTCGTAAAAAATAATAATAATAAGATATATCCACGAGCTATTGAAGACCGGCACACCATTCGATAGACCCCAAACAGTAGGTGCTAAACGGCGGCGGTCACAGAAATCGACAACGACGACGACGTCTTAAAGATGAAGAATAAGCAAGGAAAGGAGGTTTAAGTAAAACCGCGAACGAGTTTAAATCTTCACGCCACGAAGTCTCCCAAGCTACTGCTGGAGACTGAGGATTTTCTAGAGGAATGGTCCACATGGACCTGGCCGTCGCCGTTTGCTGCCTCTAACATGTTCCATCGTATATACTACACCTCATGTCCGTATGAGATCTGTTTCTTGAGTCAGACTAGATCTTGAAGTCTTTGAGGCTAAGAAGTAGAGTGAGGTAGTAGTACCTAGTTGGAAGCTTCTCGTGAGCGCGGGGATACCGTTTTATTTCTTCTTAGTCGCACTTCTTATTTTTTACTTTCTGTTTTTGAAAAGTTCAGCCTTGTGGCGCGCGCTATCGCGGCAATATTTGATTTTTGTGATCGCACTTGTGACACGCCCGTTTGCAACTCTTTTACCCATCGGAATTCCGCGGATCGTTTTTTTATCACAAAAAAAAGTAAGGCCCCCCTCAAAGACTGTAACAACGGAGGTACGACAACGACGACTTGGCGATTTTGATTAAAAACGATCACGGATAAAATGACAAAACAAAAAATAAAAGAATAAACAATAAAAATCCAAGCATAATTGCCTGGATCGTGGGCGTGGACGGTATACCTATCCACTGAAAAATTGGATCTTGTCAGCGAATCTCGACCGGCACATTTTGCCGGGTTTGTCTGTCTAGCCAGACTACCTGTGATACCTGTGCTGGCTAACTAAACTTCATCTCACAGGTGTCACGCGGCCTGAGAATGCACCATGTTATCGCTTGCGGTGGTAGCAAACATCAGTTTCGCGCGCTTAATTAAGGCCAAATTAAAAGACGACTGACTTTCCTCGGCATTTTATTATTAATCTACTTTATAGTATTTATCAGATATATATAATCGCATATTGAAATAAATTACAAGATGCTGGGCAAAAGAAGATTAAAAATAAGACTATAAAAAAATATTGTTCGTAAATCGTTGAGATCTTTAGGTCTTCTAAAAACAAGTAGTCGTCGCGATCGTCTTAATAGACGATCAGTCGCAGCTGATACGACCAAATTACCCCGAGGTGGTAGTTTTCTTCAAACAGAAATGCATCGTGGGGAAAATTGAAGTCAAAAGATAAGACAGCTCATGCCAGACCACTTTTCAAATATTAAAACAAGAAAAAAAATTTATATAAGAAGAAAAACAAAAGAAACATACACCTTTTCTTCATTGTCGTGAAAAACGGCGGTGGCGATATAGCAGCAGTATGGCCGTGCTATCATCATCGTCTCTCAGGGATCTTAAAGGAATCACATGGACTTTGAAGTAAGTTTATTACGAGCACACGATCGTATGATCACTGATTGATTGAGAACGTGCACGGAGATGCAAATGAATGACTTACGCTTCCATGTATCTTCATATGGATGGGCGGTAAGACGCCCGAACGGACAGTGGACTATTTGCACTGCACAAGTCCGATCATCGTACATACTCTGTACATAAATAAAACGTGTAATGATCTTGTTGCATCTTCCGAAGACCCCTGAAGACCTGAAGACAAGAGAAAAAGTCGTGATCTTTACCTACTATTTGAAGAATGGGATGATTTTTTTTAAGTAGTGGTCGTTGCATTTCACCCCAGTCACGATTTCATATACATTCTTTTTTTTTGAATATAGCATCAAAAATACTGATTGCCACTTTTGATACTCTCTAACGAGGTGCGAATTATTAATTTTGAGTGATCCTTCCGATCATGAAACATGTTATGTAACCTTTTTTTGAATTATCATTTGCATTATGGGCAAACGTTTTTGATTGATCATTTTTACACTATCGGCGATATCCAGGGCTTCGGTTTATTCCAACGTAATTATAAGTTACACTGTTCAGTGAGCTCACGACCGTTTGGGATAATTAAATGGGAAATTTAGCGCGTAATCGATCAGGCGAATTATTGAAATTACTAAGTGGTGTAGTGGGTCAACGAGTGTAAGGCGATTTCCTGATATCTCCTGTATAGCCTCTGAGCCCCAAAGCTATTAGTAAATGTTCGATTCATTGCTGTATCGTGGGCAATTTCTTAGAGATTTTTGCTTCAGTTAAAATTAAAATGATAGCTTTAATGGAAGTTTACAACGGCAACATATGGAATACATTTATTACTTTTATGGCACATGTTTTATATAATCGAAAATTTTAAAAAAATACCCTGAACCATAGCTTTTACAGTACTTTCAAGTTATTTCTCATTTCCGTTATTTTACTTTAGCTTTCCTTAGAAGTATTCAAGAGTTATCACGTTAAATTTAAATCAAAATTAATGATACAATTTTTTTCTCCATAGCTTCGTATATAGTAGTTTCTTTTTAAAGTTATAATCTTATCAAAAGATTTCTAGTTAATTTCCAAATAGCACGAAAAATGTATAGAATTATATTCGTAAAAATAACCACAATGTTATCATAATTCTCTCAACCTTTCAACTTTAGGAATATTTTCACCCCTATGAGCATTGTCACAAATTTCAAGTAATACCCCTAGAACTCTGCGCAATGACACAAGAACCATGGCATTTCATTAGCAGTAAATTGTTATCCATAATCTCTCGTAATAGTAAATAAACTCATAGAATCAATCGTCTTGATCCCCTGCAAGCTTAACCCATCGGGCTTCCTTTCAGTTGAAAATATGACCCATGAAAAATTCTATTTAGAGGAAATGATACTTTAAAAACCAATAACCTAAGACTACTATATTTCCAACATTGTTGCAATAAACCTGCCATATCATGCATAAGGAACAAGCACTAGCTGGACCAAGTGATCACCTTCTTTGGTCATAAGGTAGAGAGATACTTAAGACTCGGATAATTAAGTCACATACCTTATCTTGAGAATGACTCAATTTCTCTTTATATCACTTTTTTGAGAATACTCCTCCTTTAAGTTGAATGCTAGCCGGACGTTGGGCACTTAAGTTGCCTGGTTCGGCCCACACGAAAAATTCATACCTGAGGATCGAATCGCGCGCCACGTTAAAAAGGTTAGTTCAGTG
This sequence comes from Proctacanthus coquilletti, assembly GCA_001932985.1. Classification (NCBI taxonomy): domain Eukaryota; kingdom Metazoa; phylum Arthropoda; class Insecta; order Diptera; family Asilidae; genus Proctacanthus; species Proctacanthus coquilletti. Next base: position 429,722 of record MNCL01000031.1, on the reverse strand, counting down.
GGACTACACGAACTGCTGCATAGGATAAATTACGAGCGTTTCCAAAGATCTATGAGTTACTATCGTCAGTGGTGCGCGGGTAAAGCGGTTGCAATAAGACCGCATCGATCGCATTCAATTACAAAATCCGCGATCTCTACGGCTAGCGCGCGATCAACGCTAGTCCGGTTTGCTCGCATCATCGTCTCCGTCGCATGGGTCCGCTCGTTTAAGGTTTGAAAGGGTCTTTGCGTTCATTCATTTCTTTGGAAACGCAAGCACAAATCTTACAACTACTCAAAAGGAAGGAGGCTAGATAGCACCACCGGTACTGCGAAGGTATTCTCAGACCTGCCTTTTAGTATTATGTATAAATAGTATAAAGTAGAAATGGCCTGCGTGGGCTGCCGTGATCGCAAAACTATTCGAATCTCGATGCACCTTCGTCTTCGCGGTGGCGGTGGTAGTGGTGCGACGTTGTTGCCACAATCGGTCTATAGGCACTTATACAGCACTCATTACTGGGTAAAAGGTAAAGTTCCCTATGAATGGAAAGGAAAGGATTTAATCCATTCTGTAAATCAATTAGCTATGATTCGTTCCGCGAAAATCACCTCCGCTACCCGACAACAACTTCACAATTAGGAGTGCGTCCAGGCCGATGACTGCAACTGACGCGATCAGCAATCAGGTTAACTTTTATGACCTTATAATTGAAAATTGTGAGCGATCAAATCGACCCGATTTAGCGAATTCTCTGCAACATATTAAACAGTAGACAGGCGACAATAAGAAAATATAAAAGATGACAATATGACTTAGAGCGAATTTTATAGTATTATAAATTGTATACAGACAGAAAAAGAATTAACACAATCAACGATTAAAGCGAAAGGAGCTATTTTTACATTTATCTTTTTGTTAATTTATAACTCTGCAATGAATAGATCTAAGTTAACGAAATTTTTGTTTAGATTTCTGGAACATTGCACTATAAAACGTTACTATTTTTATTTAAATATTTCATTATTATTGTTCAAATTTTATTTATTTTAATGCAGATCTATAATTATTTTTTTCTAATTAGTTTCTAATCCAAAACTTACAGCAATATCTTTCTTTTAGTTTTAGTTTTTAAACACGGATATATTTGCCTCTACTTAATAGATTTTGTTTATTACTTCATCATTATTTCAAACTTCATCACTTATTTAATATAATTAATTGTCGAAAATCTTTGTTTCTTGAAAATCAAATAATTTTATTTTCTACTCTCAACACTTCTAATTTCTAATCTTAAAGTAGAAGTTTAAAGTTTTCCTTGGACCATACACAAAATTATTTGAAAAGTAACATAACCACTATCTCGCCATAAAATTTCTTAACCTATTAATTACGCTTTTAAAAAACAATCATCGGAATGTGACACTTTCCAAAATCGTCATAAATTCTCGCATATCTAACGATTTGTTACACCTCATCTGGGCATTTGTATTATATCGTAAATTAATGATATAGACACAATCGGAAAGTTGACCAGGCATTCGAACAGCATGATCCTGTTCGTCTGGCGGCGTATTTTATCGCCGCCTCGCGGTTATATTAATGAACATAATCAACGAAATAATTAAATTTATTTTACAAACACCGGCTCCACGACTTTTTCCGCGTTAATCAAAATTCCGACCGGGCCTTGTATCATGCCGATCAGTCCCCGGCACCACCTTACATACCTTTTTACCTGGCTCCTGGACTTCTTCGACGATGTTATCAACCGTACACGTCTCCATGTAAATGAAGAAGTCATTCGAACCACTCGCGGCCTGTTATCGGCCCGCGCGAACAAATTCTCACGCGCGTCTCAAATAACCCAATGACCCGCCAGCTGAGACCCCGCACTCGGAACCCCCTTAAGGTTTTCTTAAAGATTAGTACGCATCTTGAAGTGCGCCGAATCCGATTTTAAGTGGCTCGATTAGTGTCGCCTTAATTAATTGGAAACACTTTGCATATCAAAGCCAGCAGCTATAAGCGCTATAAAGTTAATCCATGTGCGCCGGCGCGTTGTGCAATGTTTTTTTCGGCCAAACATAAGAAACAAGTCGCGGAAGGCAAACACCGCCGTGCCGTCGTCTTAGCTGCATGAATGAACACTTTATATAGTGTGGCGACCAGGTGTATGGGTGCTTGCAAGGTGCTGCCACTTGGGGAGAAAACACGGTGATGATGGTGACGGCTAGGTGAGATATAGTACATGTTACCCAGGCACCACCACCGTGTGATCTATTTACGGATCAACTAAGAGCTAGAGCACGTCTTTCACGGTGTTAGTGGTCAAATTGATGTTGACTTGAACATATTTCTGACAAAATTCCATATCGTCTAAGCCTAGGCTTAGTCACACTATTCTTGACTCCATTCGTAAGACACAGCCGCAGTGCGGCATTTCTTCAGGTGAAGTATGTTTGCATGTAAAACTTCCGTTTATGACTTCTTAAGGGCCTTCTACGCGCGTGAACAAAGGCGTTCTTGTTAGACTCTGTATCTTGTTATCGCCGGGCGGACCCCAGATGTATCGATGCATCATGGAATAAGGAATGCAACGCATATCCACAACTGAGAAATTGGCGGTCTTGGAGCACTAGATAACCGCACACGTAATAATCTAACTTCTTCGCAACAAAATCCGTTTTACTGAATTATTATTTAAAAAAAAAAAGATGAGAAAAAAATATATTCACCAGGTATAAAAACCTTATTCTCTCCTCCGTCAGGTTGTACATCTCCTTCCCTGTAACGGAGCGTAAGCGTAAGAGAGATTTACATTTGATAGGGTCGCACGAACGTCTTTAAAGATTTAAGAAAAGCGCCTTAAGGAACAGTGAATGCAGTACATTGCATATCTTCGCGGTAGTGACCTATTGAACTGTACACGTACATATATTGAAACAGGTCTGAATCCGCCTCAAATGTACACGTTTTGATCACCTGTCATGATATCGTGATCGGCTGGTGAAAGAATTCACTTTAATGAATTATGAGTCTCTCTGCCGCGCAGGTTTTTCGCGAGGATACCATAGTAAAGGGATTCATCCAGTGTACCGTCATCTCACCGGAGTCTTCGAAGAAAATTTCGAAAGGAAACTTTTTAACTTTTGCTGATCTTAAGGCTAAGGTTAATTCATGATGTGAATGCGTTTTGGAGACGTTGCATTATGAAAAATAAAAAAGGAAAAAAAAAATTAGTCCTTCATTCAAATTTAGCCCCAGAAGAGAGATCAGGTTACAAAGGAAAGGTGTTTGATCGTGGTGAGAAGATTAATTTTATTGTCTGAATCTTTTTCTCTTTGTATCAATTTAACAATCTTTAGTAAGACAATTTTCGTTAGAAGATCTTTTGAATACGCCATTTGATTGTAAATATAATGCTTCTGGACATCAATCGGATTTCCTTCTATTACGATGCTTTTCTACTTTGGTTTTTTGTTTTTATATAAGAAATACACGTCTGAATTCGACGAAATATAATAGACTTTAATATAGCTATAATGAAAATGTAAATTTGTGTTAATATTGAACATATTTCATGGAGTATATTTTAAGTTAGTTAATTAAACATCAAGCAATGAAAACCTTATTAAAACCTGTGTGGTAGCTTTTGCGGGATTGAGTAACAAATAGATAAACATTTAAACTATACGACCTGTAATTTAATATGCTATGGACCATAGAGCAGTGAAAGTTCAATAAAAATCAATTTATTGGCTTTTGTATGATGAGGTAATAAATATACCAAAATATGTAGGCTATATTTTAATTTAAATTAAGATTTTCCTACTAATGAAAGAAATATAAGAAAATTTATTTAGTGGTTTTTGCCTAGAAACATACAATTTCTGGAAATTATTGACTTAATCACAAGTCACGTATTGTACACTTTTAGATGGAATTTAAGAAAAGAACTGAAATAGTTCTTGAATTTCTTGTGAAATTAACATTTTAAAGTCAAAAGTATATAAACAGAAGCTATTTCTAAAATTTTATATTTTCAAATTTTGCAGGGCCATATATTTAGATATCTTACTTAGATTGTCCAAAATTTCAGACATTTAAGGCAGCGATGTTCTTCTAAATATTGGACAAAAATCTAAAAGTTCCATTTTACACGTCTATGGTACCTGCCGTCTAGCATAACTATTAAATATTATTTCTGGAATTGAAAGCTAGCAATCGGCCATTACAATAAAACATTGAATTATCGGAAATCGTGTTCAAATCCTTCCGCGGTCTGGAAGGGTTCCATAGTAGCAGCAGTTACCATTCAATTTTATTGAAATTGTAATTCCATCGGAACCATGTTAAGAAAAGATATTTTCTTTTTATTTTCTTCACCGTATCGGGGCAATTGCGACTGTACGATCTGAATTTTCATCAACGACTTATCCTCGAATTGATGGCGGCATCATTGCAGGGATTAGCGCACTTAGGCTGCGGCTAAATTCCAGATATATACTCTTAACATTTTAATGTTAATGGTACAACTGTAATTGTTTATCACTTCATTGCGTACATTTTCACGCAATTCCCCTCGATTCTGGGGACACGCAAAAAGCCGGAAAAAGACAAAGATTGATTTTTTTGTTTTGTCGCGGTACCATCGCCGGTTGCGTGGAACGCGCGTCCTCATGGAATCGCACTCCAGACCCCGGCCAAGATAATCAGCAAATTTATTGCAGTTTAGCTCGACATAAATTTATAATCAGCTCTCCAGCGACCGAGCGTTACACTGAGCGGACCAGGTGAGCGGGAATCCGTTGCAAATAAGCTGGAGGGCCTCCTGGAAGACTATGAGGTCCCATCTCGTTTGGCCACAGTGGACTTAAAATGCGGACGTAAGTAGACAAATGACAAAGTCTTGAGCCATGTTTAGACGTAGCCGACAGTACTCAAAATAATTTATTAAAGTGTTCCCGGTTCGATGCGGTTCATGGTTCGCACGGTTTTTACGGTTCGCGCGGGGCGAATTCTAGTCATAGATGGCATACACTACGCGTTTGCTACAACGCGGCGACGGCAGGTAAATGAATTAGCCACACCTACTCATTTAGAGTTCGCAGACTGCCTGACTATAGATCGCGCGAACGGATGGATACTCTCTGTCGTATACCCCAAGATCCAAAGATGCCTGGACCACAAGCTAGCGGTACGGACTAAGCTTTACTTCAGTTTCAGATGGAATTAAAGCCATGTGGAGAGAAGTCGCAAGATTAGACCTCATGTATTACACGGTGAGCTGCATGCGAGCACCATGCTAGAGCCTAACTACGGGCCGGACTGTGTGCCGTGAACTCGTCCACCTATCGATTCGTGTTTCTTTAATTAAAATCTAATGTTTATCGTTTACGTGATGCTATCCCGATCCGCGAGGCGGTCACCGCGCGCGAATCCCGCCAACCATATGGGGGCAGACAACGTCGACGGTGGCTCCCTCGCGGTGAGCCCGTTGGCAATTGATTAATCAACAAAGGTCTCACTATTTCCTGGTTCAGGGGCACTCCTGCTGTTGGCAACGTAAAGTTACTCGCAGGACAATTATCGCACACCGTGGTGGTGTGTTGCAACCGTGGATCGCGATGCCCACCAAATGTGCACCAGTAGCCTTGTACCCAAATTAAGACGATCCCCGCGGGATGGTAGTACCACTGTTGGCAGCATTCGCGACAGGAAACCGCAGAGTAATGTACTGCCTTATTTTTCTTTCTATCTTCGAATACTCACAGTTCATGCAGGAGGTGAAATGAAATTAAACTCCATAAAAAATGGAAATATGTTTTAGCTTGTATGCTCAACTGGTCTATAAGCTGTCTAATGACCAAAACTGTGTAAACATTCATCCAATAGATCACCAGAAAGTAACAAGCGCACAGACATTCCTAGAACCTTTGTTTTTAAACTATATTATAAGCTAACGTATGGTCTATCACAAAAACAGTCGTAAATATTTGTCTAATATCTTCAACTAAATAATGCAACAAAAAAATGAACACGTAGAACAATAAAACATGGTCTAGTCTAATGACGGTCGAACTTGTCTACGAAAAACCAGTCAAAACTGGTTCCGTGAATTTTACTATAATATCATTGAACTTTCCAAAAATACTTTTTAATGAAAGAGAAATATAAGGAACTTAAAATTTTATTAAAAAACAAGTTGAAAAAATCGATGTAGTCTAACAAAGGTCTGCATACATTTTTGGATTTATAAATTTTCTAATTATAATTACTTTTCTTATTCGACAAGTCGTCCGCATACCCAAGGTTTCGCATAAATTCAAAATTTAGAAATTGTTTAAGAAATCTTTTATTTTATTTATTTTTTTAAATGCATCTGCCGTAATATCCTTTACGCTTCAATGATTTCTTAAACAAAACCATTGTATCCGTTTGTATTTTGAGTGCTATTAAAAAATTAAATCCCGTATTTTTTGAACAAAACCATTGCTTCTTAATAAAATTTCATAACTTTAGATTTTTGTCATGTGGAATTTCTACCCGTTGTAAATTGGAATTCATAATTTTTTTTTTTTTTTTCGTATAAATAAAGTCATAAATTCGGAGATGGTTAGAAGAACTGTAAATGCTCGGACCGGGGTTCAGTTGGCGTTAAGTCGTGGCTTTTAAGAAAAACACAATAGTAAGGAGCCGAGGCTTTTCAGTATCTAGGTAATCTGATGCCCGCGGCCAAGTGCATTGCGATGCCTAGCTCCAAATGGGAGAGATGCATGAAATGAGGACAGGTAAGGTCTACGAGCTGGATTGGATACCTTCCACGGAAGGTCTGCCGGTGCTGCTGTTAATTTTACGTAACAGTAACATTACATTGAACGCAGCCTCAACAATAGAATTGAAAATTTTCTTATTTCCACTATAGTGCTCTGTGCAGCCTCGTGCATGTTTCTCAGTTTTGAATAGAGGAGACTTGAAGTGGTACGCGGCTCTGAATCTTAGTCTGAATGCACCAAGGGAACGGGAATACAGATCTTGAGAATGCGACGTTGGCTACTTGTCTACTTTACTGGAGTTATTGCAACACCGAAACGATTGAGTGATTGCTTAAAATAAGCTATCATATTGCACTCGACCGCTTTAAGGTGCTCCCCATTCGTGGCAACCGACCCACCAACCGTCTTTTATTCTTTTTGTTCTTACCTTTTTTTCTACTTCCTCCCGATCGACGGACGTGTGGGTATCCTATTGTCCACCTTGGTGCCCCCTTTTACGGGAGTTCACAGTACTCCTCGAAGAAAACGTTAAATGAGGCTTTATTCTAAGTCAACTGCCAACGTACGCATTTTACCTCCTTAACGGTACGAATGATCTTAAGAGAATGTCTTTCAGAATTTTATGAAGTTGTAGTCTAGATCCTCCTTAGTAAGGGGAAATCTGTTTAAATATATAAGAACAGACTGCCAATTCTACCTCTGTTCATGTTTCTGTGCATATATCTTTATACATTTTTTTAGCAGACTATTCAAATTTTTTGTCTTTTTTTCTATAGAGTCATATTTCAAATTTTTTGAAACACTAGCAGATTTAAACGCCTGAACGGATTTTAATTAATGGGGTGTAATTAGTTTCATTTGGGTTCAATAAGTGCCCTAGGCTAGAAAAAATTACGACAATCTTAGGACTTATTATTTATATATAAACAAATCTTTTGCCCTTTTACTTTATATCTATAACCTGAAAGCCGCATGTCTTCCATTCACCCATTCATAAAAACCGGCATGTCGTCTGTTATAGTACAAAACCTCCGCAAAATGTTTTGGTTCCAATACGTCTGAGAAATTGTAGATGATTTTTCAATAAAAAAGTCGTTCATGGTGGCGGTCCGCCTACTTTTTTCCATGGATTCAATATCAGGTTTATGTGACTAAGAAAACTAGAAGGTGACGGCTTTTCCTGTCTACCATCACAAAATCCATAGAATTATATCTCAAGAAAATCAGGAAATTCTTCTTTTTGATAGGTTGGAAACAGTGACAAGTTGACAAAACATCTGAAAGCGACAAGCGTTCGTCTCGATGCGGGGCACTTACATATCAAGGTGTTTCCAGTTTTGATAATTGCCCAGATTCCTAACTAGGCACTCCTTTAAGAAAGTACACTGGCAATAGACGACTTTTCATACCTGAGATACCCCCTAGATCCACTCACTGGCTGTATCTACATTCACCCGCCACCGTTTAGCTTATACTATACAGTCTAGATGCTATGTCGCTCTAAGAAATTCTCTTGTCTTACAAATTTGCACTTTCTTGTCTTGAGATACCTTGGACACGACGAACCCACAACTTGTCTGTAAAGTGCGTTCCTCCTGTCTTAAAGCCAGGCTAGTATCTTAAGCGTCTTTCTCGTCTTAGCCGGAATAAATTTTCTTAGACTCGGATTTTGTGCCGCCGCAAGTAAAGCAAGGTGGAAGATCATTTTTCCCTGTTGCTTCGTTAGCGGCAGAACTAACGTACATGAGAAGAAGAAAAAGTTAAAAGGAAGGGCATCTCTTTGGAGGAGGAGGTTTCGGTTCAGCGGGATCTCTTTTCTCCTTCATGAAAATTGTTGTCCGAAGCCTTAGGTATGATCGAAAAAACATTTTCGAAGAAAATTTCCGCATGCTGTGAGCGTTTTACGCGTTTTATAGCACTCTTTGCCCCACAGCAAACCCCGAATAGCGCGATTTAATACGCGGTCGCGCGCGCGGTACAATCGTGTTGTTAACAGCGTTACGTAATAAAATGAGCGCCTGCTCCTCCGGGAGATTATTATAATGATCGTCGGCCTTAATAATAACAACTCGAATCACTCATGGTTAATGGAATGAAAATATTTGTGAAAAACAAGTTACAAAACATCATGAACAGGGCGGATGATTGAGCGCTTCTTGAAGACCTCTAATGGGCGACCAAGTATATTAAGGTAAAATGTTTCGAAACATCTCATAGAGCTGTCCTAGTTGCCCACTTAGTTTAATATGGTCGATTAGCCCCAAAATTAAGAATATTAAGTAATCTTCACTCTAACTACTTCTCTCATTTCGTACTAATTTTGAACTTTTTTTTCATTATACACTTCTGATTTTAAATAAAGAAATAACTAATGTTTATAAGTTCATTTTATATTACCTATCGAAAAGATTAATAAAGAAACTCATAGCACAGGACCGTCAGCGCACGAGTCGAACACCTTTTAGATGACTTTTTTTCATTTGTACGTTATTTATTTTAAGTTTATATTCATGAAACAGGAAAGAAATACACCTGTTAACAAGTCCGTTACATTCAAAAAATTTTCGTATTACTTTTGGTGATTCTAGACTTAGGCAGCATGTGATTCAGTAAGAGATCTATGAAATTATATAACTCTTTTTAGTTTGACGAGAGCAAGAAATGTTCTTTCATTTCAAAATCAACCAACAATTCTACTAGAAAATAAAGTAAAAGTGTTTCTAAACAAATGTTTAAAGAAAAATAAAATACGGAGCAATCTGAGTGATGGACGCAATTAAGATGGTAACATACACTTTTATAAATGAAGTGCTAATTTGCTTGCACGGATAACTTAAGGTACTTAGTTGATTGCCCCCATCATTACAGAGACTTGCTAGCACTGGAAGCTGCCGTGCATCCAGCACGTCCCTAGTATAAATCACTTACGGCTATTTTCTACAAATGTATTTTATTTCCTGTCTGGCCTTTAGGCGCAAAATACAAATTTATCCCCCTGTCACCAGGTGAGCCAGGTGACTAACGAACGAAGAACAAACCAGGTTGTCACCACTCTCTCTACCTTGTTCATCTTGGGTCTTGCATGGCCATTGCCATTGGGACAAATAGATCAAAAAAAACATCCTATGGACTGTGACAATTTAATCTCCTTTGGGCAAATTTACCCGTTCTTTTTTTTTTCTACCTTACCGTTTTTTTTTTTTTATTTTCTTGCAAGATCTCACAGTAAGATGAAAATGAATCTCGTCACCACCGGATTGAATGTGGGCTGTTGAATTGGTCATCACGGCTGGCGGCATGTCCAGTGACGTGATAAACTGCAGTCTATCCATCAAAGAAAATTGTCTCCTTGCATTTGAGAAAAGCTCCATCCAAAAAATTTAACTTTACACTTTTTTACGGGACGTCTGACTTGTCCACGGATACAATTTCAAATGTATTGCCTGTAGGCACTTTTTTTCCTTGGAACATTAAAAAAATCCGTTTTCCCATTCCCATGGATTTCATCTCACTGTCCGTCTACGACTTCAGGCAATGAGATAAATTTCAGGAATTTTATGACCGAATCGAATGAGAAATGCAAGGAATGCTCTTATAGTAAAAAATGTAGCAATTAGCTTAACCCGATTTTTTGGCACACTAGCGAACATTTTAAATTAGTAATAAAATAATTTAAAACTTAATAAAACACGGTTGTTCTCTTTAAGTAGGAATTTAAAAAACAAAATGTATCCTAATACAAATATTGGAGGTCTTGAAGTTTTTTATTAATAACAAACATCTATAATATCTTTAAAACATGAAAAGAAAGTGTGTATTATTTTAGATGAGTGACGGAAGCTTCCTGGAATTTGTAATAAATTTACAAACAAAAATAATTAGAAGATAGAATCGATCCCTGTGATACCAATTTAAAATTTGGCAATCAAAACTGTAATAAATTTTTACCTTATGGCTTTCTGAAGCAATAAAATCACCTTAAAATGCAATCGTATAATCGGAAACTTATTTCATAACATCTGCACGCAAAATCGTCTTGTACATTATTTCGCGTATTAAGGCCAGAAGAAACCTCTTTTAAAAATATCGCCAGCATCTGGCGGACGAAAGAAAATCTTTGGAGAATTGTTTGTGCCGTACGGCCTCTAGAAGAGACCTAGATACACCTAAATACCAGCTAGTTTCACTTTCCAACACGGAATCAGTTCGCTGCCTCGTCGCGCGGACCGTTAAATTTAATCGCATTCGCGTGCAATATTCACGGAAAATCCCCTCTTGCCCATAAAGTACCTGAGACAGCTTAGAACGGCATCAGCAGCTGGTAAACGATGGACCACGAAGACCTGTCCATTGCAACTTATTCACTCCCTCAAAATGAATCACAAAGTTTATTAAATTTAGCGGCGATTAAATCCAAATAACTGCCGCATAGAGATCATGTGCCCAGAGTGGTGGATGGACCGCATATTTCGAGTATAGAATTGTATTAAGAGAAATTTATTCAAAATCTCCAATTCTAGCTATAGAATTACGGATTATTTTTCCGAGCTCTTTAATTTGAGATCCCACATGATAGGTGTAGGTAATTTTTAGATCTGACAAGTGGACACAGCGATACGCAGTGATTTGCTATATTCGATTTTTCAAATTTTCGTATAACCAGCAATACTTGAGAGATAAAAAGGAATTTAAAGACGATCAGTTAATTCGTTGCAAATATAGAAGAAAACAATACATACATAAAATACATAGTTTAGTAAAAATAGTACTTTCTAGTACTCATAAAATTACTCGTCACCTTCGATACCTAAATTGAAAATCTTGCGGCACCACTGAATACCTCTCAGCCAAAGACTGATAATACCCGGTACTATGGCATTTGAATCACGGCAGAGCAAGACACCCAGGAGACATGTCCAGTAACCACATTTAGCCCACAAAATGTAGCAAAACGACCGCACGGGTGTAGCAATTAATTATGCGTACACAGTCGCCGAGGCCTCGCAAAACCAAAGGCAGAGATTCTACTAAATGCGGCCGAGGCCTCGTGATGTCACTCATACGCACATCTTCCGAATGTCAAGCCGCGATCATCATCCCAAAAATCGAATCAGTTCCTCTTGAGGAGCCCTTTCGCGGCATGGTCGACGGCGATTTGTCAGCGAACCAAGATTCCAACAAAACCGCGAGCCAAACAGGCCGCGATGGACCAGACTGGTCCGAGCGCTTCTCGTTAGTTATTTTTCTTTATTTTGCCATCGTGGCTGCTGCCAAGAAAACTGGTTGCAGCCGACACAGCAGCTCCTGCTGACAAATTGCTAATTCGATGCCAAAATTGCGGCCGATCATGCCTAGCCGGTGCCTAGTGGGATCGTCACCGTCACGTGTGAATGGTCCCAGAAAGGCTAGCTATCAGTCGTGCGAGAGAGGTGACAATTTTCCTCTGTTTTTTTTTTCCTTTTTGCCCAGAAGATCACCATTAGATTGGTCAGATCGGCTATAGTAGATCACCATTATCTTAACAGACATATCGAATTAGTCGAGTTAGTTATTTAGTCGATGAAATTGATTAGATCAGTTAAAACGACTAAATTGGTTAGATTGGCTTAGTTGACTAGATCGATTACATTTGCTAAAGAAATCAATTAGGCGATCTGGACCTGCAAATATCACACTCACCCTCGCATCCATCAGCAGTAAGGTCATAATACCCATCCTGGCACTCGGCGCATTTGAGACCTTCGACACCCACTTTGCATACACATTGACCGGTGGAGGGGTCACAAGTAGCGTCTGAAGATCCGTTCACGTTGCATCCGCACGGCAGGCACTTGAGGTCTATGTCGGCGTAACCAACGTCGCATTTATCGCACTTTTGTCCCGTAAATCGTTCTCGACACAAGCATTGGCCCGTTTCGATGTCACACTCCTGACTGGGTGACCCTTCGTCATAACAGTCACAGGGTTCGCATCCTACTGCAGGGTCACCCCAGAATCCGGACTTGCAGCGCTCGCAACGCCAGCCCTCGGTATTTCCCCTAAAAATGTAAACATTTCGTAACTATTAAGCCTTATTGATTTATTTAAGTAATTTTTAAAATGCAATCACTAAAATTAAAAGCATTTACCACAAAAAGCTAAAAGATAAAAAGGGAAGACATAAAATTAAATTAATTGCAAAGTATAAAATAAGTAACACTCTTACAAAAATTTGAAATCTCAGTAAGGAGGTCCGATTTTTCAAATTTTGTCTTTTAAGCAACAAGAGCTTCCCTTAAGTTTTTAGAAAATAAAATCTTATTAAAAAAGCGTCTATTTTATTTTTCTTAAATATCAGTTATTATTATTATTTTTATTTTATTCTTTTTTTTGAATTATAAAAAAAAATCAAACTCCAAATTTTGTGGCACTTTTTCCTTTGCAGTCCTAATTCATATTTTCGAATTATAAACTTCACGTTTCTTTTCCTTTTTAAATTCTACTTTATTTTTGTATTTCATAGTTTTTCGCATCATACAAATTTTGAAATAAGAGAATTAATTTCTTTACTTAAAAATACTACTTTTCCGTTAACGTAACGATATACTTTTAAATAAAATTGGGTAATGTAAACTATTAGAATATTTAAAAGCATACGTGATATCATCGACGTTCTATCGATTCATTAGACCCGAAACCCTAGACCTCAAAAAGGTCCCAGACTCACCGGCAAGTGATGCATTCCCCGGTGAATATGTCGCAAGGTCCACCATCGCACGGGCACGGCAAGCACTTTGATCCAGGAACCGTGGGATTCCCGTAAAAGCCGTCGTCACACCTGAAAATGCAAGGAATTTCTGCTGTTGTGGTTTTGTTTATCTCGTGTGTGTTTCTCTTTTTCCTTTTGTTCGATTAGGGACCGGCCAGGGGGCCTACTTACATTTCGCAGTGGTCACCCGTGTACCCTTTCGGGCATTGGGTGCACACGTATTCCGAAAAGTCTTCCTCCTCGAACAGGTTCGTGTCCAGATTTAGCTTCTTCAGCTGGCAGCTCGGGGAAAAGTTATTGCTATTCTCCACCAGGGGACAAGCACACCTGGCACAATCGTTCGGAGTCCCATGCCGTGGGTTACCATAGAAACCAACCTGGCAACGTTCACATCTGCGGGAAAAAACGCTGACTTAGACAAGAACCGGATATGGGAAAAGCTTTTCGGGGTTGAGTAGCACTTAAGTCTAGACAAAATCCCTTTTATGACAAAACGAAATCCACGGGACACTCGAAACACGAAACATTCGAATCCTAATTTAAATGCACTTAAAAAATAAAACAATTCTCTCATTTGTTACTTAATTCAAGGAAAACTTTTGAAAATGTAGGCTATAGCTTTACACCCTGATCATTGCTTCAAGATATCAAAATTACATTTACTTTCAGAAGCGTGTGATTTTTAACACAGAAGTATTAGAAAGCCTCTAAGTATCAATTTTATTAAACATAGTTTTTTTCTAAATCTTACCTTTCTCCAAAAGTGTTATGATGACATTCTCCACATTTTCCAGATATCCAATCGCAATCAGCATGTCCATTACATGGGCATGGAACACATTTTCCAATCAATTCATGTGTCGTTGTATTTTCGAAAACTCTGACAAATCCAAAATCACAGCTCTCGCAGGATAAACCTTTATAGCCAGGGGGGCACAGGCATTCCTCTACAGAAGCGAATTCATTTTCGGTCACATCATTTCCACCTGAATATAGAGTCGCTCTTTCCAGTACACTTTCCACCTGATCCGTGTGAAAAGTACCCCGGACAAGTATCGTTTCAATGTCACTCAAAACAGACATGAATTGCATCCGGGTCACGGGATCACCGTGATACTCGGTCCTTTTCAGGCGAGTTACGATATCTTTGATACCTTTCGGGACATGGTACCATCCATTTTCTGTGAAAGTCACATCGATTGTGGCACTACTCGATGGAAACTCCTCATCCCCGAAGGCAATTTTCAACCCGTTTCGCCCAATTAGTATTATATTCGGTCCAGGCGTGGGTTTCCCGCTAGTGTCACCTCGAATCACTACCCAGGACACCTTTAGACTAAAAGTTGACCCGTAGCTCGTCAGCTTATTCCCACAGTAGCTCTTTGGTGCCAGCCAATAAACAGCTTCCACCTCCGGAAGGTCGAACATCCCGAAAACCAAATTCCCAGTATCATTGTCTAAAGCAGGATAGGCCAACACAGACCTGGAGATGTCGGTCATCTTCCACCCGTCGAGAGTTTCAAAAGACGTACTTTGGATATCGGCACTCTTACAAGATACTCCCACGGCTGAGCAGTAACACTTAATACATCCCTCAGGATTCGCGAAACTAAGTCCAAAATAGCCCGGCTCGCATTCAGAACAAGAATTCCCCTCGACGTGGAGTTTGCACTGGCAATGATCTTCACATTCGCCACCTGGCATTGTTCCGCGGTCGTCACATCTGCACTTAAGACAGTTCTCTCCACGGTATCCGGAGTTGCAGACATCACATCGGGATCCGCGGAAACCTTCTCGACAGGTGCACTCTCCCGTATTGGGATTGCACGATCCAATCGATCCAATTGGACTACAACTGCACGGCTGACATGGCTCCTCTAGGGGAGCAGTCAAGGGCCGAAAGTAGCCCGGAAGGCAGCCTTGGCAGTTGTTGCCCGTCGTGTTGTTCTGCAGAAAAAAAAAGTAGATTAAAAATAAAATAGTCCAAAAATGTTCAAAAATTTACATGAAAAATGGCATCAAACTGAAAAATCAAGTGAAATTTTAAAAGCATTGTTTTCTAAGGAGATATTTCTTTTTTTACTACAATATTTAAAAATAACGTTGAAATAAAATTATATTTAAGAGTTTTTCAATTGTTTCGTTTATTTTAAAATGTAAATTTAACCAGCAAAACGGGTCAAATGCAAAAATATTCTGTTTCTTAAGACTACAATTTTTTTTTAAATTATATGAAAGCATGATTACAATATAAATAAAAATAAATAAAATAAAAACGTAAAATCGATCGAAACAAAATTTTCAAAGTCTATTTACCTCACAATTTTCACACACACCCCCAAGAAGTGGATCGTAAAAGCAGGAATCTGCGTGACCGTGACACTGTAACAAGAATTACCTACGTTGTATTTTATGGCCTAATAAAAAAAACATTCTTACCTGGCACATCTTGCAGCCATTTTCGTGGTAAAACGTGCCATTCTGGAAGACCAATTGGTGGTACAAAGGACAACAGTGGTCACAGTAAATCCCACATGTGTGGTGCAGACAGACGCACTGCAGATGGGATTCCTCCGCGTTCTCAGCCAAAACCTCTATTGTTTTATTGGCATGACCGTGACACGCTAATCTTCCACTGATCCTGATTTGCTTCAGGGAATAGAAGCTCCTTTTCTCGAGGGAATTAGCATCTAGAAGCCAATCGACACTGTTGTCTGCATTGGCGGTGGAGTGCATTCCCTGGAAACGGATTCTTATAAATCGTGTCGTGATGAATTCAAGGAGCTGTTGGGATTGCTCCATAGCTCCAGGGCGATTTTTGAGAAGGGAAACATGGATTTCACCGTTTTCAAGGGGCAACGGTTTCGAAAATTGTGTGGTACAAATTACTTCAGTGTCTGATTGGAAGACGTATTTTCCCGTTTGTCCTGGAAGACCATAGCGACGTCGACAATCAGCATCACTTAGACCGAAATATTGCCATGGCATAAAGGTTACATTGTCGAGAGATCGTTCAAGGATCCAGGACGCTGGCCGAGGTGATATGGCGGCTTTCATCATTATAAAGAATACCTCGTAAACCTAAAAACAAAAGAAATGTATTATTACTAAAATTTGAAACAAACAAAATAAAAATCGGTTCATCGAGGTTATATACAAAATCTTTAAAATAAAAGAAACAAATAAAATAATGAAAAGCAATGAAAGCAAGGAAGAAAATCTGCTACAGACATCTTCATAACTAAAGAATTCGTTTTGTTCGAATTATCGAGGTTTTGTGCCCTTTGTTCAACATATTTAAAAATAATAATATTAGGTCTTATATTCATCACTTAACTGAAGCACTCAAAATCATCCACAATATTAAAAAAAAAATTTAAAAAAATTCGTTACAATCGATTCCTTGTTCCAATCGCCTGATCTAATTATCACACATCAATCGAAGTACCTCCATGAAAAAATAAATTCCCAGACAGGCAGTCAGGTAATGTCATAGACGTGTAAATTGTGTCTGCACGCCAGAACCTAAAAATGGGCTTAATGCAGCCGACGTCTCCGCGAAGCCCACGACTTTTGTGTTACTAGAAGCGTGAAATGCAAATAAGAATTTTGAATTCGAGTGAGTATCAAGCAAACAAAATATTTTGAGCATTTAAGGCCTCATAGAATGTCCGTCAACCGTAAAAAGGGGTCGCTAATTGCTGGACAAACGCTCGGGGTGTTTATGCGATCGTAACAAAGAAAAATATTAAACAGACGAAAAATAGCAGAAGTCTTAAATGGTATTTTGTTGTGGGAAAAGAACTGATGATAGTAAACACCCCATTAGAGAGACTAAATAAGTTCTCAAGTGTATTTTCACTTAATAATGTCGAAAAATGAACAAATAAGAGCTAGAAAGTTGTAAAGAATATTTGTTTAGTTTTTTCTTTGTCTTCTGCAAAATAAAAACAATGAACAATACGGAGATTTTATATTTCTTCTTAAAAAAAAAAACTTTCTACTTGTTTGATATTTCAGAAATCATTTAATAAAACTAAATAATAGAAAAATTTTTTTCAACAATAAGTCCATTAATACACGTTTGCATTTAGAGTAATTTAAATCAGACAATTAAATAATTTGTACATCACCGTACCGAAAATTCTTTTATCTATTTACCTTTTGGTTTTTTTTATCTTAATTATATAAGATCTCTCGTGTGTTCAGTGTTTTATCAAAAAGAATAAAAATACAAGTTTTAAAAACAAATAAATTTTTTATTAAGTGCTCAAAATCAAAGGTTGTTAATATAAAAAAAAAGAAAGTAAAAAGACACGATGAATAAATTTTTACACAAGCCTGATTTTTATAATCTTTTGTTACTATTTAAGCATTTTAAAGGTAGCAAAAGTCACCCTTTGATTTTCTTTATATCCCAACTTAAGATCAACATAAAAAACGCTTTTAAAATAAACTAATACCTTTTTAGATGTTTAATTTTTGGCACATAATTTTAATTTTTAAAAAAATCAAATTTCAAAATTTAAATAACTATCAAAATTCTAACTCTAAAACTTAACGCCCAAAATTTCAAACATCAAGAGCCGATGTATAAAAAAAATCAGGATACCAAAATGTAGCTTGCTTCTAAATTATTAATTATTATTATTTTTAGATAGTGAAAAAATAAAATAGAACTATGTAGTAAAAGGCCTTAAAAGCTCAAAGCTTATTAGCTGGAAAAAAACTGGGCTGAATTTTACCCCATATGCAGATGAACACATCTCACCCGTGTTTTTCATTATGATTGGAAATTGGGAAGCAGTATAAAATTTTATTTATGTTTTATTGAACAATAAAAATTTAAATTTCCCATAACATTAAGGATTTAAATTAATTTCTTAATTTTCACCGCAGGCGGGTCGAATACCACACATTGATTTTTAATACCGCATTATTTTTACTCGCTTTTAAATAAGAAGAGAGATTCTCGGTTTGGAATAAAAAAAAACACTAAATTTTATTTTCATTCCCCGCTGACCAATTTTGCCTTAATGACGCAAATGTATCCAATTAAGAAGACTTGTTGGACCCACCTGTACCTTTTCATTCCTCCCGAATTCAAAATTCGCAAGAAGCTGCCATTTCCGGGTGGGCTGGGGACATGAAGAGTTCCCGCTTCCAGAATTTTTGTACAGAATTTATAAGAAGCTCTCCCGGCCACAATTGTCGAATATTGAGGACTTTCGGAAAAATATCCAAACAGGTCGTCAATTATCTTTGTTAACGGGCTGGGTGCTGCTTAATCAGAGGTGTACACTGGCGGTCTTTCGCAACAGCACAACGTACCGTCTTAAGATTTTTACTGCTCGTCTTGTAGTCGCTTTGCTCGGCCAAAGAAATCGAATATACCTCCTCCTCTTATCGAAGCTCGTTAATCACAGTTCGAGGTATTGACATGGACAACGACTAAATTTCGTTTTAAAATCCGAATCGTAACAGGGCACTGAAGCGGGTGCTGGGCACAGGGCACTGGGCGGGAAAGGCGACGATCCCGAAGGAGCGGTGGTCATCACTGACCATACCTGAAGAATATCTTCTTTTGCGCCTATCGCAACGCCCTTGTCCTCTTACGAGACCGCGATAAGCGGCGATCGGAAAACAGGCAAATGCAATTGTTCTGCGGCTTCCAGTACATCGTCGACGCGATGTTAAACCGGCATAGGTGCTCCCACAGATCATGGCGGGGACGACGGAACGGGTGATCTGGTGATGATCACCAGACGATCTCCAGTTTATATTGTATATAAAGGAAAACACGCGTCTCATCTGATTCCGATTATGTTTGCGGTTTCTTCATTTTCCTCTTGTGGGCTCACCTGAAGACGCTACAACGCCAGCATGTCTTGGAAATACCTTGGCTAGTCAGACCAGAAACTGATCACGGCCAATGATATCACGAAAATCATTCCTCCGGTTTCTTATATCCGATCTTGCGTTTTGCATCTGTTTCCTCATCGGTTTTTGATGTCTGACCGACTTTTGTTCGCTCGATCAATACGATCGATACCCGGAGCCGGTGGCGTGCCGACTAATTTGAAGAGCGCGACTTGCTCGATCCATAAGATGTTTTTCTGTTGGCTTATTAAGACCATGTTACGTAAACACACAGTCCAGCCACTTTATTTGCTTTTATATCGGTTGTGATCCGCAATCTTATTCCTTTTATTTTTTTTCTTCTGTATAATCTTGCGGCCTTCTTTTGCCTGGACCAACAACTTCGTATAGCGTACAGAGAAAATTGATTCAATCGTAATCAAAATTGTTTAATTGTTTTTTGTACATATACACCAAATATGAAGACACAGACGAATGGAGTGTTATGCGAATTTATTTTTTCTTCTGTTTATTTTCTTTTCTGAATTTTCAAAGAATTGACAAGAGAACGCTACAGACAGATCTTTTTTGGGATTATTTTGAGTTGGGTTAAATTCATGTTGATTTACGTTGGGCAGGTGGACGATCATTGCATATTATCTTTCTTTTTATGGACATAATCGTCAGAAAACAAAAAATGGTAAAATGAATTCCTAAAGAAAAAAATTGAATTATGAAAGATGCCTGCAAGCTATTTTAATAAGGTGGTACATTTTATTTTCGTTATTTAATATTCGATTGGAAAAATAAAATAAGAAGCCTATACGATCATCTGTTCATTGCCCTGTCGAAAATTCGTAACATGAAATTATATAGAAATAAGTAAGCCAGATTTCCGAGAAATTATTTTGAAGAGGAAAATGTGACGATGTAAACTAATAATACCGATTTTTTAATAAAAATAGAAAATGAAAAATCGTGTATCTACAAAAATGCTTCGAGACGAGTCTAACTATTTTGTTAGAATTAAAAAAGAAAAATTATGTCAATAAAATATTTAATATGGTTAATAAATAAAAGCAGACTTTAACTTGACTTTATTTAACTCCGGTTAACTTGACTCTACTTGAGTTATTTCGATCTAGGCTGCGTTTGTATTAAAAAAATATGAGAATTACTTTCATATAGCTTTTAAAAATTTAATAACCATTTGTCCAAAGAAAAGATAAGAAGAATACTACATATGTTATCCTTTATCTCATATAATTAATCATTTATCACATAAAAGTATTTAAGAATTTAATGGAAACGTTGAAATAAATTAGTTAATTCTGTTACAAGAAAAAGAAAACAAACCAACTAGATTTTGAGGCCAATTAATCCAATTTCAAAATCCTAGCGAAATACTGAGACGTCGACAAGACTACGCTGTGGTACAGGTATAAAATTACAATCGACCCCAGGTGGGAACTCGTTTCATGTTTGGAACAGTGCCTGGGCAATTGCTTCATTAATCGGCCCCAAATACGGCGAATGTTGGAATATGTTGACAACAGAGGAAACAGGCAATTTAGATAAAAACCGCCACACGATGAAAATCGCACGAAAGTGGAAAACCAAAAAATTACAACAGCCGACAGTGGTCTAGCGTTTCTCTATACGTTCTAGAGACAGGAAAGAGAGAAACCTCCCCATTCAAGACGGCTTCAATAGAGTCCAATTAATCTTAAAAGGATTCGAAAGTTTTGCAAACACTTTTCTGATCGGTGTGCTCATACCACCGTCGTCTTAGCTCCTCTTTACGTACCGTGCGATTTGCTGCGATGCACGGGCCCCGTCTGCTTAATATACATACAGCACCCTTGCAGTAGCATTTGTAATGTGTCGAAGAAACTCCAGTGAAATGTAATTCAAGAACCGTAGAACATATCTTTAAGATACCCATACGTGGTCTGAAAAGAATTCCTTCAAGAAATCGCCCATCGTCTTAGCGGTGGTCGTCCGCGAAGAACTCTGCACTCACCGCAACCGCCTTTTTCCACCGGCACACGGCCCAGATGGTCGTGATCAAGGAAATTGTAAATTTAAATGACACGTGGATGTGTCGGATTTTAATGAACATGTGATTATTTATAGTTATCGATGTTCCTGCTGCCGTTGTCGGCCACATGTCGACGTCTCGCTGTGTCAACGAATGTCAAGGTATATAAAGCCCATGATCCATGCCCCACACAACGGAGCGGAATCAAGTTCGCCGTTTTGATTGATAAGAGCACACTTTCGTCGTATTAATTTCAACTATGCACGAACTAGTTAGCACCGTCACTAAGACATTTCGTGACCAATCATTTTCTTCCGGGCTACTGATCTAATGGAACGACTCCAGTACAGCCACTGGGTTCCAACTTTCTGGTAGGTGAAAAGTTGTCCAATTTATCTGTTTTGACTAAAAGCCATTAGTCAAACAGATCAGTGCAAGGTATTTCATTATTCAATAAATGACTGGCTACCTGTCTTTTTGCCTCTACTTAAATTTATCTTAGAAATAAGTTATATAAAAGAAACATGAGATTAAGAATTAGAGACAAAAGATCTTCAAAGAATATAGACGTTAGAAGTGTATGTTTATAAAGGGTTTCCTTTAGATTTAGCCACTTTTAAACATGTTGATAAAAGATTTGATATACTTAAAATTTTTGACTTCAGAATTTTTATGTATTGATATCTTACAAATATTGTTTTTTTTTTTTATTCTTCAATATTTTGAATTGCATTGTATTATCTTGGAATTTTTATACTTATATATTTTAATAGTCTAAGAGTTTAACCATTAAGAATTTTGACGAATTGAAATCTCAAAATTTTTATTTTTCTATTTTTTTGATTTTTTTATGTGTATTTTGATATTTGCTATGGATAAAACTTTGTATTTTTATGTGCTCATATCTCGAAATGTTTAAAGTTTAAATTCTTTACAGTTTGATGAAAATGTTCTTACTCTTGTATCTTAATATTTTAAATCTTTCATGAGTTGGCATTTTAAAACTTTCATTTTTGTTTTTTGATGATGCTGATATTTTGGAATTTTAAAATGTTGACATTTTGAAAGTCCTACTTTTCGTATATTATAACATTTTGAAATGCTTATGAAAACACTTTCAAGGCTAACATACATATCTTATCTATTAGACTTATCAACTCAGTTAATCATCCAAATACTTGAAAATCACATACGACAAAATAAACAGTTCAACTAAGAAATCTACACAAGTGAGATCCTGTTAATTCCCGACTATAAAATACATAGACCCCTACCCCACCATTTGGAGCAATTATCTTGTGGCGAAAGAGCCGTTTTCTCGTTAATTACATGAAAGGTTTGATTCACCTGACGGTAGCAATTGATTGCGAAATTATGCTACCAGACTTAGACAGGAAGTGTATGCCGTCAATTAACCACAATTACAAAAGTTCCCATTAAGCAGTTAGGCTTTGTAACATCATAATTAGCACGTTTCTGCACAGCATGCAAATTGCTAGGAGTTCCTTTGACAGGTGGTTACTACAGTCAGCATCTATAAGAAGAAAAACGGGTTGCTCCCGGTCATCGTAAGACTGTAGCCAAGTTAGATCTATACACTAGAATTGATCGGAGTTAATATTCACAAGCGTTGTCGGGAATCGATCTCATATATTAGAGTTACCAGTCTTATATGAGTTCTATAACCTGCATATAGTAGTACTATAGTATAATAATAGAAGAATTTATTGCTTAATTAAGTTTGTTTGGTTATGACAGATGTTCAAGTATCTTACCAAATATGTATTTAGAAATTAAATCACTCTGGCTGTAGTATGAACACAATAAAAACATTATTATTATTTTCTAAATGTCCCTCATTCTTATGTCTATTTACAAAACGCGTAGTTTTAAAATGTCCAATATTAGACCATCAAGAGGCAAGCAGATAAAATTTCTGAAAATCTGGCAGCCCTTCTACTACTATAAAAAGAAAAGGGACTATCACCATTAAATAAACTTGGACTTATCTTCATTCAGGCTGTCGGAACGGCTTGTCAAAATGTTCAAACGTTACTATAAAAAGAAAAACAGCAGCGGCAGCCACGTCAACGTACTTTTAAAAAATCATTAATCAAAAAAAATGCAAGCACGCGACAAAACCGTGGTACGAGGATCTCTTAACGACCGGCTGATTCGATCGCATTAATCACATCTTTACACTTTTCTTTTCGTCGAAGGCGATGCAACCGCTTGTCTTAAGAAGGCCGCTCAAGACGAAGGTGATCGCCTTCTTGGCATGTGCCGCCTTCGCCTCCTTCACGCACGTCGGGATATGTATGTTTCCACTTCGGCATGGACGATAATGAATTGCTCGACATTAGTGCGACACCCAAAGCCGCAAGCGACAGCCTGCCTCAACCATAAAATTTAATTGGTGCGCGCCCGACGTGTCGTATGCGACCCATAAATAGATCGCACGTGATCTTAAGCAAGTCATCTGAACGACGTGCGTCGGCTCTTTTTACGCCAAAAAAGCTCCAACAATTGTTGGAGAGCCAACCAAATCCCATTTGAATCACATTGACTACGGTTCAATAGTTGCCAAAAAATTTGATTCACCACGAACATAACGAATCAACATAATCATCACAGAAGAAGATCGTCGGCACAGGATCCAAGAAATAGGAGTTCTATATTTAACTGCAGAGCAAGATCATCGTCTTAAGATCAGGATAATTGCGGATAGGAAGACAAGTCTCTTTGGACGACACGATATTTTCGATTTAAGACCGAAGATCGGCTTCCTTAAGAAACAGAGATGTTTACGCATACGCCGGTGTTTGTTTGGAACTCATGTTTACGACATTACTATCCGAGATTAAGTCCATAAGGGTGTATCAAAAGAGGGAGGGAAGATAGGGGCATATCTTGAGGATGAGTTTAAATTACAGACGCTAAGAAACAGACCTGTTGTCTGTCAATTCGGATTTGGTTCCAAATTCATCGTTTGTTCCGAGGTCGGACGGTCTGAATTGTTATGGAAATTCCTCGAGAGTTATACGAACGTCTGTTAGATGTTCTTGGAGTCAGTTTTTACGTAAAAGCATTAAGGTGAAGAGGTTTAAAATGTATTTATCGTTCTAAGGCGGTTTAAGGTTTCAGCACATTTAGCTCTTAAAGAGTCAAGTGATAATGGACTTTAAAATGAAACGAACGTAAAGTATCTGAAAATGCAGCCGCGAGTGGTGTAGAAGACAAATGGGAAATTCACGCCATGGGGGCTATACGAGGATAATAGTAAACTTTTAAATGATATTTACTTAACCCATGTAACTTGCAGAACCCTTGTGAATAAACCTGAAGAACTGGGTGACTTTTTTATTGGCTCATTTAAGCGTGTGTACGTTAGTCCATAATAAAAAATCCGAATCGTTTGCTGTTTATTGCTTTATCTTGCCAAAATTACTGAGCTTTTTTTTAACAAAACTTTCGTTATAAAATAACTCACCTCAGTCTATATATTACTCAATCACGCCAAAACTAGTGAACACATTTGTACAAAGCTTTCACAATTGCTACGTTTGTTTTTATTTCGTTGTTTTCCTATTTCTTGAAAGATAAGAACATTCGAACTATCCGCAGAGCATTAATAAGCAAAACCTTCGAGACTGTCCGCATCTTTTAATTTCGAACCTTCCATTTCGTTTTATAAATCGCCATAACTTGTCCAGTTGTTAAAATATCTTAGAAAAAAGGGACGTAAGCAATTATTCGTAACGATAAGAAATATTTTGCAACTAGTTCAGTGGTACCAGGTATGATATCAATTAATTTCCCAAACATAAACACCCGACTGCTTTTACTTTGCTCAGCACTACATACGGTCGATAGTACACACAGGTGTATATCGTATGAGAGTGGCTGTACGATGGTCTCGAATGTGCAAAATCGAACTGTTACCCGGCACGAAACCCATCGACTGATTATTACTTATGGACAATTATTAAATTTCATTTTAATTGAAGGTGAAAAGAGAGATGGCTATTTACTAGTCGGAAGGATGGAGTGTTGTATTTTAGTTCGATCCACATATGACTAATGGTTTTTAATCAAACCCGATTAGTTAGATAGCTTTTCACTTATTAAGGGGTAAGGCAATTATTACTGTAGTATTTTAATTATAAAAATAAATACGGAAGTTTGAATTTTTTATCTCTTTAATGAAAAAAAAAAATACGGAAGTTTGAATTTCTTATCTCTTTAATGAGGAAACAAAATCTAGAAAATTAATAAACACTAAGCCCCAGTAGTCTAGCCAAATTTTTAAAATAATACAAAATAATAATAAATCAAAATCAATTTCTTTCAAACATTTTTACATTCATTAATTAGAAAAGTAATTTAAAAAAAAAATAATTTCAAGAATTTACAAAATATTAACGTAGCCATCCCATAAATATCTTCTTCCTCATACCAAACCATTTTCGAATTCCCCCAAAAAGACCGCATTCCAAATTCTTCCCCGAAATAATTTTCCTTCCTTTTTACCACCCAGCTTGATGCCATCAGGTTTCCCTTTTAAATTTATAGCATCCCCTTCGATTGACGCCTCATTACTTAATTTGGAATCCTTTAAAATTCCAAAAATTCCCAAAAGCAACAACTTAGTTATCACTTAAACAATTGAGACACATAATCAGAACTTGAAAATTCGGTCGCCATCCTTTGAGTTTAAATTGTAACAAGCTTTTTTTAAAGATTTAATCTCTTAGTACATGGTACCTTCATCACCTGATAAGGTATCCTCCTTAAATCAGTCACCAAAGATTTCAAATTCCAGCACGTTCCACCATCAAGGGCTCTAATTTATATTTTAAACTGACCGTGTGCCATAAAAGGATTAGGGGGCCCTTATTCTGAACCTGACTAACAATTTGAGCCTCCACTCGGAGAATTCCTCCCGAGGAGGAGACTTCAGACTGTCTTGGGCTCATTAGAAAGAATTCTCATATGGCGAAAACGTCAGTGGACGGTACGGCGACTGGCGGCGCACAGATCTCTCTTGTCCATATTAAGAAAAGCCAACGATGGACGATGGCCTGAGATTGATGCTGAGTGGATCCCCTGACCATATTCGGATCTTATTCTGAATTGATCACGATATGGGCTTTGTTCTTTATTCTCTAACAACATCTTTTCCATTGCTAAGATGCTGTTGTCTAGAAGAAAGTAAGTTTTAACAACCAGAGTTGCCATTTTATTGCAATTTCTAGTTTTTTTTTTTTTTAAAGTAAATATTTTTCTTATATGATACGATAAAATTTAAAAAAAAAAAACTGATTTTAAGTTCTAAGGACAATTATATTTAATTTACATAAATACAAATACCCGATTGGAATAATCTAGTTAAAGAAATTCAAAGGCTAGCAAAAAAATTGGTACGACGAAGAGGATGAAAAGAAGAGAGCTAGTAGTAGTGCACTTAAACTTACCTAGAAGGGTTAATATCCAGTCCGAGGACTAATGTGAAAGCACGTGGTCATTTGAATGATTAAGCTAGAGTGAGTCAAAAGGTTCATGCTATTCAAATTCAGATCAAAGATAAAGGCTTTTTTAAGGTGGTATTAATAAGCTAATTAATTTTTTTTAAAACAATTAACAGGATTAAAAACAAATAAACAGAAAAGGTCATTTTTTAGACCGCCTTTCGTCTTATTGCACCAACTTTTTGACCTTTCCTAGAAATATTCCCAAACCTAAAATCTTAAGTGGTCCAAGATCGGATCAAACTACTTCCATCCATCTTAACCCGGAAACAATCACAGAGCTTCCCGTTTTTCTGACTTACCTGTCTGAGGTCGAGCATTATAGTGACATACTCGAACTGATGACCATTCCTTAGAGTTGGACTCTGCCACCATCCGCCCGCGCTATCCAGCACAGCCTCAATGGGATGAATCTTGTCTGTGTCGAGACTGTGGCGTTGGCAGACGCCGCATTGCGTCGACCACGCTTTGTGCGGATATGCGTCGACCAATTTGCAGTACTCCTCGCGACCTCCCTCGCCGCACGTCGCATTCGCGTGGATCTTAGCCCGCGGCGCAATGTTAAAGAGAGGCGGAAACGCCCCACCTCCTTCAATCGCATCAGGGCTCCCAGACAGAAGTCGGAGTGCTGAAAATAGAAACAGAAAAAACAAAATAATTCTTCTGATTAGTTTTCTTATTTGCTATTTTGCTTCGGAATTGTTTGAATTAAGAATTTATAGCTACTGTGCACGGAATTTTGAATAATTTCACCATAAATTTTTATGAGTAGCTATTTGTTGTCGAAGAGAATTATTTTATGGGATGGGAAGTGTGTCTGCGAAATTTATGGATGGTTTTCTAATTCCGGAACGATATGATGAACAAGTTGTCTTTTATTATCGCTTCAAAATTTACTATAAATAAATTTTTACAAGCATTAGAAAAGTGCGAAACTCACGAACCGTCAGTTTTGTACTTGTCTCCGTAGTTTCTTATTTAGCGTTTGTGTATTTATTCCTTTCTAAAAATCCATCTTCTTTCTTCCTTCCTTAAACGCAAGGACAAACTACTTTTTTACATTATTTTATGGTAAAAATTAGAAATAGGTTTATTATTATTTTTCTACATTATAATGAAAAGAAATATAATACTTTCAATTTTTACTTTATAATTTTCTACACTATTTTACCTGTCTTATCGCAATTTTTCTCATTATGATTTATTTTAAATATAGTTTAGATTAAATTTAACAATTGTAGGTCTTTTTTTTTGTTTCACGTCATCTAACAATTTTAATTAATTAACCTTATCGTTTTATTCCAGAATTGTAAAAGATTTTGAAAAACAAAAGAAAATTGTATAAAAAGTAATTCTAACACGAAGTTTTGCTATAATAATTTTATATTTTTTTAATAATCAAATTTAATACAACAAACTAAAAGAACATTAAACAAAATCTTAGCATCTTAATGTCTATAAAAATTGATCAGCATTTCGGAAAAATAGACGTTCAATAAATTCACAATTCTCAAAGTTCTTTTCAGTTAAAAATAGATCCAATGGTTAGGAAATAAAAATGTCTATAAACATAATTGTATGCTATATAATGGTAGTAAATCTACCACGTCTAATTGTTTCGAGAAAGTATTTTTAGACCAATGATCTCAAACAGAAGAAGCTATAAAAACTTCTTGAAACCCATTCACTCCTTAGACAGAACTAAATAGTCTAGTTCAACCATAGCCCTTGAACATTGCTGTTACCGTGAAGTTGTCTACACTCCATCGCCAAAACATAAAAATCTCAAGAAATCCAAGACGTACCTTTTAACCATGGCACAACACCCTAGGAAGTCACTGTTTTTTTGTTTGTTTTTTATTCCGTCAAGTGATGCTGTTCACACGTCACTTCCCCGTGTTCCTAAGCAAAGTAATATGTCGCCACCATAAATTGGACTCTACAACTGGCATTTGGTCATATATGCAGATATGGTCGAAGTCCTGAAGATCTAAGACTCTCATACCTCCACCCGGCCTGGGTATAATGCAATTGCAATTTGTAATGGAGCGTACTAGCGGACTGTAAGATTACCCTGTGTCTAAACTGCAGCAGCCGGTCGCGTCAAGGAAGTACTTACTTCTTTTACGGCAAGAAGGAATTCGTTAAGAGTCTCACGGTTTCACTGTTTCACAGGAAATGTTAGTCGCCTTCTTGCAAGATTGTTGTTGGTGTTAATTATTGTTGTTTTTTGTTGTGGTTTTAGACCGCACCGTTTATAAGAATACAAAGAAATATACTTGAGACTTAACACTACCAGGTGTTTTATGATTCCTTCCCAAGAAGTCCTATGCTTTTTTTACCTTCTATTAAGGATTCTTCCTTTTTATTTGAACGGTCGAAGCCTTTACAATGATTTCTTCAGGAAATGAAGGGTTACGGACTAGAATTGGAAAATATCAAGTTTCGGATTGTAAATGAAGAAATATATATATTTTTTTTATTATTTATTCTTTTTTATGCAATTCCAGACCCACCACACTCCAGACGAAACGATTCCGGGCTATGTTCTTTATTATTATTTTCTTTAATGAGGACTAAACGCATCTTTCGAGACTCATTTAAAGTGTTCTCAAGTCGCCGTCGGCTGGAGAAAGGTCTCTTTGACCCCCATGATCAAGAACCGTGAGGACGATGATTAAAGATGATGTCAAAATAAATAATGAAAGAGTACATGTAGTAGTTTACCCTTCGAAAATACTTCAATAGTATTCAATCAGAAAAAAAACATCGTATCTCCTTCAACATTTTTTCTTTCACATTTCACAACCACTTTTCGAAGGCTCATTAGCTCACCTGGTTTATTCCTTTTGGATACCTGGCCACTTCCATATGAGTCGTGGTCATGTTTAGCGTATGGCGACGTGCGTCGTCGTCCAGGAAAGACGTCTTTTATGAACGACTCTGAACTATAGCAAGAGTAGTTAAGTGAATTCAGTAAGATGCACCTCCCACCTGTTGTAGCACCCCGAAGCAATGCCGGAATTGCAACAATGCAACAACCCGTGGTGCCCAATTAAGATGTTGCTTTACAACCTTAGCTCCGGTGACACTAATTTTAGGCCTCCTTAATTGACAGGCATATGAACGTGTACCGCACGGTGAGGCTTCCTAATATAAATGAAACCCATGCGCCATCCGAGGTGTGCTTAAAAAAGTTCCCCGACCGTAGGTCGGTGGAAAGGTTGCGTTCACCGTACTGTGGAATTATCGTCACGAGTGCCATAAAAGTGATATCACGGTATCGCGCTATGACCGCTTATAACAGGCCGAACATGAATCGTAGGATAATTGGTGTCTCCGCTTCATACCTGTTAAAGACTATCGAAGAAAGCAAACATGGTGTGCTACAACGGCGGTGGCAAACATCTTCAGGTGGTCATTTTGCATTTCTGCGTGAGATTTGTATTTTTGTTTTATTTTTTGTTTACCTTTAAAAAGACTGGACGACAAGTAACCAACTCGTGGGTGCAAATATGCAAATTAATTGCTGATGCATTGAGGACTTTCTGGCCATATTGATTACATTTTAAAATCTAAAACATGTTGCTATCAAGGAAGGCGGTTTTATGTTTTAATTAAATTTATTTAAAATATTTTGTAATCGAGGAATAAATGGCATCATCATTTGAACATCTCCTTAGAATTTCTAATGGAATCATGTAGGATTCCTATTGAATAATATAAGAACCACTATCGTACAATTTTGTGATCTGCCTCTATGTTAATAACTACTAAGGCTATCGTCTAAAAAGTTTTCGTATTCTTTCATCTAGTTTAAGAATTCCAAAATTTTCCAAAAAATATATTACAACTCTTTCTGGAAGCTAAAGAACATAAAAAAATCCAAACATATAGGAGTATCATATTTATAAATTCCACACTAGTATCTATTTTCATTTTGTGTCTCATAGTACTTGAGATATTGGCAAAAGTGATTAAAATTACATGAAAAGTATGTGATAATTATTTTCCAACAAAAATTAAACTTGATTTATTAAATAATTGTATAGAATCCTTAATGCGCGAGTTACACTCTTAGTCTTAAAATTGCATGTTATATTTCATTTTTATATTTATTTCTTCAATAATGTTTTAATAATAAATTTATTAAAGTAACTAATTGAAGTTCTCCGTTTTAAGCATGTAGGTTTCTTATCTGTAGATCGTAAAAAATCGTCGAAGAACATAGATTCACAAATTCTGAGTTTTAAATGTAGGAAATACCATTTTTATAAAAATGGGAGTTCAAAAAGCTTTCTTTTCCTAACTGCTATTAATTTTATTTTATGATTCGAGAATATTGAATTCCTACATAATTTTTTTATAAAATAACATCAAACCTAAATTCACCTTTGGTGGTCGTAAATCAAAGTGGATTTTATGTTCAATCTCCAATCATTTCGAATAAAACAGCTGCTAATCGGCACTAAATCAACAACTTGTCGTAGTTCTTTTTGTACAACAACAAAAAAAAAGAAAAGAAACCAAACTTCCTTTTAGATTTCTCCACCTTCAATTTCCATTAAATCTGGGAGTAAAAAGACACTCACCCATTAAAAGGCATTTCCGCGGCGATATTCATGAGCTTCCTAAACGTTTTCAACTAATCGATTTCCAAGCGATAAATAATCCTCACGTCATGTCTAAGCCCTCAAAAATGCAAATCTCCTTTGTCATCAGCCGGAATCGAATAGTTCACCTCCTCTGGAGTACCAAAACTGATTCTGTATTTTTCATTAGCTATACTAACTGGGTGACACGCAGCCGAATCCAAAAGACCCAAGATGGTGTGGGAAAACCTTCGCGGCTTCTTAAGATGGGAACTTGGTTAGAAAAAAAAAATGAAAAACGTAAATAGTATCTTTCGAAACCTATCCAAAGTTCGTATATGTGCGGCGACAGGCCTATTTTATTCTCACAAGAAGTCGTGAGGTGCAGCTAGTCCATGCGAACAAGAAATCGGAGGCCCCCTTTTGGTGTCTACTGTGGTGGAGCCGTCGCAATGGACCGCGGGAAATTCAACGTATAAAAGAGATCCATCCACACCGATGAAGTACCACTGGAGTACCACCGGCAAATCATACAAAAAAAGGTAAAAAGAATACGAAGAAGGAGGGAGGGGAGTATTCATTCCATAGAGCGAAAAGAACACATTCGATTTATGGTCTTAAATGGTCCGGTAAGGCAATTATCGTGAAATACGATTCACGCACGTGTTTTTAAAGATTGCCCACTATAAAACTAATATTTTTTCTACCTGGACGGATAATCGGTACCATGTGACAGGCGTACAGTGGAACCAATGGTGTACAATTCGCGTACCTGAAGATTTATACGGAAGAAAATCGGATCTCATCGCGAAAGGAAAATAATGAAGTTATCTAACAAAGATACCGAAGTACAATTGTTCAACTTGAAGCTTCTTACCGCCATTAGTCACGTAAAGACAAGAGGCACCGCTCCTTGGAGTCGTACCGGCTTTGAAATGCTCCAAAACAAAAAATTAAGATCCCAAAAAAACAGGTCAATGTGACCCTATAAATTTCCGGTTACATCTTAAAGACTGTTTTAAAAGTTTTACTTTTTCTTATTCATCTAGAATGATTAGTGATCGAGTTCATAGTAACTAGTTTTCTAATTAACTGTCCTCGTTAGTCCTCCTTTGGGAGTCTGTTCCTATGTTTCTAGAATGACCCACCTGTGGAGTTCTGAAAGCGCTGAACACCAAGGCGATGCCGTACCCTAGTGATATCTTCATTGTGGTCTTGCGTGTTGTATACTACACGTATCTTTTCTTATTGAAAATTGCGGCAGACTTGATAAGGTGAACACATGGGCGCGTAGGAAGCCCAACGACCACAACTTTTACGATCTTCATAAAATATTTGCTTTACTCAATACTGAACATCTTCAGGAATTTCAATTAAACGACCGCTACGGCTCTGAGGTAGTACTTCCTCGAATGGTCTAGAGGTTTGTTGGGACATACCAGTCTCCATACACAATGTCAATTTCTTAATAATGGAAATTGATGGGTCATCGGAAATCAAACTCCAAAAACCGCTGATGGCAACTGCCCGGACCATGCTGTACCATCGAAGATTATAAAAGAAGAAGAGAGTCAAAGGGACCGTATCAGAAATTTCTGTTCGAAAATTAAATTTTAACGACTAAGATGAGATAATGGTAATTACTAGGCGCTAATTCCGTATGACAAATGATGGAATCTAATACCAGTCCCGGAACAACAGATGTATGTTCCCCTTAAGACGCCGCAAGATAAGGAGCTAATTCTTGAGATTTTTTTAGGAAAACGCTTACAAGTATGCCGCAAATGCTATACACGGGATGTTCCCATCGCAGTAGTGTGTCAAGAAAGTAGGGATATGTTGTTAATTTTTCATTTTATACCTGTTACACTGATTTTATTCTCGGTTTTATATGGACATTAAAAATTGTGGATTTAGTATCTGTGGGTACGTGTTATCTGTAACGATGATTCGTTTTTAATGTCGATTCCTTTCGATAGGAAGGTGTGGTGTTTTTTTTTTCAATTCAATTATAATTGTATATGTACACCCTACGCAGCGACAGATTGACCTTTTAAAAGTGTTTTTGGTTGTTTTCGTCGTGAAATACAATTTTTTTTCTTCGTAAAAGTTGGGCATTTGTTTTGTTTGAATTTTATACGACAGTGATTCTTATCTAAATAAGTGCACCTCTTTAAGATAAGCGAAAAAGTTTCAACGGATATCATTCATTGTTTTATTATTTTTTTGAACATAATTTATATTGAACATTTCTTAAGTTAAAAATCATGTTTGTACAGAAAAATACAGGCACTTATAGATTTAATTAAAACGGTCGTAACTAATTTTATTCAGGTTATACCAAACTATAAAAAACTTTACCGTTCTTACTTTATTTAATTAATTTTAAATAAGTTTTGAATAAAAGCCCAAAATAGCTAACTATTTAAAATAAATGTGAAATTATACTAACAAAGGTACAATTGGCCTCGGCTGACGTCAACAACTGTATGTATTCCAGTAATCGACAAATCAAATCAGGTCTGACTATCCTACTTTAATAAATGCCGAAAGGATAATTAATTTTAATAAATAGGATTTTAAGAGCCATTTATATATATATTTTTTTTTTCTAAAAAAAAATATATTTTTCGGGACGAAATCATTTTAATAGATAAAAACGGAATATGAAATAAGTTTGAGAGTATTTAAACACAATGAATTGTTACCTGTAAGCTAAAAAAGAAAACACGATTCTAGAATATAAGCCTACAATTAAAATCTCTACCAATCCCGTTGTGAATCTGAACCTAAAGACCTCTATAAGATTGTTAAACACTTGCTTGATCATTCTGTAACCAATCTTTCAATTATTGGCCGTAAGGCATCAAAAAGAATTGATGGACCAAATTATAACTGCAGCAGATGAATCAATTAGACACACTAAAGCTATTCTTGGGAGATTACTAGTTTATAGTTATCATGTCTTGACGCATCGTGCGCATCAAGTTCTAGTGATCCCTTAATGGAATATTCTTTGTGCTGATAAAACCATATTCGCAACGCGAAGTCCACTACTCTTCATAGTCGTCAGTCTCTTGTGGATGTTATCTCTCACACAGGTTTATTCAATTCTGCCAGTGGCTAAATATGTCTAGACTAGAAATTGATAACAATTTTGTAGTCCATAAGTCTGATTACTTGTTCCTGTTGCTCTGATTACTTTTGTATGTGTTTCTAAAATTATATACGTTGATTTGTGTCAACGATTCATTTATCCTCATTAAATTGTGAACTTGAAAGTTTTGCAGTTATTGTTTGAAGAGATAATTTAACTACTCAAATAATACTGCAAAAATTTAGGTCATTCTCTTGATGAAAGTACTACTGTACTTTATTTTTATTTATTTTTTTTTCAGGAAAAATAATTTAAATCCGCATTATCTACACATATTCTTTTATACCAAGATTGTTCGTTACAGATGCACTTTTATAAAATACAAGGATATGAACAATTTTTTAGAGGAAAATGTTTGGGGTAAATTCCACCGCATATGTAGGCCAAGAGTTAAATTAACTAACAGAAAACTCATGTATGTATATTGAAAAATTTAGTAAGACCTCCCGAGCATCGAAGATCGTGTTGAATGCGTTGACAGAGATATGCATCCGTGGTCCTAAACATAGGTTGCCGTAAACACCGAACCGCCCATATGGTTGGATTTCTAGTTAAAAACATTTTCCAGATAAGATTCACTCCACAAGTGTGTACGGCACAAGACAAAACAAAGCCAAGAAGACGTTCTCTATTTCTTAAACATCTTCTCAACGAGTAGTGTTTTTTCTTTTTTATTTTTTTTCTAAAAAAGAAAAAAAATTATGATCAAGCAAAAAACAAGTTATTCAGGTAGAAAACAATATCAGGGAGAAGTGCCGATAAGAACTATATGCAACTAGACTTTCTACTTCTCAAATTAGGAGAATGATCGATATCAGAAAAAGTGACGATCGTCCAGAGGTACAAGAAGCGCATTGTTAGAGTTATGCGAGATGCTGGTACACGCGTCATATGATAGCTCCTGCCGAAGATGAAAGATGAGGTGCATGCCCCGCGTGCTGTCTTGGGAAAATCCCTCCGGTTTTTGTAGGCGTCGTCTTCTTATGTTGAAGAAGTTTGTGAAAGAAGTTTAAAAAAGAGAAGAAGAATTTGCGGTTTCTTCTCTTCTCGTAATTTGATCACCAAGGTTAGGTGAAATAATCGCTCCTACTGTGATCAGTCTCAATTCGGTAGACTGGCGTTATGCAAATTCGAGAATTAGTAACGAACTAATTCTGTAATTTGTCGGTGACGTGGGTTGGGTAGGTGGAGTGTAATTTATGGCGCCAACGAACGACTGGGATCAGTCACCAGGTAAGCGCCATAGTGGGCTCAATGGACCATTTTTATGAACAGAAGTCGGTTATTGGTACCTCTTGATGCATTTAATGTTTGATCTCGTTTTATGTAAATGATTCATTACAAAAGAAATATTACTTTGGAATTTCTAGAAAAACAATCGTGACTGAGTCATCGACACGTAGCTAAGATAAAGTTTTATGAATAGTTTTTTATAGAACATAGCAATCCAAAGAGCTTTGTTTTTCCTTTATTTTATTTTAATCTTTAAGAGGAATAGTTTTCCACACAAACATTTTTCAAATTGCTACTAACAATATCGACATTTCTGTTTTGAGACTTGTTTTTACTAAGTTAAATATAGTTTGAATTTTCAAAAATCAAGTTTTTAAGGGGTTTAATTAAAATCCGAGGATTTTGTCATATAAAATCTGTTCTAAAATTCAAAATACTGCTTTTATTTTTTTTATATAATAAACATTTGATTAAAACTATTCCTAAGTGATTAGATTTTTAATGTAAAACAAACTTCAAATAAAGTTCATTTTACAATTCTTCTTATTGATATTAATTGTTGATTTAATTTTAAGTATAAATAAATCGTTTCAAGAATATTTGAAAATTTGTACCGAAATTTCAAATATTTACCGGAAAAATTGATCTGTTTTTATTTTTTCTACTTTTTTTATGAACTTATCTGAATACCTTGCATAACCACTCTATTATTATTATATTATTAGAAAACCAAGAAATCTCTCCTTAGCAGTTTTAATTTTTTTCTTTTGTTATAAGCGAGATTATTGTCCTCTTAAAAATTGAACAAGGAAAGAATATAATTTTTATATTAAATATATTTTTAAATCAAAGTTTCAAAATTATTTATTGATATGCAATGTAAATGTGAATTTGCGTATTACAACATGAGTAACAATTTCTTCTCAATTTTTTTCGTGATTATAATTTTTTTTTTACTAACGAAAAAATGATGTGGATAACTTTAAAATTGGCCAGGTCATATCGCAAACATTCTGCATAACTACCATCTAATAAAGCGACCACTTAGTCATCATTTCGAAGCATGAGAATCGGATAAAGACATAAAAAAAAAGAACACGAAAAAGTTCTTATTACAAATTTGCAAGAAACAGGGGCGTGATAGTGCGCGGGAATGTTAAGACCTCTATAGAAATAAGAAAAAGGTGGTAGACAACAACACCGCCGCCAAGAAGTGCACTACACTCAGCGGGCTTCTCAGTAAAATTGTGTGCAATTACCGAAGACAATAGACAGATTGGCTAAGGCTAGAACCGGCATGTTCCAAGTAGGTCTAAACTCGATTGACCACAATGCATGCCCTAATAAGGTGGCGGCTGATCCAAAAGTAGAAAGAATTATGTGCTTAGTTACGTTACCATTTTTGTTCATCCTTTGTCGTTGACCCCTTCCTCGTCTGCGGTGTTGGCTGTTGCTCACAGGGTGATTATGTGAGGAATTCTCCTGTGCATTTAATGCACTTTTCGTTTTTCTTAAGATTCCTCCTCCGGCGCCGCCACCGCCGCCACCGCTAGAAGCTCGTCTCGCGATATTACCAGCAAATGAACCACTTCTTGCACCGATTTGAGTGATGTTCCCAAGAAAATTGTTCCTTCTTAAGATGTCGTCTTCACTTTCAAGGAATGATGATCCTGAAGACGATCGGTCATACCTCCAATCATATCCATCGGCACCGTGATACTGAACAGCATAAAAAATTGCTATCACAGCATAAAGCACCAAATAATTGCATTGACCACTCATTTTATTTACTTTAACCCAAAATGCACTTCAGTAGTTAATCACCACCACCGAATCATCATCATCGAATAGCAGCCAAAAAGAAGCAATATCTCACACAAAAAAAGAATAAGAAGAAACCCAAAGACAACAACGAAGACAATTCCCTTGACCCCAACCGCGAAATGGTTTAAATCGAAGAGCGCATAAAACACATTATTCCCCCCTAATCACACAGATCACATGGAAAAGCGTTAACGGACGAAATCATTTCATTTCATTTCTTCTGAATCAAAATTTGCGAGGAACGAACACAAAAATCGGCCTAAACAAATGATCGTGTACACCATGAGTAATCCTTTAGATGTTGCTGCAAAAACACAGCACACTTTACCCTATAATAAAAAAAAAAAATAAACAAAGTAAAAAAAAAAACTAAGAAATAAAACAAAAAGATCATCATGCAATTGCGCACGCGTACACTGCTCAACTTAGCGACGAGATTAATTCGGAACAAACGCAAAAAACGATTGCAAGGAAGATCATCGGACGCGCGAAACGCACATGTCTTCGCATTTCTATTTTCGTATATCCTTTTTGATACGCAATAGAATAAAAGGTCGATAAAGCAAAGCGAAAAAAGAAAAAAAATATTGTCGTCTAATATGCCTAGATCACTTGCTCGATCCACCGATCGAGATGATCTTATTCCGAAGATGCATACAAAATTTTCTTTTTAAACAAAACAGACGACGAAAACTTCTTAAAGACGCGCGCACGCGTATTTGACGAAAGCCACCGAGAGACTGACTACTACCCAGTTCAACATGTTTATGTTTGCTCTCGATCGGCGATCCTCGAGTTTTCTTGGGCACTTCCTTGAACACATTCGACTGCATGCTCTGCTGCAGCCAAGAAAGACCCCAAAGACGAACACTTCGATCGTCATCGGTTTCATCGTCGTCTTTGCCGTCGGTCTTCCCAAGAAAGCGAAAATCCCCATGCAGGAAAAACAAAAACAAAAACAAAAATGTTTACTAAAATAAAGAGATGTAATTCGCCCCGAGGTCTGGGTGTATATACAAGTACAAAAGAACCCCGGAGGAAGAAGTTCTTCTTAAGAAATCCCTCCACTTTCTTTCTTTCCTTAGAGTGCTGTCTACACTCTTGGTCAGCTATTTTTCGTTAAGATTTTGCGGTCTCAACAGAAGATACAAGTCGGTATCGGTCTGACGATTTCTATAAAGGGAACGACCATGTTCAGGTGAGAATCAGAGAAAATTGATTACCTTCTTGAGACCGAACTGTTTTGATATTTAAAAAGATTGCACCGGACACTGGTCTTCTTTACCTTCTGGTGGCCTTAAAGTTAGGGGTAGGAATTGAAGAGATAGAAGATCACGAGTCAGTAGTCAAGCAGAAGCGCATGTGTTGATTAATTGCTTTTATGCTCTGATGTATGGTGTTTTTCGGTAATCCTGAATTTAGAAATATTACGCCTTCTCCGATTACAGTCAGGTGAGAATTTTCATGGGCATACTATCGAATTACCAACCGGTTAAGAGATCACTGTCTAAGCACTTTTGAGATTCTGTCCCATTTATTTAAAGTCACAAACTATTAAGAAAATTTATAGGATGCAAATTTACTTTTTTCTATATTCTTTTTACCGCTCAACTTTTCTTTTTAAATAATTGAGCGCACATCGTAAAGTTATTTAAAGGGAATTTTTTTAAATACAAAATCCAAGAACTGATAAAGTTTTGATCTTAGATTTTTAATATTTTAATATACAATTTCTATTCGTTTCCATTTTATAATATATAAATTTAAATTTACAAAATTGGTGAAATGGGAAAAATTCCAAGGTTTAAAAAAGACGATAAGATTAATTACATTCTAATTATTATTAAGTATGGATTTTAGTATAAAAGAGATACTATTTTAATGTAGTTTTTTTTTTTAAATAAATTTAAATTTTAGATAAAATGTTATTTATTCTATACAAGAAAAAAAATAAAAGTTGAAAAATTATACGGTTATGTACGATTACTTTTTGTAAAGTAATTATATACGATTTTTTAGGATAAAATTTAGATTTTAGGAACATACACAAAATACATACTCTGTTAAGATAAATCAATGTATGGAATATGATTGATTTGCAGGGATAGACACACCCTGTAGTCGACGTATGTACTTTCTCACCACCTAAGAAATCCCACTTGGTCTGTATCGAATGCCTATGTCTGTACGCGAATACTTTCATTCTATACCACCAACCTGGACTAATGTCCGAGACTCAATAAAAACGACCATCGACCATAAACTGCGATTCAAGTCCGATGTTGATCTCAAAAAAGGCGAAACAGGCGGCCAAGAAAATGAACTCACTTCGAAGACGTTTGCGATAAATCTTCGTAGCACTTCTTAAGAAAATTGATAGCTAAAGATGCCGCACAAGTGTAATAATGCGTTGGAAACGAAGGAGAAAGTCCAGGGCGATAAGAACAAAAGATCCTATGATAATCCTCCTTCTGTTCTTAAGCAGTCCTTTTAGCATTTTTTTACCTTTTGTTCAACACCGCCACAGGCGCTTTGTAAATTCACGTGTTGCCGGTAACCTCCTTTTTTCTTGGAAGACACCTTTCGTGCTGTCGTGTCTATTTTCCATGCGCACAGGTAAAATAAACCGTGGCGCGTCCAATAAATGTCCGATAAGTGTTAAACGTAACAAATTGCCTCCCTGGGGCTTAACCGTTTACGATTACGATTTATTGCCGAGTGTGGAATTGATTTTTGCGTCTATAAAGGCGCCATTAAAGTTTAAATCCTCCTCTCATATTCCATCGTCTGCTTTAAGAAGAATTACAAAATTCTCACTTCATAAGCACATCTACCTTCAGGTAGCTATAATAAATTCATAATTCTTGGCCTTCCAGGTATCGATCCCGATAGTTCATCAGAGTAGAGAGGCCCAATTGAATGCAATCAATGGAACACGGTAGCACCGTGGGAATGCAACTCGCGAATATCTTTAGAGTCTATAAAACGCCCTTCTGAAACGAGCTAAGAGAAAATTAAATAAACATCGTGGTCGCAGATTGGATCGCATGATGATTTATTCGAAATAAATTGAATTCTCGACTAATTCGTGTGTGTGAAGAAGATCCGCCTTGATTAAGTTAGTTCTGATTGCGTGTTGGGACAGAAAATTATTGTACAAATATTCGAAAACTGAAAGGTTATCTTACTATTAAAGAAATTACTATATCACGTAATTAGAGCTTTGTAATAACTGTGGACCACACATCGGAGTATATTAATTTAATTTCTCTTAGAAGGCAATAAGAAAAATCTGACTCCAATTTGAACCGAATCGACGAAAGTTAAGATGAGCTAAGTCCGGCCAAGTCAAGATGAACTATGTTAAAAAGAAACGATGGAGACAAACCGAAGCAAGCTAAGTCGAGTTTATATGAATTAATCCAAATAGGGCCAAATTTAGACGAACTGAGCTGTTTCAAATCAATTCGAGCTAAGCTAAGACGGGTTGAACTGAATCGATCCAAGCCAAGCCAAGCCGATTGGAGTCATAACAAAGTGAATGCAAGTCGAGTCAAGTCAAATTGCTTCGAACAAAAGTAAAGCGAATTAAAATAAATAAACAAAGATATCTTTTTTTTGGAAGGACTCTTTTTCTATTAAGTGATTCTACATTCAGTCGAATTATCTACATATGTGAAGATCTCGATATATTCTTTATTAAGTAGTGCTATTTGTAAATTATTTTCCTAAACAAATTACACGTGGTTTTTCTCTATCTATAGATTTGTAAATTCTCACTTTTTTATTTGTGTTCTGAACACCTGTATACATTTAAAAACTTTCAACAAATTACACATTATCGTGATCCTATCTCGAAGACAAATAAATCCTCGAACTCCACCCTGAAATTTCATCTCTAAAAAAAGAAGACAAAAACGTCTGCAATTCCGACTAATTAAAGGTGGCTACGGCGGCCGCGCGGTCTTAGCACAAAAAATCAGCAATTTTTCTTAAATGAGCCCCGTCTTGAGACGTAAACAAGGTTTGCATGCAAGCAATTACCTTTCATGTGTTATTATTATCGCCGCACGCTGTAATGACCGCGCGCGCAGCTCTTCTTTAGGATGGAGTTTGGCTTATCTGCGATGAGCCTCCTTCAGAAATCATTATCAGAAATTGATATTGGTGATCATGGGGCCAGGGATGGGGAAAAATTAAAAACAAAACACAAAAAAGCGACTGAAGAAGACACAAACAAACCTGTTTCCGATATTACATGAGAAAAACGTTGAACGGAGGTATCTCAAGACAAATCCGATATTATTTCACGTAGAAAGAAAGTTCCAGTCGATTTAAATTTTGTGCATATTTGATGCACGTTTTGTCCAAGACGAATCCAAATCTGAAAGAAAGTGAGAACAAGGTCTATAAATACAGGATATTTAACGGTCTAAATGATATCCTAATGTGTCCAGGGGACAAGTTAAGACCCCTGTTTGGGACACCTAAATTTGATTTTTAACAGCCGTGATATGGTCGTCGAGGGCTTGTTAAACGTTAAATAATTACACTGTCCGACAATTCTAGCCGCGATTCCAATAAATCAGTCTATAGAAGGCGCGACAACGAGCGCCGTTGAATACAGCGACCGGCCGACGGAAGAATAGTATCGATGTCTTAAAGAATCTCCCCCGCGTGCGCTCGGCCAAGTCTTTTGCTGTGCCGCCCGCGGGCGGCTTGACCACTTGAAATATTCTTGATGGGATTGAATTCCAAAGCCGGAAATCTTGTTATCAACATGTATGACAAGCATCATCTATCCACCTGTGTACCTGTACTATTTTCTGCCCCAGAGTCGTCCAGGTGAGGTCAATAAGCGCTACAACGCCGCCGCCGCCGTCGACTGTCTATACCTTGCGGTCTATGATGGCTGTGACGAAGCTGAAATGGAACTCTGAAGAAAAAGAGAGCTCGTTCTGGTAGTCACCGACTCTAATAAAATTCGAAATTATTCCCATGTTTATGCTTCATTAGAAAGAAGGCATAGCACTTTTAAGGAATCTGCTCTTGAAGGGGCTTCATATTTATGCTTTCTATTTTTAAACCGTAGTGAGAAGAGTTCTTAAGTAGTGTCTAGAAATTGGAAGGGAATAATCCAGAAGGAATCTGGACTACAACCATCACCTAATCAAGCAGCTATTTAGACAGCCATTTAATAAAACATTAACACATCAAGAAGCAGGGTACAATTTACCTAGTTAAAAGTATTTGAATGAGTAGACAATTTTAAATTCTGCTTTATAATATAAATATCTTCTTAATTTTAGTACAATAAAATGTTAATGAATTGTAATTAAACCGTAAATATTTATAATTCAAGATCAATCGATAGTTTGAACTAAACAAAAACTCCAATTGTTTGGAAGAATTTCTATATAGAAATCAAAACAATTCTTCAAATTTAAACTGACTATATAAAAAATATCAATGCTTGCCTAAAATAAGCAATGAAATTTTATACAAAACCTCGATAATATGAATTATGTTTCATTCAATGACAACCCTGCAACTCGGGGAAAATCCATCTTTTCTTGAAATTAAAAATTCTATGAAATAATACTTACAAATTACAAAAATACAGTTGTAATTCGGCAAGAAAATTAGATCAACAAAAAAGTTTAAGCAAGGTAGAATAATAAGAGTGCATCAGATTGAAAATGTATAGCATGTACAGTGTATACATTTTGTAGAGTCTCTAGTCCATTTTCATCTAATGCTTTCGGCCCTCGATTTCGCGTATACAATAAGCAGTCACGAGGTCCAATTGTTGCAAACTAGCCGGAGGTAAAACGTCGTGGGAGAAGAACATTTTCTTATTGTTTGAAAACTGAACAAAAGGAGGCGGAAATCTAATTCACTAAAAAGGTACGTCTCAATAAGAGAGAATAATCCATTGTTAGTTTTCTTTAAAATTCTTCAAGTGGACTTCTACTATCTTTAAGATGTTACGACCCACTGGGAAAAAAAGCCCCTTAAGCCTTTAAGATCCACTTGAAAGAATAAAAGGAAGAATAAAAAGAACATATTAAAGAAGGAAGAGTAAATTTCTCAAGGTGCATATTGTGTTAATTTAAGGATGAAGATTTTTCCCACCCAAATTTTTGTTTTTTGTGTTTCACCCACGTACATTGAAAATCGTATATGTATGGTTTTATCATTTTATTTTTTAAAATTTTTTAGTTGCCTGTTCTTTTAACTGATTACAACTTGTAATTAGCTATACGCCTGCAAGAAGTAATGAAGACGGCGTCCTTCCTGTTCTTAAGATATCGACAAGACATTTGAGCTAATCATCATGCAAAAACTAAAAGAAATTAAAAATTTATTGCTCAATTCATGGCGTTGTCATCAGCCGCCTTAAATGAAAACGATTTTAACAAGTTGAGATGAGTCTGCAGACGATGAAGGCACTTTTGATCTTTTGTTGCGATCATCGTCTTCCAAGTAATCTTCAAGTAACCCGTCATTGCAACTAGCCAGATGCATTAATTGCAGTCCGCGATATTTCCTATCGGAGCATGAGTGTACAAGGCACTTATCAACATGATATCTATCAAAGGAAGTAAATTGATTGCCGGCTGATTGCAGGTTCTTCCCATGGTCCTGGGAAGCAGACGTGGTGGGCAATCCCGAAGGAGATAAGTCTGAGGTACTATAGATCATTCTGGCGAGCGAAAATTACACCTTTAATGGATGCCCCCTCCTTATCAATGTGATGACTTTTAAAGGGTTACATGCATTTACGAAGGGATAAACCCCGTCAATTTCAAGTCACGAGTCAC
This sequence comes from Proctacanthus coquilletti, assembly GCA_001932985.1. Classification (NCBI taxonomy): domain Eukaryota; kingdom Metazoa; phylum Arthropoda; class Insecta; order Diptera; family Asilidae; genus Proctacanthus; species Proctacanthus coquilletti. The sequence goes on along the minus strand of MNCL01000031.1, from coordinate 385,155 downwards.
GTGTCAGAAGTTTTACTCTTATCTTTCTACTACAAACTAAAAACAAAACAAAACAAAAAACTACTTCAACTCTCATTACGTAATATTAGCTTCCTTTGCAAAATAAATATATAAATAAACAAAGATTTGTATTTTTTACTATAAATTTACCTACAACATGTCTATGTAAGTACAAACAGATAAACCGACAGCAAAGCAAACAAAATGTAAAGCCTATTTTTTAAATTAAACTACAATCTATCTAAAAATGAACACGAGAGAGTGAGCCTGGATTTTTAAATGGGCTTGTTGTGATTTTAAAAATTTAGTAAATTGTTATGAAAAAAAAACTACGAAAAATTTAAAAAAACGTTGGCTTCTAAATAAATTTGATTTGATTTCTTTTCAATTCTTTTTTCTTGTTTACTTTTTATTTAGTTTATTTTATGATTTAATTTCGACATTATTTCCCCATTTTATTTTTTGTTTTGGAACCAACAACAATATTTTTTCATGCTCTTGTATTTTGAACCAGCTAGTGTTTATATATCATTATTATTTATTATATTATTATCTATCATTAAGGCTAGTCTGCATTACGTAAATATGCTTTATTTTTTTTTTATATTTGTTCACAATTACAATGATTAGTTTTTTCGCGTTTGAATTTCTTTTTTCGCAGTTGTTATTCAATTATTTTCAAATATTCTTTTAATTTGACTGAATAATTGCTTCCCTCAAGCATAAAAATACAATTTTATCTTGTCTATTTAGTCTAAAAGGATAAAAACCCCAGGCAAACCGATAAAACGAAAAAATTGCTCAATTATTCTTTGCTGAACAGACATTTTTTTTTCTCCAGTTGTAGGAAATGTCTGACATCAACTGAAACGAAACACTAAGTAGCTTTAGGAGAATCATTAGTAAAACTTCTTCAAAGAAAAATACAATTCATTACGTTTTCTTCTGGTCTTTTTTTGTCTTCCGTAAGTATGGAAAGTCAAGAAAACAATTACCGTCACGTTTAAGTGAAGCTAATCAGATACACGACGAGGAGAACAACTTGGAACTTTGAAAACCAAGAAGTCTAAATAATCGCTGACGAAGCCGGGAGGGCACTTCTGTACATTGCCCTGAACGAGGTTGAAATCTATCGATCCCCCAAAATTAGTTCACCTCACAAACATTTTTGAATGTTATTTATAAATAAAACAAGTTAGTACTTTTATTACAATAGAAAAGTTAGTACTTTTAGTACAATAGAAAATTATAATTGTTAACAAATTGGATGAAATTCGCATTTTTCGCATGATTGAAATTCAATTCCTTACGTTAAAATTGCTTACACCAAAAAAGGGTTAATGTTCCAAGTAGCTCCTTGCATCCACTTTTATTTGGCATCAAAAAAAGGGCATGCCAAATTTCAGCGAACTTTCTAAAAAAAATTCAAAGATTTTTTGGGATCAAAATTAAAAAATTGTAAAGATCTTGGCATATAAAGTGATAGAACTGAGAAAACAACAACAATCGTGAATTGGATAAAAAATACCCAAGTTAATAACGTATAACCACTTAAATTTAAAAAAAACAACTATAGGCTCTATTTTTCATTTTTGATATTATTAGTTTTCAAAATACTTATTATTTTTCTCTCTCTTATTAAAAAAGCTACAAATAATTTTGAATTTTTTATAAATAAATCAGATAAGCACTCAATGTGTTAAAAGTTGGGGAACTAAGAAGCTACCAGTAGAGGTTTTTAGACCTCTGACTACCAAAAGCAAATTCCCCGAAAATTGACCCTATTAAGTTTTATGAGAAACAGCCCCCAGCCAGTTGATGGTAACCAATTTCATAAAGCATGTTAACAAAGTGCAGGTCGTACAGCTTTACCTTCCTTATACCTTCGAGGTGTTGTTTAACACCGAATGTTTACGTCCTTATGCATTTTGTAAATTAGCCAAGCTAACGTCTTAAAGGCCCCGCAGCATGTTTGCATAGATGTCCTCATTTTTCAAGACATTTTTTAAGTGCTTGCATGCACTTAAGAATCGTACCGAATAAATCTTCCCAATTGGCTATACCTGCCTAGGGTACCTGAACAGGTATAATAGGACCAGGCGTGAAGCAATATCGCAACTATTGCAAAATCACTCAAAAGTAATGGAATACGTTATCGAATGCCATGACAAGGGGGGAGGATGGAGGGCACCTGGCAAAAGCTGGCTGGATATGTGGCACGTTATAGCGCCCAGATTTACGATCCCATTCAGCTGACACTTTTCTGATCTGAAACGTACCTTTCTTGGAGAGGTACTCGAACCGAATTGAATTTAATGAGAACAGGTAAATTGAGGCACTGAAACGCAATGCCGGCATTTTCGACTAATGCAAGATATCCCGGCGAAAGGTGCCAAACAGACAAATTGATTCCATGAAATATTTTCACTTTCCATCAAAAGGTGTTTATCCGCTTGCGTATAGATAGGCAAACAGACAGTCTTACCTGTAAGATGGTATCAGACTTAAAGGTGAGGCTTTTATACGACTCGAGAGCAATTTATTTGGCTTTCACCTGTAATAAGGGAATTATTATTTTACGTGATGCAATTGATACAGCCATTTTTCCGACTCAACTTGAAATTGGATGGCAATTCTATAAAAAGTGGATTTCAGATGAAATTGCATAGGTCATGAACCTATATCATAGAAAATTAGTCGAAATTGAAATGTGTCCCTATTCGATGCGAACAATTTCCGCAGTCTGTAGAAATAAGTACAATAAACACGTGAATATAACCAGAGTAAATATTTTTAATTAAACAGTTTAAAACTCTAAATACTGGTAACTTTAATTGCTCTTATTAATTATAAATAGAGTTAATACTAGTTAACCTATCAACATTTTGATAAACCAGATAATTGGAATTTTACAATTGAAAGAGTCTGAGAATTTGTACAAAAGTGGGCCTGGAACTCTTACCATTAGGAATTTTTAATTAATCCTTAATTGAAATCAAAATTCGGCCCCTAATAAAAAGAGAAATCCAATTTTATATAAATTTTTGGATAAAATATTTCTTTAAATGGGAAAATATAAATTTTTTTATATACCCTCCAACTACAATTATGTAAATAAAAATTAATTTTATTGAGAATTTATTGCAAATAGTGTTCTACACAGTGGATATAAATAGAAGTCATTATTAAGATCTTCAAAAGAACTTTTTTTAGTCATAATCATAATAATCACCCATTCAGAAAATTTATTACCTCAAAATATTCTTTAATTGCCACATAACTTCCCTCAAAAGGATTACACCATCTGTCTCATATTTACCTGATTGCTCCCTGTCGTTGAATCATAAGTATCTTAGCACCTTTTAATGACACCTGGTAACGACACTAATTACCCATTCTGAATACCTATACCTCTAAAAGTTCTTTCCGCATGCCAACCAGGCGAGAGATAGATGGAACCGTTAAAGATTGCGGCAAAAGGAAATAAAATCCGCGAGTGTGCGAAAAGAGGAATCCACCTAATCGACGAAACCGTGTTTATCCCCCAGTAATCGCGACCGCTGATGTTACGTTATACACACTTTCCGGTGATTAGCCCTTTCTGTATCTCCACCAGATTCCAACAGGTATGAACAGCAGCATCATGTCTTTTGTGCTCGTATCACGTGTAAAATGCACCCAACGGACCGGCCAGGTAGCATTAATTACAAGTAGTGACTCATTGAGGGTCATGTGATTGATGACATTTCATTTTCCCAATTCTGTGGTATCCAGACCGTATCTGACCACACCTGACCGCACCTGAACGATCCCGTGAGTGGTTCTCTTGGTTCTCTCTCATTGTTCAGAGCCCGGACTTGCGTGCATCACCTCTTTGATTGCCCGGGAATCAGTTTACCTTTAATACGGACACGGTAAACTGGCCGGCCTCGCGGACCATCGGCAATTCCGTGGGCAACGATTCACTTTCATGCGGTCGTAAAATTATAAATTGCATTATATGACCCATATGAAAGGTAGTTCGCGATCGGGATTAAGCACTGGCCTCAAAAGCGTGATACAAGCGGCAGAAATTTTTATTTTCGATTTTGTCGCGAATGCGTTGCAGAGGCAGAGATCCCCATGTGTGGTCCATTGGTTAGAATCAAACTGTCGTTAATCGAAAATCTCTCGCCTCCTTAGGAAGCTATAAAAAAAATGCGACAAGTCAAGTGCATCATCTTCGGTAGTGTCTCCAGCCAGGGATGGATTCAAATATTGCCTTAATCGGCAAGTATCGCCCAGACTTACTAAAATCAATGCCGTCCGGATTTCTTAAGTCTACACTGGTTGATGATGATGATCCGACTGTGCTGACTACCCTGAACTTGAGCTAAGTAATTTAGAGTTAGATCTCCAACAACAGCTCTCATGACCATACACAGTGAGTAATTGGTTTCCAATGACGTCACTAGAGAGAGTTTACTCTTCACTATATAACCAGATCTAGTTATTGCGTGTGGTTAGTCTCTTGATAAACTTTCTAGAGGAAGGACGTGTTTCGATATTGATCTTATAAATTCGACACTCTTTTTTATTTTTACTTTTCAACTTAAAACTTTCGCGTTTATTTCACTTACTTATTTTATTTCTTCATTTATTTTTATTCCTATTTTTTTATTTTTTTTATTCCTCCTGTTTTATATTTTGCATTTTTACACAACAATTTTTAGACCATTTTTCTTATCTTGATTATGCTAGTCTTTTTACTATAAATCGCCATTTTATTCTTTTTGATTTTTCGTGTGATTTTTTTTTTAAATCTTTAAAAGCCGATATTTTTTAATAATTTTTACAATTTTGCACCTATGCTCTTGGTATCGAAACTAAAACCACCGATGCATCCCTACTTCAATCGCAGCAGCTGTTGGCAATTCATTTCTATTTTTGCTTCTTTTACGAGAATTTTTATTAGCAGAAAGCCAAGTAGTGGCATTATGCTCTGCGGAAGTAGCCACCAAATGGAAATCGTCTTCAAATCACGCCCTATTTCCTGTGCCATTGACAATGAGATGAACTTGGACTACCCTTGCCACCAGAATCGAAGATCTGCAACCGCAGCATCTCGAAAAAAATGTTTCGTTATCAGATCTAGACGAAGAACTATGGATATCGGCGCGATCAACTGCAAATTGCATTCAAATGAGCCTATCAAGTCTATAATAATCGTGACCCCCGGAGATGGTGGCCTCCTGTCTTCGATTCAATCTCTCCGGAGATCTGAGTCATTTGCTAAGATTGCCGTCGACAAACTGGAGGTCGATGATCCAGCCGCAAGCACAAAAGGTGCATTTCTTTAAGAAATCTCCGTCTTATGGGCCGTACAGGTTCGACCGTATATTCATCCGAATAAATGTTAAATCATCACTTTAATAGCGAATAGGGAAGAGGTGCTAACTTTATGGGTGCGACCACCTGAGTGCCTCCAACTGATGCAAAGGAGCACCTACAGTGGACGGTTAAAAAAATTGGAATTCTTCAACTATCCCTAGATTTATAAATACTACTAATTCTCAGTAAGACACGAATTCAGCCAGATGTTCCAACTCAGTAGGGAACCCCTCGTTTGACCAGCACGAATGTTTTGGAAAACTCCATAATGAATGCAACGCAAGTTAATTTCATCTAATTTTATTATCCTGTTTTGGAACCGGATAATTTAATCCAATTAATTTCGGGCATAAACTCAACAAGATTTTCTGATTAAGTCATATCTCTTCCACTCAATTAAGAACCGCTGACCAGTCAGACGATTCGAGTGGTCGCACAGTATCTCCATGAATCTTGACTACCATTGGTTCATTCATGTTATAGATGGAATTGCAGATTAATGTTAAATGCAGCTGGAGAATTAAATTTTGTGAGATGTTCTTAATTAAGATTAAGGTCTTCGGATGACCCCAATTTCAGTAGGGTGATAAGCATCGTATTGTTTTTAGAATTTTTCATTTTAATTGCAGATTAAATTTAACTCAGATGGATGTTGAAAAATAGTCTCATATCCATGTTTGATGTGGAGTCTTAAAGTGTTCTTAAATTTTGGAAATAATAAATAATACTACTGTGAAATTTATAGGTTTGAGTTTATATTTTATAATTAATATTTTATTGTGATTGAGATTTTTACATTATTTAATGATGATATTAAAACAATTTCTTTAATTGTAAGATTTTTAATTTTACCGATTTTTATTTTGCTAAAATTTATAACCCGTGACTGTTTTAATATCCACATGTTATATTTAAGGTTTGTTTTATTTTATACTTTACTTTTTGCATTTTATTTTATTTTTATTTATCTTTTTATCTCATATCATTTATTTATTTTTTTTAATTTTAACATCTCTTTCCGATATTCTTTTATTCTATTTCCTTAATTAATTTGAAACAAAACGAGAAGAAAAAAAATTAAAAAAAATATTTATTAATATATAAAATAAAAGTGTTTAAAAGATTTAATGAAGAAATCAGAAATTAGAAAAGCACAGCAAATTTAAATAATTTTAGCTTCCAAGCTAAACATTTTGCTTTAATATTTTATTTATTATTTTATGTCATTTTCTACTATAGTCATTAAAATATTTACTAATTAAATACGTGTCTTAAATACGATTTGTAACGACTTTAGGAAATAAATAATAGTAGATAATAGTAAATCATAAATTATATTTTTCTCTCATATAATACACGACACATGGACATGTTAGCAAACGATAAAATGAGACTTTACAGCTTTTCCAGCCATAAACCATAAAAGCAATTGTGAAAGGAAGAATATCTACGTTATACGGTTTTTTTGTCATTGAAAAATTGGGTCTCCCTCGCTTTCTTTGTTCCCGGTGAATTCATCAAGACAATAACCACTCGTACGGTATGCGATAAATTAAAGGGCAAACTAAGCAGAACCAGTGCTGTTACGCAGTACTCGGCGAAATTCCCGAGACCCATGAAATGTGCAAATAAAATGGACCGCACCGGAGCCGCATACGTAATCGGATGCGGTGGAGTATGCGTACAGTGGGGCTCCGGCAGCCGGTGCCATTTTTGGGGCGTCCAGGCGATCCGTCTCTGGATTATTTTGCCTCATAATAAATATCTTTGCGACAACTGGCATTCCTTCATTAAAAACGCGCGGGTACTTTTGTTCCGCGAGCCAGTACTATGGGAAGAATATATGGTCATGGGCATCGTCAGTCTTACCAGGCCTATTTAAGGAATCGGTAACGAGCTCTCCCCGGTATGGAAAGAGACCCACAAATGCACCCGAACGCCCCATCCCGTACTCCATGTAGGAGCTATCGAACCGTGAAAAATCTCAGATCACGCCCAAATTTAGAATTGTATGCCTTTGCGGGTGTTGCAGAGGCGGTACTGGCGAGGTGCTCTTCTGGGTCTTCCTCGGCTCCATTTGTAAAATTAAGGCTGGAGAAGACCCTGCTCGTTGTTGTCGAAGCAACTATCTTAAGAATTTTTCGATAGAATTCCCTGTCAGAGATATCTTTATTAAAATATGATGTTCCTGTTCAGTTTCATTTAGATATCCAGATACTGTGTACCCGAGGAGGTCTCAACCAGAGGCAGCCACCAGGTTCCCATGGAGTCTCACGTTTTTCCCATTAGATGGCCATATAAGGGACGAAGGTTCGGTGAAGCTCTTTGCTCCCTATATTGTATAAATTGGCATCTCTAAGCAAAAGTAGAACAGATCAAAGTAGCCAGGCAAGACAATAGCACTGTGGTCTACCATAGATACATTATCGAACCCCGTGGTACACCGTCACGGTGACTTGGTTCTCATGACTTCTGGACATCTTGTGGGTAGGCCTACTGCAAGATTCTCATCTTTTAACAGCCGCAAAAGAAGTATAAGAAATTGGTAAATTGTAAAATTCCGGATCTACTGGGACTTTTTTTTTTTTACCTTAAACGACCAGAAACCGGCCGACATCGTTGTCACCGGGAGTACCTTAATAGACGCAATTTAACATGCTGCACGCAATACCCTCGCACTGTCACGCACAATCCGATCTGTCGTCATGTCGCTAGCATGATGGCAATTTTCTATTTAACTCGACATCTAGAAGCTAGACGAATCATCTGGCCAGTGTCCAAGAAAGGTATTGTGCTACCATGACCAGGGAATACGTGTAAAACTAATTATGGCGCCACGTTATTCGCAATTTATAGTGGGATGGATGCCCAGTGCCAGACTATCCGCTTCTTCTTTATACAGTCCATAGAGAAAGAGATATTGTCGTACGTCGTGAGGAAGTCGACACTGAGGTCATTTTGGTCACAGTCACCAGAAAATTATGGTGATTCTAGTTGACAAGTTTGTGGTCAGGGCACATAGTGCGAAATAAATTTCTTTGGAGAATATATCTGCAGTTGAAATTTCTGACTTTAAAAGTTGTGTAAATTCCGATGTTTATTCTACTCTATATATCTTTACACTGAACAGCTATTAAAAATAGATAAATTGATATTTAATATTACCCCCTTGTTTCTAGTGACTTGAGTAGTTAGGAATACTATGGGTAAGGATTGTGTTTATTTTAATGCTTGTTCAAATTGAATTCTTAAAATGAAATCTTCCAAAAACCACTCTCAATGTGATTTATAAAGCCAGAAGGGCCATTATATTCGTAATGTTTGTATTTAAATAAGATTAAATAATGGAAATATTGACCCTCACACCAAACAGTGCACATGAGGTCACGATGACCCGATTTTGCTTTTAAACCTTAATATCTCATCAATTCCACATTCTTTCAAAAAAACATATATAAAAACACACTTTGTAGTTAAAACGAAGGTCTGAACTCAACAAAAATAATAGTGTTTTAAATTTTGAAAGACCAATTTAAAAATATGCGAAACTGAAGGAAATTAGGTCAAATTTCGTGTACTCCTAGATTTCAATGTTAATATTGTATAATAACTAAAAAGCACAAAAATTATGCTATTTATTTTCTGTTTTAAATTTTTTTAAATCCTGCCCACCTTTAAAATACGTTGTGTAATTTTCCATTCATTCTCTCACTAAAGTGCAGCTCACTGCACGACTTTAAATAACTTTTCGTTTTCAGCATAAAAATCTTTTCAATAGCCTCCAATAAGAAAAACTTTTCTCAAAAATTACGTTTTTAAACACCGGCGTCAAGTAAACATGAAATCTCTAGTTAAGAATGAGCCCAATCTTATATAGCTATCTCTTTCTGGTTAAGCCCCTTTTGAGAATCCAACTTATATATTTAAAATCACCAGTCTCCTTGAGACTTTTTTAATTTATGTTGGTAACGTAACATTATTTTTGTTTTATTGCTTAATTAAGCCAAATGAGACACCCTTCTTTTTATTGCTAAGTACTCGTCTTTTCTTGTTTATTCTTTGAATTCCAAAATGGTAAATTACTTAATTGAATAAAGGTAAATCTAAATAATCAAATACTAGTAATGATTTAATTGCCAGAAAGTGCGAGGTCCTGCACTACCGATGATAGTTCAGTATAAATCTCCAGCTGTTGTAAATGGTTTGCGCGTCGAATAAACATGGTGAAGACTGGTTTATGCCATTGCTTTTGACATTTCATAAGCAAAACAATTTGTTGTCTCCCAGTGGCACCCGCGCGAGCTCCCTAATATCTTTTAGCTACACGGCGAGACTCTTCTGACTCAAAGTCTCGTCGAGCAGGAGAAATTTGCCGGAGCCTCGAAGTGACAGTCGTCGTCGTAGTTCCGCTCTAGTCAGTGATCAACTTCCGTGTACAAGGCAACCGTGGGATTTTTATTAGTTCCTCTTTCCAAAGTGACCGCAGCTGAGCTCCGGCAAAGTGGATTTGGCTAAAATTTCAGGCTCGCTTATGCGTTCTTCTTTGGTGCTCCGCCTGACCGCCAATTAGTTTCCGCGCGACGTTGGAGAATAATCTGTGTCCTTACACAATTTCATCCATCGATTTCGCCCCATAAAAGAGCCGGCGGGTGGTGGTGGTGGTTGTGGGTGTTTCCGAACGGGTGCTCCTCTACTGGATTAGCCCCACAAAGTTCATTTTTAGTCCCTTAAGTTCTTAAAGTGGTAAAGTAGTGCCGGCCCCCAAGGTGGACAATGGATTCAGAAAGTGCTAACTACGACTTAAAAAAGGAGATTACGGCCGTTCCCAATTACGGCGTTAAGCTGAAATTCAACCATGTCTTCCCGGAAAGAAGGAACCAGAACCTCCGACCGTCTCTGAAACAGTCTATACCTTTCATACCTATGGCATGCAGGTAAAAATTCGTTCTAGGGGTATCACCATCTGCAATTAGCGATTAATTTTGGCACCTGTGTCATCACCATCGTATGGTTGTGCCGGGTTGAAAAACCTGTAGCTAATTAGCGATATGTGCTCTGGATGTCCGTTCTATGAAGCTTCCCCAATCAATCGCAGAGAATGTCATATCCTTTCCTACTCGTCGAGTGGGCATAATGTATTACGATTGCGCCAAGCCTCCAGTATTTCCTATAGAATGCCCCGAGCTCCAATTTTCACTTTCTACACGAGACGGGTGGCTCCTCCACCGCCGCCGTCGATTCACGCTCATATCGTCGTCATTCTGGCGCCACCGGGCCGGGCCGGGCTTGGTTCTATACCCATTTCTATTTTTTTTTTTGTTCAACGGAAAAGAGAATTTGCATTCAACTTTGCGCTAAAAAATGAATTTCACGGTTGACTCCACTTAGGATCACGCATTGGGAAAAGAAAGAAAATCATGAGAAAATCATTATCGTCCTCCACCTGAACGCCATATGGCCAACAAAAGTGGCCCTCTTTAAGAGGAACTCTCTGACTTGCATAAAACCCTAATAGCCCAATGACCCAGAATTCGTTGTGTGTCCTTCTTTTGGGCAACAAGGTAATTTCCTTTCGCACACAGGCGTTATCAACCATTCACGCTGACGGTTACCTTGCGGGGGGCTCGGCAGAGGAGAGTACCTGCTATTCATGAAAAGGGTCGGTGGTCGTTGCGAAACTCAGCTTGCCTGCGTGAGGGAGGAGCCCTAGGTTTACGTGGGTTACGTGGGTCTCTTTGCCAGTGCGATAACCGATGATGTGTTTATGGGTGCACTTGGTCTTATTTTGCTGCTTGCGTGCCCATCATCAGCAACTGGTTGCTCCTTACTTGATTCTATGACGGAAGTTGGTCGGTACTTGTAGTGCTTCTGGATCGGGAATTAAATTTCTTTTTATCAATAAATTATTCATTTTGACCAGAAGAGTAGCAGAGTAAAAGCAAGAGCTCAAAATGGAGTGGAAAGAAACATCTTTTTTTTGGCAAGGAAAAAGAATTCCTTCCTCACTATTATTATTATTTTTATTTTTTGCATTAAAATGTGAATTATTTATTTGTTTACTTTTCTTTAAATAAAATTATAAAGACTATAAATACGAAAAAACTCGAAAAATTAAACATTTAACAAATAGCAGCCTTTTAAAAATTAGATTACGATTTAAACAAATTTTTTCTTATATTTTTTAAAGTGTAAATGAAGAAAATAGTTTAGTAAATTTGTAAGATCGTATTTCATCCATGAAGAAAAGTTATAAAAATAATAATTCGACATTTTTGCCATGATATCGAAGTTACTGATTCAGCAAAGATTAGATTGCAGGCCCAAAAGATAACGAAAACAATTAACGCTGGAATATTTTCAAAATAAATTTCAATTTCCGAGTAGTAAAACATTTTTAATCTTGAATAATAACCAATTCGTATTACTTTTTTATTTTATTTTTTTTTATAATTCAATTTTAAAGAAGGATCACCGTTTTAAACTTTTCAAGAGGAAAAAGTACTTATTTATACTCAACAATTTTCAATTTCAATTATCAGAAAAAATTGTCTCTAACCTTTGTTAAGTTTTGATTGTAACTAAAAAACTGTTTTTATTAATATTTACATATTTTGTAATTTATTTTAATAAATAAATAAGCTAAATCTGTTTGTAATCATTTGTAATTACTTAATATAAATATCTTAATTGAACCCTAGTGACCTTAGACAAGAATTTCTTGTCGAAACCGGGTATTAATTCCTGAAATATTTCACCTCGGTGTATTGATAATAATTTTAACATGTTTCGAAGGCGCTGATAACTCAAAATTGAATTTAAATTATCCATTTCTCTTTATCTTTCTTCTTATCTTCGTCCAATTACTGTTTAATGTTTTTTTTTTTCCACAAATTATATTTCCTGTTTTAAACGAGCTCATGGCATTTTATCAGAGAATGGCACATCTTTTTCTGCTACATCAAAAATGGGGATAGATTTCATAGCTGGAAAGTATCGATTTTTGTGCCCATGACTTTGAAACGACTTGAGAATTCCTTTCTCTGCCAAAATAACAATTCATCTTGGTGGGTTTGGATGGTATTCAAGTATTTTAAAAGAAAAAGAGGCTGTGGCAACCTTGAATTTATGAATGAAACAATTGTAGAACTTCAGTGAATGATGCCTTTTTGGATAATGGTGGAGTTAATTCTCCAAAAAAGTTAGAATTTAATTGTCTGGGATTTTTTTTTTCCTTTATAATATTTTAACAAGTATTTTATTTATTTAGAATTACCAACTTACGTGGAATTAGGAATTACTTGTTTTTAAAGGAATCATTCCTTTAGGAAATTAATTATCCTTTAATCAAATTTATCTTAAATTTTAATTGATAATACATTCTTTTCAATTCCCTAATTATGGATATAATGGACAAACACATAAGTTCTATTACAAATAATCATAATTGATAATTTGTTATTTAATCCATTACAAGGAATTGCAATTGATAATTACATTAAATAAATATATTTCTTACATTTGTCTTTTAAGTTCTTTAACTTTTCATTTCTTCTACGATCCTCAAGGTATCTTGGATACTATTGGAGAACTTCACGAGAAGGTCGACGTCCGATTATGGATTTTTATTACACTGAAACGTCTCAGCAAAAGTTTGGAGTTCCTATTGGAGGAATTGGGACTGGAACCATAGGTCGAGGCTATGCCGGCGAGTTTTGCCGTTTTCAAATGCGCCCCGGAATCTATGAATATAACACTGTTCATGCCGATCAATTTATTATTACAATCAAAGATGAAAAAGATGCTACGATTTTTCAAAGTCTTCTTTCAGGATATAGGTAAGTCCACAGTAGAAAATTAGTTAGTTACTTGTTTCTTTTTCCATAGTAGTTTGTTATTACACATTTATTTATATTTATTTCTTTATTGCTTGTTCTCTGTAATATAAACTTTCCTTTAAAAAATTAACCATTTTTTATTCACAGTTTTTTCCCATTAAATTTATGTCATATGTTTATGTGAAAAATTATGTGAGATTGCTTTTACATTTTTGTTTTTAATAAATACCATGAGTAAAAATTACATGTCTAAGTTTTATTAAATTCATTTTACATATTTCTTTTATTTGAAAAAAAGCATAATTTCATGGATTTAAAAAATCAAAATAATACTAGCAGTGATATAAATAAATAATTCTTTTTTTTTGTATATCCACATAAATATTGCGTCAGTAATAATCAAACAAATATTTAATTAAACCATTTAAAGACTGGATTAATCGAACTCTTTAATTTTCCTACTAGACGCTGGCAAAAGTCTGCTAAAAAAGAAATTTAATATTCACCCCATGTTCTGTCCTCTGGGTATCGATTATTTTTTATTAAACAATTCTAAAATTCTCTTTAATTTTCACTTAAAGCTTCCTATTTCCGACAAACCGTCTGTAAAATCCAGCAAATTGGTGACATTTAGTTAACTTAGCTCATTAAGTAGATATTAAAACCTTTTTATCTCGTTCTTTACGGTCCCAACCTTTCAAAACCCTTAATGGGAACTCAGTCGCAGGAAGGGGGACAAGGATAATCAAGTGCCTCTCGCTCCCATTCCTCGTGCAGATGGGGGAAAAAAAATCTGCTGACATTTTCCTTTGTCGAAATGTTTCATCTTTTGCATGGTGCTTGAAAACGTTCGATGATCTCCACGTAGCCGGCAGATGCATACTCTACTCTTTTAAATAACTAGATCAATTTATTTTTAGCATCAACTGCTTATTCTATGATTCTGTTTTCAATATGAAACACTAAACTACTAAACGAATTTTTCCGAAACTTATACTATTAAATTGCTTATAGGCACTTTAAAAATATAAGATATAAAATTTCGTTTAATTGTCCGTCTGTCTGTTACTTTACTACACCAAAACTACTCATTAAATTTTATTTTATTAAAACTTCCACTGTTAGGTAATTTTCCTCTCTATTTATTACTATTATTAAATTACAAATACACACAGGATGGAAATAATTTGGATTGAATAATTTTGTAAAACGCATAGTGGTAACATCGGAAGGATGAAAAACATCATACTATAAATAGTTATCGTATAGGTGTTTGACTCAGCGTATGAGTCATGAAAAGTCTTAATATCTGTGTTTATTGAAAAATAATTTATTTATATTCTTACTGTGAGACATTTAAATGTTCTGCTATAATACGATTCAAAACATTAAAAAGGAAAACTTGTTTGGAAGTTAATTTTAATTTTAATTTTCAGTTTATAAAAATTAATAGAAGAAAAACTATAAACAAGGAAATTTGTATGAATATTAAAGATGAAAATAAATAATAAATCAATTTTTTCTTTTAGTTAAAGAAACAAAATATTTTGAAATTTTATATCACCGCCCCGAAATCCCTCAGAGCCACAAAAAATCTATCTATAAGATTTCCAGTAGAACTGCATGGATCTCAGATCTCTGTAAATAATCCACTTCCTACTGTTATAGTTCTTAAACTTAAATAAAACAAAGCCTAAATAAAATTGCTGCTTTTCTATGTTATTTAATCATTCATTATATGTATTTTTTTTTAATATTCCACATACTCTTTCTGTCTTATACAAAAAAAAAAAAATTCTGCACGTAAACTTTCAATGGTTACTTCTTTTGGATCTGCTTTTATGTAAAATAAAAAAATAAATTAATAACATAAAAAAATGCTTGGGTATCAAATAAATAAATGATAAAAGAATGCGAAGAGTAACATGTCCATCAAATTGCAGTTATCCAAATAATCCCCTGAGTAGTTGGGAAAACAACTTAGATCCCTCCCAGTGTCAATATACAGGTCTATATCCACGTTCATGGACAGAAATTGATTTATCTGAACATGGGATACGACTAATCGGACGACAGGTATCCCCAATAATACCACATGAATATAAAGATACATCACTGCCGTGTGCTGTTTTTATATGGAATATTGAAAATGTATGCGATCAAGAAAGAAAAGTTTCAATTACATTCACATTTAAAAATGGTACTGGAAATAAAAAGTTTGATTCAGAGGGTAATCCAACTACTGAAGCATTCTCAGAGGGACAGGCTAAAGGCGTTAGCATTAAACAGAATATAGCCGGAATGTTATGTACATATAGCCTAGCCTGTAAAATATTACCAGAAATAAATATAACACGTTGTTCCAAATTTGATCCGTCTGGTAATGGTGAAAATTTATGGTCTGAACTAAAGGATAATGGAAAATTAAGTGAAAAGAACTTGGATGAAAATTTAAAAAGTATTAATAATAAATATCTGTTTAACAATAAATTAATAATAAATATTATATAAAATTTTTAGATAAAGACATAGCTGTTGCCGTCAGTTCTCAGATTTCTGTAAAACCTAAAACAAATCATGATTTAGAATTTTCTCTTGCGTGGGATATGCCAAAAGTTCAATTTTTCAAAAAAATGCAAACTCATACGAGATACTACACAAAATATTTTGATGACAGCGGTGATATTGGACCTAAAATTTGCGACTATGCTCTACAGAATTATTTTAATTGGGAAAAATCGATCGATTCATGGCAAAAACCAATCTTGGAAGATACGTAATTGATTTTAAATTTTATTAATATAATAAAATGTTGAACCGTATTTTTTATAGTGGTCTTCCCGATTGGTACAAAAGTGCAATATTTAATGAATTGTACTACATATCAGATGGTGGGACTGTATGGTTTTTATGTGACAAAAGTTTCGATAGAGAACTGGATTATGATGATCCAAGGTAAGCCCGATAAACATTTTTTCTTACTTAAATAATATAATATAAAACTAAAATTTGATAGGCTAGCTTATGGACGATTTGGTTATTTGGAAGGACATGAGTATCGGATGTATAACACCTACGATGTTCACTTTTATGCTTCGCAAACTTTGGCGCATTTATGGCCAAATTTACAAGTAAATATAATCCATAAGAATTTTAATTAGTTCGAAATGAATGTAAAAGGAAGCATATACATACAGAGATTAAAAACTAGTACTGTTATTAAATCTGTAAATAGGGCCCTATATGCCAAAATTGGTAAATAAGAAAAAGTTAGTCGAAAATGCTTTTAAGAGTTTATATCTTAGATTATCTTAATATAATATTTTTATACTACGGTCTGCTTAATAACTTTATATAAGTATTTTAATAATTTTTGTTTATTATAACTCGCAATTACATTTTATTTTATAACAGGTAAGCATTCAATACGATTTAAAAGATTCTATAGCACATGAAATAGAAGAGCCTCGGAAAAATTTGTGTGATGGAAAGATAGCACCAAGAAAAGTAAAAAATTCCGTACCACATGATCTTGGTGATCCTTGTGAGTATATCTTGACTTCTGTATTCTTCTGTTTCTTAATTCTAAAATTACTAACAGACGAAGAACCATTCTTACTAATCAACGGTTATCCGATGCTTGATGTTAGTGAATGGAAGGATCTCAATATAAAATTTGTTCTTCAAGTATACAGGGATTATTTTGTTTTAACTGAACTAGCACAGGCACAAGCCGATAATGCGAGCAAATTTAGTTCAATCGAGTTTATCGATAAGGACAGCTTATTTGAAATGTATCTTCAGGACAATAAGACGAAGCCACCAATGGATGAGAATAGTAAATTAGTTTTGTTTGTTTCTTATAAATAATATTTTAAAGGGGGAAAAAAATCAGTTGCTGTTACAGAAAATAAAAAGCCCGCATCGATGTATATTAATGAATCAAATGGGAAAGTGTATTTAATGGATGCATTTACATACTTGAAGAGCATGTATCCCACCTGTAGAACAATCATAGACGCATCAATGCAATGGGATAAGGATGAGGATGGTCTAATTGAAAATTCGAAATGGCCAGATCAGACCTACGATATTTGGGTTATGGATGGGCCAAGGTGAATTTTAAAAAAAAGAAAAAAGTACTTTAATGTTATAGCTAATAAAATTTACAGTGCATACTGCGCTGGTTTATGGCTAGCTGCTCTACAATGTATTTCAGCGATGGCGACTATTTTAGATCAACCCAGCGATTGTATTCGATACCAAGAAGTTCTAGAAAAGGGTAAAAGATCTTTAGAAGAAAAAGTTTGGAATGGGACATATTATAGATTTGATTTGTCCAATAAAAATAAAGAAACAATCATGTCTGATCAACTTTGTGGTCATTGGTATTTGAAAACATGCGGTTTTAACTATGAGGTTGTATTTTTTTTTAATATCATATCTAATTACATTTTTTAATGAAATCGTTTTAGATTTATCCTAAAGAAAATGTGCGATCAGCTTTAAAAACAATTTATGATAACAATGTGATGAACTTTTGTAATGGTACTCTTGGAGCTGTTAATGGTTTTATACGAAATCCAGATCCAGAAAAACCGGGTCATATTGATACCACTGCGATCCAAAGCGAAGAAGTTTGGACTGGTGTTACGTACGCTTTGGCAGCTACTATGATTCAAGAGGTGGGTACGTTTTTGCCTGTTTTAAATGGATTTCATCAAGAACTTTAAAACTACATAACAACAACTCTATAGCTGCATGGAGGAGCAGCTGGGAACTTTGTTGTTTTTTTTTATTCTAAATTGCTTAATGTCTTTAGTTCAAAGAAAGATTTTACATACTTGCAGGGTATGTTCGATGAAGCATTCCAAACAGCTGGAGGTATGTACCAATCACTATCACAACGTCTAGGCATGAACTACGACACTCCAGAGGCACTATATGAATCAAAACGTTTCCGATCTGTGGCCTATATGCGCCCATTGAGCATCTGGTCAATGCAGGTAGCATGGGAAAGGAAGAAAGCTATCCGAGACTAAACAAGTTCCCATGCAATCAAAACAAATCGAATAGATTCCACCAAAACGAAAAAACAACAAATTTCCAATTTTATACGTGTGTTTAACAAATTTATCCTCTTTTTTTTTTAAGAAGAAAAACTATCGATTAATCCCTGCACGCAGGACATAAGTCAGTCCGTATTTTTTGCATTTTGAAATTAATATTACCTCTAAAATCATTATGATATAAGACGTGCTCGTCGTACTGTTCCATTGAAACAATGTTTTGGATTAAGCGGACATGGAAAAATATTGCATTTATGTTTTAAAATTGATAAGCTTATTTTTTAGGCTAGTGTTATAATTAATAGTCAAGCTGAGCTTGTGCTGTGACATTTCTAAAAGTTGGTCTAATGTGATGATGCTTTTGAAAAACCAACAACAAAAAAATAAAGAAATAAAAATAAAATAAAGAAATATTTATATAAAGTTGTTGCCAATGAAATATAGTCTATATGCTTTTATCTTTTAAATGAGTCTCTTATTTTAAATATTGTAAGCTAACAACAAAATATAACGGCCTGAAGATTATTTTATATCAAGTCTTGTCTTGATACAAAAAGTACAAGGAATTTCTACCTGGAAAATTCTGGTTACCACTGAACAGAACAGATAGTATCAGAATATTACCAAAGCCATTTAGATATAACTAATATATAGCATGCAAGCATATTTAAAAATGAGCAAAAATTGCTGTGCTTTTAACGAATTTTGCCAGAGGAATGAATGCTTTTTATTAGTATATTATTGCGCACCAAAACAAAACAAAACGAAAACTACTTAATGCTATTTCACTACATTCAGAAAAAGGAAATCGCAACCTCTGAGTAGCTTTTAGTGCTTAAATATTTCTAGACATTTAAAACACAAGCATATATTTAAAAAAAAGTGAAATATTTTTTATTATTCGCGAGATTTTACTGACTAGAGGTAAAGGTGGTATTGTGGATAGGAAAATATATTTTGGAAGTATTGTTGAAGAACTTTAAAAGATAATTGTAATTTGATGGATACCTTTTATGCCAGTTTTTTCTCAAAATAAATGTTTTTATTTTTTCTGGCTGAAATTATGTTCATGTTGTTTTATTTATTCCAAACATTTCATAAATTCGTTCCTAAATTTGTTGCATTCAAAGTTGAAAAAATACAGACGAGAGTGTACTGAAAACTCGTAGGAAATGTTGTGAGAAATCCAAAAAACAAAAAGAATGATTTAGGGGCACAGATCCTTACAATCTAGAGCAATTTAAATTTTTTTAAACTACTCAACAGTATCTTGTAAAATTTATTTAAAAAACAAATAAAAGCGAAATAGCGAGACACATTTCATAGGGCTCTTGTTAAAGTAGGAGTTTCATTTAAAATATGCTCTCAGTCATTTATTTGATAATATTCCATAGAGATGCGGTTCTTCGAAAATGATTAAAAATTCCAACGAAAATTGCCTTTTTTACAGAATTGAATTAAATAATTTGCAAACATTTTTGATCATGTTTTATTGTTTTTCAACTTTATTTACTTTTTTATAGCGTATCCAATCTCTAGAAAATTTCTGATATTCCGTCTCACTTTTACATACAATTGCTAAACTGATGAGTGTACAGTTGTGCTCCTTAAGCTCCTGAATACGCTTCTTTGTTGTTTTTAAACTGTGGCAAAGTATTCTGATAACATTTGCAATTTGATACGGCTCGAATCCCTCTTCAATTAGTAAATAATCAAGGACATCTTTAACCTAATAAAATACACTTTAGTTTCTTCTTAATTTTGTTAAACCGATGAGCTTACTTTAGTTGCTCGAACTTTGAAAGCAGCTGGATGTCTGGACATGATAGCATGCATCATTTCCTCATCATATCCTAGTCTCTTTCCTATATAATTTACAATATTAGGTGGATCACCCAGAAGGTTTCTTTCATCCAATGATAACTTTAGTGACCTGTTAGTAATTATAGTGAAATAGAGCTTTTTTTTTCTCTGCGAAGATTTTTTGTTACTTTTGCAGTCTCTTTTCTGGACACCTGACCATCCAAGGCATAATTTTTTCTTTTTTGGCATTTTTAGCTCGTTCCAAGCGTGATTTTACAGATTTTGGTGTATACCTTAAAATTGCATTTGACAAAATTATTATTGCAATAAATCAGACGGATTTTTTTTTTCTCTATATAACTAAAACTGTTTTTAGGTTACAGCATTGCTGACTCAACGTAGATTAGATAATTATTTACCTAAAAGCCCATAAATCTCTAAGGATGTTTAAAGGCGCAACACCGAAGCTAACCATGTTCTCAAGATTCTCACGGAGCATTTCAAATGGCATCTCGATCATAAAGAGCCGCTTTGAAAGGTACTGTGAAACGACTTTTGGTTCTAAATTAAGCTGCTTGCTAATATAATATAATCGATTGCCACCCGGTATCTCGTCGGTTTCCTTCAGCATAAGTTCTACTACTTTTAGTAGTCGGGGGCCTGATAGTTTCAGAAACGGTACGACATCGCTAATATCTTCTCCAACTATTCTTTCAACTATATCGATTTTCGCTTCTAGGAGACCTACAATTTTAACATTATTGTTGTAAGTTAGTTTAAAAAACATAAAATAAAGCAATCTTACGTGGACTTGTCGTCAGAATCCAGGGATTTTCAACAATTGTATATTTACTAATTCCACGTTCGAGCAATATATCCAGAACTTTATTAATATCTCTCATTCCGTTTCTAGGGAATTTCAAATCGACTGCCGAAATTTTTTTTAGATGATCTGAGTTCATGCGAAATTTGTACCGCAATGCTTCGAGCAGACCCTCTCTAGAAGTTATCAGGGAATCTTTGGTTTCTGCTTGTGATTTTAATGGACCTATGTAATCATCACTATCGAAAGGATTCGATTCTATTGTCGTCGAAGTATAAAATGCAGTTGATATCAAGAAAATATCTCTCGTTCTCTGTTGGTTCTTTTCGCATAATGAAATTGTTTCATGATTGCGTAAATAATTCTGAGATAAATGACGTGAAAAGTTTCTTATTATATGTCTTAGCATCTTTATATGTGAATTTTAGTTGTTTTCTTCGTTATAGTTACACATTTCCCTTGAAGAAACTTTGTAGGAAAACACCCGATTAGAAGCTTTTCCTTAGAACTGTCAATCTAGAACTAGCATGTGAAGTTAGTGTCAGTTAACTTCTAAAAAATGTTATACGATAAAAGGGTTTTGTTAAATGGTATACAATTTGTATTTAAAGGTTAAGTCGAGATTCCGGGTTATTATCAATTTACATAATTATCATTAATAATGCTACGGAACTTCCACAAGTAATTTTACTCGAATTAATGTTATAAAATACTTTGTTCAAATGATCGTTTAAATTGCCGTTATCCATTAAAAAAATCAATCAGATGGCACGAACTGTCAAATTCTGCACATGCTCTGCACGAGTCAGTTGTCACTTGACCATCAAACGGTTGCTGGCTTGGAGGGTGAACCAAAACAGAGGAGAATTATCGTCGATTTCCGTACAGTACGGTGGATATATATCAGCCGAATTGGACACAGCAATTAAATAACTTTATTGAAAATGCCACCAATATAGAACCACTGTAATCTAGTGAATAAGATGAATATTTTTATGCTACGAAAGGGATTAAGCTTAACGATTGGACGTCAATGGAGTTGTCACCTTAGAGTAAGCCACTGGTTATGTAAACAGATAAGGAAGAAAATTATTGTAAATATCTACTCGTTACATCCCCAGAGCTCGAGTAGTGCTCCTGTTAAGACAGCCAGGAAAAATGAGACATCCGAGGAGGAATTGGCCAATATACAAACTGTGGCTGTGCCGGTACAAGTTCCACCCACTGTAGATGCTTCGAAAAGGGCCACCTCGATGGTTGTGGCGAAATTAGTCGAGGGTAGCAAGAGGAGGCAGGATGAGATGTGGTTGGAAACTCCATGTAGGGATAGGACTAAGCTGTTAAAGCATTACATGAAACTATCAAAGTCTCGGCTTACTTGTAAGTTCACGGACCGTTTTAGATATTTTTATCCCTTAAAAAATTCCGAACAAAGGATGTTGCCTTACCTTACAAGCTTCTGCGTTTGCACACGCAGAGTCCTTAATTTAGGCAACAACGAAAACTATCAAAATCAATTTGGTAGCTTTTGCGCGCGTATCAGGCAGAAAAGAGGTACTAATTGTTTACGTGCGACAGGCCCACTACGGCATAGAATACCAGGCGTACAGCTTTTTTTAAATACCCGCTGTATTCCATTTATAATAATTGTACTGAGATTATCTATTATGAGTTCCTCTTGGAGTAGCCTTTCCTAACTTTAGCTTAGTAGTTAAATAACGAAAAGTACAGGAAGTAGTAGTAAAAGAATATGCTCAAAACATTCAATTTATTAAAGAGAAACAATGACGGCCATGTAGTACGCTGTATTTCTACTTATTGCCCAAAAAACTGAATATTCTCTAATTCTTATATTACATATTTAAATATCTCAATAACTTTCACAGCTTTGGTGGTAATTACATCAATGGCTGGCTACGCAATGGCTCCAGCTCCATTTGATCTAACAACATTTCTTCTGTGCTCCCTGGGAACTGGTCTGATGTCAGCATCAGCAAATGCTGTAAATCAATTTCATGAGGTGCCCTTCGATGCACAAATGTCGAGGACAAAAAATCGAATTCTAGTCACTGGAACACTAACTCCACTTCATGCTATGGGATTTGCCACTTGCGCCTCACTTACCGGACTCAGCATTTTATATTTTGGTGTAAATGGATTGACCGCGTCGCTCGGTGCTAGCAATTTAATCCTCTACACGTGGATTTATACACCAATGAAAAGAATGAGTATACTTAATACTTGGGTCGGGTCTATCGTAGGTGCTATACCTCCTCTAATGGGATGGGCTGGATGCGCGGGAAGCCTTGATGCCGGAGCATGGATTTTAGCCGGCTTGTTATATGCTTGGCAATTTCCACACTTCAATGCCTTATCATGGAATTTACGGCCGGATTATTCAAGAGCAGGATACCGTATGATGGCTGTGACTAATCCCGGATTATGTAGAAGAACTGCTCTACGATACACAGCACTTCTAATGGGACTATCATTTGCTGCTCCTTATTTTGATGTGACTAATTACTGGTTTGCTTTAGAATCACTGCCTCTGAATGGATACTTTTGTTATCTTGGTAAGATTTTTTTAAATTAATTCAATGGACAATTTGGGAAAAGAAAAATAATCTAAATTGGTCATTGGATATTTTTTTTAATAATTCAACATAATTCAAATTAAATTTCATTTTGTATAGCATGGAAATTTTATCAAAATTCAGACAGTGGGAGTTCCCGTAAACTTTTTCGATTTTCATTAATACACCTACCAGCATTAATGATTCTATTTTTATTAAACAAGAAGCGATGGATTTTTATAGAACAAACACCTGAACTTTTAGAATCATCGAAGGTAACTTTAAAACCGTTTTCCGAAGCTAATCAGAGTACTACGGCACCATCTTCAAGTGCAATTCTCCATCCACCTGCTAATATAATTCTTAAAACGGCGAGTACGTGACCTTAATTTTGCAAATAATTTAAATTAAAATCTATTTTTTTAATTTATTTAAGTGTCCACAAATTTAAAGTTAAACGATTTTAAGAAATTTGCAAAATAGATTAAGTACACAAGAGTACAGAAGTTCTGAGATGTAAAACTTAATTTTATTTGCTTGTCTAGAAGTATTTTTGTTGTAATTTACTTCTTTCGACAAGATGGATGTAAATAAATTACTAAACATCAATGTGTATTCTTTACTTATTTTTTTTTAACAAAATCAATATTTGTGTGTTCATAGAGCAATTACCGTCATTTTTATCATGTTAACATCTCTATTAGGTTCTGATCACGCAACGGTAATTAAAGGGCTTATTTTTCAACGGATATCAGAACAGTTTTGATTTACTTTTAGTGTTTTCTTAGTGATTGAGTACGTTGTTAGATCTTCTAGAACAACTAACAAAGGTATCTAAGATTTCTATAGCAAGGCTTCTATTTTTTTCTCTGGGTGCTCGATTTCTCAATTAATTCCTTTGGATAGTTCTAACTCGGTGCTATTTAAAATTGTAAAAGGAAAAAAACGTGTTTAAATGTGTAATTATCACTAAGCTACTTAAATTTGTTTAAAAAAATTTGG
Source organism: Proctacanthus coquilletti (assembly GCA_001932985.1). Lineage (NCBI taxonomy): Eukaryota > Metazoa > Arthropoda > Insecta > Diptera > Asilidae > Proctacanthus > Proctacanthus coquilletti. The sequence goes on along the minus strand of MNCL01000031.1, from coordinate 360,680 downwards.
AGTTATAGCCAAAAATTTTCCTGCTTCGGGCCAAGAAAACACGAAGGTTAAACAAAACATTTTATGCTTTTCCCTTTATTTTAATTTTTACTATCAATATAAAGTAAATCTTGTAATAATTTCTGTACGCTTAGTTTAAATTGTCCTTTATCCCTCTTCGAAAGGCTTTGAATATCGGGCAGGAGACTGAGCAGGAACATAGCGTCAGGATCTGTTTTACAATTACACTGTGGTTGCTCTGATGATTGCATAACACTTTTTTGCTTCTCCTCCCTCTGAAGAGGTTTATTTTCTGCGCATTGAAAATCTTCAATAATTTGATGAGGTTCATTTTCAACTTGTACAGAATTTTCAATTATATCATAATCTTCAATAGTATTATTTAAACTTCCATCTTTTATAAAATTATCATCAATACTTTCCATTGATTCTTCTGTTTGGAAAGTTATGCTATCATCGGCCCAAGTATCAGAAAATGTTTCATTTATATCTTGAACAATTTCTTCCTCATAAATTACAGTGTTTAAAGTTTTATTATCAGTTTCATTGATATTAATTTTACTATCACTAGAACAATTGGAAAGATTTTCCAATTTACCACGAGTTACACCTTCTAGAGATTTTAAAGCATTCCTTACATTTTCATCAATTTGTTCTACTAAAAACGATTTCCTGAAAATAAATTCAATTTTATAATTATTCAATAAAAAGTATATACCAGGTTTAATTAATTATAGGAAAAATACATAAATAAAAATTGGTGCTGTATTAAATTTTAAAATTATTTTTAAAAAATTACCATTATATAAGAAAATAAAAATTAAACTTCATTACTAATGATAAAATAAATTCTTTGATCCCATCAAATTTCGCTTACCTTCGTAAAAAAGGAGTGATAAATTTCATTGCATTAAAATACTTCCAATTGGATCTCTCTCGACTTTTATTCCGCTTTGCTAGCTCTTTTCGGAAATTCGTTCTCAGGCTCATCCATTTCTGTAAACTGGCTCCAGCTGAAATTCAATAAATTTAAATTCTTTGAATTTATAGTCTACTTTTTGTAGTGACCTTTTTCCTTCTATTTATATTTCGAGCTCAACATAGGGCAAAATTTGCATTCTACAACATCCTTGTAACACATTTTCAGAAATTTTTTATTATAGGTATAATTCGAACTCTCTAAAATACTAAAGCGTGACTTTGAGAACAGTTTAATAGACTTTTTATCAATTTTATTTTGGGAGTATGTTATTTCAAACCACAGGTCGCTAACAAAACCCTGTATCTTGAAACATTTTTCGTTACGAAAAGAAAATTTAAAACAACGCATAAATATGACATTAATCTTTATCTGGCTATATTATATAAGGCCCTAAATAATATTCTTTCATACAACAGAATTTCTATAATTTATGCTTTTAAAATCGGACTCTCACGAATCACTACTGATTTTAGGATTCCGTACCAGAAGATAAAAAATGAAATCCTTATGGTGAGGCTTCGGTGTCTGTATGTCTGTCTGTCACGGCCGTTTTTCTCAGTAGCTCCTATTATCAACTTGAAATTTCGCACAGCTGTAGCAGTCATTTGTCGGCATCTATTCTCGGTAAAAGATTTTCAGAAGCGTTTTCATTAAAATTAAATAGCAGATAAATTGAGAAGTCGAAATTTTTTTATATACCGTGTATAATTTGAAAAGGATTCAAAACAAATTTTCTTCTATTTTAAGCCGTATTAGTTTTTGAAATGCCCAAACAACACCATCCCAGAAAGCCTGATACATATTACAGGAAAAATGAAATGAAGTTACAGACATTTATAGTTTCCGAAGTAAATAAATAATTCTGTTAATTTTTTTAATATTGTACGGAAATCCTTGGTGCGCGAGTCTGACTCGCATTAAACCGGTTTTCTAAATTTAATCTTAAATATTTATGCACTACATTTTCCCCCACTAGGTCTCGAATCGACTTTTTATTGATTTATTCTCTTAGTTCTTACGACTTTTAAATGTTCACTCTACAACACTTAAAATCCTTACGGAGTGTTCTTAATTAAATTCTTTAATTTTATTTTTAAATTTAAAAAAATGAACTACATTTTCTTTTTATTTTATTTATATGTTTTTTACTTTCCATGCTTACAAAAATATTATTTTATAATCAAATATTAAATGATAAAAGTCGAAATAAAGCATATTCTTATAATAAACTATTATGAAGTAATAATGGCCTTAAATTAAAAACAGTTAACTTGTGACAATACTGACGAATTTGTATTTTTCATAAAAAATAGAGGCTGTAATGCAAATACCGAGAATATAAAATTTTATAAATGACATCTCTCCTTTTTGTGTGATCAGAAGCTTTACCTTGAAGTGAAAAAAGATTTCTTGTACTTAACGAACAGTACGGAAAACGAGGATTTAAGTGTAAAAATCATTTCGTTGGAAATTTTATCGCAATCCAATATATTGAGAAATTTAAGAACTTTGCAATTCGTAATTATGAATTCTAAACTTAGATTCGTTAGCTGTCTACAGGCACAGACGTCCAGGCTCAATAATCGACTTAGGCCACGTGAAATAACATCAATGCAATCATCATTAATTTGGTTGCACTTAGTTAACACAAGGATCTCAATTGATGGACAGTTTTCCACTAAGGCTTTTATGCCGAACAACGAGATTCCGCAACAATGGGACAAATTTAATTTCTTAAGCTCTAAACACTGTAGGCCAAATTTTAGAAAGTCGTCAGAAATTTTAACACATCTCGTCAGATCGAGGATTTGGAGGTCCTTAAGATCTTTAATAGAAACGAATCCATCTTGGTATCTCGTTAACGAACTTCCGGTATCTGCCGTATCTTCACCCCATTTTTTATCTAGAATGTATACATATAAAATACGTTAAAGTCATCACCTATATTTGAATCGTGTTCCTTACTTGCTTTATTAATACCAGTTAGAGCTGCATCAGTTAAGGTGGTATTTCCGTCTTTGTTGACGGTTAAATCGAACTTTCGTAACAATTTGAGGTTTTTTATAATTACTTGTACAGATCTGTTAGTAATACCACCGCATTCGCTTAAAACTAAACTACGCAAATGTGGAAGATTTCCGGCACATTGAATTATACAATCTTCAGTAAGATTAAGACCAGTCAAATGAAGATGAAGAAGTGTTTCGTTTTTAACTTTAGCAATACCTTCCTTGATGCTTTTAATATCAATTTGCCTGCATTTATTGAGATGAAGTGTTGTAAGCTTCTTCAATTTTGAAATATTGTTAATGCCATTAACGATTCTGCACTCAGTAATTTTTAGAGTTTTTAAAGCTCTAAAATGTTCGTAAATTAGCTCTAAATTGTGATCATCAAAACTGCCTATGCCTTGAATTGAGAACTCTACTAGATTTTCTTGGGGCACTATAAATAATCTATTGAACCATTCGATATTGTTATGGAAATTATTCGCGCTCCTATAAAATTTCCATAATTTGTTATCCTTAAACGTGATATTGACACCGTTTTCGTGGTGCAAACAGAACTCCTTTAAGGTTTTAATTTGTAAGAATTTTTTCATATTTGGTTTATTAAAAACATCATCCAAATTATCACAAAAGTCATTTAATAAATCTTCAATCATTGCTTCAATATAATTATTACCTTTTGCATTTAGTTCGAGTCTCTCAAGGTTGGGCATTAGTGAAATTAATTTGGACAGGATGTGCCAATTCCAGCGTGGATTTCCCAAATGATGGATTGTTAGATTTATTATTCCCTCTAAAGAATCAGAAAAGCGTTCCCAATTATTCTCAAAATTAGTATAAACGAAGAATTCGCAATTGGTTATTTTAAGCGTTTTCATCCGCTTTGCTTTTGTTAGGATATTGAAAAATAAATCATTTTTTTTCAGTTTGGATAATTCAATGTACTTTGCTGTAGAGACGATACGATCAAACAAATTATCTGCAGTTTTACAATCAAAAGTATTTACGAAGCGAACATTTGGATATTTGCAAAAACTTCTTAGAAACAGGCTTCCTGGAGACACCCTATCTGATAAATAGACATTTTTAAATTGTAGCATCACTTTTGATCGAAACTCTGGATGCTGAGATACTTTGAACCATCTTGTGCAAGTCAAAGATGCAAATTGGACATCCATAAAATTCAGGTAACAAAAAAATTTATGAATTATTTCAAAAGGTAGATCAGCATAGCTTGGTGACCATTCATTATACAAAATATCTTCTTCGATTATGTCGGTGGGATCGTTACTTTCGTCGCCTTCAGTGGTATCTTGTTTGAAAGTTTCTAGAAAATTAGAAGGGTTCAGCATCGGTTGATCGTGGTTTATTCCCCCATTTTCCATCCTATCGACGGAGTTCGAATCTTTTTTCCCCAGGGCAGAACAACAATTTCCTGCTAAATCAGCAGAACTCGGCTCGTCACACTCTTTTATCGGGATGTTTATGGTGTGAGAGGACCCGGGGTTTTCCTTATCTCCGGCATTAGGTTTCAAATTACCTTTTTGCCTTTCCAGTGAGTGCTTGTCGCAATTTGTATCCTCCGCTGTAATACCATCAACGGAATTGGAATCTGCCTCGTACTTCAAATTTCCAAGCAAATTAACCGATTTTATCGATAATTTGTCATTTTCCTCATCTCCAGCAGTTGTTTCCATATTTCCAAGTATAACATGACTCAATGATAACTGATCTAGCCCATAGTCTTCGGCTCCATGGGTGGAATCGCCTCTCATAGACCGTCTTAAATCTTCGGCACTTATTCCCGACATTTGGATTTAGTATTACTTTAAACTTATTATAAAGTTATTCGATTTAAAACAGATTTGTTTATTTCGGTCCACAGATCCTCACTATACACACTCAAAATTAAAGCTCCTCTGCAAAAAAGCCTAACTATGCAAGTTTTAACTTGCGCCCCTGCATTTAGTGTCGCGTTTCTGATTGGTTGTAGCACATGAAACCATCGACTTGGGCAAATGGATCACCAAGCCGTTAAATTATGACTTTTAAGAATGTCCTTCCGTAAGAAATGTGCAAAAATATACTTTTATTATTGTGAATCCACGATTAAACGAAATAAATAAAATAAATTGTTCGTTACCAAGGCCATCTTTCGACCGAGGTTGCATCCAAGATACATACCCATTATTGTATATCATGGATGAAGGTGTCTTGGATAAAAATCTATTGGATCTCAAAAATTTCTTTTAATTCTATTTATTCGCCAATTTTATAGAACAAACACTCGAAGTAAAATGCTAATGTTGTGCATTTGTACAACTCTTATAATTTGCCCAACTAACAAGCTTGTTCCAATTTCGAAATTAAAAACTTAACAAAACCAGGTACATATTTGATTAAGTAATAATTAAATAATAATAACTTTATTACACTGCATATTTATCATTTGTTATGTATAAAAATACTTACGATACTTCTTGAGCTTAATGTCTGTTTCCTTCCAAAAATGGTTCACATACATGTTATTAGAGTAATTTTCATGGTGCGGATTATAAATAGCTTCATCATTTTGAATAACATCAATTAATTGAAGTATTTCGAATTTTTGCCAGCGATTTATATCGAATAATTTGCTCGTCGTTGCCATTGGGAAGCGGAAATAATAACCGAAAGGGATTTACACAGTGAAACTAAACTAAAGGGAATTGTCAAATTGACAAGTCAATAACTTGGCCAGACTGAAACTGTTATACAGTTGATATTTTGTTCTATGACTATTCAAACAGATTATTTTATAATCAATTGAAACCGCTAGAAGTTATTTTACTAGAGTTCAATAAAAGTGCCTGAAAAGGCAACGTAATTATACGCCAGTATTTCAATAAGGAATATAAAACAATTTAGGTAGTGTACAAATTTGCCACTTTTAATAAATGAAAAACATTAATTTTTAAAATTCGTTTGTAAGAAATTGATAAATATTTATTATATAAGTTTTAAACTAATATGTTTATATTTTGATAATAAAAACGCCGTTTTACAAGGGATATTTACTTCTGAGAGTCGGGTGTAAAGTATCTTTGAAATGTTGGATTTGAATGAAAGTAGGAAAGTTTCTTTTTAAAGATACAAATGATAAACATAAGTTGTAATAATCCTTACTTGCTATTTCAACTTCATTTCCTTCCACCTCTGTTTGCATTATTGCACTGGTTCGTATCAAATGAAAGTTGTAGTAAGAGAAAAAGCATCTCAAACTTTCTGCATCACAAACTCCAACGTCGACTGAATTCCACATCATAATTTGCAAAAATCATATTTGTTTATCATTTCATGGTGAATGCCAACATAATGTTCAACATCGTGAAACCCTAAAACTTTGCAATTCAAATTTATACATTTTAAACTGAGATTCGTTAATTTTGCTAAACACAAAACCTTTGAGTTTGCAATAGAAAACTACCCTTGGCGATCTGCATTGTATGGATTATCTGGATTGTTTAATTAATTTATATTTTGTTTTGCGCGGAATGTTTCATTTTTAATAACAAATGAAGTACTTTCAAAGTCCTGATTGCCAACAGCAAATCCTTCAGTCTATTCGATTTAGCAAATTATCACGGTCATCATATAACATGTTTTGAGTAGTTGTTCCGTTAATTGGCACTAACGAAGGCTCGGAATAGTCTAGTTCGACCATCTCATTTGTTAGGTATTAAGGAAATAATTTGTAATATGATTCCACAAGTCTGTTTATCATTCAGTGGAACTTGAATTAGATCCGTCACATTTTTCAAGGACTCAGCCGCAATTGAGCTTCGCTTAATTGGGATATACACTTGTTCAATTAGTTGTTCAATTTGTTCTTTAATATTTTTTGGTTCTTTAAGATAATCCAGAAAACGTTACAAAACATTTCAGCAATACCTTCGACATTTTGGGAACTGTAGCTGTTCACTTTTCAACATATCTCGCAGATTTAACGGCCATGATGTTGCACAGGTTACGAAAAAGACGAATAGCCCAAATAACCTCAGGTTCCCATATCTTGCGGCGTTATACCCTTAGAAATAAAACATTTCTTTATTTCTAGAGGTGGTTCCAAATTTTCAACGGGTACACTATTATATTAAGCTTTTTGTAAAATCGTTACTCATCTGAAACGCGTCTTTCACTAAGGGCTAAGTATAACTCATTGTTGGCTTTACTTACCTTATCTCGGTTATCTTTAAACTGATAAAAATTATCGCAAAAATTCCGCGCAATGCAAAAAATGCGATATAAGAAGTAGAAGAATCAAAAAAAATAATAATAATAAAGAGTCAATTAGATCAGCTACTAAAAACTTTTCTTTCGTAATTAACGATTTTTTCTCGTCTAGAAGTCCTATCTTGGTAATAGGACAATTTCACTCTACGGAGCATCAAATTTCAGGATATATACATTTTAATTCTTTAATTTCGACAAAAAATAAACGTCTTTTTACTTTAGGACGGGGACGCACTGAATCAAAGGAAAGGTGTTATCAAAAAAATTATTCAGATTTCCGCGAAATTGAATTCATAGAAAATGACAAATCGTTTTATATTTCTTGATAATTTTAAAATTTCATAATAAGATAGTACATGAGTATAATTTTTGACTTAGGAAGCGAAAGATGAGAAATTACAGTGGATTAGGGAACAATTATCAAATTCTAAACGATAGAAATCACCATTCTACCATTTAGGGTATTCTTTCTAATTTTGATTTATCATTAAAGTTATAAGATTTTAAAAGATTTTTGAAGAACTTTAATTAAAAAAAACTACATTTCTCAAAATTTTTCGAAATTATATATTTTTCTCAAAACTTTAACAAAACATAGAAAAAAGTGAAGAATACACTGCAAAAATTTTTGGAAAATTATAAATAATTTAAATTTATAAATAACGTAAAATTCAATTACTCAATTCAATAATTAATTATTAATTTCTGTGATGTATGTACTGATATACTTTAATAGTCAAAGTAGTAAATACTTAATAAAATGTCTTCTTTTTATTTTTAAAAAAATTTTTTTTTAATTTTTTTTAATTTTTAGTTTTTCAATTTTTACTTGAACATATTGTATATATGGTATATAATAATAATAGAAAATATTAGATTATTTAAAAAAAGATTTTATTGCATAAAAAATAATTCATTAAGCCATAAGCATCATATGCTTTTCATATTCTGTTGCAATTTCGACTCCAGTGATTTCATGACATTATATGAAATGCCTGGGCAATTGTTTACACTGAAATCCTTAAGAAAACTGCAATAACAACGTACATGATGAATACTTTGATCCGTGAGCTTAAAGCAACCATCGACAATTAAACATAATAATCGTTTAAGATGCCGCGAAATTACATAAATACAATAATCGTCAATATTTTTGCACATAATTAGTGTAAGATTTTCAATAGACGGACAGTTTTTGGCCAAATAATTTATACCATAAATTGAGATTTGGTCACAATAGGACAGATTTAAGTCCCTAAGCTCTAAGAATTTAAATCTTAGTGACAAATCAGATATTCCACATTTTGTAAGATCAAGTCTTCGAAGGCCTTTAAGTTCGCTAATACTCCGCTGTCTTTGATCACCAAATTTTCTAGAATTATTTACTTCATTTGTGTGATACAAATCATTAATATCCGTTAATTCTTTATCTGTTACCTCCTTGCAGAAATTCATATCCGTTAATGCTTTATCTGTTACATCCTTGCAGAAAGCTATATTAAGCTCTTGCAATTGCCTGAGGTTTTTTATAATTGTTTGGATAGATTTGTCTGTAACTCCAGCGGACAATTTTAATGTTATACTTCTCAAATTTGGAAGATTTTCAATGCATTGGATTATACAGTCTTCAGAAAGATTAAGATTGATCAAATCTAGATTAACAAAATTATTATTTTTTTTTTTACCAATTCCATTTCGAATACTCTCGCTTGTAATTCGTGAACATCTTTCAATATAAATTCCTTTTAATCTTTGTAACTTTAACACATTATTGATGCCATGAATTATATTTTCACATTCTACCAATTTTATATATTCTAAATTTATCAGATTTTCGCAGATTAATTTTATTTCATGGTCTCCAAAACCTTTTATATTACGAATAGCAAGTTCTTTGAGGTTGCCTTTAGGAAAATCAAGTACATTACGTATCCAAATACAATCGAAATTAGTATTTTCTAAATATAATTTCTGTAGCGTGTTGTCCTTAAATAGTACGGCTTTAGACATGTAACGTAAATGAAGTTCCTTTAAATTACAACTTTGAAAAATTTCCTTCACTTTATTCCATTTAGTACGTATATCATCAAATGTATCCTCTAATATGTCTTCAATATTCCTTCCAATTTCTGGCAAATGTATTGATTTACGAAAGTCTATTTTGATTTTTTCAACTGTCGGCAAATATAAAATTACTAATTGTATAAAATTTTCCAAAGTTTTTTTATCGTTTCCTGGGCCCAAAGTTAAATTTCTTACCGTTATTAAAGATTTTGCAATGTTCGTCCATAATTCAATTTCTTTTGTTTCAAAATTGCAGTCATAAAATTCAAGCGTTTGAAGATTTTTAGTTTTCTTTAAAATTATTTGTACGGGTTTTAAATTAGAGCAATTTGAAAATATAATATGCCTCGCATTTGATATAATATTGCCATATAGATTAGCAGTTTCACAATATCTAACATTATCAATTTCAATATTGGGAAAACTTTGTAAACTTTTTCGAAATAGTGGATATGTAGGTACCACAGGACATCGTAATAACACATTTGATCGAAATTCTTGGAATTGTGATGCCTCAAACCATCTTCTACATGTTAAGGATGCAAATTGAATATCCATGAAATTCAGGTACTGATATATACGAAATATTATTTCTAAAGGTAAATTAGAATATGTAGGTGCAATCTTCTTATCTACGTCTTCCTTCAACTCGTTCAAATTATGTATAATTTGGATTTCAACCTCAACACGTCGGCAAACATCTTCCGATATCGGCGGCACTATAACTAGTTTTGTTTTAAATTTAAAAAATAATTTATTACACATTTAATTACTTACAATGTTTCATATTTTATAAAAATTTCAATGATCAATAATTTAATAATTTAACACAACTTCACAGCTTGCAAGGCGAATGATATCAATAAATGCGATAGGTTATCTGATTTTATGTATAAAATGATCGAGAAAGTGGTCGACATAACGCCTAACTAGCAATGAGCAATCACGCACTGAAACTTCAATTCATCCGGGTAAAATTATATACATGTATAGTTAAAGATACGAAAGCGATAAGTTGATTGATAAGAAAGCTATAATTAAAAACACTCGTCCTTTTAAATCAGTCATAGCAAAAGGTGATGGGATGTGCTTTAAATGTATTTACGGATTTGAAGCATTTTGTTTACCATTTTTATCGGATCATGCTAAGAGAAAAAGGGATAAAAGCATGTTATGGCCTAGATATCGCATAAAAGTAATCAATATTTTATGACTCAAAACAAATTATGATTTCATTTGTTCACTTTTGTGAAGACACGCAAATGGGCAAATCTGCGATATAAAAAAAATTGTACTTTTAGACGGCGTATATTCGGGTTCGACGTTATAACTTTAAGATCAACCAAGCGAAAAACATTTGAAATTGAACTCGAAGTGTGAAAAGCTTTCGATTTAATGTTTATTGATACACAGAAATATTACAAAATATAAAAAAAAAATCATAGATTTACAAAAGGCAAATTAACCAATTTGGAAAATAATTAAGCAGATTTTTTTGTTTCGTATTTTCGTGTTTTTTATTTAATGGTCACTCATTTATAAAGTATATTAAACTTATCCGTAAAATTATCCAACCGTTTAAAACTTCGAGATCTTTATTTCTTTCTTTTTTTCAATTGAAAGTATTTTTCTCTAAATTAAAGAATATACTATTCTGCAGTTAATGAACATTTCATAATTCGAGTTTTTGTACCTTTATTAATTAAAATTAAGTAAGGTATGACTGTAAAAAGTTCTTTAAGGAGTTTTTATTTTTTATTTTAATTTACACACAGATTTACAATTAAACATCGTTCAGGTAGAATTTTTTGAAACTCTGTTACTCTCAATTCGATAAAATAATAAATTATACAACTTTCCATGTCTTTAATAGATATATAAAAGAGAGCCAAAGATCATGCATTGTAATTTTATTTAATTACTTTATAAAGAAATCCTAAAATAGGATTAATTATCGTTCACTCCTCTAAACCGGAACCTCGCCCTGAAAAGCAGCAGAATCTTGCTAAGTTTAAATAAATTAATAGGTTTAAGTTTTAGTTGTTATAATCAAATTAATCTTTGATTAATCAAGAGATAATTTATACACTTCTAAGAGGTAATTAATAATTAATAAATATATAAGATTATATCACACTTCCTGCAGTTTTATAAAATGTTAAACCACCTTACACACCACCTGCTGAGCTTCACTAAATCGGCATGAATCCATCTGGCATTCGTTAACTAGTCGTCATTTGCTTATGTGTTCGTAAGAAACTCTACATACAATAGTTGCACTCTTCACACTTACCGGATTTTCTGTCTAACTTTTGAATAAGAATACTTTTAACACTTGAACGCTTTTCCAATGCTCATGGGGCGTTTCACTTAACTCACAACCATTTCTACCCAAATGTGAAGACACGCACACACACACCCAAAAAGGAAATAGGAGTGGTGCTTTCCAAAGAGAGTAATTTAAATTGTAAATTTTCGATAATTTGTTCAATTATTTTTAAAACTATATTTTTAATAATTTAGACGATTTAATTAGTACGATATTTAATGTTAATATTTAATTAAAATTATTGGGATATAATAGAAAATAAAAATTAACCTTTTACAGTTAGTGCTAAGCTTTCGGAATAAGATGGTTATTAAACGCTTTTCTCCTCTTAAAATTTACAACAGAAAACGAACAATTAAATAATAAGTAACAGTGGAGAATGAATTTTAAAATATTCATATATAATTTGAATTTTTCCTTTATTATTTTTTAATTAGTAAACAAACGTTTATATGAAAACCATTTTACATAGCGTTTAACAGAGATTAACAAAGAGCTATTAAATATGTACATAAATGTTTATTCCGATAATTTTTGTTATTTACCCTTTTTTCAATTATCATTATATTTTTCCTAAGTTAATAAATGAATATTAGTTAAAAATAAAGTTAAATAAATTTATCACAGCCAATAAAACAAAAAAAAAATTTCCTTTCTCAAATCAATTGTAATTTTCAAGCAATGTTCGGAATTAACTTTGATAAAAAACGGCAAAACACGGAAAATATATTTAATGCTAAATTAAATAAAAGTCTGACGTCTCGATTACGAAAAACTGGATTAAAAATACTTGAAAAAAAAATATATATGGAATTGAACATGATTAAATAAATATTTTGTAACTTAAAATTACTCTAAGTAAGTTTTTTAGTAATATGCACTATTTTTCCCGTAAATTTAATGTAGTGCTCTGTTCACTGAAGTTTTGTAACTCCTTATGTTTTTGCACATAAAACTGGATCCGTTTCCTTTCTTCTAAAACACCACAAATGTTGTGGACATATTCCATAAGAAGCCAAATACAACACACATTTATAGTGCTTCGGCAAATATAAGTCTGTTAAAGCACCGCAAATGTCCCTTTGTGCTTGATAAACGGGCATATTTTGGACCGCGATTTTTCGCACACACCGGTACATGCTTTGTTGCATGTAAGCCATTAAGTGCCAATTTGTTTGCATTTGTATGCGTTTGTTTTGATTCTTTCGAAAACTAGAAATAAAATTAAGAAGGAAAGGGGGTTCATCTAATACTATATTTTCTAGTATTCATATTAAGATAATTGTTTTAAATGAGATTATTAAATTTACCGAAATTGAAAAGTCCGACTTATATTCTTGTCGTTCTTATTTAGTTAATGGTATTATAATCATTTTTCTTAATGGTTAGATATGTACAGATATTGCTTTAAAACGGCACTTTAAAAAATCAATAGATAGCTTTCTAATCTAAGCTACTTTAAATAAAGTAATGCACAAATTTTGCACAACAGTAAAAAAATCCATTTCTTTTCAAAATTAAGATTTCGTTTTTATCTTATTGCTGTTTTACCTAAATATAATGAATTAATTATTTTGCTTATTATGAAATATAATATAATATATATACATGTAATACGTAATAAAAAAAAAACAACAACAAAGTGATTAAATAGAAATGAAAAAATTAACAAATTCTTTGTGGCTATAAAAATTTCACCATTAAGACGGTTTTCCAAATTTTGAGTCACTTTTGTGCTTTTGAAAGTTTTGATTGAAATGAATTTAGACTTGTCTAATTTATAATTATTTTACTAAACGGACGTACGAATTTCGTAATTATTTCCCGCTAGTTCAACAATATTAATTTTAAAAAGAATTTTGTTGTATTTTTTTTACAAAGATTAGAGATCATTTAAAAAAATTGAAACTGATTATTTTCGGATAAAAAAATGTCCATCGTCGATTTAATCGCTTTTCCTCTTACAGAGGTGCAGGTATCATTTAAGGAGATTATTAATTAATTAATAAATAAAAACACATATACATGTACAATTCTTTAATTGTTACGTATTATATTAAATTACAATTAATTACATTTGAAGTAATTTAAGTAGAATTTGGAAAAAATATTAAAGTTCAAAATAGACAGATTTTAAAAAAATACTTCTAATGACTAAAAGTTGTCACGTACCTTAAATACAATTTTTTAAACCGATTGTACTGAAAGCTAAAAATACGAACGCTGTTGTTAGAATAAGAGTTAAAATATAGTCTAACAAAAAACTAAGTCTCTCCTGGCCTTTCCGAATGGTTTTAAATAATCTAGTTGTATAGAAGATCGGTATTCGAATTCTTTAATTTTATCTGGCTCTATGAGAGTACAGCCTTTTACACTGATGTATTCAAGATTTTTGCAATTACGGAGTATGCTTTCTAAACTGTGAGCCGTCAACAAAGGGCATCCATCAACAATCAGGGACGATAATCTTTTTAGGCGACGTGATATCAATTCAATACACTTATCATCAACTTTTTCGCACATAGCTAGCGTGAAATGTTCTATAAACCGGCATTTTCTAACCAAGGTTTTAATGCCAGAAAATGAAATATTCCGGCAGAAGGACAAGTCTAATTTTGTTAGTTTCATTAATTTTAGACGACGTAAGAGTTTATTAGATATATCACATCTTGCCAGGTTAAGATTTTGTAGATTTTGAAGTTTGTTAATAGAGGGGCATGTTCCATTTTCCATATTAATACCAATTAAGGCCTCATCTTTCACCGAGTCACAACAAGATAGATCAAAGTTTTGCAACGATGGAAGGTTTTCTATAATCGCTTGAATCGATTTATTTGTGATACCAGAGCACCATTCCAAAGATAAATGTTTTAAATTTCGACAGTTTTTTGTCCATTCAATTATGCAGGCCTCGGTAAGAGTAATATGAATCAAATATAGTTTGTGTAGTTCACTTATTTCAAGAATAGCATCTCGAATACTTTCATTTGTAACTCTCTGGCAGTTTTCAATGTGAAGTTCTCTTAGCCCCTTTAGCTTTGAAACATTGCTAACACCGTTATCGATCTGGGGGCAGTCCTTAAGGTGCAGAATTTCTAAATCTGTATATTCGCAGATTTTCTTCAAATGATCGTCTTTAAAGTCTCTTATAGATTTAATGAAGAGCTCCCTAAGACATTTTACAGGATTGTTAAGTAAAGTCTGAAACCAATTGGAATTAACGCTAGTTTTTTCTAATTTTAATTTCATCAATTTGCCATCTTTAAGCACAACTGCTTTATAAATGTATGATAAGTGGATCTCCTTTATATTCCAGTTTTTCAACAAAAGTATCAGCTTATTCCATTTAGTGCATATATCATACGATCCATCTAATATATTTTCAATATTTTGTCCAATTGCTGGCATATCCTCATATAAATCGGAGAAGTCTATTTCGACTATATCAAGATTAAGCTTTAAAGGAGTTAGTTGTAGTAATAGGATCTGAGAACTTGTTGTATCATATCCTAAATCCAAAATTAGATGCCTTAAATTCTTCAGAGAAACACTCACATCAGTTGTGGGAGGCTTGAATTTTGCGATTTTACATTTGGTGAATTTAAGCATTTTAATATTTATTGCTTTTTTTAAAATTGTATTTAAAAGCCCTCCGTAATGTTGCTTTGAGAAACAAATAGATTGCGCCTGTCCAAAAATCTCACCGTATTCAATGAGTGTATTTGCTGTTACATTATCGATATCTTCAAAGTAGATATGTGGAAAGGTCGAATAAAATTGTAGTACTTTTTCGGGCACTTTCGATCGAATTTCTTTGAATTGTAATGCTGCAAAAAATTTCCAACAAGTCAGGGCCGTATTTAGAAGATCTACCGAGTTCATATAACTAAAAATGTAAAGGATCATTTCCCACGGTAAATCAAACATTAATGAACGTCCATTAACTTCGCTGTCACAAGAATGTATAGGGTTAAGATAATCCGTTCCTAGACCTGATTCCATGGTATTTGCAATATTCTAGCACACTATAATGTTAAATTATTTTATAAAATGGTTTAGAGTTTTCTTAATTGTTAACATACCTTGTGGAATTTAGTAAATTATAGGTTTATCAAAATCCAAACAATCAAACAACAGTCTATACGGAAAAATTTTTTGGCTAATTTTCTCGATCGAATTAAAAGTTTTCCTTCTTTGGATCTCCAGATTTTCTAAAAGACGGAATGCAAGTGTAACTTGCGTAATAAGTGTAACTTATTGATTTCTTTTTATTTTAATTATTTCTTTTCCAATTTGCACCTATAAAGTAAGATGAGCAAGCGCATTCACTATTTTAAATTTCAAACTTTCTTGATTGCATCTATAGATAAGACAAACTTATACACATTTCAAGGTCAGAATACACTTGCAATGGATGACATCATATTATATTAACTAGGATGTACATCTAAACGCACAAATGCAGGGAGACATACACGAATACGATAACTACATGATGTCTTAGATTTTTTAACTTAAAATTTTGGATATTTTAGAAAGAATTGGGAAAAAAAAACGAAAAGAAAGACTTTGGATATTTAACACAAAAATTCAATTTAGTTTTACGAGAAATATCACAATTAATTATTTTATTGCTTTAACATGGAATATCCACATTAAGTAGAAATACATAATCCATTTATGGAAAAGTTTTGAATCTATTTGTACATCAAATAAAAAGGTGAGTGGAATCGGAATAGAAATGTTGATAATATTTTACGCTATCAATTTAAATTCTCTTATGGCAGATATTTTCTCTGTAATTTTTTTCTTTTCTTTTCGTATCCAGCTTTTAAATTGAACTTTGAATTAAAGTAATTCACTTTATAAGCGGAAAAATGGAAACTAATGTAAAAGTAAGGTTATTTTATACCTATTTTATCTATTTCAGGGAGTTTTATATTTATTTTCATCACGAGCTTTTAAAAGCCGGCTGAAAATTCACTATGGGAATTTCTTAGACACCTTTTGAACACATTATTATTAATTGTTAATAAACTCCAACTCCACCTCGTAATGATTTCACAAAACTTATAGTATTCTTAACTCATCTTACTTTAGGGGAAGAATTTTGATTTAAAAAAAATGGCTTAAATACACTCACTTAGATATAAATATTTGAATTTGCAAGAAAGTAAATGACGTAGGTAAATTGACTTGGAGCACACGTCCAAACGCAATGAGCCGAAATCGAATTAATGTTCGATTTGAAATTAAGCTTTTGATTGATATCATATCATTCAGTTATCAGGAAAAAATGTCAAGATATTTTTCATATTTAAAGCTCATCCGATGTATATTTAATATTAGAACATTTTGCATGATTGATTAGTCATTTATTATTTTTGCTTTTGTTCATTAAAATCAGAGATTTCCGTGAGTTTTTAAAAGACAATATTTATTTTTTGATCGCGCACCTTTTAAAAATCATAAATAAATAAAAGATAATAGTTTCTAAAAGATCTTTAATATAACAAATTCCTAAATTATCAAAATAGGTATAAAAGAGTAATATTATGATATTTTATTTCATTTTCTTATCTCTAATTTTGTTTATTTTTCTTGGCGAAGAAAGTAGATATTTTTGCAACGATAGTTCCAAGAATCCCAGGTCAAGTTTTAGGTAGAGACTACATATTTGATTATTGGTGAAGATGAAAAAATCCATGGTCCTTTCCCCATTAGTATCAGTTAATGCTGCATTTGTTATCATTTTCCAGTAAGATTCTGATGTTGCTCCAGAGCATCATTCTACACTTACTCAAATTTGAAAGAGTTGAAAGTATAATAACAACCAAATGTAGATGAAATCATCTATGATATCTTGTTTTAGCAGTACCTTCCTGAATACTTCCGCTTATAGTGATGTACGACACTTTTCAATAAAAGGTTCTTTTGACCTTTTTGGCTTTCTACCATAATACTGTCGACGATATCGCCACACTCCAGAATTTCTAGAACTTTCAGGCTGCTCAAGTACTCAGGTAGTAGTTCTAACTTACGGTCTCTAAAATCCCTTATTGCCCTTGCTAAAGCTTCTTTTTATATTTTTTTGAGTCTCGTTGAATAAAATACAGTACGAAACGCAATCAACGCTGGTGTTTTCTAAATCTAATTCCTTTAGTTCATGCATGGTGTTGTAAAGAAAGTAAGTACCTTAAAAGTCCTCATATCCAATCCTTCAGTCACACCATCACGTTTACCATTTCACATGTCTTGATTAGTTGTTGATCGTCTCAAAATTAGGTATAAAGGAAATCAATTGAAGATATTAAGCTTATAATTTCCTAGACCTCCCTTCGGCTCTTCAAAGATTCAGCTTCAATTTTGCATTGATCTTGTCATGAAGAATGTTGTAATAAGATTTATTTTGTTATGTTTTATTATTTATTGTGGACATGAAATTAAAATAGTTATACTATTCAAAGAATTACGGGAATGACTCATTGAAATTGAAAAATCTCGTCGACACCATGTGAGCGCACACTTTCCTTCATTGAAAATTTTTAGATATCTTATCTCTGATTATTTTTAAACTGATAAGGGGAAAATAAACTAAACTTATTTATGCACTTCAACCACTTTCAGGATGTATATTATAAGCATACTAAAGATGAGCTTTTATTGATTACACTATGGAAAACAATTCTTTAAATTATTAACATAAAAACATGTGCTAATATAAAACAAAATAATTTGCAAATCGAGGAAAACCACAAAAGTGATTAAGAAAACTTTATAAAATTAAATTATATTTTATTAATTATAAATAAATTGCTGAATACTATCTGATATGAAACTTTTCGGGTGAAAGAAATTTTCACTAGTGTAGTATTCGAATTAGAAATGAATAAGTCGTGGAATGAATTTTAAAAATAAAGAGTTTTAGAAGGTAAATATTTATACTTTATTTTATTGGAAAATTTATTCTTGGATTATATCTAATTGAATCCTTTGATAAAAGTGTAGTTTTAATTTTTTAGTTTGTCTATGAGTTTTTATGACTTCGAATCGCTAATGACTCATACGATGAAACATGCGATATTAGTGTAAATATCAGCAAAATGAAATGGTTTTCAGAATATATTAGTGAAATATAACAAACTGATTTTAATATAAAACTAAATAACAATTCAAATACTGCGTACTAACTATATTTTCACTTTGAATCAAAGTCGTTCAGAATTAAGAAATAAAATAAAATTAAAAAAATAGTTAAGCATTTTTTGTCATTTATTCCGTTCATATATACTAAAAGATAATCAGTTTTATGAATATATATTTTATTTCCAGTTTTGAGGCAACAAATAATTTTAAAGAGTGATATTAATCATAATGTTATGGATGCAAACATTTTGCTTTTATTGTTCCGTCCGACTAGGGGTCATTGTTTCAGGAATGCTGACTATAGTAAGTGATGTTATTAAATGATACATGATAGTAGTAATTTAAATACTTTTTTTTTTAGATCGAGTTATTCATACCACTTATATTATTTTTTGTGTACCGAACTACAATGTTTAATTCAACAGTGAAGATATTAAAGGAAGATGATGAGTACAGAGAGCACTGGATGATTAGGAGATTAATGGAAATGCTATCCAATTGTACATTATTTTTAAAACAATTTTTTTAAATTAAGCAGTGATTAAATTTTTCTTGTATTAATAGATCCATCTGAGTTTCTTGGAGTTGTTGAAACGTATTTAATCAGCCACATCATTACAAGCGTTTTAGCTATCTACGGGGCAATAAAGGTAAAATTGAAATATACATCTTATTATTTTGTTGATAAATTTTATTGTCTTTAGTTATCCAAATGGTTTTTGGTCCCATACGGAATTTTGGAGTTTCTACGTTTTATTATTGTCCTCACATCCCATATAATCGGAATGATCGTTTTAAAGAAAATTCTCAACTTAGGAGATCTCATAGCAGCTACAATATGTGGAGGATTTGTTATATGTAATCTCTTTATGCACATTCTAAGAGATCAATAATTAAAAGAAAAAAATTTTTTATAGTGTTTGTTGGCTACCGATGGGCAGGAGTCGTAGCATTCTTTCAAATTTGTACATTAGTTAAATCAGCAAAATATCAGGAACTTTATGGTAATGATCCACTGAATCCTCTAGATCCAAAAGACCACAACAATTTCACTATTAATATTAAAATGTTTCCACAAGGCCGATTAAACGATTCAATTGGAAAAACTCGTTTTAATGAAAAGAATGTCGCGACAATATCAGTTGATGAACCAGATGTTACTTTAGCAGTAAAGCAATATCAAAATTGGTATCTTAATGAATTGATACCACCTAAAAAATCCAATCCTATTGGTTTTTATTAATCTGAGTTGTTGTATACCTTTTCAATTTAAAACGTTATAAAGTTCTATCGCAATTTTTAAATAGTTCTAATTTTTTTGTGGAAATTCTTAGTAGAGAATCAAACAAAATTTTTTCTATGAAAATGTATCTCATTTTATTTTAAGTAGATTTAGTCTATAAATCAAACTTCTGATCAAAATACAATCAAAGGAAAATTGAAAGTCCAAATTCAGAAGTTTAAAAGCGTAGTTTTATTAAATTTTATTTTCTTGATAAATCTTAAAAATTTACTTAACAAACTAGTTTAAGCACTTGTCTGTTGCATTTATATTAGTGTTATAAATGTTATTTATGTTTACCATATATATGATTTTTTTTCGATTATGTTTATACCAAAGTAAAATATCTTCCTATTAAGCAGTAAATGTCATGAAGACAACATGTCCCTTGTAACCGATGAATTTTCTCTCAATAGTTATTGTGGTGCAATGTGGCTGACTGACATTTAACTATAGCCATCCACCTTACTGGTTCTGTATTCGAGCCTATCATGTTACTTAACATCTTCATTCCAAATAACGGTTTTAATAAGGTAAAAGTGCCTTCCCGCCAGGCGGGCATTCCTACATACATATATCAAAAATATTCTCACAATCTGCATAAACACTTGATCAGCACCTAAGTATCTATGGATTGCACAATTTTCTGACCAAAATGAGCAGCCCATCGACGTCGTCGTGGTCTACGTCTTCGTTGTCATCTTTGGCTTAGTCTTCGTTCTCGTCTTTTGGTCTTTTGGCCACCACGATCAGTATACCATCCGCAAAAGAGGTATACTATCAACGACGGCTGTCGTGGCTCATCACGCAATCCAATTGGCAATAGAAAAGCAGAAATTGCTGTGACGAAGATCCGATGAGGTAACTGCTTATAACCAGAAGAAAAAGAGTCATGAACTAGGGGGCCACCTTAAGACGTTTGCATTGAAAGTTTTCCACGCCTGCAAGCATTTGACCTTTTTATGTGCTCAATACTCATCATCCGCGGAAGATCAGCCAATGATGATGGTGGTACTGCTGCCGCTACATCACACACAGCATCCCAGAAAGATGATCAAAGACTGTTGTCGAAGATCAGCCGGCAAAATCAAGCTATTGGTAAAAGTAAAAAAAAGAAGAAGCCATGTAGTCTGGCTCTATTTGAACTATAGAGCCTTCGAAGACGTCGTCTAACGTCCCCGGTCGTACGCGGCGACGAAAAAGAAGATCGACGGCATATTTGGTGAATTTTATAGGATCAGTAAACTTGAGGTACTGCTGTACATGATCGTGGAATTTATTTAGACTCATCAATATTTCTCCTTTAATTGGTACAGATCAGATTGTATATGATCGGTACGTTTAAGATTTCCTGAATTGATTGGGATCACCTTCAGCGCATTATAATAAAAGGGAATAAATAAATGTAACGTTTGCCATATTACACATTAAGGCCAAAAAGGTGAGATAGATCCATGAAGTCCACTCACAACGGCACACGGTCGATTCTAGGTATTAACTGCAACAAATAGTGCCACGCAACGTTACCATTAATTACATTTTAATAATCAGTTGTGCGGCTAAATGTATATTTCCAATAACTCACTCTTCGCACTCATTCGCCGTGATCCCGGTGTAGTAGGATATTTCAAATACACCCCCGTGCGAGCTTGAATTCTAAGAAAATTCCAGCTGCACTATATAGACGTGTGTTTAATTGAATTTTATCCTCCAAGATGTAAGGTAACGTTTTGTTTTTAATTCTTTTTTTCAATATCGTAGGCTATAGAGTCCGGACCTGGCCAGGTGAGCGTGGTTTGCTTATTGTGGTCAGGGGCGGGAACTTTTACTATTGATCACTGTTTTGGATTATGCAACTTGTAATCATTGGGTCTAGCTAATGAGTGCCATTTGAGTGGTGCTTATATTCACGAAAATATTTCATTCACTGATATAAAATAAGTGCAAATGGTACGGAACACTCCCCATGCGAGTCCAACTCGTGTTTAATAGAAGTAAATATTTTCGCAAATTTCCTTCCCTTAAATTATGTTATGGTTTCTAGCATTCATTCAATTATATCTTATAATAAACTTTATGTTTAAAAATGTGGCATGCTTTTTATTTGTGCTCTAAAACGTAAAATAAAAAAAAAACTAAATTATAATATTAAACATTTTCCTATATTTGAATTATTTATTCAATTTTTGATGTCTTTGAATTTGAGTATTTTTTTTATAAATGTTTTTTCTCCTTTTCATTGTGTTAAAATGAGCGAAATGTTTTTTTTTTGTTTCTATGCTGAAAAAGATACTAGTAAACATCGTAACATATTTTTGTTTTATTGAGTTGACAAAAATCATATTCAATTATAAACATAAAAACATTTAATAGACTCTCAAGGTAAGACTGCTGTTGGTATTTCGGGTTCCGGATATTATCTGCAAAATTCAAAATCACCTTTCCCTCTCAATATCGGTATTTGCATCTCGGCTTAAAAAAAAATATTCAAAAAATTGTTACAAGTTAACCCGATCGGTCTTCATTAGTCGTTTGAATGCCGCCGCTTCTTTAGCAATGGGGACCAGGAAAAAATTCCGCGATGTATTATACCGCAACAAGCCGTCAATTTTTGTCCACCTGACCAGGTATAATCCGCTGGTGTCGGTGCAAGTATCAGCATTGCTTCGATCACCGTAAGTGTAACGTAACGTGATGCTCATCCGTCCTGATGGAGAGTGACACGCAGTTTTTTTTTTGGACAATGCTTTCTGCCATCAAACAAAATGTTGGTCTTGTCTTGTCTTTTGCTCCGATTAAAGTTAAAAGTTGTCTTCTTGACTTTTTCTTGTCATGGATAAGGAAGGGATTTTAATTGGATTATCGAGTGTCGTTACCGCTACTGGTCTGTTGTTTTTTCTGACTTCTTCTTTAGAGAGAAACACCAAACACCTGGTATAGCATTAATTAAAGTGAGCACACGCCCATCTTAAACCTTTTTTGCACTGTTTTTTATAGATCATTTTTGTCGCCGCTACCGGCCGGCTCGTTTTGATCCTCTTTTTCTTTCCGGCCATTTGAAGACCGAGAATGGTAATTAGTTTCTTCCGTAGTATCCGCAGTCATCGAGCTCTACAGCAAGACCCTTTTTGTATTCATTGTTTAAATAAGGCAATAGATTAATATGAAGATTGGTTACTTTATATACAAATCTTTTGTATACTTATATCTATTTTTTGCAGTAATATCGACACTTTATTTATTTGAACCTTGAACCGCTGTTTGTAGAACAAAATCCTGACAGCAGGGACATTTATTTACACTTAAATATTAAATGCACAATTATATTTCCTTTTTTCCAATAAAATACCACAATATTACAATTTGTTTAATAATTCAAATGAAATTTAAAATCAATTCTTTCAGGTAGCTTACTACTATAAACATATTAAAATAACTTCGGATCTAAATTTTACAAATTTGTTTGCCATATTACGTAATTCAATGTTTAAAACAGCCGTGACGAAAAATTCGTTGCACTGCATTATCCACAATCGACTTCCTATGCCAAAGTTCACAGTCTTGAGATGGTAAAGAGGTCAATCGCGAGATTGCGTCTGGTATAATCGTCATGAGGGGTATGTGGAGTTCCGTTATATTATTAACAAATACTGTTTTTTACTGTTTAAACATTTAAGGTATGTACTAAGATAGTGTTAATAAAGTTCTATATAAGTACATAAATACTGGGTCAATTTATGCTCTCGATCGCTGATGTTTGGGGACACAGGCTTTCCGTTTTTTGAATTACAATTTTCAATTACGACGGAGACTTTCTGCAATTCGTGAGATTGTGAAGTGAATCTTACAATTAAAAATGCCTACAGCAATTTTTGCTGCTTCAATAATTCGAATCTGTAGCGAAAACTGGCAGGTCTTGATGAAGAGATTGCGTGATTCACAGCATCCTTTGGGGCTAGCCGACTTCAAGATCTGAAGGCCCATTTGTCTGTTTGGATCTTGGCGGCGTTGTCGTCTCGGAGGCATGTAAAAATCGCCTGTGTCTGATCGAGGCAGCAAAATAAATTAAAATTTCCGATCAAAACTCTTAAAATCCATGGCGACCAAATCGTAAACCGGGCGGCGGAATCCCCCTTAAAATGCTGTCTTAAGGAAGAGGAATAAATGCGAGTGCTTCGCGGCAAAGAACAATGGTTAAGGTGAAGGTGCACCTTCGCTAAGGTGTGCAACTTAAATCATCCGTTGGGCATCCTGATGGGGGGACTAAATTGAAAAATTCATTTTGATTTGTTTGCTTTCTTCGGGAGATCGGGTCCGGTCAATTGAAAAATTTGAAATTACCAACAAATGAAACGGCGCGGCGCATGGTCTGCTTGAAACGAGAGCACAGACCGTGAATCGCGAAAGGTGACAGCCGCGAAAAAGAAGGTACAGGTAAGGATAGACTCCATAAATATTACCTTTGCTGTTGTGCACCTTTAGAAGGTTCCTGCCGCGCGCGTCATTACTCTGGCAGTTTTGAAATGATCGGGCACAAATTAAATTGCTCCACCATAACCTCCGGGTTAATACGTGCCCGAGCTACAAGACTGTAGTGCCGCGAATTGCGAACCTTCGCCGTAAAAACAAATAGACAAATACTCCAAGCTTCTATTTATTTATGACTAATTGCCTCGTTTTTGAAGAAAATCTAGCAGAATTTAATGGAAATCGTCTCCTGCGCAAGCACATTTGGAACATGAGCTGTATTTAAAGTATTAAAAATACAAACAGTCTGTAAATTTAATAAAAAATTGTTTTCTTTAGATTCTCCGAAAATTAGCAACTTTCAATTCATTTAATTTAATTCGGACTACAATACCGTTCAAATGGGAAAGTTTGCATTTTTGGAAATTAGTTCAAATTTTTCTCTGAATTTCTTGTAAAGTTAAACCGATTTTATTACCAGTATATATTTTTAGATAATTTATTTTTTCTTTAATATTTTCAAACTTCTACTATTTTTGTTGCAAAGAGTAATGTAATATGCAGTCAAAAATTGATTCAGTTAATTACAAGAGAGGAAATAAAAACTTAAATATACAGATATAATTTTTATAAATGGATGAAAACGAATTCTGCTTACAACACAACACGATTAAGATTTTAAAAGCACAGGTGCATGCACTTCCGATGCACACCTGTACAAGTCGTCGATGATTTCGCTGAATAAGAATAAAAACTCATCGATGGGAAGATTTGAACTCAATTAAAAGAAGTACAAAAACTCCAAATCTTACTAATTGATCTTCAGTAAAATGATAACCTTGGTTTCTTGTTCTTGTGTTCGTCAGAAAAATTGAATGAGATCCCGCCTAGAATAGCCATATAGGCTGGTTCCCAATTAATCTGTCAAGATGGCACTAAATAGGTGACAGGCCATCACGATCGTACTGATCGTGTTCATTATCTAGGTGATCTAGGTAAAAATCACAGTAAAAGAATACCATTGAGGGTATCTGGTCCACGTGTGCATGGATCACCGCTATAATACAGCGCGACTATACAGGATGCAAATTATCGCCCTTTGCTGTATGTAGCCCTAGTCTGATCGATCGATATGCGATATCAGAAGTAGAGTAAATTGGTTTATTTTCATGCTTCCACGGGGATCGATACTAATTACATGATGATTGATCACGGTCGAATCCCGAACGAATGTTACGGAGGAGCTCTCAAGGACACACCTCGAGAGTCTGAACAATCCCGCGAGACGGTCATTCGGTGGTGATCAAACATACGATCAAGATCACTGAGGGCAATTTTCGACATAAATTCATTCTGACGCCCCATTCCCCATTACACATGAAGGCTTTTTCGCATAAAGAACCTCCAAGACGTCTCTTCGGCGGCGTCGCCAAGTGGCCGCACATCAGAGCATACCTACTTGGGATACCTGGCCACGCCATCCCCAAGGTGGTTTGCGAACGCGAGCATCATTTGCTCCATTGATATACTTTATATGAACGAACAAATGTAGCTGTCATCGGGCGATCACGACATCATGTAGTGACTACACTTTACCACAATTTCCAGCAAAACTTCTTCATGGTCCTTCATTGGACCTGGATATTTTTCTCGACTATGACCTCCCGCTCCTTACTTGGTACTGTTTTGTTGATGGCATCATTGGTGGCTCTCCATAGATCCACAAATGCCAATGTTGGTGCCCCAATGTGCTCCAACCACCGTCGTCGCTGTCTGCTCCAGTCCTAAGGGTATTACAGCGCCTCAATTATAATCGCAAATGTCTTCAATTATCTGTGTCTCTATTTTCTTGAACCGTCTAGTCATGTTAGTCGGTGCGTATTTAGTTCGAAAAGCGTATGGAGATCACTTTCGGTTTTATCTCAATCCATCTTTGGTGTGGGGCAAGACTCTTCTTCTTCGGCGGTACTCTTCTATTTTTCACCCATGAAAAATTTAAGGCCGCCGAACGAATATCTTGACGCGATGGTCATCAATCTTAGACCACGGTGGATGGCACTCGAGGTGAGTCAACTTTTGTTTTTTTGTCGTATTTGCTGTCTGCACCACCAAGTTCAGCAAAAGATTAGCAGACATTTTATTCTGATTTAAATAGCCATCAGAAATCTAGCATTATGCAGCTCATATATTTTTTTAAATGGGTATCAAAAGAAATTTACAATTTTGATTCGTGTCCTAAAATTCAAAAATTCAACCTGTTCAACTTTTGAATGCTCGGATAAGGGAACCGCGTGCAGTGTTTTCTTTTTTTTTTTTACTTAAAAGGTATTCCAATGTGAGCAACATTTTTTGGATTTTTTCTTATTTGGTATTGTATAGTTTTTGCAAAAAAAATTAATAAAAACTGTTTTGTATGGAGCCTTTACTGCGTGAGTTGCACTCCCATGCGGGCCTTCACCTTATTGGTGAGATTTAAAATTCGCGTTATAAAACATTAAAATGCCTCAATTTGGAGAAGTAATTGGTTACGAGCTCCTTCAAATTTCTTTCGCAGAAGGCGTAAATTACTTGAAAGATTTATATGACTCTTGTAACGGCAATTGACCGCGATGAATTTAGTTTTAGAAAAAGGAAAGAATTTCTCAGCAATCGACAAATTACCTCCGATTTTGATTTTCACACACTCATATGCCCATCGTTGCCTTACGATTTCTCGTACTAACGCAGAATCTTCATCTATAGTGGATTGATCTTCTTCGAAAAAGATGCTATGCCGTGGTAGTGAGACGCGAGAAAAAAACACAAGCAGCAGAGCCACGTAATTAGCACTTAGCTGCATGGCCGAATGATATACGATCCTCTGATTTCGGTTTATGATCTATGATTACGCGGCTGCTATCATTAAACAATTTAATCAATGCGGCTCAAGAAAGAAAAATTAGAAAGAAGTAAAAAAAAACGATGTGGTGAAGTCTGATCTGTTCAGGTGCGATGACTTCATTATCCCTAGTCAAGTCTTCATTGTTCCGTCGGTTAGCTGTGCGGACAATCAGGAAGTCGTTGGCGGCAGCCACTCAAGCAGTTGCCATCAATCTTATTGAGTTATTGCGCGGACGGTAGACGATGGTGACTACGGTCAAATCCCCTCCACACCTACGCCAAGAAATATGTCCAATCCTTAAGAAATAAGAAGAAATATTGGATAAGACTAAGACGTTTTTGAAGTTTTTGAAGATTTGCCCTATTCAAGGGGACACAAGGTGAAATCCGATATGAATCTTCATAAATTCATTAATATGAGCAAAAACTCCGGGAATTATCTCCCTAATGAAGCAGTCAGTGAACTAGAAGACGAACGATGATCGATCACAGATTTTTCATTTTTTTTTTTCGTTGAATCGATTATTATTCTTTTCAGCCTGATTGAATGCTTACTAGGAGTAATCTGAAGAATAAGGTGGATCCGTTTGGACCTGAAGATTTCCTACTAGGAATTCCACTCCTGAACATTCAAATTGCCGTAGCTTTTGGTGTACTATGATAGAATCTCGAGCACGCGTCATCCTGGCCGTAATGAGATTTCATAGCAAACGTTTTAGAGTTTCGCGAAGGAAGTGTAGTTAATTGCGTGATCAATATCATCCCCCTTTTAAAGAAGAAATTTCGCCATATTTGCGCCATGGTTGGTCAACGGAAACAGATGCGGTGGTAAACTGATTCGAGTGATGTGAGAATATTCGCGCCAATTAATAAAAGCACTTCAGTGCTGCCGTGATTGAGCGTGAAATGGGCTTTGCACCTTTTTAACCTTACCCGCGTGAAGAGCAAAGATCATTTCAAGTGCAAAGGGCGTGCGGCTGGTTAATTAGAGTTGAATGCTAGATTAATGGTAGTTTCATCACCGGTTCAAGATAAAGAAAAGAAGATTGCTAGCTGACTTCATGAACGACCTGACCTTGATCTTCTCGTTCCTTTCTTTGAAATACCAGACTTTATTCTGGGTGCAAATCCAGTAAATGTATCCTTCTAAAGACATTTTAATTAACGTATAGAAAAAACTTTAGTGACAAAATTACATCCAAGTTAAAGTTACATTTTCTAATCTTTATACAATGTAATTTTTCTTCAAGTTTATAATAATTATGAGGTAAGTGTCTTTTGAAATCTCACTTGTTTTTGTCCTTCAAATTTGTTGTAGCCTTTTTGCAAATTTCAAAAATATGGAAGTTTTTTTTATTAAAAAAAAAAACATGTTTAAAAGTCAAAAAACTACTCAACAGATTAACGTCTGTCGAAATAGACATAAATGAACATGTTCTATTCCAAAAATCCTCAAATTTAATTAAAAAGTCACTTCCTAGACTAGACTGCCCTGGAATGTAAAGCTTGTTGAAAATAAATAACCATTCAAGTAAAATCTCGCTGACATCATGCCTCCTCCGATAGAGGATGGTCATTGGTCACATTAGTAAGAGCTCAATTCCTCGACTTGACTCTTTCCGTGCTATTGCTAGTAATAGGGGAACTTAAAGGTTAAATTACCTCGTCTTAATTATGACGCAGCGCTAATGGTGGCTATCCATTGGCCCCAACATATATGCCTGCTTCGACTCTTCGTCGTCGTTTGGCGCATCATGGCGCACGAAAAGAAATTAACGAAAACGGCCCCGTAAGGTGCTTTATCCCGCGTCATATCCCGCCCGACCACCCGGCCATTACCGGGAGATTAGATAAGTATGCGGTAATTTCCAGCAAATTCCTGTAATCATTTCCTAGTTACGCGGAGAAATGCGTTGCAGCGACCACAGCATCATTACCATTAAGCAGTACCGGCGCAATGGTCCATGAATGCTGCCGCAGGAGACAATAAACCAGCACGTCGATCGGTCATTTAAGCGCGTATCCCGCCGCATAGTTATTGCCACTATGACGCAACGTTTTCCACAGAATGCGACCGCCAAAAAGTAAAAATATAAAAAAACGGGGAAAAACGGAAAGGTGCACACAATTTGCGCGAATGGTTGAACTTCATTAGGTGCTACGATGGGATGGTGCGGTGGGTTCTTCGAGATACTCAAGAATTTCCGTATTGCACCGCGAATACAGCCTCAAGAAAGGCTCAAGTGTTCCGTCTTCTTATCTTTGGTGAACTGTTAAAGCAGTTCGTTCGGCGGTTTTTCCGTCGAGAGAGTTAATGAGCCAAGGTGCGGTGTGGCGGTGGTAATGGTTAGTACTAGCCAAGTAAGCGATTCACCTGTTGTTACACCGCTACTTTTCTTAAGGAATTCTAAGCGACATTTCACCTACCGTTAGCCAATTATCTAAACAAATTTCCTGAACAAAGGGTAAAAAGCCCATAGTCACACACGGCGGAAGCATTTATCACTTACCTGCACAGTGCGACGGTAACCGTTGATGCATTCTCTAATTGCCCAACCGAAGAGAAATTCGTCAATTAGTGGAATGCACATGATATGCGTACTGTATCTGCACCGAAGTATAATTCACCTTTAAACGGACATCCGAGAATCATGTTCGTCGCCATGTCTCCGATGGCGGCGGCGGCGGTCTGCTAAGAGGGCCCAGAAGGCAGACAAGTCTTCATGATGTCTTTATTTTCAATCCAGAACTGAATTCGTAATTCTGTGACGATGTACCATTGTGGCACTCGAAGCACGTGAAATATACAGTTCCAAGAAGTTCCATCACGTTCAGAAAAGTTTTATGAACTTTCCCGAACTGAAAAAGAAAGGGAAGTTTTGTACACAGCCTCCGCGCGTTGTGGACCGCATTTCGCGGAATCATGAAATGTATTTGCACTATGAGACTCCCAGTCGACGATGATCGGGTCTGGTCTTCTGAGCCTGTAATTTTGCCGCAATCTGCAAGTGCATCCGATAAATTATTTATGAGGACTTAGCCAGACGACAGAATTATTTTTTTTATCAAGCGCCGATCGTGTTTAGGTCTAGACAACTTCCTTACCATGATGCACCATTAGACAAGTCGGTAGTCTTTTCTCTCAGATCCATGAAGAAGGTGGAACGCTTGATTTCCGACTTTATAATCATTTCAAAATTATAATTTAGACTTTTTGTAATAATACACCATAAAATAGGTATGAATAGAAAAAATTTCATAAAGGCCTAATTTAATACGAGCACAAGGCGAACATGTGGTAATAATTATAACGTAATTTTTTTTTATAAAAGCTAACGGAATACGTAACAATAACAATAAAATAGAGAAAACGATATTAATTTTGCACAGTATTTGTGGGGATTTTAATAAAATTTAAAGAGCTTTCATAAAAGTGGTGTCTGTACGAAACTTCCACTGCATTAGTACAACTCACACTTGTATTTTTTTCCATTTCAGTGCACTATAAATTCTTTTCTAGTTTTTAATAACTGCAAGCATGTATTTTTCCATTCCATTTGCAAACAGATTGCGTTAGAATTCAGTCAAAAGGCAATGCAACTTTGCAACGCCAAAACATTTTTTTTTAGGCAGTGTGCTGCACATATGTAGAAGTCATCATCATCAAGACGATAACTGTAACTATGCCGCAGCACATGCAGCAGCAACAGTAGCCGCCACGCCGTTCCGCATCATCCCAATGTTCTGCATCTCTGATTTCGGTTGATTACAGGTAAAATATTTTCCCATTGAGAAGAGGATCCGCGGCGGGGCTGCTAGTGCACCCATTGCTACGGTCGAGCAGGCATTTTCGCCGTTAAACGCACTTTCCTGATGGTTTTTCCTGAGAAATCGCCCAGGTGAAGATGCATGGTCCATTGGGTGCAACTCATTCCTTACAAACAGACTGTTGCGCGGGGGGAATACGCATGGAACACAAATTGCATACACACGGTACTGCAGTTGGTCATTGAATAGACAACACTTGGACACCTGTGGCTCTGAGGAATTTCTCAAGTTTTCCTTTTTTTAAGTTATTTTTCTTCTACTTCGGCTGATTCACTTCCTTATTCAATCCGCTATTGTGAGTGATAGAAGAAGCGCTTCTGAAATCCGCGGACTCAGTGTACAAATTGAAGTACTATGAGGTGCTCCCGGAGACCTGGAAATGACATGTTGAATGTCGATGTGCATCCTACCGCAACCAGTCGCATATATAAGAAGGGGGAGATATAGAAATATAGATTTCCGAATGAAACAAATTGTTCGAGGACTGTTTGTTAGCCGCAATAACGCTCAGCGCATGTCATCCACTTGACAGACCTATTATTGATACCCTGATTGATTTACCTTGGCATGGGCACGGCACAATTTTGTTCAAGTGAACGAAAACCATAAAAGAAATTCACTACCTTGCACGAGAGTGGCGATTACTTACTTTCAAAAGTACTCTGATTCTGTGAAATTGTTTAAATTATAGCATACAAGTAGCATTTCAGTAATTTTGGTACACTTTCCACGTGTTTTCTCAGAAACATGCACAAGTACTTTATGCGGACAAGATTTTTCCTTTATCTTTCGGTAGTGAGGCTCATGTAGGGCATAGTGATCACTGTAAACGAAGTATTGTTTTTTTGTACATCTTGTCTCGCCAAGACCTCATTCGGCTTTAAAGGGCAAGCAAAGAACCGGGCGCACGCGTTTAATTAAAATGACTAAATGTTATTCCTTGACCACTTTCATGACTCTTAAAACCTTAAGAAATTATTTTTACCATTATTATACAACGAAGTATGTTTTTTATTATGACTTTTTTAAGATCTATTAATTTCGAATAAACAATTTCATCTACTGGGTCCTTTAGAGTGCGGTATGTATTTTTATTGGGATTGGTGTTAAAAAGAGGTGGAAATTCAATTGTAATATTGAAAAATAATTATAATAATAATAATTTGTAATTAGTAATTTGTAGATTTTTGTATATTATTTCATTTAAAAGTTGTTTAAATATTTCAATTCCTTTTTTAAAATTTGTTTTAAAACAATTAAAATTTAGTTATGTTTAGCTTCTACGAAACAAAAATTATTTATTCGTGGACAACCTGCAAACAATCTTCTATTAGATAGATAAAACTGGAAAATTCCCAGACATGGACTTGCACTTGCATAACGAATGCGTTGCGTACAAGCCTTTGCCACCGAAATGGTTTAAAAGTTGCATAAATCGCAACTAAAGTGGCCATAATTCTGCAAAACAATTTCTGTACCGCCAACTGAAAAGCTTGTTGAACTACGTAGTTATATTTTGTTTTTATTTTCCATTTTCAAGCATTTTCTGTGAGAAAAATTAGCAATTAATCACAGTGCCAGATTAGATCAGTCCCGGGGACAGTACAGTAAAGCAGTAGCAGGTTGTCTGATGTCACATGTACGAGACAGAACAGCAACCTGGCGAACAGCGTCCATCTGAAGATGGTAATAAATTTTTTTCTCTCCGCCCCGTGAGAATTAGCCTCACGATGAGACACGCGTGTTGCACCGTGTCGTCCGGCTTTAGTGATTTAGTGATCATCGCAATTCTAGTGTGTATTATATTGTGTCGCCTAAATGAGACACGTGAGTAACCGAATACTTTGAAGTTCATCTTTGTAAAAATTATAATCAGTCCTTGAAACTCCATTCAGCCTCACAGATGTTAAAAAGATTGGAGATAAGACGTTACAGCCTGGTTTTGTTACATGATCCAGCTCATTCTATCGTTTCAAGACAGTGCAACCACCTGAAGCTCACCGAACTCCAGATAACTAAAGAGGCAAATTGCAAGGGTTTTCTAGGGCCATCCATCTCGCGCAAATTAATCATAAAAATTATTAACTTCAACAGTAAAATTACACGCAATAACAATTTATCGGTCCTTAACAACTCAACAAGATCGATGCTGAGTTTGTTTTTTAAGGGCCAAGAACTAGCAACAGCAGCAGCAGAAGTTTTTTAGTCCGCTGTTTTATCGGGCGTTGGTAAGAGGTGAGGGCGGTCCTTCTGAGCCATAAAACGTAAATTTCGTCATAAATCAAAAGTGCAACTGCAAGGCAGTTCTATACGCGGTTGAAAAATTAAAAAAGAAATTATTCCACGCATAGCTACCCGTCACGTATGCGTGTTTTGTATATGAGTTTGTGCGCTTGTTTATCATTTTGAACCGTAGCAGGCATAAATCTTCATTTAGAAGAAAAATGGTCCCAAGATTTATATCCCAAATATCCTTGAGGATTCCCCGTAGAAAGGATTATAAAAGCGAAACCGAGCTCAAGTCTCCCTCGGTCTTGGATAATAGATGGAAATGGCAACGCAGTATACAGCGAGAGTGGTCACGGTCTACCTGAACCGCGCGTCCAGTCGACGGCCATTAATCAAAATTTAAATCCAATTTCGATTTTCTAGGTAATAGGAGTAGAGCGCAAATAGCCAGGCCCAAAGAAAAATCGTCTGGGGCGCGTATAATGTACAACTCTCTTCTTGTACACCCGTTTGGCCATCATCGTCTTTGGGTTTAAGAATCAAGACTAAAGACTCTCTGAAGTCCAGTCCAGGTCCGCTACGAGTATAAAGTCGTCCAGATTGAGCTATGCAATGCTCTGCTGCCCCTTTGCCTTTGTCTTCTAACGTAACAAGTGTCTGCAGCATGCACTAGTAAGATGCATCTCTTTAAGAAGGTGAACGCGATCGTCTTTATCTGATCGCGCGGTGTAGGGTTTCAGTTTCGCTCCTTATATCAGGATTGATGAAGTCTTCTCGTTGCCACGTTAGATAGTGATGGCAACTCGCCCTTCGGGGTAGGTGACAGTCTTTATTGTGACGGTTATTAACGATTCACCGAGTTATGGCTATGCTAGTCAAGAGATCCAAGAATTGATTTATCTGTTTATAGCTTTAAGGTAGTTTAGAAGGGTTGGGATAAATACGTAAGATTAAAGAGGTATTCGCTCTATCTCAAGATTATTTTGAAAGAAATTATCTTTAAAAAAAGCCTAGAAAATTCCAGATTTGAATAAAATTATAATTATAATTTATACAAAAAATAGATAATTTCAAGTTTTCTAGAAGGGACTTTCAAAATGTACTAACCGATAATATTCTGCTAATTTTAATTCATTGTTGTGGATTTTTTATTATTTCCGGATTTATTTTAAAGCATTTTTTTGATTAATAGTTTTGTTGGTTTTTAGTGGTTCTTAAAATAAAATTCAAATGGACAAAAAAGGCCTTTATAAATTTTTTCGAAGGCTAAATTGTAAATTTCTCTCCGAGCACAAATTCAAGGAAATGAAGAGGAATTTTTATTTCAATAGTGTAGTAACAATGAATTTGAATAGATACACTCGAAAAATTCTTAGTAATTTTATTAAAGAAAAGCAAAATTTAATCACAGGACTATACCTGTACGAATCTCACCTAGTAAAAAAAAATCTTTTAGCCACCCATCGAGGTTTATTCGTCTGTCGATATGAAATTTGTTGTCTTTTCCAAAAAAAAATAAAATGTTGCGAAAAGTTATGATGGTAATAAACCAAATGCACATTTAATGGATTCCACGAATTACGCCGAGATAAATTAGAGTTAATCCATGCACGACGTCTTATTATGATTGATTAATGACGCCCCGTGCGGGGAATAATCCTGCAGGACATTTCAGGCACTCCCCGCTATGTTGAATTATGCGAATGGGCATTTATCGATTCCCTCCCGGTAAAAAAGAATATACATATATTTCATATGTGTTGTCCATGTGTGCAAGCATCGCAAGATAAGAATGCCAAAATCTGAAGATTTTTTTGAGTTATTCCGGCTGTTACTCCGTCAAGTGACCACCATTGGGGCTCACTGGACTTTTTAGATTAATAACACCAATGAACGCAAGAACAAGCGGAACCACTTAAGGTGATCAGACAAAAAAAAAACGATGATCAGGTACATTGGCCATTGCATCAACTTTTCTTGAAGATCAATCAGTGAATTTTAGTCGGTTGTCGATCAGGAAGAGAATTCCACGTAATCAGAATTTCTTGAATTTCATGATGCGCACTCGTGAGTGCGGTTTACTAAAAAGGAATTTTTTCCCAAAAATAGCAATGAACCGAGAACAGAAAGACAGAACAAAATTTTGTTAAGGATTTTGGACAGGTTCCATATTTTTTCCGAGAATATTTTACTTTTTCTCTCTCTCAGGCACAAATTGTTACAAAGACTTTGCATTCTTTCCGATAAATTGGAAGAGACTGTGTATCCCGGGTGGATGCCATTAGGTGGACAATGTCACGTGAACACACAAAATTATATTCTGCTTACTTGCCCAGCCAAATTAGTTTTGGTTCCTTTTTAGCGCAATGGAGTGTTTTTTGAGTAAACTTCTGATAAAACCTGACTGCTAATGGTGTCAACGAAAATCTTGTTGCGATTAATGGAGAATTCTGCTAATTTGACGCATAAAAAAATTGTTACAAGCACGAAATGTTTTCGGCAGAATTTTCCATTCTTATTTCTTTTATATTTTTACGACTAAAACGAAAGACTTAAGCAATGAACTTTATATTTCTCCATAGTTTATGTATGTAAAAAAACGATTTAAGCGACGAACTGGATTTATCTCCTTCCAGATAAATGTTCCAAAAGCATATTTTTTCCGTTTTCAATTGATTTAATCGTTTTCAAATAGAAGGAGATTTTTAAATAAAACCATATGCGTAAATAAACATATGAAAATTAATAATAACTTAGGAAAATGTATGTAATGCAAAATTTATATCATAATCTATTTCTACGATGTAACAAATGGGTCCCTACAGAGTATCCGAAGAAATTGCCACTTGTAATGCAAATCGCTTCTAATATTTTTCAAAAAAAAGAAATCAACAAAAAAGAAATACATAAAGAACTTTCACCTCAAACATTATAAACAATTTGTAGACGAAGTCACCTTCAAGAAGGTACAAATCGGAGGCATGTAAGGAACCAGGTGGTCCACCAGTATACCATGCTTAACAAGCATCAAGGGAAAGTGTGGCCAGCATAGACCTTCCAGTTCCAAACTAGTCGTCATTAATTTTCCAGGAAGTCCAAAACTGTGAAAGCTAGAAAAGTCTGTTCAGAATATTTTTGTTTTATTATTTTCTTTATTTAGTTGTTTTTTTCGCAATCTGATGGCCAATTTATTGCCTGTGAATACCGCTGTACCGGCTGACCACGCCATGATATTGGTCATCACCATTTCTCGCAGACCATAGAAGAATATATGCGAACACGAATGGGATTCACCACTGGCAAAGCCGCAGAGAGTAGGGCGTCAAAGTGGGATTTTGTGTTAGCGAAAATTTTTGTGATTTTTGATTTATTGACATTGCCTAGAACACATGAAGATTGGATTCGACAGACAGTCGACCAAGCTATACGGTGTGGCGGTTGCTGCACCCAAGAAAACCCGGCTGGCTCTGGCCAGGCCCCACTACAATGTATAAGACGTTCCGTTTCTTGTGCGTGCGTGCTGCTGGGGCTGGTGCGCAAACGCACTTCTTACTTTTTCAAAATACATGGACAGCCGGCTTGACTGGATTTTTCGAGGTCGCTGGGAAGGCATACAGGAAGTCCAAAGGCAGCAGCAGCAGCAGAAGTAGAAGATGCCGAAGACGCATCTCTTTTGCAGAATAAGAAAACCAACCGACTTCGACTGGGCAAACTGGTCAGCAGCCGATTTATACACTTTTAATAGAGTTCCGATAAGTGCTCGGCCGATTACGCAGCAAAGTGGTAACAAATTTGAGGTTACGGGCGACGATAAAACGCAATTAATGGCCACAGTTGGCCGGCCTCAACTAGCACTCAGAGGACTTTGATTTCATTTTACCAGGTGGACACTATCGCCTAGAAAGTGTTCGCAGATTTATTGCCGCTACACGCATAAATTTCCCCACGAATGTGTCAATTTACACGTTTAACTACCTGAGAATTTTATTAATAGCCAAAGATGATGTAGAGTTCCGTGTTTATCGAGGACATAATTGTGACAGATACTGCTGGATACCAGGTGGAAATTGATTTTGATACCCGGTTGGCCGGAGGCAAACTCCTGAACTCTCCATCTCCATTCGGAAAAAAAAATTGCCAGAAAAAAAATTTATTTGAAAAAGGCTTCCTTTTAAATTGTATAATAGTTTCTTTGGAACAGGGATTTATATAAAAATATTCATTTAGTGAATTTGACTAACTGATTGAATCAAAATATAGTGAATAAAGCGAACACAATGAGTAAATCTCTTCGAAGAAAATTTGCTTTTCAAAGTAATGCAATTTTAATTTGATTAGAATAAAATTTAAAACCTATCAGTTTTTCTTTTACGTTAAAGTAAAAAAAAGGTCCGTAATGGAATTTATCCACATAATTTTAGAATTTTATATATTTAAATATTACATCGTTTTGTATTTTTATTTTGGTCTTTTCAATTCTTTCAAATCCCAAAACAATTTATACAATTATTACACAAACGCGACTCGACTTCTTCAATGCAAAGGCTGCATTTATCATGCGACATGTGAAGTAAAATTCATATCGATTGGACCACCAAAAATAACGAGACAACCCGCTTTCCGTAGAATTGCTCGGACAGGCCAAAAGGTGCCCTTGTCAATTGGGCTCTCGTTGTATCGTGCTTGTGAGCCCTTAGGAGCCGAAAACGAGTTATTACGCTCTGTGTGTACCTTTTACAGCCCAAAATGATATTTCAGAATTTAAATCTCTTCCTGAACCTGGAAAAAATTTTGGTATACAGTTCGTATTTACGATTTTAATTCAATGCACATCAAATTTGGCATTAAACAATTTTTTTGTTTATTGAATAACGGTACAGACACGGTTCATTTCATTTGTTTCAAAATATTGAATATATTTCCTCTTTGTTCCTTCTGTTTTGGGAAAATATTTTTTATTGGCATAAATTGGAATAATTCAAAGTTGAAGAGCAAAGCAGTCGTGATATACGGAAGTTTATAATTTTAAAGGAAATCTAGGTTCACCGTTTTTTTTTTTTTCTTTTATCTTTTATGAATTTCAATAATCATTCATGAAATTAATATTTAAGATGTTATTTTCAGATAAACCAGAGCAGTATAATTATGATTACTGTCATCTCCTGAATTTTTAATGTTAGTTCAATACAAGACTTAGAATTTTTCCAACTCAAAATTTCCAAGTACATTAACGAGAAATTAATAATATTAACTAATTGTGTAAAAAAATTAAGAATATTTGAATCCTCGTTTCTCTTTTGTAATGAAAAAATTCTTAAAATAAAATAAAAATACATGAGATGAAATTAAACCTCTAAGCTTGCAAGTAAAGTCCTTCAAATGGTACTAGGAAGCACCTTTAATGCTTTCTTTCGTTTCCTTCTATTTTTTCATTTAATTCCTTCTCATGGCCGCTCAGAAATTTTCGAAATACCAAAGAAACCATTTTTGAATTTGGAATGTACGAGCTTAGAAAATCAGCCGACGCATTCGCTTACCTAATGCGATTAAAACCGTTTTACTGTTGCTGGTAGGACGGGGAAACTGCTACCAAGGGGTTTATTCTCGCAGTTAACTTCCACTAAAACCATTCAATATTATGCAAAGCACCTGGAGCACCTGAAAATCGTCACCTTTGTGACCTATCAGTGGGACTAATGCAATTTACGATTTAATGGCTCTCTAATCGATCATAACACCGAGGCTTTCTTGAATTTCTTGCACAACGCAGTAAAGAAAAAAATATGCTTGGCTACCTCTTTCGCCAGACCGCCTAGATCTTGGTACGGTGCAATACGGGAAATTTCAAAAATTCACCTGTTGTTTCGCCTTATTGCTTCACGCCATAATTTTAATTTCCTCATTTTACCGCGTGTCAGATCCGGCGCGATCATTAATCGTGTGCCGCGCACGTCGCGTCCAGCCGTGCCAGCCTCCGGTTAGTGTCGTGCTGACATACGCCAAAAATAAAACCGACTCGCTCGCGCGGTGTGCTAATAAATTTGGAACAAGAAATGAGCGGCGGCAGTGAGGTGTGGCGCGCCATAAAAATATTTCGGCGTTTCTTCCTCCTTCGGGGTGTAGGGTGAAGACTTTAAGGCGATTTATGGGGCAGCTTAAGACGAATGAAAAAAGTAATAAAACAGAAGAAGCACCAGACCTTTCGGTGACTTTTTCAGTTTTATTTGCATTTGATCGTTTTGTGGGACCCATCACAGAACCGAAAAAAAGTTTTGATTTACAAACAATAACCGTGGATTTACTAATCCGACAGTTATTGTTGTTTCACTAAAACCCTGGTTTTCTGTTCCAAATTGGAAAATTAACTCTACGCTACCACTTTGACCTGTGGGCAATATCGAGTTTATATCGATGTGTTTCTTCGCATGTTACCAATTGCTACATTGAATTTACGCTCGTCAAAAATAGTCAAATTCAAAAATATGTGTAATTTTTCCTTCTGAATTATGCAAACTATTGAATTTCAAATGCTATAACTTATAAAACTTTCGCAGTTTGAGAAGGATTTGTAAAAAATCAGAAATTCTTCTATAATTCAATTTTCAATTTTTTTTTTAGATGTTTAAATGTATATTTTCTTTATTTAAAAACAAGAAATCGACAAAAAATCATTTAATAATTCTAATCAAATTTGTTTTTCGTACTCAATTGATATTTCATTTGCCATGAATAAAAACAAAGATACTTTTAATTCTATATCGTGTCGCTGTTCTCAGGTATTTGCCCCATTCAAAAGGTATCCAACATTACAAGACATCTTGAGCCACAAGAACTCATTAGACGAAAATGAATTCGCAGACGCTTTGCCCTGGATCTGATTAAAACCATTTGGACGGTTGGCATGATACCATCAGCGAACCAGGGGTAAATCTTGTTGGACGATAATGAACGTCGGACGCATTTCATTGCGGAGCCCCTTAGAACCTTCCTGAGACTCGAGACTCGAGACCCGGCCCATCTCTCGAGTAGATGATAAAATGATGTCGGCCCGGTGCAGATAGTTATCATTTCAATTTTCATATTAAGAGCCAGCAGCATCAGCAGGAGAAGTCGCAACCCAATGGCGGAGGCATTCAGCAACTTGGTCGACATCATGTTCGTCTTCTACAATTTTCTCCCGTAGGCCTAACGCATGATCTACAGCTGTGTTCCTGTGTTCCTGGGCTCTATACCTAATCTCTGGCTATCTGGAACATGAGCAGCAAATAAACTTTTAATGCTTATTAAGCGAGGATGTGAGGGGGTTTCATAGGAAGATGGGAACTGGTCTCGCGCACATATTGTTTATGGGAATCTGATGAAAATACTGCTCGGGATTCGCTTCATTTTAGTAGTTTGGAAAACTCCTGCAGGTGATTAATAGCTAGACTCGGACTCCTCTGTCCCCGGTCGCTAAAAGGCCAGGTGAACTGTCTGAGCGACAACAAACTAGGCAATGCCAGCATCATATGGGATATGTTGAAGGCACTAGATGCTATCGGTATATGGCACTGAAATCTTAAAGAAGACGTTGAAAAGGTTCTTTGCCAGGTTCAAATAAATTAGTGAACGTATTTTTGTTTTTGTACGTTCACAATCTCCATTTTTTAAAAATTTTTATTATATTTATAATGAACAGATTTTAGTCGACTGAATAATTTTTCTGAAAGTTACTGTAGCATTTAATAGAATTTTTCTCTTCAGTAACTTTGATCAAAATCTTGAACAGCACAACAGATACTTATGTTTCAACTTTATGAGTTTTGAGTTTTGTGGATTTTTATTGATACTAATCATACGGATTTTAATGCCTATTAATTCAATTTTGAAATGAAGTAGTGCTAAAATTGTTTATGTCCACGTTATAGCGATTTTAAGTACTAAGCTATTAATTAAGAGGCAATCCTACCACAAAGAATCATCGAAATGATCTCATGTTAAGAACATAGGAAATGTCTTAAGCATCTGTAAAATTGTCTACAAAGTCGTTGATAAAAGTTAGCAGGGTTAGTGGCAGCGAAGAGAGGAGGAAAATTCCGATCATCAGCCGTCGACAGAAACCACGAAAAATCTCGCAAGACATGTCGTGCACAACCGAATATGGTCAAATGACCAAATACGCGAGGCTGGTCTAGGCGGCCAGGTATGGGCAATGGGTTCCTTATGGGAAACCAGTTGCATCCGAACGAGTCCACCATCAGAGCAGCGGCCCATGAGGCTCGGAAAAATAGATACCATTATCGACTGCACAGTCGACTTCGTCATCATCATCATCAGGAGCACGGAGCTTTTTGGGAAGAGCCTTCTGGAAATGGGAGCTCTAGGTTCAGTTGCTTGAATATGGATGAAGATGAACCATGCGGCTGCCACTGGTTCTGGAGCTTCCCCGAGCTGTGGCAGCGGTAGAGATTCTAGGCCTACAGCAGTATCACATCAAGTATTGACGAAAGATCTCTCATCTTGAGCATAGACTCCTTCTTGTTGTATTTCTTAGACTAGAGTGGTCTTATTTGCCGGCCGATGGAATCGAATTTCATTGATCAACTTTACGCGGGCAGAGGTTTATCTTACACCGCTCTACCGAGGGATGCTGGTGAAGCTCGAAAGGCTGGCTAGCTACAGAAAGTAAGACATGTTTCATATTCGAGGCACGTCCGAAGATTTGTAACAATTTATGGAATGAAATGGAGAAACTTGTGAGCGGGATGTTTAATTCATGTAGCCCATGATTGCCAGAAAGGGAGCCCAATCTGGAAAAATCCATATTCATAGACTGCGGCTCAACTCCCATAGTCTAAGTTTGAGTCTGAGAGTTCTTTGTCCGTTTAGGATTTTCTCTAGCGGAATTAAGGTAATGGGACATCTCATCGATAATTATATTCCATTCTTACTATGGGAAAAATCCTTTTTGTCTAAGGGAGGAAGAAGATTGTCTAATTAGAAAGTGATAAGCAATTCTATATATGGGTCTTGTATTCCTTAAACATATTTCGATTTACTTCAATGTCAAAATACAATACATAAGTAGCAATTAGAGATTGTTCCAACTATCCGGTGACTTCCCACTATCAAAGTACTGAGACCCTAATTTAATTCTAGTTTGGTTTGTACGTTTGTTTTTTTTTTATACTCTAGCTGTTTTCCCAGCGCTTTAATTATTTGAAATGACCAGTCTGGGCGCCTGTTAGAGTACCCTCGTCAAACGGCTTGTTAATCTCGTTATTTACCTTTACCTTAATCCATTACGACGTTGACCTGAGCACCTCAATCAAATCATTCCTCGCTAATTGCAGTTCAAATTCGAATGTTATACATTTCTCAGCAAATTATGCAATCGCATGTAAATTTATGCATTTGAACATCATAACGGTATCCGTTCTATTCTATTTACCCTATTTTCCTCCCCTCATACCTCGTTTCCTTCGTACACACGCTCTCGACTTAGATTCCCATTGAAAGCGCCTTTGAATGGGCGCTTCCTTGTCTTCGGCGGCTTCAATTTCTTCGCCATTCTTCTCCTTTACGGAGGAAACCTGAAGAAGAACGTTTTCTTCGCTAGGTTCGGTTCTTACCGAGCATCTTGGGTGCCTACCGTAAGAAACGTCGAGGTCCATGGTCCCCTTCCCACCCATCCTCTATCTCGTAAGAGGTAAATCCAGTGTGTCTCAG
This sequence comes from Proctacanthus coquilletti, assembly GCA_001932985.1. Taxonomy (NCBI): domain Eukaryota; kingdom Metazoa; phylum Arthropoda; class Insecta; order Diptera; family Asilidae; genus Proctacanthus; species Proctacanthus coquilletti. Next base: position 317,484 of record MNCL01000031.1, on the reverse strand, counting down.
GATGGGGTCAGTTTTCCGCATACCTCAATTAGCATGCACGCACGCTGTATTTCCATAAAAACAAATTGAATAGAACGTTTGTGATCGGTCCTATAAAATTTAAATTTAAATGCGAAGCGGAGAGAGGAGATCAGACCAAGTTGCGACCATCCTGCTTACACTTCCGATTAATTGTTTTATGACGACTACGACACCGGCGGCACCGGAATTCTTGGATAAAGTGATCGTTTTATTAAATTGTTACGATGATTTTAATTTAATCGCTCTGTTATAGCAGTATTCTTAAAGAAATACAATTGGCGCCTTTCTCTTCCTGGACATAGTTTAGATTGTCTTCACAAATGATGAGAAGAGAATATTACCAATACAAGACATGCCGTATGAACTTGTTTGGATTAATATTGATCGTAGAGATATTAAATGTTTTATAGGTATTAAATTTATGCATAAATTTTACTATTCTTACAACAAAAAGAAAAACCTAAATTCTTTCTTAATTTATTGCGAGCCCGAGCATTGAAATCACCTCCAGGACAGTGGCCTATGAAGGCAAATTACTTTTTCAGTAATAGGAAAAGAAAAAGAACCAAACGTGTGGTTAATATATGCCTTAAGATTCTACCAAGTATCCAAATAACTTTTTCTAAAAGATCACCACAACGATCCTCTAAGTTGATGGGATAGTCTTAAAAATACACTAGCGGATCGGTCACGCCGCTTCAACTTTCCATTTCCATAGGTTTAACAGCTTTCGATTCTTTTTATCTGGAATTTTCGGTTCACTCCCTTCCTCGGAAAGGATTCCCAAAATATTTGCTTGGCTTGAATTTATAGAAGCAAAAAAGAAAACCTTACGAAGAGCCTCTCAGTGAAATTTCAATTTTTTACGCTTGAAAATGGATCTTATGGTAAATAGAAATTTCTTTCTAAACTAAACTTTGAGTTCAGTAACTACCACCCAACCGGCATTGTTAAAATTAAGTAAAACACTAAAATCGTTGGAAAATTGAAAATCTTTCCGGGTTTACACTATCTTTGTGTCTGCATAGCTGAAGAGCCACACAAGGTAACAAAGTACTATGAATGCAATAAATTCCATAGCATTACTGGCTTCCCTGCTGGCTTACATGGGACTCAGCCATCGGATTAAATCCGGCTAGCTGGCTAGCGCAGCCAGATAATTAAATTTTAATGGCCCTTTCGAATCATTTAGTCGAACGTGTTATTATTTAGGTTTAACCGGTTCTGAAGACCCTTCTAAAGGTCACTGATTTCGACTACTATAATCTAGACTGTAGATCAAGCCAGCAGCAGCAGCAGCCCCGTGAGAGTGCCAGAAGATATTTTAAATTGTGTGACGAGATGTGAGGACTGTGCGTTAGCTCAATCGTATCTAATTAAAATGGAAATGAGTCCCAAGCACAGGCCAAACCAAAATATATTGAAGGGAATCTCGTAAATCCACAAACAAATTGATGCGATTTAATTTAAGAACGATTTCGGTCAAATTGAGTCTCAGATAGGCATCGTGCAGTGATCAAGTCTCAAGCTGTGGTCGCGGCTGGACGTCTGATAAGGGCCCTGTGATGGTATGGCTTTAATAAGCGCTTGTTCTGGTTCTTTTCTTCACTTCTCCAGACAATCGATAGTGTTATTAGATTTGATTTGTGGTTTTGGTGGTTCGATCAAAAATTTTGTGGTTTTCAGAGGTAGTTCATAGCCCTCGAAAAGCATTTTGAAAATCTCATTCATTGTTATCTTCTTGTTAACATGAGAAAATTTTGATAATGAATAATAATCACAGATTGGAACGTGAGGTAGTTTTCAAAAACGATTTTACGAAAAGAAATTACTTTGGGGAAATTGCAATATATAAATTTGTTAATTAATATTGTCATTATGTTCTTCTAAACCTAATGCTGTTTTTATAGGCTCTCTTTATTAAGTAAGATTTATTTGAATTAAAGAAAATAACATAGTGCATCAAATACCGAGATCAACACTTGCAGTACTAGCTATAAAATAAATTTTGGACCAAATTACTAAAACTAGTTCTCATTCCTAAATTACAATCACGACTGCATGTGGTCACAGTATTTCCGCGAATAGTCGATTAAAATTTTAAAAGAAAGCGAAACGGAAGCAATCCAACGCGATTGATCGGTCAGTCTTCCTGCTATGAAATTTCCACTTTCCTTGAAATATTGCCGAGAAAATTGCAAAATTAATAAATTGATCACGATCAGGCTCGCATTGGCCGACCGATTGGTGGTATCCGTGGTTGCAATAAATATCTTTCTCTGCGCCAGTACTTCCTCGATCGTTGGACGACGATATGGTGGCGGTTAATTGCACATCCAAACATTAAAAATGTTCCCATTTATTCTCAAAACTCGACAGCCAGGTGAAAATTGGACTCCCCTGGGCACTTGGAGGATATTTTCCATTTAATTATCCCGAAAAAAATGGTATCAAGCAGCGCATGCAGCCACCTGAATGTGGCCTCCTCCTGAAAAGGAGACATTGGTGGTCTGGTCGCTATCACGTTTGCCAGCCACGTGCTCTTGGAGGTTTTCGCTTTTTCACCTTAATATTTACTTTGCTTCTTACAAGAGTCTTGGCACTTGGCGCATGAATGACTTTTCAATTTTGCAATCATCCAGAGGAGCATACTTGTGCAAAAGACGAAAACACAATGCCGAAAAATTCACGATACTCCCGTTGGTACTGTCGGTATTTCGCCGTACCGGTTGAAATCGTGCACTTTAAAAGTCGTCTGTGGTGGCTATAAATTAAACCAACTCAAGCACCACTTTAATTGCGAGATTTATCTGCGTGCGGAACCACATACAGTGCTCCAAATGCGGGAATATGGACATTTATTGTTTTCGCCAGAAATTGCTGAAGTACCTATAAATTTTTTAAAAACCAGTCGAATTAAACAAAATCGATATACTTCTTTCATACGTACTTAACAATTACAATTCTAGGGAATTTTGATGGATTTAAAATTAAAAAGTTATTTAAATTTTGATGGAATACAAAAAAAGGGGCTCAGAATGGTTTTTACCACTTCACAAAAAAAAAATAATTTATATACCTGCAAACATAAAATATTTAAAGTATCCAAATAACACCTGCTCTTTTATTCTGCATATGATCTGATGCTAATAGTTTTTTAACTGCACTTCTCATAAATTTCCCAACAAAGGTATTCAAATTCAATTCCCGCCTTTAACGACCCGATTAATTGGCTATGTTTTAGCCGCGAACATATGGATTGAGGTTACAAGGTGCCTTTGTCGGAGTTCCGATTGCCGAAAGTACTTGGCGACAGCAACAAATCACCAGACTCTTAATGTCTTTCTACGCTTCTCAATCGCATTTGTGCGTGGCTAATCAAAAACGCTCTTCGCGTTATCTCATCCATTTCACGGGGTTCGCGGCATAATTCCGCCATAAATTCAAATCTTATTAATTCACCTTTAGCTCGATGCACCATCGATGCCATGCATCGCCAGATAAACATTCAAATTCAATTTTATGCACTTTTTCTGTTGTTTAATAATTCCGAGAAGCGCAATAAACTTTTATATGGTTGTGAATCTGTGCGGGGACGCGACAGCGCGCATATGCAGCACGAAGATTGCTGCGATGGCACCGCCCCGATAGACAGTACCTCTAATGACCGCTGGTCAATAGCCGCGGTCTGCGCGGTCCGCTCGGAGGACCATTAGAAAACTATCACAATCGGCAATGAAACTCCAATTTAATTTCAATTTGAAATGCAGATCGGCGCAGAGCTAGCCGTAGGGCTTATGCGCGAATTAATTGACGATCGTTCACCTCTTATCTGATCGTCTTGAGGTAGGCAGCAGCCGCAGCAGACGGAGTCGCTCGAAATACCACCACCACCACTGTCTTCGAAGACGACGGAGTCCAAGACGATTCTTTCGAGAAGGGGGCCAAAGACTACGAGGAGAAGAGATCTTGCGAGTCATCTAGGGACCACATTCACAAGATCCCAGATGTTCGTTTGATTCTCCAGAGGGAGAGGGGTAGGAGTCAAAAAAGAAAAATATCAATCAAGAGAGTTACGCTTGGGCTTTGGCGGGCTATATTTTTGCATTCCTAATCTGACTTTGATGGTCCAGGACCATCATCGGAGTTACGAGCCTCCAGGGCTCTTTAAGAATTTAGGAGTCCCCTTTAGGCTGTGAGTCTCCTTCGCACCGAAAGAAATTTGACCGCAGACTTAGCGTCAAATTGAGAAGAAACACAACATCTCAAGGTCTGAAACTCGCGCGAACTGCGACAAGCACACGATTCCTACTCAATCTTTTTGAGATTACTTCCCATTTCTTATTATTTTTTTATCTCTAATTTTTTTACTCGCTTGCTTACGGCTGGCGCAGCGGCGCGGCGGCTGGAGCTCTTCACTTATAATGATCACTTGAGCAAATAAACCCAGTCACAGCACGAAGCCGATGATGGATGCTCTTAACATGTTTGATTTGTTAATCCTCTTCTCGACGAATTTTTCGGGGAATTAAATTCGGAGATCTTTTTTGTGGTTTTCTTCTTTTCGCTAAGAAGTCGGCTACCGGCACTCTCACTCTGCGGTGGGAAAAAGATTCTGTTCTTGCCGCACGCCGTGCCACGCTATGAACATATCGACCTCGCTCTTTCCGCAGACAAACACTTAAGAATCCATTAAACTGCGGATTAAGTGATTATTCGGATGATTGGCAGGTGCAATCTATTCGAAGACGTTTGCTCCGACAAGAGGAACTATCTACATTTCGGCAAAATGACAAGCTATGTGATCCCCTGAGGTGAAATACAATAGTGAACCTTTCGGAGCGCCTTTGTGTTAACTCCAATGTTTGTCAGTTTTGGACGTATGACTGTTTCAAGGTAGTCTACCGATTATGTGCGAAAATTGATTTTTTTTTATAGAAGGTATTTTTATACGTTACCTGTGATTATATAAAACTTTATAATCTTCATAAAAATATCTATTTGTTTAGTTTAGAAAATATTGTACTTAAAAATTTAAAAAAAGTGGAATATAAATTATCGGAAGTTCGTATAACTAATTTGTAACCAAAAATATTTCTATTATCATTTAAGACTGAAGACATTTTGGATTGTATTTATTTGCGGGGTTTTGTAAACGTTCATGTAATTAAAACTCCTAAACTTTTCCTTTTTAAAAGAAGGCTGTATTTGTAATTTTAAATTCTGAAATCCTTGAGTAATTTGAAAATAAAATATAATTTTGTACGTTATTGATTGAATAGTGTTGCTTTTATAAAGCATATGTAGGTATATATAAAACAAAGTGTTTCTTTTTTCCTTCTTATACAAATATTTGAAAATTTCATGGTTTTGTAAATCTATGAAAGTGTCAAAAGTCAATGGTAAAAAGTGTAAATAGACTTCAGCTTTGCTATAGAACTAATGAAGTGTTTATTCATCTACAAAGCGTCCAATTAAAATTGATCGTTTAAAAATGATACAGAGAATTTATAGGACCACTTTAAAAACTTCTCACGGCACCGTACGGCGCGGCGCGACGACGCGACGTTTATGACTTGGATCTGAATGGGCAGTTGCGAAAAGGCGCGATTTTCTCGCTAATCATGCCGCGGTTGTGTACGCAAGATAGGCCGTTCACTTTTAAATTGAATTTCGGGTCCCCTTGAGCACGTGAAAATATTCGAAATATTCAATCAATTGGCTTCGATCTCTGGGGGGCGTTACGGGAGAGGTATTCGAACTTGTTGAGATTTTACACGGTGCGATTCGGAACGCTGCAATGCACCTATTACCGCACTTGTTATGTCGTGAGGAGATTCACTTTCGATCTTTTGTCGTCGTCGTCTTTTCTTGAGTCTGCGAAGACTTTAAGAGTTTTCTTGTTTGCGATCGCCTTTTCCGTTTCATTGCGGGACAACGGCGGCGGTGTTCATCGGCCGATCCAGCAATCGGGGACGAAGACATCGTGAATGGCGCAATGAATTTGTCCAGCCAGCACCGGTCACATTTTGAATTCCGGCTGGGAGATTTAGCAGACGTGATATATCATGGTGACTTGTTAAAAGCTCTCCGGGGTCACCAAGGAAGTGTTGCTTACAAGATAGAAAAAGTAAAAGTGAACATCGGAAGAATTATTTAGTAGGTAGGAATTATCTTGTACAGAACCAAACTAAATAAATTAAAGGCAGTTCTTATATTATTTTTGGTCCTAGTGATTATAACATACTAAGTCGTCAATAACTGCATATGGGGTACAATTCACCTTAGTCATTTTTATTTGTTATAGCTCGTAAAATTAATGTAATTAATCCAAAAAATATCATATTTAAAAACAAAAATATATTTTCGGGTGAATACCACCCCATATACATATAAAGGAATAAAACACCACTTTATTTTATATTTTCTAAAAATTCATGTTCAAGGAACCATGTGATTTTATTATTTTACCCAAAAGTAGAAACGCTATACCTGTTTTATAATTATTGTTATTACAACATATTCTATTAAATCAAGCGCCATTCTGTAAATAGAATAACCTCATTCAACATGAATAGTGGTAATTTTTATCTCATGAAAAATGTATCTAAGCAATAATTCCTTTGTTTCCCTAGTGTGCCCATAGTACTCTGTAAAATATAACTCTTCTCACGGCATGCCGCCATAAGACGATGACTACGCCATCAAGTGCATATAGAATTGCTACACACAGCACATTGGCTATAGGAGCCGCGTCAATAAACTTCCTTTTGTGCAAAATTTGTATTCAATTTTGTTCAATTCATTTTCCGCGATATATTCGCTAAATTACGATCAATTTGCCGTCGATTATTGCGGTCGGTGGCGAAACGCTACAGAGGCGAGAGCGCCGCATTGTCCGCAGGACAGATCTCCATCATCGCCTCAATTGAGTACTATCGGGTACGATGGGCACCCTTAAAGTCGACAGACCAAAGTCAATACAATCCCTGACAAATGGACACAATCAAATCGAATGGGTCGAGTCTGTTGGACTTGCTCTCACTAACCAAGTGATATTTTGCTGGCCATAGTCTGTCGGTTCAGGTACAGGTAGAAGAAAAAGACTGGACAGTGGCCAACTTTACACAGGGGCATAGTTGAGACCTCTCTCTGTACGCCCATCGCGACTCATAAAACTTGATAACTTCATCCATGAATCGGTAAAAAATAGCCCTGTCCAGGTAAATGGCGCACTCGGCATCCTCTTCGAATGAAATAATTCTCCAACTAACGACGTCCCATCATCTCACATAATCAGAAACCATCTTCTACCATCGTAATACAGTCGAACGGGTCGAGGGCGCTCCATTTGCCTCGACACTATCCCGGATAGCGACTGTGCGATGGCGACACGGGACTGCTGTCTATCGATGACCATCGGTCAATAATTTTCAACTAGTCCACTGGCCTTGGTTCTATCGTTCTGGACTCCTTATGATGGGCTTCTTTTTCATTTTTTCACTCCGGAAATCGTTTATCTTTCTTTAGAAGTTTCTATTTCAATTAGAAGATAGCCATGTTCACATTTGAAATACGTAAGTACACTATACTATCTTAAAAGAGAGGTGTCTTAATTTGAACCTATTTAAAATGTACCCACTTTAGATTTTTTATAAGATACTTTAAAGTTATGAATGTTTTACAGTTTAGAGATCGATTTTATGTCTATCAAAAATTTCTATTTCAAGTAAAATATCTTACTGAAACAAGTATCATACGGTACCCTAAAAAACAAAAGGGAAATCCAAAGACACAAGAGATCGGTCATCAGTGTCCAGAACTTGCCCACTTAGCGGCTGTTTACAGGGTCATAAAAGCTGCTGAACACAGCGGCATACTATATTCCATTTCAGGTAGATACCTAGATCTACCAAGAGAAGTACCTTGCAAGTACCATCTTGCACTGGACCGCGACAAACCTAGCGTAGGTGCAGAAGTTCTAGACGATGGCGTCGCAGAATCTTAGAAAAATTCCCTGTGGTCTTTCCAGAGTGGCCTGACATGCAAAGTGCTCCACATGGGGCTAGGTGGTCCTCTACGGTTAGCATGTCTTCAGTATGACTGTGTTTCTTAGGTTAGCTGATCTTGAACGTGATAACGCGGATATAAACGTCAAATTAAAATATGAAATGCGTCTGACAAGTGCAATGGCCCCACTAGTGTGCTTAACTGTCGGACTGGATAAGTGCCAAATTATCTCCCCTTGCGAGGAGGAGGAGGTGTAGTGGCGCGAATAGTGCTTAGTTTTTTGCTAACTATTTCAACGACCTCATGGTCAACACGACTCTTTTTGTTCGATTGTTCTGTTTTTTTTTTTTTCTTTTCGTCTTCTCCATGGAGCACATTTAGTTAACTATTGTCTCATGAGATCATAAAAGACTAAGATGGTACTTCTTCGTGACAAATTTAATTTGGTCATTTGTTATAGGAAATTACAGTATTTAAGACGCCATTAGATGTGGCACGAAATCTTCTCACAAAAATTTAAAATTTTGTTTCAAAAATGTAAAGTGAAGGACAAGATCATCACGCTATTTGAATCAAAATGGCATTCAAGATTTTCGATCTTTTTCGACAACATAAATAAAGTTAGAAGCAAAGGCGAGGATTAGCTTTTGCATTACACATTGATTTAAAAGCGAACATTGCAGATATGAAAATAAAAAAATGCACAAAAATCAAAAACATTAGACCACTTCCCAAAGATACTGTGAATATTTCATAAACTATATAATACCTAATTTATGGTATATTTTTGCGTGACAAATGATGACTTAATTTTTTTAAGTTCTTTTTTTATGAAGAAAAATATTTAAAAATCGATTTTAACTAAACAAGTTAATTTGATTTTACTTGGTAACTGACTACCAGGTAATCCGATTAATCTAGAAATATTCGAAAGTATGGAAAGAAAAGCTTTAAATTGCTCGCAACCCGACACAGCGGATGAGTAACCATCGTAGACTTTTATCACGATAGTCCTAAACCTGCTTTTAAATTCTCCTCAAATCCTGATACGATCAGCACATGCGACTGATCGAGGCCCAACACGTAAAAGAAGGTCAACCAACTCTTGTGCACCCTTCCTATAGACCAGGTATAAAATAAGATCGCGTAAATGTGCAGTTTTCACTCAATTAAAGATTTCCGCGGTACACGAGCGTGCGCATATGCGAGGCGTTTAAGCGTGCAATCAAAACAAAAATTTAATTTTGCACGGGCAGCCGCACTGAAATGGGGAGCCCGGACCGGACAAGGTTTTCCTGATCTAGTTGGTCAGTACCGGATCGATAATTACCGGGCAACCGTCCAGCAACTAGGGCAAACTCATTGCATCCAATCAAAGATTTCACTGCCTAAATTGCAACCTTATAAGATAGGTGCGAGCGCACACGTTCGCCGCGTATGCACGCTCATATTCGCACACATGATACGCAAGTATAAGCGTAAAGACAACATAAAGATCTAAATCAACTGACAATTAAACGATGAAATGTTCTCGAAATTTTAATTAAAACCTTTTTCCACGGATTGTACGAAGCGGTGAGGTGCATCGTCTTTGCACGGCGCAATGCAATTAGTCTAAACCACGACGAGTGCGAGCGTGACGACTCGTGCGGATTCCACGCGCTTAAACAGTTCACAGAGTGCGCAGGGCAACGGCCCCATGTCGTTGATATGGCGTTCCATTGCGTCACATTTTTCGATTTTTGTGAAATGTTCCAGAGTCCGTCGCTGGCATTGATGGCCACCGACCACTGGCCAGTCGGATGACTATCTCTGGCTATCTGGTCGGCCGAGATAAGCTGGACATGGAGCTCGCGCCGAGATACACTTTCGTGTCGCAAGAGCACTCGCGCGCACATGTCACGCTATAAAATTATCGTTTTATACGATAAATAGCCTCGATGGGCAAGGGGTAAGTTCCAGAGTGGCGTGTACCAGGGAGATACCTTTTAGGGTCCAACGACCAGTTCAGAGGTACAAGCTGTAGGGTTACCATTTTCAAATCCATATGAAAATTAAATTGTGTGGCATCTTGAAAAATCTGAAATACTATCAATATATAAAAGCTACGTACTTCAATGGACTTGTGTAATAAAAAAAGTAAAGAAATTTTAGAAAATAAGTTATACATATTATGAAATTTTGATTATTATTATTATTTTTTTTAGGATCGTCGTACTTTCAATTTTAACGTAAGGCTTACTACTAATATTAATAATATTTAACGTTAAATGCAATGAACCCTATGTCTAGATTTTGGGAAACCAACTAGAGGCGTTCATGGAATTGTACTGCTTATTCAAGCTAAGTCGAAGGTATTTAAAACGTGGTATTTATTCTTCACCGTTCAACAAAAAATCTTATTTTAAAAAAAAAAACAATTTGAACAATTTATCATAGCGTGTTAGACTTTTATATACATTGACCTTTTGCTTTTATTTAGTTTTCATATAATTAAACTAAATTTTTACCTGAAGACTTAAAGAGCGAATTTAGAAAGTGTAGTGTGATTTAGTCACTTGGTTCAAGAATTAGGTCACTATTTCCCAATAGTCGGAGTGCTTGGAGAAACAAACATATCAGTTCAAATCTCGTGCTCGTTGCATTACTTTACAATGCAAATACAAATATTTTGTTTAGATGAAAGAGAAATATTACTATCTATATTTAAAATAATAGAAGGAGAAAATAGCGAAAGGAAAGTACTTTTATTCGATCGATCAGAGTAAAACGGTAACCCTAAAATTCTACCTGTACTTGATTCGTTGCAATCACGACGGTTTGACGGCGATTATCAGGTGTCCAAGGTCCAAGTGAGTTCCCCTTTCTTGCGGCAAATAATTGGCGAAGATTAATGGTAATTTGTGATCGGCGGCAATTTATGTGTCTCACTTCCAGGTAACCGCGCTGAGATCGTCCAATAACAGCTTACTCCATGAGACAGATTCTTGCAAGTCCGATCGATAGCCCTTTACCTGTGGCAGGAAGTGTTAAGGGCGATTAACTTGCGGCCACTTGAGTGGATTAGTTCCACCTGCATGATCAAGCGGCCCTACGTGATGCAATACGATGCTGCTGGTGGTGCTCTGATACGGCGGCAGCAAGTGAATGATGATCGCGAAGCCGCTTTGGTGCGCCAAAGTCACAAAATTGCCCATCTTCGCGATTGTGTTTCCTTCAAGTCGCCACCAAAGCAAATTGCAATCGATCAAAATTGAAGGTGTGCAATGTATGCCGCCGATCAAGAAAACTTCCTTTAAGGAGCCGGTCTTAGCAGCCAGACAAGCCCCACAGGTATTAATTGAAATTGCACAAAGGCTTTACCGTTTTAAGTGATCGCTTTTTATTGCACCAATCGGAGCATGAAAAATTAGCGCCTTTCTTTGAAATCCACCGTTATATAACATGGAATTTCTTGGAAATTACAACAATTTCATCTCTATTAAAAAAAAAAACAACAAAAAACAAGTTAAGTTAGTATCCGAAAATTCAATTTTAAATCGCCAGAAAATTAAAACTTCCTGGTTTAATACGAACTCAGGCATAGGATTTTTTTCTGTTTTGTCTTTTTAATTTCCTATTTGTAACGTAAAGCATGTGATAATCAAAAAAGAAACGAACTCCCGGAAGAAATGTCCTGGAGCCTTTGATTATAAGTAAATTATTCATTTTTAAGAAGTAATTCTTAAAACAAATAGGAAGGAATTATATCTTGATTTAAAACAAACAAAAATTAAACAATGAAAGAAAAAGAAAACTTAAGTGCAAAAACTCAAACGTCTCAAGAGCTCTGGGAAAGATCTCGATGTTGCGATCGCGTGTACCTCCGACTTGTTTTGCAGTCTCAGAAATAATCGCGACATCTTTGAAGGGCGCAGATAACACAAAGTGACGCGTGTTGAAAATTGTGTAATTTAATATTTCAGCCAGTTGGGCCTAATCCCGTGTCGTCTCGGTGTCTTTTCTTCCTCTGTGTCCGCCTGCTCTCTTTTATTTTATTTCATTATATTTTTTTTTTTATTCACTAACCTAAGCGCCAACTAAGAATCTAAAGAAACAGATAGTGACTGTTTTCTTAAGACCTTTGGGGGGGACTTTAAGAACTCTTGTGTGAACAAAACAAATGTCGTCAAGCCGACTATAGGACGCTATGAGGGGCAGATACAGCGGTAAGAGGACGAGCAAGAGGAAAAGACGACATAACCGGCAACAAAAAAAAAATGCAGGGAACATTAACAGCACGAAAGTGTCATGGGTCCTCTAAGTATTCATTACAAAAATATGGCGAGGAGAAAATTGTTGCGCTTTCCTGGAAGGTGTTTAAATAATAAGAGTACACGCAAGCCGGCGTTCTATCGACAGTTTTATGGGAGGCTTGAATGATCAATTTACCGTGCAGATATTAGACACTCGCACACGGTGATGAAAGTCATTTATAGTGTCTAAAAAAGGAAATTAGCAAGATCAGCATTTATTACAACATGTAAACTAGTTTTGGGTTTTGAGAGAAACTACAAAAATGTATAGTAAAAATTTATCGTATTATCAAGACTTTAAAAAAAAAAATTGTCAAGTCCGAGATGTATTCGCGTGCTGAGTATTCTTAATACAAAAATTATGCTCTAAATTATAAAACATAAAATGCAGAAATAAACTTAATCGACGTTTAAACAAATTTTGTGAGTTACTGTTATATAAAAAAAGGCTATATCATGAATTTAAAGCAAACATTGTCTATGTTTATGCGCTTGTTTTCCTTTTTATTTTTATGGGTCGTGTTTAAGATCTTCGAAATGAAGTCGCCTTTTTTAAATACAGCTTCCAGGCATAATTATTTTGCATTATTTAGATGTAGACGAGTGTCCGTAGAAAAGGCGAATTCCATGAACTGCTTTACAAGTAAGGAAATTATTTTACAACTATTTCTCCCATTAACAACTTAACTAAGGGCCTATTACGATAGGCGTCACTTGTTATAGTGCCCACCCTGAAGTTCTTCCATAAATTTTATTACCAGCGTAGACATTGACTAAGCAAAATCTCAAACTTGAACTAAGCCTAAAGTATTGAAAATTTACACGATCGAATTCTCTTTGATATAGGGCGTAATCCAATCAAGATCAACGATTCACTTAATTTCATGTCGCGACAGAAATTCATTTCATAGGGATGATAACAGGATCCTTAGTAGGTAGACGATCATTTAGTATCATCGGTTAATTTATGGGTTTTCCATCATCGAACGAAAAATCAATCATACGCCAACTTTCTAAGGGATCATCAAGAACCAGATGGTGGTCATGTATTACAGGATCGGACCGGCTACGCCAAGGAAGTTTTCTTCTAATGGTCTACTGCTACTCTATTGCATAGGAAATCAGTTAGCTGCAGAATAATTAGTTACTAGATTCGCGCAGGTAATGAGAGCCTAGTGCTGTTAAATATCACGACGGTATGATGCGTACGCCGCAGGCTACGCTATCGAGTAGAAAGTTATTGCAGTTCTTAACAACCGCGGTAAATTTTTATATACTGTTTAAAGTGTTGTAAACACAACTTTTATATATTTATGAAAAAAATATCTATTTAAACATTTAATTTATGTTTGAAAAAATTCTGATAATATTCTGAGATGTAAAATGAATTAATTTTATTTTCTGGAATTTTAACAATTAAATTTGTTAAATTTTTTAATAGTTCTCAATTTCCTTTCAGGAAGTTGTAAATGGTTATTCTATACTTTCAAGTGCTTTTATAATTCCTTTTGCATAATTAAAGTAAGTCTATTGTGAAATTCGTTACAATGGAATTTGTAAATGTTCCGCATTAAAAGAATTATGTAAATGTGTATAATTAATTGAATTCTAATTGTTAAATAATTACAAATATTTAATAATTACATATTTAAAAATTTCAAATTTGAAACTGATACAGTTTTTAGTTAGTTTGATATTTTTGTCAAATTATATTTACTTTCGATTTGCAATCTTAATTTCATATATTTCTAGAAATAATAGTCTTTTGTAAAATAACTGCATGTTCTTAAATAAATAGAGTTTGCAACACTGTCAAGCTAAAGTACTAAACCTATATGGTTAAGACGACTCAAAACGTCCATCTATTTACCTGGATGGTGCCCAGGTGAGTCATTGAGACTCAGTTTCTCGGGCATTTTCTCATAAAACGAATTTTCTTAACGAGTCACAACTACTGCAGTCCTCCTTCCCCCTACATTCGTCGAACTCTTCAAACTACCGACGGCCCCCTAGTCCAGTTTTTCTCACTTTTGCTCCTGGTGGACGTGAACCGCCGACGATAGTCGATAAATCGATAACGCCTGATTGCCATTTCGCCTTTTGCGATCATTTTCCATGAAAGTAAAACCGAATCGTGTCCAAGACGATGCGATGAAACGACAACGTCTTGGTCGTACAGAATGCAGCGCAAACGGATTCGGTGCACTACTTCAGGTGTGGAAAGTCATTGAACGGTTCTCATAATAACCGGTGCTCCTTTTAATATATAAGTGCAATTTCTTGGGACTCCTATCTTGGGGCGGTAAATTCGCCAGAGATAGAAGCTTCGACGTACTTATCTGGGGTGATAATTGTCGTTTAATGACTACTTCATTTGCGACGTCGAACTTAATGCAGCGATCAATGTAATTCGAGCGGGCGATAAGAGACGATCCTGATTGTCTTCTTCATAATAAACCTTAACCAGATTTTCTTAAGAGTTATTTTCCGCTCGACAAAGCAAAAAATTGTGATCAACCGACTTGAACCAATTAGAGAGAAACGTCCAAAGACATGGCGGATAGGGAATTCAACGAAAAATAAATTTATTCGAAGAGGGCGTGGGCAATTAGTCGCCATTCTGACCACGAGATTTATTGATCTTCTATAATGTGATTTTGGGTCATTGCGTTATGGACATATAGAGATATGGAGATGGAACAGAAAGCCGGATGTCATTTAACCGTGTCGTGCTGGTCTCTCTACTTCTGGGCTTAGTAAGATCATTCGGTGATTAATCATCACCAGAACAAAAAGCTGATTTTTAAAAATAATTTTTAAAATGTATATACGTATAAATTTGAATATAGCCTACTAAAATCTAATTTCTTTAGCTAAGGTTTGTGAAAAATCCAACAGTATCTAAAACGCGATATTCTTTATCGCTAGGCGTGAGATAATAAGCGTATATTTAGAAGATAAACGGATAATGTTTTCCCTTGGAAATAGTCACATATGATTTTTTCTGGCTTATATTTAATATAATTTCAATAATTTGTACTTCATTGCAATAAACCCAAATCGTACTTACGTTCCGCTCCTAAATTCCTCGCCATTTGTTAATTAAAATAAACCATAAAATGATATTAGTTCATTTCAGTTCATTAGTCTTTAAAATATTTTTATATTATAATTTTCGAAATATTCGATTATTATTAAAGAAATATTAATATGCAATAAAGTATCCAATATTTTTTTAGTTTATACGTGTATAAAATTTGAGTGAATTTTCTTAATGAGAATAGTTTAAAAAATAAGTAAACAAATGGATATATTAAAAATCAAACATAAATATTTTTGAAAGGCCGTCTTTTTCAAACCATAAAAGCGTTCTCTCAAATTATACAATAAAGAAAATACATAGGAGTAGGATCTGCCTGCAGGTCAAAGTGCTTAATGGGTTTGTTTATATTGTACAGTTACGGGACTCGATAGTAAATTGAATATAAACCTTAATAACTGGTTCGCAGAATAAAACCAACAATTACCATCTCGGGCGCGGTGTAAATCTTCTCGCACGCCGATGAAGCACTACGCATTCAGCGAATCCGGTAATTGCTCAGGTTAATTAAATTTATCCAATGGGAGCGATCGGCGCCAATTAAATTTAATTAAAAGAATTTAACAGGTGGAAAAGGAAATGCAATCCATTTAGCCACCTGTTTCACCCGCGTCGATAAATCTCTCGACGTATATACAATCCAATTTGAAGTGGAAAATTCCTTTATTTTTTCTTTTCTTAATAAAAAGAAAAAATCTAATTGCTGTCTACTTTCTGGTCTGCGGTATAGGAATCCATCACTTCAAAGTGTACAGAACACAGAGCATCTTTAAGAGATCTAAGATTCTTGACGAAGAGGCCATTTGCCACATTTCTTGTCCAAGATCACTTTTCACAAGACCCTGCGGCCTGATGAGGACCAATTCGTCTTCTAGACGTAGAGGACCTTTCACAGTGACCCCTTCCACTATATGCAAGTCCATCATCGGACAGAGATCATTTCTTCAATTGTATGCACTCGCGTTTTTACCGTTAATAGCTGCAATTTATCACCTTTCTGGCGTTTTTTAACGAGCTACACAAAAAGTGCAAATTGCAAGGGAACTAATTAGTGGCGATTGCGCCACACGAATGTACAAAACTCTTTTGACTGAGATACCTGGGCACACGGCGGTATGGCCAATATCTTTCGATATCTTCGTCTTTGGTCGTTCGCGCCAGGTGTGACATGCATGTCCCTAATACCTTGCGCTCACCCAGATGTGGCACGAGCCCCTGGCTCTGTAGTAATAATGATTGCGGTTCTGAGCTGTTTTTATTGTTATTCTTTTTCGTTTTAATTAAAATTTCGTAAAAATAAAATTATTGCCGGTGCACTTGAGCCGGAAAGCGTCTCTTTTTCATGGGTACGGTTTTTCAACAATCAACGAATAATTGCAAGGTGTTTCCGACAACAGTATAATACCAACAGGTAGACATTAATGGTTTTGATGAATCGTATTGTAAGGTCGGTCAACGGACAATACCGTGGTCCGATGCATTCTTTGTAAAAGTAGAGGAAGTGTACTGAATGATGACCTAAATATTTTTGGAATTTGGTTTATTACATGCGGCCTTTTTTTTGTAATCTGAGCAGGTGGCATAATTTATTGTATTCGTATGTAATATACAATTCGAGTTTTGAGACCCTCTGATGATTTTATCAGTTTTGAATTACTTATATTCGATTTATTGCAACTAATAAAATATTTTACAGATTTAGTAAATTATGCCCCAGTAACAGTCGCATTCATGGTTTTATTCGTTCTGATCTACAATTTTAATATGTTTTATCTTCAAATCACAGTATTTTACGTACTAGACTAGAGGGAAACATCGAAACGCGTTCCAATTTACTACAGAACTAAACTAAACTCTATTGGAACACATGTCACAGCATATCTGTTTCAAATTACAAGCCGATCTTCGGTGGCAGCTTTCACCGATTATGGTCCAGTGCACGCTCCCATAAACTTACTTTCGCCTGATGGGGTCTATAGTTAAAAGCAGGGTACCACACATCAAATTGATCAAATGTATAGATGATCGCGATCGCGCAAAAATCTCTACACGGCACACGACCAGAGAGAGAACAGTCACCCGTTCAAATCGCCTCCGTCCCTAAATCAATCAGATCAGATCGCCATTATCGAATATTGAGTAAAATCTCTCAGATGGTTGCGAGGTTGTCGAGGATCAAATCGTTAGCAATAGATCGATTTTAACGATATAGATACCATTCTTTTATATTAAGCGAGCAATTCACCCATTTTGATTTCATGATGATGATCTTCATTTCCAGGATCGGTGATCAATTCTTGTTCCGATGGATCGTAACAGACGGAAACATTCCATTTCCTCACAATGGTGACTGTGATCGTAGGGGAATAAATTTCATTGAACCTTTCCGGAGATTTATAGACTACTTTGTTCCCGTCCCCCCTATTCATGTGACATCAGCAACAAACGGTACGTTAAATTGGAACAAAGTCATCACGATCGGAAAAGGAAAATTTTTGCGGTCGTTGCCGCGTATGACCCACATTATTGTAGATAAAGATGGATCTTTTGCAAGATCAGCTGACTGGAGGTTTTCGTTGTTAACAATTTAAAAAAAAAAGTCAACATGATCAGTCTACAAGTTCAACGAGGGACACAGTAACATAAAAAGTAAGTATAACTAAATATTTGTTATTGCTTATCTTTAAAAAGATAGCTTCTAAGGAGTAAACCAATTACGCATTCTGGACCTCAGTGTTTTCTTACCCACTAGGAATCGTTTTAAGATTAAAAAATAAAAAAATTCTAAGTTTTCCCTCAAACTTTAAACTTTTAATGTTTCTTAAAGATGCTTCTCGTAATTTCTAATTATTTCCTCTTATAAGTCCACTAATTTATTCGTATAATAATAATGTTATCATTCGATTTTAAACCATCATAAATATCATCAAAATCATAATTATCCTACTCCCACCTGAGCTGTTAAGTTGAATCATACTATCCGTGGCGTGCTATTTAACAGTCATACCATTAAAATATGAGAAATATCGCAATATACCCGCTTTGATCGGAGCGGCTGCCGATACCAATATCTACAATTTACCTGCGCCAGCGTGCCGCGATCCCTGAATAAAGCTATCCGCTGGCTCCAGGCTCCAGCACCGCGCAGCTGCCCAAATTCGATTAACTCGCGAATGCAAATTTCTTGTGCATTAGTGCAGCATTGTGGCGGGCCCCGGTGCATTTAAATTGCCTCGTTCTCAGGACTTTATTAAAAGCCCTTATCGGAGCAAAATAAGCTGCCCCTGCGGCATCGGCGGCGACCAGTGATTTTACAAAATCCCAACACGTAACCTTGCGCCAACGGAGTGCACCTGAAAGAAGATGTGCCTACCTGTAAAGAGTGCTGCCTATTCCGTTCGCTATGGTATCGGTTCAAAATAGTTTGTCTCCGCGGCCGCGATACACCTTGCCAGGTAAGGTGGCCACTACTGTACATGGGCGCTATACTGCAGACTCTCATATGCATATATGTGGAGTCGGGGAGCAACACACATGAACCCCGCCCGTCCCCCAATCCAAAGATTTGCATTTATCATCCTCTTGAGACAACACTCTTTGCACTCCGCATGAATACCTAATGAATCGCGGGCAGTCGCACAGTCACCGTAATCGGCGAATTCGATTGTTGCGGACGCACAGCATCCGTGAGCACGTTACGTCTTAATTGTTAGGATGCAATTTAAATGGAAATTTAATTGCTGCAGTCGGTCTTGGCGGTTTCCAGTGAGCGCCCAAAGGCTCCCCGATGTAATGTATGCGCATTAGGGGAACTTATCGCTAGGTAATTGCAATTGCTACGTGTATAAGGATAAATCGATACCACCAAAGAATTAAAAGTAAAAAAGAACCAAGTGTGTATCTCAGAGAATAAGTTAAGAAGAGAAGAATAGGAAATTCGATTGATTTGCCAAAATTCGTAGTCGTGATACTTTGATAAGGAAATTGTTATTAAAAATAATAGGATTTACACATGACCCGATATAAATAATTTTTTTTAGAGAAATCCTATTATTTTGTTATCGTCGATTAAACAATTTAAGTAGAAAGTTATTCTGACGAATAAGATTTCAAACCATTTTGTAATTATTTTGTACTTTTTTAGATATTTTTGCCATGACAAAGAAAATCATAAAATGCAATAACGGAAATGTTATTTTTATATCTATGGACTAAAACCTAACAACGGATTATACCACAAAAGAATCCGAATCATGAATAGAATTCTTATCAGAAATCATATAAAGAACACACGTTGGAATTGATCAGGTGAGAAAAAACATAAAACTCATGGTTTTTTTTCAATAATTCTTTTTAATAACTTTTATGTTAACAAAACAAAACACTAAATAGTTATATACTACAAATTAATTAATTTTACATTTACACAATCGATAGAGAGAAATACATAATTTTGGGGAAATATTGTACAAAATGTTCTGGTTGCGCCCATGCATTTTTCCTATACGCTAAATTCCATGTACTTTTTATTGAATTTGTT
Organism: Proctacanthus coquilletti; assembly: GCA_001932985.1. NCBI lineage: Eukaryota > Metazoa > Arthropoda > Insecta > Diptera > Asilidae > Proctacanthus > Proctacanthus coquilletti. Next base: position 297,518 of record MNCL01000031.1, on the reverse strand, counting down.
TATTATTTTCTCTTTTTCATTTATATATATATTTATATAAATTCTTTGTATGCTTTCATATTTCCAACTCGAATCTCCTCAGGTGAGAGGTCGTGTGGTGCTCCACGTCCCGCCCACTTAAGGGAGGGGGCGAACACTTTTTGGCGAGCGCCATCGATTCGAGCTGGCTACTATGATCGGATCTACTACAATCGACACTTGACCTGTCCCTAATGTTTGCTAGATCAGCTGCTCTCCTACTAATGCTATTATACGACGACGCTAGCGCCGATATCGATCTCGGCACCGCATTACTACCTGTTGTTGATAATTGATTTGTTGGTGAGTTGCCCGGGTTAGTTATCGATGATGCGTCGCTAATACTACTAGATTTTTTGCTCCGCTCACTGGTGGTGCTACTGTTAGGGTTTAGTAATTCGTTAAGACTACTTAGATTAACTGCTAATCTTCGCTGGACTGCCTCGCCGTTTTGGGTAGGTCGATCGCCGTCGGTGGTTCCATCATTTTGCGCCCTATGGAGATCGTCGTTCCCCTGGTGGAGGGTATATGAATGCTTCTGTAAATGGTGGTAGTATTGATGGTGGTGGTGCGATTTTTTCCGCGCCGCTGATGCTTCGCTAATAGATAAATTTACTACTTTCATATTATAATTTTTTGGAGCTAAAATTTTTGAAGTCTTTGGTTCATCCACTGGTTCTGATTCGGACGGCAGTTGGACTGCATTATTATCTGTTGCCATCGATATTATATCAACGGTGGTGTTGGTGATTGAAAGCGATCGCAATCGATCGATTCGATTTGAATCATTGGGTATCGTTGTCGGAGGGTTCGAACTTTTCCGTGAGATTGCTGTCGATTGAGCAGATAGCCCATTCCTATCTACCGTTGTTGATGTTATTGGTGATTTTAATTGAACGGGACTGGTAACATCACTGTAGATCGCTGGCGTTTGTTTTACGCCTGTTAAATGGGAAATGAGACCATTTAAATTAGCATATAACAATTTTTCCAGTCCTCAAAACAATTCGAATAATACAAAAAGCATAAAGTATGGTATAAAAATAATAATACTGAATATATAGAAGTTTTATTGTTTTACAACAAGTATAATATCTTTTTGAATAGATTTCGTCAATTAGTAATTAATTATAAGAAAATGAAAAATGAGAGATTGGCCTTAATTGACATTATGATTTAGTTTTTAACAACCCCAGAAAGGGGACCAAATATTTGAAAAATGCAATGCAACACAGAGAAATGGAAAATACGAAAATTACGGACAATACAGAAGATAGTTGGAAACATATAAGGCCTAAAATGGCCGAAGGGTTAAACTTTTTAAAAGAAGAAGTAATAGAGAATAAAAAAAGCATGAAATACGTGTAAATTATAAATAAAAATCCATTACCTTCGTCGAATTCTGATCGGGGATGAGATTCTTTGTTGCAATGGGATTTTTGGCACAATGGCAAGTGGCGGTGTTGATCGCTTATTTTATCGCAAGCATCAAAAGTCGTCGCGTTCGCAACGGATTGAACGATTTCATGCTGTTAGAAGAAAGAGGTCGTGACACCATTTAACACACGAACATGCATATAAAAACGATAAATGATTTTTTTTGTGTATTAAGAAGGACATCTTAAATTACACATCACATACAAATTTGTCTTGAAGAAATATGACATTGAAAAGAGAAAGTAAAATAGAACATGCTCAATATCTCAGTTACTCGTTAAGACCTTCCATCCGAAAGGTGAAAAGGTGTGAAATTGAAAAACAAAGAGATAGAGGATTGAAGATGATACACTTGAAGGAGTATTTTTTTAGCAGATTGCTTCTTACCTCACTGTCTGGACATGGTATGCCGTCTTTTGTTAATCCTTGCACGAAATTTAGATCAGAGGGATCCTCGGATGCTAAATGTGCCCTAAATTGTTTATTTCTGTAAAACATAAATATTTCTTTATTGCACTGTTCTGCATAAAGCTCGCTTATGTGCAATTGCGCTTTATGTGTTTGTAAACGTGGTCTAAGGAAAACAAGGATTTTACGAGTATTTCATGCAGTTGAAAGAACAACTCTATTTTAATATGACGGGAAATAGATTTATAGAAATAGCCTTCACCAATAAATGCGATACTATTTTCCTGCTATTTACCAGCTAAGGTATGAAGTTAAATTATGCTGGCAGGTCATCTATACGGTCACGACTAAAGCCAAGGTAAAAAATGTTCAAATTACATATTTTTTGATACGGGAAAGATGAAAGTAGGAAATGAAAAATTGTCTTCGCCACAACAAAATCAATACTGTTTTTTAAGCAGCCAATAAAAGTAAGAACTATGAAATATTATTAAAAGGGGGTAAAAGAAAATCAAAGACTACGAATAATAATGTAATAAAATAGCAGCAAACGTAAACTTTCATTTACCTTAATTCCAATTGTTGCATTTGATGGAATTGTTTCAATTTTTGGTTAGCTGCTCGAAGTCTTTCCTCTAAAGCTGCATTTTCCACACATTTAATTGAATATTTTTCGGAAAATGATAAAATTTCTTGACGCAGTTCCTCTAATTCTTCTCTGTAAAAAAAATAAAAACAATATTTGTATTATCCACAGATGGAATAATCTTTAACAATTTTTGAACCAGAAATCATTAGAAAGAGGATATAGTGAAAATGAATAGAATTTTATTGCGATGTATTTCTATGATATTTTACACTATCGACTGTTTTCAACTTTACTTACTCTTTTTCTTTTGTTGGAACTGATGGTTGTTCCCCTTTTTGAAACTGGCGCAAGAAATCTTGCTTAAAACGTGCAACTTCCCTTTGAACTTCACTTTGGTGAGCTTTTCTCATAGCGTCCAGGGCGGCCAGTGTAGCCTATTAACATTAAACAAAGATATTGCTATATACCAATTAATTAAATTCGTTTATTTTACCTGAGTCTCTTCAGCTAAAGCTTGTTCCTTTTCGATCAGCAGCCTCTCAATCTCTTTCCGGTGTTTTTCTTCTAGATCGTTAATTATCCTTCGATGGGAAGATTCCATGGCTGCCAGTCCCTTCTCACAGAGCGTCTAAAAATTTTCCCACATCGTAATTTTTCTCAAGAAAGGAGGGATTATTAAAACTTACCCTCAGCTGCTCAATTTCAGTTTGGTACCTCTGTCGGAAGCTTTCCTCGTCAACGATGCCGGTAAAATCCGAGCAGTGTGATAAAATTTGATCTTTGTACGCCTCTTGGAGACATTCCAACTGCCTTGAGTGTTCCAATTCAAGCATCTCAAGACGTTTTTCCAACTTTCTGGATCTCTCCCTCTCCTTATTAAGTTCAGACTGGATGTAATCCCGTTCCCGAAGTAGAGCTGCATATTCCTCGTCCTGTTGAACACACTTTTGACTTAAGTTGGTCTTCTCTTTCTCGAGGCATTCAATTCTGCTTTCTTGGTTCTTCACCTTTTCAGTTAAATCGAAATTTTCATTGTCCCTTCGATGGCACTCTTCTTCCTTAGACTTAAGTTTCATGGTAATAGCAGCTAACTCCCGTTCGTGATCTTCGACCAGATTGGACTGAAGACTCAGTTCTTCGAGTAGAGAATTTCGCTCGTGCTCAAGTGCCTTAATGGAACTCATATGCTCCTCAAGCTGTCGCCTCAAGGCGGTTAGATCCATATCATGCACCTGTTGAAGGCTCTTGATCTCAGTCTCATGCTGGGCCGTCAAGTTGCACAAACTATTTTGCATTTTCTCGCAGTGCACACAAGGCGTGGCCAGTTCTTGGGCACAGCCTATCATTCCATCTATTCTCTTCCTCAATTCCCTGCATTTTACGCAGATGTCCTTCAGGCTTTCAATGTTAAAGGACGAAGAGGTAACTGATGTGTTGGGGTTAAGGGTAGTATGCAGAAGCACTATTGACTCTTCCAGCTTAGCTAGAGCGTCGGACACCTCCCTAAGATGAGGGCGATCACTCAAGAATTCAATGGCATATTTTTTGTACATGAAATTAAAATCGGCCTCTGCAAGAATATCGCCAGGATTACAGATCTGAAGATCATTAGCCAGTTCGTCGAAAAGATTTTCGTATTTTTGTAGTGTTATAACGCTGAAGTCATGCTTGTCCTGTGAGCTAGAGACTTGGGGAACACAATCCCCTTTCAGAACAGCTATCCGCGCATCAACCATGGCTTTATGAGCTATAATGTCCGCAAATTCAGATAGCAGTTGCCTACCTTCACTAGCCTTTCTTTCTTGCTCCAGATGGAGTCGCCATTGACCGCGCTTCATCTTCTGTAGACTGTCCTCATAGCACCTTGTAAGTTGTTCGATTGCATTATCCATTTCCCGACGAAGTGTATCGTGCACCGCATCAGCGAAATTCTCAAAGGTAACTCGCTCCTCTACGGTTAATGTGTAGCCAAAAGATGGTGTGATAGAGTTCTCGAAACGCTCCGCATTTCTTAACATTATATGAGCAATCTCAGATTGGACTAGCTCAGCATTAACTGTTTCCTGTGCCTGTCGCCATGCTTCCTGTACAGCTCCTTGAACAGCGTCTGTGGTACTCATATAACTCAAAGTCTCTGCAGCTAACCCGGAGGCTAAAGTCTCCATGGCGTTGTTTTTGTACCTCTTTGAAATTATATTGATCTCAGTCTGCTGCCTAAGCAGCTCGTTCATCACCTTTGGATCTACAGGTGGCATTTCAGCGGCAGTATGCCTAGTCTTCCTGTAAGAAGACAACACAAGTCTTCGAGCTAACACCCCAGCCAAAATGTCTAGACTACCACTTGGCTTAAACGCGCATTTTCCGCCTAATTTTGCCTTAAGCATGGACATCAGTTGGGATGTCTCAGCAACTTCTGCTCGCGTTTGCTTTTCCCCGAATAAGGAAGGATCTTCAGCTCTTGATATCGAATCTCTAAGCTTCCCGAAACAGACGCTCTCGAAAGCTATCCTTTCTGCTAGGAGTTCTGTCTCCTTCCTAGACGTCAACTCATTCCGCTCTCTAAGAACGCGCCTCTGCTTAAGCAAATCGCCCAATTTACTTCTGAGTTGAGCCTCAAGCTGCATTAAAGCTAACTTGATGGGATTCGATTCTGGTAGTAACAAAATTCCAGACGAATTGGCACACTCGCCAATAATACAAGTCTCGCAGGACTCTCTCATAAGCTTAACCACTTCTGTTAAGCAGCGCTCCACAAACCTAAAAGAGTCCTTACGGTCTGTAATTGGTGACACAGACCTTCTAGTCCTAGATGAGCGTAAAGATTGCAATTGCTGCAAACTCTGCTCGATTCTATCTTTGCTCGATACTAAAACTCCTTCCAAACACTTCAGTCGTTCGACCAAATGCTCCGACATTTTTGGACCAGTTTGACTCTTGACTGGAGAATCTTCTAATCTAAAGCTTGTGGAGGCATTCTCTATCCGCTTTTCTAGCGCATTCAGTCGTACCATAAATTGCAGCGAGTCAGTACTTCCAGAATTCTCTAGACTTCTTCGGCGTGCAGTGGCTGAATTACTTTTCGAAGGACTCTCGTCTATGTGGAGTTTTTCCTGACCAGTCCTTTCCAAATCAGCGATTTTAGTCTCAAGCTCACTAACCTTATCCTCTAGCTCTTTTGGTACGAGTATTTGATCTTTACCTTTAAGGGACGAGGTTCGTCGTCTCTCAGACTTAGCTAGCTTTTGTTTTAGCGTTCGTACTTGTCGTTCAGAACTGGTATACTTAAGGGTAAGGTCTTGTATTCTTTCAGCCATCATTTGTAGCTGACCACGATCTTCGTTCTCCTTCCGTTCCAGATCTTGCTTAAGGGCCGTGTATGAGATCTCGAGGGTATCGTACTGATTTTGAGATTCTCTCAGTTCCTTTTTCATCGCTTTAATCTCGTTGACAGCCTTTTCGAACCTTGACCTAAGCTCATTGTACTCATCAGCAAGGGAGTCCCGTTCTAGTCCGTAAGGGTCAATCTCTGTTAAGTTAGTCAAATCACTCAAAGAGTCAACACGCCTCATTTTACTTCGATTAAGATTACTGAAACTGGATGGGTTACAGCCTTCCATTTCTCGGAGTTTCTTATATAGACCCTCATTTTCTTCAATGCCTCGTGATAGACGATCCTCCAAGTCCTTGATCTTAGCTTGGCTTTCTTCTAGCTCAGCTGTAAGGCGGTTTACAATTTTCTCCGCCCTACAGTTCGCCTCGGTTAATTGTCTGGACAAATTATCGCGAGCCTCCTCCACTTCCCTGATCCGAGCGGTTAGCTCTAGTTCAGTGCGTTCTAAGGTACTAAGCAGTTCCGACATGCGAGCCTCCCTTTCCCTAGCTTCCTCCCGAAGCATATCCCTTTCCTTTTCGGCTACACCGAGCCGAATTTGAAGCTCCTTGTCTATATTCAGTTCCTCCTGCACAGGATGTATCACAGGGAGCTCATCAGATCCAACACTATCCACCGTGCTCCTCCTGGAGCTGGGTGGAGAAGACCTACTTCTCTTGTGTAAACGTGGACTAGATCCAGACCGTGATCTCATTCGTTCCTTTGCCCGGAAAAGAACTAACGGGACAGGGGGTGATGGTGAAAGCGGGGATCCCCAGTCTATGCTATCTCGTCTGCCTCCCTCTGACGCAGTACGGTATTCTTCATCAGACGAGACGTTCACAGGCTTTGGTGTTGAGGCGGAAGTGGTCGTAAGATTCGCAGCTGGTTTCGGTGTGAGTAAGGAGGGCCCCTCAGGATTGATGATAATCTCCTGATTTCGCTGCGCCTTAATGAAGTCTTTCTCAATTTCGGTCTTAAGGTCTTCAGTGGAGTTATCCTTGATAATAAGTTCAGTCTCCAGATCAGTAGGGGTTTTTGGTTCCGCGGGAGGTTGGATCCCAGCAGCATTTCGAAGGACATTGATCCAATTACTACGAGAATTTGCAGACACACTCGCCAACACAATTCGTCGGTTATCCCATGTCGTCAATTGGAACCCATAATTTCTGGACGCTGTAACTTCACTAACATTTGTTAGGCTATTTACATCCAGGACTCCGTCTAAGACTCCCCTTTCCTCTGATACTGGATCTCTGTAGTAGAATAGAGCAGCTCCTCTTAAAGTGAACCAATGTTTTGTCCATTCCCCGGTCCGGGAGTCCTGCTTCATGAGCCAACCCTTCTTTGAGTTCAAAATCTCTTCAGCAGGAAGATTTACTCGAAGTTCAGAGGTTTTCGCTAGATAATTTGATGATATATCATCCATGTTGCACCCACCGTCGGGATCTCCGCGCTCCTGGGACTGATTCTGCTGGTGATGAGTGTGCTTCAAACTTTGAAGGCGTGGACTAGATGATTTGTTATCAGAAGAGACAGGCGGTATTTTTTTAACTATGGCAGATACAATGGCGGGCGCCGTACTGGAAGCTAGAGGAAGGGATTTCGGGCGTAGATTAATCACCTTATGAAAATCCTGCTTAGACGAATGAAAATCGGTTTCGTCACGGGTCGGCTTATCATCGAATAACTGACTACTAAGAGAGGTATTGGATGAAGGGACTGTTACAGTTGTTGTCGAAGACCAACGATTATTTGTCATTTGACTTAGATTAGTTATAGTATTCGCGATGTCCTTTAATTTCTCATCCCGACGAACGTCTTCAATTAAAAGACAGGACGATGCTGTAATTGAAAGTAGTAATTTAAAATTCTAGGATATCAAAAAGACGTTCTAGGATTAAGCTATAAGTGTCCTTGACCGCATGTACATCTATAGACATTTTAGAAAATTTCTTTTATATTTCTAATACTACGTTTCATATAAATCTCTTATTATAGACTGCTCCTAGGAACCTGAATTAACTTTCAATTTCACATCGTATCTTAACATAAAATTATGATTATTCTACTTTTATTCTTAATAGACTGCATAAAAAGACTTAGGAGGCCTTTAAGTCTACACGGTCCGACAAATATCGCCTTGAGACTTTAGTCCCGCGTGAATCTGATCGTACATCCGTCCCCCTTTTAATAGAAACCGCAGAACGCGCTGATTCAAATTACACCTATCGGCCGGCGGCGATGGCACTTAAATAAAAATTATCTAACATTTATTATGGATATTGCCGTGACTACTGCTATTACAACAGCACTCCTTGCCATCCCAAGAAAGACAAAAAAAAAGAACGTGTAAATTCCACCCGTGAATGAACCTTATAATTAAAATCAGTAGTTCACGTCCATATTGTATTAGCAAAGACTCGCAGCATTTTAAATCTAATGACCAGTTTCAAAACAATTCCGATCTCCAAAGGAGAAGACAAAAAGAGAAAAAGAAACAAAAAAAATGTTTATGAACCCAAAAGAGATTCGCAAGAGAACAAATCTCCTCCAACTAACTCGTGGGGGTCTTCTAGGGGTCTCTGACATTCGCCATCGTACTACCAGACCGGCTGGGTCTTTGTGTCGGCTAGGGTTGGTGATGATTATAGCGGTGACGACGCGATCCCGAGATCTCTTCCCCCGCGGAGTCGCGGTGTCAAACAAAAGAGCAGAAACCGCGAACTCTTGATCGAGTGGTAGTAGCATGGCGCTGCTGACCGGCACTCCCCATCTGTTTCTGGAAATGCGATCACCACAACGCAGCAACTAAAAAGCAAGAGACGGTCTTAGAACCGTGGAAATACCAATCTTAATAATATAAACGAGCTTAGCCGTTTCAACCTTAATTATAATTAAGTGGTTCTGCGGTATCCCATCAGAATGGCCCCGAGTGCTACTGGGAATCTCAAGTATGCACGAGCGCGCGCGCGGTGAGTTGATTATGATCATCTCAAGAATCGCGGTCGCGACCAGAAGCAAGCAATCTGACAGCAACAGTCGCAGAAAAATTATATTTTGCAGCTGATTCTAAAACCTGGTCTACTGCAATATGCGCGCAATGCGCACATATGTGAGGACAACTCGAAAAATCGCCTCATTTAAAAGGCCATTCCGTTTGTTAATAGAAGGCAATTACTCAGTGCCGCTGTTGTGAACCGCAGCGGAGGTGTACAACCCGTCGCTACCACTACCCCGTTGGACTTCTTCCGTCCAGCTGATGATGAAGATGACGACGAGGGGCTAGTCTTTGTTTAGGTCGAATGCACGCCTTCCTAGTAATTTTCTGTTCAAGTGAAACCTGTAATTGTCGAGTATGTGTTTTTTTTAGCTCGCCACGCCCATTTTCTAACGCTCATAGAAGTAGATTATTAAAATTTTATTCTTCACAGGTGTGACGAATGATTGTATACCGATTTCTACCTACCTGATATTGATTTCGTGATCAAATACGGGTATGATAAATTCTTTACAATTTTGTTAATAGTCTGAAGTTAGTGGACAAAGTATAAGAAATATCCTATAAGATAAGAAGGGAAAAAGCCTAATTGGAATCTGTTATGGATGTGCATTCATTTCAGTGCCAAAAATTAGATAGAATAAGTAAAGATTGTAAAAATTCATAATAGTGAAAGAAACATCAATAAACATGCAATAAACGATACATACGCAAAATTTCACTAGTTTAAACAGAAAAGAAAATATATTTAAATAGGAATTACGTAAAATAGTCTAGACAATTTTTATGTAAAATGAAGGGATGTTAAAAACAACGATCGTTTTCAAATGAATTCGTATGTAAGCCTTTATAACCTTCATTTAACCGCCTTTAGATCTGTATCTTTATTTAAAATCATCAAATTATCACAAATTCACGAATATAAACATAATGTCCATTCAAAAAAATTTGCCTTTTGGCCCGCGCACTTTCATTTAAAATATTTACCCCTTTCCAGCAGGCGTCCCTCTTCTGTCCATCTACGAAATACCTTTCAACGGTTGTATCGCGCCGCGGTCTCAGCAGGGAAGATGATTACCAGAAGCATCGACACTGTCGTGTTTTGTTTTTAATTACGGCTATGCTCAGGTGAGCTGCTCTTCAGGTGATTTCTATGCAAATCTTATGCAAATTCGTAAAATTCATTAATTTCGCTTTCGCTCAAGACAAGAGTCCCACTTTGTGCACTTGGCAGACTTCTTCGAATTCTGCTGCTGCTGGTGGGCATTGGATTGCCTCGCCACGTGAATGGAGGACATACCACCGATCGGGTCTCGAAAACCATCCTCTCCCGGTTTTGGCCTTTCAATGATTTTTCGAACTTTTCCGTCGCCGCTCACTTGCTAATTTTTCCGTCTAATTCTAATTAATGACTTTATAAACAAAGATGACACCGCAAAAAAAAAAAAAAACAACAAATAGAACTAAATCAAGTTTTTTTAACTTGCGATCTGTAGCAGGTCGCCATTTCTTGTTTTAGGGTCCATACTAGCAACAGATATACATATATGTATATAATATGTACCATAACGACGACGACGAGATGCGATGCCGGTGCAGGCGAAATTGATTTAAACCGCCTCATCACTTCGGACTGGTTGAAATATTTTGGCTTCCAAAAATTTTTAATTTTTTTCGGCCTGCCCCGTGCACAGTCAGAATGGTAATTAGTAATTTGTCAAAATGACCATTACGGCTAGATGACGATGGAATTTGGCGGAGATTTAGGGAAATTATGCAAAATCTGAGGAAAATATTTCATCTAACGAGGCCATTTAGCTCTAAAAGTGTTAGCCCGTTTGTTTATGGAAAGTGGACCTGAGATTTATTATAGCTTTCGAAATAGTAGACACATGGCAATTTGGCTTGTACGACTACAAGCCAATGGATATGATAAAGGTCCATTTTGATTTTTTTTATGTCTGATTATAATCTGCGCACCTTCAAGTATTAACCGTACCCACCTGTGGTTAGTCTTCTTATATAATTAGTTCCACAGTAATAGCTAAGAGTTTAAAATTACTTAACTAGTCGGATTCTTCTTTAGATTTCAACTATTACATTTCTAAATAGATATAATAAATTTTCTGATTATTCACATGAAAACATTCACTTGATACGAATGAGCTCGTGCATAATTCAACTTATGTTCAATTAGGAATAAACCTCATTCTGAGGAGCTTAACAAACTCAAAAAAACACCCTTCTTTCTTCTTTTAAAAAAGTAAACATCATCGGTTATCAGCGTCAAGGACGGAAATTAGCATTCGAATGATGGAGCGGAAAATAACGTGCCTCTCCCAACAATTCACTTTTTTCCAACATTTTCCATATTTTTTTTCGTTTTCTTTTTACTAGCAATTTACCAGTTCTATGACGGCAAAAATTGCTTTTGCACCGTCCAGAAAATCGAAAGCAATTTCGTCTGCTAACCGCCGACCGGCCGTCCGAGGTAAATAGTAATAGACCTCGAAGAGAGACCCAGATCAGATAGAAAGAAGATGTTTCGCGCGATGCACACGCCGTTTCCGCTGCAAAATGATATCAATTTCGCTCCGGCGGGCTGAAAGCGAACTTTGCTAGCATCTTCTAGGGCGGGATGACCAAGATCAATGGAAGACGGCGGCGGCGACGATGACGACGACGGGAGAAAATCTTGTACTCGATGGATTCTAAGATTATTGAAGGAATCGATCGAGGATAAATCTGCGATCGCCAGCGCAGCTATAGGGAAAAGATATTACGGCAATTCTGCAAATTTTCCTTTTTTTATACCAACGAATTGCGTGGTGTTCGCGAGTAAAAGAAGTTTTATACGATTTGTTCTATTCGCGGGTGTACGGTTGAAACAAATGAACGCTAACGAAAAAAACAACACCTCGCGAAACAAAGTACACCATGTACAATTACAATCATTGCATTGCGCGACGCCGTGGCAGGGAAAACCTCAATTTCATGGAAACCACCGCATGAGAGACCCTCGAAACGATCCACGGCGGGCGCCAATCAACTGCTGGCATCAGTGAAAATAAACGTGAGAAAATGATAATCCCCAAAGATAAATTGGTTGCATAAGAACTTGAACTTAGCGCAATCTTAGCACGGTGCGCAAAAGCGCAAAATGTCAAAGTTAGCCCCATTGCCGCCACCGCTGAGGTGGAAGAACTCAGGTGTTTTTCAGGTGTTTAGCCGCACACAGTGTCTAGCACGTTGTACGGCCGCCTGCCAACGAACGGTAACGGTGCGATGCAAGACAGACCACGCTTTGCGGGCTGGCAATTAACTTCTCATGACTTATGGCCACTGATATTCATCTATCCTTCACGAGAACTTCGACAATTTACGGAATTCGAACCCAGGGCTCTCACCTGAGAAACAAAAAATGCTCCAGACAGGTGTTGCATCGGGTCAAACTACTTTAGACAGTACAATGCTATAAAGTGAAATTGGAAGTTCTCAATTACAGTAGTTTATAAAAGGTTCTTTATTAACCTTTTTTAATTCATTCTTCTTTTGCCTTTTCTCTTTCTATAAAGTTACTAAATATTAAGGATTGTAAGGATTTATTCCAAAATTCTAGCTCATTTTTTGTTTAGTATAACCAATGGCACACCATGTGAGCCATGCCAAAATATCACAGAAACTTAAGAATTTTACAAACTGCTGACTTCTGTTGGATAGGAGAGTTTCTTTTAACTAATTTCAAATGAAAAACCACTGGTTTATGCATACAGTTTTGACATCTTTTTTAATATCCAAATTTGGGAGATTGCGGCAACACTGTTCTAAAATTCTCTTTTTACGCGTTCCGATCAATCGGTGGCATGCATAGTCATTCAATTTATCACTGCCAGAGGTCGCCCTTTCCTTCCGTACCGAAATATGAATCGTGCGGAATGCTCTCGGGACTCGATAGTGTTACTTCGAACAATGGACGCATTGTTTCGGGCACCTTGCTCCGTCAGGTGGGCACAGCCGAACAAAGTGCGCTTTTCTGTTTTTTTCTGAAGGCAGCCCAGAATGCCAAATCTGTGTTGGATCCGATAAAAGTCTGATAAAAATGTCGTGAGCTTTGTTAGACAATTTTTACAACGTCGCTCATTCACTCACCCCCGTCTTAACCTGGCACAGCCGTTGTCGTCACACAGTGACTTTCGATTTCGACTCTTTCTTTACGATACTCGTTTTGCGGCGATTATTTTCATAGGCTATAGTAGGGCTGTATTTTGCTGTGTCACACTTTTTGCCGAGCACCTACCGCATACACAGCTCTGTCATTATGAGCAATTATGGCAATTATTAGCGACTTTTTGCTGCCGTGCCATTGTTTTTGTTCGTTGCACGGTTTTTCGGGCGCGCTAGTACTGCCGCCGCGCGATACATGTTCGCCGATAGATAAATCACGGCACAACGCTCGTTTGGAGACAGCCGGCAAAAGAAAAAAACACAACATAAGAAAAAAAGCACTGTCTGAGGCGCCCCAGTGTGCAGAGGTGAACAAAAGGTGGATGGTTCGTGGAGAGACAATTAATGAAATTGCTTGGGTAAATATTGGGTACGCGCCTTTGTTGGAATTCGAGTGACCTTGGCCGAAGTATGAACATGCTTTCTGGTAATGTAGGTTTTTTTTTCCACTATTAGCCATGCGGCAGCTCCATGGGAAGTTTTCCGTGAACTACTTCGAAGGTGTTGTTCAATTCGTGCTGAAATGAATGCATGGTACTGATCCCCTTGATTTTCTTCATTAAAAGGGTTATTCATGTGGGAAATCATTTTGCTGATTTTGGTATATGATACCGAAGTCTCGCCGTATGTCGAGTAAGTCTAATTTCGAAATATTGAAAAGTAAACTGAAATGTATTAGCAAATCAAATAAATAAAACTGTTGTAAATTGAGGCTCGCTCTGAAAATTTACGCAAAATTTCACGCGTTCACATGTTCTACGTTTTTTTTTTTGGAATAATTTAATTCTACAAAATGTACAAGTAAATTTCTTGAACCAAAATATCAGATTTTTAACCTTGAGTTTCGTTGTATTTACGCAAAAGTGTGATATGGGTATAGCATTTTTAAATGCTCTCTTCTGCCTATAATAATTTAATTTTAAATTTATCTTTACAATGAATGCAAATTTGGTTCTATAATGTAAATTATCAACAATTGGAAAATTGCATGAGAAAATTATGTCAGTTTATGATAAACCTGAAGCTCTATAAGTAACGCAGGCTCCTTTGAAGTCCTAAAGATTTTACAATAGTGGCATAAAATGTAAACTGTAAAATGTAGCTAGAACAGTGAAACTAATTAAATTTAAATATGCCTTAAACTGCTGTCTAGAGGCAAATTATGATGAATCAGTTCACTCCACTATTACAGAACCTAAGCAAATTGTCTATCAAAACCGATCCCAATTCTAAAAGCCATTTCAATCCCCGATCTGGAGCTTAATTGAGGTATAAACAAATTAAATGAATAATTCTCTCGAATGGTTCTTATAGCACGGTATATTGCATGCAGTCGATTTGTTGTATTACTCATCTAACTCAGCAGCAGACACCTTACCTGATCCCATCACTGTGAACTGTATGCCCGTGATGACTTGTGGGGTCACTGCCAAGGCCAGTGCGAGTGAAATAGAAATTTTCAGCAAAAAAATCGAAAATGGAGGAGAAAAAGTAAAAAAAAGAGTATCATCATCAAACGTTTCCATGAAAAATAGCTGCGTGCGCAGCTCTCGAAAGGAAAAAGTGTTTGGTCTATTCGCGGGGCCCCACATGCCTCAGGTGAGCCGCAGTACCCGCGATCCCGCACAGATCCCATGAGCGAAGAGATCACATACGTATGCGGTTTCATACTTTCATCCGCGTATACCTCCGGCTGGGTTCTTGCCGTTTCAAAGAGATCGAATTTTGCGGTTTTATCTAGATGTTTAGAACAAAACCTCTCTCGCGCGGTGATGGCTTGCTTTATTGCCTTACAACAACTCTGTGGATTATGCTAGTGTGAGAGGGTTATAGTGGCAGCAGGCAGAGAAGGCTCAGGCGGTGCTGAATTACCTGGGTGATTGCAGCCAACGTTAACCTGATCGTTAGTTTGTCTCGATTTGAGCTGGATTTAATTGTTCTTGCCTCGTATGCAAACACCGCAAATATACGTATAATACATTTGTCGAACAAAGTGACTCACTTGTCAAGGTCTAAGCTGATTTTAAACTGTTCGGATGTGCTCTGCATAAAACCTAGCATTAGAATTATTCCGGTTTGATTGATTCATCACGAAAATGCTCCCGGCTATGCTATTTGTAATCACATCAGAAACTTAAATATAGATGAGCATTTATTTTTTTAAAACATATGTATTTCAACAACAATTTAAACTTTTGTGAAAAGATAAAAATCTCATCTGATTTCTAAAATAAACAAAAGAATTTGTTATCACATTATCATAAAAATTGTGATAAAGTCCTATTCTTTTATCAAGGAGTAAATATAAGAGATTAAGCATCAGATGAAAATTACATAACAATTTTTATACTATTTCAAATGATGATAACAACTTATTAAAAATACACTTCTAAGTTGTCTGACTAATATAGAACTTTAAAATAATAAACGGATTTATATTAAAACATGGTGTTCAGAATCTAAAGGAACTACGGCCTGTTTAAATTTTATTGTTAATTTATTCGCGACTGTACAGATGTACAGGAATGGTTCGAATACATATTAAAATTATGTTGGTACGTTAGATTCATCACGAAAATGCTCCCGGCTATAATAGCACAGCTTGCAAGAATCCCTGCAGCTTCAGGGACATCAAGTGAAATTAATTTCAGTTGCGACGTTCGGCATCTGATCTATTTTCACTGAATAAATTATTCACTTCAATTTTCCTCAAGGTCTTCATTACGAGGTTTCAACATCATGAGGCACACTGGAAAAACGTAGTTGATGAATGACAATGAAAACATCTCAGATACGATGTCGCTCCACAGCAAGTTCACACACATAATGGCGACAGCGGGGCAATTGCGGACTGTTGTGGTGCATAAGAACGGCATGGAAGTCCCAACAAATCTCATGTAGCTATTCGGGCTTAATAATATAAGAATCCCTCGTTTAAATCACATAATTACTAGGTATGCGCACCTTTCCTGCATACGAGGACGGGCGATGAAAAATCGAAAGACAGTCGTACCGACGAGGACGATAACAAGGTTCGGTCTGTACAAGGGCTTCTGGGCAGTCAGTGGCGGTATAGCGGCGGCATCGCTCTCTGTTCGATTTCATTAGGCCTGCAAACTGCAAACATGCGTTACTCGCACAAATTACACCTCGCTGGACCAGATCACCAGATCACCAGATCGCGAGATCGCGACGCAAAAAATGTGTCATGCAATACCACAATTTAATTACGACAATATTATTAATAATGTTGAGGGGGAAAATAGAAAAAGCCACCGTAATGGGGGCAATTTCGAAAGCCATTCCAGCGGCAATTGGGGCTCGGACATGTTGTCTTAGGGCCCTAAGTATGCGCAACCGAGGAGCCATTAAGGCTGATTACGATCGGCCAAGAGATATATCTCTGCGCGGCCTGACTGGTGACAAGCTGCACAGGAACCGCGTAAACGACGAAAACATGCTTTTTTTCTATTTTTTATTTTATTTTATTTATTTTTTCCTATGCTGTCCAAGAGCTTGTGTCGGTGACAGGAATTTTTACAATCACCGAGAACGTAATAAAAAGGTAAATTGGTTCTCTGTCAATATTTTAAATAGTTAAATGTCCCTGCTTACTCGGGAGTTAGCAGTAGAGGAAAAGCAAACTTGATAGCAAAGTCGTTCGAGAATAAAGAGATAATAAACCCTTTGAAAGCAAGAAAGTCCAGACTAAACTAACTTAATGTTCGCATTAAATAAATTACTCTTTGTGAAAAGTATTCGCAACTTAAAGTGGAAGGTTTTTATAGTTCAAGATTCTAAATATTTTACAATGTAATCAAAAATATTATTCCAGTATTCATTAGAATTGTAAATTAAATTAAATTTTAACGTTTATAATTACCGAAACTTGAACTATATTTTTGTTATTATACTATAACTTAAAAGACTTGTTATAATGTATTAATAGAGATTTAATTTGAGGGTTGTAGGCGATTTAAGCCATTAGTTCTAACATCCTATACGTAAAAGGTTTATTAGTTTTAAAAATTTAATTTATCATAAAAAACATATTAAAAATATAAGCATTTTGGAATTGACACTAGGACACTCCCTCTTTTATATTTTAAATCTCAATCTATTTGCCACAGAAATATACGAGTTTTGTAAATTAAAAACTTTATTTCAAAATATTTAAAAACAACTATCGAAAAAATGCTAAAATAATAGAAACCCTTTTACTTTACCTCTTAAAGCTTTTTATTTACTTGCTACGTAATATAATACCGGACGTAATCTTAAACGCAGTTTACTTAGAATTTGGTAAAAGAAAGTGTGGTCAAAAATAATCCTTCACCATAAGAACGGGCGAAATTTAAAGAGAAATATTGAAATGAGGCTCATCACGCCGAAATCATCTCGACAGAAGCGAAAGATGCGACGCAATGTGATTAATACTGTTCCACTTAGCCGTGACTTTGATGTATCGGTGTCATTTGATATAGCGGCGGCAGTACCACGAAAGCGAAAAAGAATTTCTGCTTTGATATTTTCGAAACTGAAGCGGCACGCTTTGGCAAATTTATGTTTTATTTTCTTCATCCTTTCATTTTGTCTTATATTCATTTCATTTTTTAAATATTACACTCACCGATAGTCCAGTAAAAGTGTGGGAATATTTAATTAAAATTAGTTCAATATAAATTTAAACCCATATCTAAATTATTGAATATGATTTTTTGCTAAAAACTTAGAGTATAGCTTTCATATTTTAAGTGTTTGTGTATTTGAATTTCGATTAAAACTGCATACTGCATACATTTTTCAAATGTAGAATAAAGACGTGTATAATCTTCAAACATTTCGAGACCCAAAGTCATTTGGTGAATTACTAGGATCCGACTTGCATGTCTCCGTCTACACATTTTTTTCTTTTATCAGAAGACTTAATTACGATCCATGTCTCGAATAACCCTTTTGCTCCAAGGTGTCGTCAGCTTCAAAAGCTTCTTCGTTTCTATCTGAGGGTATATTTTTATTGGTTGCTGCTCGGATCTGAACAAGCAGCAGCCTCGCCGATATCTAATCTTGGAACATAAATTTAGTCCAGCACATGCAGAGAAGCTCTTGACACAAAAACGTGGATGCTAACAATGCGACAAATTGCCGACTGCACTTAAGTGCGACAAGCCAGTCGACACATAGTCCGGGGACCCCAAAGCGAGCGTCTCGCTCCATTTAGGCAACCTGAGGGGCTGCTGATAGCTGGCAATGAGCATGAAAAACTTCTCTATTCATTGAATTAAAAAAGAATAAAAATGAAGAAAAATTTGTAAAATGTCCAGCATGTGATTTATTTCGACAAGTAGATCAGTGCGCTAGATAGGAGACTCCAAACTGCGATCTGGCCACAAGAAGCAGTTTTTGTTTTTTTTAACAAGAGGGACCTTGGCCTTCAGAAGTGATATCATGTTCAGACACCTCAAAATAAGATAAATCGTTGAGTCTTTTCGAGGCGTTCCTTCAGCTTTTTTTCTCTGTTCTGCTTCTTTGTTTTTTTTTTTTTTCGAAATTAATTTTGCTTCTAATCCACATGTCTTCAAAGCAAATACGGTGCGATATGAATTCTTGGCTATTCGCGATCAAGTCTTAGGCAAAGTGAAGGAAAATTGCTTTTTGTTTGTGTAATGAGCCATTCACCTCCGCGCGATAACTGCACACATAGCTGACACAGCGACGAGTGCGATCAGGGAGGCGGGCGCGAGGGCGCGATAAATATCACCGCGAATAGCAAGATCGGCACTCTAGGCCTGGCACGCAATCTCCTGTCATTGAATAATCGAAGGATTTTGTAATTCGTTTATTAAAGATGAAATATGTTCCCACAGATGCGATCGGTGCGACGATGATGATGATCAGGGGCCGCCGCCGACGAGAGCAAGTGCATTTTATGCGCATGATTGCATCGGAATTTGTCAACGTTATAGCGGTCCACGGTATTGACTGATCGAGCACCCTGTCGTCGCCAATTACAAAATGAATTAATCAATCTGAATCTTAACATCTGGGTGCACAAACTCATCTGCCTTGTGATCGGATTGTGCAATTCTATAAAAGGGCGTGTACATCAACGGCCTTAGAACCGATCGAAACAGTTGCCCTCGAGGATCGTCATAAATTATTATATATGCCATATGGTGGGATTTTAGTTCTAGATTTTCTCTAGGTGTGTCTCTCTGACAATCCGCATGTGACTCAATTGTAAGTCTAGCTTTGTGTAACGTGACAGTATCTAAGCTGCCGTCAGGGAACCACAATTATTCCACATAAATGAGACCTTAATTGAGTCTAATGCGACTATGTGCCTCTGAATTGAGTTATTCGAGTGCAACTGCTGCAGTTGATTTAATCTGAACGGGTGAAGTGGCAGCTGTTAATAAAAGGAAATTCTCTGATCGACGTTAAGGTTTTTTTTTTATTCCCCCCTTCATTCTTTGGGTCGTTTTCCTGCTTAAAAATTGAATGGAGGCTGTATATGACGTTGACGTCGAAACTAACCTGCTGGTCGTCTATACTTCAAGGCTGTAATAACAGCCAGTGGGAAGTGGCGCATTTTCACTTTACTTTGTTGTATATTACTACGGCTAACATTTTAATTTGGACTAATGTAGATTTTTATGTAATACCGAATTAGCACCCAACTGAGCCGATTATTTGCGCTGGAGTGAAGCTGAAGGGCGATCATTTGGTGCGGAAAAATTTGCCGCAATTATTATTAATTGAGAGAAGTTTTAAAAAAGGCCGCCGGCACTTTTGCTGCCGCCGTCGTCGCTGCTGTTCAAGTGGATGTGTGAAGAGATCCGATTTGAAGTTGATTTGTTTTGAGACGCACTAATGAGCTAGTACATTTAAACGTGAAGGTCAGGTCTACAGGCATATGGCAATTTAACAAACAAGAGTCTATCACCTTTAAGTTATTATTCATTATCATCAAATTTTGAGTTATGTTTTTTTAATGATGCTAATAAGATTTACACTCACATGTATTTACAAAAGATGAACCAAGTTTTCTTATTCTAAATATATGTAATATTATATAAAAACTAATATTATTTTTTGAAATTCGAATTGTGTTAGAAAAGTGATAAATGGTTTTCATAATCTTAAGCTAATTGACCTTCATCATTACATTTTTTCAAGTACATATAATAAAACACATTCTCCATGAAATTGTACGGGCATCATATATAAAATTCTTATAGTGCAAGTTGGTAATTAGTCACAAATCTAATTCAAGTCAATTACCTAGAACTGAAGTAGTAGCTTTTGATATTACTGAAGGAGTTCCGACTGACAGTCATTGTTTGAAAAATAAATAGTAATTCACTTTTTGTTATTTTCACTTTATGAATGACTTTGATTGTCATTGTCGATGAATAGATAATTAATTCCATAGCAATTATTAATTAAAGCGAATTAATGATAATTTATCACATCCGTTGAATTATAATTTCTTTTTTTTTCCCATAAAATTTTAATTTCGCAGAACCGGGTCATTCTCACTCTGTTTTTTTATTCTCTATATTAGTAAAAATTATCCGCTAGATATAAAACGTTATAAAAACCTGGACATGGTGTGGCAAAGGGGACAGGAAAGCTGCAGGTTGATTGCAATTAATTTAGAATGCAAATTCAAATCTTAATTACGAATCAATTTTTGTCACGAAATGATTTAACTCACTTGCAGATATTGCGCCCAGAAGCTGGTGATGATTAAGAATAATTGATAGTTTCACGGGAAGATGGCTCAGGTGTGTGCCAAGGCATGGAAAAGGAGCCACATGCTCTCCTGGTTGCAAGCGCAACATCTTTTGTTATGTAAATCATGCAATCCCTATAAATCTGATTTATAACAAGCTTGCCGGTGTAGTTTTTTCTTCCCCGTGTTCATCTTCCCCCCAATTCATAGAGATTTTCTCTAGTAATTTTTCTTAAGTTTAACGACCCAAGAAGGTGTACGCCCTCAACAAGATGTTGTAACAAGCCTAATGGAGGGAGCAGACAATTTTCTATCTCATCAGTTCAACGATTACGGCTGATGCGCGGTTAAAAGATAGAAAAAAAAACACTGTTTTAAAAGAATGGAAAAAAAATCTAGAGGAAGAGGCGAGGAGCAACTACCCATAAATTTTCATCCCGCCCGAGGGATAATAATGCGTTGTCCATCAAGTATTTCATTAGAATGTCCACAATCCGACAACCCCTTTATGCCCCAGGAGGAGCGCCAGAGCCCCAACTATGTATCTTGAGAGACGCATCACCGTAATCATAGGAGAGATAGTACACCTGAAGGAAAAGTTTTCTTCCCTTTGTTGTTTTTTTTTTTTTTTATGTGTACTGAGATCTTAAGGATCCCGGGGATCTCGTTACTCCTTAAGATTTCTTTGCTGCTGCCGCTGCTAGTGCAGCTTCTTCTTCAGCTATTCCCTCGGCGGTAACAATCTTCTCAAATGAGCCAAGGTCTAGAGCGCTTGTGGCCACAGTCTATAATTTGCTCATCAGCGCTGAATAATCGTCAGGTCAATCCCGTCGCAGCTCATCTAACCCTTTTCTTCGTAGGCTAGCAGTGTTTTTATGCACACCTATAGCCACACACATGCGTTCAAATTTAAAATGGGAAATGGATTCATCTAGTGAGATATTATCAGGGAAATGCGTGGAAGTAGATTATTTTCTAAGAACTCGTGATTGGCTAATCAGAGTCCCCCGTACCTTAACTGATTTTATTTTGTTTTATTTTATATGACACGC
This sequence comes from Proctacanthus coquilletti, assembly GCA_001932985.1. NCBI lineage: Eukaryota > Metazoa > Arthropoda > Insecta > Diptera > Asilidae > Proctacanthus > Proctacanthus coquilletti. The sequence continues at coordinate 275,681 of MNCL01000031.1, read as the reverse complement.
ATGGTGAATCATCCGTTATGTTGGTAAGCCATTTTAAATATAAACTTAAAAGCACTTAAGTACACTTACCGGGCTCAGAATCATCCTGGATTGACGGGGTAGTTCGACTGCGGTTCCGAATTCGCGCCTGCGCTTTACTTTCCGGATGAATTTTGTCCCTCGTGGGTGGTGACTTCGATGATACCGGCTGATCGGCGTAAACTAGAAGTAAAGGGAAAAATTTTTTTCTATTGTTATTTCTTTTAAATAAAAGACAACCCATTAATTCTACTCAAAGGCTGATATCACGCCTGTGGCGACCGCAGTGCATGGCCGCGCGCCGTTCGATTGAGAAATCATCTGAAGCCGAAGAAGGTGATCGATGGATGCTGTTGCGACAACTCTGCCGTGGGTGATCGTTAAGGGGCCTTCTTTTACCGACACCCACGTAATTTATGGGTGTCAATTCATTATTATGCTATGTTTGTAACGCACAAATAAATAACATTTTGTCTGGAATTAATTTAGCGCCGAAAAAGTATTGGATAATATGTGAAGCGGTTTTATTTTTATTTTTACAAGGATTAAGAAATCTTAGATTTTGTAATTTTGTATCTGAAATGTTCTCATAATAAGAGAAACAAAAGTTTACAATAGATCTCTTTACAGAACTTTTATTAATACTTCGAATCTCGAAATGTTAGGGTTATCAGAGCATTTAGTTAATTTATTGCAATTAAAATATTTCTACAGATTTGTAAGTTATTAATACAATTCAAGGTTTTGCCATCAAGCACGACAAATTTAACAGATTTTCATGCTTTGTTTTTTTTGTAGGATTTTATGAGCTATGGGACTTAATATGTGGTATATTCCCCTTCTTCCAATTTATGTCCTTAGAGAAAGAGCAAATTCTTTACATTCCCGTACTTGCCACCGCCTCTTCAATTTATCTCGTGACGAGTTTCGATTAAATCACTTGCGGTGGTCAAACGACAACGATGGAGACTCTCGGGAGGGACGACGACCAGCAGAGTGACAAGAAACGATTAATCCTAATTTAATATTATGGCCATGGCGCAGTCGAAACAACACAATCTCTCAATGTAAACATAATTCTAGCGTCTCTGGGTGCCAAGAACAAGCCATTCATCGGCTGGCACACACTCTGAAGACGACACACGAAGGAGGAAATGAAGCAACATATGAAGTAACTCTTCTTGGGGACGGAGACTTGTAGCCTAGAGGAAAAGGGTATCGTGTCGTCTACTCCACGATCTTAGACTTAGCCGGTCGGAGAAATAAAAAAAACAACAAGGAATCAACCGATGGCTATCAGCAGCATCGAAAGGGGGTATAACTCTGTCGAATGCAATGCGCGCCCGCGAAAGGGCACGCGAAGCTCCAGCACCGAGCAATCGTAATAAATTTCAAAATTATTCTGATGTGCCGGGGAATGGGATAATATCAGGAAAATATACGAGGACTGTTTTGTTGCCCAGAAGGATGATGATGACCACAAGAGGACGACCAACACGAAAAGATATGATGCTGTCGGATTTCATAGTGTGATAGGGAGGGGCAGGTGGCATATAGCCATTCAAGTTCTCCTCTTCTGGGCCAAATAAGGTCGCCATGTAGCTAACTCTCATTTTCATTAGACGAAGAGGCTAAAGTGGTTCGGCCTATTTGATTTCGCGTTACAACATCTTAAAGGGGGTTACCTGGTTTTATACGATGCGAAAATCGCTTTCGTTTGCGCCCAATAATCAGTTTTATTTCTTGCCCCATGATTAAGGGACAATTTATGGGACGGTTGGTTTTACAATTTCTGGAACGTCAAGATGGTTAATGAGGTCTCTGTTAGGGTCAAATGAACGTTCGTAACGAGCTGCCTTAAAAGCGCTCCGTCATTTATGAACTCGTTTACGATCCTTGCTTTTGTCCCTTTGCTCCCTTCTTCAACCACATTATGGGGAAACTTGTTTGCTAAAGGACGCAAGGTTAATGAAGTCCAACCACAAATTGGGATCAATGTTACTGCGCTGATTTGTAACTTGAATAGGTGTCTATATTACCAATCAAGCAAATAAATTTTTATATCTCGTGATTCGATTTTACGTTTTAGAAAAGAGATTTTTGTTGTATGTTATGTTTACATAAGATTAAAATCTAAAATTATTAATTCCATATTACCTGACTTGCAAAAAGCATTCCAAATGCATTAATTTTTACGTAATTTTTTCAAAATTACACAAAAAAGGTGCGGCATTTAAAAATGTATGACCATAGGGCCTAGATTTCCTTTTCCAGTTGTTGTTTTTTTCGTCGCTTCACCTAATTCGCAATTAATTAATTTTCTCCTCAAACGCTATGCCTCATAATTAATTCATTAAATCATTCAAAATTCCACAGCGATTCACACTCAGTGAATTCACCTTGTGCCCATCTCTCATGGCTTTTCCATTTCGAGTTCACTGAATGAGCATAGCAATAATTTTCTGCGAATTTTTATCATTGACGGGCAGGTGAAGACGGAAACACAATGTCTTAAGAATCCCACCAGCATCCGTCATACTATCTTCACTCTACCACCGTTGAGAATAGAGCGACAATAGGAAGGGAAGGGATACGACAGTGTAGCTGTAGGTACCTGTTGTTAACATTCACCATTTCTCCCGATAGACAGTATGAAAATTTCCCACAGTGAGATCTCGCAGAAATTATATGCGAATGTCTGGGAAGAGTGCACACGCGCGGTTAGACGTCACTACCGCGACTAATTTCGCGCCTGCACATTCGCGTTGATAATTTCCTCAAGGCGTTTAAGTATAGAGCAGAGACGTTAAAGACGTTAGGTCGTGCTACTATCACGCGGGAAATCTTTTGAAAAATTACTTAAATGAGTGATAAATGACTGAAGGGGTGCTGAGACGTTCATCTTGTAGAAAACGAAAGTTCCCGGTGTGATTCACCGATTGTACAGTGCAGCATCCATAGAAAACCCTGAGAACTGGCTACGAGTCGCCATAATATCGATTTGCAAAACTAATGCTTGCCGCCAGCACCGCCAGTGGCATTTCCATGACTTACCTCTGTTAGTTATCTCGTTTCCGGCATTCTTGTTGTTCTCATCCTGCCCCCCGGCCGGTGCAACAACAGAATTTTGTGTTCCACTGTCCCAGGTATCGCTGCCCGGCACCGACGACAACGTGTCCTTGTGGTAAGAGTTGTGTCTATTCCGACTATTTGGTGCTGTAGCTGTAAAATATATAATTTTATTTTCATGCGTTCAACGAGTCTCAAGATACGTGCGATGAAGACGGTATTTAACCGCCAGCTATGAACGTTAAACACTATGTCTACTTCAAGCACGGGTAGATTATACTCACTTGTTTGAATAATTGTGGTTGCTTGCCCTCCGGGAAACGTTGCATTGCGTTTATGTCGACCTTTGGCTTTTGGGAACGCTATCAAGATATTTAGCCACCACTTGGCTTCTTCTGGACAGGTGCCCTTGACAAATGTTACTCGGTCAGGGGCTGTTATTGCAATTGAGTTTGTATGGCCTGTAACCTCTTCGGCTGTGCTTACTTCCAATACCTTTGTCATATCGATACTCGCTTGAGGTACTGTCTCAGGCTGTGATATAAAAAGAGGATATCGTTAAAATGAACAGTAGCTTTTTAGAGATTTAAAAAAAACAGTAGTCTAGGATTATCAGTTTTCAAAGATACTATGTAATAGACTTATAATGATAATTGAAAAATTCAGTTTAGAATACAAATCCTAAAGGGATTCGAGTCTCGTAAAGTAAATTCTTCCTCTTGCCTTACTTCTCATGTAAAAGTTGCTAAAATTTAAAACTGAAAATAAAACCTAAAATAATGTAAATTGCAATAGAAAATGGGTTACCAGGTAGTAAGAATTATATACCTAAAAAAAGCTTAACTATCTCTGTCCTAGAAATTCAATTCTTTCTAAATAAAATGCGTAAAAAAGTTTCCTAAAACTGCAATGTTCGTGCGCGGCCGCTAGCATAACAAAGCCGTTATGCAAAAAATCCAGAAAAAGCCCTAGGCCATGTAAGAACTGCGTTTTCTTTTTTCCCTCCCCCCTTTTCGGTATGATCTAATTATCGGGGTCTCCTGTCTAGCGCACAGCATAAGATCACAGCACAACGGCTTCTCTGGTTTCGCACGAACGCCAGACCAAGTTTGCAACCACGGGCGAACCTGAGCACCGATCGAATTTCTATTATTTTGCTGCTGCCTTTCCACCATTAATAAGCGAGCTATTTACAGAGACCTAGCTCAGATTGTGCCGGCAAAGAAGCTCGGCTCAATAAGGTAAAAAACTTTTAACGATTATTATACATCCGAAGTGATACTGTTGCATGGCCCTCCCTCCTCACAGCTATCCAATAAAACCGCAAACTTCCAAAGAGTAGAGACGATGTGACAATGACAACGCCGACCGCGATGTCAACGCTTTCCAATTCGATTTGCAACGGCGTGTTCATCTCGTTTTTAAGTGCAAATTAAACTTTTTTCTTCGTCATCGATTTGCACAGCCCACTGATGACTAATTACTTCTCAATTGATAATAATGGTTAAGTAGTTCGAGTATCGAAATCGTGGCGATTTCAATCTCTATTGATAGTAAATACAGCAAAAACGATTATAGCTTTTACCTACTTACATGATTTGAACTTGGTTTTTGCAACCTATTTAATTAAAATCATTCGATTTTGTAAGTTGACGAAAAATTTCACGTCTTCTCGAACCATTTACGATTTGATGGGGAGTTTTTGTTCTATGAACTTAGTCAGCAGAAAATGGTATAGAATGGGAGTGATAGTGTAGTCGGAATACAAAAATATTCAATTGTAAACGAGAAAGTTAAGTAAAGTAGAAAGTTTTTAGCTTTTGTACAAAAACTATAGTAGTTGTAGTAAAATAGATATTCAAACAATTATTCGAGTAATACAAATCTCGCATTTAAAGTCAATTTTGAAAATATCATCGTAAATGATCTATATATCCAATAAAACTGACTAAAGTAAAAAAATCTAAATAATGCAGCTGTTGGAAGTAGTAAAAAGGATCACTCGATGGATTTATGTTTTGTTTCCAAGAAAATTCCTAAGAGTCTATAAAAGCGGCTACTAGAAGTGAACAGACTTCTTTTCACCCCTAAAGCAAAACCCGTCTGTCAAGAGTTAGTCGTTTTAATCGTTTTTCGTACGTGTAAAATTCACCGATCGTATCGAGTAATATTATTACTATGCCAAATTAGTTTATGTCTGAGCCGACCGAAAATTTCAATATTAAAATCGCATAACCCGCACCCAACGCTGTTAGCAACGATCTTTAGAGGCGGGTAGACATTAAAGAACGGTCAATACGGCCCCATAAATTTTTCCAGCATACTACACGTTGCATATCTGAAGCCCTACTACTAATTCCATTCGCGGAAAATCATATTCATCGCACTTTTGAGATCGCTTCCAATCACGGCTAAATCAATCCTTTACCCAAGGCTACAATTTATCTTCACTTCACGCATGTTAAATTAAACCACACCTGAAGTTCTCAAAAGTGTGTGTACAACAAGAACAGTCTAAGCAGCAGCAGCCGCAAAATTCAGCAAAACAAAATAATAATAAAAAAAAGAGGAATAATAAGAAAAAATAAATACAAGCCCCTATCCCCATGCATCGATCCTTTTCCAGTCGAAGGTCACTTCGTTTGAATGCCCGTCCGTCTGTCTGACCATCGTCTATCTTAGCAACGGCCTCGAAGAAGTGAGCGAAGTATTTTTTTATCCAGTGCAACACACGACAAATTATGCCCAATAATTCAGGCGGAGCGCGCTGTTTTTCAGACTCGAATATTAAACGCTTTTCTTGTGAACCAATCGAGATGGCCGATTTGATCCTAATCGAGGCAGATAATTGCACTTTAAATGAGCCGCGCTGTCTGGACCGGATAAAAATTATTGGACGCGTTACTGCCGCCAACAGATTTGTTGGTGTGATCACTGTGCAGCAACCGTTGTTATATATCGATCGGTTAAAATTTTATACGCAGGTAAAAATTGTTAATCTTTTAACAAGTATCACCTCTTACATGATCCGAATCAATCCGACGTCTGGTGACTGGCTATTTCGACAGGTTTTATATTATTACTTTTATTTTTCACTGTTTTTTTTTTTTTTTTCCTTGTGGGAAAATCATAATATTTGCATGTTGTAAGGTCGTATTGTCATAGTAATTTTACTTACGTGCTCGTCCACGGAATATGTAAGTTCGCCATCGTCATATAAAACAAACCACCTCCGCTGCCATCTCTGCAAGGAAAAGAAGATTTTAAATTAATTTACTTAATGATAACGCAATTTGAACAAAAACTATGCCATTAAAATCGAAAGGGAATGTAAAAAATCTTCGAAATATAATTAATAACGTAATTCAATCGGTAGGTGAAATTGAAACCTCAATTAAATAATTAAATATAATGTGGCTAGTTTTTTTTAATGTACTATACTATAACCATTTCAGATACATATGACGTCAGATACGTTACTAATGTGATTTAATTTATTTTTTAGGATATAATGAAAGTGGAATAGATCAAAATGGACCAAGGCAGAATTTAAAAACTCAGATAATTTATGAAATGATAGTGCTGTACGCACCCAGGCATTAATTCAAAGAACTCAAGGTAATAAATTTAGAGGTATGCATAATATGATCTTTCCATTTCAAATTTTTAAATAAAGACGTTTAAAGTCAATATTGTCGGTGTTAATTAAGTTAGATTTCATCTTAAACTACTTTTACTGGTAATAGCGAAAAATATCAACCAGACGACATGAATTACATAATAAAAGTTTTGATTCAAAAAGGAAAAAGTCATATTTCTACCGCCGCCTTGCATCAGAATAATTACGCTGGTGAACAAAAGCGAAAATCTATCCGCGCGTCCAGTTTGTTACGCACAGCGGAGGCACTGGCAGGCTCACTGCCACATGCCTGATAGAATTCCGTAATTGGATACTGCCGCCGCTGCAAACCGCTATTATTTTCCATCCGTGCGATCACACTCGAGGGGTAGAAGTAGAATTTATTTATTATAAGACCCCCGCCTTAGTTGTTCCCGTTCAAAGGAAGAGAAATCCGATCCCGATTTGACGTAATCATCATCATCACATGCTGAGGTACCAACCAGGGAGGTAGGAAACTGCGCCGTGACCTAGACTAGTGTCGGACAGGGGCTGTTATTGCTACTGGATGTGCTTCAGGTACTCTCTGGCAACCTTCCGTAATTCGACTAGATGTAATTAAGAGTACCTTATGTGCAGTTCATTTCGGCTCGATGAAGCAAATGCAGGTAGTCGATCGTAGCCTCGTGTGCGGAGGAGGCGATGTACTAGATCAACGCAAAATGCTTTGATCCAGAATGCAAATGCGATTATAATCTGTGTGCGCCCAGCATTCATCCAATGCATACGGTGCAATTTGCTTGGCCAATGATCACCTAGAAACACCGTAAACTTTATACAAATCGCATAATTTTATGCCTCCAGACGTCTCATCTATGACAAAAAACATGAGGATCGGTTGCGCTCTCCGGTCTGCCGGTACAAAACCTCTTCTTCTTCTTCTTTGCAGGTATAACGAATGAATGCGCGCGTGCGCGCGCGCGTCTCTCGCACATCTAGGCTAACTTTGTAAGAGAAAATTTTTACTAACGCTGACGAGTTGCGCGCGCAAAATGATTGCGCCCGGTGATCGTCTGTGCGCTCAACAACATAAATTACTGTAATTAGGGTGTACATGAAACATTTTTGTGTTTTGGGTTAGCGTGCGGCGGCTTGTCTGTTTATATCTGTCTGTCTTGTCGCACTGTTCTTAAGAATACACTAAATATAATCACAAAAGAGGCGGAGGAGGAAGAAATTTGTCAAATTACCTGAGGCTAATCGGCAAATCCCGCCAATCACGTAGGATGCTAACAGTCTGGTTGCTAGTTGGGTGCATACCTGCTGTGCAAGGCGATATTGCCTTGAAAATATGCCTTAGCAACTAGAATTGCTTGCAAGTTTTTTTAATCGTATTTCTTTCTTTTGTTCATACAGTAAAAAGACAAAAGGGCTGAGTTAGTAGGTTGACACGAGGGCGCAGGCTTAACATTTTAATTTCAATAGACACCAAATTGAGTACGATCCGAGGTATCGGTTACGCAGTTCTCTGATATGGGTGTGAATCAGAGGAGCGGATGGGTGCTGTCCTACAAACGATGAACGAATCACTTCTGATAAGTGTTTTGAGTTCACGTGACATGAATTTCTGATTAGGTCCCATTTGCATAGAATCAAGGTGCGCACTTACAGAGATTGCGTAAAATTCCGATTGTAGGGAGGGTCCGTTTCACAACTTTGAAGAATCCTCATTACCGTTTGAATGTTTGATCTAGACTATAATTAAATTTAGCCTTTTTCTAAAATTATATGTGATTATAATGTAAATTATTAATAAGATAGAGGCTGAAGAGGATCGTATAAAAATATTAATGAAACTAAATTTATGATCGATAATGCATACTTTTGACCAAAAGTTATGTAAATCATACTTTTAAACTGCAGCTCCAACGAGCACTACTAACTATTTTTAATTTGATAAATAGATGAACATTATTAGTTCACTTGAAATTGCTAATAAATTTGTATTAAGAAATGAGCTCATCAGATAATTTAAATTTCGACAAAAACTTGCTGCTACTCGAGTTATCTGCTGCAGTTGCTACCCAAGAAGCGACTGGAACTTAACAAGGTCGCTAACAAGCGCGTTATAAGAATTAAGTGAACCGACAAAAAAAATCGCCCTGATTCTATCCACTGACCCAAAAAACGAATAGAGGCATCGCTTCACTTGGCACATATTTTTCTTGTACCGGTAGGACCACACCTAAAAACTTGTACAGAGAGATCCCCCTCGTGATCGTCGACGGTCGTCATCATACCCCAGTTACAGGTGTTAGGCTAGAATTTGCAATTAGCACCAAACGGTTTTAAGGTTCATACCCACGTCGTTGTCGGTTAGCGCGCGAAGTAAACAATCCTCATCTTGGCCACTTCTTCCACTTTGTAATTCAAAAAGCGACAAAGCGGTTAAAGTGTGCGCGCGAACGCGAAAAAAAAGACACATTTTATAATTAAAGGCGGTGCCGGTATTGCAGACGTACTATTACTGTGCCCCAAGTAAATGTTTAGAAGTAGCCACGGCAAGGCAGCATACTGACTGACCATGCTAATAAGTCTACTGGGCGAAAAGGGGTCACATACCGACACGAATTGGTTTGGGGGCCTACCATACCGCCGACCCCCGCCGACAGAGTACTCTTGCCAGGGTCTTTCCAGGTGGGCTTTGGGCCTCGTCCGTCGTCGTCAAAACGTGTACATTTTTGCGTAGTAAAAAAGAAAACACCTGAGAGAGCGCCGCCATGCCGAGCCCAAAAATACCTGCGAATTGCACAGGTAGATATCAAACGCGAGGAGTTGCACGGCACGTTAAGAGAATTTCGTAGCCACAACAAAAATTCTCGAGCCTGTCATGTCCAGCGCGCGAGCAGGTAATTTATTCATTTGTGTAGTTTTTAATCTGCCAAGGAAGATAACACAGTTGTGCATTGTTAGGTGTTTTTCCTTTGTTTTTTGTAACATAACCTCAATTCAGGCAATGTTGCTCGACTATCGTGGGTCCGAAGAAGCGTCGTCGTTTCTGGGTCGACATTACATAACCTTGTGGCCGCATAAGTTCGTAAGAAGCACTGAGGCCTAACTGATTATGCGCGCACCCATAATGCGGCACGAGTGGAATTCTTCTCTTTTTTTCTTTTTATTTTGGGCAAATTTCAGCAAATCCGGGATTGAAGAGAATTATCACCTGCGTGTGGGCTGTTTATACCGCCACATTTGTTGCGGCATCGTCTTACGGTGAATAATTTTATTAAGGAAGATGCCGCCGCCGCCACATTGGGGCAAGGAAACCCTAACTACACACGCCCACTTTTCAAGTAACGGTGACTGACAGCATGATTAAATTTTTATAGTGACATACGCATTTATTAGGGCTTTCACCTTAAGAATTTTTTGCAATGACAACGGACAAGGTTGCAAACTTGACCCTTATCATATCTTTTTCAGTTGCAAATAACCTCAAATTGGCAAAATAATTTTTTATATATATAAAATGTCGGTAATGGAAAGTATTCTGCATCCGTCTCGAAAATGCAGGTATTGTATCCATAATTTAAATTTGGCTACTCCCAAAAAAGTATACCCTTTAAGAATTAAAAGAAAACGCAGGGTATAGAAGAAAATTAAGAGCAGAATAAATACATTAAAAATAATATCAATAAAATAATTTAAATCATCAAACAGGAACGGTATTGAGTTTGTCGTACAGTAAAATACAGTTCGTAATAAATAAACTATTTTTCGCAAACTCGATCACTATTTTGCTATAGTATATATCGACGGTGCAAGACATAAAAGCTAATCCAAATTTGCACGAAAAATTCGTTGATGTCACCCGGAATTGTGAATTTTGACTATACTCCGGCCAAACGGCGCCAAGCGTTCAAATATTAATGCAAAAACAAAATGAAAAAGTCGTGAACTTATCTAAGATCTTTTTATTATTTTCCGGGATTTGGTCACGTTATGGATGATCTCAAGTGCAGCACGTGTGGCCACAAATTAGTCACAATTGTTTGTAGCAGGCTTTTTGGAGGGACATGGGGTACAGAACTAAATTATTGCCTTTGAGTCGTGAAGCAACTGTGCCATATGTGCGACAAGTTATCAGTATAAAAGGGTGAAGTCATCGTTGACACTCGAGCAAAGGCTAAGAACAAATCTGCCGACTTTTTAATAGTCTCGAAGTTACGACACTTTCATATCGTTGCATTCGACGATAAAAACCATTCCTCTTGATAATCGGGGATGTTGTGTAAGCACAGATGAAAGTGCTGCAAGTGTTTCACAATTAAGTGGCGATTTGCACGTGCTCAGCATCGACAAATTGTGCACGCGACATCTGTTCTAAGAAGTCTGAGAATTATGGGAAAAACGCGCCCCCGGGTATTAAAGCGCCTTAAGCGTAATAACACGGCAATGATGATGGTGACGATCAAGCGATGATAATCGCATTAACTTTCTAAATTTATGTGCCGTTGAAATGCAACGAGAGAGCCGGTCAGTCTGGTCAAACGCTACTAGTAAAACTCGTTTCCTCTTTGGGGCTAGGGCTTAACCATAGTTGTAGTGCATAAATAGCGTCGTTGCGGTATGGTGTAAAAACGTAGTAACTTGCCTCCCGCGATCGTCTTGCATAACTTTAAAAAACAATAAACTCTTTTCCGTTGCGGCTAGCTCGCGCATATAAAACTATTATTCTGTTACTGCTGCGCATTCTGGGCGTGTTTACATACCCCCGAGATGGCCATATCATGCCATACCACAGCCACACTGCATCCATATCCTATCCTTCGAAACGTATGTTAGTCGGCGGTCTAGCCAAAGGTTAATGTTTGCTGACTTTGTCCGTTATCAGATCTGGCCCAGAAATTGTGACGCAACCTTCGCGCTCTCCTGAGTTATGACATTAGCGCGCACGGGAACCTGATAGAGTGACCCTTCGGAGAGTGGATACCGTCGTCGACCGTCGCGCCGGAACCATTCTTGCATTACCTCATCGAATTTGCTTCGGACAAATGGTGTTTGCTCGACGTTCAAAAGAGAATCAATCAAAGGTGATCGCCGGTGATAGGCCTGCACTACATGACCAATGCAACAGACTAACTTAACCGTTCGAACCGTCGATATCCGTGGCGGTCTCTTACAAAGATCCAGAGTGCGAAATGAGGAAAAAAACAAAATAAACAATTTTCGTCTTGATTGATCGAAGTTAGGTCAAGAGGTCGTCATCTTAGGGGAATTTTGTTGCTTTTGTCTCAACCGCCTTCTCATAGAGATGTCGATTTTCATCTGTTTAACACTATGAAAAGTCAGCCTTTCATTTTATGCAGTTTCAAAATCTCGATTCAAAAATTAAAAGTTTTGATAAAAAAATATTAAAAAGTCAATAGCTTGAAAAAAATACTTTAACCACTGTCGCTTGATGTTTTGACAATGATGTTCATTCCATTCGTCACGAGACGACGAGACTCGAAGAACATGTGACATGATATGGCAGTCGCGGTGGTGCTGATGGTGTTAATGACATCTCGCTATCAAAAACTGACCCGGGAAAAGGGCGTTTTTTCGGCAGCGATCTATATCGTCGACGGTGATTAATGTCGGCTAAATCAAAAGCCGAAAAGTTCAGGTGTCATTAACACAAACACGTTTATTATTGAGATTCTTATAGTCGACACGAGAGCGTCAGGGGCGCTATAGCGTGATCCGCATGGTTCAGTTCAGCAACTCCGCCTGAGATACCGCAGGGCCGGTGCCGCGATCGATTTCGCAATTCGACAACAATTTGATCAGCGATAGACCCGAGACCCATCACGGTATACCAACACGGATTTACCTGAACGCGCCATCACGATGATGGATGACATTCTGAAGCGTTTTTTGACATTTGCTCGCTCTGATCGACAGTTATTACGTCACTGTACCGCAACACCACCGCAGCACTCGGTCCAATGATGAGGTGTGTTGCAAGTGCAACAACGGCAGCATCACACCTGGTTGGGTGGGCTGGTGGCAGCGGCGGCACAGGTAGATGTAGGTGTGCTGCGCATCTTAAGGGGCACGTTTCATATTGTGTAATTGGTTAAATCATGAAATTATCTTTAAAAACATTTCTAAGATGTAAAAAGGCTGATGGAATGCCAGTGCTACAGTGCTTGTTTGCGCGTGTTACGAATGCGGAAACCTCTTGAGCAACACATGTGGTGTGGCACATAATTGGCAGTGTAACATGCCGGGCCTTTTTATTTTGGTAATTAACGACATAAGACATAGGCGATGTGTGTAGAAATATTCAGAGGCACAACGGCATAGTCTTAGACTATGAAAGCGTTTAAAATTAAAATGGAAGAATTGCAAAACATGTGTAATATTACGATTGCATGCGATGCGTGTATACAATCAGTAGAAATACTATGGAACCTATGACCTATTCCGTGAAGATATATTTGTACGATTCATAAATGGAAAGTATGATTTTCCCCATGCTTATTTAATTATATACATTAAAAGTGCATCTTAAGAATTCGCATTTAAAACAATTTTATGAATAATTCGGCTCCGTGACAAAATAATATCGGAAAATGTGATCAAAAGGTATCAAAATAATATTCTGTTAATTTCTACAGTACACATTAAAAATATAAATCTTTCTGTTTTATTTCTTGTCAAAACTTATCAACTTATCAAAATAAATAAATATAAAAATAGGCTTACGAATCAGTAATGTAATCAGTGCAATGATTAGAAGTAATACTTTCACTCCAGCTCTTAGGTATACAGCTTAACAGTCCAATTATTGGTTACTGCATTTCGTTCACTTTAATTGAAGCAACAGACACATCGAAGGAATGCATTGGCAACAAGATAAAAGCAAATGATCGCAACACACCGCTTAAGTTGGAAGTAACCGCCATACCAATTGCGCCAAATCTCACCTGAGGGCTCAGGGCTACTAACGGGGTGAAATTATCTCACCGTCTATTAAGACCGGTGCATATCTACGGACAGTAGCAATTTCCAGGACCGGTGAACACTGTCATTTCCCTCCTGTAAGTGGCAAGTGCAGTGCCGGAGCGTCACCTTTGATGTGCGCACAATTTGACGCGATGGTAAATGTTTTTAAGTAAAATAAACGCGGAAACAGGCCATGATCTCGCCCATCAAAACTATGCGCCAAACGTGTGCTCGCGCACATATGATGAAGGTGAAGCGAGGTGACTGACCGGTTTGATTATTTCTTTTTCTATTCAAATTGGAGTCTCGCCCTCGGGAGCCCGCACCCAACCCGGTCCGGTGCTCATCAGTCCTCTCGTCTAATGCTCCCCCTCTGAGATGGTGATTACTTTTCTGCGCGTAACGTGATTTGTTTACGCTTGCACTTACGATGCGAGCGCGCGCGCGCAGTTTTGCCCTGGAATGAGGAAATGAGCTCCTATTTGCTTGGTCGCGTTCCTCCCCTTTCCTGTAGTACCCGTCGTTCCATGCTGCAATATACTGCCTTGACTTCGACACTGTACGCAGTCAAGAGCATAGGTACTAAGATTGCCTGGACAACAACATCTGGCCTCACGATGGTCCGATGGTTTTATTCAAGTTTCAAAGCCTCAGGCGGGGACTTTGCCTGGCGTAAAAAAAATCCTCTTCGTTTCATAAATATTAGAAAATGCGACGAGTTGACAAAATGCGAAGCAGAAAAGGCGAACACGATGGCATGTACTGCATTACCGTGCCGCCGCCGCCGTTAACAACGACGACCGTGTGTTGTTGAACTACCGCCTATTTTCAGACTCTGTGAGAACTAACGACGCTATCGCGCGATCATCGAGACTCGATCGTTTTATTGCCGCAATATGTTTGTATCCTTTGTACTTCCGGGATGCGGTGAGATGAGGCTCGATATCGGCCGGACGGGACCGGCTCCACTGGCTAAAGTCAATTCGCTGAAATGAGGTGTTTTTGTGAAATTATGATCGACCTATGCAAATCGCCTCATTAAGCTGTCAGCTTGAATGGAGGCCTTCACCGATTCGAGAATCGTCGTCGTGATAAAAACTAATCACGATCACAGGAAACTACTTTGCCATCGTCGTGACGGCAAGGCAGGTGGTGGTGAGGAAGACTCGATAAAACCAATAGAGAATCTTCCGTCGCCGTCAATTGAATTAACTACCGCACGTGGGTACTTGAATTTATCACTTACTGTGAGTTTTATAAGCAACCACACGAAGTCGAAGAATTTAATTTGCTTCCTTTTTGGTGGGAAAACTCGCACAAACTTCCTACAATCGCAGCATATGCATACCGATATACTGCCATAGTGTATGATGGGAAGGAATTGCGCGGAGATCATTCAGAGACCGTCTTAAGTCTTAACCAACCGGTAAAACGGTGCGAACTAACCTACAGATCGTATCAAATGCAAGGTGTTATGTGGGTGATAGATAGCCCGTGCGAGATATTGTGCCATTCTATATGTTTGTTTCGTAATAAATTCGTTATTCCTCGATTGACATTAATCCGACAAACGATACAGAGTAGATCAATTTTGTGTGATCTCTTCTTATGGTTGTGGAACAGGTGATCCGATTTAGAGCGTTATACGCTTATTTAATCAAAACAGGTCGGTTAAACAGGTCTTGAGATCAACTGGATCTTTTTTACTGACAAAAAAACATTTCTTAAATACACTCAGTTAAATTACTTTACTTCCTAAAGTCAGTATGTCTTTCATAATACAATTCTTTTTCATTTTAGGGAGGATAATGAAATATTCACGTTCAAAATCAATGCCGCAAAAAAAATTTCTTTATTACCTAGAAAACCATGAAGATTTTTAAAATAATGTGATGTTGGAGTTTTAGAATTGTTAAAAAGTAAGTAAGCAAAAACTACAGGGAATATTTTCGTCGTAATTTTCATTACCTTCTTATGTTTATTTTTCAGAATGTATTCTACATATTTTTTTAAACAAGAACAAAATTCACGAAAAGTCAGTAACGCAATTCCAATTTTTATAGTTATTTACGAAATTGAAGCGAATTCTTCTATTCTATTAATAGAAGTTTAAAAAACAGAATTCTATCTACCTACATGTTTGTTCGTAACAAAACAAAAACGCCGGCTATGCAATGTGTGGATCACGAGAATTCATGGAATCAGGTCAATAGTTTTCTGCTTTTGTCAGTTAATTTTACGAAAAAAAACCCTCATCCTCTTGCAATAACCCAAATACAAAGTTCAACGACCGTAAAGCACCCCGTCACATATAATTTTGATCTGTGGAACTTTGCCTTTTCCGCGATCGTCGGCGATCATCACTACATCGCGCAACCAGAATAACTTCCTGGTTGGATGATGCTGCAGGCCAGCCGCTGATATGGACCGATGCGTCTTGGCCCTTGCCCAACATTTCCTCGATTGTGTGCCAAACTTTGTAACAGATCAGATATGTACGGCTGGTTGAGGTCAAAAATAATTTCAGCCGAGGACGACGGGAGACATTTATTGATATTGGCACGACGGCGGCGGCGTGCGCGCACTCGTTGGCGACAGCAGCAGCAGCAGCACCACTAGTATACCGGTATGGCAGCATGGCGGGTTGATGATCAGGAAGTGATTGCGCGACCAAAGTACGTAAGAATCGTTAAGTGCGCGCGATGGTGCCCCGGTGCCCGGGCGAATGTCGTCCTCTTTTAAAGCACGGCGCAAGGCAATGCACGGGGTACTTGATCAAGTAAACGCACGGCACTGCCCCTCTGCACACCCGACAGGTAGTAGAGAGTGTGTCTACCTACGGAGGAACTACAGTCAGTCACTCACGCGGAATGGTCGATAGCCGGTCGATTCTAATCAGAACTCTCTTCTTTCTCGAGTGGCCATTGATTCTAAAGAAGCGTAGTCGTTTTTGCAGTAAATCTCAGGTGTATATAGAACCTGCATGCCCCGTACCGCGCCCACTGCTATACCCCGCCACAACCGACTGTTGGTTGGTGCTGGCTGCCGCGCTGGTGTCTACTTGCTTTCTACTGCCGCTGCTAACTCCCCATTGAAGAAGAGAAGAGGCCTGTGAACACCGGCGCAACCTAAACAGTTTCAGGTTAAAATTCAGTTGACTCATCCCGCCAGGGTACCGTTAGCTTTGATTACACAACACAGCGCACACACAACACAACAACCGATTGGCATTCACAAGGTAATGACGCTGGAATGTTGCACATACCTGAAGTGCTTCGGCTGTTCATTCTGCGCATGGTGCGCAGCAGCACGGGCGGCATTCTGGCCGGCCAATAATCGAGCCCCTAGGTAGACCCCCATTGCGGGATGACATGGAATCCATTTTTTTTCGGTGGACTCAATAAATGCTTCTTTTTTCAGTATAGCAGTCCGTCAACGGATTTTTGTTCTACTAAATTGAGAACAATCCAGACTGAATAGTCTTGAAGCCACAATTAGATATTTCAAGGTGGGAGGAAGATGAAGCTGTACTGCATAGCATAAGGAAGGCTAAAAGAAACTTCTTATAAGTACGCTGTAAGTCGAATTAGTTTTTAGTTATAATATAATCTTAAAGATTTATATTAAAAAAATCTATTTTAACAAGCTCAGCACTTGCCACAATTAATTAAAACTACTTAATTCTTCTTAAATTTAAAAATTACGCAACGGGGGTTAATTTTTCGAAAACATAGTTGTTAGTTACGTAGGGGTGGGTTTTGAAACAAATTATTTCGAAAGAATTAAGATACATTTTTTATATGCTTGTTACGGATGCTGATACACTTTATATTATTATTTTTTTTTTCAAAAGGCCAGATTTCATTTTTATTTTATTCCAATATTAAAAAATTCGTTTAAAAATGTCTGTGGAAATACTTGCTCTTAGAAATTTCGCGCTACGTAATTTTTGAACACCCTAACATTAAATTTATTACCCGACTATAGTAAAATTTAAAAGGGAATTGTTTGAACCAATTTAAGGACGCAACGACTAGGCTGATTTTTATAAATGAGATATAATAAATGTACCTAAGTGTAGTAGACGTGATAGTTGTAAAGAACGAAACGAGATCTTTATGATAAGTATTTGTTCTTTAATTCACCGTTTGCCTGTCTACTAATGAAGTATTTAGCTCAAACAGCTTTTATTAGTTTTAATGCCAATGATAAAAATAAATGTTCTCTGAAAATAAAATTGATCACTTCAAAACAAAACCAATGATCATAAAAAAAAATATAAATCACTGCCGATTTTTTTATTCTACTTTACTATAATTAGGACTTAAACTTATCACGTAAAAGAAATTGTTTTCTGCAAATTTTAACCTCTTTAATTTGTCCAGCTTTGGTTCTGATTTGAAAAAAAAGGTACATACTAAGACCTCAATGCCCTGTGGCATGCGTGACGAGTCAAGCAATGTGTTCCGCGACACTTTGCAGGTGTTCCGTTAATTTCTGTCCAACATGGATCCCTGCGGGACTCCAATTACCCTCCAGGTCACATCTCTCGGCATCCGACAAAAAGATGCAAGACAAAAAGCGGCATGGCCGCCTCAATCCGTTGTGTTCCCTCCCAGCAGCACTACGGCTGGCCAGTGGTCAGCCTAGTTCTAGTTCTCGGCATGCAAATTTTCCCCTGGAATTGTCGGAATTATGTTGAATGTCTAATGAGGCAGATCGCGGTTCCGACGACGACAACGATAGAATTTGTGGCTTCTATTAGTACCCTGCCGAAGCACGGAAATGGTTTTTTATCACATCGGCTAGAGAAGATATCAGGCCGCTGGATTGATATAGGAAAACTTTTTTCTGTTCTGCGCCCTCTAGCTACAGAACTTATGGTCAAGGTGTGAGTTGTTTTGTTCTTCAACTCGCCGTTGTTTCGTTATTTCTTTTGTTTTTTTTCCTTTCTTATCATTTCCACGGCGAATCGAAGCAGTTCAACGGTTGTTACGAAATCCGTTGCTTCACTCTACATCTAAAAATAGACACACGTCTGCAGATCGAGACAAGAAGAAGAAGATCACCGGCCTTAAGAAAAAGACCAAGAACGATAGGTAATCGCGGGATATCTTCTAGGAACGGTTCTGAGCCGCAGCCAAGAGCTGTCTTGCTTCCGTGGCTTATCACTCCTCGTCTCACGGAAAAGTGTTAAATGCATACGCTTAGAATAAAACACCGCGAGATTCGTTGTTCAGAGCACTGCATTACCTGTTCTTTTACACGTTTTTTTTTCTTTTTTTTGGAAGGGCAATTGTTAAGAATATTTGCTTACACGTGTAGATGTCTAACTTTTATCGCACTTGGCTTATTTAGAGTTTATTTAACTGTCACAGTACTTGGCTTACGACTCATATCACTGAAAGGTTGCTGTTGCCATACCATTATTGCTTTTCTGCTCCCTAAGCTTCACTTACGAGCTCTGACTAGCTTGGCTAACTGCACAGCCGGGTTCAATGGACAGGTGTGGTGTGATTTAATGTACACGCAGCGCCTTTTCATTGCCGTTGCATTCTATTTAATAATTATAGGGGAAGGGGTTTTTACTGCTTGTTAACCTTTTTTGGTTCTCAATCATAATATGCAGCTGGTCGCAGCTCACTAGCATGTCTTATGCCAAAAGTATTTTTCGTTTATTAAGCAAATGATTTCAATTTAATTTGAACCACATTATCACTAAATTTAAAAAACGCTATGCTTTTATGAAAAAAAAAAAGTTTTTTACAGTAATAGAAAATTATGTTATTTGTTGTTAATTAAATTTGAATATTATTAAGAGTATTGATTAAGTATTTTTATTAATTAAAAGGAAAATTAAACAATTTCTATTAATTACCCCATTAAGTCTCAGATATAGATTATGTTATATTTTTGTAGTCGGTATTATCTATAATAACTTTATTGATTAATTAATAATCTTGTTTACAACAAACTGAACTGTAAGAAGCATGTTATTGATGTCAGTATTATGACACTCTTGCATTATCATTGCGTTATCGATACAATTGGTACATTTTCAAGAAAAGCTTTATTTTTCTACTTATTTCTCAATTTGAACCCATTTCAGTGAGCATACCTCAAAAGAATATTTTAGCAACAACAAAATGTTGTCTCATTTTGGTAAAAATAGCAATCGAGTCTCGATATGTTCTTATTCAACTGGAAATAAAATCGCGGCACCCATCTGTGCACACCGATTTACTTCGAACTGCACCGACACGCGAAATAAGCCACAAAAATTTCGCAGCAATAAATTTTTCATGTGGCAATTGTCTGACACCATGAAAAAAAACGAATCGAAATCCATGTAGACCAGCAAAATCAACCTTTTAGTTACACTAAATTTCGTCGTTTGTAACTTAGTCACCTTGCCAAGGTAGGCAAGCGAGTCGTGCTACTTGACTGCACTGTGAACTGTGATACTCCAACAAAACATGACAAACAGACAGCAGTAAAAACGGCGTGAAAAAGAAATAAAAAAGGAATAAAATCGCTCCCTCACCGCATGCTGCATTTTCAGCACTTTTTTGCATTTTATACGTTTTGTGCTGCAGTTAAAGTTTTCGCGAAATTCATTCCACCGTTTGGTGCTGCACTTGCAAGCTCACAATCCATGCGCTGAATTTCCAAAACAAATCACGAAATGCGTCTGCCGTGCCGACACCTCTTGCGCCGTCAGCGCCACCGCGTTCTGGGCACCTTCAGTTCAGTTCGGGCCAAATCAGGTACAGACGTTGTACATGGTACCAGCAATGATTTGGCGAGTTTCTATGTTGCAATTTTCCGCGCTGCGGCTGCACGGAAGGTGGAAAGGTGAATTATGGCCAACTCGGGCAGGTTAGTAGCAGAAAGTGCTGAGGAAATGCTTTTCGTTGCTTTGAAGTTTGCGCCGTATGCTGTAACAGGTTATGTCATCAAAGCACTGCTGCATAATTGCACCTATATTGTATCACTGCACGTCTGTCTGTCTGTTTATCTATCTGGAAAACGCGGAACGTACTACATTATACGAGCTATTATTCTTTAAGTCATGGTGGAAGGCCATAGGATTCTAGAAAAAAAACTGTAATGTAAATCATCTCTTTGGATTTTAGGATCAACATACTAAAAGCATGACATGTATGTTTGCATCGCTATAACTCCGAAACAGCTAAAGCTGCTTTGTCAAACGTTGTCTTAAAATATTTGTTTCAATTCCAAGGATGAATTGCAATAAAGATCTTACATATTTGTTTCATGCAAAAACCGAATCTCAATTCGAGGCTCGTGTGATCAGCCAAGATAAAGCAGTGCTATGTGACAACTGGATAATACCCACATTTGATACATGCTGCCTTTGTTGTCGGGGACGCCACGACGTCGTCACTCCCCTGACGGGGTTCGGATAAAGGCCGTTTACAGTTCGCACCGCGTCGGTCAGAGCCTGTCGGGCGGCGGCCTCCAGACGCGTAAATCATTCAATTCTTGCGGTGTTCCATGACATGAGGAATAATTTCCAACTCCTAACAAAACTGAAATTGATTGCCTTCATTTAGCATGAAATTAACAATTCTAGATCACTTGACCTGGGCATGGCGTGGCCGCCGCCGCTGCGCGCACAATTAATGCTACGACTGGCGAGTGACTTTGGTGTTATTTATGTGCTCCGTAGGTGACACTTGAACGCTGCACTTATTAGAATGCAGGCGAACGTGCTGCAATGTTGATTTTTTTCCTCGTTCTTTACCCATTCCCTCACGGGAAAAATCATCGTTAAAGTTATGACTGACACCTGGGAATTTGAGCCATTTTTGCAACAACGAAGACGTGCGGCAACTGTCGTGGCAAAATTGTACACGAAGGCACTGATTATGCGACAGAATGGTATAAAGGTGACCAAACCTGTGCCACATTCCCTGAGGAGTTATATAACCCTCATAGCAATGCTTCCTTGATTGCAATAACCTAAGCGGAATGCTAGACGAAATGACGACAACGAAGAAGACGACGGCAACGTCGGCAGTAGACACAAAAACCAACCGCCCAGAGGCGAAGAGGTAAAAATAAGACCCCATGGCAGAGTCCATAAGATTAATTGGAATCGAAGGCACGAAGGAAAATTTATGTTTTCCTAGGCCTCTAATTAAGAAGCAAAAACGGGGTACAAATCGAATTAGAGATCTGCAATTCTTCCGCATGGCATGATCCAAATCGAGACTCGAAACGTCACCAATTTAGCCAGTTAGCCCGCGCGTTATGTAGGGCACACCAACCAGGTGTTGAAGGCCACTATAGCAGCATTGAAGATAAACCTGAATTGACGGGAGGCGCGGCAGAAAATAATCATCCTCCGTTAATCTAGCAATAGCAATTGGTGATAGGTGTGGGTTGGGATTGTTCGGACCCTGCGCAACCCAGAATTCGACAACCGTTCGTTGTGAAATTTCGCAGCGCAAAACTCTCAATTCTATTCTACTCGCACTGCCCTTACATTACACTGAATTCCTGGCATCAGTCACTCAAAATGTGGAGAGATTGCTCATCGAGGGCACCGGTTGCACTCAGCATACTAAACAATCGCTTGACTGATATTCAGAAATAGCAACTTATTATCATCGAGAAGCAACTCACCTTTGTTCTGTAGAGCGGATTATTGAAATCCCAGTCAGGTGCAACGAACAGATAGCCACATTTCGAGACCTTCCGTGATGCCTGCAATGAAAAACCGTTTTATTAAATAGGAACAAGAACTAAGTAAAAAGAGGGAGAAAATGAGTTGAAATCAAATAAAATTCGCAAAGTTCAATATAATGCGGCAGGGTTTTAATTAGCGACTATTATCTCGAATTTCTAACGGAAGCGACTGTAATGGCCGCCAATACTTCGCGTTTATGGCGTGAAAAGCATGAAAGATGCGCCTGCGCATGCCTGATGCTATGATGCGGTGCACTGGCACGGAGTGCAACGTGCGCTAATTTGCTTAACGGATGTTTTACTGGCGTGTCGAATGAAGTCCTTAATTTGAGTGATATGATTAGGTGCTATGCTAACTGAGGATAGTGCGAGGTTTATTGCACTTTTATGGCGGTAAATTATGATGAATATCTCAACTAGTTGGATATGTTGTTGTTATTATTACCTAGCGTGAAACAGGAATACTTGATTTACTACAAGCAACAAATAGAATGAGGAAATAAATGAATTTTAAACGAATAGCAAACATGTATTTCGATACTCGTAAAAATATTACCTTTAAGCGTTTGTAATTTATAGGAAAAAGCGGCATTACAGAACTAAAATCTTTATTTAATTTTCCTTTTCTAGTTATAGTATCATTCAATATGGGTTCGAACCTCCAAGTTTATAAATATTTTAAATCACCTTTTCAGTACTTTGTTTCGAGATTTTTCACAACGCTCGATATTATAAATTGATTTTTATTAGGTTTTAGCAACAATTATTAAAAATTCCAAAATAAAAACATAAGATTTCTCGATTATTAGAAATGCATCATGCTGTATTTATAAATTATTGCAAAATGCTCAAGTCTCGAATGTTTAATAACTGTCACCCTATTTTGTAATCATTTGATACTAGTTACAAGTTAATTATTCCTCAACATCTCACTATATATAAAAAAAAAGATGAGAATTGCATATGAGGTCGATGAATTCGACTTACGTTACAAGGTATCGAGACTCGAATGCTAACAATTCGTGCTTTAGTAATTTTGTAGAACCAATTCATAGTCAGTGATTGGAATTTTCAATAGGCAAACACCTGCAGGCAAGCAATAAACTCCATAATATGCAGCTGCAACCATAGTTCAACCTCCAGTTTGGACGATACAAAACAAAAGATGCAATGCGGCGCCTCGAAAAGAATGCTGCCAACCTTGTGAATAAGTTTTCCTGAAGGTCTTCACAGCTTTTATCCTGGCCAATGGACCAATCAGCCAAACCTACTGTACATAACGCATGAAATAAATCTTTTAACAACCTGTACAGCAAATGGAACCGGTTTATCGCTATGTCTCCAATAAACGCATTAATCTTTTGTCAAAAACGATATAAGCGCTAATCAAGTCAGATTATTTTTCCCCTCCAATTCCTATTACACATTAAATAGCCTACAATGTACAACATTACGCTTGGACAGACGCAATTAGTTGGTCCGTTATTTTCATTTCTTATTAGCTAATTTCTCGGCAGGTCACATTACATTTCATATTTTCCCATTTTTATGGATAGAGCTAGATCAGTAAATTGCTAGAACCACTTTTAGTGTTACTAGTCACTGTACACGGCATATGTTATGGATAATGCAGATCGAGTCTCGGAAACTACTCACTACCATACATAGTTGTAGAGGCTGATTTCCGTTTTAAGCGATTTTGCGCACAAGTAAAATGAATAGGAAATTAATGCAATGAAAGCATAGACATGCCAATGCAAAGCTGCAACAAATGATTTGATTGGTCGCTAATAAGCACGTCGCATGAGTGGGACCACTACTTGTGCTACAAATTTCGTGACTTAATGGATCATTTGCATACATGTGACAGCCGTATGATCGCAGGCAAATCTTGACTTGATCAAATTAATAATATGAGTGGCCGCATGCAATAAGCCAATGGACCGATAAATCGAACGATCGATACTCGATCTGTGGATGTACGGGTGAACCAATTTCTACCGGACTATTTACTAGTAATATTTCCCATACTTACGGAGACCTCATCAGCTGGCTAGACATGCAAAGGAAGGGGAAACGTAAAAAAATATGTATATATAAGTAAATAAGAATAGACAAATAAGAAGGTGAATATATATAAATAAGTACCCCGGGCGAAACTCTAAATCAGGTCGCGCTCTAGTGGAAGGGTAAATCTCGGGAACAAACCCGCAGATGGTAGACTATTTGGCATAACTCTTACTACACATAAGTTCGTACAGCAATCGGCGTGGCAGCCACTGTGGAATTACAAAAAGTGATGGTGTAAAAAAAACGATCAAATCATTGCTACCGCCGCCGCTGACTGGGTCTATTGGTTAACCCTGTGGTAACTGCTCCAATCTGCACAGAGGTGCAGGCCACATTTCCCAGGTGAGATCTTTTCTTTTTATCGGCTACCATTGCCGTTGCTGCACTGTTGCTTTTGCTGCTCAAGTCACAAAGCTGACTGGTTAGTAAGTCTTCTCTGGGCCATCCCAGTCAGAAAGTGAAGAGACAACATCGTCGGTCCGCGCAACATTGAAATGTCAATGAAGTCACGACGCAGGGCAATTACTGTTTAACCGGTTTAATGTCAACTGATTTTTTCCTGCCTTAATTCAGGCAGCAGCCCAGAGCACCACAGTGCGAGTTTCGCTTTTATTTTTATTTTTTTCTCTTATTGAGCTTTATGTTTTTTTACTCTTTTTGCGCGTGTGTTCAAAGCCTTGCACTCGATAATTGCTATTGCATTGAGACAACATTTGACATCGTGCTGCTATTTGATGACCAACAGGAAACTGGTTGAGAATCCCGCATATCGTCAGATCGTTCGTCCTGGGCAATCTACCTTTATTTTTTTATATTCACTTTTATTTTTTGTATCCTCTTATTGCGCATGCGATGACTAATTCTGGGATATTGCGAACCGGATGATTCATCCACTGCCCCCAAGATCAATTTTGTTTTTTGCGGTTAATGTCCCCAAGTGCACCACACCTGCTTTGAATGTCCAGCAAATGCACAAGTTTAAAATAATAAAGTATTTTTGCATATTGCATTTCTATTAATTTCTATTAATTTGGAAAGTTCTAAGTACGACATGTAAATTTCAAAGAACCTATATCCTATTATGAAATTTATTAGCACACCTGTTTCTATAAAATTTAAATATGTTGATATGAATATTTTTGAATTGTATTGATATCTAAGCTGAATGAAATATTGTTTATACTTTTTTTCCTCTATTTAAGTTACATTTATATTCTGATTTATTAAAACCAATATTTTTCATTTCAGTTGATCAAAAGCCGAAAAGTGATAATACATTATGAGAAATTTTAAACCTATCCTATTGAATTGTCTCTCGCACGCATGATTTATTTAATTGCTTTAAAAAACCGTAACCGTAACCACTGCAAACAAAGGTAGGGTCAAAAATTATTTCAATTAACCCGCTAAAATGTCCATGAAGAGAAAAAGATGGAAAAATTGCTTTGGCCTGCATTCACAAACTTCTGACAAGGGTAGGGCAACCGGACAGAGCAACGATCGTATTTTATCACAGCAGCCCTGAGGTTATCAACTTTTGGGTGGATGGCACATTTCACGTAGCGATTCTTATTCCTATCGATCAGAAAATTAACAAGGAGAAAAAAACGCAATTTTTGGGCGTACCCGGATGATTTCTCCTGTTTTCACTTGAGGAGTTTTTTTTGTATCTGCTCGCGCCGCGTCATTTTCCCGCTCGTGGTCGCACAATTTTTTTTTTATCCGATATACTTTTCATGAAATTGTAAGGCACACGATATGTGTGCACTCTTCTGATTAAGGTAGACATATTTTTTTTTCGAGGCGTTCCGGCGACGGTAAGCTATAATTTGGTCAACTTTCAGGGAAACGGACGCCGATTTTAGCCGCAAGGCCTCCTTGTGCGGTTCAACGGCGCACGTATCTTAAGGTCAATTGTTCGAAATTTGTAAGGTTTTTTTCGCTATCACCAACGATGTCGAGTCTCGAATATTTTACCGGTTCAGTAGTTTCGTTAATTGGACAGTTAAATCAAAGTGAGAGTCTGTATGTTATATTAATGAAAACATGGGGCACAATAGTCAAAAGATCTGAAAATCCAAACTTTAACGAGAAGACGACTCCTAGAAACCATTTGTCGATCAACCAAAGTGATACGTTGTTTTTCATAAGTCGTACAAAAAGGCACCAAAAAAATTCATTAAATCGATCACGTAGCATAAAAGGAATGAAATCGTCTACTTCATAAAAATGAATAATTTGGCACAGTAGCCGGAAAAAGGTCTCATAAAATCCAAAATGTATTGATTAAATGCACCTGTAAAATGGTAGCGGGCAAGTCATCGGACTATTCGAGAAAGTTGACACCTCTGCAGCAGATCGGCGCATTCCTGTTGAGTTTCAGAATTGAAACAAACATCGTTGCAGGCAGGTACAACTCTGTGGCGCCAGATAAAAAAGCGCACCATGCAAAGGTAAAAAACGAGCAAAGAGCGCGCGCGCGCACCTCACAGCCATGCATCATCACCATAACTCCAATTCACCTGAGCCCCTGAGAGAGTGTAGAGCACGTGCATTTCGACTAGGAGAAGTTGATAAACAACTTTCCATCATGTCGTCGTCAAGTGAAATCTCTGCAACGTTCCTGCAGCAAGACCATTGCACTGGACCTATCGAGTCACTGGCCTGATGCAACTGTCTTATCTTTATGCCTCAGCTAGCGGGGATTACAGAAACAGACGACTCCTATGACTACTTGTGGAAGCTTATGGCTAGCTAGGCTAAGGTTAAGGTTGAGGATAGAGATTGCACTGTAGTAGCTGTGCAGACAGTTTCAGGTGTCACTGTGGTCATCGGTAAACAAAATAACGACAAAGTTTGCTACTAAAAATAGGAAAGGAAAGCTGAGGCCGTCAAGCCAATGTGACTCAACCAACACGGCGGTGGCACCGCGGATGTTGATGATTTCTTATGCAAAAATTTCACGCGTGGGCCCCCTAGGTATCAAGACAAAGTTTTGTTTTAGGCCTTCTCTGGTTGTTTTCGACACGAAGAAAAAGAAAATTTGCACATGCGACGGCCTTTGTAATTCGGCTGAAATTGAGATCGATACTGAAGATAATTTTGGCCTAGTGGAACTTTGAAATGAGTATTTCCTGGTGAATACAGATTTTCTAACTTTTTACAGGAAAAAAGCTTCCCGTGCGTGAACAGTTATTTAATCAAAATTTATTTTAATTTCCAAGGAAATATTTTTTTTCATTTTAAAAAAGAAATCGCTCTGAAACTGTTACAGAAATTGATTTCCATTCATAATATCTATAAGCTACAATTTCACTAGAATTGTTAATGAAATGAAATATTTTCTTCCATATAAGTCGTTGCACGTTACTATCCCAACTAACTGAATAAACGTGGCTTCATGACCCGCAAAGAAATACCAAAAGCCAAAGTGCGAAATTGTATTCGAAATTATGTCTAATTCCGTGGGCAGATTTGACCAGTCTTTTCTTTCTAGTGATGAACAGCATTGATCGTAATTAACCCAGCCCGTCGTCCATACACGCAATTAAAGTGAAAGTCACTTTCAGGCTCATTCTGACAATGATCCAGGTCGGGCGATCAACGCGGCCAGGGCGGTCCATACACGACGGACACAATTATCTCATCACGTGCATACATCACACGACGCACGCAAATATTTAGGAAAGAAATTGGAATAAACCAAGAGAAATTAAGACGCCGCCGCCACACCATAATAATAAAGCAAACCAAGCGGCCATACAAAATGTTTTTCGAGGCTTGGAACAGATAATTTTATTTATCTGACCTAAAACCGTGAGTGTCAACAGACCAGCAGCAGGGCACAGTTATTGGACCGGAGAGATAAAAGTGTCCACCCGTGTCTACACGCGGAAGACTTTCACTGAAATTCTTCACGCGGCCACAGCGCCTACAGCAGCGACTCATAGAAACGGAAAAGGCCCTCCCAAACTATTGAAATTTCGTGATGGACAGTAAGCTGGAGACCGCCTTATCACTGATCTTTGAATCACGTTCGAATTAAAACAAATAAAGGGCCCCCCACAGACGTGGCCGTTGCCACTGCCATCGTCGTCGTCGCCATTGTTGTGACACTTGTCCCAACGTTCACGGTCCGAAGGGCTATCTATCCGGGGCAGAGATCGAGTGATCAAGTGACAGATCGATCGCATGTAGACTTGTGTGCTTATACGCCAATTGCCCGTGGGAGAAACAGGCACGATGACCTCGCGATGCTCATCGGTCATACCCATCATCGATCGGAACCGCCAGCTGACCAACTTTCTTTCATTCATTTTCACGAGCAATCGGTGATCGACGTGCGGCAGACTTGATCGGTCCGACTCGCCGATCTGATGAAAACCATTCAATCAATTTCCAATAACTTAATGACGGGCCTGATGATTACGTTTGAATTCTGCGCGGTGTAAACGTGGTGCCGTTGTTTGTTGGACGTTTTCACGATTAGCTTAATTTGCGTTCCGCTGTCTGCGAGCGTGTGAAAACTTCAGGTATTCAAGCCCCTAAAGTCGGTAGGTTTATTTATTTTACCGACTCGAGTCTCGAATTACCTTAATGGACAGGTGCGCTAAATTGGATAGATTTTATGGATCTTTGGAATCATCGTACGATTAGAAACTAATTTATGGCCCTCAATGAGGTGGTAGGCAACAGTAGGCTGAGGTAAACAAAAATACAGTTTGAGAGTAGGTTTTAACACACTTCTAAATTTGGTAGAACAAAGGATTCTTTTTCAAACTAGTTACCAGCCGTTTCGTGTCCAATCAAACCTTTTTAACCTGGTATGAAAGAAGTTATGAAAATTTATGGAATCCAGATCCAAAAATCAGCCGTGCCTTGCCCGAAACTAATAGTAAGAAAGTAACAGTGAATAGACTCTTTGGTTCAAGAATTTTCATCTCAAATAGGACATATTTTCAAGTTATCACAAAGATAATAGGGATCGAATTTTGAATACTTTCTTCAAAGCGATCTTTTAGTATTTAGTAATTGAGTTTAAAAATAAAATTCGTCGACGTATCGATTTTCAACCATGTGAAAATTTTCATCCAGGAAAAATAAAAATATTCGAAAGCAACATCCAATTGAATATTGAAAAGAAAATCCTTTCTATTCCGAAGCAAAATAGATAGAATGAAAAACGACAACCCACAGAGTCTCCGCATTTTGGAACGCAATTACCGAAAAAAACTCTTACGAAACCATTACATTTGCATAACAAACATCTACAAATCATCCGTAGAAAAATTGCCGCAGTTTTGCCCGCTAATTAAATAAGAGAAGCCGCGTCGAACGCAATTATCCGCACAAAAGAAAATCTCCACATCATTTGGTTTAAAAACCTGGCGAATTACGCAAGATACATTGCCGCTTAGTCGGTGGCCATTGATGGAAGGTGCACATATGCTCTGGCTATACGAGACTCGATGGACAGGAGAAAATTTTAAGAGTAATTAGCGGCAAAATCTCATGTACATCAAAGGCGTAGTATTGGCTTGGGAAAAGTGCATTATCACCCTCATGCACTTCTTCTATCATTAGTGAGAGCGACGTCGAGACAAAAACGCACCGACCGGGATCTAGTGGGAAAGAGAGGAGTTATGTAACGAATACATTACCGCGTATCGTCGCCCTCTGTCCCCGTAATCCTCATCCAGAGACTTTGTAGCAAATTCTTGGGGCATCTGGCAGCCACCGATTGCGGCTATTGCGGATCGTCGGTGGCGTCGCAATTACACCTTCTGCCATTCAATGATTCAGCGAAACGACCGTTGCGAAGCAGTTAATTTCTCAAATTTGTTGCGATCATTGATCGGTGACGAGCTCGTCTTCTTCTTGTTTTAAACGGATGCCTGGCCAGTATAGTGGCTTCTTGCCGCCAATCGAGTGATCGATCAGTCAAGTTCGCGATTCCACTATTCACTCACTGCGAGACGGCGCAAGATAAATGATCGATTGAAGCTCCTCTGTTCAGGAAGCACCTTCTATTGTACTTTCGCTCATTTGCAGTACAGAAACAAAATTCTCCCGGCGCTGATTAATGAGTCGGCTCTAAGCAGTTGAGCTTAGCCACTCGATTCTTATAGAACTCTTTCGATACTCGATCTCCCGTCGAACCTCCTTTTGTTTATTTTTGCTTCTATCTTTCTTTTACCATTTTTTTCCAAAATTACGAGGCTCGAAAACAATTCGACGGATTTTTGGGAGCAGGGGAGTTATCTTATACTCTGTCGCCGGACTCCGATACTGCGTCCGGATGTGTTTTGAAAGATGCCAGAGTCTATTTGGATGGGTTTGGATAGGAATCTATCATTTGTGGATCTTACTGGATAGTCTTTGGTACCTCTTGGTGGTCGTCGAATAGATGAAAGTCTTCTAGATGAAACGAACCACTGGGTACTTTGATGTATTCATCATGAGAAGAGCGGAAGGAGGGGTAGAGGAGAAATTTTCTACGTTAGGTGATGAGCAGTGCTGGGGCACACCAGTGGACATGAACGGAAGTAGGTTGCAAGAGGTGCTTTGCTATTTTGGCCACTTCACCATGGCTATTTTTAGAAGGGTAATGACTTGATTATTTTAGGTGAGGTGTGTAATTTCACCGGTAAATGAAATTGATTATTCGCGTCTGACCTTTATTCGAAGTGTTCTGGAAAAAGCGCGCTATGTAGGTAGATAATCAATTGAAATTTGATTTGAGAAACGACGAGAAGGAAAAAGGCAACGAATACGAAATTGTTAAAGAGTGAGATAGGTGGGTGGAATTTCGTTTGCCCGTGACTTTTTCTCTAAAATAAGAAACATTTTAGTGCCCCCGATTTATGTAGGCTATTCGGATCAAGTTACTTAATGTCGATCACTAATTATTAGTGGAAATTTATCAATTCTTGGTATAGGTGATGGTTACTGTATCCTGACAAGTTTAAAGACCCTTTTAGCATTCACAATGTCGTGAAAAAAAATTTATAAATTATATAGAACCCAGTATTGTTTATTTATAAAGACAGGACATTTTTAGTTAAGGAATTCGATTCTTATAACGAAAAGGCCTTATTGATAGATCTAAACCCGGGAGATCGAATAAATCTACACCTAAATTCACAGCTTAACTTTTTAATCTAATCAAAAGCTCCTAGTTGATCACTGGCGAAATTTGAAATATATGGAAATCGAGTCTCAAAAACATAATTGTTTACTTTCGAAACTCGAATCTTATGATAATCGACTCTCGAGTTGTCATCAACATTTGATATATTGGAATGTATCTGACTCCGAAAATCGCATGTTGCAAACAACTTATTTAGTAGCCCGAGTATTTTGTATAAAATTCGGCAACTGGCACAAAATCAGAGTTTCCTTCACCTTATTCTGACAATACGACAAATTTTAAACAATTGTTTATGCATAAAACTCCCATAAAATTTCATAGCATCGAATAAATTTCCCACGAAAATTGACACAAAATTGCCGTGAGGGCATTATCATGCAAAAGCGACTAAGCGCCGCTATTAGCTAGAATTTTGAGAACCTTTCTACTAAGCTAGGAAAAAATGGGGAAGGAAAAAGACAACAAACAAAAGAGGAGTAATCGTTTGAGGAGATATTTGGTAATCCCTGCCCAAACACCTCCCAGATTAAATCTTTAACACAATCAGAGTGAATGTATAAAAAGGCCTTTATCCCGGTCTCTAACAAGAAATACACTTGTTAGCTGTCCTGAAATTATGATAGAAATACTAGTCACAGCGGAAAAAGTACACAATAAATCCGGGCCGCGCGCTTTTCGAAAGATGCCTCCGGCCACCGGGCACGGGAGATGATCGCACGCCTAAGAATTCCAATGAGAAGAAGAAGAAGAAGGAATTTTGGACAGAAACATTTTTTACGATCGAACAGTAAAGAAATAACAACGAACGACAAAACGGAGGCAAAAAACATTCAAGAAAAAACCAGCAAAACATGTTTATTAGATTGGCTGACCAGTCAGTCACAATTCGTTTCTGCCAGTTTTCGGTGGACACACAAAAGATCGGAGTCACCGCATCCATTCGCAGCATCCCAAGCATGGCAATTTAATTCAATAAATATATATCTATAAAGGAAAAATCAGAAAAAATGACCATAAAACAGAATTGCAGGCATACATGATCTTGTCGTGGTCATTTTAGCTCGATGGATACTTCTACTGGATGTTTCCTTATACCTCGCGAGGACCAGCTTGAGGGATTTTATTCGCGAGATCCGAAAAATAGGCACCGCACAGAGTACAAGCAAATAAGAACAGCTCTTCAAAAACAAAGGAAAAGACCAAAGAAGGGCCCAATATCTTTTTGGGGTCACATGCTGCCAACAGGAGACCTTATAACCGATGTTGCAGCAGCACAGTACTTTTTGGTCTTTTTTTTCTAAAAGTCGGCATTTGATTAAACGATTAAATGTTCAATTTTCTCGTTATAAATCTGGAAACGAGCTCGCGAAATAAACAAATAGCAACTGAGAAGTCTGAGAACTTCATAAACACAACAGCACAACAACAATGTTAGACAAATGATCTTGCCCGATCTTGTAAGCAAGTCAAGAAGTTACTTCTCGTACTTATTGCCGTACGATCAAGACTTGGGCACGTATCCAGAACCCCCTAGAAGGGAGAAGAAACAACTCAAGGACACGCCATTTGTTCAGTAAGTCTCAACTGTGCGTAAAATACGCGCCTCCAAAGAGTTCACAATTTTTGCTTAACTCCTAGCAAACTTGTGACCAGTCGGCGGCCTCTTGTCGTTTCGTGTGCGTATTTCCTTTGGATCAAGACGACATTCTTGGCGCGATCACTTAAGCAGCCAGTTGGTTATTGTGCGTCTGAAATGTGCCTGCAATTAGGGCGGGCATTATCTTTGAAGAGCTCTCGGTAAAACGAGAATTAGTGCATGGCCTCCTGAGTGCGGGGCTCTTTTGTTTTTCCGAACTTGCTTTTGTACCAAAGGAGCGAACTAGACTGGACTGACTAGAGTTAAATAGTGGGGAAACTCAGTGTCAGTGCCCAAGAGTCTCAACGATTTTATTTCAAGGGTGAAGGGAGTGCTAATGGCGTATTCCCTGGTTTAGGTAAAGAATGAGTCATGCAGCAGGTTTTATTGAATTGCCTCAAGCAATTTACAGCTCTTTCTGCTGTATGCTGTGAATTGTGTTGTTATTACAACTTATAACTGTTTGTTTGATGTGTTACAAACTTTTACATGAAATTTATTGAAAAAACAAGGACACAAAATATTCGAGTTTCGTTATTTATTAACTTAAAGCTTATTTTATTTAATAAACTCTCACAGATCAGCAATCTGATTATATATTATTTAGGAAGAATTTAGAAATGATCATGAGATTGGAAATAGATAAAACTTAATGTGTTGAAGTACCGCAACCTCAGCAAGGAAACGCAAAATTTTCACGTTTGAATCGAGTCCAACTTACATATCTCATCAATTTAAGTGACTGACGGAAATCCAGCCGTGGTATACATCCCTTTGTGACATATTTATAGGACAGGCTTATCCACTTGGACGGTTGAATAGCACCGGAATGTGAACGATACTGCAACATCAAGAAAAAAGGCACATATGCCCAGTAGGAGAAGCTACGATTTAAAAGCAGGCAGGCTCTCTATCTAGCGACGGAGCAAAGAGGGAGCAGC
The DNA here is from genome assembly GCA_001932985.1 of Proctacanthus coquilletti. Classification (NCBI taxonomy): domain Eukaryota; kingdom Metazoa; phylum Arthropoda; class Insecta; order Diptera; family Asilidae; genus Proctacanthus; species Proctacanthus coquilletti. The sequence goes on along the minus strand of MNCL01000031.1, from coordinate 241,470 downwards.
CGTGCAGAGATTGACAACTTGCTTGTTGCCGTTTTCGTAAACCGGTTAACGGATGCGTTTCGCCATTTAAAGGCAGGACCACAGTTGGCATTCAGTGTGCTTCCGCGTGCATAATTTTTCTCCGGCTAGAATAAAGCTGGACGATGATCCTCCCCGGGCTGGATTCCAGAATAGTTCTAAACCCTAACGAACGACCATGGGAATAGGCTGGTAATCGGCTTTAAATTAACCGCCTAATTGCAGCCCACGCCGTGTTAGCCGTCCGTATTGTTGCATAAGCGCACTGCGTGCACATCGTTCGTCTTGTCTATAAATTTTCAGAATCGATAAAAATCCAATTAGCAGTAATCGATTTAATTACAGCTAGACGTCACTTGATTCATATTTATGTGACGTACGAGTCTCGTTATGGCTACATTTACAGCTCTGGTAATGTAGCTCTTTGGCCGGTATCGCGCCACCTTTGCAATGATGAACTGCTTTATGCTGGGGCTAGAGATTTTCTCCTTTCGAGAGCGCAATGTCCGTCTCAGCGGCGATTATCGTCGCTGTCAAGTGAAATGTTGCGGTGATGAAGAGAAAAAAAATGAGGAATAAAAATAAAATAAAATACAAACGATCGAAGACGAAGACGGCCATCAATATTTCTGGGAATTGGCGTGGAATGGATGGCAGATACGCCGCGGTGTGATGAATGAAATTTCATCGTGAGCCAACACAGCCATCGGACTTATCGTCTGTGCACTATGAATGGAAATCGGACTGCACCTCACCAGCAATTGCTGTCCAGATTCGGTTGACTGGTTTCACTTACAAAGTTCGCCTCTATCGGCTTTCATGGGTGTTCCACTTTTTTCAAGTTTTGCTATGACTGTGCAGCAACAAAATAAAAAATTATAGAGCGCCCAATGGGGTTGTCTTGTTGATAATACAATACTGTCGGTAACGATCGCATATATGTACCTTACGAGTACTCACTCCGGGTGCGAAGTTAAGAAGATTTGCGCTGACAGGTGCTGGTGCCTCGCCAAACGAGATCATCTGGATTAAGAAGAAATTCTTTTAAAGGTTAAACCAGACTGTACACCCAGTCGCACAGCAATCCACACAAAAACCTTTTAGCACAGCATTTTTATTTATTTATATATTCGTCGACTTATAAGGATACGAATCATTAACAAAATCGAAATTTCATCATCTTGATAAGTGAAAGTCAATAGAATTATGAGAAAACTTGAAGAAACGCCCCGTTACTTCATTACATTACAAAAATGGAAATTTGTAAAAACCTTTATTGGATAGCATTATAAAAATAAAAGTGGATCTAAATCAGAGTCTTGTGGCATACACACTATAAGGAAAACTTACAGAGCATAAAATCTAAACTGCTGAATAAAATGTATCCTATATTTGTGACATAATTTGAAATCATACAATCATCCGAATCCAAAGATCTTATGGATTTGAAGAATATGCTTAATTTCTTTCACCGGATCGTAAATTATTTCTCTTGACGGCATTTAAATGCCACTTAAAACCTGTCCACTGGTACACAGTTCAATAAATATCCCGCGCGAAAAGTTGCATCGCTAGGCGTAACGCCAAACTGTTAGTTAAATCTCGTTATCGCCCAACTGAATCGGGTTAATATACCCATTGCGGTCGGTGAACGGAGGGGAGTAGTAGAGAGAGCGGAAGTGTGCACACGGCAGAGGTTAACATCAAACGTTATACCCCGAGAACATGATCACTATCACGGCAGGTATTAAATAGGCTAAAAGTACTTCCCCATTGCCTCAGCGATCACCAGTTGGCCAATATATATACTATATAATATTGTATGGTGAGATACGGTGCAGATATCTCAACTTCACCATCTGCTCGACCATCTCTGGAATGTGTGCATGCGCAAAACACGCCTCGCACCACCGGACCTCTATCATCATCATCATCAGCAACAGCATCAACAACAGCATCAACAGCGAGTCTCAAACATCGAGAATCGAGATGCTATTCATATTCATATCGTTATCGCCGCTGTATGGCATAGCACCAACAAGTAGTAGAGATGGGTACAACTTGATGTTCTGGATCCAAGTATGATTACGCGTCTGAAAATTTTCTTTATGATCGGGGGCAATTGGCGCCACTCGAATGACGACATCGTCTTAATTGGAACGGCTACAGTTGTTGCAAATCACTGTCGCGCAAACCGCTCCTCACCACCGATCAAATTGTTTCAGACTGTACCATTTTTTTTTTTTTAGCTGCGAAGGTAAGAAAACGGTGCAAAAATTTACCACTTGTTGTTGCTCGAATTGGAGGCACACGATCGTCGAGCCACAGCCTGGGGTGATTACCTTTTTTGAGCCAGTCAGGTGTGACAATGTCCCGCCAAGAACAGGCGGACCAACCTGCCGGGCAACCAATACAAGCGAATTCACATAATCAATGCAAACCGTAAGTAGGCAGTATGGTTGCCCCCAGCGCCCTCAAGCTAACTCACCGCCGCCTCACACATATCGGTGCAGGTCTAAAGGTGAAATAAATTCCACTGATCACTGCGAGTGACACCTTCAAGGTTAAGTAGTCACCGCGATTAATGGGAATCTCGAATCGAACTCGCATGCGCACACGGCTTACACATATGTTGTGTGTGCGTCGTGTCACGGCTTTATTGTTTGTGGCCAGTGTACGAAATAGCCGCGAGAGAAACGAAACACAATTTAGAAAAAAAAAGATAAAATAAAACAAAAAGAAATAAAATTTCGCGTGGGACATCAAGTTGACGGTTTATTGCACTCGTACACACTTGGCCAGAGGAGCCATTTTTAGAAGCCCCGACCGTTTGGGGCGGACCCCTACGTTGCGCACCTTTTGCACACACGATGGCGCACACCAGCGGCACACTTGAGAGAGTGCGAGATTTTTTGGTTTTCTGGGACAAGTGTGAAGTTATCTTAAAAAAGTAAAGATAAGACAACGCAGAAGTGTTTATTCAATTCAACCGGGATTATGACGGATGCTTGGGTGGGCCGCCCTACAATATCTTGAAAACAAAAATCTAACAATTTCAGTAAAAATTATTTTGTAGATTTTTCTCATCACACCTAGAAAATTCCAGATTTTACTAAGAAATATCTGGCTGAGGTAGCACCACTAAGGCGACCGACGTGCACAAACCGGAGCTTATCGCAATTCTCCGTCGACTTAGCTATGTCTACCTCAAGTATTCCAGCGGGACCAAGCATAAGTAACAGCACCTCTTGAGCAATCTCATTACTGCCCAACTAATCGATCTAGCAAGCATGGTAGGTTCGAGAATCGATTACACTACCGACTGATTTCCGTCTTTGGTTAAGAACTAGTAATGACTTTAAAACTTGAAATCTGCTCAAATATTACAGCAAACGGGAAGTAAGCACAATATCGAGAATTGAATTCCCTATCATCACTTTAACATGGTGATTAACGTTCGTATATGTGGTATTGGTTTCCGTTGGTAAACGATGAGTTCCAAGATAGAATTTTTAATAAATTGGCTAATTAATGTTTGTGTGTGTGTGTGTGTGTGTAATCGACAAGTAATATACTAACTTCTTATTCAGTACGAAATGAGATTCGATTCCATTTACAACATATGCAAGTATAAATCAATTTATATTCGACTTTTTTTATTTTTAAAACTGTTTTTTTATAAAAGAGTATAAATTTCAAGACTCGATTTCTCTACTGTACATGCAGTGCTCAATCGATGACTCATTCAAAGTGAAATATCTTTTCGATTTCTTTAGTGTAGAACAAGAGAACCGTGGAAACCTCTTAACCCTTTTCCCAAAAACAGAGCCCGAAAACAATGAGAAAATATCGCGATAATCACATGTACCCAGGGTTCGAATTCGCATGGAATTGAGGTTATACAGTGCACGGAATCTGTGCCTCTTGCAAAATCCCAGCGGTTAGTGCAGCAAGCATGCCGGGAGAGTAGTGCTCGCGCGGGTGAACACTATGCATCCAATCTTTAGTCATGCCAGAAGAGATTACAGTCCCTCTTGTGTGCATTGTTAAACTGAGAAAATATCTGCACAAGTACCTTCGCTTTTACTGCCAGTCAGCATCTCGTCTACTTAGGAGATAGTAAGTTTGATTGATAAAGCTATTTCGTACTTTTGTCACTAAACTTAAAGTACTTTACAGAATTTATAGGATAAAAAAACGTAGCTGTAGTTAGTTCTGAATTTAATATTTTTTTTCCAAAATTTCTTAGTAAAAACTTTCCTGAAATCCAACTGTTGGTGCATGCTCCAAAATTGTTCATCGTCCGCCTATGAGTTCGAATATGCGATCGCGCAATCGTCCGCGTACACAGAGCTTTCTGACTGCGCAAGTGCTCCAGTTGCTTTGCTTGCAATTGCAACGAAAATAATCCAAAGACGACGACGGCGTCAGAGCAGCTCTATATTGTTGGATCGCCTTGCGCTTGCGCACACAAAAACCCATGAAATATGCTGGGAATGCAATTTTTTGTGGTCGCTACTTGTTCCGAGACTCGATTCGAGCACCGATCATGTAGACATCGTCGGTCTATTCACATTTTCTTGGAGCATTTAGTTAGACTGGTGTGTGGGGCTTGGGGTCTGCGGCCGGGACCGTATAGCCTCGCCCTTGTTAGGAGGCTGTAGAAAACTGCATTTGCATGCATGCATTGTGTGCACCGTGCAACGGGTGCGTTGCTCGATGATTTCGAAAGTGAATTTGATGGACGAGTTGGCCACGAGGCGGTGCGCGCAACAGTATAACAAATTAAATCGTTTTTTCAGCATACCGCCGCCACCACCGCAGCGGCCATAGGCCAACAATCGGGGAGGTTCACCTCACTTTATAATTACTTAATTCCTTCAGTTTCGTGGTAACGAGTCACCTTTCAGCACAGGTTGTGGGTTGATGCATAGCTCGCGCCGAACAAATGAATTTCGTTGTTGAAGGCATTTTTTTACCGTCACCCGTAGGGCTTCCAGGCGGCGAGACTCGGTGCATGCGCAACGACAGTGATCGATCCAAGACTCGAGACTATAAAAAGCAAGCAACTAGAGCGAACTAATCGAGGTCAAATGTTTATGTAGAAATGAAAAACGAGAGAAGCGTGCCCTTTGTTGTGACTGCAATACACCGGCACGATGGGGCATATGTGAGCTTGAGGACGTCGTCGGCCTCGGAAGCCCCAGCTTTCTGTTTGGCTTCGTCTATTTCTGGGTAGAAAATCCAGCTGGAGTAGCTCATGTGCCAATTTAATGCTCGTAAAACGTAACCTAGGCAATTCGACCCGTTCGATAAGAAGCCTCACAGCCCCCGGAAGAATACAATGTGCAATACAACTTCAGCATTGCTATTCGCATTCATAGTAACCTGAAAATGGAAAAATACTCTTATCGGCCGCCGTTTGCTTTATTATTGAGATTTTATTGACGCGCCAGCCATTGACTTTGACCTCAAAATGTAAACAAACGCATCGTGAGTCTGCAGCCACGTTATCGGCCATTTTCAAATTTGTAACTGTCGGCGGCCTATTATGATAGTTTATTGCTTTTTTGGAATAAAAAATATTGAAACAAATGAATTGCCGTAACCATCGTTCAAGGTGGAAACAAACACAAGTTTTACGAGCTTTTACCTTCACTTGGCAATGCCAAAGGAATTCTTCCGGCATCAACTTCAACAATATTTTAAAATTCATTCAATAATTAGTGATTTATTAAAATTTCATATTAAACTGGCACATGATGGACGAAAAGGCTTAATGTACATAGAGGAATTAAAAAACAAGTGTTCTTCTGGTTACTAATAGCGAATCGTTCCTAATCATTTTTTACATCAATATTTAATTATACAAATAAGCGCGTCTTCAAATTTGCATTGCACATACCCTTAACTGAGCCGCTATTGATTTTCAAATTTAAAACTTCAATTCTTGAAAAGTTACTTAAAAATAAAAGCATTGAATTGAAATGTTCTATATCGAATACCCCACATCATTTTCATTTCTACAATTGGCACAATAACCGTTTGCCATTTGTAATAAGCAAGATCATCATGATATCTCTTCATTCGTCAAGGCCAACAAAAGATTATATAGATCCACTTTATCACCTATAGATTTGGGAAACCTCAGTCAAACCAGTAAGCATCATCAATCAGGTACTGTAAAGCTCATTGACAATAAACTTGCTATCAAAAAGCAAACCGGGCGGAAGTGTCATAAAGTCAATAGAGAAATCTCTGAATAGCAGAAACTCCAACGGCCATCTGCTGAGACAGCTTCTAATGATTTTTTTTATGACAATAGTACTCGCCTCGAAAACGTCGCCTACGACTGACCCCAATAGACGGAAGATTTTTCTTAAAATTTATTACCCCTTCGAGCAAGCATCAATTTACCTCCGCCGCTGTCCAGTTTTCTACCCATCAAATTAGCAAAGGTCACGTCAAGACTTTCTCAGAAAAATCAATTTTCACTTTTTCACCGTGCCACGCTGCGACGACGATCCAGGCACTGCTCATCAAAATGGCAAATGACGAGAAATTGGTGACGAAAACTTTCGATTTTCTCGAAGAGCGTTTTGTACACATTTAAAATTTTAATTTGCTTTTAATTTCGCGTGATGATCGTCTAACAAGATCATCAATATTCATCCGACAACAGGTAGCGATCATAGGCTCACACGGGTCTCTAAAATCTTTTCACCCAAGAAAAATGCGTACCAACTAACACCAGGTGGCAATAATCCTTTGTGTATATAGAAACGGAACTATAAATACGAATCTCGAGCCGCATCCTGCGGCTAAACAACCAAATATTAATGTTCTGGTGAGCAAACTGTCGATCAACTTAATGCGCATCTCATATTGCACGCGTTCGAGTGCGCCCTATGCTTCACAGGATCGAGTATCGAACGAAGAAGACATCATACCGGGCTATTGGTGGGTTCAATTGAATTTTTATGGGTCTCCCTAGCATTCGAGATGATGAGACGTCGCCGTCGTCATATTCGATCATATTTCACAGTATGGTTTAGAGATGAGGCGCTGTGATGACGATCAACAGTCATCACGTTCATCAACAATGTAGCACACAATCAAATGATGATCGGTCGATAAAAAAGACTATCACTTCAGCATTTGTCCCGTTACCTTTAGTAAAGTACGTTTTGTTCGTTTCAAATACATATGCGCTGTATACCGCATTGTGGTAAGGCGCGATTTGCGCATGATCAACTCAGCCTAGCTTTACGGGAATTTCTCTTATATGGGAAGTGGATCTGAGGTGGTACCCCGTTGCACAAATTTATTTATCCATTCATTCCGACCGGCCGTGCAGTGCGGCGACATGTTTGAATGCGGTTTGGGTCCAGTGATTCATCTCGGTGTTAGATGTCGCTGCGGTTCGCGTGTTATATGGCATGTCAGGATGTTTCAAAGCACGTTAACGGTGACTTGTTGCGTGTTGTATTTCCGGCCTAGAGAGATTTCATATATGCTCGCGTATGGCACGGTACAGGGCAGCAAAAGAAGACAAGCAAACAGACAGGCAAACCTTCGTTGTGCATTTTGATCGAGGTACAAGGTTGCTGCCGGAATTCACCTTAAGAAATTGCGAGCTTCCCATCCATGGCACCGTGGCTACTACTTCTACAGCTGGGGCTGTTGAGGATGATGAATTTTTTCGCTTTTTTGTCTTTTTTATTATTCTTTTTTGCTCTTTGCACATTTCATACGAGCAAGATACAAGACTACGTTATCGGGGAAGTGATTTGAAGGTAGCTAAATTGAAAACAGCTCCGTGTTTCAACGTTATTGTAAATTTATTATGAGAAAAGCGGCTTAGGGCAAAAGGTTAAGCCATCGCAGACAAGGTCTCCTACTGTTGAGAATATTTACAAAATGCGGCAGTTATTGCTAGAACAATGAGATATTTTCTGAAGCTGATGCTTTCGGGAATCAATAATTTGCTTTTATCATTCATTGTTTCTGAACAATATTTTAAGTTTACGTCAGTATATTACACAGAAATATAAAAATTCAAGACTCGAGAATAAATTTAAATTATATAATATTTGATATTATAATTGTATTTTTTAAGTAAAATATTTGGCATATAATTTTTAAGTCTCAATTTCACAATTGTATTCACTTTTGATTTACATACCTTAATGTTAACCTTGGATGATTTTAAGAATTTTATGAAGATCTATAAATTTTGACACTCGATTTATAAATATGCATGTCACAAATAATTATCGTTGAAAATATGGCAAGATATTAAAATAACTCGTAAAGTTTTACCAGTTGAATCATTTAAGCCTAGAACCTCTTGACAAATCTAGTCGAACATCATGCGCAGGAAATAAAAAAAATTAAAATTACATTTACCTGGCGCGAGCCTAATTAGCCCACACAGCAAACACCAAGCTCGGGTTGGGTTTTTTGATTTTTTATTTTTATTTTTTCATCAGCCACCTCGCGATTCTCGAATGTTTACAAATTAATCTTGCGCTCAGTAGGTGCTCTTATCAGCGCCACGGACATACACAGAGCGCTTTACACCATAGCAAAGCACAATCCACGGGACTCATGGCCAATTACCTCGCAAGTGCCTGTGCAAATATTGAGCAATTCGACGCTCGAGCCGAGGATTGGTTTCGACAACTGGTTAGATAACGAGACTCGATCGCAGTATACGCTTTTTTGTACTCTTTCTTTTGTAGTCCAATTTGTGTAATCAGTTTCAATTAACGCACAGCAATAACACGGAATATTTAATAATTAATATTTTACTAGTTGTTGTGTGCTGCATACATATATTCAAATAGCGCTGCTGTTTCTTCATTTGGTTCTACGTTGATTGGAAGTCTCGTAGATTCGATAATGTAATTTGCACAGGTGTGAAATTAATTTGAATTTAAAACAGGCCTTGAGAATGTTAGTTTGGTAAGTGATTATATTATGGAATAATTGAATTTTTCTCTGTATTATTTTCAATTGTTTAAATTAAATTGAAATCGCTACAGCATTTTTTTCATTTTTTTAAAAATTGAATATATGAAGACCAGGCACTTACGAAACGCAAACCAATCCAACAAAAAAGACTCCAAGATGAAGAATTTTAATTTATTGGTCTTAAATATAAACTCAAATGCTCAAAAATATCCCCCTAATTGGCACTTTTAGTTGCCACCACTCCCATAGAGCATTTCGCTGATATTCAGTATCATCACTCACCTCAAAAGAAAATCTGAGTCAGTTGTCGAGATTTTCCCCGGGATTTCCTCATACGACGCACCATCGTCGTCCCGGTCCTGATTTTCTCATCTAAAAATAGGTAGCATGATTTCATTCACGAACTACGTGTGAAGGCATTTGCTCCCCCCAAAAACTCTTAGCAGCTAAGCAAAACGAAAAACTTGCACCGCCGAAACTGCATTCTCGACGCGTCTCGTCGTCGTTTAATCCCTTTTCCGTGGCGGTGATCTAAAAATAGCGGCATACTGCACTCCCAATGCAGCACCTCATCGTCGAAAAAATCGCCGAACTTGCAGTTCGAGGACTTAACCCAGGGTCTGTCTACTGATTCTCGAAAAGACGGGAACCGGTCTTGGCGGTTGGGCTGTTGTCATCATCATCGAAGACATGGAAACCTTTAATTGATGGAAAAAATGCAAGAAATGTGAAAAAGGTAAGAAAATGGAAAAACATGACCGCAACATCCCAATTCCCGTAAAAATAGAGAAGACCATTATAAATTGTCTGGATGAGTGGGTCTCTAAGCGCGGCGTATCTTGAGTCTCGAACAGTTGAGCTAATCCCCTGGGTTTGTACACCAGAACTGAAGAATCCAGAAACGGGGCAGGGGTCCGAGTCAATCCCGTATCTGGACTCTAAGGTCTGGTCCGGCCTTTCGGGTCCTGTCCTGAACATATTGCCAGTAATGAGCTAACTTGCTCGATTGGGATTTTGCTGCTCTGGTCGATTGAATGCCGGCATGTTGTGTGGTGCCTTAACGTCTGACTAACCTCCTGGACCTGCGGGCGGGGTCAGACGAATGATCGAGAGATGCGTGACGAAGAGCACGTAGCCGCAACAACGACAACGTTTGGTTTCTCCAGGAGCCTTCTGTTGTCATTCGATATGACGATACCCCTCTGGATGAAAAGAAAATCCACTTGAGACAGCTAGTGGGTGAACGGAGTGTCACCAAAGGATTTCATCTTGTCGGTGACTAGCATGGCCTCGTCTTGAGGATTCAATCAGAGCTGAAAGACAGGTAAACAAACCGACAGAGAACTTCCACAGATTTGCCTGTTTTCATTCTGAGCACGAACGACGCACTCCAGACGCGGCTGTTGTTTGTCGGATGGAATTTATTCTTTTTTTCTCTCTGTTCGTTGTCCCTAGTAGAAATAATAATAAGGACCAGATTGCGACCAAGCAAAGCTTAAGGCATTAATCGTGAGACTGAGTAATAACTGATTTAGGAGTCTGAATGAAAAAATTACTTAATAGACTGCTGTTTAGGCATTTTGATGCATGGAAAAAAAATTTAAATTAATTCCATGCTTCGGTTTAAACCTCGAACCCTCGTATATCACCAGAATACTACTCGCATTTCTGTACAAATACTAAGGAGTGGTACACCTTTTTTGCAAGCCGTCGAGAAATAAGTACTACTAATATTAACACGAAATTTTTTTTATTTTTAGGGATCCTACCAGCGCTTCAGAAAACGTTTAAAACCTTAAGAGAACAACATCTACTACAGCAAGGTAAATCTTTTGAGACCTGATCAATCCCTTTTCTTTTATAGCCAAACGACACTTACATAATATAAATTGAAATTTAAAACGCTTTCTGAATTTTTGCATTATTTTTATATAAAATTTTCCATATCGTGTTATTAGTTTCGAGTCACACTTATATTAAATTTAATTCTAGATAACGTTTACAAAATTTATTTTCTGAGGAAAAAAAATGTATCGAATTATTTCGTTTTATAGATTTGTCTTGAAAATTGAGACTTTGAGAACATCAAACCTTAATTCTTTAATAAATGAATATTCTTCTTTAAAGTCGGAGAAAAAAGTTATCATATTTCAAGTCCCTCTATTAGAGACCTTTTTTCTGAACACTGTAAAACATATCACAAATTAGCGGTAGATTCTTTCTCTTCTTAAGAATATAGGTCAATTGTATGCCATCTTTGTTTGGTTTATTTTGTTCTCATTGATTTCTTAACGATGTTCAGAATTTAAATTGCTGTAAAGATAAAAGTTTTTTTTTTTCAGTTCAGTTAAGAAATTTATATTGAAGCCCTTAATGACGTACTAAACACTAAATTGCTAAAATAAGTACTAGCCCTTAAGATTTCCACTACTCCGTATCATTCCACTACAAATTCGGTAAATTTGGCGAAAACCAATTATTCCGCCGCTTTGTCGATACTCCCACGAATCGTAAAAAAAAAGAGTCCCATTCTGAATGACACCAGTAAAAAAAAAGAAAAGCCAGAAAAATATAAATTGCCAAATTCTCGCGAAATCGTGAATCAGCGGCGCGATTTTACGTGCGGTAACAGCAATGGCAACACATGGAAAATTACACGGGACTGCTGTGCAGCAACTTGTTTTCATTAGAAAAATCGCAAAAATTGCCATTCGAAACCGGAAAGACATTGGTGTAATGTGAAATAAGAAACACGAACGACTCCATAAAATTATTGAGCGCTCAAAAAGACAACAGTGGGCAGGCAATGTTTTATGACAGCGAGTAACTACTTTTTTTTTTTTTTGTATTATTATTATTTTTATTTTTTTAATAACCCGAATTTCGCATCGTTGTGTGTTTGAGAATCACAATAATTTACAGTTATGGGCGACTAAGATTGCGGTGAAGATCACATAAACACAGGGAAAATTCGAAAAGTCGTTAAAATTTTGTCATTTTCTTTTTTCGATGAGAAACGGAAGAAATGAGACAATCAAAGGGCCAAAATACAACAGTCTGGAACAGGTTAAACATTACTAATAAGATTGCTAATAATAACAGCTTGAAAATGAACATTTGTTATTCAGAAATCGCGTGTTCTTTATGTGCATACACGAGGCTAATTATAAATTAAATCTTCATAACACACACACACACAAAAAAAAACATTACGGATAATTCAGAAAAACATTTTTGAAATATTGTTAATCGCCGAATGAATTTACATGAATGAATATGAAATAACTATTCAGTTTTAAATTAAATTTGTATACTGATAACAATTCCATCGTGGGTTTTTTTTTCATTTTGGACGTTTACAGTTATATTATGTATTTATTTTTCCAGAAAAAAAATTTTGTCATCAACATTTTCACTTTCAGTCCAAAAATTTTAGAAAATCATTTTATTATCGGAATAAAATTCCTCTGCCTAACCGGAAAAAAAAAAATTTTTACCAAATTTCAAAGCACAATTTCTTCGCATTTCTTTTTATCTAAAAATATATGTCCAAGTAAAGCGCAATAACTCGATTTTAATAAAATAATTTTAACAATCCGATTAATCGAAATAATTAAGCTAAAACCTTTTTAAAAGGTATTAAATCCAATTCAAACATGATGACTTTCTAACAAAGAAGTATAATTTTAAAAAAATTGATATTTTCAAATGTTCTTAAATTCATTATCAAGTTTTATTAATTATTGGTGTTAAGAAATTTCAGTTGATCTTAAAACAACAAAGTCGAAATTTTAACCATAAAAACGTTGATAACCTGATTAGCGAAATTATTTCCTGATTGTGTTTTTCCTATATTACGTTATCTTGGTTCATTTTAAAAATAAAATAAAACAATTTCTAGAATTTTAAGTGGTTATTTAAAAAAAAAAAAAGAATCGAAATTTTTTACACTCATTTTATGTATATTTAGCTATTAAATTTAAATCGTCTAACAGATTCACGAAGAAAGACAAATTCGCCTTTTTTTGGGAAATGCTTATTGAATTTTTATTCGTCTTATAATGAAACAAATATTTGTTGTAGTTTTATTAGAATTTTATTTTACAAACGATTTATAAGAAGATTAAATTTGTTTCATCCTTTTGGAAAATCAACCGAAAATTTAAAATATCATACTTTAATTAGTAGGCTGTTGAGTGGAGATGCTGAAGATAGTCTTTCTGGTCTCACCTTTTAACCATTATTTCTATTGTTACTTGTTCCATGACCCCTCGTTTATTTTTAAAGGATTGCGGTTTCAATGGGACCAATAGACAGTTAAGCATAGAGTAGAATTATTTAATAAAACATTATGTCAGTATTAAGCTGAACCTTACCCGGTTTGATTCCAGAGCAGCAGCGCTATGTTCCTCGCGCTGTCGAAAGCAATGACTACATTTGCTCTTGTTGAAGATGTTTGGTGTAAACTTGCGACAATCGGTCGTCCTTGTCCCCATGGCTCCACCAAAAGAAGTTCACCTTCTTCGTCTTATTCAGACTAAAAAGACAAAAATACCGTTCGACGACAATGCACACAGGCGATACTCCTTCCTGCAGAAGGAGTCGACTTGAACTCTGATAAGAAACACGTAAAAAGGATCACTTTTTAACGCGTAGTAGCCAAGCACTTCCCGCCATTTTTTAGGATTCTTTTGGCGTTTCTTTGCATATTTTTATTTTTATCGCCAAAGAGAAAAGAAAATATCAAGATTCGATTTAATTCAAAATTTTGAAATTCAAACCACTTAAAGACACTTTGTAAATCACTTCTTTTTTGACCACAAGGAAAAATAACAGTCCGGCGACGAAGTCTCGACAGAAACTCGAAAGAAAAGGCAACAAAAATTATTATTCGGGGGCACCACCTCGTTTAGACAAACTGATTTGCAAAAACTTTTAGCAAGAAACGCGCACGTATCGCTTGCGTTAACTTAGCCTCAGCTACCTTAGCTCAAGATCGATCTTAAGATCTCTAGAAGTTGTTGTGTGCCCGCTGTTTAAAGATCTGTTTCTTCGAACGATGAGCGCACCTCGTTACGCGATCGCAGACGAACTTTAGAAGATATTCTATATGTGACTTCTCAAGACGAATCTTGTTTCAGGTCGTCGAATATCGCGCGGATCACTTCTCGACTCAATCCATACGCCTCAAATGCATTCACGGTACTAAACGGAAACTTCGCCGACTCGATACTCTTTAGGACCCTGGAATGCCACTGGAACGTGCTAAGTCTCAACCGAAACGAAAACAAAACAGAGCCTAGATGAGAGCAGACCAGACATTCTCTTCACTCTACCTGAACACATTTCCATTCTATACATGCGCATTCCTGTACATATAGAGCCATTGGAAATGCCGCTTTTAGTTTTCGAAGAGAGACTCGCAGCTTTGCTTTTGGGGGAACCTAAGGAAAAAGAGCGCTGAATTTAGGTCAGACAATTTTCGGCATCGTTTGGGAGAACACATGGGCACGCGGTTCCTAGAAGGAGGTAAGTGATAGATTATTTATAAAACGTATTTTTTATACTTTCAGTACACTGCTCCTTAAAACACACCTAGGCTCTGGGAATAAATCTTTTCAGATTAATCATCACGTTCCTAAGATGCGACTCACTCTTAAAACTTTGTTTACATTCTCTGTAAGAAAAGTGTTACCGTAGTATATCGAAATTTTCAAGGTAATCTGCAAGGGTAAGAAACATTTTCAGAAATGCAAGATAACGATATAAAATATTTCCAAAAAAATAATCTAATCTCTATACTAATAATAAATAATAAATGATTTCCAAAATAGTATAATATTTACATTTACGTTGATTTAATATTTCGAAAATGTTTGCAAACATGTTTGGCAAACATGGGCTCAACGTTAAGTAAACATAAAAATAAATGTCCAAAAGTCAGTTGTTAGGCTACTGTTGTTGGGACAAACATAATATAAATATGTTAAGGCTCCAAATTATTATGTGCCAAACATTACACCCAACCCGATGTTTGCCAACAATGTTTTCAAAACCCAACCGTGTTTTCAAATTTTCTCAATTTCTCAAAAATATATCATCAATTTATTTGACGAACTTTTTTTCAATAATTCCCCAACATTTATTAAATAAGTTTTTAGAAGAATCCCAAATGTTTGCCCGACATTAGCCGCAGACTAGTCTAACATCAGCCCAAAATCAATCGTAGATTATCTCTGGCTCTTTTGAGCTAGTCTTGTATCAATTTTATACTTAATTTAAGTTAGAAATTCAAAACAAATCAAATAGATTAGAATACATGCGTCCTTAGAAGGTTTATAATGCTTATTGATATCTAGAGCAATTTTCGAAAGAAGACGGATCTTCTCACGACTTTCTCGAGTACCTAACGGATACTTGGACCTTTTAAAATAACTGTCCCCTATCGAAGCGTAGGTGCATGCCTGTCGTGATATACAATTCTCAAGTTACTGCACTGTAGCCGATCCTCGCGGATCATTTGGCAAGCGTCATCAGTGCATCAATGACCGTCATCATCATCACCATGATCGTCTCCTCAAATAGAAATCTAGTGCTCATCTAACATTGCCTAAGGTGACCTAACAATAAGCCCGGGTGGGATGACACAAAAGCTTCAGTGCCATCAAATTAGCTACTGAGATGCTGCACGGGATTCAATTACACTTGATTGATCCGTGGACCAGCCACCGGAACGTGATAGTGGTCAATCTAAACCAAATCCAAATCTAGTTGAATGAAATTAGGACGCGCGACTATTTCGTCGTGTGATCGTCGGCGCCATCTCGTAGACGTCGAATTGCTGTCGCGCGACGGCGCCGTCACATTCCCAAGCGCACGCGAACCATACGTGGCGACACGGTGGACGAAATTCTTGCGACAAAACCATTAGAGACGCTTTTACAAATCGATTTCGCCCCAAAAGAAAAAATATGATCAAAGTAAGAAAAAGAAGAATTGAATCATGGCTGTCCCGATGATGATTGATTCGCGATTAATATTCGTGTCATGAGATTGTCACTGCCAGGACGGTATACAGTACCTAAGAAAAGAATCTCAACGTTTGCCGCGTACCTCTTGAGGTGCTTAATCTTTTCGCGTGGCTTTGCGTATTGTTTACGGGTTGGGGTCAGGTATTCAGGTTGGGCCTATATTAATTTCTTAAAATAAAACTACGCCAACGTTAACTGCGACTACAACGAAACGTAGATGTATATTGGCCTGAAATTCCGGGGAAACTTTGTCACCTGCACGCGCGCAATTGCACCACACCAGCTAATGAGGTTTTGGTTTAGTGAAAAGATACATAGAAGCTCCAGGGAGAAAGTCGACATTAAATGAAAGAATGTTTGTGTACTTAGTCCTATGGCAGCAAATTTTTACCTTGCGGCTGATGGTCATTAATCATGGATCAACTGAGGAGAACTGGACTATATTTCTTTTTCGGTTGCTAAAAGGAGAGCTTTAAAGAATTTTGCGGCTGTCGTACAACAGATTGTCTCATTGAGATACCAACATTAATTGAGGCTAAAGGTGTGGTGTCTGTACAAAACGTTTAGTCGTAAATAAACAACATTTTTTTAACTTTATCTCTTCACACCTCATATTCATTCATTCATCAGGCTCTCAGTGGAATATTTATTTTTAATCTAAATCTATACCTTAGAGTCTCCATTTTAAGGCTAACTTTAGAGATTTATCTTAATGGTCTTTTCTTAAACAAATTTAATCCGATTTTGTCTTGAATATATTTTTGAGAATCTTAAAAACAATATTTTAATTAAATCTCGTAGTTTTATATTTCGCCTTTGAATGATCATTTTTTTCACTTCATTTCATTCTATTTTACTTACATAGCCAAACATGAGATACCAATTAACTGACATTAGGGACAGTACTAACATTCTCTTGAGTTCATAACAAGCCTATTACAGCCAATAAAATCAGCTCACAACTCTTTGAGTCCTACTTAGTTGCAACTAAAGCCTATTTTCCACTGAACTCTTGAAGTAGTTCACTTAACAGTGTGACTTAGGGTCATAACCCAATGTCTAGCAATCTTTCAACGCCTCAATCAGCGCGATGTAAGGCATTTAGTAAAGACAGGCTAATATCATGCGTTGGCCTCTATCACCTTGCTCTCGACCGCTGTTGTATTTACATATGACGTGCAAAAAATCTTTTTTTAAGGTAGTTAACGGGTATACGGCCACGCCACGAACGAAGCCATTAACGCATGCTCGAGTCTCGAAAGTGGTTAACGACTAGCGCGCACACCTGGTCTGGGGGTCCATGGATGACTATCGGGCGCTATACTAGATTGTCGATAACTGACCAAAGAGACCCGGAGAAGGTTGTTGGGACCAATTCCTGGAAAGGCCGCATAAAACATTTTACATCTTATATTCATTCACTTCAATGTCCGTGCAATTCGCTACATTATTGCGGCTCGAGCCTCTATGATAAAAATATTCCCTCCCGTCGACGTCGCAAGGCATTTTGTGGCGGTATGTGCTCTTCAGCAGCCGTGGGTGCACAGTTATCTATCCAATTTTGGTTATTGCATCGACGAGCCGCACCAACAACAACCATGACGTGCATGTGCACTTCGTTGAGTTCAAACGAGTCTCGAAATGATGGAGTGAAAGTGAAAACTAGGCATGGTGTGAAAATATTCTTTAACGCTTCCTGGTAATGAGGAAAAAATGAAAAATTTTTCTAAAGGAAGTTAAAAGTTGTGGACATGAGTGGCTTTTCTTCTCAATAAAGTACCCTTCCTTGTCCGTTTGTTTGTCACAAGCATAGTAATGGGTTTTTTCTGCGAGTCACAAGCATAGTAATGGATTTTCTCTGCGAGTAACTTGTTTCATTGTTTTTCGCGAAATACAGGTGCTACCTCGTGGTAATTGATGTTAGGAGCGAATTTTAGGCATACAAATACATTCCAGAAATAATTCATTGAGACAAGTGATGCACATAGATAATTATTTTTCACTGCCTAGTTTGTTCGTTAATCTGCGCACCTTAATCAATTATTTTCGGTATATATTTTCTTTCCTCTTGGCACAATTTTACGAAAGCAAGAAAAGATCATGCATATAAAGATCATATGATGAGACATATTGAAAAGAATAAGAAGACGCTAAAGGTTCACTTTGTAAAATTTTAAAATCCCTGTTCATCCTCTTCTCAATCATTCTTCAAATCATTCAGAGGTTTTCCATCTTAAAGCTCCTGAGAACGAGATATTAATCGGTTTTTCCTTCTCCTAAATTGTTTCAAAAGTATCAGTAACGTCTTAAATGTCTCGGAAACCTTAAATTTATTACTCTTATGAAAATTAAAGGTCATAAAAGTAGCCTTTCTAACTTAAATCGAGCATGACTAATCTACCAGGCCTAGGGTTATTGACACCTTACCCACTTGCCGACCTGGTCACAGTCTATCATCTTCTATATCTAGCAAGTGCGCCCATCCAGTCAAAAAAAAATTCAACATTTCCCGGACCTTTTTGTTTTTTATAAAGACAGATGCTGCTGCTGCGATGTGTTTGGAGCGATCTTTCCCTTGACTGCTGCACAACAGCGCGACCTGAACGGCTTTATCTGAATTTATCGCGAGATAAATCTAAACATTTTAATTAAGACGAAAGAACATAGCGACCATAAATTATTTTCAGAGCTCATTTCCCCAGGTGGAGATTGTTGAACGTCTGTCGTCGGACCCCCCTTTTTGGTGGTGTTCTAAACAGAGTTGGAAGGGCGCATATCTTGAGAACAAATGATCTTGGGAATAGAGCATGAACGATGTAACAAGGACGTCCAGGAAAACTGGACTGGACTCATTCGAGTACGCCTTAATACTTTGATTAACTTAGAGTTTTGCTACGTTTTTCTCATATATTTAATATTTGCACTAATTATTGAATCTAGGAGTCTACTTTAAACTGCATCCAACGTCCCTACGCTAATGAAGATTCACTCCTCAGATCGAACGTCCAGTCATTTAGCCAACCTGTGCGGCGAAGTAGCACGTTTATATCCGTCCTCATGCGAAATGCACTCTGTAAATAGTACCGCATGTTTTGAAGAAAATCATACCCGTGCGCTCTTCTGCAAAAAAGGAAGAAGCATCCAAACCAAACTGGGCAAAGTCTGTTTAGGTCAGGGTGGTTCTGTTTATGCAAGTAATTTACGCGCTTGTGCCAAGTGCAAACGGCTACTGGGAAGATGTGAAACGCTTTTCATATATCTTCGCTAATTTGTACGATTTTTTCACAATTTAATCAAAATTAAATTGTTTACTTTACGTCGTCGAAAAATAAAATAGAACCAAATTATTACTTTAAGCAAAGGTTTTACTCAGTTGCAGTAAAGAATATGAAAAACAAATTAAAACAAATTACTAGTACAATTCTGAAAGAGATCTTAAAAACAAGAACAAATTAAAACAAATTACAAGTACAATTCTGAAACAGGTCTTAAAATTTTGTCATAAAAATTCACATTTAAGCCCAAATAAGTAGGATAATCATTAATTTATTCAGATTCGATCTAAAGTCTGAACAGAAATGCTACAATTTCGCACTCGAAAATTTTGTAAAAGTTTCATGAACCGAAAAATGCCTTGAGGTTCACCGAATGATCAGTGGTTTCAATTAAACAATCAAAATACCCTCGGCACACCCGCAGGCAGCTTCTAATTTACAATCTTTTGAGGGCGTTATCACACCGGTCATAGAATCAATGAGTCAATTACCAGCAGCAAAACGAATCGCTCAACAAATTTGTACGGCACAAAAGACAAAAAAAAAAAAAAACAAGATCGCGCTCTACAAAATACCTCGAGAAGAGGTTTTAAGTAAAGAAGAAAAAAATAGATTCGAACGCAAATTTCCGCACTTTAAAAGACTTGCGAAGTCATTAGAAGCCGGCAATCCTCTTAAGGCTCCAGACAGATAGTTCTAAGCATCATCACATCACACACTCCCCTTTGATATTGGACTTAAAAATCAGGTTGAAAAAGTATAAAAGAAATAATGAATTGAAAAAATCCACAAATCCCGCCAAGAGAGATCCACAGAAGGAGCAATTAGAAGGTTTTTGCCGGTGTGATGCCAATTCCACGACGGGGTCAAGATCTCACAGTACGACGGCGGCGGCATGGTATTCAAACGAGAGGATCTCTAACTAATCCGCAGCCAAAAGGCGCAACAAGTAGAAAGGTAAATAAACAGCGAAAAAAAAACGCGGTTCGATTTTCAAGTCGAACGTACTGAGACTAATTATGCTGGCTGAGTTGCCTTTCGGCAAATAGGAGGTTTCGAGTCTCGAATCATACTGCGCGTGGCTAAGACTGATTTGTATCCGAATTTTGTTCGTGGGAAGCGTCAACCGTTTTGTGTTTGCACATGTCGTTAAATGAAAGTTAAAAGAATGCTGGTATTGCTACTATAGAGGGCGCTTTTTGTCTGTCCGAATTCTAGGCCTTTGTATAATAGAGATCAAAGCCCTCGGAGGCGGAGAGCCGTCCGCAAAAAAACCCTGTGCTAATTTGGGTGATTGCTTGGTTTATGATGATTTCACACCTCTGAATATAAAAATTGCAAATTCCCACACTTTGGACAAATCGAGACTACTTTCCATCTGCGACAAACAGACAAACACACCTGACAGGCGTCGACCGTTAATTGCTAATAAAGTTTGACGCGTTTTTATGCATGTTCAGCGATATCTAAAGATCCATTAGTAATGCTGACCTATTACCTCGTTTAATTATCCCTGCGGCAATGTCCCCATTGCGGCGTGCTGATTTAAAAAAAAAAAACCAGGGGAAGATTTATTGGTGATTTAAAAGAGGAAACGCGCGATCACTTGTTGTATGAGATATGCTTCGAAGGAATAGGGCTCCGCCACCGCAGCTAGAGCACTGGAGGTTGACTCTCTGTGAGTTAAATTGACGGCGCGCTCCACTTTCAAAGCAATTAAATGATAATTGGACGAATTATCTGAACAATTAAGATGAAAGATTGGCAGGTGAATCTGTAGGTTATAGAACAAGATATGAGTGGGAGATGCTGTTGATGGCGTTAAAAACTTTATAGGCTTTCGAATTATGTGAAACTTTTAACGAGTGAGTGCTCGTTAAACTGATATAAAATTATTCTGTTTTCATTAATTATTAATCTTAATTGTCTACTTTGTAGTAACAGTTCCTTTAAACTACTTAATGCAGCAAAAGTTATCAATGAGTTAATACATCAACGGCACCTTTGGGAATAATCGCAAGGCTAAATCGAGCCTCGAGAAAGTTCTGAATATTTCTTTAGGCTTAATGCCACTTCCAAGGGATCAATTAATCATTTTCACTTCTGTTCAAAATTCTTTTGAAGAATTCCCGCAGTTACCAAAAGAGAAAAAGAAGAAGAAAATCGTCATATTCGCCAGCAGCCAAATGAAAAAAATGCAGATTGTTGTCGATACTCGAATTTGTCAAAGTTCCTTTACTCGTCTCAAGTGAGATTGATTTATCGCCCGGTTAAAAATTTTTCGCCGGCCATATACCTCTTTTAATGCCGTCACGGCAGTCATCGGGTCATGTTGTGCGATCTTTACTTTCATCTCTTCACGCGACGGGGGCAAATGGGAAAATTGGCATAAGTGCCCTCGAGTCTCGACCTGTTCCATACGTATAAGTACTGCTGCAAGACGAATTTAGCACGCCAGCTACGGGGGCTACCGGTTGGTTCTTTTTTCTATACTATACCGTGCGGAGCTTATCTCTGCATTTGGCGACGAGGCCGTTGACGATATTGCAGTTGCTTTAGTAGATGATGCCATCGGTAAGCCAAATTGGGGCCTGCGTATTCGCTGTGCACTCAGCAAACAGGTGGCACTATCGCAGTAACACAAAACTGACCATTGCCGCTACGTTGATGTAATATTTCCACAGGCGACAAAAGAACCGCGGCCAATTAATCACTGGACACATTTTGGTGATCCGATCATGCCGGCACGATATGCACCCAATTTGTCTTATTTTGAAGGAAAAGGATTTTTGTGTATTCACTGCCCAACTTCCTGATAAGCGGCGTAACCAGAGAAGTCTCCTTCGCTGATTTATGGAAATATATTATTTTTTTGCACGACTATCGCAAACCTAACTACGGGCTCGTTTTAGTACGAAGACGCATTATTTTTTGTGTTTTCTATTTTTAAAACTTTATATGCATTAACGTCGCCACGCCATGTGCTGTGTCATTGCACTTTGACCAGCTTTGCGGTAAAAGCGGAATTCAGTTGAACCACCGTATGGACGTGCTGGAATCGCTTAGAAAACAATAAAATAACAAGAAAGGACACGGTCGTCAATCATTAGAATTTCAGCAGCAGCGTAGGCAAGTCCATGGTCGTTAAAAGTGACGAATTGTCAACTTGCCCTCGAAGTCCTTTGCGGTGGTCGAAACTGCAATTCTTCATAGTTCGTTGTCGTGTGCGACTACCTGATTAGAATAAATTTCTATTGTCCATCGCAGCGCACTGTGATGAGAATGGTATAACATGAGCAAAATGCATTTTCTTTCGATACTCGAAAGATTGCCGACAAGTCACACGGTCAATGCATTCTTGAATTTAGTATTTCTACATATGGAAAGCCGCTAGATAATCACAAGGTCAACGCATTCCTTTCTTGACCTTCTCGATATTAACTGTTTTAAAGAGAAATTGAACACGTCCTTTGTTAATACATTTATAAAGAACGTTACCGTGAATATCAATGAATTTCTTGATTTACTAATCATAAATTTTCCACCTTTTCCGACGAGATGAAATTGAAAAGACAAAATTCAAAACGAATATTTTTCAATACTCGACAGATTATAAGCTAATCATATATTCAAAATACCCCAGTCAGTCAACCTTTTAATAATCACAGAGCCTTTAATCGCCTTTTCAATTCATTCCCGTCTGCACCACCTAAAGTCCATTATTTACTGGTTGTAATTTAAGGAACGCAATATCACCACAAGAACCCTAATCATTGTAACCATTTCCAGTACAAATTAATAACGAAAACAATAAATCCACGTCTGACTTAGATCAAGACATGGAAATCCAGGTTGAGACCCCTTAATTAATTGGGCACCCATATAATCCTCGTTTGAAGAAAATCGAGACTAGGGCAAAGGGAATACATTCGGATGAGTCCTCATTAATCAGCCAGATCTGTAGCCGGGGTTGAAGGGGGTACATTAAACCAAGTTTTTCCCTTCGAATAAAAAAAGGAAGAGAAAAAATATAAATTATCCCCGACATATCCCTGATACAGACTTTGTCAGCCGATCTGGAGACAGATGTAAAATGTGGCCAAGGTACCTCTCCTATGGCATAAAATGTCTTGACCGCCTCGAACGCATCTAATACGCATAAATTAGATGGCTTTGCCTCCTTTTTATGATGATCCCTCACCCGCTGATTGATTCTCGGCTCGCGACAGAACAATGCCATGATGGACAGTCTGTGAAAGGGTTCTTTAGGTTGCTCTTCTAGTGACTTTTTGTCATTTCCATTGCGCTCAGGGTTTCTTTTTTATTTCTTCTTTTCCATCGCCCTTTTGCCGTTTGATGATGGAAAAATTATCTGCCGCTGGGATTATAATGAATATAAATGATTTCGGCATTAAAGCCGCAGCCCAGTCGCGTCCACTGCATTATCGTCCTTTGCGCATTCATCTCTTTGGGGATTTTTTTATTGTGTGGTAGAGACCCCTGTGATTAAGTGACGTTTCTGATCTACGGACGTCTCTCGGATAGCATCGGAGCCAGGGCACGCACACAAAACGTCCGCTTAAGTGCAGTGATTTGTTTATTTTACTTAAAAAGTGCTTTTGATTGATCCTCGGAGAGATAGAACGTTCAGGCCCTTCAGAATAACATGGCAGCTGACAAAAGCTACGATAATGCGATGGAAAAAAGGCTTGGCTTTTGGTTTATTCCTTCTGCAGGACGGGCACGTGGATTTAATTAACAATTCATGGGGCTATGAATGATAAAAAAAAGTAAAAAAATAGGAAAATTACATAGAAGGAAAATGATCCATTTGCAAATGAGAAATATTATAAAAAAAACTTAAACCGAACTTGTGCAAAGCGCTGAGTTTGAACCAGTGACTTTTCAACCACCGAGCGTTAATCTCTGACATTCTGCACAAATTATCAGACAAATTTTAGAAATGTGGAAATAAGTCACCTATCTGCTTTTATAAAATTTCATTGATGTTGTAACGTAATGCAACTAAAATAGCAGTAGATATGTCGCCGCATTTTCCCAGATGCTTATCAATGTCGATGTCACTTAGAACCAATTCGAAATCTGGCACGCTTCGCACTTCCTGCTTTCCTTGACAGCGCTGGCTGTGGCGTCCGGAGGCAGTTGTGTCTGCAGTTAAAAGACGGTGGCGATGAAGTAGACTATATATAAGACATTGCAACAGTGAGAAACCAGATTTGAGTCTAGTCGCAATAAATCCTCCGCAGAGGCAGCAGAAATAGAGAAAGCTTCCACCGAAACATCAAATCTCACTTTAGAGTAGTCACAAATTTTATTTCTTGTCCTAAAACAGCTCCAACCGTGCGATCAACTTAACTGACTGAAGTTAGCTAGAAGCTAAACCAGGCGGACTAGATCCCAAGAGTGGTATTCCTGGCGTTTAGGTCTAGGTGGCTAGTAACCTAGCCCCATGGGGCACTGTTGCTGACACCCCAGATGCTATGAAAATCTTGTCTGCAATACAAGCGACGACGGTGCAGCCAGAGCAGACATAATTTCGGGAAGTACTGATCAACTTGGCGGGCACATGAGATATGTGCGAACACACCGGACAACCGGACTCGCCCCAAGAGAAGACAGGCTAGGCCGGCCACAAGAACATGGGTTGTAAATAAGACTAGTGGACAGCTGGGCGAAACTCTATAAGCCTGTATAGCCGGCAATAGCAGCAGCTAGAGCATAGCATCCACCAGTCGTCGCACCACGCGGAAGCCTTTCCTTTTCTATAAGCCAGCAGCAACGGACATACCGACATATACGTATATGCCGGCAGTGCAGACATACGCCTGTAACTGTAAATATAGAATCGGAGCAATAACTTTACTAAATAGATGTTCAAGCGGCCGGCAACATGCTGCTGCAGTGAACGCAATTAATAACCAACGCATCTGGCTTCCTTGTAGGATCCTGGGCATTTTGTGTTAAACAATTTGCCTACACGTCGCACATGACCAGCACCATGGGCATAAGCATGCAGATGATGGTATGGCAGGGCTGGTAAAACGGCGAAATGGCGACGGTAGATGGCAATTTTGTCACGTGCTAGAACCACACGTTCTGTTCCCAGCTTCAGCATCCAATAAACAATAACAGAGCATGCTTCCCTCACCCTGGATCTTCCGCGTACCCAGTCGTATCATTATGGGGACGGTTTCAGAATTTAAATTTCTAATTATTTTTCTTCGTTGCGGTGGAGCCATTACAATTACCTTAAATTGTGGCCCGAAGGTTGGGATAGCAATGATTTAAAACAGATACCAACATTACTAACTAAGAAACCGGACCTTTTGTACGGGGCCTTGCCCAATCTTCTGGGTGAGGTGCCCAACCCGAACCCAAGGGATACTTTGATCCTTCCCGAAACAGTCGATGCGTACCGATGATGGATATTGGTACCAGCAGCACGCATGGTGGGGTTAGAAGACGTAACCTACGTTGCAGAGTGAATATCCATTGTCGTGTACTCTTATTAATATTAACGTCTTGTCAGACGGAAACATGGGTACTGGTTGGTGTGTCTTTTTGTATGCAAATAGTGTCGCACTGCCTTTGCCCGTCGCACTCTCTATACATTTTTCGATTATAAATTCCATAACTCTTCTGGGCTGTCTCCTCTTTGGTGCGCCTATTGGTGCCGTATGCAAGGGAGAAGCAAAATGTTTTCGCCTTCACCTTTTGTCTGCTCGAGCAGATAGTTAGAATCTATCACTTAGCTCTCTGCGCTAGATGCCACACGGTGTAACCGATGAACACACGTATGGATGTCATTGACTTTTGAGGGAAAAAGGGTGTGTTTGCAAATGTTTCTCAGGAAAAATGTCTTTTATTAGATCTTTTGTTGTTTACTTGTAGGTTTATTTCGTAGAAAAGCGTCTAAGTTGTTTTGTTTTTTAAGAACAATGATATTGCATTTTTCTGATTAAATTTAGTTTGATTCCTTACTATACTGAATTGAAAATAATACAATAATGTTAAAAACGACATCAGTTGTAGAAAATTTATCATGCACTATTGAAAAGTAATATAGTATAATTAAAAGCTGATCTTAATGGTAATCAGATTCAGTAACGAGTTTAAATCACTTTTCTGTAGTGGGTCAGGCACCGTAAATCGAGTGATCAACTAGGAAATGAATTGATCTGTAATTAAAAAACCGAAAATTTATAAGATAAAGTTTGAATCGTTGCAGATAGATTATATTATCTTCATAATTCTTTTGACGTAACTATTCGTAACCTTTAGGGTGAAACTTTCACGATCTTATACAATAAATCTTCAATGTCTGTGACCACAGTTTAATTTTCCATGCCTCTTAGCAAAAATAGTAGTTTAAATTTCTTTTTTCCTGCTAATAACGGTTCCTTCCCATGACTAATAGACATCTCGGAAATTTCCTACAAAACTTTTCCCTTTCAAGTCCGTCAATTTTCGCATAATTTATTGTCATCGGGCGTACCATGTTCCTGCCTGTCTGTCTGTCTAATGGTCCCACAATCCAATCAGAACCAAAGGAGAGAAGAGATGTCATAACATCGCATCTTCGTAGGAGGCCCAATGCCGACGGTGGCGTTATGCTACCATTAGTACCGTCGTCACCAACACCACATCATCTGATGATCGTTGTCGTTATCTACTTCCGCAAGAAGTCACTTTCTCTGGTGGTGCGAATGCACCGCCTTACCGTGAATGGTTTAGAAGAAACAATCTCATTCAATTCAATTCAAATAGCGCGCCGCCACCGTTGCGCTGCCTTAAAAAAACGATTTCTAGATGATTACACGTTTTTCTCGCCAGATCGGATTGTCTGTGCTCGTGCGAAATGTGTCATAATTTTATTGGATGATTTATGAAAAATTTCAACCTATTTCAGCGTCGGTGGTGGCTGTACTAGAGCGGAGATTGCTCATGAAGTGGTGGCATTGTTCTTGAGCTGGCTCTCGGCCAATTTTACAAGCTTAGGGTCTATGCGGTTACTTAGTATGGCATTCAGTTGCCAGAAATTAAATAATTTCACAAGATATTTACCTCGCTTTTATGCTTTTTTAATGGATTTGTTACTTCTCAATGCCGCTAAAGTGGATGGTAATTGGTGAAGTGTCGCATTTTGGTAATTAACTGTTGAGTACCGCTGTAGGACTGTTGTACCTCGAGTCAATGTATAGTAGCTATGACCTGAAAATCTCGTTCACAACATTTGCGGGCTTTCTATGACAAATCATTTCAAAACCAATTATATTTCGAGGTCACCGAAAAAAAGGGCTATTTCTTACACAATGAAAATATCCATTCCCGTAATCCCTCCAAATTTCTGATGATGGGAAGAGAACACCGTTTTTCGAGAAAGCCAGTAAAAGCAGTAAATTCTCATCGGTAACATAACAGCACTAGATTTCACATAATATGAGTAAAAAGCACGCTAATTTGCACCAACAAAAGCAAGTAATGTCTCGCATCCCTTTAGAAAGACCTCTTGCATGCTATTCCTGGTGCAAATTAAACTGCACGCCATAAATCTCCATACCCAGTAAATCACGTAGTGTTCATTATAAGTGTCATATCGTGTTGGGACTACAATTTGTAGCATTTTTCTATCACTCTTGCTGCACTCGCTGGTTATGTTCCAATTGGCATCGTACAAGCAATTTCACCGTTAATATGTTTACCTTGGTGCTCTGCGACGGGAGCCCCATTTCCTCCTACAACGTGGATGAAGAGATAGAACGGGCGCGCGCGAAGAGAGAGGATCCCCATCGTATGAATGGCAGAAATGAAGCTCCAGCTCTGGAACAGGCCTGGGGATATGGTTCGCCGATTTAGTTGGCGTATATGCCTATCAAGAGAACAATGTAGAAAGCGAGTATCGATTATTCTGTACGGATATATTGTCATCTGGAGCCACCCGGATTAAAAAAAGAAAGAAATAAGAAAAAAGAATAGCTGACTCTTCAGGTACCAGCAGCATCAGCAAACCAGGGCCATCGCATCCAGGCGAAAATCGTCTGAATGTGAAAAACCTCATGATCGTGACTTTGGTGACATTTGAATGCCGTCCTCCAGGCACCAAATTCGCACAATTACTTCGATCGAACGATGCGGCTTCAAGCTGTATATAACAACGCAAAAATGGGTAAGGTGACGCCACATTAGATTTTCGGTTTATTACCGACGAATTGCCGCTTTGCCGTGCAAAAAGACTGCATTACCTTCCATTGATAGGCATAATAATGAGTCGATCGTAAGAGGTTCAAGCTAAGGACTTACATTAAATTACAAATCAAGAATAAGTTTTTTTTTAGAATTGAACCCTTTAAAAATATATTGAATATATGCGGAAGTGTGAAATTAAAACTATCTAAGATACTTTACTATACATAAAATAAAATACATTATATTTTCTACTTCAAATTCCTGTCTTTTCATTTTAAACTATCCTATTCTTTCGAATAATAGCATTAGCATAGATTTAAAGTTTATTTTTCTGTCCTTGACACATGGTGTATCGCCGCTCAGATTGGATGAGATCAAATTGAATATCATATTTTGCCTCTTTCTTCTTTTTTAATTATTATATATATCCGTTGCGAAAGTGTACTGAGAAACGCATGCTATAAAATAGCTAATCCAATTAATACTATACAGCAATACCCACTAGAAATATTACAAAGCATAACTTTGCACAAAGATTTAATTCTTTTTTTTCTCTCTCTTCTAGCCCATTTTTCAAGTGAAATGATTTTCTCTAGCAAAACAATAACACTTTCCCGCATGTGAAAATATTTACAATTAGAAAATGTTTCAGCAAATCAAATTGGCCGCCCGATAAAGGCACAGTGAAATGCGCGCGCGCACATGCAGAGTGTAGAAAAAAAAAGAAAAACTGAACTAGATGCAAACAAAAAAATGCAAAAACATTCGCAGCTGAGAGTTCGAAACCCGTGGTACGTGTGCAATCATTTTCGGAGCACACCAATTTCATGCTTGATTTGCCCGAGATATATTTTCTTCTATTGCTGATCTGCGAAATCGATCGTGTGTCGATTTACCGCGCGTTAGGGTAAGGAGTCCGGGAAATGTCTTAAGCACTACTTGAACTCTCCGGATATTTTCCAATGGAACGAAAGTTTTGTCTTAGAAAACTGTTTCTCGTCGTTTTGTAGTAACTAGCTCGAAGACATTTCAAATGTGGTGGCCGCTTACCCACCTCCCATCGAGTCCTAATAGTAGTCTAAGGAGCCCCCATATGATCGTGAATTACCGCAAGTTGTTCTCGCGGGGCAGAGCGCCAATTTATGGCAGTCTGATAAAAGTAAAAGAGGTAGAACGTCGTCGTTATTCGATGCAATGGTGCAGCTCTCCTCGGCCGCCCCCGTTGCACCACTGCATGTTGTATCACCTTATGTCCGCCTTGCACTTTTCATTGATACTTGGGACTCTCGAAGGCATTTCGGTCTGCTTTCGATCATTCGAAGGAAATTTATCGGTTGCTCTGCACTTTAATCAAGATCTCCTCGGCAGCAGTGCCCAGGCTGCTTGCGGTGTAATTAAATGAAAGTCTTTTAGCTAATCGATGGCATTTCCTCGTTGTCGTTTGGGGTCTAAATGTCTGCTGGTGTGCCCCGTACAAAACAAAACGTAAGCAAGCGAAAAGGCGGCACGGCGCGATCGAAATTAAAAGCGAATCGATCACTTTTACTTCGCACGCAACGTACCATACGATCATCATCACGGGATGTTCTCACTTGCGTCGTCCTAAAAGATTGATTTTTAATTTTTTTAATGACAGATGTCTATTTTATATACGTGCGATCGAAGCCAGTCGTAACAAAAACCATAGTACTCCAAATTCCCTCTCGACATGATAGACCCAAAACATGATGTTGTGCTGCTCACCTGTAGAAGAAGTGGAAAGTGGTGCGCACCGATCGACGCGAGACCGTTAAAGAAAATATAATGCATAGTAACCCCCGTTACCAGCAGTCACGTCTTCTGGGAAAGTCAACGCCTTTTTTAAGTAATCAATGAACAGGCCCTATTATGGCAAACGAACAGTATTAAGCGGCAAAAGCGAAAAGGTGTAAGCTTCGTCAGGTGTTAACGCACTGCACACACCGATCTATCGAAAGCAAAACATTTTTTTTTACTTGTTTTTTAAAGACTGGATACACGCCCCTCCTCTCCCTTTAGTGAAAAAAGCAAGATTGGGCAACATTATTGAAGAAAGGAAAATTTTTTTGGATTTTTTTTCTCTTATTATTATTTTTGAAACAACAAAACACGTGGTCCCGTCGCACAGTTCAAGATCACAAAACTTTCGATCATTTCAGAGTAGCAGCCAGCACAGGTGAAAAGATTTCTTTCTGTAAGGTGTATATTCCTTTTCCTTTACTTTACCTTTTTCCGTTCGTCTTTCCCGTTTTTATTGTCGTTATTATTGTCGTATTATGCCGCATCGAATGTTCATTTGGACTCTCCAGGTAATTTTTACTGTTCACTCATTGATTTCGACTAATGAGGTGAAAATGAAATTAATAATTAGCGCCAGGCAGTTTTATTACTTTAAAGTCAGCGGTGCGGTGCGGCACAGTACCTGTCGAAGGAGCTCATTAGGGTCAATCGATCGCGAGAGCTCCAACTGACCGAGATCTTTGAACGAAAGGTGATCGATGTCTTTTGTAAATAAAACCGTCTGTCGGGTCCGGTGAAAACTTTTTTAACTTTTACTTATTTTCGTTTTAGATCAGAAATGATGAATTTGTAATATTTCACATTGAATTTTATAATGGACGGGGTCTTTGAAATGCAATCAAAGTTAATTCTTTCAAAATGAATGTTAAAAATTTGCAAATTCTATACGTTTGTTGAAAAACTAATGAATTCAAATTATATAATTAAATTAATATAAATTATAAGAGAATAAAATATCTTTATAATAGTAACTAAGTTAATAATTTCCAAAAAAATATATCTTTTCTTAAACATTTTTACATTGACTTGTTTTACTTGAAAAAATTGATTATTTGATTGATATTGATATTATTATATTAATATTGTGTTTTATGGGTCATGTGATGGATTTTCTTGTAAATTCTAAAAGAGATATACGGCCTATTTCCTTCTAGAGGAAAAAAACACACATGAAACATGTTTAAAAGTAAAGAGTAGATATTTTTGTAAATAGCATAAGCTAAATTTCTAGAAACCACAAATAAGAAGTCACATAGACATGCATTAGATATGATCGGGAATACTACGATTTAAAAAACGGTGTCGAAGAGTGTAAGACCCAGTGTTAAGATGGGAATCGAGCATATAATTTTTAGAATGACGTCCAAGTTGTGGTTCAATTGATCTAACAAGGCCACCACAGACCCACATGATTTCGACTCCAACAGTTTTTTAAAATTAAATTTGCTGTTTGAATAACAAGGCTTATAACAAGTACCCTCAAATGAAGATAAAATTATAAAAAAGTCTCAAACGGATTTAAAACATGTTTAAAATTATAGAAGATAGCAAATCTTTTCTCTAGATGTTCTTAAAACGGACTTAAGCGGTCCTTCAAATTTTAGAAGCTGACAGTTTTGTTTTATATAAAAAAAAAATAAAAAATAATTGCAACGTTCTAAATACTTTTAGCAGTAGTAGTTAAAAGCCTTCGAGATGTCAATTAAATATTTCGGCCTGCCTAGAGGTAGCTAAAATCAAAGCAATTAACAGGCAAAGCTTAGAGGAGTGCAAGCGCGCAAGGTGCGTTAATTATGAGTCAATTCAGTGTCGGATTAAGCTGTACGCCGTGCACCGGTGACTTGTTCCTCAATTAGAGGTTAGAGTACAAAAAACAGGTGTGCACTGTGGGACAAGGTCAACCGCGATATATCCCAATCACTTAAAAGGTGTGCTAAAAGCACTTCAAAAGCGGTATGCTGAGAATGCTGTTAATTTGCTTTATGTATATTATCGTTAAGTAATTTTCATTAAAACAAAAAAACTAGTAGAGGAGAAGAGAAAAAACAGAACAAACAAAATTATTCGGAAGTTCTCCAGATGGTCAAGGTTTAATCGCTGTTGTCGCACCCCCCAATTATTAATAATTCTTATGATGAGAGAAAAAAAATGCACCTATTGTAGTAATCCAGGTAGAGATATGAAATTTCACTTTCACAGTAGTTGAACACAACCATGCGGGAAACAGATGGAGGAGCACCAGAAGCATAGCAAAGGCCACAGAAACTGCACAACCCACAGCTCCGGTGCAGATTGTCGATCTGGTTCGGGCTGCGGCAAGTATTCGAGCAGATAAAGCAACAGGTTGCCGCCGTTCGGACAGATAAACTCATTTGTCTGAAGAAAAATTGTCATCTGGCTGGCTGTCAACTGGATTCACTTTCAAAACGACCAGCCCCCCCAAAGAGCGATTCTAGGCAACGGGTGAAAATCGAACCAAGAACTAGAATGATACACAGCAGTCAGCTAAGAAGAGATAGATAGGGTCTTAAGAAGTTAGAAGGTTAAGTCGAGTGAAAATATTCCGAAGGCGGATTGCGGTTGCACAGGTACACTAGGCGGCTAATGCAAGGTTTCTAGAAAATAATGCATTCCACCATCTTTCTTGCAAGGAGGGAAACAAAACAAAAAACAAAACAGAAGGAAGAGGGGTAAAAAGGGGCCAAAAGAATCGCACCGGCGCATAATCACATGTCACCTTAGTTTACCTACCAAATGAAGAGTCAATGATGCAACAACGACTAGTAAAAGCCAGATCTAGAGCTAAACTCTAACCCATCCGCACATGCGCTCGAAGGTGATGGGGCTTAATAGACACGTTTACTGTGGCACTCCTAAGTACCTTAACACCGTGTCATCTAAATTCCAGGCACGGTGACAATTGTGCGGTTTTCAAACGTTGGAGGTCCGATGGATTCCTTTTCACCTGAATGGATTGCTAGACGACAGTGCGCGCCAAAAGAACGTTCGCTCGATTGAACACGATCGACTTAAAAACTTGTTGCCTGCACAAGAGTCCGTCCGAATGAATGGCGGTTTGGAAAAAAAAACTATATTGAACTCATGTTTATGAAGATATTTTTGCAATTCACAAACAATGGCTAGTTATAAGACTTGAACAGTTTGGTTTTTAATATCCGATTTTAAAATTAATTGTGACTTCCTGTTTTAAAAGATCCTTCAACATTCCGAAACATTTGTTACATATTACGGTCGGTTTACATGTACATTGCCTACATGCGGTAAAATAAAAAAAAAAAAAACTTCATGAACATCATTATATCAGAAAAAACTCATAGACGGATTTTAATGTGATTTCCGCTGTTATATTGCCTTGAACGCGATTTTATGTATAAGTTATAAATTTCTATCTTTTCATCAGTCTATTTTCTATTCGTTTGTTACCTCGTCGTGTAAAAATTCCTGAATATATCTTAATTAATATTTTAGTGTTAGATACCCCTTAAACTATCTTAAAACATAATCTATAAACTTCTAGTTTTTTTCTCTCTTTATTTACCACATCATACAAAAAAAAATATATATTTGTAAGCAGTGTAATAAAATTTCAAAAGACTTCTACTTTTACATAGCTTATTTTCCTCGAAAGTACACTTTAAAGTTTATGACCTATAAAAATAATTTTTGTGTCATTACATGCACAGTAGTAATATAAATAGATAAAGAGTTTCATTAAAGATTACCATCGTTAATTTTACTTCCAATTTATATTTATCATTTTTTTTTGCTACCGTTTATTTTATGTATATATTTTTAACCGTTTTCTTCTTTCCGACCATTTTTACCACTAGTTGTTCAATAGGCTCTATTTTTCACCTGATTCACTAAACCCGCCCAAAAAAAAAAAAGTAACATTAAATACTATGCTGGCGTTTTTACAACATTCGTTGTACGGTCATTAAAAAATCATAAAAATCAACACAACCTCATGAATATCTCCTTTCGCAATCGGCGAGGCTAGCTAGTGGCTAGTTATGGTTCTCTAATGGCTTTTCCAATAAAAATGCTACTTGATCTGGTTTTCTGCGCTCGCTTTTTACCAAGAAAATGTTTCTCGCGATCCTCGTCGCGACTGTTAATTGCCAAAATTGCATACGGCTCGTTTTCGATAAACAGCAGCAGCACATGGTAAACAACACACAGGTAGCCCTTCCCCCATTCTCTGCGATGGTGGAAAAAAGTCTACCAGGAAAATCGTCAATAATTGATCAGTGGTTAACTTTTTGGGGCAAAACGATTGCCCACCGTTCGCTTCTTGTTTTACCTCAAGGCCTATTTAATTAATTGTCTGGCCACCGCCGCCGCCGCTCTGTTGCTCCAGGTAAAAATCGAGAGCATTTCTTTCCTTGTCCATGCCTGGCCTCAGACCAGCCTTCTTGTAACGGCTTGTGGTTTCTCAAGAGACGGTAGCCAAGAATTGGCTAGTCGGGCTAGTCGAATGGCTTAAGTGCTGCTATTTACTAACTTCTGGCCAACAACAGACTCTTTGGACTGTCGTAATATGTGCGAATTATTGAAGGATTAGGTCATCTGCGCGCGACGCGAATTGCCCCCGATGACAAGTTGCGAAAATTCGACCGCGCTCGGTTATCACTACCGAATCACTGTCCAATTATTTTTGTTGCTTGGCCCCAAACGAATTAGCGAATTTGTTTTGTCTGCGCGCAATAGTTGCTAAATTCCAGACCAATTTATTTGAATCGTTTAATTGGAACCATTTTATAGAAGTCCTCGGATTCTCAATGTCGTCGCCAGCCATCGTTTCACTTTTACTCAAGACTCAAGTTGAGGCCTAATTCGAATTCCCTAGACGGGGGATTCATTACGAATTTTACTATCGACTTGTTGTGATATAAAACGTCTAGGTCTCTTGTTGTAAATCAAGGCGCCAATCAAAGAAATTAATTCGATCCACGTCTATAGTGTAAATGAAATGTTGTAAACATGCCACAACTTGGTCGGCTCTCTATCATAAAAAAAAGAATTGGCAGGAAGTCAAAAATCAATACAGAAATTATACTCATCTGAATTTTTCTAGGAAATTTCTTGAATTACAAAATCTGCTTAACCGAGTAATTAAAATTGTTTCAGAGGAGTCGAAGGAGTTCAGTTTGTTCGGTTTAAAAATATCTTTTCTTTTAGAATTTTTCTATATCATTTCTCAGAAAAATTTTGTAGCAGTAGGAACAAATTTTTTTTGCTTAACAAATTTTAAAATTCCTACATATCTCTTATTTTTCAATTTTTGTTTTGACGAATTAACAAACACTTTTCATTTCAAAGTTACTTACCTCCAATTCTGCCATTATCTCCTATTGTAATTAGATGTACTTTAGAATATTGTGATCGTCTTTATCAGGAAATAATGAAATAATAAATGATTGAAATTGAATTTGCCCCCTGCCGCCGGCTCATTCTCAACTTGGAACTCTTTTGAAATGCACCTCTTCAAGATTCGAATTGGAGCTCATCCGATTGCATCCAATTCCCAACAAAAAGAGAGCTCGGCTACCAGCATCGATAATCACTAATCAGGCAATTACATAATCTCCTCACGATAATTGACCCGACTTCCTCGAAGTGACATGACTTCTTTCATCATCAGCCTCTTCCCGATTCCCATACTACTCATTACCCCGGGGCTACAGATGGCCGGGATGATGTGGATGCTACAGTAGACGCTGCTGCTGCTGCTGCGATGCACTACTTCAATTTCGAAAAAATTTC
The DNA here is from genome assembly GCA_001932985.1 of Proctacanthus coquilletti. Lineage (NCBI taxonomy): Eukaryota > Metazoa > Arthropoda > Insecta > Diptera > Asilidae > Proctacanthus > Proctacanthus coquilletti. The sequence continues at coordinate 205,358 of MNCL01000031.1, read as the reverse complement.
ATTTTCGTTTCGATTGCATTCGCTTTCGTCTTGTGCCGCCCCGACCTCTATTGTTATTGGAAGCCAGTCCCAGAAGAAGAATAAAGGCAAATGTCTTACGTTCATCGTTTGCTAGAGCCATTAGCTCACTTGGACACACCTGTGTAATTTGAGTCACTTCACAGTACCGCGCCCGCTGTCGTCAGACAAAAAATGGCGGAAAAATGTTGGAAAGAATTATGTGAAAAAAGCAAAAGAAAAGGTAAAAATAAAATCTCCGCCCCATCACCTCTGTCATTAATCGTCGTCGGCAATGGGCAGCATCATCAGCAGCCAAATTGACGGCGGCTGATCGACAGCGAATCGACGGCCGATCATCGCGGATCGAAGAACGCACCGAAAAATCAAAAACTCGATCCGATCGCGGCGATCGCCGTGAATGACACCGGCTTAATTGCATCGGTGTTATTATGCACTTTCCTACCTTTGCACGGGCAACGGCGTTAATTAAAGTTAATTTCGAAGGAGCTGAAATTGATGGACTGGCGATCCTCACGCCGCTGATCGGCAGTCTTCCTTGTGGGTCCCTCAGTGCCCAACCAGATAAAATTTTAATTAGTCATCGTCTGGTGAGATGGCGGCGAGATCCTTTTAGCATTCTTTAACTAAATCAGCTGTCATGGCTATTAGATGCTTGATTTATAATTTTTTTTATTTTCCTCATAGACAAACTATTATAAAGTGGGACGAATTGCAGAAAATACGATATAAATTCAAAAATTCTCTGAACTTTTTAATTCCATCGCCAATAATATATCATGATACAAGAAAAACACTGAACGAGTTTTAAAAAACAAGTTAAATATTAAAAATAAAATTAATAATTTTCCTAAATTTTAGGTACAGTTTTCTCAAGTTTTTTTTTCAAACATTTTTCTTAAGAAAAGATTTGAATCTATGAAATTTGAGGACTTTAAATACTTTTTAGTATCAGTAACAGGTAGACTTGCTTATGTCTGCCAATCTTCAGAAATTTCGCCACCACTAAGTAATAATTAATTATACAATAAGGACTCAAGTTTCAGTCCAAGTTCTTTTGCCTTGGACATCGCAATGGTGTTGTTGGATAGTTTTCATTATTTCCGATTAACTCTAACTGGCTGATTCCAGACAATAAATTTTTGGACAACCACTACGTGGGACGGGACCACTACACAGATTTGCTAGAATCCTTCTGCCATCATACCTTAGGTAAAACGTGGCTTTTAAGTTTTTTTTCCTAGACTGACCTAGATTGATCGTCTTTCTCTTTTTTCCTCTATAAAATTTAGTTATCTCTTCCATCTTTTGTATTTTGACTACAGATTCTTATATCTAAACAATGGATACGAGAGCACGGCCGGGCATCTTATCTCCTCCGGGATTGCTAAACGATAGCGATCTTTAAATGTTCAATGAATGAATTTTATAAACTGCAACAAAGACGAGTAATTTCACGTGATCTGACAAGAGTCGGGCAAATCGATTTGCTCAGTCTAGTAAGCACGATGCTATAATGTGTCCACACGGCCAGGTATTCAACGTTATACCTGTATGGTACCTGTGGAGACTGCTGTAACAACAGCTCAATGCCACCGGGAGATCCTCTTATGGGATGGAATAGATGACCACTATTCGCGGAAGTGTATTCAAATCGAAATTGACCGTGGCCAAAATAGCCTCCGAGTGGATCTGCTGCTCAATGGGGCTCGCGATAACGGAATGCCCAGTCAGGTGTGGAACGCTATTTCGCGGGATGCCGTCGCTTTATTGCGGTGCCCGTTGTGTTGTCTTCTAGGGTTTTGGGTTTCTGTGAATTCCAATTCCCAAAGGGGACTCTCGTACTTGGCACTCAAAGAAATATAAAAAAAAAATTGCCAAGCGCGAAAAACGAAATCCGCAAAGAAGAAGAAGAAAAAATACCGTGCACTCGACGACCCAGGAGAGCTACTAGATAATTTTTAAAGTACCTGTAAAGGTGAGGTGGCAAGTTAATTGGATTTTGCCTGTTGTTTTCGCGTACAGACCGGCGCGGCAAGGTGGTCCCCTGAACGAACCATACGATCCAAAATCGCCACCACACTCTTTCCAGGTAAATCAATTAGCATAAAACTAGGTGAGCACAAACCTCTTAGACGGTTTAGACCTCTTTTTTCCCTTGCCCCCATTTGCACCGGAGAGTGCCCCTCACCTCCTTGGGAGCGCAACGCATTTAACTAAAACTTTTAACCCAGTGGGGACAAAATGTGCGCACACAATTGCGCGAACTTAGCCGCTCGCCTTTTCGGCGGCACTTTCGCGGCAGTTTTTCGTTTGATTAGAAACAAAAATTAGCCGCGCTAACTTTTACTGAATTTTCAAATTAACCTGCTTTAACGATATTTGCGCGCACATAATAAACGATTCGTTATGGAATCGATGGGGTTTTTTTCTATTCTGTTTTATTCTTGTAAAAGCGTATCAATCCTTCGAACGTGTCTGAGCGCCCCAGTGCATGCTGTGTGCTGTTTAAAACAATCAATCGCCCCAATTTAAATCTAGGTCTGAACGGAATTATGCATACCAAAAATTTCTGGAAAGTATTTTTTAATAGTCATGAAAATGACGACAGTGATTTGGTTTTTTTAAGCTTAATTCATGCTTAATGTAATGGAAAAATTTGGTGTAATGCAATTGGACAGTTTAATACAGTATTGCTAATCTAAATTGATCAATGGGTGCTCATAATGATACTTTCTATTAAAATTTGTTCCAGTGTTGTAAAAATAAAAATTGATTTACCTACTTTAGTAGATGTTGACGCTATAGACTGTAAGCGGCTGTAGAATCAAATTTCTTTAAATTATATCATGTTTTGTATTTAAAACATGTTTTCATTATTTATATTTCTTTATAAACTTTGCCATTATCCAGTAGCAATTTTTTACTGTTTGATAACCTTTCGAAATATTTCGGTTAATTTCAGAATTCTAATTACAAAAAAAAAAATGTTTGCTAAGAATAAACATAAAAAAGTTGGAGATAAATTAAATATTGAAAAGTTAAGTAAACCCATCATACCGTTTGTAGATTCTAAGAGATGCCTAAAAGAAACCCTTCACTTAGACTGTGTGGTCCATTGTACTTTCATTTTGCCATTACTGATCACCATTTTATTTTTAGAAATAACCTCACATAAATATTTCATACGATAATTTATTCTAGCAATTATCCATGTGGCAAATTAAATTTAATACACTTCCTAATGCTTTTTTATGTTCGAATCAAATAAAACAACAAACTTATAAAAAGGTAACCTTCGACAACGAAAAACAAATATTCTATTTGAATTTCGGCAATAATTCTTTCGGAAATGTCGAAAGTACCGTTATTTCTTTGACAAGCCACAAAAATGATTTGTAGCCTGTTTTTAAAACTATGAGTGCAGTATATGACATCCAACTTGAAAACTAATTATGCGCCGACAGTTATAATTCTAACATCAATCATTTCTTTATTACCGTTAGCCTGAACATTTACGTCAATAATCGACAAATGTTATGTCGACCTGCATCTCTGCATCAATTCTACATATTGGCGTTAAACGATGTCGATTTGCAGACCATTTGCTCGATTAGAGCGTAAATTGCAGCATAGTTGTGATTGCGTTTCATTTAAAAGGAGCCTATAATATATACAATCGGATTTTCCGTTCGACAACTAGCGGCACTTAAGGCCCTTCCTTCTTGCTCTGCATAACCGATGGACACAACGCGCAAGTGCACGAACGACGGCTGCCGGCTAAACAGCTTATCATCGCCTTAAGCCGCCGCCATTTAATTTTACTTTATATATGGGATGTGATACTCTGAGCGATGTGAATAATCTGTTACTTTCGAATATGCAATCAGCTAATCAAAGAAATGCCCAGGGAATATTAAATGCCAATTATCGGACCATCTTAATCCGTCTGCATTTTGAACTGAAAGCCGCAAGCTTGGTGTCGGTCGTCGCCATACTTAGCCGCGGTACGTTTATCTCTTCCCAGCTTTTTGGAGGCTCGGCGGTTGTCTGAAAAGTTGAAAAGTGAAAAATTTCTTTGGAGGAAAAATACGTTTTTTTTTTTTCAAGTTATCTTTTGGTTGAGGCTTAGAATCACATTTCTATTATCAAAAACTAAAGAAGAAAAATGTTGCTCTGGGATACAAAGTCTCGATTATGCAGGAATGACCCATTCTATTCGGAATTTATTGCTGCTGATGGGTGTAGACAGGTTTTCCGTTTATGCCGAAATAGGTCACGGGTTTTTCATGAATTTTAAAGTGAACTTAAAATTTGGGTCATCGCAGTGACATACCATTCCAAGACCACGTGTCTACACGGTTCAATGGATCAATCGAAACGCCGGAACAGATTGGAAAAAAGTACGCAAGAAACTAAGTAATTTTATTAGATTTTAACGAAAATTGTAGAAGCTGATATAAAATTGGCGTGAATTGAACTTTGTGTAGATTTGACTCTTATAAATTCTGAGCATTTATCTAAATCAACTTTATATATGTAGTTACAAGTTCCTATTAATCCATAAACCTTCATCTGCCTTTTTGTTTTCAAAAAGATAATCCTATTTAATCTACATCTTCTGCAATTCGCCCAACTGTACCGCTTTCTGAGAAAATTACAGTTCTGTTCCTCTGCTCTAATTACACTTTGCAGGTGCAGCAGAATTACCATGCGATAGAAAGAAAATTAGTGCTATTTCGTGACGCATATAATTGCGGATGTTCAATTTTCCATACCACAGTAAAAGGGTAGTGCATTATCCTCAAATAAGACAAAAAAAAAACCGAAAACTCTGAGCTCAGTGTGACACACGAACGAACATTTGTGTGTGAAAAAGACCATGCAACGGGCTCCTGAATGAATATCGAAGACAATTATTTTCTTTTGCCTACACGGCAAATTCTGCAAAATATGATCGACTGACAGTTTCTGACAGACATTTCTGGAGCAATCGTCATTTGCACGCCATGATACTTACTGCACTGCCGACAACGGATCAAAAACGTTTGGGAACGCGCTTCAATTCAATCCGTTTTGTTCGCGCGTAAAATATTCGCGTCAGTCACCATATCTCGCAAGTTGCGCAATTAGCACGAGAACAACAATAATGTCGCCATCGTCTTTCACAGGTCTAATTAATTTAGGCTGATCGGAGGGCACCAGATCGCCGCTTTGCATGTTCACTAGTCACTTTTGCTTTAATTGTGCACCGATACAAATCGGGTCCTACTAATTGCTACCGTGCACTAGCACGCATTAACACTATTCACAAGGGCTGGGCAAGAGATGACGCTAATTGTGTGCCCCCCTTGTTTACACCCTAGTGAAAAAATCAGGTGCGTACATAGCTTAAGAAACCAACAGGAAAACGTTTTCTATTTTTTAATCGATATTTTTTCAACTAAATAGGGTACTCGAGGTGAACAAGTTCTTGTTTAGATTTTCGCTCCAATGAGATTGTCATATGCCTTCCTCCCTCCCTTTATCGCATGGGCCGCCTGCTTTTGCTTAGTACAGTGGAAAATTTAATTATCATGTTGGTCAGCGGATGCAGGGCCGCCAGTAACGATGGTATTAAATTGCTTTTCAAGAGTTTGGCTTCTTGAAGAAAAACAAAAGACAATAAATATTAAAAAAAAAAAAAAATATATATATATATATATAGTACAAAACCTTTCCTCAGTGATAAGGTAATTGTTGCAACCGGTGGGAGCCCTAATAACACAGCCCCGTATAATGGAGCCTCTTTTGTTTTTCACAGCCTCACTATGCGCTTTTTATTTTTTTTATTTTTACTTGCATTTTTTTTTTTTTTCACCAGATAATTGTGAGAAATACATACACCTTGATGTATATTTTTCTTATTTTAACAGAGCCTCATGCAATTTGGAGCATATCCTCCTCTTCTGTTACAACTCTGGAATATAACTTACTTTATTAGTGCGGAGCTGGCCGGCTCTGTTTAATTTGGTGTGCAATTTTAAATGGAATAAAGAGCGGTTAGTGCAATTACCTGTTATTATCTAGAGGTCTATGTTCTCTCAACCACTTATCTAGCCTGGAACAATTTAAACGAACTCTTTCCTTGGTAGTTTTTTAAGCTATCAATCAATGCCAGGCGCTAGTTCGTCTGCAATTTGTTTTTAAACCATACAATTGCAAATTAAATATTTAATAAAATAAGCTTTTGTTAAATTAGTTTCTATTAAGGTTTCACAAATAAATATTTAAATAAATAAAGCCTTCAAATGTGATTCGTGCAATGAGGGTTCCATACTTCCAGTACACCATCCAATACCTCCTAAAACTTTAAAATGTTTTGTAGTTTTTCTAAATCCTCTACGCCTACGTGATCTATTGAATTAAAATCTGATATTAGTGATAACTAGTAGATAAGCGGATGAAAGGTTTAAAACTGGCTTCTAATTATTCGAAAGAATGCCTTTTATAAAGATTTATGACGTAGAGAAAATTGTAAATGAAATTCCAAATTACATATGACAATTTCTTTTTAATTCATTCAATACCGAATACTAAAAAATTTATCTATAACAAATACAGACAAAATTTGGACCAGTTCTTCCACCCCGGTAGCCTCTACTGGTGCAGTATAATTGGCAAGTAGGTCCAGGTATAGTTTCCAAAGGTCTCGGTTCTGGATTCACAGCTGCAAAAAATTATAAAAATTATATGGCGCGAACATAATCACGAACAATTTTACAACCTTCTTCGTGATATGGGAACGCACTAACAGTCGCGATTATTAGAGCGAACAAAAGAAATACATTAAGAAAACGCATTTTTAATTATTAATACTATACTGTAAAATATGAACGATGTCACTCCAAAATTTGAACTATCTTTAGGAAGTAAATTGCACACGATATTTATACGATTTCTGTGATAGGAAGTAATCGGCTTCTACAGAATTATCATTTTATCTTATCGAAATACTTAAAATGAAGTGTATTTGATTTTGTACGAATATTAGGTCAACAATCCTCCTCAATTGAAATAAAAAAGCTATAAATCATGATTCACATTACCGGAAGAAATACTTTATTTTACCGTAGTGTAACAATGTTGTATACATTGTTGTGCGTATTTTTTTTTTCTTTAAATAAATGAGTATTTTTAAAAGAAATTCAAAACACTGAATTGTACAATATATACATCTTTATTAAAAACATTACAGAGTTTTTAATTATGTGCGATGTTTAAACAAATCTAGGACGACGTTTCCGGCAGAAACATTCATTTCTTTCAGTACAGACGCCTTTGTAAAAACCTTTTTTATAACAATAAGTCTGGCAAAGTCGTGCACCATCCTTCATATCACAAAGCCGGTAGTAGTACATGGGCTTAGAATCAAGATCTTGAAAAAAAAAATTGCAATCCATTATTAGTTATTTTTCTTACTATTCCAAAAAGGCTCGTAAGAACTTACCACCACTTTCTTCAGGAACTGGAGACGCACTAATAGCCAAAAGCATTGCGGCAAGAAACAAGAAAACGCTAAGGACACGCATTGTAAAATTTAAAAATTACTTCAGAACTCGACACTGTTAGACTTCAAACTCTATCCCAAAGGGGTTATTCACGATATTTATATGAAAATAATAGTGATTTTATCTTATCGGATAGTTTTAAATAAGGTGCATTCAGTGTCTAGCAAATATTGCATAAAAGCACATGCTCTAAATTCTATTTTTAAAAATTTAAACAATTGCGATGACTCAAATCACCGGAAAAAGCACTTATTGTTTATTTATGTAATTCAATTGTGCCTTTAAGGGAAATCACCACTTTTACAGCCTTTTAAAAAATTCTTTTTGTGATTACCTGTCAGTCCGTTTGATTAAAATATAAAATTTTATAGATAAAAAAATTAAGATAAGAAAATAGTCCAAAGAGAAAAGTTATGAAAATGAAGAAATACGTTGTTAGTGATCTTTATTGAATACTTTTTATGATATTTTTATGATAATTTACTTCAATTTTTCAATTACGTTTAAAAAAGAATATCTCTATAAAGCGGACTTTAAAAATAGTGAAGAAATCTTACAATAAAATAATTATTTTTAAAACAGATGATTCTCTTCTTGTATAAATATTAAAAGTACGACTATCCGAAATGCAAATACGTTCCTTGAAAATCTATGTCTTTTTAAATTATGGTGTTAATTGAATTGAAAAATTAATGGCTCATATTTGTAAATAGAATCCTATCACTTTGGAATTCCAAAAGTGATGTTACATTCAATTAAAAACCTATAGTAATAATAATGAATAATGCGGTCTAATTTTTAATTAGAAGAAATATAAATTGCTACCCGCTCTCCCCCATCACTGGTCATGTAACTCCATTCAGACCAATTAAATTATGCAGTAAATTTAATCGTGCCGTCATTCCTGATGTTCCCACGCCGCAATAAATAATCGCACCGCACCGGTCACTTTGTCGACATCTCCCATTAACTAAAAAAAAAAAAAAACCAAAAACAGAACAGTAGTACAGCAGCTGCTGTGCAACAAAGTCGATCGCCGGATCTTACTAACTCCTAGAATACCCCTCGGTCCGCCCCCGTCATCAAGATCAAAGCGTTTTGCGTGATCCAATTAAGAGGCGACAGCACGAGTGTTAAAGCCGCATAAACGTCGCCACCATGCTGACCATTTTATCTAATCTAAACAAGAACTGGACACAAATCGTAGGCTAATAATGCAGAATAGGCTTGGACAATCTGTGGGGGTTCTCCGCAAATGAAGATGGAAACCATGTCGGAACAATCTCAAGTGAAGAGGTTTCTTCTCGTTTTTCTAAGATAACAAGCTCAAGAATGGTACTTCTTATCTTAGACTAACCCATGATATGCTTTAAGAAGATGTAGCATGAAATTTAAATAATTTAAAATGGAGAATTTTTTGCCACTTCCTGTAGAGTGTAGATATTATACTAGATAAAAGATTTCATGAAAATAGACCAAAATAAAGAAGTCCTACAGGGGTCAATAAAAATGTAACTAGGAAAAACAGGAATCAGGGCAAGAGTTCGGGAAAGCTGTGGAGACACTGAAACCCAGAAATGTTAAATCAATTACGACAGATGCATCATTTTACCCTTTTAGTTTTTTTTCTTTTTATTTTTCTTATTCTAAAACGAATTTCCCGGGAGAAAAAAGAGAAATTAAAACAAATTGTTTTACGAGGCAATTTAAGCACAGTAGAAACTAAAATTACCATTTTTGAAATATTTATCTGTTTGTCTGTTTGTGATGCGTGCATTACAAAAAAATTACTGAACGAATTTTGATGAAATTTAGCATAGTAGCTGATTATGACCCCGGTCATCATTTTTTTATTACAAATCCATTAAAAGCGGCCCATGCGGCCAATCCATTTCTGTGGAATTCGAGATTTCGGCCTCAAAAAAATCGTAGGCTAACCCCGCGGGAAATTTGATACCCAAGATGGACGCAGGGAGCTAATCGGAGGATTAATTATTTTTTAGCGTAAGCAATTCTAATTACATTTCAAACATGCAGAAAATTCGAATTTTAACCCATTTTTTAATAAGTGTAATTTTCTATTGTAGCGTTAAGTAGAATTCGATCTAGAAAGACCTATTACTTGTACTTTCAGCAAAATAAAGTTTATCGCATTTTATAAAATTAGTTCGAATCGCGTGGAAGTTGTTTACGAGGCTATTTAGATTTCTTCTTCGTTTTTGTAAAACGTGGGGTCGTCATAAACAGTCGCGGGCACTGTGACTTAAAAAAAAGTGCCACCCAAAAATACCTTCGAATGAGCTAGACTGGCTAAGGCTTAATTTTACACCAAACCTAGTAATTAATGTCTTCCCTCAAAAAGCCGATGCAAGTGTGTCTGTTGTTAGCCGACGACGCACTTCAAATTAGTAAGAGAATGCACTGCCTTCGCACCACCTACAGTGCGTCGGGTACTAAATTAGCTTCTACTGGGTTTTCGCACAAAAACCATTTCGTCTGCCAATTTTATTTTTAGTGGGCTCTTTTGTGGAAAGACAAAGGATCCCCCAGACACTAAGGCACACTTTATGGCTATTTCTAAACCGGCGCGCGTAGCTCTAATTGAAAATGGATCAACCAAGCACAGCAAGAGAGCATTAGCACAATGCTACAAAGTGGGATTCCGCTGCCAGCGGGGCTCCTCTTACGCTTAAAACAAGGCCCATAGGCCTATCTCCGACTTTAAGGAGAAACAGCTGCGAATTTCACTTTAATGGAATTGTGCTGATTATAATTAACGAGAAAAGTACTTTTGAAATCACAAGTGAATTGAGGCTGCTCATAATTGCGACACCTACCAGACTTTGTTTTCTGAATAGCGAATATTTAAAATGTATTTGATCTTCAGGTGTGCCAGATATTCATATTAGTTTTATTAATTCAATTCAATTAATTTTCATTCACTCAACTTAAAATCAAATGTCCAAAAGGAGGCAGATTTATAAGAATTTTTTCTACTTAAACGAAAAATAATAATTTAATTTTTTTATATTTTATTTTATTAATAAAAGAAAGTATATGTGAACATTTGGCTTATATCTTATATAAAAAATTAATTTCATTAGCGAATTTGTTACAAAAGCCAAAGTCCACATTTTTCAAGTTCTAATTTTCATACAAAATTTTCCTTATTGAAAAAAATATTGCACTTGTTTTTTCACAAATGTTAAAACTGCTGAATGTAAATAAAAACGTACTCATTATATTTTTAAACGATTTAACACCTTCATAAATGTAAAATGCATCAAACGTTTTAATAAATTGTAATACCAACTGAAAATACAGCAAAATTATGTTTTTAAATTTTAAAATGTAAATTTTCTTTTTCTTTTTTATTAGTATTTAAAAAAAAATTGCAAAAATTTAAATATTCACTTTATTAAAAAAAAGTCGGTTTTTAAATGTCCTCTAGCCGTTACAGGTGAAAAATGTTTACGTATTTTTCAATTATTATAAACGTCTTTTTTTATAGCATAAAAACAAAGAAATTTCAAAAATAATATACTGGACTGTGTGGTCATGGTGTAGACGTGAAAATATGACACTGATCCAAAACGCAAGACCAGGTTCATTACAGAATTTACCATTAACTTTTTTGCTACTGCGCAATTGAACACTTAATTTTGTATCGCTTAAATTCCGCAAAAGGTCAAATAATCTATTGGGCAACATCGAGGTACACGACTAATTAAAACTAATTGACTTATCCCCCAATGATCGTTAACCTTCTCGAATCGTACAAAAGAAGCCCGAAAAGGTATCACCTTACCGTACCAAAGGTGTAATTCGAATAGTGTTGACCTTATCACCGATTTCTATACTAATCAAAAAGTATATATATTTCCCTGAAATCACCGGGTATCACTGTAACAGACAGACAAACGGACAGAGACACCCTCACGGTGGCACCATAATGGCATCGATCACGACAGGAGGTACTTTGGTTATATCTCCTCGGTTGTATCTTGCTCCGATTGCATAATTAAAACGTCACGATTTACTTTTATGCTGGTAGCTTTTTTTTACTGCAACCAAAGTGGATAATTTGTTGATCGTCTCCCCGCGTGTATAATATCATGTCAAAACAACAACGGGAAGGTCGCACCGATTTTAATTAATTTATACCTCACAGCAGGTCCGGCCAGGTACGATAGAAATGACTGCGTGCACCGATGCACTAGACATGCCTCTACGCACCGGCAGCTCTGATCTCAAAACAGAAGGATCACCGCATCGGTAAGGTGATATCAATCAACGTCGGGGAAATAGAACATTGCGATCAATTACGATCAGCAGAAGGATATCACTCAGGGAGTACCTGAAGGGTATGTGAGGTAGTTAAAGCTATTCCAGGGAAGTTAAGTGTTAATCTGGTCGTTGGACGTACTTTCGTAAAGATTAGTTTAAATTTTAGGGGGTTCCAGGCTTGTAAGTACAATTACAGCGAGTTAGATTTTTAATAAATATTGCACAAAACTGGGTTTAATAAAAACACTTCCGTTTTCAAAATAATTTATTTTTATCATAAATATAAATAAATTTGTTGTGTTAGTCGCTGGATATATTTATCTATTTTTCTTTAAATAAATATTTCTTTATTTACGGATTTCGATAAGAGACCTTAATTCCGTTCAATAAGGAATCGAAAAGTCCTGCAGAAAGTGCTAAACCCAAAACCATGGTGTTCATTCGAAAATTTTGTTGAGTTGTTGTCCAGCCTAAAATTTATCTCAACGAAATCAAGAGCCAACCTGCTGACTCAATGTTTTACTTTTTCCCTTTGTGTAATTATCCGGATAATTAATTAATTAAACGTATAAAATAGCTACTATCTTTGGATACTCTAATATCTTGTCTTTTTCATTCTTACCCGCTAAAGTTATGTAAAAAAGAAAGAAACATAATCAGAGAAGGTCATTTTGTTCCTAGTGCGCTAAAGCTGCGTTTAAATACTTCCCTAATTGCTAAAATGCTTAAAGCACGTTGCAGGTGTATTTTTCTTTGTTATATCCCGCGTTTCGTAAAATCTCGGATAGAGTGTTGAAGGATATTTCTAAAGAAGTTTTGGTTATATATTACAGTGGTTGTTAAACGATTTTTTTTTTAAAGCAAATCTTAATACTCTTTAGAAATATTATAGATTACTCGCTTTGAGTATCTTCACAAACATTCCCGCAAATATTTGTCTATAAGCCTTCTCTAAAAAGGTTCATGGAATGTTTATAAAATTTTTTAGAGCACAACGATCGAGTTGAGAATGTGACAGGATGCGATGCTGGGACACAACACTCTACAGTTCGTTGCTTCTATTAAATATAGCCGGTGAACTGGATCTGCTGTCACCAGATCCAAGACTACAACATCGACTCTGTCCCGGCAATCTTATACCCTTCGTTAGATCAATGGTGTCCCCATGAGCGCGCATTTCACGTTCCGTACATTTTTCTAACTTTTGCCATTGTTTCACAGCAAGTGCAAAAGCTTCATGAACATTTGTCGAATTCTTAGCTGAAGTTTCTATAAAACTGGATATATGAAACTCCTGGCACCAGGATGATACCTCTTCTATGCTAATTTCACGGTATTGGGGTTCAATATCGCACTGAAAAATTCATAAAGCTAGTTCGATTCTCTCGATTTATAGAAGTTTATATTACCTTGTTTCCGACTACAATGAACGGGAAGTTTTCAGCCTTTACATCGGCGTACTTTAAAAACTCCTCCCTCCACTGCATCAAGCCTTTGAAACTATCTCGGTCATCGATCGCATACGAGAGCAGGCAGATGTCTGATCCTCGGTAGAATGGAGTTCGTAACGCCCGAAAACGTTCCTGGCCAGCAGTGTCCCAAATCTGTAGGCAAAATTTTTGACGATAGAATGGGAAAACTATTAAAAAAATATAATAGCATGATCTAACATGAAGAATCTAGAGATAATCGTCTAATCAATCCTGATTAGCTGAAATATCAAGCTAAGGAACGCACAAGATCCTAAAAGCACCAATAATATTATGTAACCCCAAAACAGGGGTAACAATAACCGTCAAGAAAACATTTTTAATGAAATTTCTTTTAGAATAAGGGACAATGCAATGAAAGAAGTACATAGAGAATGATATAGAGACTTAAACAATTGAAGTAAACTAGCAACGAATAGGAAGAACCATGGGAATTAAATTGCTCGTCTTAATAAGAATGAAACTCAAATATTTAGAAATTTGTTACTCCTAAGCAGCCTTCCCTTGGATACATTTCATTAATTTCCTCTTGAAAGGACATTTTGTGATTTTTCAACTTTTTATTCAAATAAGTCTATAAATTAAACGAATGGTTTAATGCCCATTTTTATGAAGTTATTTATGTTTGTTTTGAGGTATTTATCGTGCAGCTTTTATACTGATAATTCCCAAAAAAGACAGAATAAAGCACTGCCTTCAGATTAGTAAAATCCGTGCACAATTTTCGTACCTTTGCAGTGTTTCAACTCGTTTAATTTGTTTTATTCTATTTTTTACACGACATGGAACTAATAGAGCATAGAATGTCGTCATTAGCCTGCATATGCAGAACAGTGGGGTGCCTTCTTTCAAATCGTTTTTTTTTCTAAACTGAGTCTTTCGCTAATTCGGATGAAAATTATCGACGTAAGACTTTTGTGTCTATGTTGGAACCTATGACACTGTTCAAAACAGCCCAGCCTCCAAATGATCTCACTCACCTGTAAAGTGTACTTCTCGCCGTCGACTTCGATGTCCCTGTTCATGAATTCCACCCCGATCGTATGAAAGCTGTTCTCGTCGAATCTGTTCGACACAAATCTGTTCATAAGGCAACTTTTCCCGACACCCCCATCGCCGAGGATTACCACTTTCAGAAGTATCGTCTTATTCGGGGGTCGCATATTAGTCATCTTTGCTGCTGTTTCTTTTCCTCTTTAACGTCTTAAGTCCTGCTCACGGCCAAAAACTGGCATTAAAGAAATGCTTCTGGTGAAATCCAAAGTATTTCTCAATTCGTAGATAGACTAATTAAGACGAGGTATGGCGAAAAAAATTCCTTTCTCCTTTTCAAGACGTTGTCGTCAGACTGTGTTGCTTAAAGTGATTGTTAGATTTCCGTCATATTTTCGAGAATGGAAAATGTGATTGAGCTTTTTCCTCACGATGAAAATTATTGGAGTTTAATATCCTTTCGTAGTTCTGGGAATATTTTTATAAAAAGAAAAACAAACACTACACAGCCGAGGCAACCATTTACAGGTGACAGTTTCTATGACACTTCATCGGACGTCACAAAAGAAGTTAGATGATCTGTCAAGAATATTTTCGTTAACCTTGAGATTTGTCTTCGATGAGATAATTATTTAAATTTCTTTTAAATGTCTTCTTTTTAACGGTCATTTTTATTATTAGAGCTCGTATTTTTTTGTGAAAATAATTTATAACGATTTGAAACGTCGAAATGTCTTATTATAATAAGATTTGACTAGATGGCGCTGTTAAAAACCGTTAACCAATCCGGCACTTCCAATGGTTCACTTTTGACATCTGGCCAATTTCCGTTTTAGTATTGCCATAGTAAGGCGTTTTTTCAAATTTTGTAAGAAACAAAAAAGCTTTGTAGGAACCCACTTGAAACAGACGTAAACAAAGGCATGTGTTAGAGTGAGATCACAGCAGCTAGAAAGACTTGCTGTGCGTAGGGTGCTTCCAATATGCCTTTTTCCGACGCCACAGTCCATTCCAGCGCCATTCCAGTTTTCATTACGCCAAACAGTTCTGCTTGCGCCTCTCGTGAGGTTGGGAATGGGCGTCGCGGTTGTGTCTCTTTCAGTTGCAAGAAATCAAAACGGTGGCTTCTCTTAGTTTAATTCACACACAGAATTCGCTTGTTTTACGCACAGGGTGTTTTGAATAAAAAAAGATCTACCTACAAAAATCACGAGCCAAGGAATTCTGCAATGCAAAGACGTTCTCTCCTCCTGTTCCTCCCCTCGCTGCGAAGAGCAGCAGTGTGAAGTGAAGGTGTGTTCCCCGCCCCCTCTGCGACCGCGGAAGGTGCTTTGCTACAACCTGCTCTTCAGTGTATAAGAGTTCTTCCACCCGCAGATTGAAATCGCGTTTTAATTAAACGGTTCAATCGTGGCTCCGACATCCCATGAGTTTTAACTCCAAATGTTTGAGGATCGTGTTTCAGCTCCACGAACTTTTGGCATTTCATTTTTGACAGATTTCGACATTAGCCGAGTTCACTTGACATAAAAAAAGTAAAGGAATTGTAACACACACATGTGAATGCGAATGCGGTGATTGTTAAGAGGGTGTGTGTAATGCAAATACACAACTGGAATGTAGTGGGGTTGATTTTTTATATTTATATATATAAAGTAGAAAATAAAAAAATCGGTGCGGTGTGTATGTGTGTGTAGGCATTTGCACTTCGATGTGGTTGCCAGTTGAAGTGTCAATAAACTCTGTTTTTCGCTTCTTTGGCTACAAAAGGCGCACATCTAGCAAAGCCTCCTCGATCGTCGTCATCATCATCCAGCACCAGCAGCGGAACACCTCGTCCGTAGTAGCTCCAAGGAGGCCTCGTTGCGGTGGACTCCTTCCCGTGCCCGTCGTCTTCTGGTCCATCTCGAGCGGGAAGGTGCAGTGCAGCTGACTAATTGACTGAAAGAAAGGTGGACCTGGGAAGATCGGGACAGCAGGTCTACCACAAGTCGAAGAAGATCCCAGAATTTTCTTCGCAATCTAGCATGCAATCTTAAGTAAGTTCTCATGGTCGAATCCCCGGCGCAATCTTAGCAATCAGGGAACCCTCGAAGGTGATTTCTTGTTGATTCGTCAAAACAGAGGGGAAGGGATTCTGATTCCAAGGGCGATGTCTTTTAGTCCAACTTCTCCAAGTCGTCTCTTTTTAATCACAAAGACTTCTTTTGGTCGCTTCTTTCTTCTTCGTCTACCTTCATCTGACTCTGATGGCAAAGTTGGCTCGGTTGGCACTCGGGGCTAGATGGTACCCACGGTGTGTATCGTCTTTGGGTCTTCTGTGTCTTCTTTCTTCGAGTTCCTCAACTTCTTTTAGCTGTCCATCGCAGCCAGGAGCTCCAGTGAACCAGGGTCGTCGGCAACAAGAACACTTTTTGACGACGATGGCGACGAAGAAGAAGTGTTGAGAAATGGTGTATAGAAAGGCGTTCGATGCCCTTCTCCCAGGCGATATATACCGTTAGGCTTCTTGAAATGAGACTGCGGAAGTTGATAATTTTTGCACTGAACTCTGCTTCGCTGCCTTGTGCCGCCGCCACCACCGCGGTCTCACACCGTTTTTCTTTACAGTAGCAAAGAAGACGATCTGGAAAATGTGCCTCGTCTCTAGCGGTGTATAATTTTTTGACCTCATGGATTTTGCAATCTTTTTGACATCTTTAGAGAAATTTAGAGGCTATGGTGCTAGACAGACCTACTGGGGAGAATCTGCTCTTGATGACTTGGCTCTACGGAATGTATTCTAGAGTAGGCGGTAGTCTAGGCTTAGATACTTAATGTACTTTGAAGACAACGTTGTCCCCGTTTTTAAGGTAAGGAAACCCACATTGGCGTAAATTAAAACTAGACAATTTAAAAGAAGAAATTCCACAAAAAAAAAATATTTTTCTCCATAAAAAAATAAAGAAACGCTAGTCTTCTTAAAGTTTTATATATTTATATAAAATAAGAAGCGAAAGTGAGAAAAGATATAAATATTAAAGAAAAAACAGAAAATAAAAGATCTTTTTACACATTATTCAAGGTAAGAACAAATAAAAAATGTAAACAAACCGTTATAAATCTGCACTTGTAAATATAATAAAATATAAACATTTTTTAAATTGGTTTAGATCGGAGACACAACCACTGCGTGATCGTAGGAATTTACAAAATAAAACAAAAAATATTTTTTTTTGCATTCTGGAATAAAAACATAGTAAGAAGGAAATATAAAAATAATGATTTATTAACTATAAAATATAAAAAAAATAGAATGCGATAAATATTCCTATTTTGGTTGTATTTTTTTACACTATTGTGGATCTGAAGCAAATGCCCATCTTAAAAATAAGCCACGCCTTCAAAAAGTCTGGAAACCCTTTTATTTATGTAGATGACTATGAGGATTGAAAATATTTCTTAATTTTAAAAAAATATGTAAAATATCAGGCATAGAAATAGAGCACATTATAAATTTACTTATAGTGAATAAATTTGTATATTCACCAATGACGCAGAATACTTAAGCAAAAAAGCATAGTGCGCATAAGTTTTTAACTTACGTCAGTTTATTTGCACGTTTTATCGTAAAACTTGCACAAGTTTCGTGCTAGTGAAGTAATTAAATGAACAATCTTCCTGGCGTAATATTGAAACAGCCATCTTAAGTCCTAATGTTTATAAAGGCATAATTTTGCAAGTTATATTAAACCCATGATTAAGGTGATATGATCTACTGCTCTGGTCACCTCTCAATGTCATACAACACAAAGCGGAATTAATCACCTCAAATAGTTTTCCGATGAGATATCCACTAATTACATCGTGAAATTATGCAACCGCACGTCTCTTTGTCTGACGCTAGTAAAATCTCAAAGGACAATTTTGACCCGATGCCCCACGTATAACGAAAAAGAGTTCCCAAATTAGCAACGATAAGGGCGTCCATTGAAATCTGGGTCGCGGCCAGGAGACATATGCCTCACAACTGGCAGCCTACACGGTCGCCGACGGCTAGCCGTCAAAAGTCACAAGCCAGGGAAGTCTAGATATCGGCTGGGCGCTAAAAAGAATGTCTCATCATCCCGGAAATAGCTGAGAGCAGTCTCATGCCACAAACACGATCCGACGCACTTAAAAACGAACACATAAGGCCCTGCTGTAGACGCCCCAGGGGCAGGTGGCAGAAGTCCCAAGATATTCTGATTTACATAAGAAATACGTATATTGTACTAAATCTCAATACGGCACCGAAGCCGCAGACTGGCTCTCAAGGTGGTGCGGTCGGCGGTTGGAGGATGAATCACCCATCTGCCCTCGGCGGCAGCCAGCCGATTGATTATTCAGAGGTTCTTCGGAGAATTATTGGCACGGGAATAAGATGATTTTTCGGTAATGGAGCCTGTCGTTTGGAGGTCGTAAACGTCCCAGTCGCAGCCAGTGCCTGCGATGAAATGGCTGGACGGTTTTGAGCACAGAAGAATTCCTCGAAAATCTCTCCTGCCCGCATCTGGACGAATGCAGCGCTGGCTGATATGCGTGACAAGTGGCTTTAAAAATTTTCCGGCGAAACAATGCCTGTTTGATCAATATTTCTTGCAATTCTAAAAATTGATTCGGTGCTCCGACCCGCACCATCGCCGGGTATATTTGGACACAGTGCGGTGGAGCTTCGAGCATAAAACTTGAAGGCCTTCACGCTGTACGAATATCGAAATTCAATCCGTACAATTCGCCCCAACTGTAATTACACCTCTCCCATCGTCAGATTACGTCAAAGCGCCAAGAGGCCACATTTCTTCTTCCAGTTTTCTTTGTTTCATCACCAGATCTCGGCGACCGTTGATTGCCGGTTTACACATGGCGAAGCTCACCTCTAACGCCGCATAAAAGTAGCGGAGCAGCAACATCAGAAAATATTTTCCATCTTGGTCAGCGCCGCGACTCGAAATAGAGTCTTGTCTTGCCTACTTATTGTGCCGTCTACGGCGACGACGGTGGCGGCAGCGGCGATTCGGTCTTGTATCGTTTTTTTTGTTTTTTCTACCTTTGCCTACCTTACCTCCACTCAGAGCTCGCGTCGGTTGGCTTGGCTCTGGCTAGGTACGCAGCACCATCAGCCAACAGCACTACCACCGCGCTACACTCTCGAAACTCGGACTAACGAAAGCCGAGCTCGGACCTCAAACTCAAAATTCGAAGCTCATATTCCTCACAACCGATCTTGTAGATGTCAGTTTGCGGTTGTTTGTTGCCCCGTCTGTTTGCCTGTACGTCCGATCCACATCGTGACTTAGTTGTGTAGCCTGTCTCCCTGATCGATACTGTCGTTCCCCGTACACTTGTTCTGTGCACAAGCGCTCTTCTGTATGAAAAAGAAGAGTCCGAGACTCGGAGTTCAAGAAAATTTATATACAAAGAAGAAAAAGAATCGCGAGGTCGCAGGAATCCTGCTGCTCAAGGACGTTGTGTCCTTCAGTGTAGTGCACCCAAAGGAATTCTTTTCCACTCCAAGTGATCGCAGCACCAAAAAAAAAAAAAAAGACTCAGTAACTTGTGAATGTCCTTCAAAACGTTTACAGCACAGAGAGAGAGAAGAAAAAGAAAGGTGTAGATGGCTTGCGACAGTGCACAAGATTTCACGGTGTGTCCGTGAGGTGTGGTGTTAGTGGAGAAGGAGTCCGTGTTGATTCAGTGGGGAAAAGAGGTCGCCTCAATCCGCAACTGATCGCATTGCGCCGCCGCACGAACAGCTATCGGCTGTCGGCTATGTAGTGCTGAAGTCGCCGATCGTGTGCATATGGCTGGCTACTCTTTTGGAACTTGTTGCTGCCGTTGCCGCTGCCACTTCCATAGAGGAAAACCCGTTCAGGTTGCTTCCATATGAGAGCCCTCTCAAATGCGATAAAATTTCCAACACACGGCCATAAACAGGTGTGTATGCACTCATTAAGGCGGGCAGTCATTTTAAGCAGTTTCTAAAAAATCTTTTTGGTTAGTTTTCTTTGGTTTTCTTTGTGTCGCTCCGATTCTGCTTAGTACATTTTGAGGTTATACTCATTTGTGTGCTTTGCCTTTTGAGGCCGTTTTTGTTCTTTTGCCACAATTCCGCCATTTGTGTATTTTCTAACCATGGGGAGTGAAAGGATTTCGGTCTGCCCAGGCTGCCTGCTTTACCTGTCAGACAATCAAATCTTTTCAGGTTTGCTTGCTTTGCGCCATTTTTCTTCCTTTGGATCAAGTTTACTTCACTGGAAACTATATCTTGTATCGCTCTTTTTTTGCGTGTCAACAATTGTGTGGGGTTACTGACCACCATTCTACCGAGGATATTTCTGTATATGTTTTTTTTTTTCTGTCTTTAGAATGGAATGCTGATCGCTTATCGTGTGCGCGGGATGTTAATTAAATTCTCCCGTGCAATACGTCAACAGAAGCGGATGACGAATGTGCCAGATATCGGTTTAATTCACTTTTTATTGTGTAAAAAATGGGGGGTTAAAAAAAAGAACAATGTTCGCCCAAGGCCGATGTACAAGGACTACTAGTGAAAACTGTATATACTTTCTCTTCCGCGATAATCATAATTCCGAGAACAGTTTTTTCACACACAAAACCGGGTAAACGAGGTTAACATTGAAATATCGAGGGGGAGATATATGTCGACACAAAATTAATTAATAGGCGGATTTGGAGCTTTAAAAGAATGAAAGGAGGTGTGTGATATTAAAAATTGAAGTTATAATACATTTTTCGTTCAACGGAATTTTCCCAAAATAAAAATAATTTTGAAGTATTAATTGGCAGTGATTTAAAGATTGAAGGCAAAAAATTTTGTTAATGTTTTGAGCCAAAAAAATGTACTGTTTATTTTATAAGGATAATAGAAGAAGAAAACGAAGGATAATAGAAGAATAAACGAAGAAACAGCAGAAAGGTAAATATAAATATTCGAACGACTGCTTAAAGGAAAAAATGTTTGGTGATTAAGGTCCGAATTATATGCCAGAAAAGAAAAAGACAGTAACTTTATTTTTTTGTATTAATTTTTTTAAATATCGATGATAAAATCAAAAGTGCATATGGACCTCTAACGATTTACGAATGCAACCTCAGTAGCAGATATCTCAAAATTGTTTACTCAGTCAAATAAAACATCCATCTGTTAGTCAGCATTTTATTCGTATGTTTAAAGGAAAATAAAAGTCAAAGTGCCACCCATAAAAATTCATTGGAATGCACTCGTTGGCATCGATAAAATGCACTCCTATGTAGAGACAAGAAAATTGCACCGCAGGAATGTGAGAATTTGCTAATCTCCTAGAACCTAACCTGAGAACCGGTTTAACAAAGAAAAAAGTAAATAAAAGCAAAGAAATTGTGCTAAAAATCGGAATAAAATGCACAAGCCTATTACCACCTTGGGTATCGGCAGCCAATCCCAAATAATTGGAAAACTGGTTGCACAAGAAAATTTAGTACTGACACGTAACTGCCTGCATGTTTTTAAAAGAGTTTGATTGCATTCGCATGGTACGGTGCGACGACGACAAAAGTAGCTTACACCTTCCTCCTGAAAGATATGCGCTGTGCTGCGACACGAACGCGGCTGGCTGGGAACAGAACCAGTTCAGGCTGCACTAGCAGTACACCGCGGCGGCGGCGGCGGTGGTGGCGGTGGCGATAGCGATGGCGGCAGCGACAGCGGCAACGGAGCAATAGCTGCACCAGCATGGACACTGATGGCATTATCCGATGTTTGCGCCACCTCCAGAAGAGATGCTATAACCATGAGGAATTTTAATGGCTCGATGGCCGATTAAGTTGCTTTACATAAAAATCAAATTCCCCGCGACCGGTGGCGAGACAACGGCAAGTCTGCATGCATTGCAGCCCCACCGATGGAGGCTCAATCAAAACGCAGAAAAAAGGACAAATCGAAACAACAAAACCAGACTGTGAACCATTGATCAAAATGTATTTTTATTGCGCAAACGAATAAAACGAAGATGAGAAAACACCTTCCAAGGGTCTCCCGACCTCTTCTTGGCTGTAATCGCAAACCGTAGCCATCATCTTATTCATTTACTTATTCACTTGACCACCTCTCTTTCGTTCGCAATGGCTATCGAGAATTTTTCTGATTGCACTTGTTGCAACAAGGTTGAAATAAATTAATGGATAAATAAAGAAACCAAAGAAAGCAAATACGCGTTGTGGTAATTCTGAGGAAGCCTGCCCAGTTGCGTGTGCGGTCTTGAGCTCTCATAGCTGGTGCAATTAACTTTGCGCCGGCCCGTTCGGTTCATTCACACCGAACGAGAATATTTTTACCCTATATTTCTTTCAGGTAAACCGTTTTCAATGCTTCACGGTGTTATATCTCCTAAATTGGGTAATTATTGGTTTCTGCGGAAAAAGGGATTAAAATTCTGGTAAGGTTATAAGAAAATATTTAGGTTCTTCTACTAACATACATACTAAAAAAAAAATATTTTATCCCATACGTTTCCGCAAATCAAATACAATATTTCCGAAAATATACCGTTTTTTTAGTATTCTATGCACATATATTTTGCACCTACAGAATTCTCAATGTGCAGTCTAAGTCGCGTTTGATGAATTTTTTATGAAATAAATCCATACATAGTCAAAGTTTGAAGCCGTATTTGTTTTATACGGCCCTAAAATAAAAGTTTTTATTTTCATGTCGTAGAATATCGTGATGAATTAAAAAGCTTTTTTAAAAGAAAGATTTAACATTAGGAAGGAAAGGAAAATTTTCTTCTAAAACGTTAAGTTGGCATAACATAGGTGTGACAATGTGCATTATCGGCTTCACACCTGCATACTCATTCACGCAATCAAAAAGTGGCCTTCTTTATTTTAAAAATTTCCGTTCGCTAGTCATTACAACATTCTTGCACATCTTCTAAAAACAAAAAAGGTAGAAAAAAAAACAATAAAACCATCACGTCTAAATCAACCACAGTCTGAAAGAAAAAAGATATTTCATCGATTTTTAGCGAGGTTACTGGCGGCCATTGACATCGTCTCGATGATGACCTTGCCCCGAAAAGCAGTTTTCTCTCTTCATCTCTTTCTTTTCTCTTTACCCAACCCATTGAATGGCGACGACGGAAACGGCGGCGCAGGCCAGCAGCGGTATTAGGGGACCATATAAACACGAAACCTCTCAGTCGAACGATCATCATGAAAAAGGTTAAGTAGCCCAAGCAAAGCGGACAGATTAGATTTCAATCGCGTTACACGAAAACAAATTTGCATGGTGATTGTACCGCAGCAGCACCAGCAACCGTAAAGCAACAGGAGTCCTCTCGTCATCATCATCGTCGTCGCGTCGTCGTCGTCGTCGTCGCCTTTGTCGTCTTTGTCGTCTTTGTCTTTGTTGTTCTTACCACACTTCGTACATCACCGGTGCTCAAAATATCTTTACATCTCTCCCGGCTAAACATCTCTGGAAAACCTGACGCGAGATTAATCCGCTGGTCATGAATGTAATTAACGCAGCACTCACCCAACAGACGCGCGGAGTCACAGTCACACACGAAAAGTGAGCTGTACTGTCTTACCTACGCGCCTGGTGCAACGGTTAAAAGGCATGAGAAGCACTTTGCTCGGTCGCGGCTGATGCTTTTGTAGCCATTAGCCACCACTAGGCAGACAGGGCGTCACAATTGTAGACAAGGCGGATTAACCGCGATAAAATAGGCATCTAACCTGCTGTTGCTGCTGCTAATGATGATGATAGTGTAGTGTCACTGAATGGAAGCTACAAGATAGATAAAATATAAAGAATAGCAAAAAAAAAAGAGGAAAAAATGCCGGCAAAGAGAAAAATGTTGATAGAGACGACCTACCCCCCGTTCGTTGGCGCTAATGAATTTGTGTGATGGCACCATAAAACAAGTGTCACCATTTATAGCACAAAATGCAAATAAAAGATCCGCTTGGCATCGCACCGTTTTTGCATGGATAAAATTAGCGCACGTTTCAAGATATGAACGCCGCTAAGCAGAGCGTCAGTAGCGGAAGGTGAACTGCGACATTAGCGATATGAGAAAAACGGTTTTCGATGTGATTCAAAGCTTTCAGAATTGAATTTTTCACAGTGTTTATCTGTGTAAAAGGTTTTTCTTAAATTATGCGTTTACGACAAAGGTCAATCAGTAAGATAACGGTAGTTCTTTCTATCATTCTTTTACAACCATGAGAATAAAGATTATGTTTTCTAAACACATGCCAATATTCCATTGCCCCAAATTTTTGATTGGAATGTGCATATAGCAAGGACATTAATTTGTCGAAGTTCTGTAGTTGTTTACAGTTAGTAAATTTCTTTATCTTACATTGCTAATGAAGTTGGAAAATCAGTCTATCTGCTCTTAATGAATGCTTGACAGCCTGATGATGTTTTTAATGGGCTTTCACTTCACGATATTTTGAGTTGTCAAACGTTCAGTTTAGAAAAATTTTATCTGAATTTAATTTAATTTGGCTGCTGTTTTTATGCACATAAGTTCTTTTTCTGTAAAAGGTCGATTTTCAACAGTGGGTTACCAAGTGATGTATTTCTGTTAACTAAGGCGACGCTTTGAAAATCCAACATGGCGGTCCTCTAAAGTATCTAGTGATTGGTATAATATAGTTTCGTTTTTAAAGTAAAACTTACCATATTGCGTTAACTTTTGATAACTTAAAGAAATAAAGGTACAAAATGAAAACTAGAAATTTTATCCAATTTCATGCATGGTTGGTTGGTCACAGCTTGATCTGCCAGCTGCACCGTTCGAACAAATTCATTTCTAATTGCAATCACGACATGTAGGTGGTCCGGATCAAGCCAGAGGTCAATATAATTTTATCCAAACAATTGATAAAAGTAAACAGTCGCTTAACGAACTAGTTTTGTGACGAACAAATAAGCCCCTTGAGCGCCAAACCGTTTTCAGGCAATTTCGTGTCAAAAGTGATTTAAGCCGATCATACTTATTACGAGGGGGTCTAGAGAATATGGGTTGATTTTCAGAAAATTGATAAAATCTAGATCAGGATAAGTTGCATGCACTGTCCTGCAGTGAACAGCTGTGATCTAATTTTTTTATTAATCACAGAAACACGTGCGCCAGTGATTGAACCCTGTCAGCCGTTGGACCAATAGCCTTTCGCATATAAATCAAAAATTCCGCAATTTTGTCTTTCGGTAAATAAAAGAAACTCTCAAAATCCGGTCAAATTTTGATGGTTGCGCAAACATTTATGCTTCAGCAAATTAATGAATGGAGAGTTTCACCATTCGCGCCACCTCTCGACGAAAAAGTAAGTCAGCCAAACCGACGACCAAGTGACTGCAGCGGGTTTGTGATTGAGAGAAAGACGGAGATATCCGCGCCACTTTTAAAGGCGACCGAAGGTTCGTGGAAATGTTAGTTAACTAGTTTTCCAATTTTTTTTTCTGTCTTATAACTTCAAATTTCGAAAAGCGAAAAAGCGGCGAGAAGTTTAATAAAAAAAATTGACAAAAACCCTGAAAATTTCGAGACCGGTTGCGTTTTAGTGCGCCGTCGGTTATGTAACGTCGCTGCAATTTACCAGCGCACGTCGCGTCGCGGTCCCCTGCGGCATTTGCCTCACTTTATTGGAAAATGCGCTTGGTTTTTTCCTTCTTCGGCGCTCAGTAGTTTTTTTTCCGCGGGTTAGTGACCGTTTAATTATGACCACGATGCAATTACCGTCTTATTCACAATTTTTAGTGTTTTCTTTTCGCCCGACGACGGCGTTGTCGCCGTCGCTTTGACTGCATTACCCTACTAGGTGCAGTATCAGTATTTTTCCCACTTTACATTCTGTCCGGTGTGCCCGGCTGTACGCGATTTTAACACCACCAACGGCCGACCAGGTTGCATATTTAATTTTTATTGAAATTACGTGTGCAGTTATTTATAATGTTCACGGTAATTGCCGCAATGGGCGATCTTTGCGCCCCATAAGACTTGGGACGACAATTTTTTTATGCAAATTTATACATTGCGTGATTTGGGAGAGTTGCAAAGGAGTGGTGTGGGTAATGCAGGCGAAATTTTTCGTATAAAGATTGCATGGAGATGAATGCATTCGATGCTAATTTTTGCGACTGTTTTACATTATTACATACGTGTAATGGGTGTGTTAAGTAATTATTATACTTCCTTGCTTGTATTTAATAACACGATCGTGTCGTGTTGTGAGAAAATTGCTTTTATAATAAATGATTTTACTAACAATAAAAATTATGCTGAAGTTTCCTACACGACCGTGAATGCTTTTTTACTCATTAAGAAGACATTGATATATTACACTTTTATTCATTTTGCCCCATATCAAAAACTAAGCTAGTTAAACATAGTAGCTAACCACAATTGTATTTGCAATTTCAGTAAACCTTATTCCTTTAACTACAAAATTAAGAATTAGACACTAAAAAAACGAAATTATAAATTTTTTGATTAAGTAAGTTGTTATATTCGTGTTAACCGTGTTCGTTTTTTGTTTTTAATTAAGGTACTTTTTTGCATGTTTTACTTTTTCTTGGTTGAATCATCTAAAAGAATAATCTCACCATTATTGAAACTTAATTCCAAATGAAGAGATTAATTATTTCAAAATTGTGCTTACCAAAGCCTGATTTTCGAAAAATTTATTTGCATTGTCTTTTACGAAATAATCACTTCACATTTGTTTTATTAAATTTGCTTTACTGTTGAGAATAAAACCGTTATAATGACCTTCATGAATACTGGTAAAACAGTACAAACATTTAATACACTTTATTACGATGTTATAATAGATGTTTAATGAGTGCCGTTTCCCAGTGTTAATTATTGTAGTTTTTTCTAAAAAGCCTTCTGGTTTTACTTGGAAAAACAGAGTCATATCAATTACCTTTCAAATTTCGCAAAAGGAAAAAAATTAGTTACCTTGAAATCACCTGTACCTACCATTCTAATGCTTGATGGCTTTTGTTAGGTATTTTATATTGACTATATTTACATTTAGCCTAATTTCTTCTATTCATTATATTCTAGAAATAAGCAAAATTCCATTCCCACTGCACTGAAACGTTTTTAGATAAGATAACGGTACATATAAAATGTCTGTAGTTCAGGGGGTGTGTCGGACCTTGAACAAATATTTGCGCAAAATCTGTTGTTCGCCATTACGTACAGCTCGTGTGCAATTGTCACACATGTATGTGCAGAAAAAATTATTATACCTACTGAACACGGTACTGACGATAACATTTCGCATAATCAATTACTTACGCGCAAAAGGGGTCATTGCCTGTGACCCATGAAACCTATGTAC
Organism: Proctacanthus coquilletti; assembly: GCA_001932985.1. Lineage (NCBI taxonomy): Eukaryota > Metazoa > Arthropoda > Insecta > Diptera > Asilidae > Proctacanthus > Proctacanthus coquilletti. The sequence continues at coordinate 177,634 of MNCL01000031.1, read as the reverse complement.
AGCCACTTCTTCAGATTGCCTGAACCACTGAAAACCACCTGAAGTTGGCAACCCAAAGTGTTTCCTTCTATAAACATCAGTGCACAGTGGTAAATCCAAACATGCACAAACACATCGTCACCTATCACTAGTGCGACATGAAATTTGAGAGCCCATAGCCGGGGGAAACAGGTAAAGTTGTAACCTGCACAACCGCGCGATTATTTTGTGCATTTAAGACGCAGTTATTTGCTCAAAGTCGGCATAACAGTTGTCCATATCGTGCCCGCAGAAACAAGTGAGAGAAAATCCACTCGCAACCCCTTTAACTTGATGGAAAGAAGAAGAAAAATTCTTCGGCATTTTATAAACTCCCTCAGTTCGTGCGCTTCCATTGCTCTCGTGTTTATTTACTCAGTGGTGGCGGACGATGCGTTTATTCCTCTCTGTCGTACCGACGGAATGTAAGTGTGTGTTGCATGTGCCCACATAGTCATGCTGTTGGTGGTATGCATGGAGGTTTTGTGGTATATTTGCAAATACAGAAGCACACGCTTGATTGGCGTAGTACCTTCTAATGACGCACATGCAAGGTCGTTGCGTACAAATTCAAGCATAGCTTGAAGGTCGTCCAATTGATCACGTGACACATCGAGTGAATAGGAAACACACCAGCGGGTCGCGACGACCGTTGCATGCGAAGGTGACGGTGTGAGTGCTGTTTCATGAAATTCTTTTTGCGGAGAACGTTACAGTCCCGTTCTCGAGTAAACGCCGTTGCTCTGCAATTCTAGAAACGCGGAGGTAAGGCAGTGTGAATGGCGTTGGCCGCGCGATGAGTGATGGTATTGTGGCCAGTGGCGGCGAGCTGTGATTGACACAAATAACTTTCGAGAGTGTAGTGGGCTCTCGAACGACTCGCCTTGACTGCCTTTTCGACTGGCCTGTGCGATGACCACGTACGTGTACCCACATGCCCAAGAGTTTTAGCGATGCTGTCGATATGGAGGAACAACTACAAAGGGTGGTGCTGCGCCTGTGTTGCAAACTTCATGCCATTCAGGGCTGTCCACAATTCGCACGCGAGTGAATTTTACCTGTTACTACCGCGTGCGGCATTTTATTGTGAATTTTCAAATGGTTAGTTGCGTTTTTCATGCCAATCGGTGAATGAATGTTGCGATCTTACAGTTAACGGAATTTTTTGATTGTCTTCTTCTTCTTTTTTTGCAGTTCTTCTATTTCTCTTTTTTTTCATGACCATTAGAGAAATGTCTTTGCTTACTTCGGCCGCGATCATCTTTTTACTACATAAAAGGTGGTTTTGTGGCTAGTATTCCTATGGGAGGCACATTTTGAACTTTTTGCGTGTTTATTTTTAGATTGGACGCACCGATGTGTAGAATTCCCGCTTCTTTTACCCGAAGTTTTATGGAAACCGGAGGAAAATTTGCATAATTAGCTACGAGCAGACACTGAATTATGTGCAATGATATGAAAACGGAGATTTTATGACCTTTGATTTTTTTCGATTTAAATTCTTGAATGTTGAAGAATGTATAGAGCGTTCTAATTAAATGGTTATCACCTTCAGAGTGTTGACTTTAGTGTCAATACTATTCAAAGATATGAAATAAGTGGGATTCAATTAAATTATATTGATTTAGTTAATTAGGAAATTGAATTTGATTGGAAGAAATATTTGCTTAATTAAATTCGGTTTTTGCATTATTAGGGAAATAATATGACAGATTTTTAATGAATTGAAGATAGAATGCTTAAATAATGCTGCGAGGTGTTCATTTGCTGAATTTGAATTAAAATCAATTAGTGGCTACTTTATTTCCAATATTCGCATAAAAATCACAATACTGACAACTTTTTTAAAGACTTAATTTTAATAGTATTTCACGTTTTTGTACCCAAACACTATAATGTTTATTTTTTAATGTACAAGAGAACAAGTTCTTTAGCGATTTTATTGCTACCATAAAACTATAACTGCAGCATCGGCATTAAGTTTAATAGTTTTTTAATATCTTAATATCCGGTATAACATTTATTGAATAAAATTTATCGTATCGATTTATATTCTCAATTTCACTAAAATCAAACTAGTGGTAGAAAAACAGCCTTTCTCATTAACAGGATTATTGATAATGAATAAAAAACTAGCGGCTAAAGAACAAACAGGTTTTTTGTAAAAATCCTGCAAGAAAATATCGCTATCTGTCCATAAATTGCACAAAAATCCAAAATTTATCTGTCGATTATGAGTGGATGTGAACCTCAACAAGTTTTTCATTCATGAATTATGGATTTAATAGCCCAAGCCTTCTGATTGCGGTAGCATGACTTGTTTTTAAAATAAAAGATATCAATTTAAAAGCAATGACCTTTGTGCGACTAAAAACAAATATCTCAGGTTTCACCAATATTATTATTATATTTTCTTCGAAAAACCGTAGTTTGCAGCAATATTTTTAGGTTTTTAAAATCATTTTATTCATTGGTAAGGTCGACTTTGGTTTTTTTTTTTTTTTTTTTTTTTTTATGAAGGTCGAAATTGATTCTATCCGAACTACTTTATAAATGATTTTTTTTTTTATCCTTTCTAAAGTTTTGTTTTTGACTTTTCTTTTCAGAGATGTTTAATAACATTGATGTTGTGATTTGGTCATAAGAGAACATTAAATGGTAAAAATGTCGGCTCCTCTTGGGGATGTATCCCCTAATGTAGCTAGTCCAAATAGCACAATGCTCAGCACGAGTGGAACCACCGGGAATTTGGCCTCAGTGCGAAGCAATATATCGGTCACAAGTATAAAGTGCGAGGAGAACGGTCGACCCCCTTCAGCACCAGCGGCAACCACCACAAATTCAACAATAAATGGAATACCGAACAGTAATAATTTCTTCAATGGCGGAGTTCGAATTTCTGTTCCAAAAGTTGAAGATTCAGAAGAATCGGAGTCGGAGTTATCGATAATTGAAAACTCAAAAGTGAACAGGAGATCGAATGCAAATAATAAAAATGGTCCACGCCCCATGTCTTGGGAAGGTGAACTCTCCGAAGCGGAGGATATTATGGATACTGAGAATTCAGTTAGCAATGATAAGCAATTCGATGATTCCCATATGTCCATTAAGGATGAATCAAGGTCTTCCGCGAATATAAAGCCTGAATTTGATCACATTTCTGTGGACACAGGGGCTGGTGTGATATTCACATCGGGATCTAAAAAATTTCAAAGTGATATAGTTAACCTGAAATACGAGCCAGGACTTTCGGATGCTGCTACAAGCGGTCTTAATTCCCCTTTATTAGCTAGATCTAAGACAAATCTCCTTCCGGCCAATCCCAGCCCAGATTCAGCTATTCATTCCGTTTATACGCACAGTTCGCCTAGCCAATCGCCTCTAACATCACGACACGCCCCCTACACCCCGTCGCTGAGCAGAAATAATAGTGATGCCTCCCACAGCAGCTGCTATTCGTATAGTTCCGAATTTAGCCCCACCCATTCACCGATCCAAGGTCGACACAACGTCTACGGCAACTTCAATGGTTCTTTGCATCACCCTGTACTTTATCGACCAGTCCTTGATGGTGAAACCCAATCTCTTCCAACGACCCCTCGAAGGCCCGATGAGGTCATAATCGAGACCGATGCAATCCCATCGGCCGGGATCTCAAGACAGCAGCTCATAAACAGTCCATGTCCTATTTGCGGGGACAAGATATCTGGATTCCATTACGGTATATTTTCATGCGAGTCCTGTAAGGGCTTCTTTAAGAGGACTGTCCAGAATAGGAAGAACTATGTTTGTGTCCGAGGCGGACCTTGTCCTGTGACTATCTCCACGCGGAAAAAGTGTCCAGCCTGTCGTTTCGATAAATGCCTCCAGAAAGGCATGAAACTTGAAGCCATCCGTGAGGATCGAACTCGTGGTGGACGATCCACCTACCAGTGTTCATACACCCTGCCCAATTCAATGCTTAGCCCCTTGATGAGTCCAGATGCGGGATGTTCCCAGGGGAATCAGCGAGTCGGAATCAATGGGTGTGTGGTCAAGTCTGAGCAACCCGACACGAGCAATGGAAACAGCAACAGTAGTTCAGGGGTTAGCGGACATCGAAGCACTATACCACCTCTACTCCAGGTAAGTTGGTGGTATATAGGATGGATTGTTATGGTTCTAAAGAACATATTACAGGAAATCATGGACGTGGAACACCTCTGGCAGTATAACGAAGGTGAATTGTCGCGACTCAATCAACCTTCGTCTGCCACTGGTGCAGATTCTGGGAATCTATCGGCAAATCCACTTCTGGCTAGTACTGGTCTATCGTCAAATGGAGAGAATACCAATCCTGATTTGATCGCAAATCTGTGCACTGTTGCGGATCATCGACTCTATAAGATCGTTAAGTGGTGTAAGAGTCTGCCGCTTTTCAAACATATTTCGGTAAGAAATTGTTAAGGAATCAAGTCTAGATTGTCTAAAATGGTCTTTTTGTATTTACTATAGATCGACGATCAAATTTGTTTGCTCATCAACTCGTGGTGTGAATTACTTCTCTTTTCATGTTGCTTCCGATCGATAGCAACACCTGGAGAAATTAAAATTTCCCAAGGGAAATCTATCACACTTGAACAGGCTAAATCTAGCGGTCTCCAGGTAAAATAATCTAAGTTTAATATCATTATCTTTCTAATGTTATTTTATCTTACCGTAGGCCTGCATTGAGAGAATGCTTAACCTGACTGATCATCTACGGCGACTTCGTGTCGATCGATATGAGTACGTTGCCATGAAAGTTATAGTTCTGCTACAATCCGGTAAGAACATATAAATTTTTTTAAATCTTTGAAATGCAGTAATGATAATGGAAAACGTTTTTTTTGTTTTCTTAGATACTTCGGAGTTGCGAGAACCTGTAAAAGTCCGTGAGAGTCAAGAGAAAGCATTGCAAGCCCTGCAAGCGTACACTTTAGCTCACTATCCAGATTCACCGGCTAAATTCGGTGAATTACTTCTTCGAATTCCAGAATTGCAGAGAACGTGCCAGGTAAGATAAATCTAGAATTTTTTTTTCTGCCTGCTATAGCTGCAAACTGATGCTACTCCTGTATCACTTTCTGCAGTCGTTTTAGGCTTTTAGATGTAGATTGTAGATTGTGAGAGGTTGGTCTATCATACCCGTACTTAGACCATATGGTTTATTGGTTTTTAGACGAACAGTGATTGTAATTATTACTTCCCTGTATTACAACTTATATTAAATATATATGAATATATTTAATAAATAAATGTCCCTCATTTTATTAACTCATTATTGTGTTAATTTTAGTTTTTGTATTATGAAGCAATTCCACTATTTTATTCTCTTGATACCTCCTTGCTGCTCTAACAGCAAGAAAACTTAAAAACATTTTTCAGTATCTTTTATTATATAATAAATTTATTTAGATATTACACCTTTTTCCCCCCCTCTTTTTATGATCTATTTAATAAAAAACTCAATTCATTTTTTCAATTTATCTAGCTCGGTAAAGAAATGTTGACAATAAAATCAAAAGACGGTGAAGATTTTAATTTGTTAATGGAGTTGCTGCGCGGAGAACATTGACAAAAATTTGCCAATCGTCCGGAAAGGGGTTGACAAAAACAACAACAACAACAACAACAACAACAACGATGCATGGGTAAAGCGACGATGAGCCTGCACCGTAGTAGCGACACCTTACACCGTAAGATACTATTAAGTATAATCGTTATAAGTAGCATATAAAAATGAAAAAAAAGAAAAGAATTGTGAGAACAATTTGTGCCTAAAAAGAAACAAAAGAGAACTTTAAAAAAAAAGAAGAAAACAATGCGATTAAAATCGATTATAAGTCGCGCCAGAAGGATTGCAATTTCTAGTAAGAAGGGGGCAAAGGTGGGAGAGAAGTAGCAGCGTTGGGAGGGGCGAAATGCATGTGGAACGTTAACTGACCGATGTACTATTGAAGGGGAATGTAAATAGTTTAAAAAAAACGAATATAAATATATATATTTTATATATTTTTCCCAATGTAGCCGCTAAGGACGAGTATTTTTCGTAATCTTACATATTAAAAAAGAAGAAAAAAAAAAAACAACTAAAATAAGGTTTTTTTTTTGTACGCGCAGGAAGTGAACCTATTTAAGACCAGAGAGAAGAGACGTAGCTTTAGAAGAAAAAAAAATATATATTTTGGACGCAGATTGTATAAATGTACCTTAAGAGCTAAGAAGATTATATTAAAAAAATAATAAAACGCGAAAAAAAAAAAATTATCTTACCATAAGCGACAAAGACGCGTGGAGTATATTCGCATGTACTGTAAGAAAATTTAAGTGTATACTCCTTTTAATTGCGTCCCGATCGGAGAAAATTTGCTACTCCTTAAAGGAGTTTAAAGCAATATTTTCTTGAAAAACAAAAAAAAAAAAAAAAAAACGATGACGACCATCGTCCTTGTGACTGAAACGCACCAAGGGGCCCATTTTAACTTCTTTGTTATACCGGGGAGCTCTTTACACAAAACCCAATCCCGTTTTCTTTTGGAGACTATTTATATAATATATATAAAAAAAAAAAAACAATTAGAACAAAGCACAATGCAATATTTAAACATTTTTTTACATTTTCTTGTTTCGTTTACATTTTTTTTTAGTTTTATACAATTCTTCGCTGATGAGAGAAGTAAAACGTTTCTTCCTTTTTTTTTTATTTTGTATTTATGTGAGATGAGAGAAATATTTTTTTTAGAGTAGAAGAGAGAGCATCTTATGTATACAGCAGAAAACAGCTTATATATATATAAAAAAAACATATTTTTTATTTAAAATATATTTCCCCCTTGTCTTTGTTTATTCTCACTCTTATTTTACATTATAATTATAATTATTATTTTTAGAACAGAATTTATACTTATAGTTGTATATACGCGAAAAGAGAGAATGTGAGAGAGAGTTATAAGGAGAGAGCTGCGGTGACAGAGAGAAATAGAGAGAGATAGAGAAGAGAATGGGATGTTGTCATTTTTGCGAATTTTTACATTATGTTTCTTTTTGTTTTTATTATTTTTTTTTCTTTTTATTTACTATTATTAATATATTTTTTTTTTGTAATTTTGAGACTAAGTCGCTCCTTAAGAACTTTTACATATATTTTTTACTGTATTTTTGTTTTATAAACAATTATAAAATGCAAAAAGGAGATTTTATTAAATGGAAGACAACGTTCTTCTTGCTGACATGCCATACATTTTGTTGTTTTATTTATCTCTGATACATTATTTTTCTTTTAAATACATTCAAATTAAGCCGGAATATTGTTTTAATTTGATTTTGATTTTTAACATATTCAAAAATCAACATTCCGGTTTAAACTTGTTCGATTTATTTTTCTTTTCTGGCTTTCCCTTTTTTTTCAGTTTTCATTTAGTTTTGCAGGAATTGCTACTTATGATCTTGGTAAGAAAGTTAATTTTAATACAATAAGACTGTCAATGGTTAATAAAATCGAATCAAATCAAAAAGAATAAATAGGGCCGTATTTTTTGTTTAATGTTTTGTATCACAAGCATCAGCCGAACAATAAACTGCAATAACTGTTTTAATGTTGATAATACAATATTTAGTAGAATTTTTTTTTATTTCACCAGCAAAAATATTCTATTTAGTCGACTTTTATAGTTAAGTAAAAGATTGTAAGACGCTGCTGGGAGAAATTATAGACTGAAACTAGATTTCAATAATATAGAACAATTTTGTATTGTATTATCAACATTTTAAAAGAGAATTTAGAGTTGGCATAGAATCAACAATACTACAACAGAATGTTTTCTGTTTTGGGAGAGAGTAGAACGTGGCTTCTACAGCCTAGGACAGAAGACTAAAAGTGATTTTGACGATAAAAAAAAAAAGTGTAATCCTGATTTAAATGATTAAGTTTACAAAGCAATACTATGCACTATTGTAAAAGTGTGTACTGTAATGGTGAATAACTATATTTTCAATTTAATTCTGTAGAAAAACGAAACGAATCAATGTTAAGCAGCGTGAAGAAGTAGACTTAAATTGTTATCAAAATATAGAACTGATTTATCTTTAACGTATACAAAATATTGAACTGGATCATTTAAGTAAAGCATAAATTTACAACATTATTCGTCAAAACCAGCACAAGTAGAAAACAAGTAAAAAATAAAATGATTTGATTTTGGAATTTTGTAGTAGCTTAAAAAATTGACATGCAATAAAGGGAAACTGTTGAAGTGCCTTTCAACTAATCGCTCGTACATATGAGAAAAAAAAAAATAACTAAAATTTAGTAATATGTTATTTTCTGCGCAATATATAAAACTAGAATGTCGTGTGCTGCATAAGTATAGCAATTAATTTGCCCTTACTGATTTTATTAGATGTAAAATTTTTCACGCTTTTGCTTTCATTTATAGCATTTATTTCTAGCCACGACTTAGTTTCTATTCAATTATTTTGCATATTATATTTTTATATAGCGATATGAAAGCAATATTATTGCAGTATTCATTCGATGAGATTATTATAAGTAAAATTTTACTATTTAAAGTCTCCATTGAACTAAAATCGCTGTATAATTAACTGTGTAACTAGGTAAACATACCAAAAAGTACCAAAATTTTAAGAAAAAGAAAACTCCTGCATACTCGTAAAACGTCTTTATGTTTATATTCATCCAAAAATATTAAAAAAAAAAAAAATAAATAAATAAACGTGTCATATAAATCAAGGAAACAATTTCAAACTCAAACTCATGATGTGTAAATTTGTTTATATTATAAATATTTGAACAGAGCAAAAATAAAATCATTAATCTTATTAAATGAAAATAAAAGCACCAAAAATAAAAGGAACAAGTAAAAAAATCCAGTTGACTGAACTTTGACTGTGTAGGGTAGGTAAAAAAGTGTCTCGTTTACGAAAGCCAAGTAACGAGCATAATTCTTGTAAAAATAATATCCAGAAAAAAAAACATATAGCATTATAAATTATAAAGAAGAAATATCCAACAAATAAAAAACATTTATCGATTTTGAGAGAAAAGAAAACAAAGATATTTACTGAAAATCTTTTACTAAAGAAAAGGAGAATTTTATAATAATTTTATTTGTAAAAATAAACAAGATGAGCAATTTGTGATTTTTTTTATTCATTATAACTTTCTATTTCATTATTTTTATATTACTTTTAATAATTCGGGCTATTTAGTTACGTATTTTGCGGTAGGTGTTGCTCGAGTGACATCCAGAAAATAAAGAAAATTGAGTATTTTTTAAATTGTTTACAGCTGATACAAAGTAAAAGTAGGTTTTTAACTTTTACCCAAAAAATTATAATCATAGTTTCGAGAAAACGCGCTTTAGAGGACACCGTGGATGAGTAGAGCACCTGGTCCACTGTAGGTTCGATGTCCATCTTCACTTTGCGAAGTAACTTCACGAAAAATAAAAGTTTAATTCTACTTGTTTTCGTGAAATTGGCTGCTTAAAATTGAATTATAATAGATCACAACGTTTTAAAAAAGGCGGGGAGCAAGACTCAAAATGTAATTTCCGCGAATATGTTGTCTTGCACGAATCATTTAAATTTGTTTTATGATATGATAACGTTTGTGGCTTAGTCAGGAATTGTTTTACTCTCGTACATTTAAACATTTTTAATAATTCCATCAGTGTAATCCAAGAAAGACGAATATCGTTATTGCTTGACTATTTTACTTTAGGTATTCAAGTATACCATATACACTCAAAATATCCACAAGAAACGTTTTTCGAGCAATTCAAAGGAACAAAAAGTAATGAAGACGTAACGAATGTCTTCCACGTGAATTCTATTGTGTACCAAAGACAGTACACGTGGCATTCAACGCATTACCGCTACTGTTTAAAAAAGTAACGGTAAAACGATTCAGTTGCCATTCCAATCCGATTATGGCACTACTAATTCCGCATCGCTGCAACAAAACACACTTTCCAATGGGAACGGAACACTCGAGCTGTTTTTCCTGCAAGAAAGAGAAGACGGGAGAGAGAAGTTTCCGAATTGATTGGAAGTATTTCGAAAAGGCCGCGAACATTTTCGAAATGTTACGAGACGAAAACGAAACCTGATGCCGAACGAATCCAGTTCAAGTCCGACCATCCGGCGATGTGGTGCTTCGCGCGCAATTTTCACTGTTGACAGATATTGTGGTGTCTTGTCTCGGTTCCAAAGGAAAAGAAGAAAGTAAACGGGGGGAAAGAAGAAATACGAAGACATTAATTTTCCGAGAAATTAAAACGTATCGGACATACTTAGCAGAAAAAAACGTTTATTTCTTTTCTCTGTGTATGGTTCCATTTTTGTCGGGAAAACAATCGAAGAAAACGTTCATTCATCACTTCCGGCCCAGCTGGAAATTGTTTGCTGCATAGGAGGATTGAAATTGCAGGGTAAAAAGAAAGTCGTCGTACACAGCATCCACAGTCAGCTGTTGCAGTGAGTGCACCGAGTGGCAGAGTCTAAATCCATCGTCACTTAAAATCTCGGTCGTCGTTTGGTTTCAATAAGTGCGAAGTATTCGTCTAAGTGCTGCTTGTTGACATCCATCCCGTGCCCGTTTATTAATTGATATGCATTCGATTGCAGATCGCCCCCGTTTATTCTGTGCTCGGTTTTGTTCATAGTGTGCTTTTATTTTATTATTACTACTATTTCTTTTCGTTCTGTTTATGCGTCTCACTATCCTGCAAAAGGAGAGAGCGGATTTCACAGCTGCACCAGCAGTTGCTCCCCCGCTGAGTGTGTCAGGTGCAAAAGTTGCAGTGGTCTTTTTTATCTTTAATTCCGGTCGACACCTGAGGAGAGGAAGTCACGTCAGATTACGGTGCTGTCCGGTATCGGAAACGGATTTTTAACCGTTCTGCTCTAACTGCCTATTTACGCTTATTCTGTGAAAACATTTACAGCTGCCGATGGTATACATCTTTTCAGTGGACCAAAATTCGGCCAGCGCATTTCATGTAAGTACTCTCTCCCTCTGGGTGAGTTGATTTTTTGACATTTCCCGGACAGGCGTTGCCAGCAGCAAAAGAAAACTCTCATCGTAATTTCACAATAAAAATAGTATTCAATACTTTACTGAAAAGAGGAAAACAACCTACTTACATGCAATTAGTAAGATTAAATGTAATATTTGAAAATATAATCGTTACGATCTAATATTGTGTTTCAATAACAGCGGTTTTTTATAACGGGAATATGGGCAATGCAGTAAATTTCTGACAGGATTCTGTCAACAGCAAATTGAATGTAGCCTGCGGTGGTTTTGTGTGTCTTTTTAGTTTTCTCCTGTTTTTCTCTTCGTTTAGTGAGCTTGAAGAGGAAATGGCTAGCTTTCACCGCAGTGAGCAATATTAAAGAAATATACACTTGCCTGTTTGCTCGCATTAAAATTACATATAAGATTTAAGGGGAATTGAACTCATTATCGAATGAATCCTGGGATAATATAAAATCAAGAAAAAGAGGATAATTGAATAAATTATCACCAAGGGCAGTTGGAGAATCAATTAGGTGAAGCCGGATTGCTCGAGTATCCTATGTCTGATAAATGAAATCAATACGGCGAAGTCTAATAAGCAAATAGAAAGATAATGACTGTGTCCGGGAAAGGGAAGTAAACGCATTGCTACAGACAAGGGCTAAACATAAAATGCCTGGCTATAAATAACAATCGATGGACACAATTTGATAGTGATAGACAAAATATTGTTTTTAAATATGCAGTAATAAGCAAGAAATATCGAGAATTAAAGATTCACAAACCATGAAAAAGACTGGAGCGTCTTTTATAGAAAAAATTGTAATAAAATGTATTAGAAAAATCAATTAATTGGGTTGAATTTTATTTATTTATAATTCATCAAGGTCTAATTAGAGTAATTACAAACTATAAATAACAATTGAAAACAGCCAAATACAATTTTGGCTAAATTGAAATCCATGTGGCGTGGTATATATAAAGAAATAAATATACAAACTTCGAAACAATGCAAATAGATTATGATCCCTCATTTACTTGTGCCCCTAAGGTCTACATAAAGTAATTTTACTCTATACTATTGTAGAAATCGTAGCAAGAAATTACTGAAACTTTTTGTTCTACTCTTTAACAAAGAAAAGGTTTATTTTTGTTTTAGAGACCCTAGAAACATGCTGACTGAATGTATAGATCATGGCATACAATTAAGTAGTACTAAGTCCACTCTAATGACCTTCGTAGCTATTTTAAAATTAGATCGCTTTTTAAATATCCGTTTCTGGTCACTTTGTAACCCAGATACCTTTATTCAAAAATATTTCCGTTCAAGTGTTAAGGTTAGCGTTTAAAAAGGTCGAAGTCTAACATGGCAAAAATGTTTGAACTGCATTCGAAAGTGCAGTTTTGCCTTCAAGCAATAATAACGACGTTGTACATAAAATCCCTGATGACCGTTCAATCTTTCCATTGAATCGATTGAACTCGTAATACGCTCTAATTAATTCCAATCGATCGCACAGCAGTAGCTCGCCTGTTGGTATTCCCTAATAGAATCAGTTTAGCGAATCACCGCGCGCGCACCGTTCAATTTTATTGCACGCGCGCTCGAATCCATAATAGTTTTAAGAGAATCTAGAATCTATCACGCCCTGGTAACAGTCGTCGTCTTTTTGGCCATTATTCCATTTGCCTTTTTTTTTCTTTCTATGCGCATCACACACTTATGAAAAGAGCAAAAGCAATTTATTCTTAACCTGACTATGATCGTTTTGTAGGAGAAGGAATATGTAGAAACCAGGTAAAGAAAAGAATAAACAGCAAGTGGAATAGAACGGTCAACCTGACTAAATAAGATTTATTTGTCCGCGGAAACGTTAGGCGGAAATCGGCGCGCGCAGCTTTACAATTATTTTGCGCGCGCAAGTTTACTCCACCGTTTGCGCGGTTTGTGTGGCTTTTCTATTATGTAAAGTTCATAGTTGCGGTAAATGTGTGTAGCATACTTGTTCAGGTGAATGCTGCTCATGCACAGGATACCTTCTAGAATACTCTAGCACTCTTTCTCTATATTTATTAAATGAAAAATCTACCCGCGGAATTCCAGTAGTCTCATGTATAACTGTGACACTTTATTTAAAAAAAAAAAAAAGAAACAACATGAATTCAAAGAAGAACGCGAGTTGCACGCGTTCAGCGTCTTATTAATCCACAGTCGGTGCGGTAAGAAACCCGCAGGTATCGCCGTTACCGCGCGACCAGGTGAAAATCGGTAGCTACATGTGTAAATATTGTTCAGTACTGTCGATGTTCTATTTTATGGGATTTCTCTCTTTTATACTTAACCAGGGCTAGAAGTAGCACGAATTTTTGCAACTTGGAATTTCGAAAGGTATATGGAGAATATAATAAAACTATAAGAAAAGCTTAGATAATTATGGCAATGTACGAACGGAGGGCGGGAGAGAGGAGTATAATTTCGTGTACCGGTGAGGAAGTATGTTGCGCATTTTGCTTTTGTGTCGTGACCTTCAAATTGCGCGACTTGTAACTAGTTTTTCCCGTCGTCGTCGGGGTCAACTATGTGGGATAAATGGTTAAAAGTGTGGTATTCGAAAAGATATTTGGAAAATGAGGAGAAAGACTTACTTAAAGTGAAGCCAAATGAAAGCTGCAACGGCGGCAGAATGAGATTATTGTATGGCATCGACTTAATGGCCAGGAAGGTAAAAATGAATTATGTACCACCTTCGCAATTGCCTAGGCTCATTCAGTCTTGTCTGTAATACGATGGAAATATTTTACCTGAGGTGGTCATGAATATTAACTTATTAGAGTATGAGTAGAATGTTTAGGTAATAAAACTTAAAGATATAGGGCTTAGTTTCGTAATTTGGAAATAAAAGGTTGGCACGATTGATTTACAGACAATTATAAGCGTAATTTGCTTAAAATTCCAATGGTTCAATTCCCACTTTAACCTTTTTCCTGTACCCTTCATTTAATATCACCTCCAGACTGTCTATGAGGTAACTTTCCAGAAGAAGTTATGGTTACGATGGATTTTTATTAGATTTCGATGTACGAAACGAAACCCCATTATAAAAGATGACTAATCTATGCCAATTTAACTGCCAGTCATTCGAAGAATATGCCACAACTATCTGAACACAATAGAGAATTGATAAGAAGAATAAAAACAGATTTTTACCTGCCGAACTGCACCTCGAATAGCAGGCTATAAAGTAGCACAATATTTTCGGACATATGAGTCATTGACTAGGTGATTTTTAAATCAAGCAAACGTAATTCAAGTTCCAATATTGAAAGAATCGTAAACAAAAACATATCGGAAGAAAAGTAAAAAAGAGTTAAAAATAAAAGAGAAAAATTTAAAATTCAATCAATATTAACAGGATTTTATTTTTCACATACCAAGAATTTTTATTATAGAAGAATTTTTGCTTTTTTTAGACGCGTCGTACGAATAATAACAGATTAAAAATTTATACTTTTATGTAAATTTTGATTGATTAAATTGTTGAAATCATCGGGAGGGAAGATAAATATCAAGCTATTGATTGTTTTTTTCAACATTGTACAAAACTGGAAAGAGGAACTTATAATTAGACGATATATAAGAAGCAATTTTTAAAATTGTTTATCTGTCTGTTTGTTAAACTAATCTAAAGAAATACTGAAGTCATATTGATGATTTTTTGAAAAGTTACAAAGACCAACTTCCAACTGTTTCATGCTGAATTGTATTCCATTTTCTAAATATGCGATTTCAAATTACTCAAAATGGCTCTTTTAAGTGTGTAAAGTAATTAAAGGAATTTTAAGCTTTAGCATCTTACTGTATGCTCAATTTTTTAATGAAATACAAAAACATAGTTTAAATGTACCTTGTCGAACAAGGTACAAAATCCTCATAATGCGAGTTTAATTCATTCTGAACTATTTGTAATTTAGTTTATGTATATTTAAATGTAGTAAAACATTTTTATATTTCCAGCCGACATTTTTATAGCTTCAGAATATTTATTACCTTACCAGGCATATTCTGCATTTGAACCATTTGAACCATCTTCATTCTGCTTAAAGTCTTTGTCATTAAAAAAAAACAATTTTTTGCGAATAAATCTGTGTTCTTGTACTCTAGCCATTTTAAGTACCGTTTTAAGAAAAGGCAAGTAATTAACATTAGCAATTTATTTTTAAGTATAATATAACAAACGAGTAAAATATAACTACATGATAAATCTGCTTGAATATCTCCGGCAACGATACGGTAACATAAATTTACAAGTGCAATGTCTTCTTATCTCCCAGTTACCTGGGGCAGTTCTAGTCTAGTCTATTTTACGTTACTAAACGAGCACATAACATTTTTATCCAGCCGTAAAAGGGCAATTACCATAAAACAAGATCACCTGCCGACGGTCTTCATCATTTTCTTCTTCTTCTAGCAATTAAAAATCACTAGTGGTCTATCATTTTAGAAAATTGTTTTTTTTTTTTTGTTTTTGTAGTTGATTATAGTTAGCAAAAAAGTAACCTCTTGTCGGCCTGTCAATACCGTTAATACGAAAAATATAGTACCATTTAATTACACAAGATGTGATCACAAAGAGAAATTTTGCCGCCATGATCTTTCGCGTTGCCTCTGTACGAACTTTCCTTAATTAATTAGTCGAAGGCGTGTCATGCCCGCCAATCAACCGGGCAATCATTTTATTGCAGCGAAATTAAAAGTAATTCCGGCCCCGATTGACCAATTTAAGCGAACACCTAATGACGGTCTATTCCGAAATAGTCATTCATTGGTGTGTCACGCGGGAGACCCTCCATCCAAAATCGCCTAATCACATCACCTAGAAAAAAAGCAAGAAGTGACATACGTGACTAAGTCCATCACTTGATCGGCGTGATGTCTGCGACGTGTCCCAATTTGTTAGCCGTTAGTGGCTCGTTATATTTAAAAAAGAAAAAAAAAATCAAAATTGGCGACCTTCGTTTTTAATATCTCGGGTGGAAAAGACGTGATCGTCGGATCAGTAGTTGGGGGTCTCTTCAAAAAAAAAAAAAAACGAAAAAAGTCTAGAAAAGAGAAAGACAACTTCAAACGGTGCTGCCGCGTTGGAATACTAATGAAGACGCGTCGTTCCAAACGCACCATCGTCTCAATTTTTCTTACTATCACTTGGCCGTGCGAACCTTCTTCAGGGGCTACGCCCGCGTAACGCGTGTGGGTGTAGGTCAGTGATGTGTGATGGCGCAACATAAAATAAACGTGGCTTAGGCCGCGTCAACGCTGTGGGATGCGACTGTTCTCCTTTTCAAGTTTCAATTAGAAGGTGTGATTCAACTGTGAGGGGTCACCCCGCTCAGAAAAATAGAGGCCGACCAAGAATAACCCTCTACTCTAAATGAAATGAAATATAAACAAGTTTTTGCCAAAATGCAGGCTGGCGGTGAGTACAACGTAAATAGGGTTTTTTTTTTAAATAAAATTTGGGGTCCGATAAATTCACTTTTTGATCCTCACGAATTGGACTTTTGTTTGTAACTTACGAATTTCCAAAAACTTTTATCGATTTAAATATTTAGTTTCTTTTTTAAAGATACACCTAAATCTGTTTTTAAGGGAATTTGTTTTATGCGAATTCGAAGTTATACGAATTGTGATATGAAAAATAATATAAATAATTTTTTTACGCGATTCTTATTCACCTTAACGCGACCAAATTAAAGTCAAAGAAAAAATCCGTAAATTAAGAAAATTTTAAGAATACGCGTATTTTTTAGGATAGTTTTTATGGAGTAAAAAGAGGTTTAGGTATATTTCGAAACTAAGGCTTTAAAATTATGTCCTTTTATGTTTGAAATTACAAAACAATTTTAAATAAAGTTCGTTTTGATATTAAAGTACGGGATTCGAAATAAATTGAATATGCATAAACACACTCCAACTAAAAACGAAAATGTTACATACGTTGCTTTTGTCCGATTGTTGCATAACCCTTGTAAAAAGGAGATACAGAACCCTCGGGATGCGAGTTCAGCACATGTTTTCCTGGGTTTTATTTAAATTACATTTACATTTTAGAATGAAGCTACCTTTCTTAAAAAGCAAATATTAGTTTTCTTTTTTTCTTATTTCCATTTACATATTTATCTTATTCAATTTTTCTTTTTCCTCTTTTTATTAGATTAAAATTAAATAATGTCAATAAAATGTAACACAGCAAACAATATTTAATTGAAAAAAAAAAGAAATGAAATTAACACAACTGAATATCATAAAAATAGCATAAAAAATAAAATTACACTAAGTGCTTGCTCGTAAAATAAATTGAAGCGTTTGTTTTGTTTCCATATCACGTTTCAACGATCAGCTCTAATTTTGTTGACTTATTTTAAACTTTAAAATTCAACTCTTTTTTTGCTTAGTTTTATTGCCACAAAATTGTTTTGCATAATTTTTGGTCACATCAAAAGGGTGATTTTGTTTCGCTAGTTTTATATTTCAACTTTGCGCCGACGGACGCTATTTTTACTCAAAATAATTCGTCAAATTTTGTAAGTCGTAGATTAAATTATTTTTCTTAGATTTAATATTAAAATTAAAAGTTTACATTTAAAGAATATTGCCCATAATTTTATTTTGAAATAATTATTTTTTATATATTTGACTGCAGATTAATATTTAATAAAAAATGATAATTCGTTTATAAAGTAAATGTAAGTTATTAAATATAATATAAAAAATATCGTTACACTAATGTTAATCAATTTACAGATCAATCACTAATGAGAAATTCTGATTTTGATAATATTTATGCCAAATCTTTCTGTTCCTGCTTTAATAGACCCCACGTATAAAAGAATTCCAAGAAGAGGAATCGCCCAGTTGGAATCCAGCCTTATGAAAACCGGGAGAAGGGCAGGAAAAAAGGATTGTCTTTCATGGGAATGGGGTAAAACCCAGATATGATCCTATGCGGAAGCTCCCCCCTTTCTGGGTGGTTAGTTTATACACAGATCTGGGCTGGCAAGCAATCGATATCATCTTGAGTCTGAAAGTCGATTTCCAATATTAGGCGGATCCTTTACCCAATCCTCGTCGCTCCAACAGCCCAGCGGATATTTTCTCACGACTCGGTACGAGGCTGTTGTATGATTAATTTATTACCTGTCGACTGGGAATTGATCTCCAAGAAATGTGTTTATTTTACCTGAGCTAGGTGTATCCCAGCAGCGGAAGCAGCAGTAGCCTTTCAAAAAGTTTCAAGACGCAATCCTCCCCCCTTGCCCTCGGAGGATATGCTCAAATTGCTCTCGCCTTTGCTACCAGTCCAGAAGTGATGGTGGTCCAACATTGAACGTGTTTGCCTGTTTTCATTTTTATGGCGAATTTTGAAATTAATTCAAAATTCAAAGCTATCGCCCATACTCGTATCGTTTACCTGTAGTAGCTCACCTGACGCTCGGGTAATTGAAATTTGGTGACTATGCGGGCGGCCGAGTGAAGAACACACTATGGCACGGAGATGGTTTACCTGATTAATTATTGATAAATTATTTATTTATATCTATACAGAAGTGTACAGGTCGAAGGACGGCGGCGACGACGGTGGCATCGGAAGCCGCAGTGATTTACTCTAGCGTAGAAAAATAAATATTCACTTAAAAGAGTGAGGGCAGACGAGCGCTAATTTGACACAAAATCTGGCTAATTGTACACAAAATTATAAATGATGTTCGGTTTGAGGTTGATTTATTCATAACAATGAAGAGATCCTGTCATAGGAACTCCTGGATTTAACAGACATGTGGACACAAATCACTAACAAATTGCTGATGGCTAATTTGAAAAAAAAGCAGGAATTCAAATGGAAAGTACTAGACTATTCAGTTTTAATTACCATATCCATTGTTTGCATACTACAAAGTTGCGCATTTAATTCTTTTTTTTATTCTGTTTTATTGCTGTTGAAATTGGATGCATTCAATTCAGAGAGTTTTGTTGTTTTTTATAGTCTATTGAAATATATCCTATAGCGTTAGTTACTATTTATTGACTTAAACAATAAAATTAAAAATTAAAAGATAGAGTTGATGGGTTACTTTAATTTATACTTCCAGATATAAAATTCATCATAAATTAATAGACAATAGCTTCGTGCCCAAGAGTTCCAAGTTCAATTATTTTCTCTGTACAACGTTTACATCTTTTTTTAAAACTTGTTTACAAAATTTAATTTGAATCAATTTTCAAATTATCAACGTTAATAGAATAAGATCAATCCATGGTTAAGCATGTAACTTACTTGACATTAGAATTTTTCAGCCCTACCTAAAATCACATTTTGTGTATTGCATAGAAAAATTACAATTTAGTTGCCTATTTTCTATTTGTGCAGATAATTTTCTTCGTTTCGGATTGTTATATGTACTTTTGCCACTATTTCAAAAGAAAAACTAATCCTGTAGAAATAATACTGTATTTAAAAATTTAACAAAGTGTAGATTCAGGTTGCAATCAAACTGGAGTCCGTATGGAGTCTTACAAGCCGGTGAAAATCTTCGGACCAGAAAGAAAGGTGAAGGCATAGTGCCGTAACACGAAAGAGACCGGGGCAACTATAAAGATGCCGTGATTTCATGAAAAAGATATATATTTTTTTTTTTTTTCGGTGACGAAAGGTGAAAAAGCCACTTTCAAAGATAACACTGGCGACTTTACCTGTACAAGAAAAATATATGCATTTAATATAATTTTCATCATACGAATTTCCAAATTACTGTAACTAGAGTTAAATTGACCAGTCGAAAAGTGGATTATGTACCCAGTAAAAAAAAATGAGTTAGCAAAAAACCGTCCGACTTGAATTTTTCCATATAACAATTCAATTCTGTAGAACTCATGCGCGATGATACGCTCAATTTATCTTGACGTAGCAATAAATAACGCCAGCTAAAGACCATTTAAATGTTAAAAAAAAAAATCAAAAGAAATAAAAAAGAAATCCAACACTCACACAACATCTTAAAGGAATACGTTTCCCGGTTCGTGTCGGTCTCATAATTCGCAGAAAAAGGTTCCCATGCACAAATGATATGCCTCCTCTATGCGCGATGGGAATCTTTTGTAAAGAAATGCCCACGTTCAAGAAAGCGATGCAATTCTCTTCGCATGACAATTATCCAAAGTGCACTAGCACTTTGCTTTCTGCATACGGCACACGGGACGATAACGATAACAACAACGGCATCCCCTTGTCGTAATCTTTAATCTTTTTTAATATTACACTCTTTATGTATTCTACATTCATTCGGATTTTGAATGATTTCTATCAGGACGATGAAAAATTAAATTTTTTGGTCAGAACGCGTATGCTAATATCGTTTACTTAGATCCCAGAACTGGGCTGCGTCGGCTAGTGGATGATATCAGTCACTGACCGGAAGGCAGTCAATAGATTAAACAACATTTGAAACAATTATTCACGGAAACGCGTTCGGTTTCATTCATTCATTCTTTCAAACCATTCACCAGATACAATAGCACGTGGTTCTTGGAATTCCGATAATACAAGGTTTCTGACTGCTTGCCCTACTTCAGCCTAATTGATATAAAATTAAATCCAAAAATCTGGCTTTGTCTATAAAAGAGAAAATTATTATTAAATACATTGTTAAAGATTGTGCACAGCAAACAAATTTTTTGAGAATACTTTCAAGATTTTGCTGTTAAATAAAAATATTTTTTGAAAAAAAAATTTGTTAATTAAAGTTCAGAAAAATTTTTATTGTTCAAATTAACATTACTTTTTAATTTAATATTTTGATTACAGTTCAAGAATTAGTTTTGGAAGTACGTAGGTATTCGTATTTTATTAATGGTTCAATGATTTTTTAAAAATGCTAATGTAAAAAAAACAAGCCCATAGCGAAAACAACAGAAATGAAAAAAATATTCTTAATTAATTAAATCAAAATATGAAAATATAGAAATGTATTATTGAAATATCTTTTGGAAGAAAAACGACTAGACATTTTTTTTTAAACAAATAATAATATTATGTAATATTATTGTGAATTAAACAAATCAGGCGAAAAAAAAAATAAAAAACAACTTTGAAGGATAGCGAGACTTCTAAATTTTTTAATTTATACTTTTTGCTATTTTAATAATTTTACGGCTTTTTCTATTCATTGAAAATTGATTATAGGACTACTTTTTGATAGTGATAACGAGAATTTTCACACTATTAAATTTTTACTGCTTCCTTTAGATTTAATTGACCGAAACGGAAAACCATAGCGATTGCTTCCGTTAAATTAGAAAGTACTATAATCCATTGTTGGCGCTTGCGAGATGTCTTAATCTTAAAGCTTCAAGTCTTCGTCTCAATCCATTTTATCAGCTAAGACGTCTAGTGCGGCTGAACAGCTTTTTTTTTTTTTTTTTTTTATTTCTGACCATACGCTCCACAAGAGCCGGAGATGGGTCTGTTTGTGCCGCGGGAGGAACCTAGGGTTCAATTTAATATTCATGATATTAGCCGGAGGCCAGAATGCAATCGGACAGCATCGCAGTCTGACGTAAGTGGTGCAATTGAGCCGTTGAGTGGTCCGTCGTCCACTCATTTGCATCCGCCGCCGTCGTCGTCTGTGCGTTATTGCGACGTGACGAAGGAGGAGGGCAATTGGCGGTCCAATGGCGACGTAGAAGTCCGACGTGGACCTTATGGTCCGGTCTTTGATTAGAAGAGGAAGAGGCAAGTTCAAGTGGTTAGGAGGAATATGGAAGTGCACTGATAAGGAGAATGGCCCACTTTAGTGGTGGCCTCCTCCATCTCCACGCCGCCGTCGTGTTCTAGCTTCTAGTCAAGAAAAGTGATGACTGAAAGGATGAGAAGAGAATTACGAACCAAATGAACAATCGTGCCGCCGACGACGACGGTAGCGACACCTCTTCCTTCTTTTATTTGTATATCCTCACCTTTACCCTGTATGACCTGAACCTTATACGAGTACACTAGAGCCGACTGTGATCCCCTTTTCGCCTTGGTGTCGTGCCCGTAAGGGATGTATGGATCTTTTTCACAGGGGTATGAGCAAGGGGGTGAGGTTAAACTCAATTGTAGTGGCACAAAGTGTGCGAAATGAAAAGTGTTATATATGTGGGTAGGTGGCACTGGAGCCTGGATGTGGCTCATCGACGACGTCGACATTGTCGGTCGGACTTGAGCGTGGAATAGCACAAACCCCTTTTTGGGCTAGGTTAGGGGAGAGGACCCAACTTTAGGTTGGTCGCGCGTCCTGCCGGGATAATTTTGCAAAGAGAGCAAAAGGGGTCGCTGCTTGTCTGCCTGAAGCCTCTGTTTCGCTGCCGGGTGCAAAACATATTTTGGTGTCTGCCATCCTGGATGACTAATGGATTGGGGTATTTTCCGTGAGGGCAATGGAAAAAAATAATAGAAGAGGTTTTGCGTTGGCACTGCTGCTGCTGTTGCCGCTGCCGACGACGCCACTTTAGGGTCGACTCTGCCAAGTTTTGCAAAAAAAAGGGGTTTCAATTCTACGCGTGTATGCCGTGTCGGTAGTCATATTTGTATGTAGATACTCCTACCGGGAGAGCTACGGGGCAGGGGTTCTGGCAGATCCGTGAGCTGTGGCGGCCAAAACAAAGGGGATGTGAACTTAATTGGTGTCGAGGGTTGAATTGAACAACTTAGCTTTTGTCAGCTGTTTCAATATCCCCCAGGATCCCCATCTCTGGTTTCAGTCAATGAAAATGTTTTCCTTTTCCCTCTAATATTATTTTTATTTTCTCCCTATTTTTTCTTTACGCCCGACTTGTTCACCACCGCTGCTTTGCTGTTTTTACGAAATATATTTGTTTTTCACACAGATGGAACTTAGGGGAATTTCACGGAAATCCGACACCTACCACCTTTATTTTCACGTTTTATTATATGCCAGGAACGCCATGCATTTAGGGTGACATTGTTGCTGTAGGGCGGTGCCCTTTTTAACACAGCGTGGGGTTAAATCCACAATAAAATTTCCTGTGGTGTAAATTTACCTTCATATTTATTCTTTTCTTAAAATGCTTATACGAAAATTTAAATTTTTTGTGTAAAAAGATGCTTAGTATTCAGTGGATTTTATAAAATTTTAATATAACGATCATTCCTGGTCCTTTTTATTACTTTCTACGGTTGTATTTTTCGGATTCTGATATGACACACATGTTGGGTCATCGGTCATATTGGATAGATATTCATTCTATAATATACATAAGGCGTTGTTGGTTGCGAATTGATGGAGTTGAAATTCAATTACGGTGAAATTATGGGAAGAACAATGTGTTTCGCGTGTTTGCATTATTTTGATTCGGAAAGTGTAGCTAGGCACATGATCTGAAAACAAAACAAAATTTATAAACATCCTGGGACTGAGATGGGTACCAAATAAAAGTATATATAAAAATTTAAAATTTCATTATTAGCACAAGATTTTTATAATAGTCTCTAGACAGCTATGAATTTTTTCTTTCTGTACAATATAAAAAGCCTAGCCTACAATTCTAGTGCCAATCCTATCCACTTAGGGTAGATCTGTTTCTCTCTCCTTTATGGAATTTATTTCACGGACACTTCTATTTTAAGCTCGAATGAACCCATGTACCAGTAACCTCTTATCGAAGAAAACCGTGGGTACTATACTAGTACTCATCAGCCAAGGTCACCTGCGCGCACCGCACACCTTATTTTGAAGAGAATTTTCTTGAGAAAAAATAATTCGGTCACTTGGTCAAGCGCCGATATCTCTTGAATTTTAACGCGATATATGCGCCACATTCCCGTCTCTGGTCGTACTGTACGGCCGTTAAGGAAATCCAGTGCATTCCTCGTGGTAACCCACTTTTATAACCCACCCTCGGCTCTCTATTAATTTAAGGCGGCATGGTGGCGGTTGCATTAAGCGGGTCGTAAAAGACGTTTTATAAGACGATGGCGAGAATCTTTAAGAAGGCGGGTGAAAATTACTTCACGTATCGTCCGAGGGGTCTCGATCTGTTGACGTAATTTTGTTTTTAATGGAAATCCCCGGACGCACTTAAGCATTCACCCGGGGACAGGCCACTTTTGTGAATTCGTTTTTTTATTATACTATGTTTTTTTGTCATCTTATACCCCCCGTTAACATGAGCTCCTTAAACGAGGTTATTCAGGTTTCGAGGAGTGTACTCCTTTAAGATTCCTGCTGAGATCCCTCGTTAGGCTCAACCGCATTTCAAGAAAGAAACTCAAAGTGAGTGAAAATGAAAATCGCCAGGTCATCGGGAATATTGTCCAAGGTTATCGGTCACAGGGTGTGGGTAATGTGGGTTATGTGGTTTTTGCAGAGCCGGCGAGGGGGTGAGGGAGAGGCATTTAATATAGAACCAGGTTTTTGCAAGAAATGCTGTCGCAGCAAAGAACCATTTGCACAACTCTCCTCTCTCGATCGGGGCACTTTAGAATTTAAATCCGAAAATCAATTTAGAGTAGTTGCACTTGTACGATGGCATCAGGGTGCTCCTCTATTCTCTGTGGTGGACTTCTAGAGGGTGCTCCGCAAGCAAAATGCAACTTAACAAAGGGGCGGGAAAGGGGGATAATCGATTTTCTGTTTTCTGAAAAGGTTCAATTAAGCAGGTTGGCAATGATCTTTGGCGACTCTCGACGACGACCACGATGGACATTCTTTGGAGTTTCGCCCAGTTGGAGCCCCATTCTAGTCATTGGAGAATCGCGTTCGGATATTGCCAATGCTACTACTAATAGAATGAGAAGTGATTCTACATTGTAGGTGGTATTCTTACACCGTAAAGGTGCTTATAATTAGGAGCTCGGTCACGTACTATTGACGTCGTTGTCGTTGTCGTCTGTTCTTCTAATTCATGCGAAAACTGTCTCGCCTGAGATTTCCTGCCTTTTCCAGAGATTGCTCGAAATGCAAATTGGACGTGCCTTGGCCAGACCGTGCCGGGCCGTCCCATCGGCGCTTAGTCAGGTCGACAACAATCTCTACACTTGATGCTAACTGGTCGACATAGACGACGACGGTTTTTGTGGACTCAGCAGAGATTCACCATTGGGAAATAAGTCATTTCGGATTTAATCGATTTATGGAATGACTTGAACGTGGCTTTTATTTCAACCTTAGTTATGAAATTTGGTTTTTTTATTATGACCGATAGGTTGATCTTTCAGGACGGTGTCAAAAAAAATGCCAACGAAAGTCGAAAATTTTAAGATTTTCAAGGATGATGTTTAGATTGCTGAAATTTAGTTTACATGAAGGTATTATAAACAAATATTGTTCACGGTCAGAGTAGGAATCAAAGTCGTGACCTTTGTTTTTTGGGAAAAGTTCCACTACCACAGATTCACTGAGGTTCGTGTTTTGTTCATTTATTTACATGTAAATCTAAAACTATTAATCCGATTTATATAGAAAATTCGTTAAAAATCCACAAATTTCATATTGCTTAGAATATGGGCTATATTATTTTAAAATAGGTAATAAAACATATGCTATAAATACTTTTATTAAGAGGTAGATCATGAACCAACGATAATTTCAGAATATAAAAATAAATTTCGTTTGTTTTAATCATTGCCTCCTAAAGAAAGCTATAAAATCTTATCGAGATGTTATTAGAAAATATTCAATTAAAATTCCAGATGATCGATTTCTGACCATTTCTACGTAGGCACTAAATTGCACTCTACCAGAGAGAGGGTTAAAATATTTTCTGCATGGTTAAACTAGCCCTCAACATTACGACGTTAGTTTAGAAAAATGCCACATTTCATCGACCCTTTTCATCTACATTTGTCTGAAAAGTTGTCAGAATTGATGGACTGCGGAATATTGTGAAAAGTAAATAAAAAAAAACTCTTTAAATTATTCAGGAAAGGTAGAAAAAAATATTTAACGTCACAAGGATATCGGAGTTTTTCCCGTCCTTTGGGGGTATTCTCGTCAATTATTTAGCCCTTGGGAACTTGCTGATTTTCACGTCATTATTAAAGAGTATAGAATAAAATCAAAAGTAAAACGGATGTTGTATTACAATTAATTATTCTGAAAATATTCCCAATTTCCATCGTTGCTCATAAATATGTGATTTAACAAGGCATTGCTGGCGGTGGTGTAGCTTCACAGGTATCTGCAGCAATTCTTCCATTCCGGGAATATTTATCTACCCCCGTAAAACACTGACGGAATTGAAAATTTAATTACGAAAAATTCCCTGGACAATATTCGGTTACGTGAAATATGCCTGATAATTGAACTTTCCCCAGAGTTTTTATTTGAATTGAGAGCAAAAAAAGAAATGAACAAAAATATGACGCGACCGCAAAGATATGCACATAATAAAAAATGTGAGTAGGTGTGTTGAACTGGTGGGCTGGCATTTTTATGTATATAATTGTTTTTTATTTCCGATAACAATGGTAGAGATTGATTTTTTTCCAAATGACTGGAGAAATTCAGAGAAAAATATTTTTATTAGTAAATAAAACAGTGGGGTAGAAATAAAATAAATGTTAAATTTGAACCTTAAAAACCTTCGATGGAAACTAATATAAAATATTTACAATCTTTAGGAGTATTGCTTATTTGGTAGTAGATTATTACACAAATCGTAAATGGACGAATAAAAACAAAATATAATTACTGTTCAAAAGTCTGTAGAAGTAGTTTTAGAAAGAATATTAATCGGTAATTTAAAAACCTTAAAAGTTTTATTATACGAATATCTAATTAATATTTACTTAATTTTTTATACCTTTAAATATATTTCTTAATATTCTACTATTATTCTCTTATTGTATTATTTATGTTTGTTATTTTATTCCGTCTATTATAATTAATTATTATACAATGGAATACGCTCGTTTTGTTTCCTATTAAAGGTCTTTAGTTCATAAACAAAATTAGCTTTAAATTAACGAATATTTAGAACTTATTTTAACCAATGCTCAAAAGTGCATTTAATATTTTAATATTTAATATTTTTTTCAATTTTATTTTGTTTCCTAATGGTAATTTACTTTGTTGAAATATGCTAAGTAAATTAAATGCTAAACAAAAGTACAAAACTCTCACTGCACGGGTTTAACCCATACTTAATAAGTTTTTGTTTTATTTTTAAACACATGTCTTTAATGAGTTCATTAAAAGTCGAAAAAGGAACAGAATTTCTGTTAACAGCAAAGTTTGCAAATAACAGGATGTTTCATAAAAGAAAAAATATGTTCAGAAATGTAAAAGTATCTTTAAATTTTTTATTTAATGTTACCTATCAACTGGATTGTCTTCAGTCATTATTTTCTGGACACTCTGGTTAATTAAATTTTATATGAATACCTTTCTGACTACATATGTCGTACAAATAATAAGATAAAAATACAAAATTAAAATATTTCAATAGCCACCTGCTACGTGCAATGGAATAGAAAAAATAAAGAATTGAAATTCCAAGGAAAAAAATTTATATAAATTCTTCAAAATTACGAATGACGTGCGGAGCATGTTACGCCCTATGGGCTTTTATACTCTTGAAATGAAATTGATGGAAAACTTCTGAATCGAGAAGAAGGGAGTTGACTCAGCAGCCGCAGCGCCGCACCGGCCGGGGATCTCTCGAAGGGGATCGATTTGGTGCACACCTGGTGCCCAGTGTTACCTTTTACCTTTTTCCTGATATATTTTTATATCTTCCTCTAATTGCTCAGGTGGCCCTATAACAATATCGAGGCTTCTGTGTGCCGTGTATTAAATCAATATCAAAAAGCTGGGAGGAAGATACAGAGTGCTTTAATGGATTTTTACCCTTTACCGCACTTCGTAATGACGACAGCAGGTTAGCAAGGAATGTGAACCTCCTCAAGGTTATGCTTAGACCACACCGTTGTCTTGATTGATGGAAAACCATCAAAAGTTACTTTTCCGTTCCTTATAATTTTTTTTTTAATATTATTTGTAATTAATGCGGAAAAGGTATGAAAGCTAGGTAAAGTTTTCCAAAAGAATTCGTAATTTTGGACCAAAACGATATTTTGTTGAAATTCTTAGGTATATTGAAATAACTCACATATTCCTTTATCAAACTTCTTCCCGTCGGAGCCCCAGGGGTGTCTTCCTTCTTTAGATGGCAACTCTGATAGTGGATTCGTTATTTCCCGGGAAAATTCAGTCACTGTTGAGCGGTTAATTAAATTTATATGAATTTCAATGAATTCTGGTCCCATTTCGACGCACCTCGACACAGCCCTTCTCAGGATTGCGTTGGTCCGTTTTCCAGAAAAATGTTCATTATCAATTCAAATTTTTCTCTGTAATGTTTAGGGACCAGTTTTCTTAGAAACAGAAACAAACGAATTTTGAGATGGAATCAAATCTCCAATGGACTTTAAAAAACGTGGAAGAGTCAGAGCTTGTAGATCGGATAAGAAAAAACGTATCCCTAGAGTGTTAAAAGGATACTTCATATGTTGTTTCTGTAAGTAGTGTGAATGACTATTTATGCAAACTTTTTATCTGTTGTCCAATGCGGGATTATTTTATCACTTTGCAAATAAAAAAAAGGCATCCCGATGTTCAAACTTTCTTTGGCAGTTTTATTATTGATTTATAGAAGGCTATCTAGTTTTATTTTTGGAAAATAGTCCCTCCCTAAAGTTTGTAAATTGAATTAATATGTACATTATAATTGTTATGTGCGATGAAGACGCTGAATTTTTTCATTTCATTGATAAATAAGTAAGTACATCAAATCTTTAAAAATACAAAAGAAACAATTTACTGAATTTAATTGTCCGCAAATGTTAGACATATCCGAAATCGTATGGAATATCAAATTAAAGAGGTTTTTTTTATAAAATTCGGAAATTCACTGTGATAACGAAACAAAAATCTAATACCATCATTTTTCATAGTATAATAATTTGATCATTTCTTAAAGTTATTAATGAACAAAAATTTATTCTTCACGAGTTACATTTTGTTTAAGTGCTTACTACGCTTTTATGATGCAATAGCTAGTCCATTCCCCTGCCTATTTGTTGTCACTTCCTCCTCTCTCTTGTAAAGTGAAGAAGATGAACCATCACTGGACCTACAATGATAAATGTACTCTGACTGATAGTGAAGTGTTTGGACTTGGTTGACGGGTATTTGGACCATCCTCTTTTTGCTTTCAGACAATGTCTGAGACATCTCAAGCATCCTGGAAAGATCCCAGAGTACCAGGCCCACTACAAGGGTTTCAATCATACCATACCGTTGTGTCTGTCGACCTCGAAAAAAAATATTGACCTCACCGACACCAGCCAGTAAATTGATTGCGGCCGGATATAAATGCCATTAGCAGTGCAGAAAGTCGCCGTGGTAAAGAGAAAGTGCTTGATGATGTAATTTCTTCAGCTAAAGAAGAAAAGATGATAATAAAATAAATAAATAAATAAATAAATAAATAAATAAAAGACGCGGAAAATGTTCGCACAACGCAATTGCAGAATTTGGATCTCCTCTACTTTTGGGGTAAACAGAATTAAATCTATCTCAACATACGCACCGTAAGACTTGACGTGTTTCGATGGTGAAGAGAATTATTATTGATTTCCTTTGTCGTCACCCTGTACCCTCAACAGGCCACTGGGAGGGCGACAAATTTTATTTATAAACTTTCGTGGGAGCAGCAAATGCGTTAATTGCTGTGGGACTGTAACTCAGATTAGAAAGTCCGTAGATTACCTCCGACTTGGGGTAATTTGGTATTTGTTAGTCCCCTGGCATTCTCAATTAGTTTCACTTAGTATGTCACATGGGGATATAAGAAAAGAGGAAAAGAAATGGGAAAACAGTCCCCAGGACAGGGGAAACAGGACATCGTCGTCGACCCAAATCGATACAAATTGATACGCTACCGCCGTTTGTAGACAATAGCTTCAACCGTACTGAACTTCTTATTTCTAAGTCCGAGGCCGGCACCTGGCCAATTTGCCCTAATAAAGCGTCATGAAAATCTCCCGTCACCCTTTGCTCGCTCTTACCGCAGCAAGGTCCTTCAGTCACATCCGGGCAATACGATTCAGTTTTAGTGTACGAATTAATTCTCGAAACTTTCCAAAAACTATTGTTGTATTCATTGTTGCTGTACCTTTAAAAGTTTGTGCATTAAAAATGAAACATAATTTTAAATATTTTTCTTCCTTATTGACCAATTGAACAATATTTAAGGAGTCTATTTTCATTCAAGGGATTATCACAATTATAAAAAATCATTATCACAATTATCATTTTTACTTATTTCGGCTACTTTATTTGATTTTATAATCTTTATGATCCCAATGTCTTGCTATTGCGTCGCTATGTTACCATTTTCTTCATTGTGTTCAATAGGAAACACAAAACAAGATCGTGACATGGATAAAAGGGGAATTCTCCGATAAAATTGAGTGTCTCAATCAAAAACCGGTTATTGATTGCCGAAATGCGGTAATAGATAGCTAAAAACGATTATTCGACACTAAAATACTCTCGAGACCTTAATTCCATCGTCTGGGACCAGAAGCAGAGGGGAAGAGACGTGCAGTCATGCATTTGCCACTAAATCTTACATCGATGGCAATCCTCTCCCACTATTTGCAATTTGTCACCTTCCACAGGATGCCATTGCGCGATAAGAACTCTCAGGACCTTCTTCTTTTTCCCGCTATGATCCTTATTCCTGGTTTATACCGATTTCTCTTCACCCTACCACCATGTGCCAGAGTGATTTTCTATGCGCTGTAATCAATAACAGCTCAAGACTAAGGGGATGGGGTCTAATGGCGATGGTGGTGGAGGTACGGGTTGCCAAAAACTGCATGTGCTGCACAATGGTAAACAAACTCTTAAGGGCGACGTCTACACATGGAGTTGCGGGAATATGGTGGGGATGGCGGAAAGGGGATTGCAACAGTATAACAGCCTGGCACTTCCCTACCCCCACCGTGCCATATTCGCCGTGGCACCACTGCCGACATGCAGTTGGCACAGTGACAAAGAAAATGGAAAACCCTTGGAACACTTATTCGGTTGGCGAGGGATGGGGGCATGGCGGACGGAGGTTGGAAAAACGAAGTGCAACCTTGTGACTGTAAGGCGCGACAGAAACCAGGATAATTGGGCATCTGACTCCACTAAATAGCGACGAATTAAGACCCGACCCACTGATATATATGGGACACCCTAATTTTCGTCCGCTGCGCTAACCCCCCGCCGTTTCACCCGATCTCGGCGCTCCATGCTGCGACCTGGCCAAGTAACCTACCACGCTCTGTTTTGCACAAACAAGGCGTCTATTGATTTAATACTCGTATTTTTTAAGCGAGGTGGGTAATTTATGTATGTAGGCGGGCGCCACTCTGTTTGTGACTCACCTAAGCTCACCTGTGCAGTTCTAACTTCCTGTGTTGGTAGGACAGGTGATCTCCCTTCGACTAGAGTGGTGTTATAACATGAGCGCACTTAATGGAAACCACTTTGCCCGTAATTAGTGTCAAAATTAATTACAACTTGTCGAAAGAAACTGTGGTGACCTCGAGGACTCTCTTCACTTAACGAAGGCGGCCGGAGGTTTCCAGGTTCCAGTTGATTTCGCATGCCACGTTGAAATTAATCCCGGAGGCCAGATGTGTAACGGTGGCACTATGGGCAAGTATGATTATAAGGAGTATACCATACCTGGTCGGTATGCACAGAAAGATAAATGTCAATGATGCCCTTCTCGTATATCCCGTGACATAATTTACTTCAGGTGATGGACTCAATTAGGGGAAGACTTGGCTTGGGGGTGAGTCCCGTATGAGGGTACTTATTTATTTATTAATAAGTTTAATTAAAGCGTCATGATTCAAGAACATTTATAGTGTATGTGATAAACATTTCAAGGGAAATCAATATTTTTGAATGTCAAAGGAACAAAGAGCAAATTAATATAATTTATTTTGACCTTTAATATATCTGGAAACTTGAAATTACACTTAAATACCGATTCATTAGGAAGAGGGACTTTAATTAGTTTTATCACAAATATTCAAGGACAAAGAAAGAAGAAACGAAAGCGCTATGTTAGAGTTTTTAAGAGTTACTTTAAAATCGTTGAAAGGATGTAGTTTTATTATTTAAATGTCGGATCTAATTTTTCTAGAGTTGAAAGTGTGACGGAATTTTATAATAAAAAGCCATTGATTATAATAAAAATATTAGGATTCAAAATATCTATAAGCCGTGACTAATTTCTAAATCGCAAAATTATTTTTCACATGGAGTCTTTACAAATCGAAGTGATTTCCGCAACAGACCTTTTTACCTTCCACCTCTTCAGCAAAATGAGTTTAAGAACTAATTAATAGGAGATTTAAATTAAGTACGGAACCCTCGATATGCAAATTCATTTTTTAACTTGAATAAAAAACGATAATTATGTTACATTGAAAGTTAATAATCGAAAAGTAAAAAAAAAAAATTGTTTTTAACGTGCGCGATGTTTGTGTCCGACCTTCGGTTATACTCGGAGGTGCTCATCTTTCTGGCACAAAAATCCCGTCCTATTTATTCCACGTTGGATACGATCAAAAGAAAATTATTTTTCCATTTAAATTGTACCTGCACGCAATTAACATCCTCGGGCCCTATCAAGAGTCGACTGTGGCCGGTAAATTACAACCTGTGCACAACAGGAAATCGATTTCCGCGGGGCTCTCGCGGGGAGCTTTTGGAGCCTTCGAATCGCGTGCAGACCTTATACTCTATCCACGCGAACAGCAACTAGGCGGACTGGACAAGTAGTCAAACGGGCGTTTCATACTTCATAGGACATGGTTCCGCATCTAATCCTAGTCGCAGGTCTGGGGTGCATACGGGATCCCCCGACGTGCACTTGACAGCTACTTAAAGTTCGAAAACAAATCAGGCAGTCGATTCAGGCGTGGCATGGCGATGGTTCCCCTGTTCGTTTAAATGACTCCCGTCATCGATGTCCTCGTCATCAGTGTTCAATATTCGCGCGATATGCGTGCCGCGCGGCAATTTCCCCGCAAAGACATAAACGCTCTCAGAAGATATCGGCGAAACGTTTTCAATTAAGTTGTTCGTGATTAGACGCTTCCGTGTCCAATCCCCCAAATCTGTTTCCCTCACCCTTCCTTCCAAATGGGTCGACAGCCAATACAATTTGTCAAAATTGAGTGTGCGATAATAAACATCGCATAAAACGCGTCGGTAGCGTCTCTAGCAAGAGAAAGGGCGCTATAGTGCGCTACTTTCACCGCCTTTTATGTTGCCTTCCTTCGATAGAACGATTAAGATTTGATAAAGTTTCACACTTTCCGGCGTTGTGCCACCATGTGGCACACATTTTGCCACTTTTTTCCACACTAAATGCGCCGCCCGCCCCAACATTTGGTATTTTCGGAAAATCAATTCACTAAATGTTTGTTATGCGAAGGAGCCGCGATTGTGGCAATGCAGGCCACGCGAGAAGCGTGACGTGACATCGTAGGCTGGTTGCTGGAGACGGGGAGCTGGGGGGAATGGAACATGCATTTGTTTTAAACTGGAAGTGATGGCCTTGATTTTCTTTCTTTTTTTTATATCCATGGAGAAAGGAGAAGGTTTTTTTCGTCAGGAAATTGCTGACTGTGTCCCTTGGAGGGATATGCAGGAAATTAAGGTTACGTCTCGGTTGTGGTATTCAAGCTCAAACAACCATTTGTATATGTACTATAAAATTTGTTTTATACCAAGCTTTTTGCTTTTGCTTTTTTCTGTTGTATTAAAGTTTTTCATATAAATCATTTACATAATAGAGCTCTAGATTTGAAGAGTAGTTATGTCTGTCGTTTTTAAATTTCACCAAAATATTCATAGGCGTATGTAGATCTGTTTATTATTCAAATCATGAACGCACAAAGTTTATGAATGTTACGTACATATGTTACTTAAAAACTAGCCGTTCATTTGTTTTATTTCCATGGAGCTTTCACTAGAAAACTGTGAAGGAATTTGATTTAAATAAAATCGGCTTTTATTTTATTGTCCTGTCTTGTGTTCATTATCTTATTAAGATTATAAATTCAACGAATATATTGTCAACTAAACCATAAACATTTAAGAAATTCTCTCTTGATTAAGCAAGAATCCCGGAGATCATATAAACAATTTTAATTTATACTTTAGCGTATAAATGTGTAGCAAAATTTTATTACATTTTTGACTTAATGATTCTTTTTGGTATTGTATACATCGAAGCAAGTAGACTTTCCAGCAATAGTTAATTATACAAAGTATTAAATATCGGAATAATTTATTACTCTTCATTTTAAGGCAGATTTATTGTTTTACGAGAATATTTTTAGCGTTATTTACGCCTAATGGCTTTTTATCATGAAACGTTGTTTTAATCTTTATGAACGTTAATAACTTTTAAGCACATGTGCATCTTTTGTAATCTCAACTGTTCAACAGTTGTGAAAAATTATGTAAGCATTTAAAATTTGTGTTGTATTTCCAAACATTGAACTGTTGCGTATTAAAAACAGTATAACATCAAACGACTAAAATAAAGCTCATAGTATTTACTGGGAATTTAATCTAAAGTAGCCCAGTAGTAAAGTTTTTTTCCTTTAAATTTTAAATAGACTTATGCTCCAGAAAAACTCTTTCAACTTTAAATTTTGCAATTCTTTTAATATATGCATTTATCTGTTCTCAAGCCATGGGTAATATTTAAGACCGCAGCTGTTCAGCACAATTCCATATAAAGATAACGAATTTCCAGGTTCCCTAGGTCAAGCTGCTCTCTTCTTCAACAGCAGAAGCAGCAACAGCAGCAACAAGCACCATTCCATACCATTCACTTTTTTTATGTGCTGCTCCCAAGTTGCATAAAAGTGTTTTCCTTTTTATCACACTTTCCTCACTTTCTTCAGAGTGGAGAAATTTCCCGCAGCTGGAGACACCTTACGAGCCGGTTGGTCGATCGGAGTGGTGCAACCAATCTCATCCCATCCAAATACACGAAACGGGTCTCGAAAAATTCAGTCTTTGTATAAATACGGCTAACGAAAGACAACAACAAAAACAACAGAAAACAGTACACGAGAAGATGGAAGACAATATTTATAAAGTTGGCGAACATAGCGAGCACCCGGAGCACCAACTTCGGATAGCTCTAAACTTGACCAAGTTTCTCGAAGTAGAAAATTTAATTGATTTGGTCATCGTTTGACTTTCAGGAATTTGCTCTGGTTGCAGCAGCTGTAGAGCGGTCGGATTGCAGTAGCGCATTTATAAGTCCGTTAGTGAATGGTAAGGTAGAATGCATGCTTAGGACCCCAAGTGACAATAACGTGATGTGAGCATGGGAAATTTTCTGGTAAACCGAAAAGATACTGGAGGGATATATTTTATACATTTTTTCCAGAAAACTATATGCGATTTTTTAACAGTTCACTTAAAGTTCTTTAAAAAATAAATAAATAAAATAAACAACCAAACAGAAAAACTATGACACGAGTGGAAATTGCAAACATAAGAAATTCAATTCAAAGTTGTGACCTCAACTGGAAAGAAAAATTCTTGTTTTCAAATGTATGGAACTAGAGCATGCGGTAAAGTAGTATATCTGCGGCTTCGCCCATTTCACTATTTTGCCCTGATAGATGATTTATATGATTAGGTTTTCTTTGAAAAGTGGACGTGCGTTAAATTTTAATTTCGTTTTCGATTGTTTCCATGATTTATAGCAATTTTGTGTAAATGTTTTACTATGGGTGTTGATGTCGATTGTACAGGTCAGTAGGGGTTACAATACCGTTAGTACGTGCTAAAAACATGTTTGTTGATGGATATTTCTTTCTAAGAAAAATTCGAAATTAATTAACGCGATGATTTCTTCGAATACGAGTTAAGTTACTTTCAAGGTTTGAAAGGCTATTGAAATCCATTGATTTTTCTGTTGTATATTTTGTGTTTATAGTTCCCTTCACTTTCTGGCGTCTTTTTTAATTTCGATTTGCTGGGAGCGTGTAGTCCGTAAAGGATATTGACCTAGATTTTCATGATTTTAGATCGCATTAAGACTTTAAAATAATGAAAAATCACTTCTATATCAGGTAAATATGCTAATCGTAATATTGTTATAATACTTTTATCATTTTTTCTCTGTTTAGGGGTAAGTTCGAAAGATTTGTTAGTATCCAAATGTTTGAAATATATTCAAAAACTCATTTCAATTTCGCAAATAGCATAGGATAAGTAAAAGTTGTTAAACACTGAAATTGCGCACAAAAGATCACAAAAAAAAAGTGAATTCGAAAAAGAAAAGTCCTTTTTGCAAAATATGTTATTCATGGTATCAAATTATAGGACTTATTATGAGGAATTCAAAAGAGTATATTTTCTTATAGATTGAAATTGATAGGAGTAAAAAACTTACTAGACACATTCATTAGAGTACTATCTTTAATCCAATCTGCTTTCTTATTATGATTAATGGCCTTTCAAACAAACCCTTCGTGCTCTGAACACCTTGCCATACACGGTCTCGTTACGAGCAGAACAAGCATTAATAATTCTATTAGCGGTGTGCGAACCTTCGGGCGCGGCTTGAAATATAATTCCCTTGCAGGTAGCTAAGGTTACCTGGAAAATGTAAATTGCATCTGCTGCCAATTATTCATTTTGTCTCCTCGCGTCCAATGTCCATTCTAGCTGGACAGTCTTGGCTAGATTAATGGATGCTATCGATTAAAAGGTCTCTCTGATCATGTTTTTTCACCAGGGATGGGATAAAACCTCTGGTGCCATTGGGATAATGTATTTATCACAGCAGATAAAAGAGAGTTACGTTACACGTAATTATGCACCTGTAAATTTGGAGAAGTAGGACTTTCCAACCTTGACCAATATCATATGAGCTCGTAAAATAAACTGGCCAAAAATGTGCGCGATTCGCGAAACTGGTTACCAGGCTCCCTTGGGTGTGTGACCGCACAGCATTGACCGGGCCATCAGATAAGTGTGGCAGAGCTTGTTAGCGGTACCAGCGCGCGGTTTTGTAAAGGTAAGACACTGACACCGCGGTCGGTCGCAGCAATACCCGTCACCTCAGATAACATCTTACGCGGCATTTCGCGTTTTATTGCCAGAGGAAACACGAACCGTTCAAACCACGTGTCGCCAGTTGTTGCTAGGTAAATCAGGAAGAATTTTCCGCGCATACCTTTACGGCAGTGACTTATTGCCGGACATCGGTCAAACCTTCTTGGTCGCCAACCGCCGTGGTCTGGCCGTTATGTAAGGCCGCGGAAAAATTGACTTGTTCCGCGGATTTATTGATTTGATTTCGCCTATTTGCCTGAAGAGAGTTACACTCGAGCGGGATGCTGCGGGGTGGTACTTAACTGCTGTTATTGCAGCCGACCAACTTTCATCAGAGATATTGTGCATAATTCTGCGCGATTCGCGAATATAACTGCTCCTTCACGTCCAGCGCACCGATGACTGTTCACGGAATTTCGTAATGACACTGGAGCCAATTTGTTTTCCTTTCAATAACTTGCACGGATGATCGTCTTTTGTTCATAAGCAAGCGAATGCTGCAAAAGGTTCGACATTCGGATAAAGCCGATAATGTAATTTGGTCTCTAGTCTGACCGGGCTCGCGTGTGGGGATTCCCCGCACCTACATCCATCGTCTATATTGACATACTTTCGACTGTTACTGTTTTTTTTTTTTGCCCCGATACCTTTTGTAAGTAAGGATTGTATTTTTTCTGGTGGTATAAAGTTCGAATGGTTGACCGTCGACACTATTGCGCTTTCTAATCTATCGCACGAAAATCGATTCAGGTAATTACCGAAATTACATCGAATTGCACAAGATCATCTCTAGGTCATTAAACTAATGAAATAGAACGATGATGATAAATTGATTTTGGTTACCTATGCTGATCTGAAGAACGTATATAGTTGTTGTCGGAGAATATAAAAATTTTATTTTTGTAGATTTATGCTTAAAGCGTTAAATCATTTAAGCATTACAAGTTTTTGTTTATGATTGTTACAGTCTAAATCTGAAGAACGCAAGGTTACTAACAAAATATTGTGTAAGCAAATCGTGGGATATAAAAGGTGCTTTAAATTAAATATAAAAATAAGCTCGTATACATTTTCGAAGATAAAAATTTGTCACATAATTTAAGCACGCATAATTTGCACAATTTTATACGTTTCTAAAAATTATTTTAGACACTTTTACGGTTATATAACAATCACAAGAAAACTTATAAATATGATTTTTTACCCTTGAAGTCAAAAATCGATGAATCAATGATTCAATTTTTTTACTTAAAAATGGTTTTATTCTATATAATTCTTACAAATAACAAATTTCTCTTATACTCTTTCTAGCATCAATTACCTCGGAATGTGAGCTTTTCGACAAAGGTGTAAATTGCAGCGGAAGTCACTCCACAAGGTAAGCGCAATAAAAAAAAAATATACAACGAGAACTTGCGAACAAATTTTTACAGCAATGACACATATGCTCGTGTCCCAAATCGTAATCTTATTTATTTTTTTTTGAAATTTTTTCTCCATTGTTGTGAAGAAGAAAAAGTTGAAATATGTAGTTTTTTAAAATGACACGCAACTACTAATTGCTCGTCACAGACATAAAACCACGATCGGGAATAACCTGTTAGACGGTGAGTGCTAATTTCGAGCTTTGCGACTGCAGTCGTTAAACTCCCGTCTGTCCCCCTGTTTTTCCCCTGGCGGAGTTAGTAAACAGGCGAGTCATTCAAAATGGGAATAACTCTCCTGAACCTAATGAAAGGTAAAAAGGCTAGAAAGGTTTTAAGAGAGTCAGAAAAAGGTACTCTAATGATGGACAAGTCATTTCCTGCAATTTTTATCTTTTGTTTTTTTCGAAAAAAAAGGATTGGTGCTCGTAAAATTGAGTTCGTGTCATCATCCCGTTTCTGGGTATCCCATTTGGGAGAGTGTTCGCGGATGTTCGCACAGCAATATAAAACGCGCGCCTCGCGAATGAATTCTCTAGATGGTGATGGTAACGGACAGTTTTAATTTCCATGCGTTAGCGAACTTGATGAGCTCTCGTAAAGGGGAAGTCATTTATCTAGTAGACCGAGATTACCACTCTAGTCCAATTAAAATAAAACTATTTAAAACTATAAATATCAATATTGAACTATTTGAATTGAGGGTGGGATATTGTAATTGAAATTATTCGTGGAAAATTAAAATTCAAAAATTCTTAGTCTTTAAAAAAAATCGATTTTAAATGTAAATGTATATACATAATTGTGTGAGGATAATTAGAATAAATCTTTTATTTGGACAGCGAAAACAACAAGTCAACATTAAAAAATATTGCTAACTGTAGTGAATTATACTTATATCGTATATAATACTAATATTTAACTTTAGTATTGGATTTAGTTGTATATTTCAAGTAAATATTTCTTAGTACAATTAATACCGACAGATTTTTAAAATCAACACTAATGAAAATGCCTTCATAAAAGTAAAATATGATCCACATTCACGAATATAGAATTACCATAATATCAAAATTCAGAGATTTTTTGTAATTTGTGTCTTAAACAATAGCACGTTGCTGTCGAGATTGGGAAGGGAATTTATAAAAAATGGATTTAGGTCAATGCAAACAATCCTAAAATCTTTATACTAACAAAACCTTGTCCATTTTAATTTTCATTTAGTGGTAGAGCTACCCCGTGTATACTATCTAAAATCACATCATAGCGACTATAGAACTATGGAAACGAGCGCACCAAGAACACAAATCTCCATGTCAGCCCTGAAAAATCTCCCAGATTTTCAGTCCCTGGGAAAAAAGAAACAGGACGCACGGCACAAAACAAGGGAATCACCTTAATCCCATCAGCGTAATCAAAATCCCATCTTCCGGCGTTTGTGCTGTATGTAAGTGCAGCAGAGCGAGCACACTTGCTCCCCCTTCTCGCCCCCCTTTATTCCCTTCAAACATTATGTGTATACACATCCTTCCCCACCTCTCCCGGTTTCGTATCTTGTGAAACCTTTTAATGAAGACTTTCACCTTTGCCTAGAAGCACGACCAGACAGACAGTCAGACAACTGCAACGAACGACTATTTCCCTGTGTATATGCTTCCCTTTTTGCCAGAAGAGGTGATGGGAGAAAATAAAAGGATCTTTCAGTAAACCCTTTAAGAGAATTGGTGGAGGAGAATTGAAGATTCCAGCGGTCCTGATTTTATTACATCTGACGAATGCCTTCTCGTGTCTGTTATAAACTTTCCCTTGCCGCCTCGACCCCGACCTCCATCAGCATATTCGTAACCTCCTGAAATTTTCAAGACCCCTTTCGCTCATTGCACGTACCGATCGAAGGAATCGTCTCGAGAATGTGAATCAAGGACTCTTTACCCGGTCCTGACTCCCAGTTCCCGATTTCCAGGCAACAGCACAGTTCCGATTTTAATTTGGCAAAATATGAGGCAGCTCCTCCGGTATCTTTTGAGCACGGCATTCTCGAAAGGAAACAATTTTTGGATCCAAAGGATGTTCGCGGGGCTTCAACATGTCGATGATGTCGACAATGTCGAATTCAAACGATTTTATATTTCAATTGATCCTGGGGAGACATCCCTTTCTTTTATTATACCTCCAAAAGGGTAAAGGTTTCCGGAGGTATAAAAATATCAGTGGGGACGATGACACGGGAATCCAATTAGCATTTCGAAATAACCTGTTGAAAA
The DNA here is from genome assembly GCA_001932985.1 of Proctacanthus coquilletti. Taxonomy (NCBI): domain Eukaryota; kingdom Metazoa; phylum Arthropoda; class Insecta; order Diptera; family Asilidae; genus Proctacanthus; species Proctacanthus coquilletti. The sequence continues at coordinate 136,643 of MNCL01000031.1, read as the reverse complement.
TGTAATGGGTGTTGTGTTCTATGATCACTCCCATTTTAGTCCATGGTAGAAGCGCATAAAGAAGCTTTCGGTAATAAATCAATCTTGAAATTATGCACACCTATTGCACCTAACTCGCAGCAGGTGAGCACGGCCCTTCTGTTGATTGTTTATGGTTCCGAGAATGACCGTAGCCTCGGGGAGTCGCGGGTCCTAGGAGAGTTGTGCATTCACGAGAGAGGTTGAGCCATAAAAGGAAACTTAATGCACTTTTGCGCTAAGTGAGAAAACATCATGGAAGAAATTCAAATAAAAAATAAAAAAAAAAACGACAGAGTAGTGAAAATTATAGATTGTTAATTCTTGATTTTTTTACATTTCTTATATTTTAAAAATCAAATTATATATAAAGTTTGATGTTTTTTTATGCTGTTGGAAGCAAATGATTACAACTTATATTTCGGATTTTGAAACTACTAAGTAATAGAATACATTACATAAAATTGGTTATGCGAAAATGTTTTTATAAAAAATACTTTTTTTAAATTAAAAAAAAATTTTATATTGATGTATAATAATCACAGAAAAATTGAAAAAAGAAATAAATACAGTTAACAATTTTAAATAAAATATCATTTGTAATAAATATATCTGATTTTAAAAGTTGCCTAATTGTTTAATAGATTGATTATCAGATGACCGTCTTACCGTCTGGCCCTCTTAGATACTGACGCCGTGATCCGTTGACCCATTGTGCAGCTGACTAAGTATCTTACTAACCACCTGATCGATTGATTGCCTGATCCCTTGACCCGCTGACTCATTGATCTCGTGACCCGCTTACTATGCAATCTCTGGACCGCCTGGCTGTCTGACCACGTGTCCCTCTCACTACTACACTTAGCTTTAGTTTGAACTTCTCTGTCGTTGTTTACCTTCTTTCTTGAATTTTTGTATGTGATAAATATAATATAATTGTCGACTAATATTTTACTGCAAATGCAAATATAATAACAGGCCTAAATGCTTGCCTTTTAGAGCTTATCTTAAAATACTATTCCGAAATGTTGTATTAATTTACCTTTTTATTTAAAATATCTTTAGCTAAAGTAAAACATGAAATTACAATAAAAATGATGTAGGATAAAATACGAAAAATCTATTCGACTATGTAGTGACCGTTTTTAAACCTCCAAAAATCGAAATTACTTGGAATCCTTACTTTTATTTTATTTAGAATACAATAAAATAATTTTTTTAAGTTTCAATCTACAATACCATTTGTAATAAAACAGTAATATTCGTGTTGGAAAATTAAATTAATGCGTTAAATAATTTAATCTTACGCATCAAATTTTAAATGCTAAAAAATTGTCCAAAAAATTTTAGCTGAAGAATAAATGGGCGGCGTGTGCATTAATTAAAGAACGAAAGGTACAAAAACTCTTTCCACTTCATCGCTTTGCAAAACAAGACGTACTCGGAAGGCAATAATTAATCCTTTACTTCTATGGATAAGGACGTAATCATTCTCAGCACCTGAGTGCTCTCAAAACTCTATCCACCCACTAACTTTCCCATCAATTTTCTTTTTGCTTCCATGTCCGAACCCGTCCGTCCTTGAGGTAGTCCTTGGAAAAACTACAGAACTTTCCCTTCACATCATCGTCATCATCAATTTGATTCGATTGCTATTACCCGGCTTCCATCCCCTCGCCGCCTGCGCAGCCGACGATCATCTGCAATTCGCGATCCGCCATGAGAAATGGCCATCGGCATCGCGATGCAATTACTTAATTCATCGGAAGAGACCCGTGAACGAACAGGACGGAGGAGAATACATTTTATGGGCGCGCATTCGAGGAGCTAATTAATCGGCGATAAGACAAAGAATGCACCGGCCGTTGCGACCACGGGGAGACAGGCGCGAACGAAGTGTCGGATTAACGAGATTTCGTGCAGGCCCATTTAATTTCGCATAATTAAAAGCACACCCACTGCGCGAAAAGGCTGACTAGCATTCTGTAACATTTTAATTTCCTGTTTTTCATTCGCCCCACCCTCGCATCTATATCCTGTTCTTACTTTCTACCTGTATGCGATGAGGGGATGATCAGGTGAGTGACTCCTGGATAGTGGGAGCAGGTATTGTTGGCTGCTTCCTATGTTCCGGGTATTACTGGGCTCTCATGTGTTCCCGTATTCCCAGACAATTGCTGTACATATACTTTCTCGAGTTTTACCTACTTTTACCTCCCAGGTTTGCTGTCCACTACCCTCTCGCTCCCATGCAGGGGTAATTATAATTAAGATGAAGCTGTCTAGTACACGGAAATAGGATTTACCTTTACGTCGTTGTTGAGGAGGTGAAAAAAATTAGTTTGCCTTTTTTGGTGTCTTTTTTGTTTATCCTTGGTGGCGGAAAACTGCTTTTAATCCAAAATAAAAAGAAATAGGAAATACTGAGTCGGATTTAGGAAGGTAGTAAAGAGTGGCTTTGTTTTAGTTGAAGTAAAATTTGCTAATTGTTGTTTTCCTTTTCGGGAAGATGGAGCCCTAGGTTTTGTGTTATAGTTGCCTTGAAAACTGTTGCAAGGCTGTAAAATTTCTCATTCTTATGCAAATTGATGAATAGCACACAAAATAACAGAACACAAAAAGGAATGATGGAGCTCTTTGAACGTACACTGGCAGACAGACAGACAGACAGACAGACAGGCAGTGTTTTATCTTTGGGGCCGTCAAAGATGACAAGCTGTAAAGTACTCGACATTGTCTTTCAATTAGGGTCAAGGGACGACTGTATGTTTTTAATTTAAAAGCTCTAAATGAGACTTCAGTTCATTCATTAGTAAAAATGTTTTGAAAGAATGAAAAAATTCAGGATAAGGTTTATTGATTTATTGGTTCCCGCCGTTTTTTTTTTTTTTTCCTAAATTTGGGTTGTATCTAAAATTTTCTAAAAGGGGTCGTGTTGGTGTAAACATTTCTTTCATTCTATTTTTAGAATACAATTTAGAATTTGATATAATTGCACACTCCTATAAGAGAAAAATAAAATATCTTTGAAACACGCACGTAAATTGTAAACATTTGTAAAAATGTTTGAACAGAGTTTTTGGATTATGTTTTTGAAGTGTTTAAGAAGTTTATTGTACGTTTTTGTGTATATTTTATTACTTATTTATTATTTTATCATTTCAGAATTTGAATTTTCCTACTTCAGTATATTTTGATAGGTCTTAATTTTTATATGAATGAAATTCAGTTTACGGAAAAAAGTAGTGGAAAATTATTGGTTCGGAGAAATTATTACATTTCTACATGCCCTTCAATTGCCATGAGTTAAACTACTTATCTTTCGCCCTAAAAATTATGGCTAATAATTTTGGATGTTATTTTATTGCGTAATTTGAACGCAAGTGCTCTTAAATCTGCATATGTGTATTCCATTCGAATAAATTCCCTCCCATCCGGAGGTATGTAATTAAAAGATACGAGCGGTTGTTCGTTTCAATTTCATCCTCTGGATGGTCCCTGGATAGTTCGGTTCATTTCATAATTTAGTTCATATGTAGGGTCCAAGCAGTAAGGTCTATCATCCTCCATTGAGGCCTATCCATGTGTGCCTCTGAATCTCTCTACTCGATTTCACTCGAAGGAGTCTCAATTTGGCTAAAATCGAACTTTCACATATATGCAAGTTGAAAATTTATCTTGTACCCATTGCTTGTGATTAAATCAGAACTACACGCCGCCGCACACATCATCATATCCGTGTGTAGAATAAATAAAAAAAATAATTTTACTTTTTGCCAATTTGCATGTGGAAAAGGTCTCCACCTCCTATTCCTAAGAGGCTTCTTTTTATTTTTGTTCTTCTGCAGTTTCCACATGAGTTAGGAGATCCGCTTTCGATTCAATATGTGAAAATTTACGCTTTCCTCGGCAAATAAACATTCACGGCCGGCACACACGCGTTCACAGCTAATAAATTTCAACGAATGCCTTTTTACCTTATTTTGTTTTTTTTCTTTTTGAAAGAAAATGAAAAGAATGCTTTTTCTCGTAAGACAGCATCGTGGAATATCACTTTCTGTCGACAAGGCAATTTTTCCTCGTTATGTGTGCCGTGTCGGCTTGAGGAAGAGTGTTTAAATCATACCGAGTTCTTACTTTTCAAATACAATTAGCAACTTCTTACGTGTATTTCGCAATGTTCGATTATGTTTGGCGCGAAAATTGTCTATACTACGTATAAACGATTTAGCAATGATTTCTAAAAATATGAAACAGAAAAAGAGGCTTGAATTGCACGTAAGTCGCTGATTTTGTTTTCTTAACAAGCAGAATTATAAAATGAATGCTTTTACAAAGTGCAAAATGCGGACATATGTCACGTTGTTTGAATTGTGTTGTGTTTTTGTTTTGTTGCATTTTACGCAATTTTCGAAACATGTTTGAAATTATTATTATTTTTATATTTTTTTTTATTCAAATTTATATTTCTGTTAAGTCTGATTTGTCTTGTGACCCTAAAAGCAAATTGTAAATTTCTAGTTCGTGCAACTATGATCGTGTAATCACGATTTAGCAAAGGAAAATAAATAAAAAAATAAAATAAAATAAAAATATCAGCAAGTATGACACACATCGTGAAATTGTTTATTTTGTAATAAAATAAATAAAATTAGATATATACTGATAAAATTGCTAAGCTATTCAAATATTGAAAAATTGGATTTTTTTATTTCCGTATTTTATCATGATTTGCACAGCATTTTTTGAAACAGATTTTTCAAAATTCAAATTATTAGTTAATGTTTAGTAAATTTGTAAAAAATTCATCGTCCAATTCATTTTAAATTTTAGTTATTTGCAATTAGAACAATTTTGTCTATCCTTAATTTGAAATTTCTTAAGATTCTTTAAAATTAACTATGTATTCATTTTGTAAAATAAAATGTCTGTTAAGCGAAATAATTTTAATTTTATTATAAATGGCTTAAATAAATTAATTGACTTTTAATTTCAACATTTTGTGCTTGATAAAAAAAAGTACTGTAAATTTATTGATGGTTTGAACATTTTTTAAAGTTTTAGAAAACCTTATGATGATTTAAGTCGTATGTTTTACTTAGAATTTTTTTTGTTTTATAACAATTACAAATTTTTATTCTAAAAGTTCGTAGGTTCTATTTCACTCTCTGTTAAAATTTAGAACTATTAAAAAAATTTAAAAGTGAAAAATAACAAATTCTGAAAACGTCTCAAATGCTACAATTTTAAAAAAGAGGAATTATTTTCACACCGTGCAGAAATCAAGACCTTGAAAAAGTTTGAAGCGCCTTGACCGCAAAATATAAAAAAAAAAAAAATAATAAGACGACACCACACGCTCATCCCATAGCCTGCTATGTAGTCAGAAGGTGCTGTGGTCGGTGGGGACCATTAATTCAGCACCTTTAGCCTTTTTTCCATTTTTGTTAATTTCCTCAGATGTACCATTAGTCTGTTCCAAAGAAAAATTATCCTATTGCGATATTGCTGTCGCGTTACGCCTAGTCCCAGTCAGCCAGAGTGTGCTAAGTTTATTGCACCCCGGCGGGAGCGGGCAGAGTGGTGGTGGGCACCAGCCAGGCAAACGCAAAAGCGAAGGCGCCACATAAGAATTCCCAGAAGACAACTAAATACCTTCATTAAGACGGGAACTGTAGGAATTACCCATTCGTGTGAGAAATATAAACCCATCCGAAGACGGCGAGGAGAAACGGCGGATGGGGTAGATCTATTCTCTAAGCTGCTCTGGTAAGCTATGCCTGAGATATCTTAGCCGGATCGCTAAGACGAAGAACCTCGAACCACGATGGTAATGAAGCATTGGACATGTCGATCGCAGGTCCCAAGAACTATTGCAAAGTACACACAAAGCATCTAGATCGCGTCGCACCTGGGAATTTTCGCAATTTGCTAGTTTCAATCGTTGGAAAAAGAAGGGAAAAAAATATTTTAATTTAAAATTGAATTTTTATGTGCATATAAGGACATTTTATTTTTGTTATTAAAACAAATGAAATAACCGCCGTTGTTTCAATAAAAAACTCTTAAACATTCTTGGACTTTTTAAGGAAATTTTTAATAAAACGTTAATAAACTCAAAAATTATAGGCAAGAAAAAGTCCCAGATTCAAACCCAAAGTGGTGGTTTCAAGTGGTTGCAAAGGAGTTAATGATTTTTTTTATGAAATCAAATTAAGCACATAATGAAAATGCAAAAAAAACATATAACCGCGAAAGACCTTAGACAGAAAAATCGCGATCGCTTAAAAGGGTCATTGAACCGGTTAAGTTATAGGTACAGAGGTTGTGGGGCACCATCAAGATCGCCAAAGTTACGTATACCGATTTTAAAAAGGTACACAGCGCGTTCTTTTGAAATTGATTGAATAAAAGGAGAAAAAAATAGAAAAGAAAAAAGAAATCTATACGGAAAAAAGATACATTAATCGCAAGAACCGCAAATAGCCTTTCTCCGAAGTTCTAGAGAGGTGATGGCACCGCCAACACGTATCCAGAAATAGATTTTTCAGATAATGGGAGCCTCGAAGCCGCAAGCCAAACGAACATAGAGAGATGGGAAATTCTGTGGTACCTAGTTCGCGTGAACCCGCAGAATCCGCGAATCCCGCAAATCCGCAAAGGTAGGTATCATTCGAGGATATCTTTCTTGAGTTTGAGGTTTTGATTTCTTGGAAACGCTAGATTAACCGCAATAGCAGGAATTGCCTTGGAGGTATCCGCGGGATCCCTCATGTACCCTCTTCCCAGCTATTCGCGAGGCCTGTCGTCTACGAATGTTTGCTAATGTTGCTTTTGCTGCCGCATGACCATGCAATATCGAAATTTGGTTTGCTGCTCGATTGGTTTTCCCTTTGAGGAATGAACGGGAAGAAGGTTCGGTAAGGTTTCATGTTTCTATCGGTTGTTCTTGGAGAACACACACATGAACCCCTCTTCTAGCCGTTATGGTTGCAATTAACGACAGTCTAGCGTGTGCATTACGTAAATATTTCCGCATTTTGCCCGGAAATGTCGCTCGTGCCATGTAACCTAAGGACAATTTTTATTAACTTGAACGCGACCTTTTTGTGAGTGAATAGGATTTTGTTTAAGGTCTTGTCTGAAAGACAGAAAGTCTCGTTTTGGATAAAATACGTAAACCAAACGGTGTTTGTATTTGAAGGATATATGAAAAATTCATTTACCAGGTTGCTAATAAGAAATATCAAGAAGATCTTTAAAAAAGAGTAAAATACCTTGCAAATTATGCGTACGAGCGGTTCAAATGAAAGACGCCACACTGTAATTTGTGGCCAAGAGGCTTGACCATAAAAAACATGCGGATACGCGAATTAGAGGTGTCCAGTTTGCAATTGATATTAAAAAGTAGCTATTACGTGAGTTGATATGTAAAAACACACGTTTCAAGGCTGCATAATTTTTCGTGTATATATTTTTCCATATTTTTTCTTTATTTATTTATTATTTATTTTCATGCTTTGTTTCCTCACTTCAAGCCATACCCATGGAATCAACTTTAGCTTCCTGTCAAAGTGTGTGCTCTTCTCTAGTTAGTTTTTTTTTTCGAATAGAAATTCTTGGTCGAGTACGTGATTAAAATTGACTTTTTGTACAGGTTTTTGCACCAACCGACAAATAAAGGAAACCTTGCGCGCTAATACTCTAACAAATGCAGGTGTGAAAATTGCGACTGCCGACTGTTAATCAGCTATCGCCAGGGGCGTATGACTAACTCATGCTATTCTTGGAATTCGAAAGAATCTATAGATCTTTAATCAGAAGATTTATGGAAACGTCTTACCGAGGAATTTTATAGCTAAATATCTTCGATTCCATGTTTTTTTTTTCCTGAGGGAATACACTTACATGTCCTTATATTTAGTTTTTAGAAAATTTTCTGACGAAGTTGTTATTCAAAAAATGAATGTAACAAAAGGGTTGAACAGATGTCAATATAAAATTTAGTAGATACACAAAACATAAATTATGAGAAGAAATTTAAAACGTTTGACCTCTCAACCGTTTTTCTGCCTTGTTTTTTTTTTATAATACCTTAAATACGATTTGAATAGAGAAACCTTTTTTTTATTTAAATTTTCATATTTAAAACTATTACCTAGTTAAAAAAAAGTTCTAAACTACTTTGGGAAGTTGTTAAAATTTATCAGACGCATGACTAAATATTTTAAATGAATAAGAATTTTCTTCTATAGTATTTTATTAAAGATTAAAGGCTCTGGCCCTGTTCTTTTCAGCTTGCCTCTCTAAAAAAAAGGGAACGTTTTGTAATATCCCTTTTAAAATTTCGGTGTAAATTCGCTCTAAAAATTCACTTTATATCTTGGATAAAATAAATTCCGAATTCCTCTTTACTCCTCTGTCACTCCAGATATTTTCACATCAAGTTAATTTTCTAACAACTCTGATGTTAATTTCTATCCTTTCACCCAGTGACCTTCTTACCAATGAGCACAAATATCAAGCGTTTTTCCTGGCTAAAATACGTAACGAGAGAATAACTGTGGAGTTCGTCAAAATGTGCCCTCCTGTAATTTGTAGAAAAGTGTACTTCCTGCTTTTGTTACGAAATGGGAAAGAAAGGTAGCGAAATTGTTGCGAAATGCACCTGAGAGAGAAAATTCCTCATTTTATGTATATAAGGGACCCTGGGACCCTGGGATCCTGGGATTCTGGGAACCTACCTCCACCATGAGGATTATGGTTCTTATGGACACGACTGTGCACTGAACCAGATTCGAGTAGTTTTCAGTATCTCGCAAGTAAAATAAAGAGAAAACACTCAAAGCGCATTCACTCATCCGAAGGGGGACTGCGGTCGGTGGGGTTCCGGGGTGCAGCGACGACGCGGTATAGACCCGCACAAGTTGCAGTTCTGGGCCATCTTCCAGCCAAACAGCCATTCAGGACGAATGTTGGCATCTCTGGGAAGAAGAGCTCCACTGCATCCCAACTACTATCCTCAGTCGGCTTATTTTTACCCCGTTGACTCCCTTGTACCCACCTGCAGTTTTTGTCCTTTCTACAATTCCTGGCTTCCTTCCGCATTCAGGTGCAGGAGCTCTAGTTGTTGAAATCGCAACGCTCCTATAGTCTGTAGCCTATCCTGTGCTCGCTGTCCTTGCAATCCTTCGTCCTTCCGACTGTTCGCTTCCGAGTAGAGCAACCCTTACTTAATTCATCTTCCCGGTGGTTTACAAAGTAATGGATGAGGGGTAAAGGTGGCGTCGGGGAGCATGGGCGACAAATAAACGACTCCTGCCGCGAACAAGGGTTCTTAAAGGTTTTCCCCTATGGCTTAACAAAGCACAGTTTGCATTCTTTACGGCTACTTTTCCTTTTTTCTTGCGTGTATTTCTTCTTCCCTGTACGCTTCTTCTCAAAAGAGCTCCTTTCTTGATGAAGGGGAACATCGGATGCATCCAGCAGCTGAACCCATCCATCACTTTTCATTGTGTGACCTTTTCTTGGATCGGCATTGTTTTTACGTTATTAAAACAAAAAGAAAGGAGAACTCAAAAGCGGCCTCTTTTTTTACATCTTAGGCAGTTTTCTTTTCTGTTTCAGTTTTTTTTCTATTTTTATTTTATCTTTCTTTTCTATTTTTAAGAGGATACGAGCAAACGGTGGTACTTGCCACTAGGGAATAGAGCGCGACTTTTTCGCCGCTGGTTGGAGATAATGATGGTAAAATGGGAATGCTACAGTCGCTTTTTTTGGCGAAATTATTTCAGTCACGTTAAAAAGAAGTAGGGATTTTTGGGTGACGTAGGGAGTACTTAACCATTCATTCTTCAAAATGGAATTCGTCGTCTTAATGATGTCTCTTTTTCTCTTCAGAAAGGACGACTAAACTGTAAAGAGTCTGTAGATAAATTTATATTTTTTCTTAGCTTTAAATAAATCCTTTTAAGTTTAAAATTCTCCGTTAAAAGGGTCCTTTTTTTTTCTCTTGAATGAATTTTCAGAAGAAAATGATACTAAGTCTATTAATAAAATAATTGTCGTGAAGAATTAAAAAATGAATTAAATCAATTTAAAAATATGAGTACCTGCAGATGTTCAATTGTAAAAAAATATATAAAAATAGATTTTCTTTGGACTCTTCATAGTGGAATTTTTATTATCTATAAAAAAGTAACAGTTGCATTAAAAAAGAAAGTCAAATTTGTAGTACTTCAAAACAATTTTTATGGAATGACTCAACAAATGGGTCATACGCTTAAAGAGTTCATTATGTAGTTTAGAAAATACTTTTAAAAATATTAGAATTATGGGTATAGGTTATAATTTCGATAAAGAATAAATTTTTTTCCGAAAATGTAGTATTATTGCAGTTTTTGTTAAAGAAATATAACGAAAACATGTACAAAGGCTTTGACAAATTTTATAATCATATCAAAGAATAAAATTTCAAATGTTTTCCATGGGTAAACTTATACGTGGACATTCTAGACGTATCAAATATAAATTCTCTGGTCGTATTTCAAGGAGGCCTACAATAAAAATGAAGAAAAAAAAAAGTATTCCCACTCCGCCTTTAAAGCGGACGCAATAAATATTTTCTTTTTTTTCCCGCCGAATGGCTTCTGGGAATTTCTTATTAACTTTATAATTTTTATTGCCTTCCAAAAGTCCATAAATGCGACAAGAGACGATAGACGGGTCCATTCTTCAACAAGCCGAAACGAGACCAACGAATGTACAACCCTTAAAAAACTTGCCGGCCGGCAAAAATGCTCGCGGACAAAAATGGTAAAAGAGCAGCGCGCAAGGGCAAAAAATAATAAAGTAAAATAAAAATAAAAAAATTTAAAAAAAAAGTAAGAGAAGAATAAAAAGGAGGGCGAGATGAAATCGCAATAAATCATTTAGCCGACGGTGCGGTGGGTGCTCGCACTTTGAGGATTTTATTGGGAGCATAAAACGGGGGTGCCTTGGGGAACATTGTTGGAATTTAACGTCGACTATTTGGCGGTCTGTGACTGGCATTGGCTTGAATCGTTTTACCACATTTTCCCACTACAACCGTAATTTATTCTCATCGTCCTGTCCCCATCCCCGGCATCATGACGGGCGTCTGTGCATTTTTAAGACTTCTTCAAGCAAACGCTGTTTCCGTTCATTGTAGAGAACCAGCGTTTACATCCGAGAATTTAAGTACTACGGAAGTGGGAAGGTATGGAAAGGGGTCTAGGGATGGGTCATCCCATTCGAAGGCTAGTTGCATGTTTACACGTCTCGTTGGTGATCCTCTTATCTACCTTTTCAGGTACACGAATCCCAAGAAGTATCCGTTTCTATTCCATCAAATTGATGCTCTAAGAGGGGATTTCTCGTTAGATGAGCTATAGCAAAGGTTTTGGAGGAATTCTCAGGAAATCCAGTGGGTACAAAATGCACCCCTTTAGATTGATGAATGCAATGAATAATTTTAGAATTCCTAAAAGAGGGGATAGCATAGAAGGATTTAGGAGGAAGAACTTTTCCGCCCCCTATGCGTGTTTTCAACAATGGACATGTGAATTCTTTCATGAAAGTTAAGATATTTTTTTGCAAGTCAGTTGAAAAATGATATTCTACAAACCTTTTTAACCGAATAAAATTTAATTGAGAATTGTTATTAAATTCAAAATTGTGTTGCTTCTAATAATCCTTTCCAGTAATATAGAGAAGGCGTTTTGAATTTATCCAAAAATATGTTATATTTTTCAATTTTTCGTTTTGTTTTAATACTCCCTCCAGAAACAAATATAAAAAGATTATTTTAGTATGAATATAAAATCATGTATAACATTTACTATTTTTATAATATTAGTAGATAAATAATCATTAAAATACAAATTTAAAAAATGTTGGTTAATTATCAAATTATTGGATTTTTTATGATGAATCTAAAGGTACCTATTTTGTGATGGCAAGCAGGTTTTACTAAACTAATCTAATTCTTGGAGCCACAATAGGCTTTTCTACCTTTTCTAAAAGTAGCTATGTCTTTTATCGACAGTAGTTTCTGTAAAATGACATTGCTTGTTTTTAAAGCAATGGAAACCTGCAAGAGATTTTCAAAAAAAGAAAAAAAAAACTTTAATTGCCCAGAGGAACGCGGACAAATAAGGTGTGGACATCACATCCCAGAAAGGCTTTGGCTACCTATCTTCTAGAATTGCATTGCTTCTGTGTCTCGGGAGATTAATAAGAACTTATTCTGTGTTTTTGTTTTTCGAAATACCTTCCAAACATAAAAACGAACTCATAAATTACTCTATCTTGGGCGGATGGAGTCTTAAGGAGAACCTACCTTCAGGGAAATCCGCTCGTGGCACTTGCAGTCTATTTTGGTTGCATATTTGTCGACCGACTTTAATCGGTAGTCACAGTAGCGGTGGTATCACCTTCTTTGGCCCAAAAGGAGCATGACCGCGACCAAAACTAATGACCAGTAATCCACCGAACCCACCCGACGAAGAGGCAACGAAAAAGGTTTATACCTGCGTGCAACTATCACGAACCTTTTGTTGACATCCCCAAATGGGTGAAGTATTTACGCGGCCAAATTAATTGCACGGAATTTATGGGCGGCGAACGTGCTGCACGTAGCGTGCGTGTACGTCGCATCATCTGCTCGCGGTTGCATGCACGGATGCTTGATCTCGGTTGGACCGACGTCGATGGCTCTATGGGACCATGGTCACCGGTTGGCTATTTTTAGCGAAATTCACGAAGAAAAAAAGTAAATTCGAGATAAAAAAGGAACCTCAGAGGAAATGGAAGCTGGAGAGTGCAGAAAGGTACGTCCAATGTTGGCCGTGTACTGCGTACATCGCAGCGAATTCGCGACGCAGGAAAAGAGGATCTTTATGTAATCGGGATTTCATTGCTAATGACATGCAAGTGAAAAACCAGTTTTTATTTGCGGTCCAGTATCATTGCCCTTTAGGGCTGGGCTATTTTTAGACCCCCCCGGGACGAAGACGACGGCTAAAACCAACTCCAGCGGAACTAAGAATTCAATTAAGACCTAATGGGCCACGGAGCTCCTCAGGCGGACGTTCTAGATCCGATAACGAAAACAAGAATTATCTTTATCTACTTTGTATTTTTAAGAGGAAAATGAGAAAAAATATATGTTTATAAATCTTTCTGTGGAAGTTGTCGCAATAAATGTTTCCTTTTTCATATGCCAAGGGTTGTAAGAAATTTTTTTTCATATTTTAAAAATAATGGAGTTGTTTTGCCGTTTGAATATTTTATAAAATTTACCTTCGCTTTTTATTAACAAATTTGGAGATAGACCTTGGGAAAGGGGCCCAAAAAAAAAAACAATTTCAGTTTTATCTGATAAAACATGTTTACCGTTTAAATACTGAAGATTTTATTTTATAAATAAATCTTTATTACTCTAATTAATTATAATGAAAAAATAAGAAAAATTAGAATAAAGAAAAATAAACTTAGGTTTATTCAAAAAAGGAATACAATTAAACTTTTTTTCTTTTCTGTTACGTCGCATTATTGTCGAAATGTTACTTAAAGTTATTACGATATTGAATATATTATTAATGTTTTTTTATATGAAACAAATACAAATATCGACGTTTTTTAATACATTGATAAATAAATAATAAATACTCAAAATTGGAATTTAAAAATTAGTATTGAAGAAATGAATTTAAGCTTTTATTTTCTTGTTTCAAACTTTGAAAACCGAAGAATTTTTAAAATTAAGTTATCAAAGATTTAAAAGAAAATTTAAAATAATAGGGGCCTTAAATTTGTACAATTTTATTAGTTGGTATTGTGTAGTATGTTTTTAAATTTGATTTAACTTGCCCTGAGTTAAACCGTGTCGAGCTAAGTTGAGTTCAGTTTAGTTAAGTTTAGTACCGGATCGGGACGACTAGAGTCAAGCAAAGTCGAGCCCAGTCGAATTTGATACTCGTTAAAAATTTGTATCACACATGGAAAATTTATTTCCTATAGCATATTCAAGGACACCTCTATTTGTTTATCTCTTCGAGCTATAATCAGAAGAAAAATGAAAGAATATATCTCAAGATCACTACAAGAATCTTACAATAAACTTTGAAGACGAATGTAACACCATGTTGTACATCGCCTTGGCAAAGTATCTCAATTGTCTCCCTCCCGCTCAACGAACGTTCTGTTAAATTGCCTCGCATCGCGATACCCAGGAAAACGGGAATCGCCTTGGGGTCGTGTACGCGAAGTAATCAATTCCGCGGCATTGTTTTTCATCCGCTACGAAACGCGAATCAATCAATTTTGTTTTCACTTTCAGGGTGCCAGGTTCTTCAGGTAGAACATTTTGAACGAACGAAAAAACCTTGTAGGCGTGATTCGCCTGTGAAATGAACCGTTCGGATTGTTCTTGGCGACCAGGTATGTTAAGACGACTTTCAGGCATATCACGACTTCCGGATATTGCTCCGGTGTCTCACCGTGTCCTCTAATGATCTCAAGAAGCAATCAAGCTTAGCGCCACTGCCATTCTATTGCTAAAATTGCACAACGGTGGTGGCGCGGCACACGGTTGCCGAGGTGAATTCGTTATGTAAGAGTACTGTTCAAATATGGAGGAGATTTTATCGTGTTAAAATTTATTAAGTAAATATTTTCTTCATTTAAGTTGCACTTGCACGCGACAGTATCAGGTCCAGAGGGCAGCATCCATTCCAATATACTTTTCGTTTTCTGTCACTTGGAGGCACTGCGGTTCCTGCTCTGCCTCACGAAGCAAAATCCCAGATGATTTCTTCTTATCTTTCTTGAGAGATTTATTGACTTTTCTTTTTCCAAAAACTTCCATCTCAAGCATGGGACTGTTGGTGGCTATCACCACACATAGTGTTGGGGAAAAATCCACCTGTCGTCGGTCTGACGCGAAGATGTCGTCACCGTCTTCGCTGGTCCAGATGTAACAAGAGATAAAGCTTATATCTTCTTGCATAAGATTCTTCTTGCAAGATATTACACTGCGAGACTTTGATAGGTTGTTGAGCATTTTCCAAGCAGCTTTATGACTGCCCGTCCACACCAATCCCTCCTGTACAGGGTGTCTAATAAATCCCCGCATCTGGCTAAATCGACGCTGATGTGTCTGTCTGGTTCGCGGATGTCTTCTTGCCTGATAATGGCCATGGGGCGCAAGACACATCTCATATTCGGATTTACTGTCAGTCAACCGCCGGAGCCGGGATGATGAATTCTCCATCCTGGGATGAATTCCCGAGGGATTTTGGCAAGGCCATTTATGGGCCTTTATAGTATAACCAAGGCTCAGCCGGCAAGTTGTCTGTCTGCTTTTTGTCCAATGATAATAAGGGGGAAGAGGGGGCGATGTTGGGATTTCCAAATTATGCTGTGGCGTCCTTGCCGGATTTATCCACATCCCCTCTCGTCGTCCTCTGCCCTATTCGGTTTACCATTAAAGGCCGGATATCGTTTCGAATAATATTTTCACAATAAAGTAGATATAGAAGAGGGATGCTAGATGGATCAACCCTGGTCTAGAGCTGTATCCATCCACTCAAGTGTTGCAGTCTTGAATTCTCGAGATTGCTTTCACAGCGGCATTTTTATTGGTTTCAGTTATCAGTGAAGTTGGCTGAAATTAAATTGATTGCTACTGTGCGAAGACTGGTCCAACCAGGCAAAATTGTAATTTAAAAAAAAAAAGACGTTGTTTACGGAAAAAGGAAAAGAGTAGACGTTTTGAAGGACTCTTTTATTGTGTCTGGCTTATAAAAGTTTAATGGAATTTTTCTGAAATCAATAAATGTAAATTGAAATTTTCGCTGCAACTGGAATAGTAGGTTAACACTTTAACTAAAAAGTGTAATTCTATCATCATGTTCTAGTATTAAGGGGTTTGTTTTGTTATAATTCCACGTGAGAGCCTGCGAAAATTTTTAGAATGTAAATATATTTACTTTTAAATAGCGTAATTACATAGAAAAAAAAATTGATCTGAAATTCTATCCCTCAGTTAATTCTAGAAAGCAGAGAAATAAGAAAAAAATCCAATCAAATTATAAACTTTTAAAATTTTTCTTGGTCGGTAAGCATAAGAAAAAAAAAATTAAGAATGTATTATGTTCATTAAAATTTATTTAAAATGAAGTGTTCTTTCCCTGTTCAGTTGATTACTTTCAGTTGTATTTCCTTTTTAAACTTTTCCTTGCATAATGGTTAGGCTTACTTTAAATTGATTGAAGGCTCAACGCTTTTTGGGGGCTAAGACTAAGACATTCTTAGAAAGGTTACCTTTTTAGCAGCATTAGAAAGGAGCAAATGGAGCAGAAGGATAATGTCGGCTTCTTAACAGGGCACAAATTTCAAGTCATCCCACCTTTATGGCTCATTAACGGCCACAGAATATCCCTTAGCCGCATAAATATAATGATGGGATGAGGGGGATGAAACGAAATGGAAGGGAAGGATCTAGGGGGGATAAGCTTTAGTTTTTGGAAAGGCAGACGCGAATCGAACGAATTGAATGAGCTGAACGAGCCTCTAGGTCAGAGGAGGAGGTATGACGAACGAAAACATCAATCAGTGGAGTAGATAGGATCTAATTTGGTCGCCGGGCCATGGTCTGTAATTGCGTCCCGGCAAAATACAATATACAATCTGTTCACGTCATTTCCTGCAGGCTCGTGCAAAATTGTATAAGGAAAATACGAAAATTGCGTGAGCTGTGCCAAAGCGAGGCAGAAAAGTCATAGTAGGGCGTGCCGAACGCTAAACTGGCCAACAGGCCTAGATCTCGGCCAAAGTCCGCGTTGTTAGTAGTTATATTAGTTCTGACCACGGTCCCGGTCGCTGAACGGATTTTCTTTAGTCTACCTCATTAAGATGGTTGGGGGATGGATTTGTGGGTTAACCACCGTCTTAAAGTTGCGTTTGAATGGCGTGTGTACGGTCTTAAATCGAATGCGCACCTCCCGCCGTCTCTTCGAGGAGATTAAAGTAATTACGCGAATTAGTGGCACGTGAGTGGAAACACCATCTGTCGTATGCCTGTGACGACAAGCAAGCCCTAATGGGCATGTTGGTACCCTATCGTTGCCAGTGTGCAGGGAACGCCAGTTTAGGTCTCATCCAGAACTGGTAAATTACGCCTTTGTCTCATTATCAGCAGCCCCTCCCTCTAATGCCCCGCGAATCCGTTACACAACTTTCAAATTAAAGCAATAAATTTCCCGGAATGACCCGAACCCAGAGAGGTTATATTTCACTGATGCACCCCGCTGACCCGCCTTTTGGAGTCAGAGATTGGATGAAGTTCTTTCGGGAACAACGGGTGCATCAGCCAGTCCCTAACTTTCTTGCTCACAGTCGCATCCCTACCCTTGTCCTCGTCACAGGTAAGTAAAGTAAGAACATATTTAGTTAATGGGGTAACATCGCACTATAGAGCAATTCCACGAAAACCCAGTGTTGCGTGTCACGACTCCGAACGGGAGGGGGTAATATAGCGACAAATTACAAACACCTGTCAGATCACCCTCGTCGTCGTGCCGTTCTACTGAGTCATGATGCTTAAAAAAAAAGAATAATAATAAAACGATTCGGCCGCGGAATGAGTCATTGAACAAGTCGGGGGTTTTTTTGGGGGGAATTTTGTGGTTCCTTGTGTAATCAGAAGGAAGGAGAGGGGATAATTTGTTTTTTGGGTTAATTAGGGAAGCGATGGCGGTGAGGATGAGACTTCTTTTACCCTTCTGATGACAACGAGGAGTATGAAAATTGCTTTTGAAATTAGTTTAGTCTGTTGAGTTGCGATTTTCAATGCTCAACTATGATGCTATTAATTTTCCAGGCTGGTATGAGGGGAATCGGAGAGACAGCTCCTTGTTCTGATTTCCATTGGGCTACTTTATTTTGATGGAGTTATTTCATTAGTGTGATTAAATATAGAAATTAATGCGAAGAAATTTACCAGATTAGAGGTTAAGTGGATCAGTTAAAAGACAACTGGTTTACTATTTCAGAGGTAGAGGGTTCGATACCCATCTTGACCCTTGTACTTTACAATGGTATTGGCTTTTAGTAGAATAATTCTAAAAAATAGTACTTTTTTTCATTTTGAATGGGAATTGTTTTACTGCGACGAACAAAGAAAGAAATTGCTAAACACTTCTTTGAAAATGTTAAATATTATTTTTGTAGAATGCATTCGTAAATTAACAACATAATAGAGTAGTTTGTAGTAGTGTGTAAAATGGCGTTTATCATATAAAAAAATATTTACTTGAGTAAGTTTTTATTTCCATTTACAAAATTTGGTAATTTGTGTGATAATAAACGAATTTAGTATAAAATGAAAAATAATTAGAAGCGAGTAAAAAAATTAAAAAAATAAGCTAATTAAGAAAATTATTTTATGAAAAAGCTATCTTGAAAAGAATACTTTTTAATTCTAAAACTACAACAGATTAACTATTATTTAGAACTTTCGTAGTAAATTTTAATTTGAAATGCTATAAAAAGAATCTCAAAAAAACCTTCTCGCATTTTCATCCTAACAGCAAAGAAATGTGTACAATATTTTGTTAAAAAATAAAAATTAACTCATTTCCTCAAGTATGGACTGTGTTAAATTTTAAACATAACGAAATCAGCAAGTTTATTTTTATAATTATGTTTACAATTTTAGAGGTCAAACACTCAAAGAAGCTACTTCAATTTCAATATTATGCATATTTACATACGCTTAATGCATCGCTGCAAAACGCATACCAAATTTCTTCAAGAGGGCTAAGAAGTGCCGCACAACCTTGGCGTTCTTGTCTCTAAGTTAGACCTTATTATCTTTTAGTCGAAGCAGCAAATTCCTAAGTCCATGGTATGAGCAAAGACGACGACCCCGAGCACATCTTCAAATAATGTGAACGATACTTTTCAGCAGCAAACGCTCCTTGGTTCCCACAGTGCTATCGCCCAGAGGGATACCGACGTCATACACCTATTACCCCATAATACTCCGTAAACAAAAAAAACATTGTTTATTTCTTTTCCACTCGTGAAAGTTTTGAAATTTCCGAAAGATGTCCATCAACCCGAGTTACATTTCAAGTAATTGCTACATACAACCGTAGGTCTGTTTAACGACGAGAAGGGCGTTCCTTCGACGGGTAGACAGAGGGTTAGCATTTGTAAAACCAAAAATCGCTTAGAGAACGCCCATGGTTATAATACATCAAATCCCCGGATCTTCTCATGCAAGCGAACAAATTAAATTTCATTTACCGCACCGGTTGCCTTAAGCCATCTTCAAGACGGAGAAGGAACGTTTTTCGTATTGCGTGATTTTTGCCGTTTCAAGAAAGAGGGATTTTCGGTAGAAGAGAAACATATGTTCACGTTTGCTATTTCGAGTAAAATATAATATTTTTTTTTTCCCCTTAAGATTTTCAATTTACCGAAATAATTGCATTTACCAGTCATCTCCTCCTCCTCGGTCTTAAGATGCCCTTAACTGACAAAAAAGGATGTGGAAGAATAGAGCGAAAATTAAAAATTCATGAAGATAAGGTGTTCGAGGTACAACACACATGACACACAAGAAAGATTCATTAAAGAGCGTGAATGAGTCGTGAAGGTTAACCACGATCTTATAATTTGCGCTAATAATGAAAATTTCCATAAATATTGTTTACCCTGAATGCGGAGAGTTTTTTTTTTCGTCTTATACGAAAGCTTCTTGTAATTCTTGCTTCTGGCTTAAAAGATACCCGCCTCTGACTTACGTTTCTTCTTATTCTAGTTGAATGGTCAAGATGAAAATGGACAAAAAAATTTTTTTTTGGAGGAAAACCACAAGAAAAAAAATTACTTCTGCTGAAAATCATATAAAAAACGGAAATTAATAAGACAAAAAAAATTCAGGAAAAATATTTCTATGCGATGTGTCAATCAAAAACGTCCATTGTTAGAGGCGATGATGCGATTACTTTGTGAGACTTCCTCAAGGTTCAGCACCAGGTGATGAGAGCCAAACAATTTCGATCTTGGTCAGCTTTGGCCATATAAGAAAATGACTTCATGAAGAACATAAGTGGAAAAGCAAGAACAAAAAAAAAAACCACCGCCGTGTGTTACTAAAGAAAACCTCGGTAATAGGCAGAAAAAATCAATTTATTGTGATTTTATTCAAGAAATAGCATAACGTGTAATTTTATGGGTACTTAACTGATATTTTTTGCGAAAGGGTTACGTGAGTTCATTGTATCGATATAATTTTTGGTTCTTCATAGGTTTCTTTTTTTTTCTTAACAAACGTTTTCTATAGGTAAGATCCTCGTTTACCCCTAGACGAAATAATTCGTTAAAATGTCTATGGTCTTTTTCAATTATTAAAAATTTAAAATTTATTAGCTATTTTTAGATTATCTATCAGTTCACAGATCGCTTGAAACATCTTTTCTTAAATAATTGCATTGTTTTTTTATCTTTTATGTTATGTCAAAAGTTTTCTTTTATTGTAATTTTGAATACCCTCTTAATGCATGTCATTGGAGGCCAAAATAAAAATTACTTGTTACATAACTTTTATAAAAGCCATATCAATCTTTACGAAACGCGTGTATACATACTTCATTTTCAAGGTGAAGATGCACACTACTATAGCATAAGTTTTCTAATAAATAAAATTTAATGAGGATTTTTCGTTTTTGTTCATTTCTATATATGCAATTAATGAATGCTAAGAGATTGTTTATCACGATTAAATGGTAAGATCAATATCCCGTCTTTTCAAACGATCAATCAGTCTTGAATGTTGTTAGACGTTCGATGGCATTTAGATATTTTTTATTTACTATGCTCTAAAATGTCCATATTCTTTTCGTTTTAGACAAATGATTGGGGTTAAAGAATACATTTAACTAAACGAAAAACATTTATAGATCATTTGATTTTGAAGGTCAGTTAAAGTTATTAGTTCTTTACCAGAGTATGTCAGTAAGTAACACATACCTAGTCAAAATTTTAGCTTTGATTAAGATTCATACATTTTAATCTTAATAATTTTCCTAACTCGTTCTTACTTACCTCAAAGAGTCTGAATTAAGTTAAATGTTTCAGACCCACATTGATGCAGTAGATGACGTCAGCGACGGCCAACAGGTGCATCTTGTTCAATTGTCTTAAGGATTGAACAGTGTTTTTTTATAGGAATGGGTTTGACTTTTTATTTGAGTAAAACTACATTTTTTTCATATTTATATATTCAATAATATTTTGCTTGTCAGATTAAATTTAATCCTAAACCATTCCACATTTTACAATGCATAAAAAATATTCTAAAAATTGATATCTTGAAAAATTTCCATTGTCGTGATTCCTAAACCTCAAATACGGCTCAACTCAATTCCCATGTAGTACTTATGTTTTATTCAAAAAAAAAAAAAAAAAAAATAAAATAAAGTAATAAACACACCAAAAGATCCTTTTCATCAGAAGAAAGAAAAAAATATCTTGAAACCCCCAAAGATCCCAGGAATGCCCTAAATCCCTGTCTTATCAGCATTCTCAATTCTATCGAAGAGAAAAAAAAATAAATCGCGGCGACGGCGAAGTAATTTCACCCCCAATAAGTTACATATCAAAAAAACGTCGGACCCAATAATTCCTAATCTGGATCATCCCGACCAGAGTAATAACACACACCCCCACTACCGCCGCAGCCTCCTTCTCCCGGGGGCGCCTCGAATTCTCAATGAAAAATTAATTCCTAGGAAGTTTTCTTCTCTTTCTTTCTTACAGGCTCTAGCAAGGAGGTGGGCATTCAAATCATTTTCTTCTGGATTGCTCAAGAAAAAAAAAGCAAAAAGAAAAAAACGGTCCAGAGGTACGGAGGAGGATCAGTATCTCAAGAAGGTGGTCGTCATCATTATCGACAAGGCCGAGATTAATTTGGTGCCCTCGTCTTCATCATCGAAGTGTAAGATAATTCTGAAGACGATTGAAACAAAAACCGGAGGAAAATTTATCCGGTCATCCTGCTCCTCCTCCGCCCCCGTGTGTCGCAACGTCTTACCTTTGACGGATTGAAAATGACTTGTGGAAGAAGTGCTACACTATTCAGGAATTGCGCCATTATATAAGGAGAAGGAGAGGTGATCCTTCACCCAACCCCCCAAAAGCAAAAACCCCAACCGATCCCTTCTTCCGAGGGGTTCTTTTCTTATTCTTAATGCACAGGGTCGTCACCCGCTCAAGTATACGATTAACTCGCTAAGTACTAGGCGCTCGGGTGAAGGTGAATATATTTTTACTGCCGAGGAATTTTAGAGGTAAGGTGAGTATCCTACTATTTTTTTTCCTACCCTCTACGTTTTTATTACACCTAAGGAAATGCCGTAAAAATCGTCTTAAACCAAAAGGGCGGTGCTTTTTTTTTATGGGTTTACAAAATGCCAAAACAGTAACGCAACATTATTAATTAAAATCGTTAGCCGCAGCCGACTACCGCGATTTCTTTTATTGTGAAAATGAATAGATTTCCTTCTGAGCGACGAGACGGAGGGGGTTGGCGAGAGGTGAGGGGGTTGCAGCGAAGTTACTCCCCAAGGTGCTTTCTGTGATTTACGGTATCTTAAGATGCTCCCGATTTGTTTTATGGCATCGTGTGAATGAACGGAGAAACAAGATTCCGATGGGCTGTAAACGTGTAGTAGTAATTAACGACATCGGAAGTTCTTGGCCAGACCCGATTTTCACCCATAAACCTTTTGTCCAAGTTAACGGCTTCGATGAGCTATTAAGACAACCCCGCAACAGATCAATGTGCGAGTGAAATTAATTGTAAAGGAGTTTGAAATAGTACCGTTTTCTTGGAAGAAAAAAATAATAATAAAAGAATGTTTCTTACTTCTCGTATTGAAGAACCTCTTCATTTTCTTGAGAGGTATCCTGAGCTGGTAATCTTTTCATTAAGAGTAATTCGAGTCAAGTCAACTAAGGGAGGGGGGCAACGGCTGATTTCTTTTAAATTGCATGTTATTTTGGTATAGACAGCACTTTCGCGCTGAAAAAATTTACAGAAACAGAATATCATACCCCGCGGTACAAAATGAACAGATTTATGCTTGAACAACATTGGAAAATATTGAAAATTTATTTTTAAAGTGGGTGCTGTGTTCCCGAAACAGTGCGAATTTTGAAAAGGAATTTCGATTAAAATAATAAACCAATCGCGCCTGCTGCTGATTTGACGTTGTTAGACTTTTTCTTTGTGGGGTACCAGTAAAAATCGATGATATGCTGAAAATCCAGAAACAATTTAGGCACTTAAGCACTTAATATTGATCGAGTTGTTCATGAAATAGGACCTCAAGCCATCGAAAATGTACTGTAAAATTGGGTTCACAGGATGGGCTACTGCCAAGCCAGGCGAGGTACTATCATCAAGTCATTATCAATTTGCTTGTTATTAGTTCGCTCTAGAGCTCCAAAATCCCAATAGGTAAAATGCTTAAAATATTTTTTTTTAATTAACGATGAACAGAAAGACTGTTTAAAATAAAATTATTACTTCATATTTGTTTTAATCTGATGTTATTTAAAAATAAAATTTTGTTTTTTAAATTAAAATAGCATAATTTTTGTTGCAAATAAAAAATGTGTGCTTTGAAATTAATTTATGACCAAAATTAAAATATGTACTATTTGTATGATTATTTATTTCTTAATTTTGTGATATTATATTTATGATTTTCCAAGTTTGATTAAATGATTGAAAATTTAAAACAAAATTATAAATTTAAAATAAAGGAAAACCTGTTTTGAACTAATCATGTGGAAATTAAATGAAATGTTGTTGTTTTATTTTGTAATAAGCAATAACCTCTTTTTTTCTGAATTCTTGGTCTTTTTTTATCTTCTCTGAAATTTTAAAGATGATCTTCGTGAAACAGAAAAATCTGCCCTGTGTACCCAAATAGTTGTTTAATTTGTATATATATATAAAAAAAATAAAAAACTAGTTCAATGAATACCGCCGTCACGCATTTGTTCGTTGAAAAAAAAAGTAGACATGCGACTGGGGACCACCTGAAGGCGTCATCACCTGAATGTTCGAATTATCTCATTTGTACCTGGACTATCGTCGCAGGGAGTGTGCACGAAAGGAACGCGAAGAATGTGACCGTACATGGCAGCACGGGCTGCTATCGTCTTAAGTTCATCAGCTCTAATAGTCCATTAAAAGTTAATTACGCGACCCAGCGGGTACTTCGGCCCATTTGTGGGGCTCCACTTCCTACATTTGACCTGGCTAATGAATTTTCCGCTCGCGTTCTTCTACAATATCTAATTAATCACGCTCCTGCTCAGATGTCCAGAACAAAGATCTGTATCAGAGCTAGTTTTTATTTTATTTTTTTAATTACACAGTCGCTAGGTACTATTCTTTGACGACCGATTCATCTTTGCAGAGCACCTCTTGGTCGTCTTAAGATGACTACTACCCCCGCGAATACTTGCCTCCGTCGTCATGTAGCCAAAGACGATGCAAGCTACTCAATCACAATCATTCCCAATCGGCTTTGGGACTTTACAGATCTATTTAACATACCTTAAAAGATAGATTCGAGCAGCGATATCCCCGTTAATCCCATGGGCACTCCGCCTCGAGAGTGATCCATAACTGACGATTTATACCGTAATTAAAAGACACACTACTCCGGTACCACCTTGTCTCGCCTAAGACGTCCACCACAGGCGTTTCTAAGATGCCTTAACGAAATTACACTGCGCACGAGTAAATAGCCGGGTTCAACGACTGCCGGGTCGCCCGGTACACATGTGGCCTCCTCAAGACAATTGCCTTCGGGACAGGTGAGGGGTTTCTTAATGAAGAAATTTTCGTTTGTGACGACGGACAGGCCTGCGGGATCCTCTGGGTGCTGTTCCCGCCACCGCCCCATCAACCGCTAAGATGGGGATCTCTAGAGGCCAGCGGATCGCGGAGAAGACGTTGGCAATGTATCTTTTTGTTCTCGTCTAGTATCTTAGGCTGTAGTTGCGGTGTAAGAGATTTCGATTTTTGCATAAAGAATTCAGGTCTCATTATATTTCCAAAAGTTTTTGGACTTTTCAAAGAACATGAATGATGATTTTTACTTCCTTGAAAATGATTTTATATTTATTTCTATATATAATTAATAAATTCGAAAAGATTTAATCATTTTTGAAATATTTCATAATGAAAACAATTTTGAAACTTCAGCTCGTAATCGAAGATTTCCTTTTTATAGTATTCGAGAAATATTCACCAGGAAATACTAATTACATTTTTATGTTTTCTTATGATTAACTATCCCTTAATTTACAATTATTAATTGATGTATTTCCAAAATTCGAATAATCATTTACATTGTTTTTTTTTCTTTCAGCCGTTTAAAAGCGATGCACAAAGGAATCACCATAACTCTTGCTAGATGAGTGCTAAAAATCTAAGCAGTCGACACTTAAAAACCTACGAAAAGTTCAAGATTCGCGGAAGACGTTCTGCAACCACAAGAAGGAGCTGAAATTAGCACGGAAGACGTTCATCGGTCTCCCGTACAACACAAAACCAAAACTACGGCAGGCTAAGATTTCTCTATAGTCTGTCTTTTATAAGTTTTTGTGCAGCTGGCGCACACGGGTCTCCTTCGGTGTATATTCCGACTAATTTAGTTCCATCAGAATCATCTCCGAAATGTTCACTAGACGAAATTGGCTACTAAGATGCAGCATCCTGATCAATATCGCCGTTGTGCTGTACATCTGCAGTCATGTAATGATTGGCGGTGGCGGAAATTTCGCTACCGGTCCAGCTTATTTCATCCAAGAGGATGTGCCCAAAATGCGTCAGATGACCACCTCAGTGGACAAGAAGGACGAGGTTAAAGTCAAGGAGCAGGTTTGTATCTATAGAGATGTAGCCAGCCAAAGTAGATTTTCTTTTTTGTCCTCTAAGGGAGCTCCCCCACCGTCTTTAAATGGAGCTCGGCTCCTGGCTTTGGGATACTGCGAATGATTGAAATGCAGACGTCGCACCGGGCGGCTGTTTTTGCTAAATTTGCCGGAGAAGAAGTAATATTACTTGCGGCCAAAAGAAGCGGTCTAGACTTTCATAGTTTTTTTCTCTTTGATTCCCTGCGAATATTTTCGAATCTTCCTTCGTTGATTTACATTTATGTGATCAAAATCGTGTTGTAACGGTCGATTTGGATGTAGCTAAATCCGGTCACGCCTATCTTCACATATTAAAGAAATCTTGTTTGTGTTCTGTTTTCTTTTTCAAAATTATTTATTCATGCGGCAAAGTATGAGAAAAACTTATGAACTGGCTAGCGTCTTTGAGATGCTGCTCGTAGACCATGTTCGAATGTAGCTTAGAGGTAAAAATCTGTTGTTTAATTATAGCCGCATTGCTCCAGTTTTCGGCCGTATTTACTAAAATATGAAGCTTTTAGCAAATTTGCATAAACTCTGCGGAATGTGGTAATTAACAGTGAGCAACACGTGAATTGATTCAATTTGCTTTTTATTTGGGCAATGTGTTAACATGTGAAGATAGAAAAATATATATATAATGCGTGTGTTGGAGAAAATCATCCCTCATTTATCTGCTTAAAATTTATTTTACGGCGAATTTCTAGTTTGTGATACACTCATGCGGTGTAGTGAATTTATTGCCTTAATTTTACGTCTTCTTTATTTATTTTCACGAATTTTACAGAAATTAATCTCACTGAATGTATGAACAATGAATGACCTGCATATGTGATTGATTACACCTATGAATTTTCCTTATTACGCAAATTAGCGCAAAAAGTTTTAAGATTTTTGAACATTTCAAATTATAATGATAAAAAGCCTTTAAGAAATTTTAAGAAACTTCTAAAAAATAAAAAGTTAATCAGCCGCCAATGAGACAAATTTGGGAAATAGAAAAATAGATCGAAAATAAATTAATGAAGTAACCCAAAACATGTCCCTGATATCTTAAAATTAATATTTTTGTCATATTTTCAAAAATTCGACTATGGTTTATGATTTACGATATCTCAACATGCAAGAAATACGCATTTTAATATTCTTAACCATTAATTATGTCCTTAAAACAAATTCAAATTTAATAATAAATCTTTATTTTATTTTAAAAATTTAGATATTAAACAAATTTCATAAATTTACGTTTTTCGATCTTTTATTCTGCAAAATTAAAATACAAAATGAATCCTTTTCGACAAGTTAAAAGTTTTCTTTAATATTTATTTTATTATTTATTATTATTATTATTTATATTTTATTTCTTTAATATTTTTTCTTTAATATTTTTTTTTTTAAAAAATGTACAAATGTTCTTTTTCACCAGGACGTGCGGATTTCCCTAAAAGACGATGAACCACAGAAGCTCGAATTTCGACAAACACCACTCGAATTGAAACGATCCGAAGTCGAAAATTCAATTGTTAACGATGATTCTGCGGGTGCAACACAGACCCAGCAGGAGCATGAGGTGGAGCCTCCACAGGTGGCCCCAAAAGAACTTCCAGAGCTTCCGCACGAGGAGAAGCGTTTTGAGATTCCCACAGATGCAAACTATGTTCCACCAGATAAAGTTCCAAATGAGGCTCAGCAGCCGCCATCGCCACAGCAGCAGCAGCAACAGCAATCTCAACCACAGCAATCTCAACCACAGCAATCACAGACGCTACAGCAGCAACAGGAGCCGGTCACATTTGTAAATAATACTAACACGGATGGATACGTACCGACTGGTGACGATAAAGATTTTGAAGATCGTCTTAAGTCAATTCTAAAATGCCACGATCGCAGTTATGACCCAGAGACGTTACAACGTGGCGATTTCTGGGTGCTTAAAAATTACGTACGTGCCGATCATGGCGAACTCAAGTGCCACGAAACAATTACTTACACAACACACGCTGATTACACCTTTTTAGATAACTTAATTCCGTTGCTTGAAAGGTAGGATTACCATCAATGGTCCATACTTAAATAGAACATATTATCTTTATTTCGACTTTGAACAAAAGAAATTCAAAATATTGTACACTTCTACTGATTAAAAGTAAAGCACTATATTAAAAAAAAGATCAAAATTTAGTATTATACTAAGTTAAAGTAACACTAATTTTTTCGAGCAATTTAAAATTTCATTAAAATAAAAAAAAAGAAATGAAACCCAGTGGGACTTACGTGTTAAGTTTTAGAGATAACTGAATTGTTGCAGATTTTCATAGCATTTGTTTTAAAAAAGGAAGGACTTAAAAATAATCTTGCTGCCATTTTCTCACACACAAAAATTCAGCCATTGTACACGAATGATTACCATCTAGAGAAATTCTTTTTTTGTCTTTCAGATGGAACGCACCAATTAGTATAGCTCTCCATGGCCCTGGTGCGGATTTTGCTCCCACTATTAATTCTATTAAATACTTAAGAGACTGCCTGCCTGAAAGTAATCTAGTGCGACAATACGTCACCTTTCATATTTACTTTAGTACGAAACATATCCCAAAGAACGTTCCCAAGTACGATAAGGTGCTGGAGCCGGCATTCAATTGCACCCTACCGCCGCCATTTGTTAATGTTTCATCAGGACAATTATATAAAACGCAAAAGAAGCTTTTATATCCCGTCAACGTTGGACGAAATATTGCCAGAGATGCTGCTCTAACACATTTCATTCTTGCTAGCGATATTGAACTTTATCCAAATCCAGGTCTGGTTAAAAAATTTTTAGAAATGATCGCCAGAAATGATGCTAATCTTCAAAGAAAAAATCCAAGGTATATAATTACTTAAAATTTTTGAAATTTTTGGATTAATATTCATAAAAAAAAATATTTTCTTCTATAGGGTATTTCCACTTTCGATATTTGAAGTCGAAAGTTCCTCACCCGTTCCAAAGGATAAAACGGAGCTGCAAGATCTTCTAAAAGTTGGTAAAGCGATTCCGTTTCACAAGCGAGTCTGTTCTAGCTGCCATGGTGTACCCAAGTCGAAGGAGTGGATGGCCGCTAATGAAACTGACGAATTGGGCGTGTTCCATATTGGAAAAAGAGTTGGTTACTTTGTCCATTGGGAACCCATCTACATTGGTACACACGCAGATCCCCACTACGACGAGAGACTGAGTTGGGAGGGTAAAAGCGACAAAATGACTCAGGTAAGAAAAATTCTATAAGATTTTGCTTGTTTTTTTTTTGTTTTTGTTTTTCGAAGGATATATGTAAATTGTTTGATTTGTTTACAGGGTTATGCGCTGTGTGCGCTCGACTATGAATTTCACATCCTAGACAATGCCTTCCTAGTCCACAAGCCAGGAATTAAAGTTCTAAAGAAGGATCCGCGACGAGCGATGCTAGCCGCAAAGACCAATCAACTGATCAAAAAAATCATCTATCCCGAATTGAGGATAATGTACGGCACGAGAAAAGGTTGTGCCGTATAGTAATTGTGATAAATATCCTTTCCTACACAACCGAGAAAAGGATATTTATCGGAATTATCAAACTTATAAACTTCCTTTTATTCCCTCATTTATGCTTAGGTAGGATTTTTTAAATGAAAATAATGAAAAATGAAGATGATGATGATGAAGAACGAGAAGAAATAAAGTTATTGTGACGAAAGACTTCCTCGCGGACGTTACGTGCGCACGTCCAGCGTGGCAGTGGAATAATTTTCCCAGAACCAGAAAAAAGAGGTGGTCCAGGAATTGGGAGAGAGCAGTTTAACTTCCAGGTGCCTCTATTCCATTTGTAAAAAGGGCAGTCATTGCTACCCAAAAAAAAAAACTTAATTTTTTTTAGCGGAAAAAAAAGAAAAAAAAATATTTAAGAATCAAATGTGCTGTAATTCTTCTTAATTACAGAGAAGAATGAAAAAAATGACGTAGGAAGATGAAATTTTTATTTATTAGGTTTTTCTTCGCCAAGGTGAGAGGGTGGTAGAATTTTTGATATTGAATATTTTTCTTCTTGCATTTTTATGACCTTAGGTCACTGCCTTTTTCAGTATTCCTTAGTCGGATCTTTTATTTGTATTATATTTTAAGTGCAATTATCGTTAATCTATTCTCATCATTGCCTCGAAAGGTGAATAATTTTTAATTACACTCTTCGTACTGGGATAAGAAATAATTTCCTAAAATTTGAGTAGTTCTTATTAAAACACTTGTCATCTTTTAAAAAGAGTGCTGTTACTATTATTTTACTATTTAGCTAGGAAGTAATAAAAAAACGTTGTGGTCTGTGCGATGACAAAGCACTAGCTTAAAAAAATACATATTTTATTATCCTGTGTTTATTGATCAAAAAGGTAGAGTATAATGAATCTTTCAATTTTCTGAATATTAAGAAATGTAAGAAAAAAGCTTAATTATTTTATTTTTCTTTTTACTTCGGAAATGTTAAATCGTATTAAATTAAGTCTACATCAGACGTAATTATTTATTTTTATTTTTTTCTAAAGAATATTTACTTTATTAAACCTTGTTGTTGTTTTTATTATCAAGTATCATAAAAAATGATTATACGTATTTTTTTTTTTTAAGTACCGAAATTTTAAAATTCTCAAAATTAACGATCGAAATAAAATATCGAAAAGACTGTTTAGAAAAACTCATACTCATACGTAAGATCAAAACATATTTAAAAAAAAAAAAACCTGTAACAATTCTTAAAACAAATAAGTAAGATTATTTTACAAGCGTTGGTGGAATAGTGGTCAACTTTGGTTTACCAATAGCTTGATACATACTGTCGTTCCACTTGAGTTTTTGTAAATCAAATAAAAATTCTTTTTATTTAAAATAAAGTGATAGTTAAGTCGATAGCGGTGAAAGTTTCTATTGCGTTAAAGAAACAGCAAGGGTCAAAAGGGACTGTCGAACGCCAGAAGAACCAATAAGCAAATATAAAACGAATATTTTTAATTTTGCCGAATTAGAATAGATAGAATTATAAACGGTGTACTTTTTAAAAAAGAGGACAGAGATGGCATAGGAAATGCAAACAAATATTTGATTTCCTTTTCAAAAAACGAAAGCAAAACGCGTACGTACGTATAAACGATTAAATTCAGATACGTATAGCAGATTTGAAGACAGAACACTTTTCCAAAAAGTAGAAAGTTTTCCAAGTTAAAATTCTGGTCGAGTTTTAAGTACATAGAACATTTTCTTTTCGAGAATTCTCTATGGAGGAGTAGTCTCATCGAACAGACCTTTTTTTAGTTTTAATTCCTAAATTTCATCCTGACAATAATACTAGAAAAGCCTTAGTTGAGTTCAGAGCTTGATCCGTGTTCTTGATGACTACACCGTAGCTATCGAAATCCCTTGGCATGGCACATGTTAAAGAATCTCACGTATACGTACATAAGTTTCTCGCATATTTTAATCTCCTCCCTTCTGCCCTCTAGTTAAGTTACCAAATTATTTTTGCATTTATAGTGACCCATAAGAATCCCATTTTACTAAAATTAATTAATTTTAACTAAATTATTTTGTATAAATCATCCTTTCTTTTCACTTTCAACTAGTGTAAGACAACACTCATTTAGGAATATGATAAACAAAATAATGATAATTAATTAGAAAAAAAAAATGCTCGCTAAATACTTCTACCATTCGCTCACCTTGGCTTCATGTGGTGACTTATTTAGAAAAGAAAAATATATTTAAAAAAAAAAGCGTAAAAAATGTGCACAGTCCGAATGAATTGAGAGAAATGGTGGTGAGGAAAGAAACAGAAGCAAGAAGCGCATTGTAAAAATGAGAAAAAATAAAAAAGTGATAAAATTTTAGTGGTAAGCTTAGGCTTAAGATAACATTATTTTTCTAGTGTTAACAAAAGCGTGTTATTTAGGGAAAAACGAATTGAATGAAACTATGAAAGATTTAATAAATTTATACAAAACGAAATTTTCAGTGGTTGCATATGTTTTTCTTTTTTGTGAGTTCTATTGAATTTTCAGGTTGTGATAATATTAAACATAAATACTATATAAAATTTTTGAAAAACGTTTTAAAATTTGGCCCAAAAGAACTTAACATACAGGGAATTCGCTTTATGTAAAAAGAGACGCTTTTTTAAAAATTGTTCTTTTTATACTTGGAAGAGTTTTTTACTCTTACTTTTTCTTTTTGAAAATTAGGAAACGGGAAGTGACGATAAAAAATGGAGAGTAATAGTTTAAAAATTATAATCCATTAACAATTTGAGAAGCTCCTTGGATCTTGTTTTTTTTTTTTTAAATGATTTTGACGAG
The DNA here is from genome assembly GCA_001932985.1 of Proctacanthus coquilletti. Classification (NCBI taxonomy): domain Eukaryota; kingdom Metazoa; phylum Arthropoda; class Insecta; order Diptera; family Asilidae; genus Proctacanthus; species Proctacanthus coquilletti. The sequence continues at coordinate 104,240 of MNCL01000031.1, read as the reverse complement.
TGCCCTCTATTAAAATAAATAACTTTCCCAAATAAATTGAATTGTTAACTTTTGATTTTATGCTCCTTAAGTAATAAGAATTTTAATTTAACATGAAAGCCACATCGAAGTGAATGCTCCGGAGGGTGTTCATAAATCTACAGACCCGCTGTAGCCGGGTCTATTTCCGATCTTCAGGTGATAAATAACTCAGACTCAGTTACGGCCGGACAAGGAGAAGGACATGGGGAGGCTGAAGACAAAGGCCTGAAAGTGTCATCCCACAGAAGATATTCATTAGGCCCATGGTGGCCGAAGGGAACTCCACAAATTACTCAACTGCCGCAGAGCCCCCCGAGCGCCGCTGACTGTCCAATGGTCGACACTAGTGGCTAGTACCACCCGCGCGGTGGTAAACAAATGACGTGCAATTTATGGAAGACTGCCGGCTTATTGACTTGTTGCATGAATGGGTGAAATCAATGGCCATCGATGCCCAGGCCTAGATACGGGACATTGTTCTCTGTAGTGAATTAGGGAACAGGAGCCCTTCGGGGCACTAATGAGAAATTTTTCTATTGTCTACTAGACAGGTGGAGAAAGGTGGCCATATGGAAATTGATTTGAAGGGATAATGGCCGGCCCGAACCTTGGTCAATGGGCAGTGTGTTGCGGCGACGATGATTTATATCAAGAGTAGAAAAGGCTTAAAAAACTAAATAGACGAATGGCCGAATAAGTAATGAACGTAAGCCAACCTTTTTTATTGCAGCGTACTCTCTGATTGACAGTCAATAAAAATCCATAAGGTGTTGTGGTCCTTTGTTGATTTGGATCCATAATTTTTTAATTGCGAATATATTTCAGAAATCAACAAACGTAACAACAACGTAAATCAGATAAAGTTTCAGGAATTTTTATTACTCTTGTCACTTAGTGCATTTTTAATGATAGCACGAAGGAATAAAATGCAATGGCATCAATAAAACAATTTTTAGACGTTTACGCGGTAAACTATTGTTAAAAAACATCAATAAAGAAATACTCAAGTTGAATTTTTACTATATAACAACTGGATGTACTTTATAATGATATAATTTAATATTTTATGTGGATTTTTTCTGTTTTGTTTCTAATACAATTTATTTTAATTGAAGCTTTAAAAATGTATTAGCAAAATTTCAAAGTAATATTCACAAATTTCTAAATTGTCGAGGGAAAAGTGGATCCCAGCATTGTAACTAAGAACAGTATTTTAATTCTATGCTAATATTGTTAATGATCCTAACATTTTTTCACGTTCTAAATACATCTCTTTTCACGCGATGGATACGTAATTCGCGTAACTGTGTAAAAAAATTCGGCTAAAAATAGGTTTAGGTGTCTTTTCATGTATAAGAGTTTTTAAAAATATTTAAAACTCATTTATAGTAGACTTTTATTTGCCCAAATTCAAAAACAATAGATCTGAGTTGGCCTTTTGTTCAGAAGTTCAGAGGAAATTACCGCAATCGGTGCAAAAGTGTTCTTCCCAAATTATTTTCATGGAAAAAATCATTCTAGGACTTTTTACAAGAATGTCCGGGGAACTCTAGACACATATTAATGGCTCTGATCAAAAATAATGTGAATTACTCCATTCATAGTACTTGTTATGCGTAGAATGAAGTTCGAATACAAATAAATATTTAGTAAAATCCATTCATTAATTCACCAAACAAGAAATTCTTTGGTTAACCACAAGATTCTTCCTCGTCATCGGTAAAGTCCCAAATACCAACAACCTTCTCGATATTATAATTAGTCACATTTATCCTACGTTGACTGCCGACGCCGCCAAAAACAGCCTCAAGCCAAAAAAAATGATTAAGAAAGTATAAAACAACTCAATCCCCAACAACTCTCGCATACGCGTTTATTAATTTTTGTAAACTTCTCCAGGTATTTGAAGATAAAAACGCAAATGTAAATTTAGCAACACACCTGCATTTAACCGACCTCAAAGAGTCACAGACTCCTCCTACGCTGAAGAAACCATTTCGGCTGCAGTGGTCCGCGTTTTAAAATGCAGCACTCGTGGAGCCCATTAGAACAGCCATGACTAGACTTTGTAGCCATTGCATACAAAGCATCCCAATAACTCTTCCGTCTCGCAAAAAGATAAAAAGACAGACAGACATTCAGCACGTAGTCTGTTTGTTGATGGTTGGCGTTTCTTATGGAATATTTTCGGGTCAAATAATCAATAAACAGCTTTTATTTTTCCTTATTCATCATATTATTAACGAAACAACTTTTCAAACAATTTTAGCTTATAAATGTACTTCTTCTACGTTGACTACCACTTTTTGAAATGATCATTTCAATTATTTCTTACAAAAATTAAGACAAATTTCAAAATTCATTTTATAAGTTTTTGAATAGGTTTAGCATTTCACATGCTTTTTTTTCTCAAATTTAAGTTATAATTTTAACAATTTATTAAGTTTCAATTACACTAGTGAACAAAATTATGCGAAGTTCATGAACAAGAAAAACCAAACTCAAATTTAGCTGAAATTCTAAATATCGTCCTGTCTGCAAACATTTGCTGGCTATAAAATACATTATTAAAATTTTCTGAGTACTCCATGGCATTCAGAAGTGGTGTTTTAAGAAATACGAGATCGCAAACAAGAAATTATCTAAAAATATTTCTTTCCTGAAAAATGTCAAGGATTACGCAATGATCGATGTGATCGATAAGTTGGAGATAGTGAAAAATTTTATCAAAACAGCTCTTTACTAGAGTCTAACTTATTGATCTGGCCCGAATGGTTCGAGAAATCATCTTCAGGTGACCTTTAAGGTCTTTTCATTCCTCGGAGATCTCGAAGAAGATATCGAAGATCGCACCTCTGCAACGTGCGAGATCGCTAGCAAATCAATACCTGCCGTCGTCGCCGCCTATAGATCTCATTTGCAAGTTACGTAAATGTCAACAACAGCAATGGGGGATTGCAGCCCCTCACCCAGATTCAGAGACTTTGTTAACCTCTACCTGAGGCGTCGGCATCATACCTGGGCAGAGCATCTTCGAAGATCACCTTAGATTCGATTTCAGTTTGTGTTTAACGGTCGTCCAAGTTGTTTGCTTCTTTGTGCGTTCAAGAAGTACCTTTTTGTAAAAAATCTTAGAAGGATCTTGACGGTATCGAAATAAATTCACTATGCTGAGATTTTCCCCCGTGGTTGTGATCACCCTCACCGTTCTTGCCCTACAAGGTGGGTAGAATTTATCAAGTGAATTTTATCCAATTTGCATAAGATACGCAATTTCACTCGTCGGGTGTCATCACTTTTGTTATTCGTGGAATTTTTGGGATTGCTAAAGAAGTGTCACAGATTTAATTTAAATTTATTTATTTAATTGCCATTCGAACCTGTTTTGTGAAATAAATCATGAATTGTTTTTTATTGGAATCCGGCTGGTGAGACATTAGGAGATTTTCTTTAAAGGACTGACCTTAGTCATTTTATTTTAAAGCCATTAATTCTTGAAATAGTTTTCGAATAAACCAGTTAAAAAAATCTGATGTGATTAATGTCGTTTTCAATTTGTAATCGTATATTTTATTGGTGTGTCTTAACGAAAATTAATCTCTGAAGAAAATTTGTATATTCTGTATTCTTTTTAATTGATCAAAATTTTTAATTTTTTCCTCAAAAAACGACCAAAAACAGACTTTTACTTTCAACAGTATATAAAATTTCTTTTATTTGTTTCTTCTGCTTTCCTATGATGAAAATGGGCACGGTCATAGGATTTAATTAACCCAATAATTTTACAAGGTTGATGTATCTCTTTGTATTGCCGAAATTATCATTTATGGCTTTAGTTGCCTTGGTATATAATGCAAATTTTTAAACAAAGCTACCAGAAGTTTTTCAAAGTAAACAAATTGCGTGGCACTTTAGCTAGAGGGGTCATATAAGATTTTAATTTAAATTATAATTATAATTATATGATAAATACTTTATTGGATTATTATTTGTTTATTGTGAATCTTGTGTGAAATTATAGTACTTCAGAAAGTGAGATTTATCATGTCACATTTTAAGTTTTTCAGTTTGTTTTAATTTTATTACTTTTTCGGAAACTCTTAATATCTAAAAAAAGAAACCGAATGTCCACGTTAATCAGAAAATTAATTGGAAATACAAAGAAATATTCGTAATATGTAAATAAATCGTTTAACTTCGAGTTGTATTCATGTGCCAAAACTTTTGTATATAAAAAATAACTTTTAATTGAGAAGAACATCTTACTGCTGGGAATTCAGAATAATTATGTTTTAAATTTAATTTAAATGAGTGAGTTGTGTTTAAACAAACGTTTTGTTACGAATTTTTCTTATATGTTAAAGGATGAAAACGAAAAGAATAGTTAACGTCTAAATTTCAAGGCACGATTAAATGCAAATCAATTTTTAGAGAAAGTTTCTTATATCATCTCAGACATTGGTTTTTTTTTCTTAATGAGGATAAAAGTGAATGTGTATTAATTTTATTATTTTAAAAATATGGATTATTATTTTTAGACTTTTATAGAGTAATTCTTTTAATATGGTTAGAAAAATTCGTTTAATTTAATTGAATTATAATTGCATTATCTTAGTTTTGCTTTCGGTGATTGCCTTCTTATTTTTCATAGTAGTGGTCTAAAATTATTTTCCAATTTGACTCTCAGCTAATTATCCAAACAATGATCCAATCATTTTACCGACACAGGTCAGTGCGTTTCTAGTTAACAAGAGGACTAAATAAGTTTACCGAAAAACAACTTTGGTTCGGTAAACTATTTCTTAGAAAGACCTTCAGCATTTCAAGAGCGACCACTTTGAATAATGTAACCAGTTTAGTAGATTTTCATTGTTACTAACGCGGATTATGGTCAATGACACGATTAACTCCATTCTCGTCTCAATAAATTTCATAGTCATTTATGTAGACTACTTTTAGTAGAAAAGCCGTAGGAATCTCCAACTTGTGGGTGCGGAAAAATTGTCCAACAAATCAATTTCTTAAAGCAGAAGTAAATCTATATTATAAAATTCATTTTTTATTTAACAAATAGTGTTCATTAAGCAAGAATATTTTTTTTGAAGTATCGTAATCATGAAAAAATTGTGATCAGAAAATTTTCAACCTTTAACTTTACTGTAAATTGTAAAATTTTTAATAACTAGTTTTAACAGATTTACCACAGATATTTAACCTTTATTACTAAATTGAAATTTGTAATAATAAAGGCTATATTCAATCCTTTTTGTGACCATCGTACTGACACGTTCACAATTTCCATCCATCGAGTGAAAGTAATACGAAAGAGCTCCTCTCACCTTGAAGACGAAGCTCCATATCAACATTTGAATAACAAATTAATGATATTTCTAATTGATCACAAAATATGCCGGCTGGCTGACGAAAGTTACGTAATACCTGTCCGACCGGAAAATATCTTCGCCTGACCTAGAAACGACCAGTGGTCAAGTCGCCTGGAATCTCAGGTGTAGTACGCACGGAGGGGGCGTTTTATCGCTGTACACCCTCTCTTGCATCAATTACAATAAATGCAAAGAAGCAGCGAGGAGGGCGGGGGCTGTTAGCCAGTGCATTTAGCGCACTAATGCCAAGCTGGATCTTACAAAGAGCCAAGTGGTCTTGGGAGATTAATCCGCGAAAAGACCGATGGGATCGAATCAATAAGTTGGATAACGGGGGAATTTGAGACGATTCAATTATCTCGGGCTGATTAATGGCACCCCGCATCAGCGAGGTCTCATCAGAGATGAGACAATGCGTCTCAGCCGGTCTTAGTGGTATTTTCACGGAGCTGGTGGCTTTAATCTTTAAATGTCTCCTGAGGGTCATAAGAAGTTCTATTTTTTTTTTTTTATATTTTGATCCGTGTAATCAATTTCATATTGCAACAGCGACCAAGGAATCTCCTGTAGCAAATTGAACCAGTGTTTTGAAAGTGGAAAGGCGTTGAAGCTCTCGTGTGAAATTAAATGAAAATTGGACCTTTAGGGATTTTAAAATAGTTGAAATAATATTAGATACATTTATAAGACTCCTTTTTGAGAATAAGAGGGTTAAAGCGCGATTTAATGGAATTTAAAACATACACACTGAGTTTAGTCGTGATGAATTTATTTTATTATCATTTTTGCCTTTATGAATAATCTTCTAGGGGTTTCTTAATGTTCATAGAAGTACCTAATACAAAATATGCGATGTTATTTTTGAGATTGCTTCTTTTACATGCATTTTCATCATATTTTTTTAACATTTAATACTTCCACACTAAGGAAAATAATTTACCTTCCTCGCCAAATTTTCTTTCTATACGTTTAACAATTTATTAAATCAGTGCATATTAAATAAACATTATTAAAGCTTACTTCCAAAAGTAACAAAATTGTTTTTTTCAATTTCTCGCATTTATAAAAATTAGTTTATAAAATTCGAAACACGTTGAAATAAAATACATATTTTAGTTTTGAGTGTAAGTGTTTTATTGTTGTTTTTTTAAAAAAAAAGAAATTGAATTATACAAAAACAGTTCTTAAATTCACGTAAGTAGCAGACTGAAATAGTATTCTTATTTTCTCGTGCAGGTTACGGGCAGTGTCCAGAAAAATATGGACGCTATGCAGTACCAGGACAATGCGATGCTTACACCGAATGCATCGATGGTGTACCCGAAGAAAAACTGTGTCCCGATGGTCTGCTCTTCAACGACAAAGTTAGCCCTTTAGCCTTCCCATGCCAGTATCCAATTGACGTGTCCTGCGAAAACCGTGCGAAAACTCAACCACCCCAACCTACCGAAGAGTGTCCCCACCAGTATGGCTATTACCGCATTGGGGATTCCCAGAACTGTGGACAGTTCATGAACTGTGCCTCTGGTCGAGGGTACGTCTTCAACTGTCCCGAAGGACTGGCCTTCAACAAGGACACCTACAGATGTGATTGGCCTGATCAAGTTCCAGACTGTGATGCCGAAGCATTCCTCGGATTCACATGTCCTCAAGAAGCTAAGTCACCACTTCTTGGAGAGGAGGAGTACCGATTCTTCAAATCTCCCTACGATTGCCAGCACTATTTCATTTGTATCGCCGGTAAACCACGCCTCTACAATTGCGGCGAAGACTACGCCTTTAATGAGCTTATTAACGCCTGCGACGGAGTCGAGAATGTTACAGGATGCGCCACTGGAGGATCCTTGAAGAGTACACCTCTGACGCAACAACAGTCCAAACCACTTTTTGGCTAAGTGTCTTTCTCCAACACCCTAAAAGATCGTACAGCACTTTTCACAAATCTAGTCTGGCAATGGTAGCATTATTCTCAACAACTTTTTGTATTAAAAAAAAAATAAATTTTAACTTTTAAGTAATTAAAAAGTCTTTAATTTTCTTGACCCTCTAATAACTCTTATAGTTGTATATTTTTATGTACGCACCTGTATCCTTTTCACTGTATGTTATAACTTCTAAAGTGACTAATTTTTATGATGCTTTCTTTCTATGATACAAAATTATTATGGGCATAGTTTAAAATCGAAAAATCGAAGCCTTTGATATAAAATGATACTTGAGATTCAATTTTTTGAAAATCCCTTTTCCTTTTAGGATCAAAAGCTCAATGTAACGAAAAAACTGGACGAATTCCCCTCGAAGGACAGTGTGATGCGTACATTGAGTGCATCAACGGAGTGCCTGAAGAAAAACTGTGTCCTGATGGATTGTTATTCAGCGAAGACAGTCTAGAGTGTGTCTACGCTCCGAGCATTTCCTGTGGAGCTCGGGCCAAACTCCAACCGCCTCAAGGAACTGACCAGTGTCCGCGACAGTTTGGATTTTATCGCATCGGAGATGCATCGCATTGTGGCCAATACTACAATTGTGCTCACGGTGTTGCAAAGGTGACTAACTGTCCTGAAGGTTTGGCCTTCAACAAAGATACCTACAGGTGTGACTGGCCTGATGAGGCACCTGATTGCGATGCTGAAGCTTACCTTGGATTCACGTGTCCACCTGTTGAACCCTCTGAGATTTTACAGAGAGAAGAAGAAGCCGATGTCCTTAGATTCTACCCACACCCGTCGGAATGTAAACATTACTTTGTTTGCGTCAAAGGAAGACCCCGTCTATATCAGTGCGCTAAATTCTTAGTATTTAATCCAGTTACGAAGCTTTGCGATTTCTACAATCATGTTCCCGGATGCAAGCCAGAAAATATCCCAGAATATCCGGAAATTCAAGCGGCCGAAGCTGTGCAGGAACAGAATTTAAAATTTCTTAGTGAAGAAGCCGCCAAACTTGCTACTGAGACAGTGGAGGTAGCGTAAAAAATTAAATTATAATAAAATAAATAAATTATTGCCTTTTTGTTGAACATGTTAAATAAACTATAGTTGCTTTTGTTGGGATATTTTAGGGTGTGTTTTAAATAAATTGGATGAATAATTTTCCAACTAGTGGTAATAAATCAAATCAATCAAATCATCAGCTAATAAAATGAAATTGGGGGTGGTATCCCCGAAATAAATACCTTTAAATACCTTTTAAATGCCTTTAAACTTTACTGTACTGTACTTTATTTCAATAAAAATTGTTAAGTTTGAAAATAGCAGAGATGTTTTTCTTTACAATCCTACTTCCTATTTTATATTTTAAATTTTCTATAAAAATGTTGAACGATAAGTGAAGATGTTTTAAAATTCAAAATCCACAAAGAATTAAAACCCAAATTTCATAATTGGTGCAGTTTTTCTTGGGAAAAATTTGTAGGTATTAAAATGAAAAAAATAGTTACGGTATTTTAAACCTCAATTTATTAAATAAAATAATATGTGAACATTAAAATCCAGAAAATTTGCTTTTTTGACAATTTGAAAATTTTAAGCTAACTCAAGTATTCGATATCCAAACATAGTAATTTTTATTTTTATTTTTTTTTTTTTCTTTAATGAGCTCAAGAAAACGTACCAAAATGTTTTCACCAAAACGCGATATTGCTTCATCACTACAGAATTTTGCCCTCTCATAATTATTTTTTCCGAAAAATATATACTTTTTTTTATTTATTTTAATTTTTTTTGTGTCTTCGAATTTTGATTTTCTTGAACTCACATGAACAGAAACTTTACAGTTCTCGCATTAAGACTTACATCGCTTTAAATTATTTTAATGCAATAGATAACTACTTATTTATTAATAAAAATATCATTTATCGGTTAGAATCTCCTTTGTCCATATTTTTTCACTTCCATGACGTATGAAATTCGAAATCAGGCCAAAAATTCAAAGAAAAAAATAAAATATACGAGAAGTGAAGAAATAAAAAAAATGTTGTGTTGAAAGAGTCCGAAAAGTTGAAAGAGAGTTTGTTTTTTTTCACTTTATTTATATTTTCCATGTTGGGGTTTTGAATCTTCTACTGCATCGTAATAATTTTTATACTTTGTAATTTTCGTAATACCAGTAATTCTTTAAAATCTTATTTGTTCTATTTTTACTTTATAATACTTTTCCTGTTCGTCTTCTTTATCGACCCACTGTAGCTTTACATGCATATGATTGATTTCACTCCTTTTTACAACTTTTCGTTTTTTTTTTTATTTTCTACACATATGTTTTTTTTTCTGGTTGTCTTTTTTTTGTATTATTTTTTTCCTTTTTTGTTCTCATAAAGTCCGAAATGAAGCCTAAATTTGTAAATCGTCGCTACCTTTAAAGACAATTTTCCTATTTGTCCTTGTTTCGTTCATTTTTTTACAAAATTCTCCGCCTGTTTAGCCTCGACCTAGAGTTTTATTTATATCATTTTGCCCAAATGTACGCCAAAAGTGATTATTTTTCTTTTATTCAATAGATCGTAATGTATATCATGCAGTAAAAGATTTTTTTTTTTCTTTTGATCTTCTTCCTCATCCTTTTATAATTGTAATAAATTTTGCAATTTTGTACAGAGATTTTAAAAACTACAAAACTACACTTTACCACATCCGAAGTATTACTATTAATTTTTTTTTTTTCCTTCTTCTTCTGAATGTTAATTTTTCATGTCCGAAAGTTCTAAAATATAATTCCTTGCCCCTTTTTCTTTTTACTTTATCCAAAATGTTTACAAATTTCCTTAACTTTTTATTTATATCAATAAATATTTTAAACGTTTACTTTACTTTTGAAGCTCGAGATATTATCAATTTTGTCCTTAAATTTCTTACATATGAAAACTCAGCGGTTCTAAAGCAACTGAGGAATTTCACAATAAAAAATTAAATAAGAATTCATTATCTCTTTCTATATTTTAATTTTCTTTTTTTTTTGTGTTTTGGATTTTGGATTTTAAACATAAAATTAACTAAATTTTCGTTTACCCTTTTCATTTTCACTGTCGATGGAATGTTTTTTTTTCTGTTTCATAAAAAGTTTTTTTTTACTATTTTTTTCGTTTTGTTTTTCATTTTTTTTTTCTGTATTCGACTAAAATAAAACAAGAACTTGTTAACAAATTTGCATTTTATCTTTAATTATTTTAATATATATCACCTTGTTCCACTTTTCTTTTCTTTTTTAATTCCATTTTTCCTATTTTGTGTATTTTTTTTTTTATATTTCACAAGTAAAAGTAAAGCGACACAGTTCGCGGGAAAAAGAAAACTTTGAAAAAAAAAAAGAAAATCTGTGTCTAATGTCAATTAATTGCAAATTTATAATTAATTATAAAATTTAACTTATTTGAAATGCTATAAAAATTATATTTGCCTATGTAACTTGCAATTGTTTTTAATAACTTTTTCTATTGTTTTGTCCTATTTTTTTGTTGCTTCTTTTAGATCAATTTTTTTTGTGTTGTCTTTTATTTTATTTTTTTACAAGTTTTTTTTTATCATTTAGAAAAATGCTAATGGAATAATAATAGTAAATAGTAAATATTACGATAAAAATTGAAGGCAATAATTAGGTAATACTTTTTTTTCTTTTTCTTAGCTTCATTTTTTTTATACTTCATTTTTTTCTCATTTCTCATTTATTTCAGTGCATTTCTTATAAATTCAAAATTGCTTTGAACTTTTCACTGACCTGCTCGATATCAAATTTGGAAGCAATGCAACTTTTTATACATTTAATTAAATTTAGTATCCGAATTTTTTACTTAAAATCAAAAAAAAACTTTAAACTTTATGAAAATGAAATTTACAAGAACGTTAAGAATAAAATTAAAGATTGTTTTAAATCTATAAAATTTTTCTTTAAACTACTTCCAAATTTGATTTAAAGTTAGTACATTTATGAAAAATTACAAAGCATTATTTTGCCAGGAATCACAGGAATTTTATTTAAATAAAAACAAACACAAAATTAATTTATAATTTATACTGAAAACAAGATAAAACAGAAAATTTATACATTAAATAAAGTATTCTCAGTTTGTAGTGTGTTCAGTGATAAATGAATTTATTTTCCGAAATAGTACGGCTCCCTCGAATTAGTGCTTCCCTCCCGTAATTTCTTCTCACCCCATAGATAGCCAAAAAACATTATACCGAAACTTTAATTTTACCTTATGAACTTACATACATATAAATATCCAAACGATAATTTTAAATTTATTAATTTTATTATTTTGCCATTTTTGCGTATATGTATGCATTTAATCCTACGAAAATTTTGAGACACCAAATAGTACAAACACCACAAGCACTTTAATACTACTTAAGAAAAAAATGAATTAATTGTGTACGCTTATTAAATTTATGATTTATCACCGACGCAACCAAATCAAATGTATTGAATGTTATACAGTGAAATTATCAATGATTACGTTGGAAACTTAGTAATGGTAATTATGATTACTTATTAATTAATTAAACACGACTCTCTGGTGGAAAGTTCGAAAAAATTCTTAACCCTTTCACTCGCGCGTTCTGCTCTCTGTAATCTGCTCCTTTTTCAATTGAATTGCAAAAATCTTAATTACTAAATTTATACGATTATCGCGATTCATTTTTCTTTTTTCTTCATAAAATTTATCAAAAAATATATATCTTGTAACATATTACAATCCTATTTCAGTTTTCAATTTAATTCAATCGTCTTCCTTGTAAAAAATGTCAGTATCCTTATAAAAAGTTATAATTTCCAATTTTAGTGTGTGTTATGTGTTCTTTTTTTTTTCTTTCTTAATTCCATGATTCCTGTTTTATTATTTTTTCTGCTTTTTTTTTGAATTATTAAAATTTTATTTTCCTTTTATTGATTAGTTTTATAACAATGCTGGATGTGAAGTAAATTTAACGAAACTGTATCAAAGTAATTAAGGAATTGTGTATTTACAGTCGTATCTCATGTATCCAGCATTGCTAATATTTTTTTTTTTATTTGTTTACAGTTTTTTCTTCTTTTTAATTAAAATTCATTTCTTGTAGGCATTACCCAGAACTTTTAATAATAATAAACTTAAAGTTTAGGGTACATCTTTTTGCATCCTTCGTTTTAAAAAAAATATATAAGCGTTAACTTTACAATTAAATTTTATATCTTTTGTTAACGCCTGAAAAATGGAAAAACAATTTTTTTTTTTTTTCGTAAAAATGTGAAACAGAAAATATAATAAATGTAAAAAAATTACATTTCGTTAAACAATAATAGAAATAGAAACGATTTTTAACAATACGAGTTAAAAAATAATTACAAATTATAAAATTAAATATGATAAACATATTGTAGTTTGTTTTTCGTTGAAAGAAAAGATTTTTATTACCGTATTTTCTAACGGTGTAACAGAGAAGAACTTTGACGAAAAACTGATTACAGTTAATGTCCAATGTACTAACCGTAAATATAGGCACTAACAAAGCTTCTTAAATCTTTTAAAAAATGTTACGATATAAAAAACAAATGAGTAATAGTTGTAAAAATATGAAATCTATTCCTGCGCGTAGTGGGTGAAGTATATTTTACCTAATTTTTCAATTTACGAAATGAAATATTGGGTCTTAACATGAGATTGAAACAGCGACCTTTTGCTTTTAAGGATTTTTCTAAATCCTCTAAATCGCTGATTGATTTTTAATAAATTAATTTTATTTTGATGAAAGTCTTATATAAAATTAAATTATGAGTTTTACGAAAATTAAAAATTAAAAAGAAATATTCATTTCAGGAAACGTGATTACAAGAAAATATTTATGACTATTCTTTTATTCTTTTTTATTTTTAAATTTTTGCTATAATATTGAAAAAAAAATTTTCTATATAAAATGTACTTCATCCATTACCAAATATTTGGATAACAAAAAGAGATCATTCTCATCAAAGACTAACCACGCAAAGAAACCGAGGAGCAACTCAATTTCCTTCTCTGCTAACTTAACCAATCACGACTATTATTAATGTAACTTTCTCTCTTATTTCTTTTTTTTTTTTCTTGCAATTCTATCTCAATTTCAATATTATTATTTTCCTCTAATTAGATCAGTTCATCCATTTGATAGTACTGCTAATCTTTTTAGATCGTCAATAATAAATAATAAAATTCATCTTCATCTTGCTTCCATCTATTGGACGAAATAACTGTAGGAATAGCATTTAACTGTTTTTAGGAGTTTCCTTCTATTTATATATGGCTAAATAACACTCTTACTATTATTTACAGTATTTAATTGTTTATCATCTTGTAAAATATCTCTTGTTTTGTAGGTTTATTTTTTTCTTTTCTTTGTTGCGAGTGAGGCTGCTACTTGCTGCTTCCTTTTTTTTTTTCTTCACTGTATCGGCTTTGATATATTCTTTACTATTTTTCTTTTTGTATTTATGGCATCTGTTTCCGTTGTATTGTTACTATTTTTCAATTTGCTTTTCATTTATTTATTTGTTTTTCATTAATATGTATGTACTATTACTTTGTGAGCACCAGAAAATTTATAAAAAAATTCTCTTGTTTATTGTATACTGTATAATTATTTGTTACCGATACCAAAATTGTTGTGATGATTTTTTTCTTAATTTCTCTGATGTGTATTCTCTTTCTTGATTCAATTTTACATTTATTTGAGCTTTTTCTTTTAATATCTTACTTTTAAAATCCATTTGTAATATACAAATCTAATTAAAATTCGACGGAGAATAGTTATCTAATCAGGACTGAAAATAAATTTAATTTCGATCTAAAACTTTGTGTCAGAGGCCAGGAGTAAATTAATTGAAAATAATATAATTGAAATTAAAAAATCCCAGTACTATACATTTTTTTTTCAATAGCAAGTGTTGTACATTTTATGCATGTACAAAACGGTGGAGTGTCTTTACAGACGGGAGTGTTCTTAATAAAAAAAAAAACAAAAACAAAACAAATCAGCACAACAATCATAGGTAACGATAAAAATTTGTTGTAGTAGTATTCCCGGTATAATTAAGGCAACTGTTAAGTAATTATACTTGTTTCATCGTACATCATTAGTAAATAAAAAAAGTTTCAGGTTTGTTTGTTCTTTGTTATTGTTGATGACTCCTAAAAACAGCAATATTAAATACATAAAAGGCTCATTGTGTGTGAGTTCTCGTGTCCTCCTTTTTTTGTATATTTTTTCATCATTCTTACTTTTTTTTTTATTACACCTACTTTTATTATTTATATTTTTCTTTTAAAGAAGGCAATCAAATAAAGAACTAATAGAATTAACTGGATTTATTTAAAAAAAAAAAAAAACTGAAACTTCATTACAAATCTTAAAAATAAAATGGAAAAATTCAAAGATTTTAATAACAAATTATGTAAGATAAAAACTTAACCATAAACTTAAAAGTAGCGCTATGTTACTGGGCATTTAATAAGTAATAATAGAAATAATGAAAACTAGTTGAAACACACGAATAAACGACAAAACAAATTCCTTTAAAAAATGTCAAAAATAATTGAACAAAAAACTTTTAAAAATCTTAATCGGTAACGGTTTAAATAAAACTAAAAAAGTGCCCTGTCTTAAAGGATAACCAACAAGCGCAACGAATTGAGCAGAGATTGCTTTTATGTACAAAAAGGTATTCTATTTTTTTCTTATATGGTGTGCTTCGTTCAGACTTTGGAACTATGGAGAATTTTTTTTTAGACTGCTGTTGTTTTCTTGCTTTGGGTTGCGATTTTATTACATGCTTTCTTTACTTATATTCCTCCTCTAGTGGAATCTCCTTTTCTTGCCGCCACGTTTCTTACCTGCCGATTTTTTCTTTCGCTTATTTCCACCACTGCTGCTTGGTACACCATCGTCAAAGGTTCGTAGATCTCCAATAATCTCGTTTCCCAGTGTACCTAATGAAAATAATAACATTTAAGAAGAACGTGACATGCGTTTCAAACTATAGAAAAGGATTTTACCTAACGTGGTCAACTGCCTCTGCCTGTGCTTCTCCGCTTTAGTAATTGGCAAACGTGTAAGATACGCCTCTTCATATTCTTGCCTCTCTTTCTGCGCCTTTGACAGAATCTGCCGTGCTCGAGATCCTGAAGACACTTCTGTTGGTATGTCCAGGTACTCCTCCTTCAAATCCTGTATAATTGAAGACCTGAAAAAAGGAATGGAATCAATTTACAGTACACTTTAATATACTAAACTCTTTAAATCCTACGTCAGTGCCTTCTTGCGTGCCCTCTCTATAAGTTTCCGCTCCTTGTCCGCTTTTGTGTCTTCATCCTCGTATGGCACAGAGGTCAATTTCGGGGGTACATAGACTCCACTTTTCGAAGACGATGATTTGGTTTTTGTAATTTTACTTGATTTCTCTTCTTCTTCCGATTCGGATGACTCTGATGATGCTGATTCGCTCTCAGGGACGTTTGATATTAAATTGTTGGGATTTGGCTGGTGAAGGAATCATCATTTTTTTTTTCTATAAAACCAAAACTGCAAATACAGGATGTTTACCTTAAATGAAATGGGATCTGAAGAACTTGTAGCCCCAGTAACAGCAGTCTTCACCAGCTTGTCTATTTGATACCTCAATTTATAATCAATGGGCCTTATTTTTTCCAAAACTGTGCGAATTTCAATGAGTCTGTCTATTGATGGGTCACGTTCGATTGTTTGCCCTTTAATATTATAAAATTATGATATTCAAATTAAATGGTTACATATTTAAAATATTATTGAAATTTACCGGAACATTTTCTCAAGACAACATACGTTAAATTGATAAGATAATTTAACAGCATGTGATATTTGATTTCCAAAAAACTGAGACCATATTCTGTTGATATCTCACCAGTCTTAACTCTCTGTAGCATACCTTCGACTAGGTCGGATACTTGTTTAACATTGTTATTCATTTCACCTAACAGTTGTAGGGCTTGCGGAAGGTCCTGCTGGACATCATAGTCGTCCAAAGCCTACATATTTAATAAGAGGATTATCCTATCACATAATCTTGAGATATTAATAATTTTAACCGGCTTTCAAAGTAGTATACAATTTAAACTTAATTTAGATGGACAGAAATGAGATAGAATCGTCAAGGCAATTTATCTGTATGTTCAAATTAGAGCTCTTAATTAAACATTTTTATTTAGAAATACACCTTGACAGTTTTAAATATTAAAGGGCATAGAGCAAATCCCGCCCATTTTATTTTTGTTTCGTTCGTATGAGATTTGAATATAGGCAGAAACGAAGATCTGAAAACGCCTCTCCAGGATTTTATAAAAAGCATCACCGTCGCGATTTTAGCTCATCACCTTGAAAAGATGAGTTTTGCAAAAATCGAGTCAAAAAGTAAAAGGATGGCCGTCCCGAATTCCAGAGAGCCGCACGGCGCACAATTTCGCAGGCCATCAAAATTGTATTGCCAGACATATCGTCCACCTCCATCAATATATCGGAGTTCAATTGGACTCGAGCAGCGGCTGCGGTGGGCAGGGGGAAGGAAAAACAGAAAAGCAATAGTGAAAAAAACAAAACGTGACAAAAGTGGGAAAAGGGAGCTGAAGCAATGTTCCCGGTTATTCCCGTGCTTCTGAGCTTGGGTGCCGCAGAGGGCAGAACAATGATTGAACCAGCAAATCCCATGAATACGTAAGCCGTGCGCTACCCAAATAGGCACCGGGAGCAGTAGTACCGACCGACCTCCACTTCGACGGTAGGGCTCCATCGTCCACGTCCAAGCCGAAAATATCAGTTTCCACTGCTACTGCAGAGCCCGGAGGAGGCCCGGCAATACGATAGGATGGGATGGGACACAATGTTGGACGGTGTGGCACGGCGGAAAAAAATTCGCAGCAGCAGCAGCAGATGAAAAAAAGAGGAATAACAAAAACAGGACCAGCAGCAGGAGCTCCGCTCCTCCTCGCTCTCACCAGGATTAAATAACAGGCAGGGAATCATGGCAAAATAAAAGGCGCACGACACACATAAACGCGAATCGCAATCGCCAACTGACAACAAAATCGATAAAATCATTTTTTGCCATTCTTTTCCGCGCTGGGCTGCTGGGGCTGGAGCTGGAGGACTGGGGGGAGGATGCCTTTCGCAGGAGCTCCAACCCAGCCTCGGCCACCCGTCGAATTTTTTCGATTTTTTTGTTGTATCCACATCCTCCGAATTCAGTGGACGACTGGCTCACTTAAGCTGCCACACATGACGGCAACGTGGAATGAGGGGCCCAATTTTCCATCCACACACGGCAGGACAACTGCCCCGCCGGTGGGCGCCCTACTCTACAGTTCTGGCATCTACACCCCCGCACGGGAGCCACAGAACGCCTCGTATGTTCCCGCACTTCCTTTCGAGCAATTTTGACATTTCTTAAGAAAAGCACGAGGCATAACCAACAAAACCCGGGACACCCTTTGGGCATCCCGTCGTACACAAAACAATCCCGGATTCCGCTGCAGGCTTATCCTGCCGCTCCGGCAGGACCATCTCACAAGCGTGAGGGGCTTCCCCACACCCCCGAAAGAGCTTCATCCATTCCACCGGGGCCAATTGCAAAAATGGTTGACATAAAAATTCCGCGAGTCCGATTTTTCCACCGCGAGGCGCACTCCACCGAAAAAAATTTTATTCATATCGCGGTTTTCGCGATTTTGCGGCCGTTTAGCCACTTAAACTTATATTGCATCGCTGCTCTATTACCTGCACCATATTTAACAGCACTTTTTGAACAATTATTCACTCAAAATTTGCCATAAATTCAATAAAAATGAAGGAGGGTCCACGTGCGCGAATTCTTTTCTTTTACAAATGCGAGCGACTGGAAAAAATTTCCCTCATTTTTTTCAGCGAACGGGGGAAATTTCCCCTTATTGTGTTTTGTCATACAGTTCTACAAAAGAACACGCGAAACACACACATACGCGCCGAAGTACCGCAATTGTGTTTATGGGCTCCAAAATGGTTTTCGCGCAAAAAAACCCAAAACAATTGGAAAAATTACCCAAAACATTGGGCGCCAAAATACGTGGCGTAGTCCACTCCCAGCCGGATGCAGCACCCCATTCGCTATACCCCAGCAATCAATAAGAATTAATTTCGATTGAGCTGATTGATCAATTCGTCAATGACACTCAAACGGTACTTCACGCTTCATCGCTTCCTCAGTTTGTTTGGTTCTTCCAAAATGGCGGATGTTGCTAAAAAATTCATGTTACATCTCTCTTGCCCCAGCAGAAGTTAGAGTAGGACAACATGCAGGGAAATTTAAGGGAATTTAAATGTTTGGCGTTTCGCGCATTTCTTTTGTGATTTAATTTTTTCGCGAAGGTGGTGTATTGGTATAGGTGCATAGGAATTTTATGTAAACAAATCATTTAAGTGCGAGTGTAGTGGTGAATGGAGCACGCTGCTCGAAAATACGCGAAAATTTTCAATGAGCCAATCTTGTACGTGCGTTTGGCGGAGTAAATTTAGACGTTTATCCTTTCATTCATTTGCAAATCAACAGGTGGTTGTCTTCTAATTGGATTTTATAGTTTGTTGTATTAAAAATACCACAAAATTATAACAGAATAAAAATTATTACAAATCCAGAGCAAAGGTTAAAGATATATTTGAAACATCTCTACATATTTTAATAAAATAACTGTTAGGTGTAAAGTCAACCCGTCAACGAAAAATATAACCACAGTGCAGTCTTCCTAATTGCCCTCAAAATTGAGAAGTGCAATAAATGAAATTTCAAAATAATTTACAACCATTTGGCTCACAATTTGAAACATAATTTATAGTTCGAAAAACAGTCTTACCTTCTTGGTTTTCGTACACTGTTCATTTCGATTGTGAAATTAACTGTCATCGGGACAGTTCCCAGCATTTGTTTTTCGAGCCAACTTTTCTGTTCTTAAACAGAATTACTAATTTAAGGAAAAATGTCGGATAACGAGTACGAAAGATTTGAAATAACAGATTATGACTTGGAAAATGAATTCAACCCTAATCGTGGGCGTAGGAGGCAAACAAAACACCAACAGATTTATGGTAACCACGAAGAAATTCCTCAGGATCTTGTTTGTTAATTTTTATTATTCGAAGGTATTTGGGCGGATGATAGTGAAAATGAGGAGGAACAAGAATTATCATCACGACGGAGAGGTAGGAAGATAAAAGACTACTCAGCTCCAGTCAATTTCGTCGCTGGAGGTATTCAACAGTCGGGCAAAAAGAACGAGGACGACGACGTTGAAAATGATGATTCACAAATTACAGATGAAGGTAAATTAATCGTTTATTTCTCAGTTTATAGCTACGAGTAAGAAGGGGTTTAGAAATTAAGAAGTTAAGGATGATTTTATAAATTTATAAGCTGTGCCCCGTGGACTTCACATTTTATAAAAAGTAATCAAAATAAATTAGCATAGCGCTTTATTTTCTGTGAAAGATTTTCCTGTATTGAATTTTACTTAATACTGCGAAGGAAATCCCTGTGATTTTTGGAGTCAAATTCTCAGCTTTTCCGGACTCTAGCAACCTGTTAACAGGCCGTTTTCAATGTACTAATAAATTAAATAAAAACGTTAAAATTGTAAGATGTGCAAAAGGATTAATTTCATTTTAATAGTCGGTATTTTATTTATTTTAGAATACAAATATCAGTATATGCATAGGAAAGCTATAGGGTCCTTCCAATAAGAGTTTTTTTGTTTTATTTCTTCTAGAGGACGAACGTCCATCATTTAGTAGGAAGCCAGTTGATCGAGCTGCGACTTCTTCAGAATCAGAATCGGAACCTGAAACCCGAACTAAGACTAGAAATGCTGGATTTGGAAGTACCTCAAATCGACCTTCCTCCATGACTTCTGGTCTTGGTAAATGGGAAGCGTACACAAAAGGAATTGGTGCAAAATTATTACTTCAGATGGGCTACGAACCTGGAAAAGGTTTAGGCAAAGATCTTCAAGGTATTTCCCAACCTGTAGAAGCTCATATGAGAAAAGGCCGTGGTGCTATTGGTGCCTATGGCCCAGAAAAAGCAGCTTCTATACCAAGTCAAAAAGTACTGCCACAAGTTGATGAAGATGAGCGAGAAGCGAAGGAGTTTAAGGATAAATTGAATATGTGGAAGAAGGATGGTAAACCGGACAAGAGTAAAAAGAATCGTTATTACTATAGAAGTGTGGAAGAAGTTATCGAGAAAGGGAAAAAGTCTTCTTTTATAACTGATAAATACAGTAATAAACTAAGCAACGTAACAGTCATAGACATGACTGGTCCTGAAAAGAGGGTATTAAGTGGTTATCATGCACTGGGACAAGCAAAAATTCTAGATGAGGAACTCTACGAGCATAGACAGACAAAGAAATGCACTAATTTTACACTTCCAGAGCTAATGCATAATTTAAATTTAATTGTGGATATGTGTGAACAGGAAATCATTTCAATTGATAAAGCAGAAAGGGAAGCTAATGAAAAGCAGAAACAGCTTGAACACGAAAAGGAAAACTTAGAAAAAATTGTGAGGCTAGAAAGTGATCATATAGACACTTTAGAACAAGCACTCGGGTTAGTAGAATCTCTCACAAATCCAGATGAATCCCTAAATCTCTCCAAGGCAGAAAAAATTTTTGTTCGGCTGCAAACTGATTTTGCAGCTGAATATAAAGAATTCGGTTTGGGAGATCTGGCAGCAGGCGTAATAGCACCATTGGTCAACCAGGAGTTGAGTAGTTGGAAACCATTAGAAGAACCTACCAAGCATGTTGAAATGGTAAAGAAATGGCGGACTATATTAGGAATGCATCAATCAGAGACTAGGAACGTATTCGATCCATATTCATCTCTAGTTTGGGCTGGGATTATACCCAGCTTCCGACAGGCAGCTGGACTTTGGAATCCTAAGCAACATCAGTCAATGGCTGCTTTGCTAGAAGCATGGGCTCCTCTTTTTCCGACATGGATTCTAGATAATATTTTGGAGCAAGTTATTTTACCTAGGCTTTCATCAGCCGTTCAAGACTGGGACCCACTTACAGACACTGTTCCAATTCACGTCTGGATTTTACCATGGAGCGCAATTTTGGGGCATAAATTAGAGGTGCAATAAATTAAATATGGGTTTAAATTTATTGTTTATTATACAAGTTTCGGTTTTTAGGAATTCGTGTATCCTATGATTCGTGAGAAGTTAGGAAATGCACTACACGCTTGGGTACCTCAGGACAGATCAGCAAGACTTATGCTAACTCCTTGGAAGTGCGCGTTCTCTGATGGTGAAATGCAGAGTTTCTTGCTGAAACACATCATACCTAAATTACAAATGACCCTAGCTGAGATGATCATAAACCCGCTTCAACAAGATTTAGGTAACCACCACACTGTAACAGATACTTTTATTTTGGGGCTTTTTTAAAATTTATTTTAATTCTAGAACTCTGGAATCAGGTCTGGGAATGGCATGAACTTATCTCTCCTCTATTTATGGCACAGTTACTGGACAAATATTTCTTCCCGAAGTGGATGCAAACTCTAGTCATATGGTTAAACCAGCAGCCTAATTTGGAACAAATCTCGAGATGGTATACCGGATGGAAGGGATTGATTTCTGAAGAGGTTTTACAACAGCCTAACATAAAAGAACATTTTCGAAGAGCTCTGGAACTTATGCATCGGGCAGTGTCGACTCCCCAAAATGCAGAAGTCCCTCCGGTCCAGCAGCAGCCACAACCGCAACCTCAGGTTCAACCACAACCACAACCAGTGTCTCATCCACCAGCTCTGATGGATCTTCAAATTCCACCCCCACCTCAGATAGAATTCAAGGAGTTAGTTTCACAGAGATGTGCCGAAAGGGGAATTATTTTTGCCCCATTACCTGGACGGAGGGAATTTGGAAAACAGGTGTACAGGGTGGGTAAATTGTTCTGTTACATCGATAGAGCTGTTCTTATGGTCAGTGATGGAAGCTTCTCAAATTGGACACCGACATCTTTGGGACTGCTTTTAGAAAGAGCTTCATAGTAATTTATTTGGCAGTGTTTAAAAGTTTTATTGTCCTTTCGAAAAGTAATAAAATAATTCTGAGGAATTGAGAATTTTATTTTTCACCCTACAGAAGAAGGGGCATTTTAAAAATAGGGTAAAATTTGCATTTTCCGCATGTTTGAAATCCAATTCCGAGTGTTAGAGCTGCTTGCATCAAAAGAGTGTTAATGTTCCGAGAAGTTTCCTGCGTCCATTTTCATTTGGCGTTAAAAAATGGTATGTAAAATTTCGTAAGAAATCCCGAATCTTTATAATTTTTTGGGGTTGAAATCTCAAACTCCACGGACCCCGTTAAATTGGGTGCCAAATTGAAGAGCGCCTTCTGCAGAAAACAACAACAATCGCGAATTGGATCAAAAATGTCCAATGCCAAAAGATTTATAACGACTTAATTCTTTTCGAAAAAAACTCCTACAGGTTCTATTTTCCATTCTTAACATGTTTATGGAATGTTTTCAATGGCTTTATAAATGAAATAAAATTCTTAGAACGTTAAGATGTGCAGAGGAATAAATTTCACTTTATTTTCCTTAAAAATGGTGCGGAATATTTGAAGAGTTATTCCCCGGAAAAATTCGATTACAGCCAACAAAGCAAAATCTAGTACTCCTGTGTTGTATTAATTTTATTTGAAGTGTTTTTCTTCAAGTAGTCATTCATGCAGCAGCTGATAAAATGCTTTTATTGTACTAATTGCTTTCTAGCTTTATTAATAATCTTATCAAGGCTTATCGTCCACTTCTAGCCACGCAACAAAAATCGGGTTTAGAAATTGAGTGCTATCAACGGTGGTGTTATCATTTTTAATCAATAATTTTTATAAGAAATCGAAAGGAATTCTTTTGATTGCATTAGTTCCGTAAGAAAGTCACAAGGATTTACAAAAAAAATATTTTTTTTCTTTATTCACCACAAAAGACAAAGGTTTTCCTTCTTGCGCACAGTTAAATTCTATCCAGAAATTTTATAGCAGTTCTACCAGTTGTTACTTGGTGTTGAAGTTACTGATTGCTCTAATCCACCATCGTAGTTAGTTACAGTAACTGATGATTCCATGCCACCTCCGTAGGACGGTGTTGCAGTAACACTTTGTTCAAGTCCACCATCGTAGGAAGTGGTGGTAACAGATGATAGACCACCCCCAAATCCACTATCGTAGCTTGGTTGAGATATAACAGTTGTGTCCAGGCCACCACCAAATCCACCACCAAAACTAGGAGTAGATGTTACAGTTTGTTCTAATCCACCGCTAACAACAGTCTTTAAAATTAGAATTCTAAATTCATGATTATATTTATTTTAATTTTTAAATTATATTACCTGTTGAACGAAAGTTGGATTAGATGGTGTCCAAGATGTTTGTTGATTCATGGTGTCGTCTTCACAGCAAAAGAAGCACATTATTGGTAGAATGGTTATGGATTTATAAGAAAAAGATGCAGAAGAATAAATTAATGTAGAGGGTGCCGGCTGATAGCTCTCGTCAGGTTACTTACATGTACTGACTTAGTTGGTCAATTGAGACTTCTGCGTTTCCAATTACTCAGATCTTTGAAATGGATATCAATGGCTCATTGACGCATTGAAATCACCGGGTCGTTTTATATATCAAATACTGATAAAATTTGTTACTGATAACACTCAAGCACAAAAATATGTAATCAAGTTTTTAAAAATCGATTTGCGATTATGTTATCTGGCGGAAAAATCGTACACAATAATCCACAAAATTTTGTGATTAAACATTTCCCGAGAAAAAAAGAGAATTTCTAAAGAATTATATATATATACAGTCTTTGTGAAGTGGGTGCGAATATTTGTAAGATAAAATTGTTTTATTTCACGAGAAACACTTAAAACTAACTTCAAACCCAGATGAGATTCTTTGAGTGTAAGTCTGTTTGCGAAAAAAAGCTCTATATAGTCAATTAGTGCGACCACTTGGATAAAGGCAAAGATCTGCTAAAGGTGACATAAGAATGTTTCTTAAGAAGACCGAGAATTACTCAACGGAAATTGACAAACTTTGCTCCGAGATAGACGAGGCAATCTTATCTAAAGGTATATTGCAAATAATAAGCTTGGATTTATTTCATTTAAATCGTTCCACGAAAGAAAAATTATGGGAGTAATAAACTAGAATTTTACGTCGGTGTCTACAAGATTACATCTTCTAGTATTTTTTTTTTCTAATTTTATCCTTGGTCCTCTGTGTTTGAGATAAATCACGATTCAATCCCAAGAACAATTAATTGCTATATTATTTTTTTACGTTTAGTTTATTATGTAAAAAAATTCCTAGGCTAGTTCCTCACAGGTAAATTACGACATATCCTGTTTTTAATAAAAACAAAAACATTTAAAAAACTAGCGATGTTTTTTATAATTATAATTTCCCAGAAAATAATAACAAAACTAATAGGATTAGTACACTTACTACGATATGTCTTATTTTTCTATCTAAACTGTACGGAGACCTCAACGCGTGAGTAACACTCATTTAATTTATTTTTTTTCTTTTCCGTTATTATGGCATGTTTCTTATATAATAAAATAACTATTAAATTTTTTAATAATGAATAGTTTTGGAATATATAATAAAATGTTATAAGGGAAACACACTACAATTGCGGGAATTACATTTAAATATTTAATTATATTATTATATTTAAAAAAAACGGGGTAAGTCCAACATCAGTTGAACCAACAATGCGTTGTTTTATTTACACATTGCAATGATACGCGAAAACTGATGATATCATTTGAAAATAAACTTACAAAAACAAAGTCTGATTAGCTTATCATTTAAACAGCAAGGAAAATTAATTGGAGCGATTATAAGCAGCAGAGAATCTCATCTTTGTCACAAGAACTTATTCTCATCTTGGTAGTTTATAGGAATCACTTGTTCTGGACGACAATACGAAATGTATTCCTCAGTAGTTTTCTTTATTGTGCTTTTTATTGCTCCTAGTTTATCTTTTGTGGTTACGGATAGACCACACAGTTCAAATACTATTGGTGCTGATGACAAAAATAAGCCAATCATCCGGGAAACATATCCACTTGCTGCAGACAGTAACATTCTCAAGATCCCACCAAAAGGCGAGACGAAACCATCCGTGGGAAATCTTCCAGAGTTAACAAATTTTGTTGGTTTACAGCAAAATAAGAATTTCGGAGGAATTTATCCGGAAGGTTCAAATATTAATATGCAACCTGAAGTGGACAACACCTTGGATGAGAATTCTCCAAAGGGTGATGGTCGCCAAATCACCTATACAGACGCTATGCTGGCGCTCGCTATGTGGCATCTGGGCAATGTAATGAACGATTATCAGGTCCAACGTGGAGATCACATTAATTCCGAGAAAAGAGATCATGTGGAATCGAATATCTGACCGTATACTAACTCCTGAGAAAGGGTAATAGTTTTGAGGAATTATAGATTGTCTTGTTCTTTGTGCAATAAATTTTTATTTAAATAATCTTTGTGCATTGTTCACTTGTTGTGCTATCGGAGACGGATATTTTGGAGTACGAGATTAATATTTTTGCTTACGTCTGATTTCGTCGTAGATAAATGTGAAATCAAGTTCATAATAATACAAAAATCACTTTACAAAATCTATAAATAGATCAAATTTAATTCTAATTAATTTTCGCTACTATATTTATTTACTTTTACTTAATTTTAAGTGTATAATTAGGTAAAAATATTTGGTCCTGATTCTCATAATATTTTCTACTTTAATACGTGTAGTAATCGTAAACTGTAATAAAACAAATTTCATCAAAGAATTCATGGCAAATTATGAAATTTTCAAATATTTGACATAAATTCCGACGACATTTCCACATTTGGTTCAGAAATTGCAAATATAAATTTAATAATGGCCTCTTCCGCAGTGAATTTAATCGAATGGGATTTTTAAATGTCTTTGGAAAATCAGTCACCTAAATGCTTTCACCAAAACATGGGATCAAATCTTTCGAAAAAATTGCAAATTGACAAAATTCAAAATAATCTGTGAGTAGAAAAAAAATTTTTCTTTTTCAATGTTTTAAAATTCCTTTTAGATTATTTTTTTTTCATTTTATTTTAAAGGCATTTTGCCTTTAAAATAAAATGAAAATACTGAATCTATGAAGATTGGTTTCAAATTAGTAATAGTATTAGAAATTTCCGTTGCATCTTAATCTTTCTGCCCGTTTTCAATTTGTTTGAGTTTTTTCATTGAGGTAAGTTTAAAAATGCATCAATAATTTATTTAAGTGTTGATGCATTTTTAAATTTACGTTTATTTTATATTGATCCTAATAATTTTACTAGCGAAAACTTTTGCTTATTTTTGTATAAAATATTAAAAATAAGCGTGGACGTGAAAAATTATATTGAATCAAAAGAAATGTGTTTAAAAAAATAGTGAAGCACTGTACGTTACAATTAAAAAGAATTCCTATGAATTCAACAATTCTCGTTTTGTCGGAGAAAAATCTTAATAGTACTACAGTTTTTGCTAGTTTTTAGAAATGACGGCGAGGCTTTCCTTGAAATTGATCAATTAGTCTTTTTATTCAATAAGCCTTTTATTTTTTAAAAAAATTGTAGACTGGCTGTTACTACTGTTGAAAATTTAAAATTTGAAATTGAAACGAACTATTTTTTTTTAAATTTGCTTTTATTAAAATTCAAAGTAGAAAAAACAACTTAGTCAATTCACGCGTTCCAAAATTCAGTCACACCAAGTTCACGGCAAATTCCCTTGTCCTGTTACCAAACTTGACTTACAACTGGGTAAGCCCACTGTGGAACAGGCTCGGAATAGGCTCTGGCGTAGAGACCAGGAGCTGGTGGGTGCGCCGGTGGTGCAGCGTAGCAGGGAACTGGAGCCACACTTGGCTGGCAGCTGAAGAGCAGGTTCTTGGCGCAGGGCATGGTGGGTGCGGGTGATGGATAGGTGTAGCTAACCGGTGGTCCATATGCAGACCTAGCTGGTCCGTTTACGGCCTTCCTGTTTCGAACACCTTGTACATTCTCCAGTTCAGCAGTCGCTGTAGTCACTGTACTGGTCTTTTGAATATGGGTCTCTTCGGGGTTCTCCAGGGCAGTTGTTGGTGCTGATAGTCCATTGGCGACCAGAAATCCCAAGATCATGCAAGCGATGAAGAATTTCATCTTGAATGGACGGAATTAAAAATAGAATTATGACTTAAAAAGTAGACGTTCTAAACAAGACTAATGTTCAACTTAAGTCTGACGAATTTTTATACTTTTAAAATGCACGTACACTTATACAGTAAAATAATTTCGGTTAAACGATGAATAAATTAAAAGAAAGGAAATTGAAAACGCAGCAGAGTCGGGGTGAAAGAGGTTTTTATTCATTAAATTTGCATTGCTCAATATTTAAAACAAAACGTACGCATTTCTGAGTGAATGATGAAATTCAAGTCGTCACTTGTTCACTGCTTAGTCGCATTATGACAACAACTTTGTAGCAACATTGCATTTTGTAAAAGTTGGTCAACTTCTCAGCTTCTGCCTGCCTGAAGATATTCTAGATTCTAAAGAATCGGGAAGGAGGAACTTCTCAGTAAATTAATTCAGAATTTCTTTAAGAAAATATCCGCCTAGTCGTCAAATGCTCAGAGCCATTATAAATAATATGAAATCTCAACAGCTGGGCCAGTCGGGTCAACTAGCATTAACTTAAGGTGTCAAATTCAATTAAAGCACGAAAAAAAATAAATAAAATCTGTGAACAAATTCAGCCCGACAATGAAAGTTTACATTGCTCTAGTGTCGCTTTGGATTGTGCAATCTGTGGAATCCGTGGGGGAGGTTGTCGACTACGTGCAGAATGAGCATGATCATCGTCTACATCACGACCAGCAGCAGCAGTCTCCTGTGGGAGCTACCAACTTAGCCGAGCAACAGAACGGATACTTGGAACGATGCAGAAAATCCATTTTCGCTTTTGAGCCGCACATTTACGGAGTTTATAACAATCCCGTAGATTGTGAGTTCCCCCACTGCAAGGACGGACCCCATGTGGGCTACATTCCCACTCCGAAGCCCGAGCATGATGATATGGCCAAACAGGCTGGCCCAGACTGTCCGCAATGCCATCATAATGGCCTACCATGCTCCGGCGGGAACCCAGCACCCCGCCAAGCAGGTGCATACCCTTATTATCCCTATCACCATTCGGGGATGAAAATGGACCACCCACAGAGTCCAACTTGCTGCCTTCCACCGCCTCCGGACCCCAGCCCCGCCGCCTATCGTTCTTCGCATAATTGTTGCACTTAACTGAAGACCGGATGAATTATGCCGTTAAAATTTTAATTGTGACCATTTCACCCCTTCCTCGCGCTGGTATCTGTCTCAGTGTTTGGCTTTTGATTGATCGCTGTAATTAAATTACGTTTTCGTTGTGAGCGCAGTGTATTGTTTTATTTTTCAATTAATCTTTCGGCACAATGAGCTCGGTGCCATTCCTGGAAAACATAGGGGCGGTGTTCGGAGCACCGAGAAGTTTTTCTCTACTTAATGAGAAAAATTACGCGGACGTTTTACATCCGCACAAGCCTTTTCATAACTTTCACCAACGTTTATTTTTGACTGTCGACTGAATTCGTTGAATATTAAAAACATTCAATCACACCACTGAGCACTTTAATTTCCTGTCCTTGAAGTGGAAGGACAGGTGTTTATTGTATATGCACTTTCAGTCTGGCTGGGGCCACTTTTGTGAAGGATACCCTTTTGTTGGACAGATCCAGACCTCCATTGTTTAACTACCTGTAATCGCAGGTGTTGTGAGCAGCGCGCCCTTGTTCAAATTTTTTTATAGTATTATTTTCAATTTAATTGTCTTGCAACAATTATCGCTAATAGGAATTTATAGCAATTTTATCCAGAAAACAAAATCTGAATTGAAAACTTTTAATGGTACTTAATAGTTAATTTATTGAAGTGGCTTGAATTGTTTTCACTGTCCTTGTCACAATTTTAATGGATTGAGAATTAATAATAGTAGCTGTTATTTATTTAACAATATTTTAACAATAGTTTTTGAAAAAAAAAAAAATTTATCTGGAAATATTGGGATAACAAATTCATGATTCTTTTTCAATGTATTTACTGATGTAAAATTTTCTATTCATTTAGTAGAATGATAAATGTTTTTTTTTTTTGTTTTTTTGATAAAATGAAACAAAACTCGTAAGTATTTTTTGTGGTTGGTTAATTAGATCTATTTTTGATTAATTTTGAAGTCAGCATTTCATACAAATTCTAGGCTTTTAGAATTTCATAATGCTATAAAATTTATTACGACTTTATTAAGCATATATTTTTTTTTTATTTTCACATTTTTAGAAAATTTTACATTATTTTACGAAAAATTTTTCAATTTTGCATACAAAAAAAAACTTAAATGGTATAAAAGTTATAAGTGCGAGTATATACGTCTGTATTTTATTTATTTCAAACTGTACCCTGAATCTTACATCAAAAATCTAAAATGGCATTTTGATATTTAAATTTACTTATTTTGTAAAGAAAAAAACAGTCTTATAAATAATGCGTTCGGAAAATACAAAGGGGTGTGCAAAGGGAAGGTATTTTTTGATTTTAGAAAATTATAGGCACTACGATATTTTAAATAATTTTAATTTTTGAAATTTTTCGAGGGAACGTTTTTAGAAAATTCTAAGAACGATTTATTTTATTTATATAAATTATAAAAATAATTTGCCATTTTTTCAAGAATACTTTTAAGGGGTTTAAAGGATTTTTTTTTAAAATCAATTGTAATAACAACTTTTTAAGAATTTTATGTCGTTTTATAAAGAAATGACTTTTAAACCTTTCACAAACTCGAAAAACTTATTTAAAAGAGCGAAGATGAAATTTGTCACAAGAGTAAAGGTTTGGAAATTGAAAATTTCAAAAATATTATAAAAATTTCATTTATTTAAAAAAGTCCGTTGGCGTAGCGTTGTTAATACTACTAGAAATAAATTAACACAGGTAACAGGTGGTGGTTTTAGTAGGAGTAGGCAGGAGCTGGTCCGTAAGATGGAGCTGGAGCGTACGCAGGAGCGGGAGCCATGCACGGCACTGGAGCAACAGCAGGTGCGCAGCTGAAGAGCAGGCTCTTACTGCAAGGTACAGAGGGAGCCGGGGAAGGGTACGTGTAGGGCACTTGAGCATATGCTGGAGCAGCTGGCTTGGAAGGAGCGTAGGCAGGAGCTGGCTTGTAGGCGGGATATCCTCCGTAGGCTGGCTTGGCTGGGGCTGGGGCTGGAGCTGGAGCTGGGGCTGGGGCTGGAGCTGGAGCTGGGGCTGGTGCTGGGGCGACGTACCCTCCGCCGTAAGCAGGTTTAGCTGGGGCTGCGTAGCTGCTAGCTCCATAGGTTGGAGCGAGGGCTGGTTTAGAAGCAGCTGCCGGATACACGTAGGCTGGCATCGCTGGTGGTTTCCCATAGGTGGGCATCGGTGGGGCTGGCGGGTACGCCGGTGGTGCTCCATAGGTGGACTTCTTATGCCGGGCGCTCTCGTTGGTGTCGGCCTCCTCGGCCAAGGTGGCTTCAGCGGTTTTAGCGGCGGTTTCAGCGGCGGTTTCAGCGGCGGTTCCAGCGACGGCTTCGGCGGCCTTCTCCTCCTCCGAATAGACCTGGGCCACAAGGACAGCGAACAGAATGGTGCAAGCGAAGAACTTCATCTTGGGGATTAGCCTTGGTCAGCTTTCGTCGTACTGAGTGCCTGAGAGTAGTGGGACAAACTGATGGCAATAATCCAGCTACGCATTTTTATATTCAATTAAAAAGACACTCAGCAGATTTCTGTTTTCGTAGTTTTCTGTTTATTCAGTCTTCCATTGAACTCTTACTCGTTGCGCCAACGTGGTGCACTTTTAGCGCACAATGCAAAAATCAGCCTGGAAAACTACACAATTAACATCAATTAATATAATTATGCAAAATATTAAATATCTTTACTAATAATAAAACAAAATTTTTGACTATTTTTTTTAAAAACCCCTAAAAAGACACTTGAGCACCAGTGAAATGCAATGCAAAATTCTTAACCCTTAAGTTTACTCAATCAAATTTGGAAAAAATTATAGATATTTAATTTACACAATAAATTAAACATAGGTTTAAATAACGAATCGTGATGTTTGTGGCTTCAAGTTAAAAAATGTAGGCTTCAAATAGATGATCAAAAAATTGAGGAGGTTAAAAAATAAAACTATAACATCTTTGTTTTGTAAATAAACATCTCTTTAACCAAAATTTAAAACTAAAAATATCAAGTTCACAATATAAAATTCATATTGTTAGATTTTTAGAATCCATTTTATAAAGCTATTTTATATTTTCAAAGAAAATTGGAAGTTGTTTGCAAGAATTATAAAAGTAGAAATATTTCTTTTTTAATTTTTTGAGTCTCTATTAAAATTCAAATCAAACAAAAGCAGAAATTTGACAAAAAACGGGCAAGGAGAAATTAAAAAAATAGCAAATGAAAAATCAGAGCAAATATTTAAAAAAAAAAAATGTAAATGAAAACTAGAAAACATTTTATATTCATTAAAATTTAGGGCTCATTTAAAATATAGTAGTTGTTTTATTAAAGTAATGATTAAATTTAGGAGGATAATCTCGTTTTCGCCCACAATTCTTCCCTACAAAAATTAAAACACATGATCGCTATCATAGCTATTTTAATAAATATTATATCAGTTACGGTAGAGTTCATGAAATTAAAAATTTTAGCATAGCAATTTTATCACAAACCCCGTTTTGAGTTCTCTTAAGAAGTATTTCTTCTAATTGCCCTAAGATTTTTCAGAGCAAGATTAATCATATTTTTATCATTTGGCGACATTTTAAGATTGGTTTTATCTTTTTATTTTATGAAATAACAATTTTCCCATATTGTCATAGTTTTAATACTTTCGAAATGTTTACTTTTTGAAAAGCTGCAGTAAAAAGAGGAAGTAATATTAAATTCAGCATTTTGAAAAATTGGCTAGGTTTTTAAAATATGAAAACAAAAGAATAGTTCTCTTTTATATAATCACGTTTTATTTTTCTAGAGTCATAGTTTATCCTAAGAATTCTCTTTGGTGCCTATCTATTAGCATCAATTCTTCTGGTAAGATTCGTGCTCTAGTAGCCATAGTGGTAGTCTTCTCCGTAGTATCCGGTGTAGGCTTGTGGGATAGCGTAGACGGGGACGTGGTCGGAGTAGGCGCCTGCGTAAGCTGGTGGCGAAGGATAGCTTGTAGGCGAGGGGTAGGCTGGGGCCGAACAAGCAATTGGTGATACACTTGGCTGGCAGCTGAAGAGCAGATTCTTCGCGCAGGGCATAGTTGGGGCAGGTGATGGGTAGGTGTAGGTTGTTGCTGGACCACTTTTCGGGGCTGCATATGCTCCTCCATAGGTTGATTTCCTTATTCTCGCCACATCGTTCTTAGCAGCTACTCCAATGCTTTCGGCATCGGTGGTCTGCTGTCGAGTAGCATTTTCGACTGCTTCAGTTTCTTGGGTGTTCCTGTGGGTAACGGCTGCATCCACGACGGATAGAACCAGAATAAGAGCAATGCATGCAAAGAATTTCATCTTAGTGGATTCTTACTAGTGAAATACTTGGTCAACTTTGGTATAAAGAAGAACTGGTCAGGTTTTCGGTGTTTGTCCATTCATTTATAGTAAGCAGGTCCGGTTAATGTTGGAAGGGAGGGCAACTGGTGAAATATTATTACGAATCTGGTGCACTGTGCTAGTTTATCGGGTTTAGGAATTCATGAATTTGCACCGTGCGCAGGTATTGTGAAAGCTTCACATGCCAATAACACGCGTTTTATTTTGCTGACTATACAGGATTATAAAAATCGACTAAGTTTTGGATTCTTTTGATTTACTAGGTCCTATCAGTCCATATAATTTTTAATGTAAAAGGTTTGAGCTCGATTTTACTACTTCAAAAAATAAAAAAAAGCAAAGTATTTGTATTTGATATAAAACTAGAATAAATGACACAAATTTCCAAATATTGATGTTATTAAAAGTGAAAGGTAAAAAAAACTAAACTTTTTAGAAGATTTCTTTTCATTTTTGTCCTTAAATGGGTTATAAAAAGAGATAAAATAACACAGTGGAGAATTTCGGGATGATCGTCTCTTAATATACATACATGTATTTATTTCACATTTCCCTCATTTAACATTTATTGAAGTGATCATTTATTCCATACAATAAAAAAGTCGACGGTATCACGGAAGGATGGGAACATATATTTTCAAAGATCTACTTAATGCAGTGTCACAACCTTTACGACAAAAGGTCAATTGGCTCATACACAGGATTTTTCTAGAATTCCATTCAAGAATGTGATACATAAGACCACTCGGCCAATTGCATATTAAGTGCAAATTTCATCGCACTATCTACGGAAACCATATTGAAAGTCTGTCCACGTTTTGTTCAGCTTTAAAAACCATAAATGAAGAGGAGCGTCCTTGTTCCCGTGGGGGGAGGAAACGCCTCTCCCGTCACAAAATGAATTGCTCCAAAGTCAACAAACGGCTAGGCTAAATCCCATAAATCTGCACACGCTTTGACTTATCTCTCTCTCATTTGGCGTCCAACGCCGTGCATAATATTCCAATGATTACAGCCTGACGCCGATTTGAATGGGACATGGAACTAAGATCATGCACACAGGCACACCCTGTGATATCCAGAGTAAATACTCTTCATCATCGTAAAAAGAGAATCACGAGAAATAAAAAAAAAAATCAATGGGACCGGGATAGCCCTTTCATATATTTTGAAGCTGTGCCAAGATGAAATCCTTGCCGGCTACTGCACTTTTGAAATATTCGCTGCAGTGTGAGAACAAGAAAAAAAGGGAGTTTAATCCAGAAAAAAGGGCCCAAAGGGCTAGCGAAAAGTTTTTGTTTTGTTTTTTTTTTGTGTAAAGGAGAAAGCCCTTTTAAGGGATTTTATTTTAACTGAAAAGAAAATATTTTCGAAGTCAAGTAGATAACGTAGTCGTAATCAGCGACTGTAGCGGGCTTTTAGAGAAGTAAGAAGTCTTAATTGGATTAGGAAAATT
Source organism: Proctacanthus coquilletti (assembly GCA_001932985.1). Classification (NCBI taxonomy): domain Eukaryota; kingdom Metazoa; phylum Arthropoda; class Insecta; order Diptera; family Asilidae; genus Proctacanthus; species Proctacanthus coquilletti. The sequence continues at coordinate 69,600 of MNCL01000031.1, read as the reverse complement.
TGTTATAGAAGATCGGTTAATTAATTCACTAATTGAAATTCCGAGGAATTAAAGAGGGTATTGTAGCACATAAAAGATAAATCTATCTAATATTGTGATTGAAAGTAATTAAAAGTATAAAATTGAACAATAAAAAAATATAAGTAATTTTTTCAACATACTCCAGGAAGAATGCAATAATATCGTAAATTGTTTTCCTTTCTAAAATTATTTTTAACGACAAACATATAAAAATTCGGGTTATTTTTTTTAAAGTAATAACAAAAACTTGCAAGATCCCTTTAAAGTAGAATTATAAAAAAATATATTTTATTCAGATATTCGCTCACGTTTTTTTGTCGATTCTAAGGTCACTTTTAACTTCTTTCTTTCCCCAAAGAAAAAAATATCAATAAAAAATTATACAAAGTTATTTATTGCCTTAGATCTTTCAGAATAAGTACAAACAGATAATTATAAAAAACTTGTTTAATAAATATTAGTCTGAGTTTCCTTATATTTTTCCTTATTTTCCTCGGAAGAATCTCCCTCCCTGGAATGATTTGGAGGATCGATTGCTATAGATTTAACAACGTACCCAGAGGGGGCATTCGATGCTGCTATACTAGATCCAGATTTAGCAAACGTGGTCACGTCGGATGTCACGATCGGTTGATAGGGTGTTGTAATGGTCTGTACATCAAATGACGTCAACGTGTAGGTTGGCATGTATGACGGTTGAGATCCACAGTTTCCTCCTCCGCATGGGTAAGGTGGAGCTGCAACAGGAGCTGGAGTTACATAGGGAGCGTAGGAATATGTAGGGCTGGGATTATAAGGGATTGCAATAGCAGATGATTGATAAGCTGGGGCTGGTGGTGCAGTGTATGCTGAAGATGAGGCTTGGTAAGCTGGAATCGATATTTGCTTACTAGGAGTAACTATTGCCTCATACCCTGCCGATGGTACAGCGGGTGAGTAGGATGGGGCTGGTAAAACTTCCTTCCCGTACGAAGGTATAACGGGTTTGTATGTTATTGATGTTGAGGCTGCTTGGGTTGGGGTCACTATTTGGTATCCCGATGACCCTGAAATGTAGTTGGCGGCAGGAGGAGAATAAGATGGTATAACACTTGGGACATGTACTGGAGCACTAATGGGCACTGTTGGGGTGGTATAATATGTTTGAGCTGAATATTGGGGTGCACCATATGTTGACGGTACGGGAGCGGCGTATACAGGATTTATGTCTCCACAGGCGACGGGTTGAACAACTGAGATAGCAGGCAATTGAGGCACGTAGTACACAGGTTGGCTAACCACTGGCAGAAAGGGAATTCTATACCCGGTACTGTTTTCTTTTTTGCTCTCTTTTTCCGACTTGCTGCCATCCTTATAGTGCTTCGATTTTGAATCCTCACCGGATTCTTCAGATGATTCACCTGAGCTCTTCTTGCCTTCTTTATGGTCTTTACTCTCTTGATTATAACTGGCGTCTGTATAACCATGCTTTTTCAGTTTCGATATTAAGGCGTCATACGTTGACTTTTCACCATCCTTTTCGCTTGTCTTACTGCCATAAATGTTGGAATAGTCTGATGTACTATATTTACTTTTTTCTGACGAGTAGCTGTCCGATGTATAAGAACTGTACTTGTTTTTATCGTAATCATTCGACGGATAACTTGGCTTTGGTCCATAACCATAACCTGAAGAGTATCCAGAACTATATCCAGAATTGTACCCCGGGCTGTAATTGTTTCCTCCATAGCTTGAGTATGAAGGTGGTCCATATCCTGGCGATTTATTGTACCCACCAATCGAATAGCTTAAGCCTGGTTTATATAAGCCATTCCCCGCATACGATGGTCTTGAATTATAACCACCACCATACCCGCCACCGTAAGCGTGTCCATAATCTCCGCCATAGCCACTTCCGCCGTAACTGCCCCTGTAACCCCCTTCCCCATAACCACTAGGTCCGTGGTAGTGTCCGTACTGATAATTCCCTTGATGTCCTTGATAATGACCATGATGTCCTTGATGGTGGTTACCGAATAGTCCTCCACCTTTTGCTTTGCATAGTAACAATGACTTTTTCAGGAATGATCTTTGTGATCTCTGTAGTTCTCCATGCGAATCAACATCTTCATCATAAGTAATACAATCTGGATTTTCTTCAGTCTGCAAATGTTGTTCCTGTCCAAGAACTATTCCAGAAAAACCAGCACAAAGCACCATGAACAGAAAAATTTCACTCATTTTTACTGGATTTTTCAAATATTCATTCAGAAAAAAATTTCTGCAAGTTCACGCAAACCGTTGGCAAATGAATCTGAATCGCTAGAATTTCAGCTTTGCACTGGACGCCAAGTCGATCGCGTACTTTTTGCTGAACTTAGAAATTTTTTTAATGACCTGAATTATGAAATTAATTTATTAATTGCTAAAGATGCTACGCGTGAGGTGTTAGATCAGCAGTTTAAAAGAATTTCAGTTGTATGCAATAGTTAAAATTAGGTCGTGAAACTTTAGGTAAGCAGTAGGAAAATTATTGCAAGAAATTTTTTTTAATTGGGTCTCTATTAAAGTGTGTTTATATGTTACATTTATTGATCTAATTTTTACGTAAATCTATAGGAACGATTCAATTGAATTCAATATTAAATATTGCTTTTAAAATACTCCTTTAAAATTAAAATAAAAAGAATTAAAAAATAATAAATACGAAAAGTGGTATGTGTAAATTTTCTATCCTTATACAAATTCAAATAATTCGAGTTTATTTCTGAAATGCCAATTCAAATTACGAAAATGTGTTAAAATTCTTTAAGGAAAAAAGAAAAATTTGTTTTAGAAAGTCTTTTAAATAGCAGACTTTAAATTTAATAGATTTGAAAATTTAATTAATAATTTAGTTGATAAATATTAATTATTGTAAGGAACGGGCATTTTTGGAGTTTTTCTATGGAAATGTAAATTAATTTTTACTTTTGAAAAACATGGTCATTGGTACGATGATAATTGATTGTAAAACTAAAAGTCCGTTCTTAGTTATAAGAGTATTTTATATAAAAATATAATTATATAAGTTGAGTATGTTCTAATGTATGCGTTTAAAATAATTAATACTGTCTATAATTTTCTTCTCCTTCAAATTTTATTTACTTAATATCACACGTACGATTAAAAATCGACTACCTCAAAAGCTACATTTTAAGATCCATAATCAAATTAAATACCCTTTCTTTAATTGTTCATGTATTTAAAAAAATACTGATTTCATTTTTCGTCTTATTATATATAAACTTTTTCATTATCGAAAAGAAAATTAAACTGAAAAAGCGTTACCTTAGTTCGTTTTTGTTTTTAAAAATTTAAATAGATGCTATGAAAAGCAATTATACCATTTAGGCTTTCTTCTAAAATATTTTATTTACTGATTTTCATCACTCCAACCAATATAAAAACATTTGATAAACTTTTTCAAAAAATTTATTACAAAAGTAAAAAAAGGAATCAATACAAAGGAAAGGAATATTACATTCACCACGGTTGCATGATCATCTTCTGATTGTTACCATCAATCATCCTTGGTCCATTAGTGCCCATTGTTTGGGCCATCTGCTGCATCTGCTGCATCTGGGCCATCCTCAATGCTGCTTCGTTCTTCCTCTTCTCCGTTTCATCCATTTCAGAAGTTTTCATATCAGTTTCCTGTTGCTGGTGACCACCGTCTGACATGTTTCCAGCCATATCCTGCGTCACGGGCATCACGGATCCAGAGATTTCTTCGGTCTTCCTTAAAATAGCTGGGTGTGTGCTGCTCTTTTGCTGATTGTTATCCTTCACAGATCCTGCAGTCATACCATCAATATTCTGTCTCATTTTGTCATCCTTCATCATGTCCTGTTGGGTTGTAGTATCCATTCTGCCCTGCTGAAATCTCATCTCTTGATCTCCCATTTTTGGAGTGGTATCACCTTGCGCTCTGGTTTGCGAATTTTGACCATCTTGCTTATCCTTCTGATCCTCGGTGCTAGGTTGCATATTATCAATAGGCGTCCTTTGCTGTGGATAAGCAAGAGCTGGCTTGTAAGCTGGGACTGGCGCTGGTGGAGCGTACATTGGGGGAGGAGGAACGTTGTACACAATTGTAGGTGGTTGAGCTTGTGGTGCTGATCCATAGCATGGCACAGGCATTACACTTGGGTTACAGCCCACTAGAAGATTTGTTCCACAAGGTACCTTCGGTGCTGGTGGTGTATAAGTATACGTTTGAGGAGCTGGCATTGCATAAGGACGTGCTGGTTGATAATTGTAGGGTGATGGAGAAGCTACTACCGGGGAAACTGGGACTTCTTCCATTTCGTCGATTTCATCATCATCTTCATTATCATCTATTATGATGGTCCTATAACCACCGCCTGCAGGTGCAGAGTATACCTTACTGCTACCTGGTTTGCTTCCTCCTTTGTATGCTGATGCATGTCCATATGAACCTCCTGCATGAGTTCCGTGTGAGGGTGCGCCATATCCTCCTGAGTGTGGGGCTTCGAATGTAGGTCCGGCGTGGTATCCGTCACCACCGTAAGGCTTTCCGTATTTGGCTGGGGCGGGGGCATCATACTGTGGTCCATATTGGGTTTGTGGCTTGCCATACCCTGCTGGTCCATGTGCCTCATAGCCACCATACCCGCCCCCATAAGGAGCTGGTGGCTTTGGATCTGCGTAGGTACTATGGGGAGGGATGTGATATTTAATAGGCTTCCCACCATACCCACTCATTCCTCCGTAGCCTGCAGCAGGACTTCCATAGCTTGGTTTAGCTCCATACCCTCCATGCGCAGGGGCTTCGGGTAGGTACTTGTCTGGCTTAGGCTTGGCGTATACAGGACCAGCATATTCGTCATGTGATGTATATGGGCCTCCGTGAGATGGCTTTTCATATCCGTGCCCGTAAGCAGGAGCATAGCTGCCACCTTTACCTGAAGAGGGTTTACCTCCGTAAGATGATGGTTTATATCCTCCACCAGACTCTTGCTCAGTACCACGGCACATAAAGTAAGGAGGTTCATATGGGCTACTGGGTTTTATCTCAACGCAGATAGTGGTCAATCCATGGGATTTTTTAACCCTTTTAACCTCATTATTGCTGCTTTCGTCTCCGCTAAGTGTATCAATATCTGGTTGAGATAATTCAGTCAATGATTTATCTTCCGAAGATTCCTTTTCTGGTGATGGTACAATGATTGCATCCTTCTCCTCTTGCTTGATTCGTAAGACTGGTAAAGAGTCCTTTTGCTCGATAGATTTCTGCTCAAGTTTGGTTGCTCTTACAGTGACCAAAAGGGCGACCAACACAATTGTCCACTTCATTTTTCCGACTGGCTAAATACGAAAGAATTTTCTTACTACTGCATTACGATCCACCGGACGTCGGTTTTTATATTTGCGAAGAAATTGCAATTCAACAATATTTCTCTATTCACTCCACCAATCGATTCGTACGCGAATCCAGCCCGAAGATAATTTTTCATCGCCGATTCGATTGGCTAGGGTAGCCCCATTCCCGTGGTGTATGTTGCAATGGAATATGTCATATGCGTTTCACCAGAATTATTTATTAATTGAGAAATTCAATTTCGGATATGAGCCCTTACTTCTCGCTAATTGGGCGCAGTGCCCCGCGAAAAAAATATATATATCACGTAACCTATTTCCGTAACTATGTCGAGAATGACGACAGTGCCACACTTTCTTGTAAGATATTCGCTTCTACTACTTGAGTTGCTCCCTCATTGCCAGGGGAATATTCTGCTAGCCTAAGCAGCTAGATGACTCTTTTTCTTTTGTGCGAAGAAAACGTAAACAAGTTCGTTTATCGCGCCAAATGAATATTTTGAGTGGTCGTTATGGGAGCTCTGGGAAATTGCCTGTGAGATTCTTACGACGCCCCAAGATGGGCGGCCGAGGTCGACACAGCCGACAAGCCAGATTACATCTTCGGCTTCTGCTCTGCTGCTCTTCGATGAATTGCCCGGAAAGTGTAGGCCTCGTTCCACCTTATGTTATTCCATAAGATAAGAAATATGTTCCTTCCCGTCGCAGGTAGACAAAGTCTCCTTTAGCCAATTCATGAACAGAAGGGGTTTGTTTTTTACTCGTCTTCGGCATGTGGATGGATTTCAAGGACACGAAAATGAGTAAACATAGCACTGTAAGACAGCAAGGATATCGAATTTTATGCCTTCTTTTTCAATTCGCAAGAGAAGGATGTGCTGCAATAAAATTTATCCAATGAATTTGATCATTTTTTTTACACTGAGATTTTTCTCTTTTCGAAGCAATTTAAAAAAAAGTAAATAAAAGCAATCATTTCGATTTCTTATAATTTTATAAAATGCTAATTTTTTCATATACGAATTTTGAAGAAAATTCTTTCACAACAGTTTCTTTGGAAAAACTAATTTTTTGAAAAAAAAAGTCGTAGAAAATCTAGTGAATCAGATTTGATTGTGTGCCAGAGAACTTTAAATATAGGCTACTTTTCATTATCTATTTAAAGGAGGTCACGAATGCGAGCTGGCCCTTGAGAAAATACATCAGTTTTCGCCTCTCGGCTTGTTACAAGTTTTTGTTATCACTATTATCAACTTCCCACAGATAAATCAATTTAATAACATTGCTTTTATTAAAAGCGATAGCGAACCTTCTTGGGCGAAAATTGTTGGCGGCTTCATTCTAATGTAATTCTAATTTACTATAATTAACTCAGATAGTTGTAATATAAACTATGTGAAGGTAATTGGATATTGATAAAAGAAAAATTCTGATAGAAAGCCAAATTAAGTGTAATCAACAATTTTGAAGGCATTATCATCTTGTAAAAAATATTTATTTTCCTTCTATATAACATGATAGTATATAAATAAATAAAATACTTAAACATATTCTTCACTTAAAATACCTACAAGTCTTTGTTAGACTCTACCGACTGAAGGAAATTCGGAGGATTGTTTAAGAACTTTTCCATTTTTTTACGATAGTATTTTGTACATTCTTCAGAGTTCTCTTGATAAACCCCCAGGACCTAGAAAAATGAAACAATTAGACCAATTTCAGTAGTAATACTACGTTAACCTCACCGTTGGTTCCACTTCCTCAACGAAATTATGTGCAAAGAAACTCTTTTTTGGCTTTTTATTTTTTAATTTTTTTGTAGGATATGAATTCAGATACTCAACAATTGGATCATTTTTGGCACCCAATTTTTTTAATTTGTGTTTTTTATCGTAAGTGTTATGTTTCATTTTATCGTTTTTATGTTCTTCCTCGTCCTCATTTTTTTTCGGCTCATCTTCTTTGGTTTTATCTTTGCTTTTTATCTCATTCTTCTCATGGCTTTTATCAATATCTTCGTGATGATCATATGGTATTTGTTCGAAAGATGCTATCGGATAATCGTAATCCTCCTCATCAATAGCATTTTTAATACCCAAAGGATGGAAGACTTCACCTATGCGCTGGTGAATATCCACATCCGGTGAATATTTCTTCTTCCAAGGACTGAATACTTCTTGGATTCTCTCCTCTATCTCATCGTTAGTTGATCTTCGAGTAAGACTATGTTTTTTACCCGCTATTGCAGACTGCGTAACTGGAGGATTTACTCCATCAAACCATTTAGAACTTTCTATATTACTACTGTGTTGTTGTAGATCTTCTGATACCTCTTCTGATGAGTCGGAATTTTCCTCATCTGGTAAGATTTTCGGTTCTTTATCCTCCATTTTTCGGATGATCCTCCCATGAGAGAATCCGGCTAAAAAAGCTTCCCATATATCAGTGTGAGATAGGGTTTCATGCGGTGGTTTTGTTTTATCTATTTTATGTAGATCATCTGGTGCTGGGATAGAATTGTAGCTAAGTCGAGTTTCTTGGACGTTTTGTGTATTCTTTAAAGAAGGTAAAACATCGTGATCAATGGGTAATTTTGGATTTGATAAAATTCCTAATCCAGATTCGGGATCAACGATCTTTGTGGGTAACACTGGTGGTACTGGAGCTGTCGGTGGCGTTGGTACTATTGGTGCCATTAGAGGAATTGATGTTTCTGGCGATAGTGGTGCCATTGGTGCTACAGAAGGCATAGGAATTGATGGTAAAGATGGTATTGCATCAATAGCCTCAGGTTTTACTATTGGAGATGTCTTTTCAACTATTTTTTGTGGATAGAAACTTTGTGGCTTTTTCAATACTGGAACTTTGGTCAATTTTGATTTTGTTCCTGGTAGCATATTTTGAACTACTTCAGTACCAAAATCAAATTTTTGTAATGCTCCAGCAAGTGGTAATTTTTCCTGGGAGGGAACTGATTTGGGTACAGTTCCAAGCATGACCGCGTCGAGTAATGAAGAATCTGAAGATAGCTTTACAGTTTTTGGTGGTAATAAATCACTAAGGACGTTGTTTGTTGGAAGTACAAGTTCTTCAATTTGTTGTGATTCCGATGATTTTTGATCTTTTTTCTCATTTGTAGGCAGTAATATATTTACAATTGATGAAGCATCGGTCGGTGTCTTAGCAGAGTATGAAAGATTTTCACTTTCGTTAGATTTTTCATCATTGATTCTACCCCAAGGTTGTAAAGGTGGGACCATTATAATATCATCAGGCACTTGAGACTCTTCTTCATTTTGATGTGTCTTAATATCTTCACCAGTTTTTGAAGTTAGTCGTGATATTGAGTTGCATTTAAATTTCTTCGCATACTCTTCAAATGGACAAACTTCTTTAGGCTTTTCTTTGTCCACATAATCTTCAGTTTCATCTCCAATTAAAATTCGTGTATCTTGGAATTCCATATTCTCTTCTTCAGTAGCTGAAGTATCTACCATCTTTAAATTTGCAGATTGTAAAAATTCTTGCAGTTTTTCTTCAGATATTTCAACATCTTTTTCTAATTCTATAGGTGCATCGAAAGGCTGTGTATTAACATGGGGATTTGTAAAAACGAAACCTCCCGGAAAATCATAACGAGTCTCTGCAGGTAACATATTTTCCATATCTGCATCAGATATTTTAGAATTAGTAAACTGATCAGCATCTATTCTTGACATTGGTGGTGGTGGAGGAGGTATAACATCCTCAGGTACATCAGTTTCTTCATCAGAAGATGCTTGATCAGTACTCATATTATTATCAGTTTGTGAGGGATTCGAGTTTTGAACTGGAATGCCTTCGATTTCAAAATCTGTATTTTCAATTGGTATGTTTTCGACGATTTCTATTGGTTCAGAATTTTGAAGCGGAACGCCTTCGACAGAAGGGTCTGAGCTCGGAATTGGAACGTCTAAATTGTTGTTTGGTATTGGAATAGGCTGAACGTTTTGAGTAATACCTTGGTCTTCGTTTAAAATGGGTTCTACTACAGTTTCGGCACCAGCTAAGCTTTCTTGTGGTTGTTGCGAAAAAATATCCGCAATTTTGTTACTCAACTCAGGCTGTTGTTTTTCGGAAAGTTCATCAGTAGGTGGACTAATTTGGGGCTGAACATTTTCTGAAGGCATTTCAATTAGACCTGTTTGAGCTTCAATATTTTCATTAATAATGGTATCATCGTCTCTTTCAACTGAAGATATAATTGGACGGTTCTCTATTAAAGCATTTTCTTTTCCAAATTCTTGCAGAGCTTGCTCCACATTTATTTCTGGAACAGATTTCAAAGAACTTTCTTCAGAGATAGTTGGAGTTTCCTCAATTGATGGATTTTCTGAAAGCTTCGCTATAACTTCAGATTGTTCTGCTATAAAAGTAGCACTATCTTGAGAGTTTTGTATTTCATTATTCATTTGTGCTGTGGCATCGTCGAATTGAAGAACCTTAACGTTAGTTTCAGCCGAATTAGTTTCTTTAAATATTTCTGGCATTTTTTCAACTATTTCTGGAATTTTTTCAATTATTTCTGGTGTCTCAACTATTTTTGGTGTTTTAGTTATTTCTGGTGTCTCAACTATTTCTGGTGTTTCAACTATTTTAGGTGTTTCAACTGTTTCTTTTGGTATTTCTTCAACTATTTCCTCCGGTATTTCAAAATTATTTACGCTGCTTGGATCGCTTGGATTGACTTCTTTTATATTTGATGATGGAATATTTTCGTCAGGTAGAATAGTTTCAATATCGGCATTAACAGGAATTTGTTCAATAGAAGGATTTTCAATAGTTTTTGGTAATATTTCTGAATTAAGTCCAAGAAGGCCTCCTCCTCCTCCACTTACACCACTATTCGATTTGTTTTCGATTCCTGTTAAGACGTCATTAACATTTCCAAGCAGATTGCCTACTGTGTTAGACAATCCTGGGAAAAGACCTCCATTTCCACCGCCTCCACTTCCACTTTCCTTTTTATTTCCGCCATTATTGCCACCTTCGCTAGTAGTAATACTACTACTTTCTCCACCTTTACCCTCTTCTCCCGTTAAAACTTCGTTAAGATTACCCAGTAAATTGCCAACAGTGCCAGATAAGCCAGGAAGAAGTCCTTCATTTGGAGCTTTTCCTTTATTTTCACCTTTTTCTTCCCCTGTCAATACCTCATTTAAATTTCCAACTAAATTACCAACAGTGCCTGATAGTCCTGGCAGAAGACCACCACTAGCACCACCACCACCTCCTCCGCTACCCTCACCTTCAGCTTCACCGGTAAGCAAACCATTTACGTTGTCCAGTAGGCCGCCAACTGTTCCAGATAATCCTGGAAGGAGACCATCACCACTTTCACCTCTGCCTAAGGGTCCGTTTTCACCCCTACTACCTCCACCTCCACCTGTTACTAAGCCATTAACATTATCTAGTAAACCACCTACAGTTCCTGATAATCCAGGAAGCAGTCCGCTATTACCACTATTCCTACCTTTACCTCCTTGTCCAACATTTCCAATTCCACCAGAACTTCCACCCCCTTGTCCCGTTAGGAGTCCATTGACATTACCAAGAAGGTCACCAACTGTATTTGATAAACCTGGTAAAAGACCACCTGCACCTCCAACTCCGCCTCCTAGGGCTGAAGGGCCATTCGATTCGGCTTTGCCTCCACCGCCTGTAACTACTCCATTAACATCCGTAAGCAAATCACCAACTGTGTCTGAAAGTCCTGGGAGTAGTCCACCTGTACTTCCAGAGTTTCCTCCTTGACCCGTTACACCTGGCAAAAGTCCTCCTCTTGTGCCTTCTTGGCCGCCACCGCCGCCCGGAAGAAGACCACCTAGTCCACCGTTTCGATTTCCAACCAACACCCCGCCAACATTATTAACCACACCTCCAGCTGTACTTGACACACCTGGAAGGAGTCCACCACCTGAACCAAGCTGACCACTTTGGGCAAAGCTATTTATGATCGTCATTATGGAATTATAGAGCTCATTCGAAACATGGTTCATCGGTTGTTGTTGTTGATTAATTGGCAATTGACCATTGACTAAGACGAGCTTTTCAATCAGTACTTTCGGACTGGGGTCTGGTTTTTGTGGTACAGTGGGTGATGTTGTAGGTGGTTGGGCTTTAGGTGGCTTTACAGGTTCAGGAGGTGGAGGTGGTGGTGGATTGCAATCATCTGCAATTGGATCCTGATCGTCCTGACACGGTTTTTCTTCATTGCCACCACAATCTTCTCCGTTTATTTCCAGAACATTTTTTATATCCTCGCATATCTTATCGCCTGGACGCTCATTACAAGGAGCTGGTGGGATTTTAGTAATTGTTTCCCCGTCGATTTTAACCCCAATGCAAGGAAGATCTGTAAATGGTGGTTTTTGGGTTTTCGATTTGTTCTTTGGCTTTTTAGATGTTTTAGCCTTGTATTGTTTAGTCTGTTTATCCTGCACGAAGTTGACGATTTTAAGGACATGTTTCAGAAGATTATTACGATAATCGGGATCATCTCGCTGGGGAATTGATGGCTTTTTGCACGGTTTAGGTTTTTGCGGGACACAATCAGGAACAGGATCCGAACAGGGTGATGTGTTATCTAAACGCAAGATTTCCTTCAAGGGCTTTTCTCTTACTGGTTGCGGATTTACCACTATAACACCAGAGTCACCGCAACCATTCATATTAGGATTTGGAGCAAATGTATCCATTGGTATGTCAAAGGAGTTGAAAGTTGGATCTAAGTACGGACTTCGAGGAATATAGTCATAGTATTTATTCCAAAATGATTTAGTGTATGCTCCGAACGAATCATCTTCAAAATAATCATTGTATGCATCACCGTACAAATACCGAAGATGTCTCTTTGCATTTTCCATATTCTTTTCACTATTCGCTGGTTGTTCTTCATCGTTTGGGTCCGGTGGAGCTGAAGGATCACTGTAAAGAAGGAAACAAGTCTCTTATAATTACACAAGTTCTTTTTTTTTAAAGAAAAGGGTATAAATGCTTGGTACCTTTCTTCACTCCCTCCTGAAATTGCAAATGAAGCATTACACAGCAGGATCACTATCCCGATCACTATAAATTTCTTCATTTTTTTACACAAAATAATTTAAAACATAAATTAAATACACAATAATTCCTGAAATCGACTTCTAGATTTATTTAATCTGAGCCATCTCAGTACAACTGAATTAAGTATCAACCGAACATTAAAATTTATAAACTCATTAACTTTTGGAAAAATCCATAAAAATGTTACTAAAAAATAACTGTGCTTTTATCTCGCATTGTCTCACATAGCCGGCGAGTCGTAAGATGACCACCTTGATTATTGTAAACAGTTTGCGGCTAATCGGCCACTTTTGATGGCGTCTTCGCGGTTGTTTTTTCCAAACAACCACGTCTAGTGTGCACCCAGTGCGTTTTTCTTCATCTATTTTTATTTTTTTGATCTTATAGCAATTACAGAATGAATATTGTTATGGTTTTTTTTGTTTTCTGTTTAGCTTGTTGCTATAATTAAAGTGTTTTTTCTTTGCGAAACTCGATGCTGCTGCTACATCGGAAAGGTCTAGGTGGCAATGTCCGACGTGGTAGCCCATGCCTGAAAGAGGACTATCACATTTCTATTTGAATTAGGATTGAATTACAGATTTATTCGTTTGTTGGCACGATTTCTTATGTATGATCTTTTCCGGATTCATTGCAGGAAATCAAAGCGTAAAAAGGCGATTGTTAAGAAGCACGAACTTTTAGGCATTCAGCAATGTATTAGATTTCTAAAAGACCGTAAGTATTAGACTAGTTCTCTTTCAGCATTTTAGAAAGTCTCATTGAAAAATATTTGAAAAAATTAATTTTAAAGTAAAAAATCTACGTTAATTCGAAAAATCCTTAATATTATTTTGGGTCGTCGTAAGAATTAATAAATTTTTATATATTATATCGAATATCTAGAACTAAAACAAAAATCATTTAATACAAACAAGAAGTACAATCTTCAATAATTATTTAATAATGTTATAAAGAAAAACGTTTAATTAGTTCTACTCTTTAAGAAAAATTAGATAAGTAAAGTAAAAAACTAGATATAATTTTGCTAAAGATGCTTTTAAACATTTTAAAGTATTAAAAGTAAAATTATAGAATAGCAAGACAAACAAACATTTTAAAAAGGCAGGTAATAAAAAAAAAAAAGTAATATTATATAAAAATATAGCATTTGTTTTTAATAAATTAACAAAAGTTGTTCCAAAGTATTCCATTTTATTTTCATTAATAATAAACTTAGTATAAATATTTTTTATCCTTAATTATTTTTGAATTTTGAATATTTTTGACATAAGTAAAAACATAATTTTTCAAGAAATATTAAACATAACTAGAGTTTTCTTTTAATTTAATTTTTCCGGTTATTTGGAAAATTAGAATTATTAGATGATCTACAATTTCTAATTTACAGACTGCAACTATAGAGGATTATTTGTGACTTTTGGCTCCAGAAGTATAGTAAATCGAATTATAGCGAAAATTCGTTATGGCGATGATAATTTGTTTGAATTTTTACAAACACATAGTTCACCGCGGGAATGTGCGACAGCTTTAAATCAATTTTTACGTAGCATTGGCAAACCGCTTTTGTCTAAAAGGGTTCAGCAATTGATTCTAGGTATAAAATCATAAATTAATATTTATCTAACAAAACAAAATTATTATTATTATTAAAAAAACAAAAAATTAGCTGACAACTACGGCGTTTGTCCACGAGTTATAGCTCTCGATGCCCTAAGTCTTCTTTCTGAAGATCTTGAAGGTTCGCATCGTGAGCTATTCATTTGCATTATGGACATGATGAAGACGCTATCAACTGTTGGAAGTCTACGTCCGTCTGAGCTTAGAGTTTCGCATGCTCCCTACCTTTTGATACCCTTACTATTTTCACTTTCGGTAAATGTTTAATTTTAATTTAGTGTACATATATGCAATTATAAAAAATTAGAACGATACACAGGATAAAATTACAAAGAATTGGAGAAGTATGGCAGATATTCTTAACGAAATGATTATCTGCTTTAACTTCTTCCTCCAAGACGGTCATTTTAAACCCGACCCGACTTCATCAATTTACACAATTGCACAGGTAAATTAAATTTATAAATAAATAATGAATTTTATCATAATTGGATATTTATACAGCCATCCACCCCAGTGGCTAATAGGAATCCAAGTGAGTCTGTGTGTAATAATATTCAATAAAAATACGATATTTCTTAAATAATATTTTTTTTCATTTGAGAAGATTCAGCCTATTATTTAAAAGCTCGGAAATGGGTTTATGAGCCACTTGTAAGACGCATTGCGAATATCCGCTCTAGAGATAATGAAAGCTCATATAATTCATATTATAGCCCTTTCCATTATGGTGATTTATAAATTATAAAAATATTTCACTTAAACTCCTTTTACTTTAATTATGTAGATCGATACATTGTGCAATTTTTGCAGAATACAGATTTGTTATTTTAAAGAAATCAAATAAATGTATTGGTATATTTTATATATAGTTTTACTTTTCATATTAAAAAATTTTGTGTATGATATTGAAAAATTAAACACCTTATAGGTTTTTGATTCGATCAAGTGGGAAGGTATCCTACTTCTTAAATACTTGCTTTAAAAAACAGTAGTAATAAAAAGTGTATATAATATAATAATAATAGTGAAATAGTGAAAAAGTTTCAGTACTTTTTTTGATTTTATATTTGATAATAGGAGAAAAGTAGTTAAAAGCGAGAAAAAAAGATGAATAGAAAAAAATGTTTAATAAAACAATAATTTAATGCGTTAGCTCAAAATCGAGTAGCTTTTTGTAAATCGTTTTTTTTACATAAAAATAGCAAAATCAAAGAACACTACTCCAATCTGAAAATAATTCCTCAAATTCAAAAAGTAAGCGTAGTAGTTTTCTACTTGTAAAATTGTACCTCGTACTTTTTGTTTTTGTTGATAATATCTCGAAAATCCTATGTAATAAAAGTGTATTTAATTCTAGACCGATTTTGATGAGCATCATATAAAAAATAATAATAATAAGCACCTCTTCAAAAATTAAAGACCTTCTAAAAGTGAATTGGGACTAGAATCCGCTTTATTTGCTATTCAGGATTTTCGAATTTAATTAGAATTTTAAGGAATGCCTTTTGCTGGAAAAATTGCCTCACAAATAATTCTCCATTTAATTTAAGCCGTATCCTGAATCTCTTCAATGTAACAAGTTTGCCTCCACTCCTCCAGGCCAACAGGATCAGGAGGGAAGGGTCTCATAAATGTCAGGAGCAGGCCCGAAACTGGCACTCCCCCATATCCTGGATGTCATTAGAAGACAATTTCAAGGAGGCCAAAAATAATTGGGTGATTTATTACCTAATAAAAATTTAAAGCAATTCGTGAAGAGATGCCGGCGGTGTGAAGGTGGGGATTTCGGGGGCGGGTGATTCAATACAAATTGGGAGTACTGCCAGAAGCAGTAACAGAGCACCCAAAGAGAAAAACTCGCCCAACAGATTTCCGCTGTTGGTTTATATCGATTTCATTACATCAGACCGCCCCCAGTCCACCCCCTTGAAGCAGAGCTGGGGCTCAATTGCAGAGGGTTCTGGTCGCCATTTGATTTTGTTTGCTACCCCGTCCCCTCCACGGACCCGGATCAAACTGAAGTTTAATCGATTGCTGCATTGTTTGCGGGGTAAACGCTCTAATTGATTCGCAATCATTTTCCACCGTCGTAATGCGGCCATCGTTTCGCGCTGCAAATGGACAAGCTCTCGCATTGAGGTGCGCTGAAACCGCGGCAGGTCCAATTACCTGGCTTGGTTATGGGACCGTAACCAATTAATTCAGATATAAAGGTGTACAACACCCTCGTTCCTCTCCTCAAGGACAGAGCTGCAGTGCAGCCAGGTGTTTTTTTATATCCCTCTTTTGCTTATTCACCTGTCTGTTGCATTTGATCCCAATCTGGCGGCACTCGTCTTAGAACCTAAAAGGTATGACTGAAAAGGGAAAGGTGGGAGAGGTGTCAGGATGAAGAGGCAGGAAGGACTGGGATAAGGGTCTTTAGATAGTAGGGATGAGTCGAACAGGTAAAAATTGGACTGGAAAATTGAAAAAATAATATTTTTTTTATCAATTATCAACTTTTTACAAGTACCTCAACGTTTTGAGGTGTGAAAAATAAAAAAAAATAACTTTTAATTCGAATTTTCGCTTTCGTTCCAGGTCAGAAAACACATATTTTAAAAGATTTTTTATATATTGGATTTATTCTTTAACGTTGATATATTTGGATTTTGGATGTAGTAAACCAATGCTTTAAAAAATTTTTTTTTATAGAAGATATAATCCTAATTTTAAATAGTACTACGAAAGTTTTGGTAAACTAAAAATAAAAGTAAAATGATACATGTGTCTTTTAAGCTGTCCGAGATTATTACTGGTTGAAAAATTCTATAAATATGTTAAAAGTAAATTAAATTAAAAGTAAACCTTTACTTAGAATTTTTAATATGTTTTTTATGTTTCATTCAAATATATCGATACTATAGCAGCATACTAATTCATTCCTAGCTCGGTTTGCAATGACTTTGCTTGTTACCTGTTTGTTGCATTTGATGATATTCTGATCGGGGTGAGGCATCCCCCTTTTAGAATTCCTTTAGCAAATCCGCCGTACAGAACTAATCTGGGCTTCTACATCCCCACTGTAAACAACTTAAGGAGGCAATTTGAGTCTCTACGGCGATTTGAAATGTTTGTATAGTGCCTATTAAAAATCTTTGTAAACACTTTTGGACAGCGATATCCGTTGCCGGGTTCCTGGGACACTTTGCAAGCAATTAAAACCCAGTCTCGTCCACCAGTCGGCAGAATTCCAAATCGCGGTGGGTCATTTGAATGCCGTACAGCAGTGCTCCCCGAAGTCGTAGGCGGTGGAATATCAGAGAGGCACTGTTGCCTTTCATTCGCATGAAGAGCTTCCAGAAGCATTTCGTGGGTTTCCATGCAAATTTACTGGAGTTGAGGGTTTCATGGTTCGGGGGAGGAGTAGTTTTGGGTGTTCTGTGGGTTGACATCAGAAAAATTTACACAACCAGACCCGGATTGCTCTGTTGCTACTGCTGGTGCATATTTAGGCCGATTCGTGACTCGGTTAGACCAGGCTAGCTCGTGCATAAAGTACGAAATAAAGTCCAGAGTCGACAGTGCAACAAGTCGACAGCCGCAACATCGACACGACCGCCCTTTACATGCTTCGATTCCGCTGATTAGTCAAAAATGCAAGCATAAGAAAATTTGTTATTAGACCCGTGATTTCGGAACCTCTTTAGTTGGAAGGCGCCGGGCGTGCACGGGGTTGGATGTGAGTAGGGACAACTTATTCTTCCGCCAGTCCTTATTTCCGGCGCTCTGCAAAAATGCATTTATCACGAGAAGCAACAGTTTCCCTTTCGACGTGGGTACGGGGTTCAACACAGGGTGCTTCGTCCACCAATTTCCGCTTAATTTTAAAGTCGTTTAAAGCTCCCTCCCCCCATAGTCATGAAAAAGTCTTCAGCTGAATAACTGGTGGTCTTCCCAATCTCAGTCCCGAGGTGGCGTTTGGACATGGGATTTGGATCACGGCCAAGCTGATAACACAAACTTTCTGGCACGCTGCCAAAAATCAGCAGGATACGGGGGCAAGGTGTCCGCTTCTATTAAGAGGAGAAAATTAATAGAGACCCCGGTTGTAATGACAAAACGAATTCGAAATACTACCTCCACGGGTTATGGAGGGTTATTTATCGATGCGACACCTAACCCCGGGTTCCAAAACGGAGGAATTAAGTGCAGGCAGTACGTAGGGTACTAGGTACAAATGTACTGCTGCAAGGTGGAAGCACTTGTGAAGCGATTTGTACCTAGAATATTTTACTGGTATAAAGCAAAGTCACTCCTGTTATAATTGCAGAATTTGTGAGAAATTATTGCATTACGTCGGTTCATTTAAGCTCAGGTAGTTCAGATGGAAATTAG
This sequence comes from Proctacanthus coquilletti, assembly GCA_001932985.1. Lineage (NCBI taxonomy): Eukaryota > Metazoa > Arthropoda > Insecta > Diptera > Asilidae > Proctacanthus > Proctacanthus coquilletti. The sequence continues at coordinate 51,111 of MNCL01000031.1, read as the reverse complement.
GGCACAAGGTGGAGTTGTAAGTTTTGTAAAGCGTACAGAGAGTACAGGCAAGGAAAATTGAAAGGCAGGGACTTCAGGGATTATAATAAATGTTAATTGAATATTCAAATATAAAATTCGATCCGCATGTTACTCATGCTACCTTAAAATTCAAAACATATTTTTCGTTTTAAATTATAGTACATTAGAAGTACACAGCCGAATTTCTAACTTTTCATTAATTTTTATTTAAATATAATTTAAAAATTATTCAAGAAACTATTGTTAATGAACCAAAAAATGAAAAAATATATGAACTTTAATATGAATTTAAAATTTTAACTAAAAATTGTTTGATTTGTTGAAAAAACTTTGTTACTACAAGATTTCTAAAAATTACTGTGTTTTGTTATAACTACAATAGTGTAATAAGTACTCTGGAATAAATAAAAAAAATACTTATAAAAAGGCAAAAGGCCTGTCAGGCCAAAAACTTAAATTCTAAACAAATTTTTCTACTAAAATTTAATCAAATTCCCGAATATATCCTATGAGAATATTTCTTTGCTGAAATTTTCTCCGACATCATCCAGAAATTCCCAAAGAATTGCATTTATTAACCTTGTCACGCCGGCTGTGGACGAGGAGATTGGAGAGGTCTTGTTTTTTATCCAGCTTGTCCTGATTTATGCCCGGCGACGTGTTTTTCTCCTTTTGCACTTTTTTAAATAATCGTGCAGTCATAAATAACGCAACAAAGTGGAAAACAAGAAAATTAGTGCCATTAGCAACAATTTGGCGAAAGGATCCTCCATTAATCATTTGATACGAAAACTTCACAGTTGTTGGCGGGCACACGCTCTCTGGCCGTGACACGGTGGGAAAATTGGATACAGACCATCAGCCGGGGGATGGGAGGGGAGAAAGGCGTCTTTATGGTCCACCCTTTTACAATCCAGGCCGATAAAGAATAAGAAGTGTAATCCTTACAAGTTATTCAAAATTTGTCATTGAAAATTATGCTAAGGTGAACGTGGCAGGCCCGCCCAGCTCTTGACCGACCTCTATCTGATCGATAGCATGCCGTCCACATCAGTTCAGACCTTTGATTCCACATATATCTCGATTAACGTGGACTTTTGGTTCTACACACATTCTAAGGTTATATTTTCTAATTTCCATATGACCCCGTCGACGTTCCAGGACTTGGTCTCCTGGTTACGAGGCAGCACTAGCTTTTTGGAATAGTTCTTCGCAGGAGCGTGTGCACAAACATGGGAGTTCCACTGAATGGAGCCAGCAACAGTAACTGGAGTTTACACACACCCACCATAGTGTATCTCTGGAAAATCAAGAAAACCCTTAACTCCAGGGCCTTTTAACACACATAAGAACTAAAAGGAGTTCCTTTCCGGCGAAACACATGGACACGTCCCCGCTCGTCGTCTATCCGACAGGATCGCGGAGATATTAGATTAAATTTTTTTCTCGTAATTGTGTCTGAAGACCCCCCGTGTGTTTTCCATGAGCGCTCTCTGTATGTGGGCCTAGGGCTAGGCAGCCCTTCTTAGTTCGGGAACCCGAACACTATGGCCAGCAGCTTCGGCTATGCCCCGTGTACACGGGGCTAGGACTGCGTAAGAGAGCCCCAGGTGGGTGTAGTCGTTCACGTTCACCCTCTATTGTTTATAGATGTGCGTGCCGTGTGTCGTGCCGAAAATGAACGTGATAGAAATCATTTTGGTCAGGGCGCATCGATGCCGCGCAGAAAATCTCCCCGCCCAATAAATTTCTTCTCAATCGGTTGGAAATTTACCAAGGGCCTTTCAGCCGACGACGACAGAGAGTCGAACAACGCCCCCACCCCCACCCTGTTCAGGTAGTAAGAAGGGCTTTTAACGGCTTTCGGAAAAACCACTTTTCCAGGTTAATTTGTGAACAGAGTGAGACCACTCAGTCATCGTTTACTCAACAATTAAATCCTGTGTCCCCAAGGAGCTCTACTTGGTCAGAGTTGCCATTGATTTCAAATCAGCTGAGTGCGTGGAGCGTGATTCATGCGGGGGCATTAATGTTGTTTACTTTTAGGGTTGCAAGCTCTCTTTGGTACAGTGGGAAATCTTTTGGGGGAGTTGTTATGCAGAAACGTTTTTTTCCTCTACTTTCAAGAAAACAAAATAATTTTTCAATAATTAATTGTCATGAAATTACAACGTCTAAGCTGTTTGCTAATAAATGATAATTAGAACTGTTGAACTCCTTTTTATAAAAATAGTAAGCATCTATCTTTAGAATATAAAGTGCAAAAAATTTTAAAATTATATCTGTTTTCATTAATTAAAAATCAATCAAATTCCAGTTTTGCAATTTGAATTTGCAGATTAATTGAATTGAGTTTGTTAAAATCTACGTGTGATTCTATGTTGATATACGTGCATTCTAAAACCAAAATAAACATTCAAATTATTATTCGGTCTACTTCTATGGCTACATTTTCTTTACTTTACTGCTTTATTATTACAAAAATCTAATCAAAATCACGAAATTAATAGACGTTTGTACTACAAATCATTAAAGAAATAATTTAAATTGCAAAGCTACGCGCTAATTAAACATAAACAGAATTGAAAAGCTTAGTTTAAAAATAATCAACAAATGAGTAATTTTTCGCCGACCTTGCGTTTTGTAAAATTTTTGTTTAAGTTCAAAAGTCTCACGCAAATCAAGCGAACGCTTAACGATAGCAAGCAGAACTAGCATAAGATGGTTTAAGTTAAAAAGAAAGGTCAAGGTACAGACTCTGCACGTGAGGCTGTCTTGTAATGGGCTCGTGTAAACAATCTTCAGCTCGAATTATAAAGATGAATGAGCTGTGGCTAATTAAATCAGTTTCTTTGCCAGCATTGGTGCAGTTTTATGTAGGAGTAGTAACTCGGTGTCTATTACCCTGTGATTATAATTCGTCTTCCAAAATGTCTTGGGCTACAATATTTGTTGCCACTGTTATTTACCTGGAGTTTCCTACATGTTCGGCTTTTGTGAGTGATCCAGTCAGGTAAGATAAATTCCTTCTTGTAAAATACTCCCAGTAAGAGTTTTATGCATAGAAACTTTAAAATATATTAAAAATACCTATATCTTCTTAGTGAAGCCGTTTATATGCAGTACCACGGACTTGATGACTATCACAGCCCCTTTAAACGAGAAGCCGTCTTCAGTTACCCTACAGTTGAAGATGTAGACCTCCTCAAGTCGCCAATTCCGAATACGATTTGGAAAAATTACTTCGCACCTTTAATAACCGATGGCAGGTACATCCGTCCCATAAAAGCTAATTGCCAGACGGAGCTAGTATACGAAAAGCAAATTTTGAAACATCCAAATAACCATCCGAACACACCGGTAGAATGGGCACCCATCCAAAATCCTACAATAATTCGACCTCAACCCTGTAGACCCTCAAAAATGGACGTCGTCAAAGTTGATAAGAGTGCCCTTGCAGAAGCTATCAACCTGGCGAATTTTATTTATCAAAGTGAACCGGTACCTCTAAAAACTGAAGAAATTAAACCTAATCGAATTGCTGGTACTCGAAAAAATCCCCCCGAAGTGGTGGTTAGTGTAAATGTCGATTATAAAAATAAAAAACCACGACCAATGACCGTGGGAAGGGTTAAAAATATTAAAAGCGCCGTAAAAGAACAAGTTCAGGATAAAATTGAAAATATGGTAGAAACTGCGAAAAATGTTAAGAAGAGAATCATCGGTAAACTTCCAATTCCTGTTCCACAAACTGAAGAACAGGATGAAGAAGTTGTAGAGGAAGTACCAGAAGAAAACGACCTGTACAGACGTCCAGAGTGTCTTCTTAAGAAGGGGAAAATTCAGTTGAAGGAAACACGTCTATCTGACCACGATAGCATCGTAGAAGTCATGATGCCTGATGTAGGCAAGGAGGAGTCGGGCTGCGAAGACGACGAAGAAGACGAGGATGATGATAAGGATGAAAGCGAAGAAGGTGGCGAGGATTCTTGTGGAGGTGAAGCAACTCCAGCCCCGTTGTGTGAAGACGTCTGCGGGAGGCCAATTATAAAAAATCGTTTTGTAGTCTTGCACCTTAAAGACGGAGACCGGGTGATCAAAGATCCCCTGATCAAATTTCTTGCCAAAGTTTAATTCTATTTTGTGTGTAAATTAATAATATTTAATAAATTATTTATAATTTATCATTTTTACAATTTTTACTCTTTTCCTCACCGTGTGAATTGATACATTGTGTCTGACCCAAATGTTGAGTCATTACCGTTCGACAGTAAGCATTTTAAATTTAGAACTGCGATTTTTCAATAAAATCTTATCTAATTATACACGTACACGATGTACGAGGCACTGTCTATTTTGTTTATTTCATATGTTTTGTCTGTGTTTTGCTTCTTGTGTACGTCTTGTCTGGCTTTTTCCTTTGTTTTATGTCTTGTTTGTTCTATGATTTGAATGTTGACAGTTTTTGCAGTTGACGCTACTCATGTCTGCTGGTAAAACTACATTTATAAGATTCTTTATCCTTAATCTTATGAAATAAAAACCCCTATCGAGTAACAATGCCTAAAAAAAATCCCACCTATTTCGGAACACGTCTGGTTACCCTAGTCTTGTTAATGGGAAATTATTCTCCCTCATAATGCCTACGAACTTACTCTAAAAAGGGTGGGGGGGCGATATTCTCACCAAAGGGAATCTAGGCGAAAGCAACAAAACCGTCGATAGCAAAAAGCAGAGCGTGCTCCACCAAATCAACCCCTATCCTGTAGGGCAATAGCACACGACCGCACGCACACAGACACAATCATGGAAAGATTTTTGGGGGTGGCTAACTTTAAGAAGAAGACCATCGCCGTTGTCGTCGTCGTCACCGCCGTTGCCGTTGTTGCCGCTCGGGTTTCTTCTAACTTCGCGCTGTCACCATCACCTTTTCCGACTCTCGATGGGTGCAATAGTGGTCCATAATTAGCGACTGTAACACCTGTAAACCGCTCCCGGCATTAACCGTTTTCAATTAAAACCGAATCTAACCGATTTCCGATATTAAATATAAAATAAAAAATTAATATATAAAGAAAAAAAAAAACTTTGTTTCGAGTTTCGTTGAGAACAATAGAAGGAAGAAAAAAAAATCTAACTACTGTCCGAAAAAGTAATTGAGTAAAAATCACAAAGAACCTCCTCCCCTCTCTTCTTCTCTCCTTTCTGTTTCTATCTCTTTCTTTCCCTCTCACCTTCTATCCCCTTCTCTCTTGCACTCTACTAAAATCAGTGTACTGTTCAAGTCCTTTTTGTTGCTGCTGTTGCTGTTGTTGTTGCTGCTGCCTGTGTTCTTTTTCAACTTGTTTTATTTTCTTCGTTGTTGTTGCTGTTTTTTTTTTTTGAATCGGGCTCGGTTGATTATCCTCAAATACTCGACTTTGTACTACACCTGTGCGAACACCGTCGTCGTGCTGCCACATTTCTGTGCGTCGCTCCTTTCGAGCGAGAAAAACTTCCTTCTTTCTTGTATTAACATAAAAAAAGAAAAAAATAAAAACGTTTTGCAATCGTGGGCGGATTTAGCATGATAAAAGGCACAAAATAAAATAACAATATATAATCAAAGTCGCGGAACATTGTTGCATTGTGAAACTTTGCCGACTTGTACGTTGAATTGTGTCCTGTTGCCTGAATCGCGTCTTATCAGGTTCAAATCAGGTGATCTGAGTTTCGGAGCATTATCCTGCTGTGTTAATTTTTGTTGTTGTTTTATAATAAATACTTAAGAAAAAAACAAAACAATAAAAACCAAAATATAAGGTGGTCTTCACGATTAAACACTCGCTTTTATAGTTGACGCTAATTTGTATCTAAAGGGCGATAAAATAAGGGCCCATTATTTTGTCTCTTCGTCCGTTTACATGTATGTGTGTGTGTATGTGTTAAGGGAAAAATATCACCGTTCCCAATCAACGTTACGTTGAGAGGGGAATCCCCTCAGGTGCCATAGTGCGTACATTTCATGTGTTGTTTGGACTATATGTCCAGAATTTAGAAAAGTTTTTATTTTATTTTTTTCGTTTTATTATCTTTTCGTCTACATATATACGTTTTCTTCGAAGAGAAACCATATTTTATAATACACAAGTTGTGGATCCTTTTACTCATCATTCGTCGTCCTTCTGCCCTGAAGTCCCATAGGAGCAAACCCCGGAAAGAAGGAAAATCTAGAGGCGAATTCATACGCACATCTTGGAGTTGCACCCACATACAATCGAAATCGGACGTCAACAAAATTTTGATCTTCCATTGGACGGTGGAAAGAGTCTGCGTTGCATTCCGATGGTGTACGGGGGATTACAAAACAACAAGAGAATTATTATTTATTTTATTCTAGAAAAAAATGAAAACCATCGGCTACATTATAATTGTGCTTTAAATGTATAGGAAATTAAAGAAAAAAGTTTATATCCATCATTCTAAAGCGCGTTGTGTTTTTCTTAAGTGCCAAAAGAACGAATAGGTGATTATAAAATAAAAGAAATTATATAAAAAAAATACCATGTGGGAAAGTGCTATTCTGCTATCCTGTGCAAGTCGAAGAATATGGATCCAGGAAGAGGAGTTACAGTATCACAAAATGCCACTAAAGTGAGAAAGGATGTAGGTGTATTCCAGGTGGGTCTAAGGTACTTGTGCTAGTCAAGTCATTTTTCACCCTACACCCTAATCTTAAGGTATATATCTTCTTAGTGTGTTCACGTCGAACATCTGATCAGGAATTAAGGGCCTGGTATTTGGGGGGATAACCACAGGGAAACTTTCCGGCTGTATGTTAGCCCACAAGGAGAGACAAAAAATAAAATAAAATAAAATAAAATAAAAGGAAGGTATCCCTTTCTCCTTTCGTGAAAGAGGGTAACAAGGGGAGAAAATCAAATTTTCCCAAGATGCCCTGCGATGTTTGATAAAAAATTACATAAAGGCGTTTGCCACGATGGCTTCCTTGGCCTCTGTATCTCTTTTCCCTTTAACCCCTAGAAGTTCCTGTTGACTTAATCCAAAGTCACCCAACTGTTCAAGGACTTGCAGTGCCTTTGACTTCCATGCCGCTCCTATCCCAGTTCCTTGTTGTTACGACCAATTTCGGAAGGATCTTCTAAGAAATTAATTTTTTCCGCATTTCTCAAGATTTATTCCTTCCTTGTGCCTCCCACCAAAATCGCTCCTTCTTCTATACTCTCGGATGCTGTAGGTACCCTCCAGTTTTGTTTCAGAAGGCGATGATGCAGATAATGATTCTGCACGAGCCTCCTCCTTACCATTTTGCTGCTTACGAGCCCTTGAGCCCTTTACAAGTGGAACAGTACACGCTTAAGTTGTTCGACGCTATTGAGTACTCTGTAACGTTTTCCAGAACACTCCAATCCTCTACCATTTTGCCCCCTTAATCACTCATTACGTTAAAATATCATTTTTCGCCTGCTTTTACAAATAAGACCCTTGAAACCCTATTTTCCTCTTTGTTCCCTTTTTTGTTTTCCCGATTGTTGGTGAAATTTTTTAATCACGACAACGACCCTCGACATGTACTTAGTCTCATGCATCTCTGCTGGAGTGTCTCCAGTACCATTCCCCCGTTCCGCCCTTAAACATTCGACATGCCTGCTTGACTTCAGCTTCCGTGGCTTCTTCACCTTAAGTCTAGACTTATGGGTAAAGAAGAGGGTAAACCCAACGTAACCCACCACCTGCGCCCTTTCTAGCTTAAGCAGCACTTTTTGAAGGATTCTCGAGAAGTGACGAAATGTAATTTCAAATTCGCATTAAGCTGGAACACCTATCGGATGTGAATGTGAACGAGGGGGGAAATAGGGTGCTTCTATACCACACGGTGAGCAAGAGCAAGAATGATGGGAATGGCACGATTTTTACTTGAACAATTGTTCCATCTCTCCATTCGGAATGGTTGTTGTATGCCAAGGGTGCTGACGAATCTTAAAGCCTTGCTCGGAGATGTGAGAAGACGGGCGGCTGTGCATGTTTAACTTGGACTGTATTTTAATATTGAACTTTTCTACCCACAAAATTGTGGGTAGATGATATGCAAAAATTTCGGGCTTGGAAAATTTACTTAGTTTTGTAAGCGTAAAATTCGAAATATGCCTACATTTTATTGTCTTCTAAACGAAATTTATAAAGTATTTTAATTTATAATATTCATTTGGAAAAAAATCGTAGTCCTAATCGATGAATTTTTGGTTTCTTATTTGAAATTTTAAAAAAGGAGTTTAACAGTTTGTATGTATGTTTTTATATATTTTGGAATTGTATATAATAGTGCTATTAAAAACAACTAGTATTTATGTGGATATACTCACATACTCGCGAAATAAAAACAAAATTTAGAGTTTTTTTTAAGTTTTTAAAAGATCAAATTTGTTATTTTCGACAAAAGACAAATCTTTCAAATGTTTGAATGCATAGAAGAAAAACTATGTAATAAACAAATGATGATGTTAATACTGGATCATTTAATAATGTTTATATATTAAATTATAGTTTTTAAACAAAATTTCTTTTTTTAATTTCAATTTGGAGATCCTAATTAAATACATTGCAAATATTTAATCTAATTGGAAATTTTAAACTAAACCGAAACGAATTCTAAAATGTTTTAAACAGCGATAAATTATTAAAAAATAGTGATAGTTATCATTGCAATTCATTCTTAAAAAATTTTTCAGATAATTTTAAAGCTTAATAGTTTTTGCTCACGACAGAAAAAGTTTCTATTATACCAAGTTTTCCGAAATATTGTTCAAAATTTTGATTTTTACTTACTTTCTTTATTTTTTGACAAAAATATCCTTGTACAACACTAAGGCTATAAGAAAATAAAAATTGATACTTGATTACTCTCACCCTAGAATTTTAACCTATCACAAAATCTGAGGCGGCTCTTAGAAACCTAGTAAGGGATAAATGTTACCTACTTTGTTTCAAAAGATATAGGTAGTAAAACGGGTCAAGACTTGTAATTCCAGGAGAAATTTATCCTAAAAATAAGCATACAAAGTGCGCTTATGATGGGTTAAAATTCTAAGATGCAGAGTAATCAAGTGTCGGGCACTGTACGTCATTTTTTCTATCTTTAGCTTCTCATGTTGAATATTTTGAAATGCAACCACATTCTTTTGTAAATTTACCTTTCCAGTATCCGATCCCAAGGTACATAAGTTCAAAGCAATTAGCTTCTAAAAGGATCTCACAAATTACCGATGAAATCAATTTACTTCATAGTGGCTTTCAGAAAAACACCAACGTTAATTATCCGAACAAGAAGATAATGATCCAAAAGGAGAAAAGGGAAGACATCAAATAGAAAAATATTAAAAGTACCTGAATAAAGTCTGTATGGATGCGCGGTGCATACGAAGTTTCTTCTTCCACGAATCGAAATAGAATTTGTTAGCCACCCGGTGCATGAGAGAAAGTAATAAAAGTAGACTCCATAGACTTCATCAGGGTGGGTTCATATCGAATGGCTTGAACAGACTGAGAGAGAAAAAATTGGTGAAAAGCCCTGCTTCTTATGGTCGCTCCTTGTAAGGCTCACCACGTGTACAGCGTAAGTCGTGTGACGTGGAATAGAAAATTGCTGCTGGCATTTTTGAAATTGCATTTTTAATCCGCTAATAAAGGGAACCGAAATTGAAGACTACCATCACGAAGACGAAGTCGATGAAAATGACGATTTTGATGAAGAGATCGATGCCGAAATCGACAAGGAATATGTCGACCATGATGGCTGCGGGCATTGGCTGGCATAAGGTTAGTCTTTTGTGTCGTCGAGTCCGGCTGAGTCCTTGTCCAGAGCAACTAGGAGCAGCCGGTCCATTCTGTAATTGAGTTTTTGCCTCAAAATGTAGTAATAGCAGAAGCCCTCAAGCCCTCTCTACTTAGGGGCCGGAGATTCATGGGTCATCTTCGATTGATAAAAATAGCTACTAGGACTGAAGTAATTTTCGTGATGGACTGCGAAGTTTTGCAGAGTATGCTTTCAGGAGAATTGGGTGGACCTCTATACGGCCGCTTTCTTTTTCCTGGGATTTTCCGTAGGGCAGACAACAAGCGAGCAAAACCATGGATAAAACAGTCTAAAAGAAAATGCAATTAAATGGGTAGCAAAGATCTGGGGCATTTCAACGTTTTTTTTTTTCTTGGTTTTTGTTATTTTTGATTACTCCAATTCAGCCTCTTTGCCTCCATTTTATTAGATCTGGTTTTCCCCAAATTAAAAGAAAAACTGCTCCAATTATCCCTCAGGACTGTCATGAAGTGCCCTTTTCTCGGGCAAACCTCCCCCGACGGCGGGTACATCATTATGCCAATTACTTCGCAACCCGATTACATCGTTATTTCCTTTCAGCGCCCCGGCCAACAGCCGTAGATAGAAATCTGCGGGTGTCAACACCTGTTGTACCTGCCTTTTGTGCACCTCTCATAGGCCTGACTGGGTACTTATATTAAATTTTAAACCCATGCCTCCGGGGACTGTTCCCTTCCTGTGCTCTGGTCTGTACTATAGCTGGGCTGCCCCTCTCGTTTACGAGTTGCACTGCATCAATAGGAGCTTTCTTGGCCCCCTCAAGTGGGTGTGGGTGCCGGATTTCCTTAGGTGGAATCATATGAAAACCTCTTATATGTGGATTTCCGCCAGGGTTACCGTTTTAATATGATTTATTAAAGATTATACGTTGCCTTGATTTTCTAAAAAAAAAAATCGGTAATATCCGTGGACTTATCAAAAAAGTTATAATAAAAATTGTAAAAAAAAACTTATCATTTAGACCCTGAACAATCATAACTACATATAATAAATAATATTTTAAGAAAGTGATAAATTAATGAAAATTATTGGATCAGAGAATTGTATCTAGAATTCAATTTAAATCAAATCTGTTATGAGGTTTCATTTTATTTACACATATAGTACTTCTATAAAAAAGGAAATGTCTAACAGCTAACGATTTGCAATTCTACTATAGTAGAATCCAAGTACATGATCAAAAAATATATTTTAGGCTCCCAATTTTATTCGGGAAGATATAAAAAGTAAATAGTAAAAAATGTAGAGAAATATCAAAACTAATAAGACTATGTAATCGATTACAACGAGAACCCAGACGGTCTCTAAGTCAATTGCAGCAAGACCCAGAATTTATATAAAACAAGAAGAGCTAATCACTGAGGAATCCCAGCTGACCGTCGCTGACGCCATCCTGTGTATTCCCGAGATCCAAGCGTAGGAACTGGGCCGGACGAGTCTATAGGGTAATTAATAAGAGAATGACACCGATCCAAGTCAAGATTCTAGATAGCGACACTTTGCTTATCCTTCTTGTTGTCGGAGAATACATGTTAAAGTGTTGAGTCTATTTTAAATAGCTAGAGTTAGATCAGTTTCAGTAGATAAATTAAAATTTTGAACAGCGATTAGTAGACCCAGAATAAGTAGGTTAATTCTTCAATTTTACCTACAGGACCACTTTTAAAAAATGTGTATAAAAATACTAAGAATTATTTGAACTAATTGGGAAATAATTAAAATATCATTATAATTATTCGTCAGTTTCTGATATCAATAATTTTATGCTTTGCAACAACACTGGTTCTCGTTACGACCTGGCGCTCTTCAGAGCTGGTTCCGTGCACTTAATAGGGTTCTTTCATGGAGGGCTTGTTTCCCTTAATAGAGGTAACCACCGAACAACACCTGTCGGGCTGACATTTCAGGTGGGTAGACTCAGAGTTCAAAGGTGGATTTGTTTGAGATTCTGTTTATTAATACCCTTGTGGGTTAATTCGTAAATGACGACTATCCGCACCACTGCGCCGAAATGAAAGAAATTCAAGTAAAGCTACCATTTCATTCATTTATCATTGCGATTGTGCCGTTATACGCTAGTTCTGTGGATGCACTTAAGGTAAGTGCACGTTTTTCGGTTGATGTGAAAGGACTAGGTATACCAACTTTCGTATCCGCCCACCTCCCACCTCATCGAGGTTATTTTTTTTTCGCTTCCTATCGCGGTTTATTTCTCTTCTACCTGCAATCGCATTCAGGTGCATCGCGGATTTTGTGTTATTTCAACTGCTGTGGTCGCGCTCGGTTATTGTGTGTGATCGAGAAAAACACGCGAATGAGGTGAGCTCTTCACTCACACGTGATTCCAGGTGACTTTAAGGGGTAGTAATGGAGTCGTTGGTGGTTGCGGGACAGGCCGCTGGTGATGGAGCTCCTCTGGGATACCTGCGACAGGCGATGATGATGACAACCCTCGACGCAAGAGACCTACTACTGGTAACTACAACGTTGCGGCGGGCCGCACAATAGGCCGTTTGCCTTGTCTTGTTTTATTCGCTTTGCTTTGCTTTTGTTTTCTTCGGCTGAAAAGGGAACTATTCCCTTAAATGGATCCCTCAGGAACCTGAAAGGAAATCTGTGTGTGTTCTTTTCAAATCGGAAATAAAAGAAATGCTTTTAAGCAAAGAACTTCCATCTCAAGGCGGCCACAGCCGGGTCGACGATGAGGGAACCAGACAGGGATAGAGGAGGGGGTGTCGAGGGCAAATTTCATTAATCATTTAGCGTTGAATATTGTTTCTCGAGTGGAGCCCCTCGAAAGGGGCTAGAGGATTCCCTCGAAGGAAGGTCGGTTTCTATGGTTAGCTTCTAGAAACATTTCATCTATTCTTTCTTCGAGGAAAAAACCGAACATGGAGGGAATAAGGGAATAGTGGACGGCGAAGAGTTTCCGCAAATAGTTGCAGCAGGAGCGCAGGGGGAATTAGCGCAATGAAAGTTGTGCGGAAGTATTATTACAACAGCAAGAGGCTTCATTAATAAATCGTTTTCTTCAGCTCTTCTGGGCAGGAAGAGAGCCATCCTTACATTGACAAAGTTTGCCAATGTTGCTATCTCTCGAGAATTGATAAAGAGTTTATTTTTCGTTTTATTTTTTTTTTTTTTGTAGAAAACTTTCCAATAAAATTAATTTCCCGGGAAACTTGAAATTCCCCACAATTTTCTGAACGACAAGAGGACTAAGTTTATTTCGAGGTTTTCCCCGGAAACTAAGCCACTACAACCACTTGAGCTTTTCACTACAACGTAAAAGTAGCGAAAAATTTATTTTTTTCATCTTAGACGAAAGTTCAGAAACATTTTATGCAAGTTTATCACCTGTCGAATAATTTTTGAGAACTTATGAGATTTAAAGTGTTTGTAGGAGTCCAATCGAGATTTAAAGTGTTTGTAGGAGTCCAAAAAAAACTTTTTTAATAACTTTGATATGTGTACCGTTACTGCAGGTAAGAATCATAAAAAATATTGTTCCTTAGTCGCTTTTTAGGTGATATGAACTTCCTTGAAAAATATTGGTTTATGAAATATTCAAGGAAAAAGGAGAGACCAGCGTAGAAATAGTGTTCGTAAACTACGCCGAAAATGCGATACATTTCTGGGATAAATTTCACATCTAAAATTTTAACATAAATATTATTTCATTAAAGTGATTCACTTATTTATAATGTGCATATATAGAATCTTATATTATCTTATAATATTTAAGATTAGAAAAAAAAAACTTGAACAAAAAATCTCAAAACTATTTTGAAAATACTTTCTTAGATATGGGAAAAATAATTAATCATTTTTCTAGGAATTTACAATGCCCAGGTTTTTCAAGTTTTAGTGTTCAGACAGAATTAATAAATTTAATGGATAGTGAAATTGATATATAAAGTCTGCAGAGTCGTCAGATATTTTTCATAAAGTAAATAATAATTTAAAATAAAGTAATTTTCACGCAAATCCAGTATTAAATTTTAAATAAAACATAAACTTCCGGGATAGGAAAATAAAAAGTAAAATTCTCTTTTCGGTTTTTGAATACGCTTCGTCTTTTTACATAAAACCATTTCTTGAAATTTATATCATCATAATTTGAAAATTCTAATTCCGTTGTTAGCTTGAATTTCAATACATTTAAATGCCCATAATTCGAAATGTCTTCGCAGTTTAGGACCCGCAAATGCACAAACTTCCACAAACCCTAAAAAACCTCTAATGGCGCAATGAAATAAAAAAGAAGATCCAGAGGAAGGCGAAAAAGTGGCAACGACTTTGCCAATTTAATTTTCACCGATGGCGGCGGCGGCGGAGTCTCTGCGTAAAGTAACATTTTATCTTTTCGACGAAAAGACGCGAAATATTTTAATTATTCATGCGAGGAGCTACTGGGGGGGTTGAACACATCGACGCTGTATACGAGGGAGGGGCCCGAAACCACTCCTGGGATATCACACTGGAATTTAGCGCTTTAACATTCCATAAAAGAATGCTCCCATGCCGCCGTGCTGCGTGAAACGCTCGACCCCACATCCCCCGCAGACTCGCGATAATACGCTTAGATGAAAAATTAAAAAGGAACGAAGGACATCCACAATCTACACATTCGGTACGAATGTAGGTTGTCCCGGAAAACCCGTCCTCGTCCCGGGAAAGGTGCAAGCAGGTGCTCAGTCGGAAGTGGTTTCAATTCACTCGACTGGCGGATCCCGGTTTTTACCAGATCCTCCCACCGAACCGGAAGAACACGCCGCCCCCTCGGAGCTAAAAAGGTACGAATGCCCGTTCCATCCTGGCATCATCCCGGCCAGGAATAGACTGTTCCTGTTGGTAGCAAATAAAGTAAACAGGATGCCAGTTGTATTCATTTGTGGCGCTTTTTCTGCAAGATGAATGCGTGGAAATTTATGTTTTCCTGCAGTACGGGTTCACCGCCGCCATTCCCAGGGTTCTTTTCCTTTGAAAACGACAACGACGATGATGAAGACGGGGACAACGACTACATCGGACTCCACAGGGGAGCAGACGCGTGTGACCCGATTTACTGCGAAAATATGAAATTAAAGAATGACTCAGCTTCGGTCTGGGTTGCGCCCAAAATTCCCCGCAAGACAAATTTTACGAATTATTTGTTCACTCCTTTTTTCTTTCGGTATTTTTTTCTTTCTTTTTCAACACGATGACGATTTTTACCTCATCTTTTAGTCGAGACTGAGAAATTTCTAATTATAGGAAGTAAGTAATTAAAACGCGGTAAATGAGACAGAAAACATAAACAATTGTATATGAAATCTACTTAAAAAAGAAACGTTTGAATTCTCCTGCGATTAATTTAAATACGATTTTAAAAAGAACTCTTCTGCATTTAAAAAATTTAAAAAGGTTTATAGTAATTTTTTAGATCAAATAATTACTTTAAATTTTTTATTTTTCAAAGTAAATTTTGCAATTTTGATATGAATAAGGATCTGAATTCATTTATTTCCCTATTTTATATTTTGATTAATTTTTTATCTACATAATGCGAAATTTGATGGAATACTATGAACAAATATTCAAAAATTACTTAAAGATTAAGATTGTGAGTGAATTAAAACAATAACAAATTAAAAATAATATGATCGACAAGTTGAAAAAAAAAAATAAATAAAACGTTTTTCTACTAAATTAAAATTTGTAGGTTTCTTTTTTCGTCTAAATATTAGAAAAATAATTGAAGTTCTTGATAGAAATAAACAAACATCATCTTATAACTTTCTACCTTTGATTTTGTGCTACCAAATTTAACTTAAAACATGTTCCTGTTGTGTTTATAGAGATTTAAATGAAAAAAAGTAGATTAATTATAATAACTAAGGATTTCTGGATTGTCCCCCACTCTTAAGAGCTAATGAATGCAGACGTTTTAATTACATATAATCAAGAATTTTTAAAAAAATTTCAATATTATCCTATTGCAAAAATCTGTATAACTTAAAAAGGGCTACTATTAAATAGTGTTACTTAGATAAATTTATTAATCAATAGCGTTCTTATCTATTTGTAAGGAATATCACAGAATTTCAGAATCATAAAAATTGGAAAATCAAATTTTTTAAAATATTAGAAACAAAGAAGAACAGTCTTTGAGGACACAAAAATACATTTACAGTTTTTATTTATCCTAATTCTAAAGATGCCTTACCTTTTTTTTAAATATTCTATAAAGTAAATAAATATGAATTGAAAAGTTTTTGGAATATGTGGCATTTGTTCACATTTAATTCTATAACTCTGTTTTGTTGATTCTGTCGTAGTGAAGTAAAAATCCCTCTTAAATGATTTCAATTAAAGAATATAAAGTTAGAATAAAAAAAATTTAATACGTTAAAATGCAATAAATTAACCACAGGTTCTTATTTATTGCAAAATTATGAACTTGAGGGTATGACTCAGCTTCGTTCCGGATTCTGCCCGTAAAATCCAGCAAAAGAAATATTTTAGACTTTCATATTATTTATTTTTTAAGCAGTAGTAGTTTTTGTTTCTGTTTTCCTGTTTTCAATTACCGCCATGGTTGGCATGAATTTTATGGTCGGAGCACTTTTGGTTGCACCATGAATGTTTTAAGGACATCTTGAGGTCCTTGGGAATTGCGGGACACGGGACGTCGGACGCGCGCTAACATGCACTTAAAGTGCTCGAAGGTGAACAGGAAAAATTACGAAATTGTTATTGATCTACGTGACCAATTTCGGCGGACGGTTGTTCCACTTTTCACATGTCTGAAGTCGCAGGAAGCGAATAATTTTCATTGTGATTATTGGCTTGAACGGCGGTAGCGGTGGTACCGTGCCGAAGGACGATTGTTGTTATTTTGGTTAGTATGTCTGGCTGTTTTGTACCCTGTTGTCAGGCATGTGGAGTATTCTTCTGCAGCACGAGGCGATGTATAATTTTATGGGTATCGTTCAAGCCTTCGATGGGTATTCGTGAGCTACTACAGCGGGGAAAAAGAAATAACCCACTAGATACACAGCCAAGTTGTAAAAGGTTCGCCTTAATGGCCAGAAGGTTCCGGGTACCCAGGGAAACCGCCGAAGATGCTCCAACAATGCCCCATCGTATACTACCAAAACGGAGCAGAGCAAGGGCTCTAAGTTTACATTTGTGCAAGACAGCAGGAAATTAAGTCGTAATATTTCGATTTTTATGTTTTGCCTGATGTCTCCATTTTTTATGTCTTGTCTTGTATTTTCTTCGGGAGCTAAATGAACAGGGACATGCCATCCCCGGGCTGCACCATCTGGGACAAGCTGCAAAACCCTTTATAGAGGCACTACAAATGGGCTTTATGTTGGGCGTATTAATTTGGACAGTGATTGCAATTTTTTGTACAGGAAGTCGTTTTATTCATTACCCAAATCAAAACTGAAATTTCTCATTACATTTTTGTTTTATTCTTTGGATAAAGAGAAAGGAGACGCTGTCCCTTTTCTCATTAAAACATCATTTGTAGATGAATTGCTTCTTTAACTTAAAACGTGTATATTTCCTTTTTAACTTTTACCAAAAAACATCGAATAATTGAGACTGGAATATAAATGAATATATAAATACCTTAATACAAAGGCTAGACCATGTTGACTCTAGTACATGCATTCTCTGTAGCCGTCGTGGTTTTACCAGGCAGTTCGTAATGAAGTCGGTTCGAGCTCTTGAGAGAATCAATCCTTCTACTCTAGCCACGGCTCTCTAGTAAATAAGATCGCCAGAGCTAGTGAATTATGGGCTGAAAACTTATTAAGACCAGGTAGTCTCCGGGGAAGAGATGCTCGCTGGTTGCTATATAAAATAGTGATCTAGCTACTTCATGATTACTTCAGAGATGACCATGGAAGATTAAACACTTCGAAAGTATACCGCTGGATAGGTTGCTCAACCAGATTCTGTAATTGGCCATCAATCTGTAAACTAGAAAATATAATACAATATAGTCACATGCTGAATACAAAGGGTTTTAATTTTAAACACATGACTAAAATCATAGGATAACTTATACCTACTTTTATAAGTGTATTAAAATTTATGCAATAGAAGGCTTCTTCTCTAATACTTTTAACTCTTTCATAAAATTAGGGAATAAGCTGACGGCGGCAGGGATAAGCAGTCACGTGGAAATTATTGCAATCACTCTTTCTTTTCCAGGGACAGTGACATGAAAAAGGTTGGGGATCTTTTTTAGGACCAGGGGGAAGAGGAGGGGTGGGGATCAAATTACGCTAAGTAAGTTTTTGCTAAGCCAACCGTTCCGAGAGGCTCCAAGAAACCATCACGGTATATCTATGCCTTTGTGACAGGACATGTACAATCATCAAAAATTCTTGGCAACTTTGAGAGTTAAAGGGTATAGAAGAAGCCTAGAAGAAATGTCGGATGGAAGAGTAGGTCCAATCCTGCCATCTGGCTGGGATCTTTTTATGTGCCTACTTAGACGTTGCGTATATACAGGGTAAGTATTAAAGGTAAACTGATCCAAAAAAAAGCCAATAAGGAGTGACATTATCCCTCCTGACGTTGTCGAATGAAATGTTTATTGATGTTCAAGCGAAAATAAAATAAAGTCGTTTTGACTGGCGGGTCCTGTTCCGGTATGACATCCCGACCATTTTCGAACCCTAATTCCATCGGTCCGATAGCCCCAAACTCTAATCTCCCGCTCTTTTGTTTTTCTGTATGATACGGTTGAAATTGTCCACAAATTTACATATCCATTCGCACATACAAGTGGAACACTAAAATACTTTTACTTGCCGTTTGATTTGATGGTGTCCCATAAAATTTCATCCCATCCAAATAAAACGACTAGGAAAGGGAACAACGGGAACACGGGGCTAAATTCCTTTGCAGTTACCTAAGTTGTCAGCCTGTACCACCGCAGGGTAAAGGTGTTGTCACCTTTCCTTCTTGTTTCGACCTAGGGTCCCACTCATCAGTCATCCATTTCTAAGTAACTGCTGAAGATATATCACCACCGTCACTCCTCTTTTTAAGAAAAGTGAGTGACTTTGGTGTTTCTTTTCTTTTTTCTTGCTTCTTTTTATGTTACCTTATTTTGCAGGGTTGGGTCTCCAGTCTAAAAGCACCCCTGGTGCCGGTACCTGTGCCTATTGAAATTCATTTGGGGGTCTACTTGAAGAAAAGGTGAAGGAAACACGCTTTAGACATTTTCTTCACGTTTTTACACCCCCTC
The DNA here is from genome assembly GCA_001932985.1 of Proctacanthus coquilletti. Classification (NCBI taxonomy): domain Eukaryota; kingdom Metazoa; phylum Arthropoda; class Insecta; order Diptera; family Asilidae; genus Proctacanthus; species Proctacanthus coquilletti. The sequence continues at coordinate 31,960 of MNCL01000031.1, read as the reverse complement.
AACAGGAGGATTAGTAGGCTACTGTAGTGAGATAGAAAACAAGCGGATAGAGGCAGAAGAAGTAGATGCTAGATTTAAAGAATCTCTGGTTTCACTAGTAACGTCTTTCGTGAAGGTTAAGGCTGTCGAGGGAGACTTGTTATTCTGTAAGAAACACTGAAAATCAAGTGAAAGTGAGTGGCGGATTGTATATGAATGTGTGGCAGGAGTAAGTCGCCCTTGTGCCCTTTTCTTCTTCGCATACTAGAAAACTTTTAATTGGACACGATTCCACGAAAACTCCACTCGCTCGACTATAATTGCCCCTTCGTCCCCCATCCTACGCTTTCATGGTCGAAGAAAAGGAAAATGTTTGGATGCGCCTTAATTCTCGTGATTAATTGGCGTAATTCTTTTCGTTTACCGCTATCTTGATACTTTCTCGAAAGTTGCCAAGATTCCAAATTTCTTCAAACTCCACGCTACCACCACTTGATTACATCGCACAGCAACCACTTGAGAGGGCATTCTTGAGGCTAAGAAGTCAACCACTAAATCTTAACTCTGAACAGATTTCTTTTTTGCTTATCACTTAAAAACTTCAAAAAACTTTCCCTGACTAAGTGAAGCAAAGCAAACTCCCATCTCTATCTTTTAGTAATTCCCTTAAGAAACAATGCAAACAAAATAGCCCTTCCGCTCCCAGTCGAAGGGTGACCACCATTGGTTCAATATTGCAAGAGGGGGAAGCATTAAAAAACAGAAAATCGACCTAATGGCGTTAATTAACTACCCAATTAATGTGTTCTGTGTGAAATCAAACGGACTAATAGCGTGGTTTTCTGCGGACCCTGTTCATCAATGCCCGCTAAATAATCACCTGCAACTCCTTTCTACATGCCTCTATCTACATAAGTAAGTGTATACTACCAGTGATTTTCTAAATAACATCACCCGCTTCTATCGCCTGTACTCTACATTGTCTGTGTACCTGTAGTAAATGTTCTGGCAGGTAACTTTTACGCAACCTGTCCAGGTGATGTACGACATTTTCTAGTACAGTGACCACTTTGATTGGAGGCGCTCACGAAAAAGCGCCCTTACAGCCAAATCTGGACGACGGCATTAGTCCACTTTTAAGTGGATTACGCCCGTAAGCGAAGGATTTATGTTAATTTTTTCTTTTCTCGTTTCATTTGTTCACCTGTTTCCTCCCACTTTTCGCGTTTCTTCTTCTCGTCCTCTATTCACACGAAGCTCAGATGACCACACTGAAAAATTTTCTCGTTACCTTTTCTTTAGGGAATAAAACTTAAGGTGGACTTTCTGTAAATTTATAGAATGTTTAATGAAAGTGGATTATTACATAAAATGAGGGATTAAGGTCCTTATATTTGAGAAGATATGCATATTATTATTTAATAGCGTTCTGTGTCGAGATTTAAAATACTGTGAATCTTTAGGAGCAAAAAGAACGTAGAACGTGGGTAAACTGTTGCCTTAGTCATATATCACCTTCACCTTCAAAACAAATACTTCCTAATCCTTCCCATGAAATACAGAATTAGCACCTGGCCAGCCCCCAAGAGATTTGTATCCTACATTTGGTTCACCTTGATTTATTTACCCAACCCGAAGAAGCTCAAAAACTAATCCCTAGCATGGTTAGAGTGGAAAACCTTTAATACCATCCACAGGGACAAGACGAGAGTGGCTGCCGGGGATTTGGGTTAGAGAAGGGAGGTTGGCGAACCTAATAAGTGGTCGAGGACAAGCACGATTTTCATATCGAGGGATAATTAGACCAAGGAAAAAAAAAAGACCGCCGCCAGACCCTCGGTTCAAAGTGAAACCATCTGTTCGGGGTCATTACTAGGGTTCCCAGTGACAGATTCATTTAATAAGTTGATCCGTTCCCATGACCCGTCCGCCAACACTTAATCAAAGGCAATTCAGCCACCCCTCCGTCCCTTTGTTCTTTGACTCGCAAAAAGAGAGGAAGGGTAAAAATTACAGGACTCTTCATAATAAGGCCACAAACTTATCCCGTCACCCAGTTCATCATCGTTGCAGGGAGTACAGTTGATCCGAGACCATGAAGGGCCTTTGTCTGTCGCACAAAGGAGAAAGAAATCCTTCCTGCTTCCCGTTCTGCCCGCCCTCTGCTGACGGGAACGGTTGAAATGACAGAAACATATTTTCTCATTAACATCACATCGTGCACCCATAGAAGCTTTGTCATTAAATCGGAAATAGCGTCCCGTTTCAGGATCGGAAGGATGATGATGGAGCCCCAAGGACTCCAAGGAACAAGACGGCGACAGACACCTCAAGACGAAAATCTGAGACAAAGCCGATGAACGATTCTCGCACTCTCGCGGAATCCAATTAAGAGGGATGATGAGATAAGAGCGTATCAGGTGTCATGAGAGTACGTGTTCCCATCTCCTGCCCCGGTACCTACCGGGACCGTCCTAGCCAACGGGGTCGTCGGGCGGCATATGCCGTCAGTTTGGCGGTTAATAAAGTGTCAGGGATATTCTGCGGTTCAGCGAGTCCTCACAGGATGGCAGCTGAATCGCATTAGACGCTGCTAGGCTTAAAACCCACTCCGTCCTTCATCTTAGGATGGAATTCGAGAAGGGAATTTTCATTCCCTGTTTTGCCCGAAGGATTTTTGAATGGCACCCGTGGAGTTTCTAAGGAGCGGACGTTGTGGATGTAGGGGTTGGCCGACCGCTGAAAAGCATCCCCTGACAAGGGTTAATTGCTCCTGAATGAAAATTTGATGCCTCTTGTCTCCCGGAACTAGAAAGCACCCAGATCGGGAAGAAAATATGATCTCCGGTGTCACCCAGCCTGCTCCCGTTGGAGATTAATTGTTTTTCCTACAATATTTACCGGAAGCGCAGAATGAAGTGATTTTGAGGTAGTACCCAACGTGGGCTCCCGTTAATTGTTTTTTAAGCGCCCACTGCTCCCGCATTGTACTAAATTTTCGTAAACATCTTCATTGGGGACTGAAGTGACTAATAACGGTACTTTACGGGATGGGGATTGCGAAGTTCAAATACTTGCTGTTAGAAAAATCTACATTCAACGTAATTCCATTTAATTTAGTAAACTTGCTCTCGTATAGTTAAAAAGTTTTGGACAAATATAACTTCGTATTTCTGTACATCAATTTAACTTTTTGAATTAAATTTTTTAAAGATATACCGAAAGAAAATTATTTTGAATTTTATTTGTAAATAGATCAGTTGAGTACTTTAGTGCCTGCAAAAGATTTTTCTGTAGTGAATTTTACTTAATGCGACGAAAGAAAACTATAATTGTTAAAAAATGGGATGAAAATCGCATGTTTAAAATTCAATTCCGAGAGCTAAAATCGCTTGCACAAAAAAAGGTTTAGTGTTGTAAGAAGCTCTCTGCATCCACTTCCATTTGGCGGACCTCAAAGGGTCCCTCAAGGGGACCTATGTTTTTTTGGGATTAAAATCTCAACTTTTCTGGACCCCGCCAAGACCCTAGGTCTCAGAAAATAAATTTTTCGCGAATTGGATCAAAACTGTCCATGTTCGAGCCAAAAAACCTATGATTTCAACTTTTTTCGAAAAAATAACAACACCTATAAGTTCTGTTTTCCACTTTTGAACTGTTTATGGATCGTCTTCAATGGATTAATAAATTAAATAAAAGTGGTAAAATGTTATGATGTGTAAAGGAACTTTACTTTTAGCAGAACAGTGGCTATTCTCACTGAGTTTTTTGTTCTTTTGGAATGTAAATTTTCCAAATATTTATTATAATATGCATTTAAATTTCGAGTATTTTTTTATTAAATACATACTTAAAAAAATTATAACAGAATATTGATCTTTTTAATTCACTTTGGCAAATCAAAAATGGAGGTATAATAATATTACATTAGTAATTTATGTACGTATGAACGAAAAGTATAATTTTCGAAATGAATAAAATATGGTTGCACGTTGTATGATAATGAATTAGATGCTGCTTTCTTACCAAAACTAAATAAATAAAATGAAATAAATATTTTTAACACTTTAACTCCTTTATTTGAGGACTATATATTTATAAAAAAGAAATAATATTTAATTGTATGCCAAAAAAAGGGGTGCAGGATAGCCTTTCCACGGAACCATTAAATAATTAAAAAACATAATTCTAACACCCCTTTTTTCCACTTTCAGTTAAAACATTATATCGAAAACAAAAAGAATGTGAAAATGTGAATTTATAATATTACACAGTGAAAAATAATTATAAAAATTCAAATCAAAAATTATCACACCTGTGCAAGACTTTTGTGTATGTATTTAATTTTCTACAATAAAATTAAAAAGAAAAAAAAAATGTGATTACCGACAGCAGGTAGAGTATAACCCATTAAAAAAATAAAATAAAATGCTACGCAACCAGACAAAATCTGGACACCTGAATGGATTTAACTGACCACCCAAGGCGAGAGTTGCATCTATTTTCATCTTCTAACATACTTACTTACTCGTGTTCTGTACGTAGATGTGTTTGTGCTACCACTGTGTGCTGTGCGCGAGCTAAAAATGTCTAAAGAACCTTTCAGAATTTTCACGGCACGAAACTCATAGAGGATTATATCAGAGCACGGTGCAAACTTCTGGCAGGAGCACTTAATTCCAGTCGGTAAGTACAGTACAAGTCCTTGAGACATTTACTACCTACTTATTCATTAAAACTTTAGCGCTGTTACCGTTTTTCGTTTCTTTCGAGTAGCGCTAAAACTTTGATCGTAGATTGTAAGTCGTTCCGTATTTTTTTCAGTAGACCTTCTTTTTTTTTTTAGAAAAAAAAAAATTGAATGAGACAATAATGCGAAATTTAAACAATTCAAATTAGCGGAAAAAAAACGAAAGAAAAGGGACGTGGCGACAGTTAAAAAATATACATAAAAGGAAACTTTGAAACCTCTTTTATTCTTTTACCGAAGCCGAACCTTACGAACCCTACAATGGCATGTAAATTAATTCCGTAAAACTCGTTTCACTGTACAGTCAAAGAGTAGCTACAAAAAAAAAAGGAAAAAAAAATTTCCCGACGGATTCCTTCTAGTCGACATGGATGCCTAGGTGAACAAAAAAAAAAAAATTGAATGAAAATACTTCAGGAGAAGGTTTGAGATATTCTAGGTGTCATGGGAAGTGGGTTCTTTCTTCCACGAAAGCCGTGACAGGAGGTTATTTAGTGGCGGATGAGGCGTCCTTTGCATAATATATCAATTTCGCACTTATTCAGATGCGGGCTGGGATGAATACCGCATAGATACCAAGGGTAAAATCCACCGGACGACACAAAAGACAATATGTGACCATTTTTGTCTCGAAAAGGGTGGACAATTTGTGAAATTTTATGCAAAACTCAATTCTCTCGAGGGATTTACTATTTCCAGGTCTTATAAAAAGGGGAGAAAACCATTCAAACAGATGGAAATTAATGGTTTCTGCTTTTCTAACTCTTTTGTATATTAAAAATAGGGTTAATCAAAAATTAATCTAGCTTAGAACTGCTTTGTTACTAAATAAAGCCTTACAATTTGTTCTCATTAATTAGTGAAAGCAAAGTTTTACTAAAGTATAGTAGAATTTCTTCGTATAATGTAAAATTCTCAATAAAATAAATTAATTAAATTATATGTTTTTAGAGAAACGAAATGGTGCGATTCCATAACACTTTAACCCCTTTTTACGCCTTTTTTTATTGATTTTTATTTATTTTAACGCTATCAAACTAAACTCAAAGTTAGGAAAAAGTCCGTAATTTAAGAAAACTTAAGTGCTTTTTACGCGAATTCTATTTACGCGTATTTTTTAGGAACGTATCTATTGCGTAAAAAGAGATTTGGGTACACAGTGTATAATTTTGGGTTTTTGAAAAATTTAGAAAACCAAAATATCCCCTTTTGTGTCTGGTTCCAAAAATGTTTTCAGTTATAATTTGATAGGAACTCTCTTTATACATCCCGTTCTGTAAAGAACAAAAAATGGATTCGCCAAGGGCTTTCTAAAAGAAAAAATTAACAATTTTTACCCTTTTATTTCAATCGGGGCTTATAAAAAAAACTTTATCCTTTTAAAATAAATTCACTAAAAATTAGTAATCCTATTTTCTTTAAACATTTTGTAATTTTATTTTTGTAAATCTCTCAAATATAATCGAAATAATCTAAACTCATTGGAATATTTTTGGACAATTCCAAAATGATTTAAATTGTGTAACAAATTAACCCGCTGTTACTCGGGGATTCACACTCATAACAAAATAATAATTGATCACTCATAACAAAATAATATCGATGAAAATTGTGAACAAATATGCATATGATTTCAGTTATCGGACTAAAATCACAATAACTCGCCCCTTTTACCATATTCGCACCAAAAGGCCCTTGAGATTAACATAACCGCCAATTTACGTGCTACTAAATAATTAACAGACTTCGGGGCAGCAATAATTTCATTTTCTGCTATTTTTTTTTTTTTTTTTAGAAATACATTTCGAAGTAAAATTGCAAAGCTAACATAGGACAGTTCTGTAATTGCTGTCCTCCGCGTTCCAATGGCATTTCGCTGATATAGAAATTGGAAAATTGCCCCAAAAGCTGTCATTTAACACATCAATTTCCTTGATGGTGGCTCGGCCATGGCTTGATTGCCAATTGAGTTCTTAGAACCCTACGGGGGAGCCCTTCGTACCCAGACCCAGGTCCGTCCGGGCCGGCCGGCAGCTTGTTCGTCCGTTCTCCCCGTCGTGGCACTATTTACTCCTAAGGTTCCTTACATTAAAGTCGAAAATTCAGGCAATAGACCATTTGTCTCCCCGAGACCTCGTCTTATTCTTCGTTGACGACTAAGACGCTCCTTACAGATAAGGAGCGGGTCTTATATACCCCTGACGACGACAGCGATGTTGACGAGTAGAAAAGGACGAAGATCAAATAAAAAAAAGAAAAAGATAGGCAAAAAAATAATAGAGGCGAAAAGTCCTTCGAATAGTGGGCGGAAAGGACAGTCGAAGAAAATGTAGGGGAAAATAAGCCCGAGCTCGAGAGTATGGCACAGTTCCAGGTTGCATGCTGAAATGGAAATTAAAGCACCATTGATGTAAGATAAGGCTTAGCACATCGTCTCTAGGCCAGAGAGGGAGCCACCAGTCCAGTTTCCTATACCCGACACTAGAGGGCAAAAGAGACTAAAATACAAATCCGGGTATGGCGAAGTGCATAAGCCCTAGCATAATTTAATTCTAATGTGTCTGTCTGTTTTGCTTTATGTTAAGAAAACTACGAAATCACTTGGCCGGGTCTAGCTTCTGGTCGGGGGTCTGCCAGAAGTTCCTGGCGGGAGTGGGAGGAAGGCTTTCAAGAGAGCATGATATCTAACTGATGGGCCCCGCCCTGGTCCCTAATGAAATGCAGCAGGCCGATGTTAATGAGAATGTAAATTTGTCAGTAAATTCCTTTTGGCGTGGTTAATCCGTCCCGGCGTTCTTCCGAGCAGACCCATCAAGGCCCACTAGAATTCACTACCAGACCGCGTCGCGCGGATCTAGTGCGTTGTAATTAGTCCATGATAGCTAGCCCCTGTACGTGCGCCTGTTCCGGAAATGTTAATTCTGTTGTTTATATTGCAGTCCAGGAGTCCTTGGAATCATGACTTCAACAAAATTAAGGATTCCTGGAAAATAGCAACACAGATAGTTGTGGGTGGAGCTAAATTGCTGAAATAAATTGCAAATAAAAATACTGTTTCTTCCAGAATAACTTTTTCTGGCAATCAGAAAAAAAACGTTAGTTTTATGTTTAAGGAAATAAATGTGATGTGGTACATATAAATAAATAACATTGTAATATTTATCTTCCAAGTTAAATTAACTGATATAGTTTATCTTCGTCACTTCTAGACATACCTCATATAAAAATATATTATTTTATAAAGTGCGGAAATTTCACTGCGGCAGTCTCACTCACTGATGACTTCAATGAAAAATGTTCGTATCCACCAGAAAAAAAGTGATCGTTCATTTAATTTTTCTTGTATTTTCTCGAATAAAAACTCTCCCTATAAATGAGCTATTTTCGGGGTGTCTAGAAACATCCCTTAAAAAATCCAGTGCTATTAATATTTAGCTTTAAGGGAATTTATACGACACTATAAGACTTCGACGCCATGTCCTCTAACGATACTGTGTTTTTACGTTACAGTTTACTTACCGAGGAGGATCCTTACCGAAGGCAAACTTTTAGTGTCACTAAATTGCAAAGAAAACCTCTCGAAGAAAACTTTGTATCGTCCTGCCTACTTTTCCTGGCTTCTAGGGTAAAAAAGTCAATCGAAGCCCGATGGGCATCATCGATAAAAAATTGCTTCAACTTTTTTCAACGCTGTGTTCTAGGTGGCTATGGTTGCGAGAATCCGTGAATAAGGGAACAAAATTACAGTTTCACATCTTAGCCCATCAAGTTTTTTGGGAAATGGAAGTGAAAATAGGGAAAATTCAAAAAGTTGAAATTAAAGCTGCTTATGCACCCTAGAAATATAAATCTATTTGGAAATACTCTACTAAATTTGAGGGGTATAGAACTATTCAGTAGTTTCTCCTTTTTTGCAATATGAATTAAAATAAATTGCAATATTTCAAAAACCATTAAATTAATCCTGGTGGGATTTAAATGAGAACACATTTTGTGTTTACTTGTGTGATTAAGATGAACACTTTGTTAGCCAGGTTACTAGAGCATTGAGTGAGCAAACTTTCCTTTGCTGATTCAAATCCCAAGATGGGTAGAACCATCTTTTAAATAAATGTGAAAGAATCGACGTTAGAAGGTAAATAATAATTGTTATAAAAGGTCGACACTTTAGCATTTTACTAGGGATGTAACGCCCATTAATTTCTAGAATTTATTTTTCCTGCACTGCTTAAAAATTCCCTGTATTAAAAACTTTTTTTAATGGGTTTAAAAAAATAATAAAAACACTCCCACTCCCAAGTTGTATAATCCACTTTTTCATAATTTATGTTCAAGCTCCATTTTCCAAACGACGACAGGCAACTATAACCCCTCCTAGCATAAAGCTAAAATATTTCGGCAACATATTTCCTTATTTCATTAACCTCTCACCAAAAATAATTTACAATAACTAATGGCTGCTTCCGAAAATCGCACCCCAGGCTATCTCGAGCTGCTTCGAATTTATAGCACAATCTGTGCCCGGTCTGCAGAACTACTCCTAATAACAGTCTAGACTCACACTTACCCCCTCCGTAAGGATCGTTGTTGCAACAAATAAGTCGACGGGCAGGTCTATTACCCGCTCGAGTTATGCTATGTTTATCAAAAATTGTGCCGCTTCGCTAGTTAGAATTTTTCATGGAGTCCCACAAGGTGGAGACTTGGCTCCTTGACTCGTGCGAACTATTACCGAGCGTAAGGATTCGCGGCATTCTAGCCACCACTTGAATGGGTTCAGAAGAAGGGTTTTGATGATGGATGAGGGTAAATGGACTGGCCACCCTTCCCTTCCCTACCCCCTTGTTTCATCCCTTTGTCTTCCCGGGGTATGATGTTCAAAATATTGCTGTTGCTGGCGATGGCGCGGCAATCGATAAAGAAAGAGCATTTTTGCTTTGTGCGAGCGGAAAGAACACATCGCTATCAATTCGGGATTATGAGCCTACCGTTACTAGCCCTAGATCCTATCCTTATTCCTTAGAGTAGTCACTCTGGTGAAGTGGGAAGTGGGGGAGATGCGGGAGGAATATACGTTCCCTTGTAAGTGCGTGAGCGAACGGGACCTTGACAAAGGACGAATTCGTTTGTTTCAACTTCAAGGGAGAAAAAAAATAAAGCAATTATCCTTGAAATTTTCGGTTTTTTTTCGTGTGCCAAAGGAAGGAAGAAATCCCTAGGACACACACCGGGCGAATCATGTGAGAGCCACAAAATTTTCCTATAAATATTTTTTATTGCGCCGGAATCCGTTCCGCCTCCCTTTCCCCATTTCCTGCTTTATCCTTCCTTGAAAAGCTAAATAGACGGTAGATATTCTTGTACTAGGATATTGTGTACTGACTGTCCAGACACCCGGCGCGGCACGACGGTCCCATAATCGATTTTTCTTCTTACTGTTGGACACCTAAGCGCGGAGGACACCTCTAGCACCCACTTTCGTCCCCATCCATTTCCCACACCTTAGACGTCTTGTCTTGTTGTTGGTCTCCAGCATGTAGCTGAACTAGGAAGACAAACATACAAACATACGTAGAATTGGAGAATCGGGCTATTGATCGCTTTTCTGTTGTATATTTTCTAGAGCAGTAGTGGGTTCCGCCTTCTTTTTCAAGGATATCGCCCGCTGTCAGATTTCGTTGGGAACACCATAAAAATACGGAAACATTCCTCGCAGATACCTGTAATGGCGCTAATGAGCTCCACTCGATCAAGTCCTCCCCTCTCCACCAGGTAAGCAGAAGGTTTCTTGCGAGGTTCATTGCATATAAATGTTTTCTGTAAACACTTCGTATTCCCAGGCAGGATTTCGAAGTGGGGTAACCACATCTGAAATATTTAAAAAGAGATATTTTTTTTATCTTTCCTCCGGGGAGTCCTTTTAAACACTTTATAAATCCTACGATTTATCTCACTTTGTCTTTCATATATCACATTGATTATATCAATTAGAAAATCAGTAGGAGAAATATATCACATTAACGAAAAATTAAAAGTCAATCTTACTACAATTTAAAAATTCAGAAGCATTCCTCGTAATCAATTAAATCAATGATACTTTTTTAGAAATGCCTTAAAAATGTTTGAAAAAACATTTCGACAATTTTATATCATGTTTTATCTAAAACAGAACATCTTAAAATTGTTATATAAAAAATTCGAATAATGGTGTGGTATTTGTGGTACAATTTTAAATTTTTATTTCAGAAAAATGTATTTAAGTGAATTGTTATTTGGTATAATATGAGATATTTAATTTAATGAGTATTTTGTAATTTCCTGGATTGTTAAGTGCGAAAATTAATCCATAAATTTTAATGCTACACACTACTCCCCGGCATTAGGTGGGAATATAAATCAACTAAATCTATAATTAATTAATTGAACTCAATAATGGCACTTCAATTGCAAATTGCCTAATTGCAGATAACAAATTAAAACCGATTTCAATTAATTTCTGATTATTAAAGTGTTTATGACAATTTAAAAAAGCATAAATTATTTTGTTTTAGGATTTAAAATCTTATACAAAATAAATATAAATCTGGAGAATATCCAAAAAGTATAACCTCTAAGTTTTAAGGTATTAAGGTATCAACTTGGTCTTATGTTCAAAAAAATAAAAATAAAAAGCATTCATTGCTTTTACGGGCGTTGAACACCTTTCATACTACCGGAGGTACACGAGAGCCGTTCTTCAATTACGGGCATACTTACGTTCTCCATTATTAAAGAAATAAAAGTTTCAAAAAATTCCCCCGAAAAAAAGGTTGAGCTATTACATTCCCGGGAATGTCGTGTCATCCAGTTTTCGACAAAATTCCTGAAACAAACGAATAAAAAGCCACAGTGGCGTTTTTATGCCTACACCCGAGCCGACATCCAACAACTGAAATTTCCGGCTCTCATTAAAAAGTTTATCTTTGGCACCAATAAAAAATGAAAAATGAAAAAAGATAGAGTAAAAGAAAAAATAAACGAAGAATACCCGGAAAATAGTTGGGAAAAGTTCCATTCAGGAAAATGAAATTCAGCAATCCACTCTCGAGGGCTAAATATAAACTTTTCAGTTCTCTCACCTGGAGGATCATAGTTAACCACTTGAATTTTGGGAAATATTCGGGCTTCCTCATTCCCATTAACACCAGGGCTGCGGGAGTAGACCGCAGGTGGAACGTGGAATACACGTCTGTACGTTCTGTGCGTAAAAGTGATAGCGCCTATCTCTTTGGCCTATCGATTTTCCTCACCATCCTCCGGCACAATAGTCGAAAAGCCTTCAAGCAATGAGTATGAGGGATTGATGGCGATTTCGCGGTGGAGTACTACAATAAATCATTCCCATTTTGCCTGGCCTAAGCCGTGCGGTCAAATATCTGGCTCATAAACTGACCCGGATCAGACTCTAAACCTGGCAAAGTTTTCTTTAAAACGAAATTACCCTATACACGCTATTTCTTTATAATCCCCCAAAAGGAATGTGATTTATCTTTGAAATTTTGAATATCCCATAACAAAGCCATGAAGATATGTTTTTCGCACCTCACAAGAATGGTTGTATTTTACATAAGTTTATATGTTTGTGTGTATGTAGAGACCAAATTGATGGACCAATTTTCATGATTTAGGTTTCAATTTATTTATATTTTTCTTAAAAATGATATAAGATATATATATTTTTTTTTGATGAAGAAAAAAAAATCTGCTAAGAAAGTTATATTTGAAAATTAATATTTCAATATGCCTTGAAAAGGGTATTCTATTTATTAAACGACCTGAAGATTGAAATAACAGGGGTATAAATATTTTTGTAAAATCGAATTTATTTTCAATCTTTTCAATCATTTTTCTATTAAGGTTTTCATTTTTTAGGGTGCTATATCCCTTTTTTTTTGAAACTACTTTATGAAAACAATAAGCTATTATATTATAAGTTCTACAATCGTTTTAAAAATTATAACATTAATCAGAATGGAATTCTAGATGATTCATTCTAGATGGACAAAAAATGCTAACCTAAAGATTACTTGATATAAAATTTAAACGTAGGTATATTATTTTAGATTTTCGAAAATTTAGTTTCAATTATTCGATTATATACCGCACAGATTCAAAAAGATGATTATGATGTTATTCTTATTTTAGAAAATATATATTTAAATTAAAGTTATAAAGATAAAATTATCTAAGTTAAATCACATATGGATTTTGAGCTAAAATTGTATGTAATTTAATTCTATAGTTTCCTTAATTTAAATTTTCTTCTTTTTATATGTTAGACAAAATTAAAAATCTTAAAAGGAAATCTAATATATATATAATACCTTTTATGTAAATGTATAGAGTAAATAGGTTGTTTAATTTACCCTTTACGTGTATACTTCAGATTTGTTTTAATATTCGAACGATAAGGACTTTCGTCCTTAGTGGATGTCATTAAATACATTACACGTCTACCGTAAAATTGCCGAACGTTGAACCACACGCCGACCGCATATCCACCACTTTTATTAGAATATGTTTCTTTAGAAGAAGACTACCGCGAAGAAACCGAAATCGATAAAGCAAAGTCAAAGGGATGATTGAGATAGTATGCCAAAAATAAAGGGTCAGATTTCACTAGGATTCTTCTGAATAAGCTACAGGTTACACACGATGTTTCACATAATTCTAGCAGATAAGATTTTATGGAAGAGTAAACGAGCGTTTTTATTGACACCCTCATAATGTCGAAATTGTTGCTAATTAGATTTAAGCCTAGTGCATCTGTGTCCAAAATTTTTCTCTAAAATATTTTTATAATCTAATAGAAGTCAGGCATTATATTTTGATTATTTCTAAAATTTTCTGCAGTGGGTATCTATTTCAAAAATTTCCCCCATCAGCTCTGCCTATTAAATTAATCCCTTTTCTAGATGTTGATGCAGCTTAATCCCTGTTTTGCCACAATCCGACCGCTATAATGAAAACCAAACCGTAAATGGAAAAATGATTAAAATTTGTATATAAAATCCGCCGCAAATCTCAGCGCCCGGGTGCGGCCATCAGAGATCGCACACAAAATTGTACTTTCAAATTATCTGTACAAAAAAAAAACCGAAAAGAGAGTGCCTTTAGCCGCGGGAGCCTCGTAGCAGCTCCCTTAAAACACTATTCCATAATCATGACGAAATTACATTTGCCGGCGAAACGACGCAAGGCAGCATATACAAATCCGACGATACAGAGGGTGCAGGCCATCGTTTTATTATCTTTCATTTCTGTGGGCTTCCAGGGGGTGGGTTTGTGTAGTACAACAAGAAATAGGGCAAAAGCAAAATAAAACGGTTAATAATTCTTTGTTGATCCTCTTTAAGGGCGCATGAACCTGCTCCCATCTGCGAAACCCCTAAAATAAAGGGGGGGGGGGTCTTATCTTGCCCGCTGGCGCCCGCCTTTATCGCGTTCAGACGAGGATTCTCTCCACCCCTATGAAGTCGGACACCAACGCCATTTAGAGCGATGTGCACATGAATCATTAAAATCCCATTTATGTCGACCAAGACCACGGACTGATATCGCACCTCATTGGGGAGGGTACGCGGAGGAATCCATGAATTAAGGGGATTATCCTTCCTCCTTTGCTTTTGCTGGAATCAATTCGGGAATCATCGGAGGTCCTCAGGGATTCGTAAATTTTTTAAGCTTCAAGATTTTCAGTATGTTTAATTTACTAGATCAGATTTAATCGCAGGTTGTTAAAGCATTTAGCACTTACACACCACTCAAACAAGACAAGAAAAACCATGTAGAGAGAGAAAAATTTATAGAGCTCTATATCTTAAGGACCTCGCCGTGAATTACTCTATTTCCTTTTATTTAGATGCTTTGATTAGCCATGCTAGATCAAGCTGGAGACCCGAGGAGTTAGCTTGGCTGATAGTACAATTTCTTTACATGTTGTGTTAGACAGTTTACTAGAACTTTGTTTACGTTGATGCAGAAAATGACGTCAGAGGCGGCCAACTGTTTTTATCTATTGAATTAATTGCACTTGATAATCAAAAGTTTAGGAGCTAGTTACATGATTTTATAATTTTTGAAAGAAATTCGTGCTTTACGGAGCTCTTTCTTATATAACACAAATTTCTCCTACAATCCTGATTTTATGCAAGCCTCAGAAAATCGTGGCTATTTCAGTTACTTCTAAATTCCAGGAATTTGGGTTATGTGAAAATTGATCCAAATATTGGGATACTTATTTAGAAGGTCTGCCTTGTCAGATAGAAAAATAAACGGTTACATTATAAGGCATGTATTTTCTTTCTAGGTCAACGGTCTAGAGTTTACGACAGGTATAATTTATATGGAAAAATATGAATACAGGAGTGTGTATCGTAGATATAGGGGAATTATATATGAAAATTAAAATCCTTCCCTATCGTGATTTAATTCATAGCTGTTCTTATTCCCTTAAGTATTTTAAATTAACCATAACAGCAGCTTAAAAGGGATTTACCTGGAAGACTACCTGGTGTTCAAGAAATTTACCAACTTCCGAAAATTTTAAATCAAAATTTCACCTAGGCGTGTGTGCCGAATTTATCCCTTAATTAAACTCGCTGCCATAGACTCCCCAAATTTCCTGGCATGCAGACGAAGTGGATGAAACTGTCTTCCTTGGAAGCAATCATATGGTTCAGTCGTGAAGTTCTTATGGCCTTTAAAACCCCATTCAGAAACGCTTAAGGGATTTCGATATATTTTCTATTTCATAGATACAGTATATAGCTGCTATAAACTTTACCTCTCTATCTCTTTTGGTTATTTCCCTTGGGAACATGATGCGTCCCACATGACACCTGTCCCTTCTCTATGGAAAATCCATCAATGCCACCGAAACTGGTGTTCCTCTATCATGTTACGGGCACCCAAATGGGAGCCTTGCAATTTCAGTAGAGTGGAAAGTAGGTAAATGTTAGCCTTTTCCCTGTGGGGAAAGCCTTTCACGTGAGTTTTGCCGCCACGTACGACATAAAGGGTGTCCATTTCCACAGGTAGGGCAGGTAGATCATTATAATGGTCAACGACCATATGTTGACCACAGCTACTAACCTGAATGTGCTGCTCTACAATTTCTAGACGGGAGTCGCTTTGTTAAGTTTAATAGAATCGAACACGGTGGGCTATAGTGCGCGAAAATCCTATCGTTACAAAGGACCGCATTTTCAGTTAAAGCGTGGTTAAACACCAGAATAACGGGAAAATAGCGCTCATTAAGTACTCTAGCGACTATATTCGCGCTCCTGTCGTATGTACCTAAGTCTAATTTTGCATAAACCGCAACAACCCGTTTCCGAACGGTTTGCAACAAAGTCAGCTTTCTAGAACAAAAAAAAAGGGGGATACGAGCGGAATGGCACTCATACATCACAAGATGGCTCCAGTGGGTCCACTGTTTTCGCTCAGGTATAACCGCGTAGGTCCTGCAAATCCGTTCGCGGTAAGTATCGCAATTCTGTCTAATTATTTTGTAATGAGCTGCTGAAAAAACGGGCCAGTTGCTATAAGACCGTAGGTACATTCAAATTGCGCAACCAGCTCTAGAGGAGCCGTACTTACTAAAATTACATACACTGTCCCTGGTTCCCTGTTCTGGTAAAATTAGAGGACATGTTCGCCCATATGAGGCATATTATTGCATAATTCAGGAACGTATTCTCAGGTTTTATCGTATACTGAATAAATTATTACTGAATTTCTACTGAATTATAAGCCATGTGTTTATTTTTTCATAATTATGGCAAAATCTAGAAGGACAAAGAATGTTATAGTATGAAATTTGGTTCTATTAAGAAGGGCAAAAGGAATTTAAAAGGTGGGGCAAATCTTCCGGAAGATATTTTAGCTTTTTGTGCTGTTTGATTGCGTACGGAAAATGGAAAAAAGTAAGGAAGGTTTTTCTTTGTTAGGCTTTAACACATTCTTTTAAATTTTGCTCCTTTTGACTTATAAATTTGAAATTTCGTTTAAAAATGCTCTTTTTACACAGGAGAAAGTTTTAAAAATTCAAAATTTGTCTTTTCAAAGTTAAAAAAAGGGTTAAATAGAATAACAATGAGATTTCTGAAATATATAACCGTTATCCTTAAATTTGATGCAGCATATTAAAGAATTTACTTAATTTTTTTATGTGGTAAAGTTATTCAAAAAATATTTTTTATATAATTTCTTTACGCGTTGTAGTAATTTTCAACAACTTGTTTCCATAGTTTTTGAAAAACTCAATTACCCAGAACACTATTGATGTATGCTTAAAATTTGAAAGGAGATTTTAAATACTTCGACTGCCATTTTCAAAAATATAATTTAATAAAAACAAAGTTATGTGCTGATAATCTAAAAAAATCTACAGGGAACAAAATTAAGTAATGTGATTTAAAAACAATCCTCTTTCTGACGACAGAACTTTTAAGGCACTATAATATTATTAATAAAAATTACTACATGTTTCAGGATTGTGAAAAAATGTAAAACAAAGTTTTTTGAGCTTTTTGTCCATTTTTGTCGGCAAATTTTGTAAATTTATAAATGTATTGTAATTGTATGTAACATGTATTTCTTCTCAATTTTTTTCTTGGTCTATTAAATACGAAAATTATATTAAATGCTTAATCGATGGAAATGTCTAAAGGTATACTTATTTAATCTGTCTTCTTTTATCGTCTATCAATTTAGATAATTCTTGTAAATCGCATATTTTTATTCAGTCGTTGTTCGTAAAGATAAAACCATAAATCATTTATGGTATCGAAGACAGAATGCAGTTATTTTTTCCTTTTCTTAAGGCCAATGAAATTAATAGGTATGCGTACTAATAACAATAAAATACCATGGTCTTGTGCTGTCGTTTGCTTTTTTCGGTTGATTGCTCTATTGCTTTTTGAATAATTAAAAAAGAAAGAACACCATATGCGTATCTTTTTTTTTTGTTGTTTTTATATACAGAGAATTTTTTCGTTCATCGGTATTTATCGATAACAATTTAGAGCTAGTCTTCCCTTCAAATAACACTAATAAGATCATATACACTAACGTCTGTCCTCATTTATTAATTACTCCCATCCACCATCCTCGACAACAGTCGTCTAACCACAATCTAGTCCTTGGAATTGAAATTTCCATAGTTTACTACTTTCTGTAATGAGATACGATAATTACGATAACGGTCATAGCCATTTTCTTGAGGTGACTGTAAACGGAAGTTGAAAAATGTCACGCCACCGTTTGTGGCCCTTGTACACACGTCGTCCTTCCAGAGATGTAGCGTTACGTGCCCAGGCGGAGCAGCACATGTATTCTATTCCATATTCCATACCAATCGGCAGCAGTATGAACAATCTATCACGTTCGAAGCGACCTGAAGGAACCTGGGTCAATCCAGGTATTGGTACTGGTGACGGTTGGGAAGGGGGGAGCGGTGGAGCTAGCGCCAACCTTACAAAATGAATTGTGCGAAAAAGGTGAAGGTAAAACGTAGACAAAACAATTGACAGGGCACTTCGTTTAGTGGAACGTGAAATACAAACCATATCGATTTGCACGGTAGATCTTTTTTCTATTTTCTATTTTGTTTCATATCGTCTATTTCGAAATTGAAAATCCAACAAGCAAACAAACAAACACACACATAAAGACGAGAACTATGCGAAAAAAAGGGTTTTTGGCCCTTCATGCGGAGGGTAATTGCTTTCGTCGACCAAAATGAAACGAATCTAGCGCATGGCGAAAGGTTTTGCCATCCATTAAGGTATAAGGGGTATAAGGCTGAGACTAGGGGTTGCAAAAAAAAAAGGAGAAAAAGAAGGCGCTCAACTGAGATCTGATAAGTGCGCGGCTTTAAATTGGGGTAAGCTGTAATGAAAGTCAATGTCGGAAGGTATTCTGGAGCCCAGGCTAGTCTTTTGCCAGTCAACTAGGGACCTTGTGGTGGGGAGCTGAACATAAATCAAGTTGGTCCGCCAAAAGGTTTCTAGGTTTGTTTAGGTACTTTGAAAAGGGACGACGACTGGTCGCGATAAGGGCACGGGCTTGTGCAATTAAAGGGGAAGCTTCACAAAAGCGGAAGGTTCGTTTTTTAGCCTGACGGTTTTGATAACACTTTTTAACGGGCGAGATTGCCAGACGATGACAGACGGATGAAGAGTTTCCTACTGTCCTTTTGGAACTCGCCTCTGGGAGGAAGAAGTTAAATTTGATTTAAGTAGTCTATCACTAGGGAATTTTTATTTTATATTTGATTCCTTTCTTAAAATGGGATTCGTATCAGTAAGAAGTTTGTAAAAAGCTATAAATACTTTGACGTAATAAAGTGCGGATAATAGAGGGACAAATGAACAAAGATATTAAAGCATTCCAAATATTTCTTTAGCATTTAAAATGAAAACCATCTCTTAAAATCTAATATAGGAACATTTTTGATCCATCCGAAAATTTTAGATTACTATATTAAAGAGCAATTAATAAAATTAATAAAAGGGTGTATGTATTTATTATCTAATAAAAAAATTAAAATAAAATAGAGACCAACATTTTAAATTAATTAATATAAGACAAATTGCTGACTCAAATGTAGTCTATAGGAGTCATTAGGAAGCCCATCATTCCCACCGATTTGGTGTTACTTTAAATCACCTGTCGGATGCTATCCACAGAATCAATCCATAATCCTGTGCTCCATCATCGTCATCATCATCATCATCAATAGCATCATTGTCATGAGAGCTGGTGCCGACAGGTACCTTAAAAGGATTTCTTCTTGGCCCTTTCTGATTACCGAAACAATGACGAACAACTTGCTCCTCTTGGCTAAGGGTTGGTCGTCATCGTTATCCGACACCGGGGTTTAAGCACTTCTTACATTATTCAATTACGAAACGCAGCATCAAACGCAGAAAATGGCATTTTAGTATTTTAGAGGTAATTTTAATTTTCCTCTGTCGCTCCGCCCCTCTCCCGTCCATCTAAATCGACCATCATGTTCACTATGCACGAACTGTAATTTTCGTGAATTATTCAGTAATTTGTCGTAATCACAATGGGATGTAAACGCAGCTTTTATGGAGGGCAGTTCCATCGTTCCGGCACGTTCTGCCTATGGTAAAAGGACGAAGCTTTGGCTCCATCCAGAATTTGAAATGTTCGAAGTAAAAAAGCTCAGGGATTGTCAGAATTTTAACGCTTTCTCTCTATGTTCGAAATTTCCTGCGAAATGGTAAACTTCCTAAGCTTTAAGTCTAAAGGACTAAATACTTCTATGGAGCTTTTTTCTGTTGAACAGTGTACTAAAAAATATCCAATCTCAAGGAAGAGCTTTATTTAGCTTAAATTTTTGATAACAAACTTGACGAAATTTACATCACTTACAATAACTTTTAATAGTTAATAGTTTTTTTAATTCTTTATATATTTTCATTTTTTAATGTGATCTAATTCCATACGATTAAATCAAAAGCTTTTTTAAAAAAAGTTAATAACATGTAATTGGTATGGTGAAAATATTTTCAAAAATTAGATTTTTTACAATTTTTGTATGTTTGTTCCAGTATTACGTCAAAATTACTGGACGTATTTTAATCGTTTCTATACCATAGTAAAGCTTACTGACCTGAGAGCAAAATGGAGTAGGCATTATTTTGTTGCCTAAAAGCACAGTGAAGAAATAAATGAAAATAGTTTATATTTTTATGTTGTAAGTAGTAGAGCCCAATTTCTTATACCATATTTAAAAACAATGTTGATTGTTCTTGCCAGAAATTCTAAAGATGTTATCAGAGATGAAATTTGTACATTCTTTGTGTGCCAACTTAAGGCAAAATTTTAATTTACTATAAAATTAAGATTGCTTTAAGACTGTTTAGTGCCTCTGAATGAGTAATGAAACGAATTTCAAAAAAATCATTTCAATAACTAATCCTCAGTATATGAAAGTTAACATTTCAAACCATTTACATTTTTACAAATATTCAATTACCATCTTACAAGTTTGTAGACTGCTCAATGCGCTTTTATAACTGCAACGAAAAATCGGTGTGCTATTTCCCCCGCTAATTTAATGAAAACTGAAAAAGTTCGATAATGGACAGCAATTACTGATTGACCTCCACGAGACAGAGGAGGGACCAAGCGAAACCTTCGGATTGCTGTAGCACCCTCCGTTGCCCAGTACAATGGCCAATAGTAAGTCTGGTACTTGTTGCTGTTGTGAATTTCACAAGCGCGTTTATTCCGTTCGTAACCATTCTCGAACTGGCATTGTGTATTTATTTTATATATATTTTTTTCACTTTATAGATTGTTGGTAATTAATTTAATTTTACAAAATTTCTCGTAATGTTGGAGTGTGCCGGTTGAAATACTGCTGATGCGAAGGATGACGACGGACCCCTTATTATCGGTGCGCGTTCATTACTAGCGCGCACTGTTGCTATATTCCAGCATCGAAATGGATTGGTTGGAGTTGGATTGTAGATTTCTGTGTACAGGAAATTAACGATCGGCTTCACCGACGATTTTTAATCACCAATTTTCATTTTTCCTGAACAGGTGATTTGTGTGGATGGGAATTGGTATGATGTGAATTCCATAGGAAGAGGGGATGTACTGCTGACGCTTTCTGAGGAATTATTATTTAATAAATTACGACAGCGTTGGGCAAAGTCATGGATATTGTGGTGCTATTTATAGCATCCATACTATATAATTCTACTGGAGCATTGGGAATTTTATATGAAATAACAGGAGAAAATAAAAAGGCCATTTCTGAACGGCTGAATTATTTTTTTTGTGTAACATTTCAAACCTTGTTTTTACGCAAAAATTAAAGTTTGTTTTGGACGTTTCTAGTTAAATTATCTAAATTCTTATTTTTCTAAGACATCACCAGAAAATTGTAACTAAGTATTTTACTAGTAATTTCCGTGAAAAATATCTTAAACTTCTCCCAAGTATGTTAAACAGGTTCCTAATGGGGTCATAAGAAGACACTCTTGGTTCATTATTTTTCTTTCTTTTTCTATTTTCTACGTTATAATATTTTGTTCCGCTTTTTAGTTAATTTTTAATTTTTACTTTTCATTTTTACCTTTTTACTTTAGATCGTTTTATTTTATATTTTATGTTACTTTTTGCCTTATTTCTTGCTCTATTTTTATTTTTTTTACTAGCAGGTATCACCTGCAGAGAGCAAGACCCGAACCTTTGGTTGTTGCGTTTTTAAAAATTCGCTTAGTTTCCTTTGGTCTTACTATAGCTAAATTTGAAAAGAATAAAGGACTCTAGCAAAATAAAGCCGTTAATCTAAAATCTAAACAAAAACATTAGATAAATAAAATAAAGTAAACAGAACAAAGTCTTGCTAAAGCCTAGCCAAATCGTCTTGCAAACACTCTCGCTAAACACGGCCGAAAACAAAAAATAAAATCCCCAACAAATCTTAATCCGACCCTGTCGAAAGATTAAATACTACGCGAAAACTACACAGACCTCGACAACACCACCCACAGGAACAGCCCACAACTGGCGTCATACGGAAAATTTTCAACACGGGCGGCCTCCCTGGTCCAACCACCCGCATCATAGTGCCGTCAACACACCTTTCCGTCCCCAGCCCAGTGTAGAATTTGGGGGGAACAAGGGCTGCTCTGAGAGTTAATAGAAAGCCTGGAATAGATGGTAGATGGATGGATGGATAGATGGCTGGATGGATGGATGGGCTCCTTGGAGGTCCTGGGGGCTCCGGCGCCACCCTCACTGCTTTACATGTGTGTTGTTGAGGTAGTCACCCTGTTCAGCCGGGCACCACCAGCAGGAGCGGCAACAACAACACCGGGCCTCGTCGGCTGGCCACCCTCGCCGAGCGTAGATGGCGCCCTCAACAGTCAGTGGTTAGTTAGCAGCCGTCGTGCTATGGGTTCGTTCGGGTTAGCCGTCTTCGAGCGGATGAAGAAAGTTTTTCGCTGGCGAAGAGGCAGCCTTCGTCAACGTCGCGTCAATTCGCGCAATCACGGGAACAACAGAGCAACCTTTTCTACTTCTTAGTGTAGCTTGTAACGGCTTTTCGCCTTTTTTTCTAAATAAAAAAAATTTATTTAAATTTCGATTTCGTTTTTAATTAATTCGCAAAATAAATTTTAAAAAAATCGCAAAATTATCCGAATAAATAGTTTAAGTGGTGAAAATATCATAATCGAGACTGGTTCAGAGTGGGGAGGGCGGTGGTAGACTGGTGCGACGAACAGGTGTGGTGAGATTCGATGGAGTGGCGGATGGCACCAATTAAAATAAAATTATTTCTAGTGATCATTTGATGAAATTTAAAAAAAAATCAAAATTGGCATTCGTGTGGTGATGGTGCATACGGTGCAAAGAAGAAAATTTAAGCAAAAAAGTAACTAAAAATGTATAGCCGTATTTTTTATAAGAAACGTGTTGCCGGAATTAAAAAAAACTAATTTTTTTCCAGCTGGCTAAATTTGTATTCAAAATACACTCATAGAAACTAACAGAAGTAAAAACAGGCTCAAAATGTATAGTTCTATTTTTTATCAATAAACATTTCACCTAAAATTATTACAATTTTGTTTTGAGTCTGAATTTTTTTAATATGAAGTACTCAAAATTTGCTATTTTGAAAAAAATAAAAACAAACAGAAAACAGTAGAGATGAAAAACAAAAGATATAGCCTATTTATTTTATAAGACTAAAAAATTTACTTCAAAATTTATAGTTATTTTTTTTCTCTTTTTTATAAAAAAAAAACAATTCGCCTAAAATAATTAAAAATTTATTTTTGAATTATACCCCGAACGGTATTCTTCACGTATTTCGTGTAAATTATACAAAATAGCTTATTAAAGTTGAATTCCTTCCGCCGAGAATATTTAAAATGGTTTGGCCAAAAAAACATTTTATTGCTTTTTTTTTTAATTTTGGCTTTTTTTTACAGTCCCTGAATTTCTCAGTGCCATGGCACGTGCTCTTAAGCTAATTAAAAATTGATCCACGCACCCAAAGCGGCTCTTTAAGCAGCAACTTTTGCGTAAGTCAAATAATAGGGGTTGGTGACGTGCAGGGGTCAGGAGTAGACTGGAGTGGGAACTATTGTGGAGCTAGTTCCTCAAGGTCGTCTGAATAAAACACTGCCGGAGCAGATTGCGGGTGTCGACACTTTGTGGACTTTCAACCATTTTTTATGGGGCGACCCCAAGGAACAACGCAAAAAGAAGAATACAAAAAAAAAAAAAAACCAACAACAACAAAGGAAAAAAAAGAAAAACGGGGGGATTTCACCTTATTATGCTTCTGGTTGAAATATGAAAGTATTATGATTGAATAACGGTAAAACTTTAGGGCTCTTACCTTTTTTGAATACCCTCCCCCATACGCACCGTGACAACATACAGGCAAATAAATACCTGTGTGTGGTGAAACAGGTGCTCTCCGATACGGCTGCTGTTACTTCACCTGCTAATTTCAACCTTCAGACCTTAAGACCTTCCTCGTATTGTGTACCCAAGAGGAAGGTTTCTGGAAAGGAAAAACAAAGTACACATACAAGAAAAAAAATGAAAGTTTGTATCACCTACAGAAGTCGGGAAGGTTTTGAGAATCCTCGACTGGGCCAGGGGTCGGACATGTGTGTCGGCTCGAGTAGTTGGTAATTTATCAAGGCTTGTACCTTGTACATACTTACGTTTGCATATAGTGTGCATGCATGAACCCCGAATGAGTGGGAGGTGTCGTGTGTATTAAACATAAGTTTATGCTCCACCAAAACCGGGGCCAGGTGAGGGAGACCCGACTATTGTAAGAGGTAGAACGGCATACGAGAAGTATGATGGGTTTTGGGGATCTTCTCCGAAAATGTTTAAATTTTGTGATCCCCTTACGGTTGAGGGTTCCTTAAAACTCCAAAATTCGAATAAATGGGACTGGTCCCCATTGTGTCTGACTATCCATCCAACCGTCAGTCACTTTTGGAGCTTTGATTCGGGCCGCCCAGCTTCCTCTACGGGGAATATGAAAGTAGAAAGATGAATTTTTGTTTTTAACTTACCGAAAAAGTTTCATTTTACTTCTTTTTTTTTTGAATCTTCATCTTTGAGGTTAGGATTACTTGCAATATTTCAAGAATATTATAAAAACGTAGAAGATGGAAAACTTTATTTTCGCATTGAAGTTGTTATGAAGAAAGTTTTATGACAAAGTCGGAGGAATGGTAATTAAGGTATAAATTCCACCAGAGATTTTTTTTTTTTGAAATCTTTTAGCATTTCATTGATTTTTAATGGACTTCCATAAGATTCATTATTATGTCCTTTGCATTGTTATGACTGCCTTTTTAGGAAATCATCGTGAGAAATGAGATGATTAAATTTCCAAAAATATGAAATCGTATATTTAATGGTATATTTTGCTTCATTTGTGTAACAAAAACAAGTTATTTAAAAAATTAGCCTCACTCAAGTTTTTATGTTGTTAGAAAAGTTAAAACCTTTTCAATTTTGTCTATAAAATACGAAAATATATATAAAATATAAAATCATAATATGAAGATTTCAAAATATTTTGCTCTTACAATGAAAAACACGCACAAAAAAATTGAAGAATACAAAAGTAATCATAGTTTTATCGTTGTCTTAACAATAATAAACAAAAAATATCGTCTTGTTTGTACACAAAAGAAAATATTGATTTTAAACATTTCTAGAATAATCATTTTGATTGTTTGGATTATTGCTTCAAGTTTAGAGTCTCATATTTCCACATTTCTTTCTAAAAACTTTTAAGAATGCGTTTTGTTTATTTTCTATAGAAATCTGATTCATTCTGTTCGACCGAGATAAAACAAACTTTTGGCAACCACCTCGCAGATACCTCAAAAAAATGTTCTGATTTTGTTCTCCAAAGAATTTTACATAATCAGAGTTTGTTTTTCTGATAAAAAATTTTCTCTGTATTTGATAAAAACATAATTTAGTATTGATGAATATTTCAAAGTACACCCCTTTGAGAATTATCTTTGATGTTTTTGATATGCTTTAAAATTCAGTGACCGAATTTGTCTATCATTAAAAAATCGATGGTGAAAATCTGATTTATTGAATTTCTTTAGCATTAAAATAAATGTTTTCTATTTATAATATAATTATTTCCTGTTTGGTAAAAGACTTCTTTTAGATAGGGCAAATTTTAAATTTTATTCATTAATTCAATAAGTTTTAAAATTCGGCTTTACTACACGAGAAATTTGTGTTACTTTTTTGCTAGTGCAGTGTAATATTTAAATATACTATACCATTCAATAATCATTATTTTCGTCAGCGTGTGTAAATAGTAAAATTTCAAAAGATGTTTAATGAAAAAGAAAAAGAAAATTCTGATTATATCTCCAGTCAATTCAACCATTTAAAAATAAGCAATAAAGAAAAAATTAGTGAACTTTCAAAAGTTTTAGTGCAAATCAAAATAAAATTAAAAAAAAAAATAATAATAATGTGTGCAACAGCAGGAGCAATTAGTGCCTATTTGGAATGTGATAAGTTGAATAAGTGTACAAATCATTTGGATGAGAGTTGGAAAAATGGTTAGGAAAATCTATTTGTGAGTAATAGTTGTTCTTAAAATTTTTTTTTAGAGAGTTCAAAACTCGGATGAATAGAGACCATTTTCATTAACAAAAAATAAACAAAAAAAGAAAAGTATATTTTTAAAAACTGGAATTTCTCATATTTCATCAATTTTACATTATTCATAAAATTAATTATTGTGCAAAAACACCATTGCAAGTCGAAGTTTTTGGAGAATATTTTCCAAAATGTATAAAATATTTACAAATAAAATTGGAGAAATCGTTTAAATGTGAACAAACAATATTTTCGTTTTATGCTAATAAAACGCTGTTTTTTTTAACATTTAAACAACAAATGTAAATGTCTAATCTATATTCGAAGAAGTTTAAACATTTTGATTTTAAAAATTGATACAAAAATGGAATTCAAAATTGGTGTATTTAAACATCTGTAATTTAAGGAAATACACCTAAGCCTTATGTTGTTGCTAAAAAATACGCATAAAAGGAACTAATGACTCTAAGCATTTCTTAAAGTTTTCTTAAATTAACGATATTTTCTTTGACTTTAATTTGATCGCTTTAAAGTGAATAAAAATGGCGTAACAAAAACACTTTCCTTTATATTCTAATACGCGTAAAATGAAATTTAAGTATCTTTAAGTTTGTGAAATTCTTCTCATTCTTCAATGAAATAAAAAAAAAAAACCTAAATTCCATTAACTAAAAGTCATATCACTAAATTCATACCTTTTAAAATTCCCAGTCCTTGCAAAAAACTGAAGGTAAATTACTAAAGATAAACATTAACTTTGTCCCAAACCCTTCCTCAAATTTGCATTTTGCTTAAGAAAATGCCGAACATTTATTCCAAGTACCCTCCTCTGAAGAGAATCACTTGTGCTAACCCCATACTTCATTAACATTGTTCGTAGTGCATACATCTCCATAAGGATTTGAACAGTTTTTCACATTCTGATAAACATGAACAGGTTACCGCCTTCGTCCTGTTTCTTGGGATTAGACGTTTACAGGGGTAGGAGTAACTTATAATCAACACTTAATGTAGTGATTTAATCGTGAATAATTCTGACATTCCTGTGGGCACGTAAACTCTTTAACTTTGTACTTCTGAATAATGCAAAAATTTGTGGTGACTAGGTTTACTACTAGCTATAGAAACTATAACTTCTCTACTATAACTTCAGCCGGTGTCCTAATGAGATTGAGACTGACTAGGCACGACATTTAATTCCAAACGTGTGTAAAGTGATGGCATGCTTTGAAGTAATATGAACTGTGAAATCGATCCCTAAGGTATCCTAAATCTTTCAAGAAATTCCCTCTAGTAGTGGCTGTATGTTAAAATATGCTATAAATTTATGCATGGCTAGTATGAAACTTACAAATAAATGACAATACCCGACAAAACCACTTTTCAGTATTGTAATTACATTTTCTGCAGTATTTTTACTACCATCGTCGACTAGAGTAATCAGGAGAAAGATTGATAAAAACCGCTGAATAAAAAATTCTCGCAAATTCTCACGTTGACCGCTTGACCGTTGCGACTTGCTAGAATTGTAGGCTCCATAGTTATTTTTTATTTTCCCCGAGTTACGTGAGAATGTCTTTTCTTAACAAAGTCAAACATAACATCCGCCCAGAGCACTAAGTACTTAAAAACGTCTTCGAGAATATCGGAGATTCTGCTCTAGACTAATGATCTCTAAATGGTTACTGAGGTTACTATGGACATTAATTAATGTTAAAAATATATGAATTTTTTGTTTAGTATTAATCAATGATTTGTTACTTTTTTTATCTTTTAGACGAATGCATCAAAACTTTCATTTGTGCGAGTACTGGCAAAGTTTTAATTTTAATTTTATTTTTATATTCTTTTCTAAAGGAACTAAAATAAATAAAAAGTTAGAATCGAATTTATAAGTTCACTTGAATAAGTGAATAAATTTAATACTTTATCTTAATTTGAAGATCAATCTTTTATTTCGCATTTTAATTAAAATAAAACTTTACGTATTCCAAATTTGAAGTGAATTGAAGTGCAATAGAAGTAAAATTTTAGTAGAAAACCCTAAGTTTTAATTATTGCTAAGCCGTCTTTACACCAGGTGTATTTTTTTTTTTTTCTCCCCAGCTAAAGTAGGTTACTGCTTTTATGTAAAACCACTTGCCGTAGTTCCCAATTGAATAATCAGCAGAAAAAGAACTGCAACCCTTTAATGAAGGTTCACCTCCATCTGGGCGTACCTGTAATCCATCTATCAAACCCTTTCCCCACCACTGCACCGATTCAACCCATGCCTCTTACGCAAGCGAACCCATAAATTTATCATTTCAACAATTTCTGGTTAAGCGATACCCCATCCGTTTCCCGTGAATAGTTCGAGTGCATTAAAAATTGCTAAGGGATTGCCCCGGAAGGGATGCAAAAAAGGGAAGAGGAAGGAGTACACAATAAAAGGGATGAAAAGGTTCGTGGTTGGGGGCTTGGAGGTTTTCCCTGATTAAACCTTCAGAAGCATTCAGTGCATTTTATATCCTCCCCCTGTTCCTTCTCATCGTCATCGTCGTCGACGCTCTCATTAAAATGACATCACGCGTCGGCGACGTCAGTGGGTGGATTATGAAATGATTCTGCACTTCTTCCTGCTCCTGGCACTCGCTGTCCCCATCCCTCATTCCAGATTATTCCTCTTTTTACCTATTTTTCCCCCCTATATTTTTTTTCCTTTTTGAGCTGCATTGTCCCTTCTCCCAATGGGTTCGTGGATTCTGTCGTCAAGGTATAAAGTGGGTAAGGTGGGCAAGAAGCCCCACAAGTTTTCTTGGATAGTTCGTCCTGTTCGCTAGTGCACCTCAGTGAGGATTGATTATTATGAAAGTTTACAACAAAATGTCATGGGTAAATGGGAAACGGAGACAGAGACGAAAAGGGGGTCACCAGGTAAGTTGTAGGTGAAGAAAACTAAAGTAGAATTAAAAAGAAAAAAAAAAAATATAAAACAGGAGAATTGTTTGTCTCTTAACTCTTAAGTTGTTTTGCTTTATTTCTTTTTGTTGTTGCTGCTGTTACAGTTCTCGGCGTGCGTAACATTTGCACCTGTGACTTTTGAGTAGTTCATCGCCTTAGGATAAAGTGATCTCAGGTAGAATCCAGGGTTTCTAAATAAAAAGATTTCTTGACTTAGATCAAAATCTCGATAATTCGAACAAAACAACAATAGATAAGTCAGCTTACAATTTTTTGAGTAGAAACATTATTAATCGGTACTGGTATTGTTTTCAGTTTAAAATAAGCAATAAAACTACATAAACTCTCTATAAATCGAATGTTAAATGTTAAATATTTAATAACCTTGCATTCCATTTTATCGAGGTTATTTTTAAAAACCCTTATCATATTTTGTTTTAAGAATTTAGAATTTTTTGTAGTAATGCATAGAAGACTACGTGGGATTTGAAATTAAATGATTTCCATAAACATTCATATTTTACCATGTATTAATAATTAAAATCGATTTTGAAGGCTTCAGGGCAATGTGACCCCTGTTAGTTTAAAAAATCAATTACTGTTTCAATATTACGTATCAAATCATAGTCTTCGTAAAATAAATAACACTTTGTAAAAACGAAGAAAAACAAGGAAAACCCGGAAGCAAATAGACCAACACAGCCTCATCAATCATTTTGTGTATTCTGTACACATCCGATAAAAATTAATCGTTGAAAGGTAACATTCCGAATCGGTTCTGGGTTTTTGTATACACGGCAGCCACCACCTTAAACGCATAAACCATCGTACAGCAAGCAAACCTATCAGAGTGGCCTGATAAGCCCGTAAAAACAAGCGAAGCATTCTCGCACACTTGGTCCAGTACAGCATAGGTCAAACCTGAAAAACACGATTACGTGATGACTTTGGTAACTTTGGTACCTTCCAAAACATTTTCCACAGCCACAGGACCATTTTAATTACCCGAATGGCGCACAGAATAATCTGGCCGTGATTGAGACAGGTTGGTACAGGTTGCCGCATATACGTGCACCGAAATATGGAGAAGGATAGGGTATTGCCGTATTCCCTGCGTGATTAGAAGCACCTGGGCTTTTCTATTAGATAAACTAACTAAGCAAAGTTCACCTAATTGGCAATGAACGCTATGCACTAATCAACCAGGGCCAGGTAAGATGGGTGGGTGAGTAACGGTGGATTTGGCGGGGATGACGGCAGAACAAACACACCCCAGAGGGCAATCGATCACATACCTGCCGAGTAGTTCCTACAATGCATAAATCACCTGCCACTAGCTGGATGGTAAACCCTCCAAGGAGGGCCATGTTCAATCAGAGTACCACGCCAGTGTATCCTATTTGCATTTTGCCTTATTTTCCGTCGTTCCCAGTTTCCTAGTCCCGATTCTTCTTGAATGCAGGTAACCGACATGTGCTTCATGACTATCTTCTACTTAAGACTATCCTGGACGTGCTATAGTAGTACTATAATCTACCTACCTCGATGGCAAATGGTATATGTACATGGGTCCAATTTTCCATCCTCCTCCAACCCACCTCACAGGGATTCCCACCTGGAGATTAAAGGTAGATATGGGATATAGGAAGCACTCTCGGCGGAGGTAACTGGTTGGCGAAATAGACACAGATATCGAATTTGTTTGCATTTTCTGCTAAATTGAGCGCACCGGATATCGGGCCACCGCCGGCTGTGATGGGGATACGATTACTCGGATCTATACCTGACCTGGGGCGCAAGAGGATTTACGCAGGTGCAGCAATTGATTTCAAACGTTTTGCCCGGATTGAATTGTTCAATATTCGATTTCTACCTGATCCCAAACGGCTCTCTCGGATGATGTGGTGTAGTTGGGGTAATATGGTGAATCGGGGCCTATCCCCGAAAGGCAATCATTAAAAATTCAGCAAGCAACTGCAAATTAGACCTGGGACTTGAACATTTCTTTTCTTTGCCATCTTTTTTACGATGCTCATCAGGTAAAGCCTTACTTTTCCCCTATCCAATTGCGAATTAAAAGGGTGCACACCTGAGAAGACCGTGCCGTGCTGGACTATTGGTGTGTCCCATAGGTGATGTGCACACACAACATTTTAATATTAATTTCATTACACGCGAACCATGTAAATCCTGCACTGTCCCTTATGAGTCATTTGGCGAAATTGCAGACAGCCCTAGCCACATTTGATACCACCAGGACAATATTTTTAAAGCCTTGTAACGTGCGTGACTTAACACACGTTACGTTGCAATAAAAATCTGCTATTTCACCCCTAGGTAGTTAAAAATATCTGGGAAGTTGAATAATTGGCTTAACAACATTTTTAAAAGTTTGTAGTTTAAATAAAAGGTTTTAATTTATTTATCTTCAACAATTTTGGGAATAAGGACTTCTTTTACAAATATTCAATCAATAATTTAAAATTTCCCAATTTCCCAAAAAAAATGTTTTCTAGAACTATAGAAAATAATCTTTTCTTACTCTTTAATTTAATATTTCTCAGAAATTGTTCCTAAAATCAA